>OZ024815.1:144482174-145836366 GCA_964017055.1 Chloromyia formosa | reverse complement strand
ATTTCGCCCGATACAATGAAAAGCTGCGTATATATATGAGCATTCGTGCGAGCAAGAACGCTGTGCGCTCACGAATGCTCATATGTGTACGGTAGGAGCATGCGTCTTCCAGCCTTTTGTAGCGTTCTCCAGGCGGAGATCACTTCGATTGCCGAAGTTCTGGCTTAGCTGGGTTGTAATACCATATCTGCAAGGAATATTGATTTATCTATACAGATAGTCAGGTGGCGATTAGGTCCCTGGATGGAAAACTTACTACTTCGGAAACCGTAGTGGTGTGTCGCACCGCACTTAAGCAGCTCGGCAACTTCTTTAACATCACTTTGTGCCATTAAGTACATGGGATGTTTTCACAATCTCCATCTACATGCCTATAGTAGCATGCAAGAAGCTAATTAAGTCAAACGCAATCAACCGTGCTAACATCGGATGGTTAAATCGTAGCACTTGCAATGTTCCGAGGCAGATTTGGCCGAACTTCAATAATGGATGCTCCTCAGGACTGCTCATGCTTAAGAGTAGGCATCTCAGAAAGATTTTGGCGATCATCACGGGGTATTGCCTGATAGGTAAGCATACTAGGCGTATCCGGCTTCCATACAATGATTTTTGCAGAAACTGTGGGAACGAAGAAGAGGAAGAGACAATACATTACTTCCTGTTCCTGCACTTCCCGGTAGAAGAAAGGTTACTTTAGGCTCCGTCTACTTTATCGACCTCGATGACCTGAAGGACGTAAATGCTGGTCATCTGCATCGTTTTATTGATAGATCCGGATGGTTAGCCGACTAGACTCACATGGAGTTTGCGCCTATGAGGTATCACAACCCAGTGGTGGTCTATGTGTACTGTGTTTTTGCTCAGCTTAACCTAACCTGTTTGGTGTTGCTCCTGTCGCATCTATTTTGAGTGGAAATTTAAAGCTAGAGATAAGAAAAACTGTAGGTCTTATAAATTAATTTTTTTTTACTTTTGTGCTAGCTTATCTACTTATTTATATATTATTATAAAAAAATACGTACATTAACGTTTCTCATGTGAATTTCAGAGCGTAGAATAAGCCACACCCTTCCCGGACTTGTCGCTGTGTAGTCATAGGATAATAATAGAATAGACCCGGTGCGTAATAGCGGTTTTAAGCGTTTGAGTTCCAAGGCCGCGATTGAGCGACTTGCGTTTGCGACTGTGAAAAAAACGATCATTACAGAGCACTATTTGTGTGTATTTTAAATTTTAGCAGATCGTCGAATGCAGGCTGTAGTTGTACAACTGTACTTCCACATAAAATGCATGCGAATAGTGCTCCATTATGGTAGTTTGTTTCACAGTCGCAAACGCAAGTCGCTCAGTCACGGCCTTGGAACTCACACCTAAAGTCGGGTGGTGTGAGTAGCTGGCTTTTGACATCAAGTGACATAGGTTATGGCTTTTGACATCAAGTGACATACATATGTTAAACAGATTAAGAAACTAGAGAATGTATTCTCGATGGTTTCTTGCGTAACCAACCTGACATTTTTGAGGGCACAATTTTACAAATGCCGAATTTAATGTTCCTCCAAAAATCTGCTGTTTTTAGAAATTTGCCATTCCTAGAAATGGAGCGCCCTTGTCGGCCGTTTTTATTGCGGGCAGAGTAAATAAAGATAAATGGTGTTTATTT
Source organism: Chloromyia formosa (assembly GCA_964017055.1). Taxonomy (NCBI): domain Eukaryota; kingdom Metazoa; phylum Arthropoda; class Insecta; order Diptera; family Stratiomyidae; genus Chloromyia; species Chloromyia formosa. The sequence continues at coordinate 145,834,703 of OZ024815.1, read as the reverse complement.
TTTAAACTGTATTTTTAAAAATTCCAGAAATTGTCGTTCTAAAAATTTAGCCCATGTTACCCATTTCTAAATTCGCTACTGCTCACTTTCACCAACATTTTGTCTGGGCTAATAATCCCCGCATCAACAACAGAATATACGCCAAACAATCAAACTCCGCCATTTGAGCGACGCACAATTTCAATTACGTTTCGGCGGTGCACCATGTTCACGGTAGAGTGGCAATTTCCCAGTTTTCCTGTCTATCAGTCACAAAAGGACACAGATACCGAGCACAGAAATCCAACAACAGCAGGAACAGCAAAACACCATCAATTTGAACTGTTGTGATTGTCAGCTGTACTTGCAATCAAAGTCTTCTTATCAGCGATAGCTTGACACGATGGTTAGTGCAGAATTTAAATCTGTGGCTCCCTAAATTACAACTAGCATCTTGCTGTATCTGTGCGTATGTGTGTATCCTTGTTTATTGCATATGGCGGTGGTTGGGTGGATGCTTTCCCAGCCCTGCGGAGGATGAGATTTGGCACAAGGTCCTTACACTGAACGTATACGAGATTTTCGGGAAAATTCATGCGAGAGAGAAACAAGTTGATGGATCTATTTGTCGACGACTGAGCTGCTAAAGTGGCAGCATCAACAACAACGTGGAACAAACGAATCCTCTAAAGTCTAAAAGATCCCACTACATGTGGATATAGGGTGGGATGCATCCTTTGCATCTTAGCTGAGGGATAAAACGGTGGTGGCCAACAGTATTTGCATGTTGCTCCGTCGTAAACATGTTGTGCCTTTTGCGTTCGCGGTCTGAGCTGATTTTGGCATTGTGCCTTTTGTTGGTTTATTAGGCGTGTTTCTTTGAACTCCCATCCGATGCAGGTTAGGGTAACTCCATGCGTGACAATAACAACTTAGACCTGTGGAGGTCAGGTGGGGTCTAATAACGTCAAGTGCCATAATGTCAATTGGCGTCATGTTCCATCCAAAGGCCGCTGTACACTTCACCGTGAACGTGAAAATGAGAAAAAAAAGGTTTTCATGGAAAATATCTATGAAGATGATTTTTTACATACGGGGATTATATTGGAATAATTGGGGAATTTGATGAACTACATTTTGAATATATTTTCACAATTTAATATTGATATTGCATATACTTTTTTTAATTCATTGTATGGTGAAAATGACGCGGAATTAAAAAAAAAGTATTTGAAGTTTCAATTTCAAATTATTAAAAAATATTCAAAATGTATTGTAGCTTATCGAATTCTTTATTTATTCCATTATAATCCCCGTACGTAAAAAAATCATTTTCATAGATATTTTCCATTTCTCATTTTTCCATTTTTCATTTTCACGTTCACGGTGAAGTGTACAGAACCCTTAAAAGTGAAATTAAGTCAATTGATATTATTTCGTTTTCGAAAGTGAAATAATGTCAACTACCAAAGTGCAATAATGTCAGCTTATGAAATCAACTCGTAGAGCTGTTATGGTTAAAAAGTACGATTTTCTTGCTATTTTCAAACTTGCTGCACCCAGAACGAGCGAAGCGATCTTTCATGTTTGTGTGATACTAAGAGTCGCGATCCCTTAAGCGCGAAGCCCACACAAGGGACTATTGCACCCAGAAGCGGTAACAAGCGTTCATGTTTGTGCAATGTGATCCGTTAACATGCTGGTGATCATGATCGGCAGCGGTTTCTCACTGGTAGCGCAGTCGATCATATGACCGAGTGAAACTAATTTCGAATGCTTTGTCTCTCGATGCCCATAGTTTCCCGGAACGGCTCCAAATCGTTGAAAAAGACAAATCGTTCGATTCAGGACACTTCCAACTTTCTAGCTGCATGCTTCGTCATTAGTTACATATACGAAGAAATTATATAAAAAAGGAAGAAAGGAAGTTTTTCTTGTAGTTTATATGCTATACAAATTTGCTGTGAAACTGTTAGCTTAGCAATCCAAGAATACGCTGCCAAAATTTGAAATCGAAATTCGCATTCATTTTGATTTTATGAGCATAGAACCGAGCGTTCATCGGGTATAGTCTACAGGCTCGAGCGCAGAGCAGGTGGGGCGGAGTGAGTGAGTGAGTTTGCTATATGGCCAGCTTATAGGGAAGGTTCGCACTCATTCAGAAGGATCTTGATCATTCTCAAAATCAATTAACTAACTCATTCTACAAATATTTGTCGAATTTTTCAAGTCGCTAGATTCATTCTATCGAAAGTTACTGCTTATTTGAAGTCTCACTTATAGGAGAGGTAGAGGTTTCTTTTGTTGAACCTTGCGCATTTTTAATAATAACCAAGTAGATCCGAGTACAAACATTTGACCAAAATTTCAAATCACTAGCTTCATTTTATCGAAAGTGATCGCTTATTTGAAGTTTCATTCATTCATTCTAGGGGAGGTAGGTATTCCTTGGGTCGGATCTTGCCCATCATTGTTACAAACCAATTAGATCATGCTACAAACATTTAGACAATATTTTAAATCTCTAGCTTCACTCTATCGTAAGTTATCGCTTATTTTAAATTTCATTTGTAGGGGAGCTAGGAGTTCCTTGGGTCGGTTCTGGCCCGTCTTAATTACCAACTAACCCAATCTTACTTCAAACCTTTGACCAAAAATTTCAAGTCAATGGCTTCATTCTATCAAAAGTTATCGCTTATTTGGAGTTTCATTTGTAGGGGAGGTAGGGACTCCTTGGGTCTGATCTTACCCATTTTCAACACCAACTAATGAGATCTTAGTACCAACATTTTAATAAATTTTCAATTCGGTAGTGCCATTCTATCGAAAGGTATCTTAATTAAAGAAATATTTAATTTTTTTTTTAAATTTGTAAGGAAGATAGGCGTTTCTTTGATCTGGTTATGCCCAACTTAGTTAAACTCAAGCAGTTTCTCACGTCAGGGTCACATGCCAAAAATCAGGCGTCTACGTCAATTGGTTCAAAAGTTAATGACAAAAAACATGAAAAGTAGGGTAGTACGGGGCTCTTTGTAAGAAAATTACCGTTAGTTTTTAACTGATCGATCTACCAAAGCTAATTATTTTACATATGTAAGGGAGGCAGGCGTTCTCTTAGCAACTAGATCATACCGCCAACATCTCACCAAAATTTCATCGCTCTAGCTTCACTCTATCAAAAGTTATCGTGCGAACGGCAAATAGACGGACAGACAGACAGACATGGCTAAATTGAATCAGAAGGTGACCCTGATCATTTATATATAGACTTTGCTATAACTCCGGAGCCTCCTTTAAGGCGTTACATATTTTCGTCGTGACAAAGACAATATACCCTATACCCTTTGACCATTGTTTTTTTAGGGTTTTGTATAAAAACAAAACCCTTATGAAATCGGGCATGCGTCCGTCTGTCCGTCTGTCCGTCTGTCCATCTGTCTGTCTGTCTGTCTGTCTGTCCATGAAATATCTCTCGATCCGCTGAAGCTACATGCATGACATTTGGTGGAAATATGTAGAAATACTATAATTCTCTGGAGAAAGCGATACGTCGTAATAGGTCAACTTTAAGGGGGGGTCCCCATAGAGGGGAAATGAAGATCGAAATTTTTTTTTCGTTTGGTATAGGCAAGTGGGGTATCGTAAGAAAGGTACCGTCGAGTACATTCCATTTCTGGAATTTTTTTCAAATTTGAAGAAAGGAGAGAAGATGGAGAGGGGAAAATATGTGGTCCGAGTTTGTCCCCCCCCCCCCCCCTGCATTTTGAGACCGTTATGGCTAGACATATGAAAATTTACAAAAAAGTGGCATTTTACTAGCACAGAAAACTAAAAATATTAGAATTTTTAAATCTCATCCAAAAAGGTTAATAATAGTACATTTCTATAGTTGCAGTTAGCACATTCCTGCACTCCTCAAGCACACTCTAGGTCAAAAATATTGATGATTAATGATAACCAACATCATAAGCAATAATACCTTTAAGTTTCATCATAATGACATGATATTTAATAATAGTACATTGACTTAAAGTTATGCATTTTGACACTATCCATACAAAAAATACACCTACCGGCCTCACGCATAGATATGCGAGTACTACTTGCATGTTGTTTTTCGTTGTGCGAATTGCAGTTATTTAATGAATCAACTTTGGAATGGTGAAGATTGGTTGAGGCGGTGATCCTAACAATAATTATTCACACAATTTATTTTTTTAGGGTTTTGTAAATCTTACAAAATCGGTCAAATATCTGTCTGTCCGTCTGTTCATATAGGTAGAATATCTTACGAACGGCTGAAGCTACACACATAATTCGGCGAGAATGTGTAGAAATGCTATAATTTGCTGGAGAAAGCGCTGTGTTGTAAAATAATTGGCAAACTTTAAGGGGGGGGGGGTCCACATAGAGGCGAAATTAAGGTCAATTTTTTTTATCCACTGGTATAGCCAAGTGGGGTGTCGTGATAAAGGTAATGTTGAGTACATTCCATTTTTGGCATTTTCTTGACATTTGTAGAAAGGGGAACTGTGGAGAAGGAAAAAATATTAGACCGTAATTTGTCCCAGCCGCCCTGAATTTCGAGGCCCTTACACAAGTTTGTAATTTGCAATGTCGTCTTAACATGGATGGTTAAGCAAGAGTGGGACAGTTTATCTCGTATACATACATATCTATCTACAGCTTCTCGTATTAAAACTATTATTTTGAGAGGTGACAGATGGAGTCTTTTTGTGAATTGGCATGTAAGATACTATATCATTGGTAAGACATTTAATTATGGTGTTTTTATTCAGCTGAGTGGTACCAAGAAGAGCAGGGAGCCAATATTTAGATACCAAAATAAGCGCATGCTACAAAACCCTCGAATTGAGAGCGTAGCCCTCTATATTCCGGTTTTATTTTATCGATGAGTTAACTTGCCCTAAACTGTCGTTGTTGTTGTTGCCACAAGAGATGGGAACGACTCAATTGCTCGTGAATTCATTTTGGTAATGTAAGAATAGAAAGGTGTCTTTTTGTTGTTAAAATAAAAAAAAAATAACTGGCGCAACAGTCCTATTTGAACCACGGCCTCGAGATGAGTTAGCATCATCTCATTTTCTAGATCGTGACGGTTTTTGTGCAGAGGTATGTGATCAGCAACACGCTCAACCGAGTTATTTACCCCCTAATGGGTACTCATTTAACAGCTGAGTGGGCTCATAGTCCGACACGTAAATCCCCGGAATCGAACCGGGGCCCAGTGCGTTGAAGGTGAACGTGCTAACCGTTGCGCCATCCGGAATACTTTGTTGGTGGTGGTTTTCAATTCAATTTTTCAATGTTCAGTGTTTTGCTCAATATTCATATGTAAATGGAGATGAAGCTGGTCTTGGGACATGATACCTAGTGTTTTTCGAAAGGGGTGGCCGGATGTCGTATCTAGATATGGAATTCAATTCGGACTTTCAACCTTATCTCCTGATAGGAATGAGCGTTAGTGCAGTTTTCATGAAGTGAATATATTGTAATGCACGATTGAGCCTTGGAAGTGAATCAGAGCATTTCCTTCGACTATTATAATCCAGTTGTTGTAATCTCGCACATTACTCGTATAAAGAAGGATTCAAATTGACAGTATGCCACAAATAGACAGACACAATTAATTAGAGTCATGGGCAAAATACCGAAAAAATTCCAAAAAGGGCAATCTTACAAAGAATTGTAATGTGACTTAGCCTAACAATCAAATTACGAAAACATCCTCCGACAATAGAAAGAGATCTTTTCACTCTAAAGTTTTAAAGAAATTCCATCATCAATCAATTTGTCTGAAGCGAAGAATGATTATTTCTGAAGGCCTTAGTCACTTTGAAGTTGGCCTGGCATTGGTCACAACACAACCATACCGGCAGCTTCCATTCCGACTAAATGGTTATAGTCTGGCATCTAACAACAACATTCCATCCATTTACCAGCCACACCATTCATTCATCTTTCCATCTGGATTTAGACAGGATGAAGAGATACGTTCGCATCCATCACTCGTTTAAGATGAAATTTGCATATGCGCCGACAATGTGATTAAAATGTTCCCCGTCCCAAAAAGATGCTGTGTCTAGGGCTTTTCGCTGGGAATATGCGTCTATATGATGTTGACGTCGAAAAGGATTCTGTTCGGCTCTTGCCGCCAGCATACTAAACGTTGAATAGTTTTCGCTCCTACTTACCATATCCTCGTACGTATATACCCTATCTACGACCGGATATTTGGAAATTCGGCGCTAGGATATCTCCTCATATCCATACATAGGCTGACGCTGAAGCGGATAAAAACTTTTGCAGTATCCACTTTTCATTGGTACGTCTGGTCTGGTCTATTACAGATTGTGTATATGTGTGTGTGTGTGTGTGTGTTGCCCACGTTATTAATGCTGATCCTGTGGGATTTGGTTTTGAATTTGATTGTTATTATAAGGTGGAAAATTAAATTTGGAGAACAAGTGTTTATGTTGTCGGCTGTCCAAAAACTGCCAGTATAATTACATGCGAGGCAATTTTTGGGGGTTTGGAAGCGGGATTATGTTGTCTAGATGGCAAATGTGAGGGATTTTTGAGAATTGTGCATTTGTGTGGGGATTGTTTTCGATAAGGTTCCGTCTGATTAAGGTTTTGGCTTTGTGAGAACAAGTGAACATATTTATTAGTGGCAGGAGCGGGAATATTAATGTTTTTTTATCTATCTAGGTGTACAGCTTTGCTTCCGCCGTTTTCCCACAAACGGCTGCATCGATGAGGGCTGGTCAAAATGCGTAGTTCAAAAGTGTCACAAAGTGAGTTTGGACGTCTGTGAACGTATCGACATCCCCGCATTAGTAAAAGTTGTTCGCATTTTTAATAAGATTCGCGATTCAAAATGTCTCTTTTCGAGCCAAGTTCTCGTCATTTGCGGGAAGTTTCGATATTCTGCTGACATTTGAAAAAAAAACAGCAGCTGACGCCCATCGAATGCTCTCAGATACTTGCGGTAAGGTTGCTCTGAGTGACAGAACATGTCGTGAGTGGTTTCAACGTTTCAAAAGTGGCGATTTCAATGTCGAGGACAAGCATGGTGGTGGGCGAGAAAAAATTTTCAAAGACGACGAATTGAAAGCATAGTTCGATGAAGATTCGTGCCAAAGGCAAGAAGAATTAGCTGAATCACTGGGAGTGACTCAGCAAGCCATCTCGAAACGCCTCAAGGCCATGGGCATGATTCAGAAACAAGGAAATTGGGTTCTGTACGAGTTAAAACCGAGAGATATTGAACGGCGACTATTTGCATGCGAACAACTGCTTCAAAGACAGAATTGGAAGGGAATAAATATTTGGATATGATGTGCGCATTACTAGTTTTTGTGAGTTTTCTGTCAGAAAACCGATATTAAAATATTTGTTTTGGTTTCTGATTCCCCGGCCCGCTGTAAATATAGCTGTCAAAGATCCGCGTCCTATTGGTGGTTGTCATTAATAGTCCCGTTCTTTTTCTCTCCCATGGAAAATTAATATCTCTCGTCCTATAAAGTTTGCTTATGGGCCACTCCATAGTTGCTCTGAGCTAAAATGCTTGAACTGTTCACTTCGAACATTTATAAATCTAAAAGGTAAGAAACCGAGAAAAGAAACCACGATATACCAGAAGGAGTCGAAGAGTTTTCGTTAGGTAATGCTGTGGCTTGGCCGGAGGTCATTTCTAACGACGACCTCCTGTTCATTACTGGCCAGGACAGGATAGGCACCTCTATAAAAAGGCAAAAGTGGCAATGGATAGGTCACACACTCCGAAAGGGGCTGGAAAACATTGCTAAACAGGCCCTCGATTGGAACCCACAGGGAACCGTTGCAAGTCGCCGCGCTGGACGACCTAGAAACACCTGGAGAAGATCAGTTGAGGTCGAGGGTAAGTCATTAAGCAAATCGTGGAGACAGTTGAAGGCGATGGCGGCGAACAGGACGAGGTGGAAAGTCGGCGTGGCTAATTCCCTATGCCCCACAAGGGGTTGACAGGATCCAGAGAGAGAGAATGCTGTGGCTTTCATCGCAGATAACAAATAAGAGAACACTCCTGTTTCGCAATAATTAGGAGAATTCTCTCTATTCGACTAGAGAACACAGCGATTCTCCACCTAGCGATGGCACCGCGCCAAGCGTGGAGTGGTGACATAAAAAGTGAATGCTGCTGTCATATCAACGAGTAGTTTTACCAAGGGAATAAATTTATTTTTATAATTCAAACAAAAATGTAAAACAAGGAACAGGATTGGCGCATGCCTCATAAGCACGTGTGAAAACAACAACAATTCCGCGGGTAGTTAATTGTCAGTACCTAGTAAAATGTGGGTAGGTAAATGTCAAGTATTAGAAGATTTTCCGATTTTAATCTTGACTGATTGAAGTTTCAATTTTTCTTGTAATATAGTGCTATTTAAATGCAATTTATTATGTAAATTACACGAAAATGTTTCCAGAAAAGATATTCATTTGCTTAACCACCTTTAATGAAAAGTTACCCCCAACATTTTTCTTATGATCCAGTCCCGATATTCCCTAGTCCAAGAATTCGAATCACGAGTTTGAATTCATCATCATCATCGTGGCGCGACAGCCCGACGTCGGGCCTTGGCCGCCTGGATCATTGTCCTCCAATTATCTCGGTCACGTGACCGCGTCCTCCAATTTTAGGAGCCCAGCAGCTGCGCGGCGTCCACACCTACTGAGCTCTCCCAACGAGATCTCGGTCGTCCTCGCAGTCTCGCTCCGTCGACTCGTTCTGCATTCATTACTCTCTTAGGCATGCGATCATCGTCCATTCTTTGTACATGCCCTGCCCATTGAAGTCGTTGTAGTTTGACGATTTTCGAGACTTGCAGCTCATCGTACATTTCACACAACTCATGGTTGTACCGGATGCGCCATCCATGAAAGCATAGTTCGATGAAGATTCGTGCCAAAGGCAAGAAGAATTAGCTGAATCACTGGGAGTGACTCAGCAAGCCATCTCGAAACGCCTCAAGGCCATGGGCATGATTCAGAAACAAGGAAATTGGGTTCTGTACGAGTTAAAACCGAGAGATATTGAACGGCGACTATTTGCATGCGAACAACTGCTTCAAAGACAGAATTGGAAGGGAATAAATATTTGGATATGATGTGCGCATTACTAGTTTTTGTGAGTTTTCTGTCAGAAAACCGATATTAAAATATTTGTTTTGGTTTCTGATTCCCCGGCCCGCTGTAAATATAGCTGTCAAAGATCCGCGTCCTATTGGTGGTTGTCATTAATAGTCCCGTTCTTTTTCTCTCCCATGGAAAATTAATATCTCTCGTCCTATAAAGTTTGCTTATGGGCCACTCCATAGTTGCTCTGAGCTAAAATGCTTGAACTGTTCACTTCGAACATTTATAAATCTAAAAGGTAAGAAACCGAGAAAAGAAACCACGATATACCAGAAGGAGTCGAAGAGTTTTCGTTAGGTAATGCTGTGGCTTGGCCGGAGGTCATTTCTAACGACGACCTCCTGTTCATTACTGGCCAGGACAGGATAGGCACCTCTATAAAAAGGCAAAAGTGGCAATGGATAGGTCACACACTCCGAAAGGGGCTGGAAAACATTGCTAAACAGGCCCTCGATTGGAACCCACAGGGAACCGTTGCAAGTCGCCGCGCTGGACGACCTAGAAACACCTGGAGAAGATCAGTTGAGGTCGAGGGTAAGTCATTAAGCAAATCGTGGAGACAGTTGAAGGCGATGGCGGCGAACAGGACGAGGTGGAAAGTCGGCGTGGCTAATTCCCTATGCCCCACAAGGGGTTGACAGGATCCAGAGAGAGAGAATGCTGTGGCTTTCATCGCAGATAACAAATAAGAGAACACTCCTGTTTCGCAATAATTAGGAGAATTCTCTCTATTCGACTAGAGAACACAGCGATTCTCCACCTAGCGATGGCACCGCGCCAAGCGTGGAGTGGTGACATAAAAAGTGAATGCTGCTGTCATATCAACGAGTAGTTTTACCAAGGGAATAAATTTATTTTTATAATTCAAACAAAAATGTAAAACAAGGAACAGGATTGGCGCATGCCTCATAAGCACGTGTGAAAACAACAACAATTCCGCGGGTAGTTAATTGTCAGTACCTAGTAAAATGTGGGTAGGTAAATGTCAAGTATTAGAAGATTTTCCGATTTTAATCTTGACTGATTGAAGTTTCAATTTTTCTTGTAATATAGTGCTATTTAAATGCAATTTATTATGTAAATTACACGAAAATGTTTCCAGAAAAGATATTCATTTGCTTAACCACCTTTAATGAAAAGTTACCCCCAACATTTTTCTTATGATCCAGTCCCGATATTCCCTAGTCCAAGAATTCGAATCACGAGTTTGAATTCATCATCATCATCGTGGCGCGACAGCCCGACGTCGGGCCTTGGCCGCCTGGATCATTGTCCTCCAATTATCTCGGTCACGTGACCGCGTCCTCCAATTTTAGGAGCCCAGCAGCTGCGCGGCGTCCACACCTACTGAGCTCTCCCAACGAGATCTCGGTCGTCCTCGCAGTCTCGCTCCGTCGACTCGTTCTGCATTCATTACTCTCTTAGGCATGCGATCATCGTCCATTCTTTGTACATGCCCTGCCCATTGAAGTCGTTGTAGTTTGACGATTTTCGAGACTTGCAGCTCATCGTACATTTCACACAACTCATGGTTGTACCGGATGCGCCATCCATCTCGATCGCAAACAGCCCCGAAAATTCGCCGTAGAACCTTACGTTCGAAAGTGTCTAGCATGTTTTCGGAGGCTTGAGTTAGGGTCCATGCTTCGCAGCCATAGCATAGCACTGGTCGTATAATGGTTTTGTACACGCGGAGCTTCGTGTTTCTGTGCACATGTTTCGATTTCATTATGGGGAGAACCGAGAAAAAAGTCTTATTAGCTAACTGTATCCGTCGCTTGATTTCGTCAGTTTCGTTGGCGTCCCTTGACAGGTTGCAACCCAGGTAGATGAAGTTGTTCACGAACTCGATGTTGAGGTCCCCCACATTGATGCTCGGTTGTGCAGGTGTCCTTGTCACCGATTGCATCATTATTTTAGTTTTACCCTCGTTAATACGTAATCCAACTTCCTTTGCAGCGGTATCGAGCGTATGCAGAAGTTCTTCGGCGTCAGCCAATCTTCGGGACATGATGTTGATGTCGTCGGCGTACGCTGCTAATTGTGTCGACTTGATGAGTAGCGTCTTGTTATTGTCCATATTCATGGCCCGAATAACGTATTCCAGTGCTAGGTTGAAGAGCGTCGGTGCCAGTCCATCGCCCTGTTTCAAACCAGTGCGTGTTTCAAATAGATCAGTAAGTCTATTCTGGATCTTGACTTGTGAGACGGAGTTGGTCATCGTCATCTTTGTCAGTCGCACTAATTTTGCTGGTATACCAAATTGCAGCATGATGTTGTACAGTACTCCACGATCGATACTGTCGTATGCCTGCTTGAAGTCGACAAAGATTTGGTATACGTTTACGTTGTATTCCCAGCACCTCTGGAGTATCAGTTTGACTGAGAAGAGCTGATCGGTTGTGGAGCGACCAGGTCTGAAACCGCTTTGATATTCGCCAATGACTCGTTCTGCGTACGGTTTTATTCTATTTTCCAGAATTTTCGTCAAAATTTTATAGGACGTACAAACTAGTGAGATGCCCCTGTAATTCTCACACCGCAGTTTATCTCCCTTTTTATGAATTGGACAGATGATGCTTCTGCGCCAATCGTCTGGGATCTCCTCGTTCTCCCATACTCGCAGAAGTAATTGATGTATGGCATCAACTAGACTCGTTCCACCGAATCTTAGCAGTTCAGCTGGAATCTCGTCAGCGCCCGGCGCTTTATTTCGTTTTAGTGACCGCAACGCGAGATCAACTTCCTCTACTGTCGGGGGTTGAATGGGTGGGCCTAGATCACCAATATCGTCGAGAGCTTCCTGTGTGGGGATGTTAGATGGTCGGTTTAGAAGCTCTTCAAAATTAGAGGCCCATCGTTTGTTAATACGATCGGTGTCGCTGATGATGTTTCCATCCTTGTCCTTACAAAGGCTAGTCCTGGGAAGGTAGCCGTTCTTAATTGTATTTACTAGTTTGTACGCTTGTCTGGTGTTCCTATTACCTAAGTTTTCGTTTATGTTCAGCAGCTACTCGTCAAAGTATTTACGTTTCTTACGTCTAATTATTCTATTCGATATTCGCCGTAGCCCGTCATATTTTCCTCTTCTGGCTCTGGTTCCTCGTTGAATCCATTGTCTGTAGGCCTCGTTTTTCGCGTCAAGTGAATTTTTGCATTCTTCGTCGAACCAGTCATTTCGCGCTCGCCGGGCTTTATATCCCACGACCTTCTCTACGACATCCTTGATGGTACCCTTGAGTTCCTCCCAGAACCCATGGACGCCTGTGTTGCTGATGTTGTGTAGCATAGGTGATAGTTTTTCCTCAAGGGCGGTAGTATACGCCACCGCTGTAGCATCACTCAAGAGCTTATCAACCGCAAAGGTTTTGGGAGGGCTGATTCTTGACTGGTGCACTGAGGAAATTCTACATCTGTAGGTTGTCTTCACCAAGTGATGATCTGAGTCGCAGTTTGCTCCTCGATAGGAGCGGACATCCATGACACTAGACGCCCATCTCCTGCAAATGAGGACGTGGTCAATTTGGTTGACGGTATGTGCGTCTGGTGACTTCCAGGTCTGATTGTGAATGCGTCGATGCGGGAAACACGTAGAGCTTACGACTAGATTCCTGCTGCAGGCGAAGTCGATAAGTCGCTGGCCGTTATCGTTACATTCTTCATGGAGGCTGTGGCCTCCAGAGGTCCCCCGATGCCAACTTTCATTCCCGACTTTCGCGTTAAAGTCTCCCAGCAGCAATTTGACGTCGTTTGTTGGAAGTGAGTCGAAGAAAGTTTCAAGGCGGGCGTAGAACTCGTCTTTTACTGCGTCTTCTTTAACTTCAGTGGGGGCATGCACATTGATGAGCCAGAGATTGAAGAATCGAGTCTTGATGCGAATCGCACACAGCCGTTCATTTATGGGTTTGAAGTCAGTAATATGCGGTTTGAGGTGATTGTTCACTATAAATGCTACTCCAAACTCCTTGCGGCCCGATGGTTTGCCACTTGTAAAAATTGTGTGCGATTTCTTGTCATTAATCTCGCTGCCAAGCCAATTTGTTTCCTGAACTGCAGTAATGCTCAGTTTGTACTTTTCGACCTGTTGAAGGAGGGCCTTCTCGGCCCCCGGTTTGTTCAGGGAGCGTACATTCCAGGATCCGAAAGAATAATCCTTTATTCGTTTGCGTGGTCGTCGTTGTTGATCCGTCCAATCCGAGGCTTTTGTTCCAGGTTTCTTGACATGGAGTGGTTCTTACAAGGACGAGTTGTCAGCACGTCGCTTAACCCCATTCAGGGGATGGCCTCGGAGATAGCTGCTTCAGATGGTTTAATAAACGTGCTGGAGCCCACACAACTATGTAGCAGGTCCAACTACGCAAGTCATTCCATCCTACTAGACCTGAGACGCTTAGGTGTTCGTCAGCCATTCAGGCTACAGCTATCTGCCTTTTCCAAACTGTCTTATCGCTAAGACATTGGCCGTCAGCGAATTGATACACTGCCGTTACCAGGGGGCGCCCACGCGGAGGACTATGGAAAAGGTCTTTGCCCCCCACGAGTTTGAATTAGTTTCCTTGTAACTGCCACAACCAGCCGCTACACAGAACATGAATAAAGCGACGTCTATTATTCAATGGCGGAAATAAGTAGAGCTTTCGAAGAAAGCTTACCAAAGTGCAGTCTGTGGACAAACAAATGGTACACCATGATTCAATTTTTGCGATGGAATTAATTCCGCTGTGTGTTGCAATGAAATACAGACAGATGCAACGCGATAGTCATAGAAAATAAGAAAAGTGGAGACGGTCAAGAAATGAAAACTACAGAAAATGAAAATTTTCTAATTTGAAAAAAATAAATAACTGGCGCAACAGTCCAATTTGAACCACGGCCTCGAGATGAGTTAGCATCATCTCATTTTCTAGATCGTGACGGTTTTTGTGCAGAGGTATGTGATCAGCAACACGCTCAACCGAGTTATTTACCCCCTAATGGGTACTCATTTAACAGCTGAGTGGGCTCATAGTCCGACACGTAAATCCCCGGAATCGAACCGGGGCCCAGTGCGTTGAAGGCGAACGTGCTAACCGTTGCGCCATCCGGACTACGTCTAATTTCTAATTTGAAAAATAATGTTAAATATGAAAAACATGGGAATTGAAACATGGAGAATACGTAATATGGCAAATAAGAAAAAATTAAAGTATGTAATGTGGAAAATGTGGAGAACTATAGAAAATATGTATCGAAAATGAAAAGGCGACTATTGTTTAAGTGTGCTTTAACCACAAATGGCAGGATTTATATAACCCCCCTGTGATGTGGAATAATGAATAATGCCACATCCTCTCCCGGCATGTCATAGAAGGCGACTAAAAAGAACAGGACAGGAAACATCAACTATGCCTCGGATAAGGATTAGGAGTAGTTAATTCGCTATGCCCCACTAAGGGTTAAGGCAAAGTAGTAGCAGTATAATGTACTCGTATAACCTACCGCAACTTCATTAAGTCTTCGAAAGGTTAATTAAGTGCGGACAGGAGTCCAGAAACATAATCTGGTTTTCAACGACCCTAAACTATTTAAAATGTTGTATGTCCCGATGTATCTTTTGATAAAAAAAAAGTATCAATTGTCATAATCTTTATTTCATCCGTTTATTATTTAATTGGTTTCATTGTTACCTTTACAATAATATTGAACAATAATAGTCTAAATTAAGTTGGATAACTAACTAAAAAATACAAAAAAAGTAGAAGCAGAACGGCTCTTTGAGCATGATTACAAAACTATTTCAAAACTATTTAATAACTCAGTCAGATCCTCATCAAAAGGATCGACTTCAATGGCAGTTTATTTAGAGTTCCATTATTCTGTTCAAGAGTATAAAGTTGTATTCATAAGAGTATAATGTAACTATTTAATTTTACGTAAACAGAAAATTAAAAGGCGAGTTATTTACACTTTGGTAATTTTTAACTGTGCTCAATTCACTTTGTTTTAGACAAAATAAAAAACAAATGAAAATGTAAAACAAAAACTATGTAATTACAAAATGGCACAGATCTAGTTGACTGGTAATGGAGTCAATGCGTTCCCCTTATAATTTAAGCTCGATTTGAAGGGTGTCGTCGACGTCCGCTTCGAACACGCGGGCGTGGTCGACGTGGTGCAGCCGGAATTGGGGGAGGACGGTATAGTGGTGCCGGCTCAACATAGGCGGGCTCTGGTCGACGTAGCTCTAGATGAACACCCGACGAGCCACTATAGCCGTTTCGAACAAACGAAGTTTCACGTTTACGACAAACTGTACATCTGCAAAAAAAACATAAAAAATATGTAAAAGGCCTTCACTCGGTCTGGATGGAACAACCGTGCAAATAGCTAGAAAACGGTACGTTTCAACTATAACAGCTGTACGACCTGATTTCATAAGTTGTCATTATTGCACTTTGGTCAACTACCAATTATTGCATTATTGCAATTTCGAAAATGAAATAATGTCATGTCATGCCATGACGTTACCACCCACCACCTTTCACATATATCTATCCTACATCATGCCTACCTGCTAATCTTTCGCGTGAAATCAGCCTTCAATGTTTCTTGACGTGGTCGCGTGAACATTTCATGCTCTTCGATAACCGACAACCAGAAGGATGCCAACGGATCGTAATAGTTGCATCGTCCATGTCCGTGGCATTCTATCACAGGATTATTGCGGAAATCTTCCAAGCATGATCCTGGTGAAATCAAGTTCTGGCCGAATCCCCCGCTGTTGTCTGAGGTTGTCTGTGAGAGAACGGTTTCCATTATAATACCCTTCAATGAAAAAAAGAAGCCTAAAATATCCTTTCACATACCATGAGGTAACTGAAACCCGTCCATAATTCTTCCCATCCACCGGGGCAATCGGGTATTGACATTGTCTGACTGTGCAGTGCAATAACTCGCGTGGTTGACTCGCAAACAGAACATCTGCAAACAAAGATTTCCAATCAAATTTTCGCTCCACCTTAATTAAGTCATCTCCTACATACCTTGAAATATACTTGATCAAGTCTCTTGATTCGATCGGTGTCATGGTCATTGGCATGGGTTCAAGTGTCGAGAGCCAGTAGCTATCATCATTGTTCTGAGCGTAGTTGCATACATTGTTCAAATCGCAGAACATAAATGGCATCGTTGTGAAACGTGGAAGGCACGAACCTGACATTCCTAAATCTTGTCCAACAGTTTGACTGCTACCAATTGTGGCAGCAAACGAATATCCGTCCCAAAGTTTGGCGGTGTTCGGCAGACAGTCCGGTATTTGGACACTTTGTGAGTGGCGAGTAAAAACAAAGCCACGACTCTTTGCACGTGGCGGTGAAGGTGCATTATCACCGGCAAAACCTTTAGCTCCACGGTAGCCATCTAAGCCGCTTATACCAGGTGCTCCAGTCAAACCACGTTCACCTTTATAACCTTGCGGACCCGAGAATCCTTCAATGCCAATATCACCACGGAATCCTTTAAGACCTCGCAATCCAAAAGCTCCAGGAGGACCGGGGAAACCAACGTCACCGCGCTCGCCTTTAAATCCAGGAATTCCATCGAAACCCGGCCTACCTCTTGGCGCCATTGAATAGGGGAATGTAAATCCACGTTCACCTTTCACTCCCTTTCTGCCATTTACTCCATCAATGCCACTCCAGCCTTCAAGACCAATTTCTCCTCTTGGGCCCTTAGGTCCAACTGGACCCGTAAAGCCAGGCATTCCCATATCGCCGATCTCTCCTTTAGCACCAACTGCACCCGGGTATCCAGGAGGTCCTTCATCGCCAATATCTCCCCGTTCGCCCGGCAATGATATGCCGCGGATGCCTTGTTCTCCTTTGCGACCTCGATCACCATGAGCTCCCTGCATACCAGCCAAACCGAACAGACCATCACGTCCTGGACTTCCAGGATATCCTCGATCGCCGACTACGCCCTTAATGCCCTTGATGGAAATACCAGGCATACCAATAAGGCCGTCTCTGCCATCGTCGCCATAATCACCAGGAGCACCTTTGTGTCCAACTAAGCCTTGTCGACCTGGGAGGCCATCCAGACCGGCGTCTCCTTCATCTCCATTCTCCACATAAGCAGCTCGAGGTCCTGGTGGTCCACGGAAACCAATATCACCCATTTCGCCTTTCATACCGGGTATACCGTCCGGTCCTGGAATGCCAGCATAGCCAGCATCACCCATTTCACCTTTACGGCCAGGAAAACCGGGTAGACCAGTTCGACCTTTTTCGCCCGAAATTCCAGTGATACCAATCGGGCCTGGTTCACCCTTGGGACCCTTAGCAGCTGAGCGCATGAGTAAACGGCCGGGAGCTCCAGGGAATCCATCATCACCGCGTTCGCCCTTTAATCCATGTTGTCCTGTCATCCCGAAATCGCCCATCTCTCCCTTCTCGCCATATTGCCCTGTGAAGCCCATTTCACCCTGATCACCTCGTTCTCCTTGGAAGCCAACTTCGCCCGCATTTCCTGGTTCACCTCGAAAACCGGGGGCTCCTTCGCGGCCCATCAATCCAGGCATTCCAATCATGCCGACTTCGCCAACTTCACCCACGGGGCCAAAATCACCTTGTTCACCGCGCTCGCCTTTAATGCCCAACAAACCATCGAATCCGAATCTTCCTGGAACACCAGCTTCTCCTTTCGCACCTCGTGGTCCATCGAAACCGACTCCAACCTCTCCTTTTTCTCCTTTTAATCCATTTAATCCCGGTCTTCCAATATAGCCGGGTGGCCCGTTTATACCAGCAACGCCAATTTCACCTTTCATGCCGCTAAAAGCGCGGTCTCCCTTTTCTCCTCTCAAACCAGTGTAGCCAAAATCACCACGCGCTCCTTTACGTCCGTGAGCTCCATCACGACCAGGTCGACCAAATGGTCCAATTTCTCCTTGTTCACCTTTCAATCCCATCACTCCCATCATACCGCGCGGTCCAACTGCGCCCGGACGACCATCTTCTCCTAAGTCGCCTCGGTCTCCTTGCTCGCCAACTACGCCAGTGTATCCATATGGTCCGGGCAATCCAACGTCTCCAGGAAGGCCATGATCACCTGGCAATCCAATACGACCCGGCCAACCGACATCACCCTTAGTACCACGTCCTCCGATTGGACCATACAGACCTCGATCTCCTTTCTCTCCTTTTTCGCCGTAAGGGGCTGGCCGCCCATCACGTCCAGGCATGCCTGGAGGTCCCATATCACCAAAAATAATATCACCTCTTTGGCCTTTATTGCCGGGAATGCCAGGCAATCCTCTCGGTCCAGGATCTCCCAGTACTCCTTTCGGTCCTCGGCCTCCAGCAGGGCCTGTGTTACCAGGGAATCCAGGGAATCCTTTATCACCTCTCAAACCTTTCGGACCCACTGCACCTTCAAAACCGACGTCACCAGGCAAAATATATGGTCCTGGATCACCACGTTGACCTTTCTGTCCGGCAACTCCATCAATACCCGGACTACCATCAATACCCGCCCGGCCAGGAGCACCGACTGGGCCTTGATCGCCTTGAACGCCTTGATAACCTTTGCTTCCTTCAATTCCAGCAATGCTTAAGCCCGGTAAGCCGACGTCACCCGAGAATCCCTTGAAACCTACTTCGCCAGTGGGACCCTTTGGTCCTTGAGGTCCATCAAATCCGGGGCTTCCAGGCTCGCCTTTATCGCCAGCGTTATCAACAGTCATTCCAGGATGCGGCTCACCTTTTCTACCTTTCAAACCTTTAGCGCCGGGTACACCTTTCCCGCCCCTAGAATTGAATAACAACTGAATTAGCTATCAGAATACAATATTAGCCCAACAACTTACTTTCTTCCATCCCAGCCAGAGTCACCAACTAAATAGATTTTCGGAACAGTGGCTGGAAGTCCGTCAATTCCGTCTTTGCCGTCTTTACCAGGCGCACCATCTCGTCCGGGAATTCCCGGAGTTCCATCAATACCAGGTGGACCAGGTTCACCTAACTCGCCACGTGATCCAGGTACACCAGCGTAGCCTTGATCACCGGTCTGACCCTGAAGACCTCGCAAGCCAGGTCTTCCAGGCTCGCCTCGTTCTGGTGTCTCTTTGTTGCCAATGAATATATGCTTACCATCTTCGCCACGTGAGCCTGGTGGGCCCCGGTCACCAGGAATGCCTGCTGATCCTCGTGTGCCTTTGAAACCGACTCGTCCCGGGTTGCCATGTTCTCCTTTGATTCCGCGTGGGCCAGGCAAGCCTCGAGGACCAACTTCGCCAATTAGACCTGGATAGCCGAAGTCTCCTTGGTCACCTTTTAAGCCTTTAGGACCAGGTGGGCAGTAGCCACAATCATCACCGCGAATGCCTCTATTACCTTTAGGGCCAAGGTAGCCATCCAAGCCATCGATACCGGGAGGACCTCGTCGTCCTGGAAGACCAGGAGGTCCCGGTGGTCCAGTAATATTGTAACCGATACCAGGCAATCCTTTAGATCCAGGCAAGCCTGGTTCACCTCTATCCCCGATATATCCAGGTGGTCCATCGTGTCCAGGGGTGCCAGCAAATCCTTTTGGTCCAATTATATCTAAGCCTCGGAAGCCTTTTGGTCCTTGTCGTCCCGGTGTACCGGGCGGACCGACTTCACCGATTTTTCCGTCAGGTCCAGGCAAACCATAATCACCTGGATGACCCTTTATTGAAATTCCTCTTGGACCAGGCGGTCCAGTGAGGCCAGCATCACCAGGTTCACCAGCAAAACCCATTACTCCACGACGACCCACTGGTCCAGGAATTCCGTGCATACCCTGAGGTCCAACTTCGCCCATATCACCTTGGGGACCGATCGAACCCGGAAAACTTTTATCTAAAGTCGGATCGTATATGCCAGGGGGGCCAACAGGTCCTTGCATTCCGGGCATGCCATCGTATCCATCTTCACCGATTGGACCTATAGCGCCATCTCGTCCATCCGGACCCGGATAGCCGGGTGCGCCTTTATGACCTTTCGGACCGACTGGGCCGGGCGGTCCAATCTTACCGGGTTTCCCACGATCACCGATCGATCCACTATCGCCACGTTCGCCCTGTGGTCCACGTACGCCCTGTCTTCCCGGTATTCCATCGTCACCTTGCCATCCCTTATCGCCTCTATCACCTTTACGTCCCTTCTCACCATGTTTCGCTATTGTTGGCTTTCCTTTCGATAGCGATTCGTAATCATCTTCAGCCGGTTCGCCCTTGTCCCCCTTTATTCCAGTACCGCGAAGAGGTTGCAATTGATCGGCAGCGTCACCTCGATAGCCCTTATCGCCTCGCAATCCAGCTGGTCCTTGCAAGCCTGGAATGCCAGTGAAACCCTTTGGACCGGGCTGTCCGCCGTACCCTTGGGGTCCACCGCTGCCGTCGAGACCACGATCTCCTTGTGTGCCCTTGGTACCTTTTGAATTGATACCGCCCTCGCCCGGATCACCACGAGGACCTTGTAGACCCGGTTCACCCGGTTGTCCTCGTACGCCATGACCACCGGGGTAACCAGGAATGCCCATAGTACCATCAGTACCATTACAACCGTCAATACCGCGCGGTCCACGTGGGCCTTCTTCACCAGGAGAACCCTACACAGACAAACGAAACGTCACAATATCAATACTGAAACGACTAAATAGTAATACGTACGGGATAGCCTTCACGTCCTTGGTAGCCCATCAGTCCTTGATCGCCCTGTAAATGCATATACTTGTTGTAAAAAAAAAGTCTGTATAGGAGTTTCAATCACATACCCGTTGTCCTTTTTCACCAATGGCGCCATATTCACCACCATCGCCGGTCTCTCCATCTCGGCCGGGTGGACCGTCTGGGCCAACGTCGCCAGGAACTCCTTCGGTACCCGGAAAGCCAGGCGCGCCCATAGCACCCAATTTTCCTTTCAATCCTTTACAATCGCATTGTGTTCGGTTACAGTCCTGAAAAAGATAAAATGTGACGAGGAGGGCATATTAGAATTTTATTACGTATAACAAAAGGATTCTAAAACGTCGTTTCCGAAAAAAAATCTGAAAATCTGAAAATTGTTTATCATGCTCTTTGAAAATTATCGGAATCGTGCAAATCACACTAAATCGCAAATGGAAACACAGAAGTACATAGTTCATCATAGTCTCCATTCAACATTGCCTTCGAACCGTAAAAGGACTAGCGCCATTCTTCACTTCCACAACTCTGTCGTGAGATTAGTAATTCCTTGAATGGTAAATTGAGATTAAGACATCAGATCGTTTATCATTTGAACGTTAACGGTCACCAAATGCACATACCCATTCATAGCGATGACTATATACATAGGTACATATATACAAAAGTATCTTCGGTATGCACTCAATCGCGTTTGCATTTCTGCCTATTGAATAAGGAAGTGCAATTGAATTTGCCGATGCAAGAAAAGTGCATCGTTGAAAAGTGCTGAAAACGCATTGCATTGAGCAGGCAGCAGTGCAGCGCTCGCTCGATTTATGGCGGCGTCTTTTTGATCGCAACAAATAGTCTGGAACACGTGTTGAGGCGCGTCGGTCGCGTCGTCATCGATGTACAGATGCAGCAAAAATCCACTAACAAATAGACTAAATGTCTATAGAATTGGAGTGCGCGTTCACTTGTTCATTCAAACAGCTCTCGCCTCTCACGCCCCAAAAGTGATCCTAAAATGCTCCAATTTAAATCGATTATTTACAAACAAATGTCGAGCTATTGCACCCTGGCGTTTATGAACAGGAAAGGAAAATAGCTCGTTCGAGATTATTTTCAATCTTAAGCTAAGTACTAAGATCAGTTTTCCGTGCAAAATCTCATACAAAAACTGTCAAGAGTTGAGTTTGCACGAAAAATGTTCGCTCTCTGTACTAACATATTTCATTCGAAGTAAAAAGTCTCCACATCATTATAAGCAATTTTCACGCGAAAACAATTACTTTGCAATTTATTTTTGCTTAAAAACCGATCTTTTGAGTAAAAGGGAAGTGCAAGCGCCGTGTAGAGAGCCGAGGTAATGTACTGTGTGCAAGTGTACACTGTCACTTTTTCGTGGGAGAGATAAGTGCAGTTCGCTCGAAGAGGTTAGTACTTGCCTTTAACCCTTTCGGGACTACTGGGATAATATGTCCCAGCAGATTTTAAAGAGCTGTAGTGATCATATTTTCGACGAGATCGCCTATCTAAATAGTCCCAAAACCAGATACAACGCTATTTTATCAGATAAATCCAGAAACGTAACGCTAAATGTTGGTGTTCGAGCGCCAGACGCAAAAGAATTTCACAAGGTCGGGATAATTTAGCCAGTGATCTGTGGAAAAACTTGCAAAAACAGTGGAAAATTGCGTTAGTAGTATACATTATACTTTTTTTTCGTTAGAGTAACGTCCAGTGCAGTGATTAAATTTGTTTTTTGGTTGATCAAGCGAAGGAAAGGTTAATTATAAGTGATTTAGTGAAAGTGGGACATATAGTCCCAATACGTTTTTTACTTGGGATATATAGTCCCAATACGTTTTTTAATTGTCCCAATATACTTTCTAGATGCCGAAAAGACCACTTACAATGGAGGATGTTGAACGCATATTATTGGAAGAGACGGATTCAGAAATCGATTTTGAGGATTCTGGGAGCGAATATTTGCCGGAAACTGACGATGAAGCAGATTCTGATCTAGAGCCTGAACCAGAACTTGACCCAGAGCCTGAGGAGGAACGTGATGCGCCGCCGCCAATCGATGAGGCCGAAAGTGAAGGTGCAACTGCTATGTGGGTGAATGCTACCACCAACAACGTTCAGGAGTTCCAGCCGAAATACCAACTTCCAGATGAACGGGGATGCAATGTCCTTGTTGATTTGGCTGATGAATGTTCTTCTATTGAAGTATTCAAGAAGATGTTCCCCTACAGCTTGTGCATACGAATCGCTGAATGCACAAACCAACGGCTCACAGCACTGAATTGTCGTTCACAATCAAAACGGAACCTGACAGATCCGAATGAAATTCTCGTCAATCTAGGAGTTTTCATGATTATGCACTACAATCGCTTACCATCATTGAAGGATTACTGGAGTAAGAATCCTTTTATGGGTAATTCTGTTATTCAGAATTCCTTGTCCCTGGATCGTTTTTTGTTATTGTCATCGAAGCTATATTTCAATGACTGCGAGAAGCCAAGAGATGCTGCTAAGGACTATTATATCTCAGAAGTTGTAGAGTGCCTAAAGTATACATTTGCAGCTGCTCGAGATGAGAGCCCCTTCCAATCTATTGACGAGTGAATGGTGAAATTCAAAGGCCTATCTAGCATGAAGCAATATATGCCTATGAAATCTATCAAACGGGGAATTAAGGTATGGATGCGATGTGACGCGAAGACGGGATACACTTATGACTTCAATATTTATACTGGAAAAGAAGGAAACGTGATACAATCTGCCACTCTTGGGGAAAGAGTCGTTTTTAAGTTGTTATCCTCAATTCGTCAAAGTGATGTATGTATGTAAATTTATTACGCTCAATTAACTATCCCGCACTTGGAACTTTCATGCAGAACAGGAAGAATACGCCTAAATTTGTTGGAAAACTAGCCAGAGGTGAAAGCCAATATCAAACTAACTCCACTGGTATTGTAGCTGCACGTTGGATGGACTCCAAAGAAGTTCTCTTGGCCTCCAATTGCCATTCACCATCTTCTGTAGAGGTTGAAACAAAGCAAAAGGATGGTTCAAAAAAGAAAATTGATTGCCCTACATGTATCAGCGACTACAACAAAATTATGAGAGGAGTCGACTTGGCTGACCAGAAAACCACAGTTTACGATTTGAACCGTAAGTCCCAGAAATGGTGGAAGAAAGTGTTCTTCAAGCTGCTGATGGTCAATGTAGTAAATGCGTGGATAATTTATACTGAACACACAAAAAACAAATTATCTTTGAAAAATTTTTTGGTTCCTCTTGCTGAGGCTTTGATTTTTGAAGGAAATAAAAAGCGAGAAATGATGCCACGCCGCCAAGGCGGGAGAACCCCTAAGCGGACAAAATACCAAAAACTTAACATTGGCGATCACTTGCCAATACAACAAGAGAAACGTTGCCGATGTGTCCGTTGCAGCTCACTAAGCATCGAAACGCGGACAAAAATGATTTGTTCTGGATGTAACAATGCCTTATGCTACAAGTGCACCATTTCACAAGAATTATTGTAATATATAATGAACATACAAACATATTTCACAAAATAAAAGGCTTTTTCTGAATTTTTACAGCATGTCAAAAAAAAACAGGGTTGGGATTATTTATCCCAAGGTAAATGCATATTGGGATTATATGTCCCAGGATAAAAAAAGGATTTCAGGATTTCTGAGTATGCAAAACATAATTTTTTAGCGCAACCTTTCAGAATATACATAAATTTTGCCAAAACTAGTCCCGGTTTTCGAAATAAAACTCCGTCCCGAAAGGGTTAAGGTGTACCTTAAGGTTCCAAATTACTCGTGACTCGCCTAGTTACGAGCCAAGTGCTAGGAATTTGTACATACCCAAGCACCTTTAGTCTCTCCCGTCCAGCAATTCATCGAGTAGACCAATTTCCATATAATGCAATAAATGACGATCAAAAACACGTGGTACCTAAAGGCATTTTTCTAACGGAACGCAGAAAACACGAGATTCTAGCAGAAAGCACCAGTGGCAAGCGAGCTTTGTATGTGCGACGAATAATTTAAAATTATGCCCAAACCAGAATGAACGCAGAATGCAGCAGCAGCAACAACAACAGGTAGATCTGTCAGCAGCGACAGCGGCGATGACAGATCTACCTGTTCCCCCTCATATAGATAATTTAGCTAACCATCAAAGTGTGCGTATACGGTCCACTGCCCTGACTAAAGGGGAAACAGTCGCTGCAATTATTGCACTAAAACAAAGAAAGGCCGCCGAACTCGACGGTATCCCTGCTGGACTTTATCAAGCAGCGCCAAGCGTAGCCGATTTGTTGCACCCACTTGTTGATAAAGCGTGGAATACAGAGACCTTTCTCACTGAGTTGAAGGAAGGTTTGATCGTCAAATTTCCGAAGAAGGGTAGCCTCACAGACTGTAATAATTGGAGAGGCATTTGTGTGCTTCCTGTCGTTGCCAAGATAATAGCTAAAATCGTCCTGGAAAGACCCACAATTGATGAAGAGCAGGCTGGCTTTCGATCCAGATTCTCCTGTGTCGATCACATTAACAACTTGCGAAATCATTATCGAGCAATGCGCTGAGTATGATTGTCCGCTTCAATTGCTTCGTCGAATCCTATGAATTTTCCGGCCCGAAACAATATCAAATGAAGAGCTAAGTCGGCGTACGGGGCAGATGCCAATCGACGAGTGGTTACGCAGGCAAAAATGGCAGTGGATAGGTCTTACATTGCGGAAGAGTGATAAATGCATTGCTTTGCATGCCATGAAGTGGAACCCCATTTCCAACCAAGGCCGATCAAGTGGGAGTCCTAAAATCACATTTAAGGCACTGAGTAAGTCTTTTGGGGAGTTGCGCCCCATTGCCTGAACAGAGTACGATGGCTGGCAGGAGTAGTTGACGCGCTATGCCCCACTAGAGGTTAAGGCAAAGCTACAACAGCTTGTGCTTTGGCGCACACCTCCTCTTTAAGAAGGAAGCAGTGACTTGGTTCCGCCGTTTTGCAGGGAATTGCAGGAGCCGGTATATACGCGGGAATTGGGATTCACAGAAGGAAGCACTGATAGAGCAGTATGGCGATCGTTATAATGATTCATGAAATGAGCTGCCGTCGTCAAAGGCATGGCGAGTCGTTTGATGCATTGGAGGAGAGCAACGACGACCGCCAAGTTGTGTCCCTCCATTACTGTACATTTAATTTCATCTGACATTCAGCCGAATCCTGATGAAATCTCAGAGGAGGAAGAGAGACTCGATTCAGCAATGGAGGAGTTTGAATCCTCTTCCACTTGTTGGAATTGTAAATTAACCGAACATTCCTATATTGATTATCTGGATGAACATAGAGCACTCTGCTTAGGCTGTAGAGCTCCCGTAGTTGGCAGTTATTGCTACCACTCAAGTCTTGAATGTTCAATTCGACCAAAATATCAATGAGGAAATGCAGTGCCTGAAAGCTCGATGCCGCGCCTTGGCTAGAGCTGGACATCTGCAACGGAAGCGTGTCAGGGTCCCCTTCTCCATCTTATCCTTACGACCTAATTTGGCCACCTACCAGGACGGCTGGACATCGACTCGACTCCAACGCATAAACGTAATAATAGCGTAACAATAAGCCAAAACATTTCGCGACTTCTCGCAGGTACGCGGCTAAATGGGCAGGAGGTGGAGCTAGCATGTATGTACCTTGCATCGTTCGAAACCAGTTTATGCTAATGAAACGGCAACTAAGCCACATGGAAATAGTTGATGCGCTATGCCCACTCGGGGTTAGGGCAAATGGTAATAGTAGTAAATAAAATTGTCGACTTTGACCCTTTCTGATTCCCTAAAAATTCAAACTAACAATATTTCATAAAAGTCCCCAATTACCAATTGCACTGCATCCTATTCCAGCATTGATAACCGTAAATCGATTTCTTATTAATCAATCTCATAAATAAATCCCACACATAACGATAAATCAAAACATAATAAATTGACCAAACAAAACAGAGTAACAAAAGAAAAATAAAGAAAATATTAAGAATGATTTTGTGATGAAAACCTCCCTTCAAGCCATTAATAATACGACTAAACGAACTGATGGTGACACTGACAATCAAATGTGATGTTGCAGCAGTAGCATTTCAATTGAAATTAATTTGTTGAGATCAACCATTTCTTGGGCTATTTGTTGTTCGAGATGCATTCATATAATGAGGAGCGAGCAAAAGAAACAGCGGGAGTAGCTTTCAATTTAGCCAATGGATCATAACTCGTGGAGATACGGCTCGATGCAGAATAGTTAGTTACAGATACTTGTAGCACATACCCATGACCGTGGCGTCTTTGAAGCGTGCTTCTTTGCAAATATACTATAAGTCTCTACAGTATCATATTTTCTTCTCTTGAAAACGATTCAAATCAGTGTTGCGAAACCTATCGATAGTCTGACTAACATGAAAGCCCTTACTAGACAGGCGTCATGATCTCTTGAGTTCTCCAGTTATTTTGTAAGGAAGAGTTTGTAGTCCATCAGGATCTTAGATACTTCGGCTCTAACTTAACGCCTTGTATCAGTACGCTTATTTTGCTGTTGGTATACGTTCTCCTGCAATATATTGCTAGATATTGAATAGGGTTTACGAGCACACCCATATATTCACCCCGTCAAAAAAAGCGTGCCCTCAATCCCACAATGTAAAATTATCAACGATCTTGGCAGAGTCTTAACAAAATTGCATGAATAATAATCGGCACAATTGTCATCACCATTATTACAGTCATCAACATTGTGAGTTTGATGCGAAGCCTCATGTTGCATGGACTGCGTTCGTTCTTTTAACATAAAATGCAGACCGAAAAAAAATGTTCCTATTTTAGAGGTTACGTAAACCACATCGTACTGACTGACTGGCTGAAATTAATGGGAATTTATGTATCTGGACGGATGCAGATGTTGCATCGTGATAATCTCCATGTTTGTCGGGGAGGGAATCACAAACATTTATTAAGCGTCCGAAATTAGGGCATACATATTTGAAATGGAAAATGTTGGATAATTTCTTGTAAACATTGCAGTCACATCATGAAACTTGCTTGAAGGATTGGAATTGAAGCGTGATTGGCATAAGGTCGACTAGCGCCAGTATTTTAAATTGTCATGGAATAGTTTGTGAGGGCTTTTGAGGTACTGGAATTACAAACGCATTACAGAAGCTTTAAGTGGCAAATGTTAAAGGTGTGAGCTCCAAGGCAGCGACTGAGCGACTTGCGTTTGCGACTGTGGAAAAAACTATCATAACGGAGCACTTGTGTATTTTAAAGTTTAGGGGATCGTGGAATGCAGGCTATATAGTTTTACGACTGCACTTCCACATAAAATACAAACGAATAGTGTTTTTTATGGTGGTTTTTTCCACAGTCGCAAACGCAAGTCGCTCAGTCGCGGCCTTGGAACTCACACCTTAAGAGACATGTTGGTGACGAATCGCAGTGGAAAGTTTATGCTCGAACTGCAATTTATGATTACAGAACTGCGTCTTAACTTTTGCTCTTCAGCAGCCATTACTTAAAACCTGCTTTATCCTGGCGTACCATAGTGCATTTCAACTTTCGGCCCTGATACTACATTCACGCTGCAGCCGAAATCGCGTGATTTCGACCAGGTGACTCCGAAATTCCAAAAGTGTTTACGCTTATGCAAATACAGATATGATTTGACAATTGAAAAATTAACTTGGGCTTTTACGTCAACGACTGACATGCATCCGTTATCATTTGACATTTTAGTTTACATTTTTAATTGTCAACTGTCATCGGTATTCGAAATTAATTGTATTAGCATTGGGATCTTCGCACTTTGAAGTTGGTATGTGGGCCATATCCAATCAGGATTTCATTCGCGATTTTGACGGAATTTTATGTGTCATTGCTAACTATCGAAATTCCGTTTGGCTATTAAAATGCATGTGAAATCCAATTGTTTCAAAGGAAATTTCGCCGAAATCATATTTTACGAGATTTCGAGCCCAGTGTAAATGTAGTATGATACTGGATTCGCTCTAATTGCTTTCAATTTGATTGAACTGAATTCTCTAGACCTTGTGAAAACGAGGTGGTACACTAATATTCGAGGAGGTGCTGTAGGCCGGATCCCGTTGCGAGCAAATAAACTGACAAGCAAATATTGGGATGCTTAGTCCTAACCGGAGTCCGACGAGACGTACTCTAGAGCTCTATAGTCGATAGGCTTTCCACCGATTGATCAACGCACTGACCGATCGCTTTGAACATAGACTCAAAGAAAGCCTTTCATATTATCAGCGACTCATCGAGCCCGCGATCTGTGCTGGATAACAACACAAACTGAAATCATTGTTGGGTTAATAAAAATTGGCACGAAAGATGACTTTTAACATGGAGTCGAATGTGAATACGTTTCCAGATGGTTGTGAGTCGAACTCAGCAAATTCAGATTTAATTTTATTATTTATTAGATAAAATTCTATTACAATTTATTTCGAACTGTCGTTCATCTGCCAGACTGTCTGAAAATCTCGCTTTTAGCCCATATTAAAATCTGTGTCGATGATTTTTTTAAAATAAATAAAATGTCACTTTTACACCAAGGTAGTCACGATAAATTTCTTTACAAATATTATCTTATCGATTTCTGGTAGTTCATAGTTCAGCAGTTCAAAAAAAAAATATTTTTTTTCAAGAATTATTAATTCATACAATGTGATTCGCACCCATTGCAATTAGTGTATGGTATGTGCAATGCGATGCAATATCAGGTCGGTTATCCATGTCGCGCTGTTACCGGCAAGAGATATCAGATAGCAGTGCTTAATGAATTAGTCCCTCTTCTCAGTGGACGAAACCGGTGATTGCCTGTAGTTGAGGAGGTATTCCTAGGTGGTGGGGAGGTGAAGCGTGAGAAGACTCATCTAAGTTGGATAGAATCAACAACCTGCCCTCGAATGAAAACAGAATTCCAAACAATCAATGGCCCTATCATGTAATCCGATTCGAATCGAATTGCTTTCGAAAGGATAAAAATGGTACCCTTTAACTCGAAAACGAATTTCTTCATTTCAATAATCATCGAGTATTTGATACAAATTTTTTCATTCAAATTTTTAAATTGAGAAATTCGTTTTCGAGTTACATGACACCATTTTTATCATTTCCAAAGCAATTCGAATCGAATTACATGATAGAACCCCAGCTTCACGTGAATGTTTCATTAGCTATTTGTAATTTATAACTTTTGGAAGATTCTCCTGGTGCGACGCTTTTGAACTATTCTACAACAATCTTGTATCTGCCACGGAATGTTTACAATCATACTGGACGTTTTGGCTTTGAAAATCTGGGTATTTGTATGGCATTTCACGTTTAAATTAACATTTGACTATTTCAAGCATATTTGTTACTTTTTAGTAGTTAAACACTTTACGCAAAATATGCTAATAACTTGCCAGCTCATTAGCCTTCTGAATAAGCAAGTGTATAATACACGGAGCGATCCATCGCCCGATCGATCGGCCGATGGGTCGCCATAAAATATGATAAAAATTATATGGTGTCAAAAAAAATCGTCAACGATAACGATACACAGGCCGATCCATCGGCCGATATCGATATCGGGCGACAGATAGGCCGATCGATCGCTACGTGTATGGCGCGTTTGAGAAGTCTAAACACTTAAATTTATTGTAAATTACGAAATATAGTTTATCAGCTCCACAAGAAAGCAACTTCTTAAAAGAACGAAGCAATTCCGTTCAAGGGTGGTATTAGGAAGGGGGATGTGATGTTTGACGTCTCATGTGCTTCTACATTGACCGGGCGGGTGTTCTGCGGCAGAGAGACAAAGTGAAATGTTATTGTTCACCAAGGGGAAGTATGAGGGGGGAATGCGAGTTTGACATCTCATGTGCTACTGTATGGAGTAATAAGGACTGAACGGATGTTGTGCAGCAGAGGGTGTGTGTCTCTCTGTTTACTTTTTATAGTTCGTATGTGATGGAATTACGTCCACAATTTAGTGTACAATATATGGTGGTTTTTGTTAAGGGCAAGCGTTTTTCGATAATGTTCTCTTTTTTTCAACGGGCTCGTTTGCGAGAAACTAAACAATGTTTCTTTCGAATCTTTTATTTGCGTGTTAAAAGGTTTGCATATTTGGGTTGCATAATACAAATAATGTAAACAAAAATGTATTGCATTGGCTTTTTTTATTTCAGCCTTGTCTCGGCAGAAAGAAGCTAAAGAATTATGGAAGTGTACAATCCTTTTAAACTATAGGAAATAGGATAAAGCATTAATATAGTGTCCATTTGTAAATATAATATTATAATTAGTGCCTTCTCATTATTCTATATGTACATCGTGCAAAATTGCCCTGTAACTGAAAAACCGATTACATCTGACCTGTACAAAACGAATACCGCAAACTTCAAACAACTTAAAGGGAATCCAATGAAACTAATCGGCCTTTCATCTTAGCGATTAGTCTTCTTCACTTAATCTTTATCGCTTTCCATCATTTATTCGTTCATTCATTCAATTATGCCCATATATGTATGTACATGCCGAGAACATTTGTAAGTATGTAAGTCTGGCAATATAATGTATATTCATTTGTTTGTATCTTTTACAATTTTATTTTCAATTACTTACGAGAGTATGCCAGAGCCACGTATAGGATATTCTCAACATAAAAGATACAATTACCAGAGTATGCGGAAAAGCATCTTGGAAGATCTCATTGATCTCATTAATCAAAATGTATATGAACTCGGGGAAAATATGCTACATATTCGTGGATGCATAAATATAAACATAAACAGAGAGACCATATTAGGTTCATGCACTAGTATGCATATATGTATATTTAAATGAAATCCTTATAAAATCAACTGAATGCATTTATGCGGATACCCTTTAAGTATCACAATCACACATGATTAATATCAAATTTGTTCGAGTAAAACGAGTTCCCGCAACTGATTCAGATAAAGTTCGGAGAAGGCACTTTCAAATAAAAATAAATGTTTATTCAAAGGACGTTAGTGGAGATAGTCTAATAATTTTTTTTCGGGATTAAACGAAAATCATATCTTCACCACCCATAATTTGATTAGATCTGACTCAAACTTTTCTCTGTGATAAAAAAAAGAGAGAAAGAGAAATAGAAACACTACGATTTAGATGATCCGGAATTCCTCTCCAGAAAAACTGATCAGGTCTGGCCTTGAGGAATTCCGGATCGTGTATGTCATAATTTGACCGGTTCTGGCGGCCTCAAGACGGTTGCATGCAAATTCTGATTAGGCTTGGCTTTCACCACGGATGTTCTGGAATTCCTCTCCGGAAAACTGATCAAGCCTGGCCTTTAGGAATTCCGGATCGTATATGTTGAAA
Organism: Chloromyia formosa; assembly: GCA_964017055.1. NCBI lineage: Eukaryota > Metazoa > Arthropoda > Insecta > Diptera > Stratiomyidae > Chloromyia > Chloromyia formosa. The sequence goes on along the minus strand of OZ024815.1, from coordinate 145,802,402 downwards.
TTTGGTCGATTCAGGCGGCCGGATGCAAAATCTAATCAGGCCTGGCCTTCACCACACACGTTCGGGAATTCCTCTCCATAAAAACTGATCAGGCCTGGTCTTGAGAAATTCCGGATCGTGTATGTCGAAATTGGCGGGTTCAGACGCCTGCAGGCGGCCTCAAGGGAAAGATCTGTAACTTTAATACCTTCTATAAATGTTAAATACATAGAAACTGAGTTTTCAAATCTGAGAAATTCGAGTCTTTTTTTTTAATATTTTCCTTGTAACTACTAAACATTGCCGCGAACCTCTAGCAAAGTTCTAAACCACAGTGATTTTTGTAAAAAAAATTGTGCAATTTCACACAAAAATTAGTCAAATATTTTATAATTAGGGAAGGGGGGTGTTTGGGGGCATATCCTGAGTATAAAACTGAGTTTTCGTCTTGGAAAGAACATCATCCACCCTTCCCTTCCTCCCCTTCAGTACTACGCATAGAAGTGACATGTTAACAGCAAATAAAGAACTGAATGTTAAACAAATTGAACTACTTTCCATTGATTTGTTAACTGCTTTTGGAGAGTTGTGAGCAACAGAATGTCATGCAGAAAGCGGACAGCGGATTATGATCTTTGCAATTTATAAACCGAATCAAACGTTAAATAAAATTTAAATAATTCAAATATCATTAACATACACCTAATGACACATGCAACAGTATGATGACCTAGGGGGAGATTTTAATTTTGACTTCAGATGATCCTAAACCCTTACTTAAATATCAGGGGTTTGCTGCAAAAAGGAGGTAACCTTTGAAAAATCGAAATTGTAAATGTAAGAAGTTTTATAAATTTTCTCACTTGTTCCGGATATCACGATCATATATTCACCCGAAATATATTGTGCAGCGATTTTTCAAATGATTTGCCAAAAATTTGCCAAAAATGGAGCTACCTCCTTTTTGCAGCCAATCGCTTATTGTTAGAACAAAAATTTTCTCTGAAAATTAATAATTTACCTACTGAATCGACCACTCGCCATGGAAAAACAGTAGATACAATTTTCTCGCGATATTAAGCATTGGAATCAAGAATTTCATTAGTTATTTTACTTATTTACAAACCCTTCATTTCCTTTCTGAGCAACGGAGATAATGAGCGCAAAATATAAAGAATTGGGTAAGTGTAAAATTAAAATTTCTTGAAATAAGGACGAAAAAAGAATATTACAGAAAATCTAGGTTTAAAGTTTCACTTCTGCCGCATTTGTGTGTGTGTGTTTCTTTTTTTAATGTGAATAAAAACAATGTTTCATCTAAACAATCATCCTTTTTATAAAAATATTTTGCTACACATTCGTTCGTTCTCTCCATCTTGATGAATAAAACAAAATCCCTCGGTATCTGTTGAAAAGCCATTCAAAAAACTAAAACATCCAATTATCACCAGAGTCTATGACGACAAGTAATAACATTAGTGTTGATAACAACGCAAATACATAGTCTTTTAATTTAATAAACACGTTTGATGTTGCCGAGAATGCTGGTTAAGACAACCAGTGACCCGTGTTAAGTAGATCATTCTATTGGCAACAACACTGATTTTGGGTTAATATTCCAAATTGTGATTTTCATCAACGAATAGAGAAATCGTGACAACCATAACAAAAAATTGTCTGATAAGAATATTTATGTAATAGCTTATTTACGAAAAAAACATCTTTTCTGAATTTTCTAATTTGAGCTTTTTTACCGGAAAAATGTTGCCTTTATTCCTAATCGCTTCAATTCAAAGATCAAGGTTTAAAAAGAAATAAAAATAACGATAATTAAAAATATCGTATAATTGTAGCATACAAGTATGAAAAAAATTGGCGCATGGGCGCGTCAATGTCTCTGGCATAGCAATACCTTGTTGACGTTTCGGTAGCATGTAAATTTCGGATGGTGTAGCTGCTAGCATAAACCTCCCCATACAGCCGTCTTTTACTGACAAGCTTGGAACGTTGTGCGAGTTCTAATAGTACCCACAGGTAACTTTTTTTTTATTTTATTAATGCCGGAACCAGAATGAACGCAGAATGCTGCAGCAGCAACTACAACAACATGCAGATCTGCTTTCGCCGCTGTCGCTGCCGCTGCGTTCAATGTAGATCGCATATGGGAAATGCGTGCTTTCTAGTTTGACATTTCGCTGCCGCTGCATTCTGCGTATATTCTAACAAAAGTGAAATTTGTAATATTTGTTTTTGAGTTATAAGCAATTTTGACAAATTTTTAAATTTTCGTCGAACTTGAACGCCCTCTAGCGCCTTAACCATTCATCTGGCCAAAACCGATTAAGGAGTTTTTGCAGGCAATTCGATGTAGTATATTTTCGTTCTTTTTTCCAAAAGTTATAGGCGAAGAAAAATAACAAATAGCGTTTTTCGAGCAGTTTCTGGCAGTTTTCTCAAAACGCACAACTCTTTCGAGGTGGCAAAATTGAAATTCGGATTCAGTGCCCAAAATGCATAAACCGAAATTAAGAAAAAAACATCTATATTTTTCTAGCATGTATTTTCGAGTTTATAGGCATAAAAGGTAGCAAAGCGCATTTTTCGAGCGGTTTCGGGCAGTTTTCTTGAAACGCATGACTCTTTCGAGATGGCGAAGTCAAAATTCGGATTCTGCCTACCAAATTTGTGAAAAAAAAATTTGTATTTTTTTTTTTTAATCCCGTGTCAAATGACACGCGAGCTATTTTTTAAGTAATTCTTTCTCTAACATAAGGTGGTTGATTTTGACTGTGACTCACTGTACATTTGAAAAACAAAAAAAAAACGATTAATGTTGTTTCAAATTTCCTGTGAAAATTGAATCATCAACACCTATTGGCATAAGGCATTAACCTTCTTAAATCTGGATCTCATCACATCGATTAAACATAACAAATACTACACAAATCTCAACAAAATCACCAATCCGGATTGCAAAATCTCTCTCCACTTAAATGAAGATGTTAGGAAAATGCATAGGAAGAAAGCCGAATTGGCTCTGTAATGTCTCAATATGATATCGAAGCAACATCCGTACCTATCTGGTATATAGACACCATTCTATTTTCTATCCAGCATCTTATTTATATCGCAAAATTTTCATCTTATTCTTATATTCAAAGATAAATATCTGTTCTGAAGAAACAGCCTAAATGTCAATAATAAATACAAGATAATGTGCGAACAGAGAGCATGAATGCGTAATTACGTCAACTAATCGACAGCACCCCCTTCGGACCACAATTTTCCTCTTCAGGGATGTCGAATTACCGGGCCTGAAACACGCATGCACGTCAGATTGAATTTTCCGGATAAACAAATGCTCCAGATTTTCTCACATGTGTGTTGGACATGGCAATTCTAAATTTTCCTTCTTTTTTTTTGCACCTGGGTACCGGCGGGAGGTCGTGTGGCTTTTCATCCCGATCGGAAACGATATGTGTACCGTACGTGTTGTATCTTCTTTTGCGAAATATATATACCTACGTACGTACATATGTACGTATTTTATATGACAGGAGTTCGATTGAGATCGAACAAAAATTTGTGGTAAACTATGTAGGTGACTAATATTCCTGCGAATTCGCGGATTCTGTAATGTAAATAGAAAACCTGGGAAATTTCTCGTTACTTGTTACAAAGGACTTCAAGATGGCTGGTACCATATAATATGTAGTAAGTATATCTTATCCATACTGTTGCTTGGCTGACGAGCAAGTGTTAATTTGTTTATTTAAGTTAGATTGGTTCTAGAGCGCTTGCAAAGTCCTCCATGAAAATTTTTCTTGACTAAAATCCAATAGACTTGGCAGTAAATGAATCGTAGACACATTAAGCCAACTTTATAGGTATATCTTGTGTATGACTTCATTCCATTCCATTTTTCATCAAAGCGAAAATAACCATATGCACCATATGTGCTTAAATGTATCGTCTTACCGACCTGGCGGCATGGCATCGCAGTCGACTCTATGCACCAAAAGTGAGATCAGAGGCTCCAAAGTCTTACTGGATGAGTGCAGATGAAAAATCAGATGTAATCTTTATTTTATGAATTTAATTTTGTGTAATTAAAAATGTGAATTATACTAACTTTGCATTTTAGGACTTAGTATGCACTTGGTCCCTTATGAAAGCGCTTGGAAAATCATGGAAAAAAATCCTCGTTTTTTGCTTTTGCAACAGAAAGTCCTTTTGTCCGGACCAAAGGAGTCAAAATTCCTTCAACACAACTGCTGTGCAATAGTCTCATCCCCTTCATTCAGAAGATACCTGTATTCCCTAGCTATCAATTCCCTGCCCAAGAAAGTCTTTAGTAGAGACCAAAGGACTCAAAATGCATTTAGCAGAATGTACTTCAGTCCAGTGTATTGGTTTCATCTCATCAATGCTAGGTTTGGATTTGATTTCATTTAACGTCCAAGAGGTCCTGTTGTCCTAACGCGCACCTGCAGCAGCACAAAAATGTCAACGGGTGATATACAGAATCACTCAAGGAAGCTATGTATCAAGTTTAGTGAAAACCGGACTACTGAAAGTGTCCGCACTCGAATACAAACTCACAAAGTATATATTGCCGGTTATATCAGTCAATTTGACAGACGAAGAATAGAAGAAGGTGGAGAATGAAAAAAATGTGTTCGAAACACGTATGGATTGTGTATGGCCATTAGTTATAAGAAATAATACGCCGTCCGCTTTGGTCCGGATAAATGCGGTTTCGCTGTTGTGTCGTGAGCCACCCTGTTGTCTTCCCCGGCTTCGGGAGATGTTGTGGCTTATTATTATGTCCCACACCCCAGAGGAAAGACAACACAAACACCCATGGCCACGAACGACGTGGGCGTGGATGGGACTTGAACCCATAACGACCGTAGTCAGACATGAGACTATCGCCTCTACGCACTAAGCTACCGGTCGGTGGATGTTTGAGGTCACCATACTACAACTTCTGTCTGAATACAAGGAATCTGCCGTTACGGTTCGTTCAGATCCTGCCCCTAGCATATTCGAATTGTCGCTTTTCTCGTCAGCTGCCAGTCGACTCGACTTCGAATGTGTACATATTGATTTGATAAAAATTAATAGATTAATGGAGGGATGACCGCAGTACTGACAATTCAAGGTTTCGAAAATTAAGTGCTCCTCCATACTTCGGCACCAGTACCCCATATTGGTATTCTCGAGATCCGCTGCGAGACCACACAACATGTCTCGTACCTGGTTTCGCCAAAGAGGATTGATAATTCTACAAGAGTTATCACTCCATATAACTTTCCCCTCTGCCAGGAGATTTGTATGTATTGACAAATTGTATAGACTTTACAAGAAAGCTGACTCCGCCTCCGGCGGTAAATTTGTATGTATTGATTCTCTTGCGTATTTATACTGTGTAGTTTATACTATGTTTATACAATTTGTCAATACATACAAATCTCCTGGCCGAGGCGAAACTTCTATGGAGTGATAACTCTTGTGGAATCTATACTATTTGGTTTCGCTCAAGGTCTCGTAGTAGGTTTCGCAGCAGATTTCGTAGATGATTGGTTCTTTATTTAAAAACCAAAAGTGAAACCCGACTTAATATATATTTGAACTGGAAATAGTTTAGTTCAATCCTAGTGAGGGACCTCTGTATCATGTAGGTATCCAATCTGTCTCGACCCGTTCGCCAATCCAAACTAGCTCGACAGTACAAATATATGACTAATAGCAATTATAGGAATACTGAACGTTAAAGTATTTTGCATATACGAGCACTTTTCTTGATCTTAGGCGATGGCGTCATCACACTCTGTCTGTGTCCAACTGCACTTCTGATCCAATTATTCGAGACACTACGAACTTTTATGATCAATCGACTTCAATTGATTAATGTCTTCGGAAAAGGTTCATTAAGATGCAACGATCAAATTATTGCTTAAACTGTGGTTACTGTTAGCTGTTAGCACACCTAAATATGGAAGCCAGGTCTGAATGGAAGTGCAATAATGCATAAACCATATGGAACGAAGTATGTACTAATATATCTGAGAAGCGGAAAGCTATGACATAACTTCAATACCAATGCTGCTGTACTTACCAAGTATGGCAAGTTCAAGGTGAACTTGTTTTGAAGATGGATCGATCACCTTGACATGATCAGATGTCATCTATGCGATACAATTGTTGAGGATGATAATACATATGTACATATTATATAGTCCAAGGTTCTTGGTTGACTTGGCATGAGTTTTTTTTTTATTGCAAGTCATGATCCTCCCGAGACGAGGTACATGCTAGCAACATGCATCGTCCAAAACCTGTTTATGCTAACGAAACGTCAACTAAGCCTCATAAGTTGACGCTTCAATAGTTGATGCGCTATGTCCCGCTAGGGGTTCGGGCAAATTGTATATACTCAATTGCCCTAACCCCTTGTGGGGCATAATGCGTGAACTATTCCATGTGGCCCAGTTGACGATTCGTTGGCATAACCTTGTTTCGGAGAATGCAGTTGCCAGCATGCACCTCCCGCTCCCCAATTAAGCCGCCTACCTGCGACAAATCGGGAGATGCTGTGGCTTCCCATACCACAGGGGGAAGACAACACAAACATCCATGGCCACGAATGTCGTCGTGGACGGAACTCGAACCCGAAACGCCCGTAGTTAGATATGAGACTGATGGTGTCTACGCACTGAGCTTCCGGTGGCCCAGGATAGGATAGAGGGCTGCCATGAATTGTCACAGCTCCCCTAAAACCACAAATGGGTCCATTATGATACATACCTACAGAATCTACCAGCCAGCGTGGACAAACATTAATCATTGAAGCAGCCGGAACTGACAATGAAACGATATAGTTTGACATCCATATTTCATATTTCTGGTCATCCAAATCTCCGAAGAAGAAACATCCAAGAATCTCATTCCTCCCTATACGGTTAAGGCAGGACAGGCACAAAGAAGATGGGAAGTACGTTCTTCCTTATCCTCGTCATCGCAACTCCTACAAGTAGGTTATTGTAAAAGAATTGGAGCCTTCTGGTGGGTTCACCGATCAGAACCCAGAAACTTTGCTTTATTACTGATCACCAACCTCGTCCCCCTCCAACAGTGGAGCTGCGAAATAGGAACTATATTCCGGCTAGTAAAGAGGACAAGTTCGGTTTTGTCTGGATTTACCCTAACACCAGCATAATAAGCCCAAATTGCTAGAATTGAGAGTGCATTTTCTATTACTTCACAGAGAACATTTAGGGATTTGCCCGATATGATCTGTTAGCATCAGATTAATGAATTTGCGGAGTGAATCGTTAATACTCAGGCTTGCGAGTGCATCGGTGATTGCCACCAGTAGAACATTGCTGAAAGCCACCTCGATATACAAAAAGGCCACAATTGCGAATTCTTTGCAGCCTTTGTTAAGCCTATAACTGCCAGAAATTAAGAAATTAGGATGGAATAATCTTGTACCAATTTCATCGTGAGAAAAATAAGATTCAATTTATGAAATAAAAGCTTGCGGAAAATCTTAATAAAATGATTAAAAACGCAAATTTTAAAAATCAAAACAAAAATGTTCCTTTCACGGAGCTACAGTTAATTATTTATTTGTTTGATGTTTACGCAACAAGTTTAAAATATTAAAATAAAGTATTAGATCCGTTTGGGTTTTTATTTGATTATTCTAGCTCTCGTGGTTTGGCAGTTACTGCGTTCCCAGTAATGTGAGATCGTAGTAGTAGTCGATTTGTTCTACATCAAGACCACGTTTTTTCCCCTTAAATATGAAACATTCGCAAATTTTCAAATCTAAGTCCTTAATCTTTACATGCCCTTCAAAAGCTAACATAATGTGGCAACTTTTGTCAACTTTGCAGAATTGTCAGCTCAATTTTCGATGCAAACCCGATTTCGAAATTTCTTCAAAGTATGGATAATTGTATCTTTGAAGTAACGGTGAATTTCACAATCGGGAAAAAAATTTTTAGATGAAATTTTATATACGAGTAGTTTTAAAAAGTGATGTCAAATCCTAGAGTTGATGATTGGGGAAGTAGCAAATTTTGATTTTGTTTGACAGGTCACGGTTTTTGATGACAATCACAAAAACAGTTATATCTCGGTAACAGTTAATATTGGTACCATTTTTCCTCAAACAAACTGTGGAATAACTTCTATCGGTATTGCCCACCCAACGCGGGACACCCTGTACATATATATTTACATATAATAAACTAAAATTCAGCAAATTGATTAGGAATTTCCTATTTTTTGCAAAATCTCTAAAGCTCATGAGAGTATTGAAGATTTTGCGTCCAATTTGCTGACATTCTAGTGGAATCGAGTGTCAGGCGGTAATATTTAAAAATATTTAATATTCATATAGCCAGGTTTCTATTCTCCTCGAAAAAAAGTAACAAAAATATTTATTATGAAACAAGCCTTTTCAATTAAGGCGGGAAACTTATGCGTCCATGGGATTTGTACTCAAATTTCCGGCAAAAAATTGAACTAGTCCAATTATTTTTCATTTGATCCCATGAACTGATTTTTTGCATAACCCAATGCCCTAGATGAGTGCCTAACAGCCGATCCGATAAATTGTATCTCCTCAAATGACTCAAGTCGATTAGATACGAGTGAACTGCTGCTTGCGCTTGGACGCACTATGGACAATTCAAGGTTGTCTATTAACTGCGGTAGAATCAAACTGGCGACCTTTTGCAATTACCATGTGCACTTTGCTACGGTGCTCCCTGTACGAGAATTTAGTGTTGATATCAGCATTCCTTTGAAGATATGTAAAATTATGTACTTTACTATATAGCTCGCCTTTTGGACATGTGGATAGATTAGATACTCATACTATGTTGTTGTGTAGACGAAGATATAGAGATAGGATCATCTTACGTAAGGAGGATTTCATGACAACTGCATAATATGCATTAGACTACTTTTGTACTTTATCGAATAGATGCTGTTACGTTTGCAGAATTTTTGCAAGGTTAACGATTTTCATGGTTATTGTACTGTAAGTCTTTCTATTCTTGGAATTAAGTTATTGTTTTTTTATAGTGTGTGCTTCCATCCATTGGCAGAGGAAGTATCTAACAAGACTTTGTTGGAAGCATCCGATTTTAGCGGGGCTCCAACTATGTTAAATTTGCTTTCTTCGAAACTTTGAAATTCCCGCACCGCGGAAATTTGGGTGCATGTACGCAGGGCTGAGAAAAGGAAAGGAGACTCGGAAGACTTCAGAAAAAAAAACAAGTTTCCTTAGTGTTAATATAGTACAATCTACAAACCGATAAGCACCGTTCGTGTGTTGAATCTGCAGAACGGGCTTTTTCCATGATGAAATTGATTAAAAATCGACTCGGTTCTACCATGGGTGAAGAGCCCTTAGAACATTTACTGCTGGTCAGATCTGAAAGTGATTTCGATTAAAAATAGCGGAGACGCCACCAAAGACGTGAATTACACGCTGATTCAAGACATTTGGCAAGAAGAAATTATGTTAAACGAATGTAATCCGTGCCCACCAAAAAAAAGGAGATAAACTCGAGCACAGTAACTACAAGGGCGTTTCACTACTGTGTACATCCTTCAAATTCCTCATAAAAATCCTAGAGGCGAGAATAAAGCCATACGCGGAAACAATAATCGGCGAATATCAGGGAGGATCTACAACCGATCAAATATTCACGGTCAGGGTGATGGACTGGCCCACGTGCTGCTCAACCTTGTCTTTTGTGATACGAATGGTACCAATGGACACAACAAAGACCCTGTTGATACCACCTGTCCAAATAGTGGGGTTGGGGTATGCAGATGACATTAACACCATGTTAACATCGCCAATGGAACCCAAAGATACACTGCTAGCTCTCGATCAAGCATCGAAAGAGCTTGGTCTACAAATCAATAAGTCGAAAACGAAGATGCTAACACAAAGAACCCGGAGAAGCAGATCGAGCGTGCCGGAGATAAACTTAGGCGACATTGAAAGGGTAGAGAATTTCAGATACATACCTTGGTTCGAACATCGCGACGAAACTCCTGAGATTAAACAACGCATCCAGCTCACAAGGCGGAGCCTCTACAAAGTTCTCCGCCAAGTGAAGACCAGCCGCATCCACAGAAAAGCGAAACTCCAAGTCTACAAAATGATCATCCGACCGGTATTATGCAGTGGTTGTGAGACTTGGACTCACTCAGGCATCTGAATAAAATGATCAACGCCTTCGAAAGAAGGATCCTTCGACGAATCTTTGGATCGACGCGCGATGTGAATGGCGAGAAAAGTACAACAAGCTGTACGAGTTATTTGATAACCAGAGGCCTCCATATTTGAGAAAATGCGAAAACTGCAGTGTGCAGGAAAGAATGGACGAACACCGCGTCCGCAAAAAGGCCATTGTCGACACCGGCAAAGATGTGAGAGTGCGTGGAAAACCTCGGCGTGCGGAATTGGAAACGGCTATATGAAAACGGAGACGAATGAAAGACGACTTTCGGAAGCCATATCCCACCGGGGACGACATGGCTAATAAGTAAGTTTATAGATAAAAGTAGGAACCAACTATGCAGTGGTTGGCTCCTACTTTCATCTTTAAACTGATGAAATCGAGATTGAAATACCCCCACTACTCCTTCGCAAATAAAGTGGCCGACTGATTAACGATGGTAAGCAGGGTGGTCTACATTTTTACCGATGTTTGATTGTAAGACAAGGTACGAAACATCAATCACATAACTCTACAATGTAGAAATTATATCTGATTTTTTTTCCAAAATAGACCGAAACTGTTAATGGGTCCATCACTCATACAGTATTCAGCCTGACAAGACATCAACCAATCGAACTAACTTAACTATACTATACATCTCCTTTCTACTCCATTGTCCTGTGTCATTTTCATTAAAATTCTTTAAATTAAATAAAATTAGATTCCATAGATTTCCGATAACGTGAGTGAGCGCTCTTCTTGAACTGCCGTCTCAGGCTCAGACGTTTAAAATTTCTTCCCTTTTCCTCCTATATCGAACTTATCTGAATTTTTATACGAGCATGCATATATTTTTCTTTTTCTTCTTTACAATTCTTCCGTTTTGTTTTTATTTATTTATTTTTTATGTATATAGAATAAAAACCGACTGGACCCCCAATTCAGAGTCCACCAAGTCAACCAGAGCTATTGTGGTGTGATTTCTTGTTAATGTGGTTATTTCGTGCCTGTTTGGGTCTTTGCGGCGCGAGTCTCTCAGATTATATTCACGAGGCAGTTAGTCGACCAACTGGAAATCTTGGAGTCTGCTGTGAAAGAGGATATCTTGGTTTAGTCTACTGAAGATGGTCCAGCATAAAGATACATTTATGATATGGTATGTTCGGTACTAGTATTTGGCTATACATACTATACATATGTTCAGAATGGGACGTTGAGTTTTCGGTGACTTTTTGGCCCCGCGATGAAGAACGACTTAACCGTTTCGCCAAGAAATAAAAACCAGTTCCAAAAGGGCCATTTCAAGTTCATTGTTAGCTAACTTGTAGGTCGATGAATGTCTCGAAAAATATGTGCATGTATCTTTCGCAATAATATGATCATATTTGTCGAGTTCATGAAAATTTCAAAAGAAATGAGAGGTTGAAGGCTATTTTCTACTTTATGAATGACATGAAGAATATCTAATCAAATCCGTGATACTCTTGATACTAGTTTGCCTTAACCCATAGTGAGGCATAGCGTGTCAACTTCTTCTACGCACTATTGTCTTTGGTTTCAGACAAGAGCCAATAGGTCGTGTCTCGCCCCATGACTTACTCCAGAACACACACACTTGTCGATCGGTGTCTCGAGATTCTAGGACGCCCACCTCCGACCTTCGTCGGTCTGAATTGAAATCTGTTGGAGACCGGATCCCAGAATAAGAGGCAACTCCATGTGGCTCTAGTTAAATGGAGCCCAACACCTGTCTAGCGACCACTATTGGTAACCGGTTTTGTGATACTATAAACCAGCAAAACTTTATACTGGGAAAAAGACGATAACTCAAAAACAAAAAAGACTACCCAAAACACTGACACTGAAAAACGACTCGACTTGAACCATGAAACCAGGTACTAAAAAAAGGGTACTCAAAAACTACAGAGAAAATATATACCCCCAAAAACCGGCTCATGGTTTAAAAAATTGGCACTCAAAAAAATTTCAACTGAAATATAGAGGGCTGCGCCGTAAATCCGAGGATTTTGTAGTGAACGCTTATTATGGGATGTAAATATCGGGTCTCCACTCTTATTACTATTCAGATGAAAAAAATTATACCATAATTAAAATGTCTTCCCCATGATTTGATATCCTCCATGCCAATTCGTAAAAAAGCGGCATTTATATAGAGATCATCTCTCAGGGTCGGTCAAAGGCTAAGTTGAAGCAGGCGGTCTGAAAGAACGCCGAAGAGGGTGCCAAGAGAAATGTCAAGTTTGAGAGTGAATATTGTAAATTTAGATCAGAATTTAATAGAATTATATTTAAATACTAGCTAGCTACTATGGTTCGCTACGCTCATAACATAACATTGACAGCTTCATATTCCTTTTCTGGCCCAAAACAATATCAAATGAAGATCTAAGTCGACGTACGGGTAAAATGCCAATCGACGAATTGATACGCGGGTGAAAATGGCAGGGGATAGGTCACACATTGCGGAAGAGTGATAACTAAAATGGAACTCCATTTCCAATCAAGGCCGACCAAGAGGGGGTCCTAACATCACATGGCGTCGATCTGTGGCAAAGGAGTGTAAGGCGCTGGGAAGGTCATTTGGGGAGTTGCGCCCCATTACCCAGAACAGAGTACGATGGCGCGCAGGAGTAGTTGACGTGCTATGCCCCACCAGGGGTTAAGGCAAAGTATTTTAGTAGCCGTTCACGAGATTCCTCATAGACGGACGAACGGACAGGCCAACACACATTTGACTGTCTTCATAAGGGTTTTTTTTCTACAAACCCCTAAACAAATAAAAAAGAAATCACACATTTAATTTATGCGAGTTACTGGCATACATATCCTGCCATTAACTCACATTTTGAGATATTATTTTTTTTTTAATTTTACTTAGTATTTCATATTGATATTGATATATTGATATTTTGGATCATCTAGTTTTCTCAAATTTAGATATGTATGTAGTTAAAACAAACTTTCTGTGTGTTGCCAGTGATCCAACATTTACGCTAAAAACCAGAAAATGTATAGTCTATATTGGTATTCAACGATGAATATTCAATGATAATTAGCACAAACCGAAATTGTTTTCGAAGTGAAGGATAAACATAGAGCTATGTACCTTGTATCTATTCCAGGCCACGAAACAGCATGAAAATCATGAAACTATCCAAAAACTTTTTTTTTTTCAAATGCCTTCAAATTTCGCCAGTTTAGTGCGGAAGTTTATAAAGTTTTCCTCGCATTTAATGTACGAGTACATGTGTACAAAATCCAATCATGGAGGAGCCTATGCGAGAATGTAAAAATAGCAGAAATAAATGGAGCGTGAAAATTCATGAGTGGCTTACACATAAACATGAAAATGCCAAGTACTATCTTTAATTGCAAGTTAGTTCCTGCGTAGGTACTCAATGCTTTTACGAGAGAATGTAATTTACATAAAAATATCGCTTCGCTTCTGAGCGAAATTGAGTAAATCGTAATAACAATTTACAGGAGCTTGCACAATATGTTTTAAGTTTAACACATAGGAAACAAGATTTTCTTTTCTTCTTCTTTTTAATTACTTTTCCTTTCTACCACTCAATTTGCTTTAGGTGTGCTTGAAATTTCCCGCACTAGGAACCCACTTTTTGGTGTGGGGTGGTGGTCTGTGAAAAGTGAGTTTGCAATACACAAACAATGTTCAATATCTGAATCTGCCAACATAGCTTTTCATAGGTCTTCTTAGGATAACCAAAGGGAGGAGAATTTATATAAAGAGGCATTTAAGATTCTAAGCAATTCCAGATACTTTTCCGACTGTTTACTTTAGGGCGGAAAGAAAGATAACCAGATGAGTGTTGTTGAAAAGTGAAAATTACATGGAGTGGGTGAAATATGAATGTTGCCAGAATGAAACCTTGTAGCTGGCTGATGTGTTATGTTAGTTTTGAAATGAATTCATTAAATTGTGGAAATTACTATTTGATTAACATATAAGGATGATGTTTAGATAGCGACTTGTAATTGGTATTGGAAAAAATACCTATTACACAAATATGAATTATTAATATTACTAGTTTCAAGGAAAAGGGAAGTTTTCTTTTTTAATATTAGATCTATCAATGGAAACCATTTGTTTATCTGGCAGCCAGAGGCGTGCCGTTCATATAACTAGTTCAGCGAAATGCAGAGGCCTCTACCTTCAGGGGGCCTCCAACTTTGACAGAAATAATTTCTTATCAGTGAGCTGTTATCAAAATTCGAACTTTGAACAAGTTTCCCTAATGTTTATACCTATACAATCTATAAAATGGTAAGTGTTCTACCTATGTAGAAGAACGGTCCTTTTCCATGTCAAAATTAATTAAAAATGTGAAAATGTGCTCTTGACGGTGTGACCGCGTTTTTAGGGTGTTGTCGTAAAAACAAAACCCTTATGAAAGTATTGCTTCCTGACATATTTCTAACAACCGATTCCAAGCTTTTGACATTTCTTCTTCTGTAACTATTCAATATCGTTTCGCTTGCGGCTTATCCTGTTATATTATATATTCTGGTCTGCTTCAAATATCCACTCGGCTATTCTGATCAACTCGTGTTGACATCATTTTATGCTAATTTCTTCATATTGGGCATTACAGCCCTTTAATAGCAACTAAGTGGCTATGGGCGACCGGTAGCGCAGTGTGTTGAGGCATCAGTCTCATGTTTGACTACCGGCGTTTCCGATCCGAATCCCGTCAACGACGACGTTCGTGGCCATGGATGTGCAGGAGGTGCATGCTGGCAGCTGCATTCTCCGAAACCAGTTTATGCCGTCGAAACGTCAACTGGGCCACTATGGTCCAGTTGACGCGCTATGCCCCACAAGGGGTTAGGGCAATTGACAAAGAAGTGGCCAAAAGCAGGGGTAACAAAGTTATATGTTTCGTATTAATATATAGACAAAAAAAATCTTCACAATAGGACCAAACATGACTTTAACCAAAATAAGGAAAACTTTACAGGTGGTCGACAAAAGAAATTATTTTAATTAAATGTAAACAATTATTAAATATTTTGTAATTGGTTTAAAGTACTTTTTAGGGTTTTGTATTAAAAACAAAACCCTTATGAAATCGGTCAAATGTCTGTCCGTCTGTCCATGAAATATCTCACGAACGGCTGAAGCTACATACATGAAATTGTGTGGGAGTATGTAGAATTATTATAATTCGCCGGAGAAAGCGATTCGTTGTAATCGGCTGACTTTAAGGGGATGTCCCCATAGAGGGAAAATGAAGGTCAAAATTTTTTTTCATCTGGTATAGGCAAGTGGGATATCATGAGAAAGGTAACACCGATTACATTTCATTTCCGGTATTTTCATCAAATTTGAAAAAAGGGGAAAAGAGATAGAGGGGAAAATATGTGATCCGAGTTTGCCCCCCCCCCCCCTTGCATTTCGATACCATTATACTTAGAAATATGAAAATTTGCAGAAAGGCGGCATTTTACTAGTGTAGAAAACCGAAAATCGTAGAATTTTGATATCTCAACAAAAAAGGTTAATAATAGTACATTTCTATAGTTGCAGTTAGCATACCTCTGCACGCCTTAAGCACAGCCGAGGTCAAAAATATTGATGGCCAATGATAACCAACATCATTGGCAATAATATCTTTAAGTTTCATTACAATCACATAATATTTAATAATAGTACATTCATTTAAAGTTAGGCATTTTGACACTATCCACACAAAAATTACACCTACCGGCCTCATATGTAGGTGTGAGTACTACTTTCATGTTGTTTTTCGTAGTGCGAATTGCAGTTATTTAATTAATCATTTTTGAAAGGGTAAAGATTAGTTGGGGGCGCTGCGTCGTAATTGGCAAACTTTACCGAGTGGAAGGGGGGAGGGGTCCACATAGAGCCGAAATTAAGCTCAAATTTTTTTTTATCGACTGGTATGGGCAAGTGAGGTGTCGTGAGAAAGGTAATGTTGAGTACATTCAATTTTTTCGCATTTTCTTGAAATTTGTAGAAAGGGGAATAGTGGGGGAGGAAAAAATATTAGTTCGTAATTTGCCCCCCCCCCCCCTGGCATCTCGAGACTGTTAGAATTATGAAAACTTACAGGAAGGTGGGTTCCGAATAGCATATAAAATGGAAAATAATGGAATCTGTATATCTTCTCAGAATAGGTAAGTAATAGTTTATTTCTGTAGTTACAGTTAGCACACTTCTGCATGCCTTAACCTCCTGGGTTCCCGCGTCATATATATATGACATCGAATTCAAAAAATTCTGGCGCCTTACTCTTGAATTTTTACAATGTGTTTATTTCGGACTCCGTTTAGTTGTAGCGTTGGCAATACTAGACGAAGTTAAAAAGTTGGAAGTTGTGCGGTATTTTTTGCCAGTCAGTTGTTTTTGTCAGTGAGATCCAGAAGATCATGGCTCAACGCATGGAACGAAGTTAGTAATCCCTAAATATTTAATCAATCCTTTCCACTCTCCGCGATTTTCTTGGTAAGCCATCATTTCTAAGGTCCAGTGTTTGAAACCATGCCGTTATTTCTTTCCGTTAGTTATTCACTTAGTTGCACGAGTCAATAATATTTCAATGTAATATAGGTATTACACTGGTTCTGAGTCTAGTTCCGTGAATTATTTTGATGTCATGCAGATATTACACTGGTTCTGAGTGTAGTGCGTCTTTTCGAATGATAGATTCCGTTATAAGCCAATATTTATTTAAATTTCAAGTCTTCGACCAGAAGAAATTGTGAATCTGTTAGATGGATCTGACATTGATTTATCAGACGATGAAGTGGATCCTTCGTTTACTGCTCTGCCTGATGAAGAAAGTGATACAACAAGCTGTTCCGATACTTCCACTGATGACGATGAATTATCCAATGTGGACTCTTTGTCTTCTTCTATTCTTTCTTCGAACAGACGGGGTGCTCGTAGTAGCCATAAGTCTCGTGGAAATCGTGGACGACCGCCAACTAGGGCAAGAAGGCAAAGAGGACGACAGGTCACTGCAGCCAGTTGCTCCATTGATGGATGGAATGGCAATTTCGAACCTATTGAGATACCATTTGAGCCAAGTTATCAAACAATAGATTGTAACTCTTGGATACCGGAAGATTTCTTCAGGCAATATATATCCGAATCTTTTTTGGAGAAAATCGTAGACGCCACGAATAAAACATATGTTTTAAAAAAAGGAAGAAGCCTTGGATTATCTCTAAAGGAGTTAAAGATTTTTATTGGTATCCAAATGGTCATGAGCTGCATAGAACTTCCGAAAATAGAATTGTTCTGGTCGCGCAAATACGGCATAGACATCATCAAGAAAGCCATGGCTAGGAACATATTTTTTGTAATAAGGACTTCCCTGAAGGTAGTTTTTGACGACGTTTTTGATGTTGACGAGCAGTCAAGACAAAATAAAATTTGAAAGTTGCGCCAATATTCGACGCTGTCTTAGCAGGTTGCCGTTCCCAAGAACGACCTCAAAACTTGAGCATTGACGAAATGATTATCCCATTCACTGGAAAATGCGGCATTCGTCAATACTGTCCTGGGAAACCCAACCCAGTTGGTATAAAGGTGTTTGTGTTGGCATCTCCTAGCGGAATTGTTTTGGATATGGTTGTATATCAAGGGCGGACAACGGTTGCAAAATATATCGATCAAGGATATACGCTAGGCGAATCCGCTGTCCTCACTCTTTGTGAAACTCTTGAACCTGGACACCACTTATTTTTTGATCGCTATTTTACAACAGTGCATCTAGCTGATACATTACTAGAAAAAAAATATCACACTACAGGTACAATTTCGAAGAACAGGATTCCCAAAAATTGTTCCTTCACTCCTGAACGACAATTTCGAAAGTTGCAGAGAGGATCTTGGGAAGTGAAGACTCGTGGGGACGGAATTGTGTGGGTCACATGCTGGCTGGATAATAAAATAGTTTCGCTTTTGTCTACAAATTTATCTAACACAAATTCAGACACATGCAAAAGATGGTCAAAAAATAAAAAATGCTACGAAATGGTGAACCGTCCCGAAGTTATCAAGGAGTATAACCACAACATGGGAGGAGTGGACTTGGCGGATCGTATGTTAGCAGTCTGCCCTTCAAGATCGCGAACCAGAAAATGGACTATACGATTCTTCTCCCACATGCTTGACCTGAGTGTAACAAATTCGTGGTTACAATTCAGAAAACAGCAAAACGAAAACGGAGTCCTCTCATCGAAAATCCCTCAGTTGAGGAGTTTAAAATTAGAGTTGGGTGAAAAATTGATTTCGAATAATTATTTGCAATCCGATTCTGAAAGCTGTGACGAAGTGGGAGAACTAGCCAACCAGCACAAAAAGAGGAAGGTCAACATTGCACCGATTCCATCGGAAGCAGCTCGTCATCACAAAGCTGAACATCTTGTCGATTATGCTGACAAGCAGCAGCGATGCAGGTATCCGGGCTGCTCTAGCACTACAACCGCGTTCTGTACCAAGTGCAACATTTTTTTATGCAGTACAAAAAAAACGAAATTGTCATCTTAAGTTTCATCGTCAATAAAATAAATAGTACATACATATCATAATAACGATGTTATAATCTCACATTTGAATTGTTTTGTTTGATATTTCATTCTTATTTGAAGTTTATATTCATTTGCATATTTTACGTGTGATATAAGTTAATTTTCAGATTTGTTTCAGTTAATTAAATGTATATATATGAGAAAAAACTTGTATTTTGTTGTTATTGTAACCTGAATACTGCTTTTAATTTCTAATAAATATTATTTTGTTATTACAATGTTTATTTCCAATAATTTTTTTCAATAAATATCACTTGCACGACTTATATAAAAACAAGAAATTCACTCAAACAGGCGACTGATGTCATACATATATGACATCAACAAAACTCATATTTTCAATGACAGAATTTTTTTTTAATTTTCCCAACATTTTTAGAACACATATTTTACATCACATAAGTATAGAAAATTTGCATTTTCAAGAGAAAAAAATTTCTGACACTCAGGAAGTTAAACATGTTCGAGGTCAAAAGTACTGATGGCCAACGATAACCAACACCTTAGGCAATAATATGTTCTAAGTTTCGTTACAATCACGTAATATGAATTGGCATGTAAAATGTAAGTGGGTAAGACATTTTAATTATGTTTTTTTTTGTCCATCTGAGTGGTATCAAGAAGAGCAACGAGCCGATATTTATATACCAAAATAAGCGCTTGCTACAAAACCCTCGGATTGTGGGCGTAGCCCTCTATATTCCGGTTTCATTTTTTTTAATGCAGTGTCGTCGGTTAGTCATTAGCAAAAAAAAAATCTTTCAAAATTTTATGTTTTTTTTTCAGTTTATCACCTGTCGTAGGTTCCGAAATTTCATTTGCAGGATTTTACAAACGATTTTCTATTTTTTTTTTTTTTAGTTCGCTTACGATGTAATGATGCTTAAATAGGTGATTCTTATTTTATTTTGGGTACGTCGCTTGTTTGAATCTATTAGTACACTATATCTTGTTCAAATTTCTAAGTTTTATCACTATTTCGTGTACACTGTGCTTTGGTTCTACTAACTATAACTACAATATAACGAACTCAATTTCAATGATCCATTTTCCGAAATCAAATTCCCCCATGATAAATTCTCCTTGCAGACTCTTTTGACTCCAAACAAGCTAAATCAAAACCAATTTATTTGGTCTCCGAAATATAATTCTCTATCGAAAAATTGTCTATTAACACCATTTACATTATTCTTCATTAAAATCCAATAATAACAATTCTCAGATTATACCACAAAGAAAAATATATAAGAAATGGGCGCAATCAAATCAAAACGCTTAAGTATTCGAGTAAGTCAAAAACACTAAAGTGGTTATTACATGTTATGGGGGGCGACCGGTAGCGCAGTGCGTTGAGGCATCAGTCTCATGTTTGACTACCGGCGTTTCGGGTTCGAGTCCCGTCCCTCCATGCAGGAGGTGCATGCTGGAAACTGCTTTCTCCGTACAAATATGGGCTACGCTATTAAATGCTATTGAAATATCAGCTGTATAATGCAATTTATGCCAACGAAACGTCAACTGGGCCGCATGGAACAGTTGACGCGCTAGGCCCCACATGGGGTTAGGGCAATTGAGTATTACATGTTAGACCAACTTCCCGCGTTAGACCACGCATATTAGACCACCTATTAGGCCACGCATCAGACCAGCCATTAGACCACGCAATCGAGATAAGACCATTAGATGCGTAGACTAGCGGC
The DNA here is from genome assembly GCA_964017055.1 of Chloromyia formosa. NCBI lineage: Eukaryota > Metazoa > Arthropoda > Insecta > Diptera > Stratiomyidae > Chloromyia > Chloromyia formosa. The sequence goes on along the minus strand of OZ024815.1, from coordinate 145,781,866 downwards.
TGGTTGGTCTAACGTGTAAAAAAAAACCTTTATAAATATGGTACCATCATCAAACATAGACACCGAAGTGTGTCTAGTGGCCTTTACGTACTTTTGAGGAGGACATGCATGATCGTATTTAGCCTCAAGATCTTCTATTAGGAAAATGTTAATGCATCATAATAGCACAATGTAAATCATCGCCGTCTATCTCGGCGTGAAGTAAGTATATCAAAAAGTACAAATCGATGCTTATCTATAGGATTTATGCAAATTTTTTAAGAACCATAGCAGATCCTTACTGATTTATAGATCTCGAAAGAAAGTACCAGTCCTCGGGCTGGATTTACTCGATGGAAACATGGTTGCCGTTAATTCTAAAATCTTCCAATAAATTGCGCAAAGTGGAGATTGGTTGGGATAAATGTGAGGTAGAGTCACTATTAATCGAATTTAATGGAAGCGAGGATGACTAGCAAAGTTAATAATCTTGCGCCGCGCAGTCAATTTCCTAGAATGACTTTTGTAGTGTGTCAATCAAAAACAGTAAATGATATATAGAATTTATGAAAAATAATGGGAAAAAATTATACTATATATGCATAGAGGAACAATAGAAAGAGCTCTTACTCAGTGCAGATAGTTCCACGCATGGAAATAGGTCCCACAACTCTAGAAGCAATGGCTATAATTAACCCGTGGACCGCCCGCTGGCCGGATGCGGCCCTCCATTAGTTTTGTGGGGCCCGTTAGCCGCTGGGCAATAATGCATTATATACTTTAAGTTAGGATTTGCAAAACGTGAGCATGCTGTCAACGCACAAAAGCGCCCTCTTGCAAGTTTTAGAAATATATGTAAGTCCTACCTAGAGAAAAAAGCCGAAGGATTTGTGCACTGTACATAACCACAAACTTGGTTGATTGCGCAAGGAAAAGCTAGTCCGTCTACCGGTGCGTGTTGCTAAAAAAGGAGGCAAGTCAAGTTATTTGCTGAATGTTCGGTCATTGCAAAACGAAAAATTAGATGGCAGACCATTTGGCTAAAATAGTAGCAGGCGTCATCAAAAGCACCAATCAATTGACATACTTGATTCGAACGCTATTCGCTTCAGGATACTTCACCAAGTATATACGCGAAAAAACAGAAAATTGGTAGATTTTAATGTTACAAAAAGGTGGGCAGATATCAACAAAATCGCGAATAAACCGACCCTGCTCAAGTGCACAGTCTTGATTCGAGTGGTCTATTGATTCAGGACACTGCCACAAGTATTAGCACGAAACGACAGACCGAAATTAAATTTTGTAACATTGCGGCATAAGACCTAAAAATGTTGATAGTTAGATATTAGACTTTCGAATCAAGATTGTTGACCTGAGTTGCCCGGATGACACAACGGTTAGCACGTTCGCCTTCTAAGCACCCGGTTTTTTTCCAAGAGAATGCAGTAGTCTTTGATAAGAAACCAAATTTACGTGTCGGACTATGAGCCCACTCAGCTGTTAAATGAGTGCCCATTTGGGGAGGAAAACTCGGTTCAGCGTGTTGCTGATCACAAACCTCTGCAAAAAACACACCGTCACGATCTAGTAAATGAGGTGATGCTAAGTCAATATCGAGGCCTTGATTCAAAATTGGAGCCAGTTATTATTTTTTATGTTGATCGGAGGCGGTTTCACCGAAGAAGCCTCGAGTTTCGCTATTACATATCATTTTTTTAGCAGTCGGTTAAATTGGCGAGTTTACTAGCTATAATAGCATAGCCATTGAATGCGTGACATGGTTTATCAATTTCATATGAGAGAGTTACCATTTTCGATTATACACAATTGCATTCGTGCATTTTCCCGTGTGTTTCGGGTTGCCAACAATGCAAAACAATAAACTATTTAGCTCTCTTTCTGCAAATGGACGTTGATATAAAACCCCCTATACGATCCATCGTCAGATGACAATGGTATTCATTGTCGGATCAGTCTGACAATGGATCGCCACAAAGTATCTGACGGTCAAATTTATATGGAACTTAAAAAAAAATTCCCAACGATAAGCACATACACTGTGCAATCAAAATAAAAACTTGATCTTGTCTGTTAATTCTTTAAAGCGCTACCATCTAAAGATACATGTTAAAAGGCCATTTCCACAATGTCTAGTTAAAGTTTATCGTTTATGGTTTATCACAATTGATAAACGCTAAACTTCACCCATCGTCCAGTTAAAAATTCATCGGATGATAATTCCAAACAGCTAATATGAGCTGCTAAGATTTTAACAGCTAGAACTGCTAACGTTTGCAAATTCAAATAAGAATATTAAACTAGCCACAAAGAACAGAGTTCTGGAAATTCATTCAATGGAAGAGGATTTGAAACCAACTCAGCCGCAAACTAATGATCAAAGAAGGTACAGACGTAGAATAGAATAAAACAAGCGGCAGAATTCCGCCAAAAAAAGCAGCTGATTTTTTGCTGCATTAGCTGATTTTTCTACTGCATTATCATATTTTGAGCGTTGCATACGCTAAGGTTAAATTTAGTTTCCCGGATAGCTAACTCGTAGTTTAATCAGACATTGAGAAAACGGACCATAGCGTTTAAATGCTTTTAATATGGGGTAGTCTTTTTGCCGTACCCTGAATAATGATTAAAATTTTAGCTTACAAAAGTATCGAGAAGCTTATATGTAAATAAAAAGCGCATGTGGATCGACCCGCATTCGTTAAAAATCCATTAATCTAACAATCTAATTGACTACCTACCATTGCCCAATTCATCATAATTTTAGATTGTTGACATGAAACGCGTGCCACCAAATTTTTCTTGGGCAGTTGACAAAAAATATGACCTATGACAACTTGAAATATTTAATTCCCATTCTGACATCTACTATTTCGTCTGCCCTAGATGCACATGTGGCTTTGAGCCAAAAATTGCAAAATAAACGCCAGCTTCAAATTTGAATATGTATCATGATCTTGAATTAAATGTCTCATGGATAAAATAAGGGCAATCTATTTATACTACGTAGGCGTAGTTCTATTTTTAAGCTGCATCAACCGTATATGCATTTTCATGGATCAATGGGGCGACATTAATACAAACGATGCGAATGCGGTGGTGAAGATTGATCTATTTTAAAAACGTTAGTATGAAAAATCTTGGTGGCGGAAGAAGAACGGATGACGTGCATGGGTTTCGGGATTTGTAAATCTATCAAGATTTAAGTGTCTGGTGTGCATATAACATACAAGGCTGCACATACACTTTCCAATATACTGGAGGCGTATACCTCATCGGTCGCCGGTGTAGGTATACCATAACGTGACAATACACACGCTCCGGTATATTCGTACATTTAACCTGTGCAGGGATACCTTTCCAGTGCACCGGAACGTCTATGATCGGCCTTATGTACGGGATAAGAAATGGGGGAAAGAAAGGGCGATCAATTCTTTTATGGTTATTTCTACTAAATTTTCATCTAGGAATGATAGCTCGGGACGCCCCGGACCATGTACAAAAACAGTTTCGTTTATTTTTTCCTCCGAAGAAATACATACTTTTTGTAGTTAAGCAGTAATAATAGTAAAAAAAAAATATTTCCTTAACTGCAAGTAAAACCATATACAATATTTTTCTTATTAAAGTACACACCACAATCTTCCATATCCACAATTGTTACTTTTTAACTCTACTGAAAACGAACTTGAAAAAATTATGAAATTTGCACCAAAAATTAAGTTAAGAAGTAAAAATTAAAGCGAATAAAATTTTGCCAGAGTTTCGACTCCCCGGGTGAAGGCGGGTAATGAGTGAAAGGCATGAGGGATAGGGGAGGATGCAGCCATTCATCTTAGTGTTAGAAAAAGCTGATTTGAGAGGGATTTACCAAACTTTATATTTTCGACTTTTTGCCCAGTTTTTGGTGCAAATAAGCAGCGTCTACTGACTAACTTCATTAAAATTATCTCTATTAAACTCAAATAAACCACATTAAAATAGGTCATTCGCCGAATGTAAAGATCGTATCTTTGCGGTCATAAGGAGAAATTATGATGCATCAACCGATAAAAAACAAACCCCATACCCAGTGAGAAGTATTTATACACTAATTGATCATACCAAAATTTTTCAACATGTGCAATAAAAAACTCCCATTAATTTAAAAATCTTATACCCAACCGAATGAAAGGAAGCAAAATATCCCGAAAAACTGTGCGCCTATAAACAAAAACTTCTCCTCATCATTACCATTGAGGAAGAAAATAAGAAAAAAAAATACCCAAACTAAACATGGAAAACATAAACTTTTTGATTTTTTCCTGGAAATCCAGTGTACATCTCGGTTCCACCAACCACCCCATGTTGCCGCCGGCCACTCCGTCTTGATGAACCATTGGACGCAAAGACACATAAAATGAGGCAATGCAATATTTTTGGATCATGCATATGTACGAGTACACTATATGATATGTACTCGTGCTATACATTTACTTGTACTCGTACATATATGTACATACTAATAAAAATAAAATTAACAACAAAATTAATTAACGTATGTTTATGTGTGCTCGAATGCGCGATTTGAACAGAAGACTGCAAAAAAAAAAAATAAGTACACAAATCTTCCAAAAAGAAAAGTTTATAAATTCAAATAAATATTTGAGGGAAAAAAATCGCATTGCAGAAAGATCTTCGAATTTCCTTCTTTTTTGACCTAAAAATACGAAAATTGTGTAATACGTTTTTAGGTGTAATGTAAACAGTGAAAGTTCGTTGGCATATTTTTCACGCTCGTAAATGATTGATGTGGAAAATGATATTGGTTTTCGTGTTGAATCTAATTTTCCCGAATATTTAAAATAGAATAAGGATACCATAGCATTGGCGAATTGGATTTATTATTGGTCTACTTAATGGGAACCGTCATGCTTTATAGGCGAGACGATTCGGCCACAACTCTACAATATACCTTAAAAATATGTTGCGGAGTTCACATTCAGGGTGTGGTAGAAAAAACTCGTATTTCTAGAACTACCTGCCTTGATGCAGTAGACTGAAAACTTCAGAAGAAAATTAGAGGCGCTTAAAGAGTTACAGTTGGAGAGACTTAGAACCTTCAACACTGGTCGACCTGAATTTAATGTATCTGCGACTCGAACCAGATCGTATCAGTGTCGTAGAGCAAGCACTTCATTTCCGCGACCGTTTTTACGGGAAAATGGTAGTTGGAAGGTGACATGGTCAGTTCAGTACTATGCCCGTTCCGCCTTTGGTTGGTTGGTTAGAGTGGCTGTTCCATTCCAGCAGGGAAAGAGAACACAATTAGCGTTAGGTACGCCGTTTTGATGCCACATGCCTCATAAGAGGAATAAACCGTTGATATCAAGAACGTTCTGAGGTATTCGTCCTCAGATCCATCCTGTGGAGTTAACAAAACGTATTATCTCCCCGATACTCTTCGAGGAGATGTCGGATATATCTTGGAAGAAAGCGCTGCCCAATTCTTGATGTCTGATTCTCGCAAGAGCCGGGCATTTGCACAAGAAATGGATCAGAGTTTCCTCCTCCTCATTCCTGCAGCTGCGGCAGAACATGTTGTAAGGTATACCCAATCTGGCCGCGTGCACTCCCACCGGCCAGTGCCCCGTCGTAATCGCTGTAACTTTTGCGACATCCGAACGGGGTCTCTTCAGAAGGGCATTAGATTTACGTGCATCATATGATGGCCATAATTTCTTAGACGTGCCACACGTTGTCAGTGCGCCCCATCTTCCACTAGCCTGTGTCATGAAATGTGTATGAATCTCATTTTTAACGGCACTAAACGGCGGGTGGACAGTCACCGCGTAGGACTCGTGTAGTGCAGAGCCCTGTCTCGCCAGTTGATCGGCCCTCTCGTTCCCCTCTATGTTCCTATGTCCTGGAACCCATAGAAGAGAAACTCTGAAGAGGTCCGCCAGTCCAGCCAGTTCACTGCGGCATTGTTTTACTATTTTCGATGAAATTGTTATTGATTCCAGAGCCTTAATCGCGGCCTGGCTGTCTGAGAAGATGGCGACACTCCTAGTGGTTCCCGTGCTGTGCCTCAACATCCTACATGCTTCCCTTATTGCCAGCACTTCAGCTTGAATAACGCTTGCATAGTCTGGGAGGCGAAAAGACATTGATGCACAGAGATCCTCAGAAAAGACCCCCGCACCGACTCCACATTCCATTTTAGAGCCATCAGTGAATATTTTGCAGTCGTATCCTCCGGTCACCTCTCCCTCACTCCATTCCGCTCTCGTTGGAAACCTTGTTACGAGGTGCTTTTCAAAGTCTACTTCGGTGACGATATAGTCTGTTGGCAACATGTCTCGAACACCGACAGGTAGAGACTCTAGTATATTGCTATGCGGCGAGTGCGGCGAGAATAGCAATTCCTTGAATATGTTCGTGGCAGGAACTGAACCTGCGACCTCTCGCTTGGTAAATAAGCCGCGGCCAACTGAAGGATCATTAATTTTCCCATCTTACTCACGTGCAGGCCATGATCTTATTACCTCTGATTATGCTAGCGTAGATCAGGTATTCGACAAATGCTTTCATCTTTCGATTTTTATTAAACATTACGTATTCCCAACCAAACATCCGCTATCCAAATGCATTTGCAATATTGCTCTAAATACACTTTACGCGAACAATAAAATCCACGGAAATGAATCGGTTAGTACTACAAACATGTCGATATTGAGTGTGTGTGCCAAGAAATAATCAAAGAATCATAAGAATCTTGCCAATGGTTATATGCATGGTGAGTGCTTGCACTCATACTCGTAACATGTATCTGAAGACGACCACGAAGAATCTTATCGCAAAAATATAATTCTTGCATCCGGGAACAAGAAGGCGGTCCCTGGCGGCTGCGGGTGTACACTGGGTTCTTGTATGTTCTCCTATGCTTTTGTTGACGGCTCATTGTTATTCATACGAGTGTGCCCACCCTCAGAGTCTGTGTGTACTCTCATACTTTGTGAAATACTAAACTTGTTCGCAGAGTAATCAGAAAACGGAACTAAACGGACATAGTTTTGTTGATATCCATTTGAGGTCATTGTATCAGAAGATTGTCATGTTTCGCTATAGTCAAAGGGCTCGAAGACGAAGATGATTCATAATATGTTAAGATGACAAATTTGAATAAGTGCACGAGGTACTCGAATAGGTTCGCCTTGGTGATGATAGGTATGATAAAAAATTATAGATGCGGAACTTACTTAAATTGTCCTCCATTTTCAGTAAAATAGTGCAAGCAACAAAATCAAATTACCTGAAAAAAAATAATGTTAACATAAATATATGTGTGTGTTGTTAATGTGAAGGGAAAACAAATTAAAGAGTGTGTCCCGCTTGAACGAGACTCGTGACCTCCAAGTATACCGCTTGGCACTTAGGCTTAAAGTACGTAGCAACTACTGTACTGTACTGCTATCTCGCAGGCCTGACGATTCCCCGGGCCTGGTCTTTCAGAGGGAGCCCGAAGTTTTAAAGCACAAAAGTTTTCTTTGAAGCCTTTTGTACATATAATGAATTACGTTTTGTAATTGTTCATTACGACATATCCCCACCACCCCCCCCTCCCCTAAAAAGATAAAACACCACAAAAAATATTAATTTTCCCTCATAAAAAGGATTCATATTCCTCAAACTGGGGGTATATTTTGTCATTATCCACCCCAAATAATTTGTGAAATAAATAAAAAATTATTAAAAAATTCGTTGATGTTTTGTCCTATGAAATAATCCCCCGATTTCACACAAGGGGGGGTATACTATTTTTTGGGAGACAATTTCTTTGAAATTTGATAATTCATCAGCCAAAATTATGCTTTTTGAAGGCTTGTGTTATGATGACTTTTCCTCCCAAACCAAAATAGAACTTTTGGGGGCATTTTACGTATAGTTCACCCGGATTTGGGACGATATGTCATATGAGGTAGCCTCCAATCCCATACACATTTTTGGGGCATAATTCATTGGGGAATAGTTCGCAGAGCCTTTAAACGGATTATGTTTCTGGCGCATGAAAATTGCTGTATGAATTGACTTTCCGAAATAACTTTTTTCTTGTTTTCATACAATTTTTGTCAAATGTAAAGATGACGGACGAAATAAGCCGACGATCAAATAAAGCGGTGAGGAAATTTCTATTTCTAAAACTTTCCATCGGTTCTTCTCGGCTACATATTTTACTTGATTTTAAATAACCCTTTGAAGTTATGGGCCAGTAAAATTAAATTTTAATACTAAAAATCAAGGAAAGATCTGGAAGTCATTTTAATCCGTTCTATAGATACTGAATACATGAAAACTGAGTTTGCACGGTCGCATAAGGTGAGCTTAACTTTTGGTGGGCGAAAATCCGAGAAATTTGAGTCCTGCTAGTCTAGTTCATTCGCCTCAACACCCCCAGTCATATGAAACCCATCTCGCCTAAATATCATTTCATTGCCATGTAATGCAAAAAGCTGTTAATTTTTCAAACTTTTAATTTGGGAAGCGGTTAATTTCACGTATTCCTTATTGTGATATTCGACTATTTTGTTAGTTATTCATTTTTTTTTTAATTTTAAAGTTGCTAGTTTTTAAAGCCGTTTATTTAAAAAAATGTTAATGCTTAAACTAATAAGTTGATAAAAAATAATGGTTATGCCATCCATCTTTACTCCACAGGCAGACCTCTGGATTTTAAAATTTATATAATTTTGTATAATTCATATTATTATATTTATTTGCAAATAACAGGCAGATAAATGGTTTTCAGGACGCTGATCATCAATTGGTTGAATTATTATTTTTATTATTCATCAAATTAAATTATTCATGTAATAGGGAATTGAATGCGAATAACAACAGACTTGAAGTCGAGGCCTCAGACTTACGGCGGGCATGAGTTAGAAAAACTCCCTTCACAGCTTCTAGCAAGTTTCGTCAAAAATCATTGAAACAAAATTGTATGCAATCGAAAATCATAAATCAAATCACGCCTTATATTGCCCTTTAATGAACTCTGTTCATTCCGTCATCATCCAATAAGTGTTCCCAATAAATCTCTTCAAATGACGATGATAGGTTGTTGTGGAACTTCTGGTGACAAATTACACATGTCACATGTGTGAAATTCATGCTGACGACGACAGGCCAACTTCAGTAATAGGCGAAATACTAATGTAGGCACACGCATCTATTTTTTGCATAGAAGATATGCGCTCATTGCAGCCTGCAGTCTTGTAGAAAATGCATCGTAAGTATACACATGTACATTTTTCGGAAAAAAAACGTGTACATCTGGCAGAATGAATCCCAATTTGTCGATTATGTTTAAGAATTCCGGGATGAGATGAATGGAATGTGACATGTATTATGAGATTTTCTTAAATATGAAAGTGTATACAAAAAAAAATTGAAAATTTAGGGTTTTTTTTATATTTGTTTCTTATTTTCCTAAAAGGCCAAGTACATTATGTACTTAGTTTTTTAGTCTCGTTGTACGAGTATATTGCATACCTATGCCGACGAAATACTAGAATCTTAAATAAAATAAAATGAACCCGGACCCGGAAAGTAGAGGGCTTCGTAGTGTCCTATGCCGAAAGCAGATGAACTGTCGTACTCTTGGTGATGCTTAGCCATTCATATTACAATGACATTGCAATTGCGTAAAAAAACAAAATTGAGTTATATGTAGTAGAGTACAGTCCGCTACACTCCCTCTCCTCATCTCTATAAAATGTTTACCCTTTCAGAAAAGTTTAATTAAATACATAACTCCAATTCGCACTACGAAAAACAATAAACATACAGTTTATGCCAAGTATAGTACTCGCTGCTATATATAGTATGACGTCGCGCCGGTAGGTGCATTTAGTGTCAAAATGTCCAACTTTAAACAAATATATGTATTATTATTAAACATCACGTGATTGTTATGAAACATGGAAAGATTTATTGCCTAGGGTGTTGATTATCGTTGGTCAACAATATTTTTAACCTGAGATGTGTTTAAGGGATGCAGGGGCATCCTAACTATAACTATAGAGATGTACTATTGTTAACCTATTTTGATTTTGATATATATTTTCTATGCTAGTGAAATTCCACTTCCCCGTAATTTTTTACAACGGTCTCAAAATGCAAGGGGAGTGGGAGAAATTATGAGCTCATATTTCCCCTCTCCCTCTTTTCTCCTGTCTTCAAATTTGAAGAAAATCCCAAAAACAGAATATGCCCGGCCGCACCATTCTCGCGATACCCCACTTGTCTATAACAGACGACCGGTAGCGCAGTGTGTTGAGGCATCAGCCTCATGTTTGACCACCAGCGTTTCGGGTTCGAATCCCGTCCACGACGACGTTCGTGGCCATGGATGTGCAGGAGGTGTATGTTGGCAACTGCATTCTCCGAAACCAGTTTATGCCAACGAAACGTCAACTGGGCCACATGGAACAGTTGACGCGCTATGCCCCACAAGGGGTTAGGACAATTGAGTATAACAGACGAATAAAGCAATTTGAACTTCATTTTCCCCTCTATGGGGAGCCTCCTTACACCACGCCCAGAGTAAATACAGGCAATGTGACGTCCTCGCATCGCACCTTAGTTATAAAGATAAAATCGCGGCGGATATTGAATAAAATGCGATAGCTGAAAAGAAAAACAATGATTTTTTTATTTCTATACCAGTCCAAGCTGAGAAGTCCGAAAAAGCTTCATTAGGAAAAAAAATCGTGTAGTTTGCCGTATTCACGAAATTTACTTTCATCGGCTCGCAATTGCGGGTATAGATGATGAAACTCGCCATAAAATAGTCTGTTTCTGTATATAACACTAGCTTTAAATCGACCACCTTCGTTTTTATACCCTAGACTTTTAGTATAGGGTAAATTGTTTTTGTCACGACGGAAATATGTAACACCTTAAAGGAGGCTCCGGAGGTATAGCAATGTATATATATAAATGATCAGGGTCACCTCCTGATTCGATTTAGCCATGTCTGTATGTCTGTCTGTCTGTCTGTCCGTTCGCACGATAACTTTCGATAGAATGAAGCTAGAGCCTTGAAATTTTGGTCAGATGTTGGAAGTATGATCTAGTTGGTTGGTATTGAAAATGGGCATGATCAGGCCAAGAGAACGCCTACCTCCCCTATATATGTAAAATACTTAAATGTATCCATAACTCCCCATTAAATAAACATGAAAAGCTCTAGCTTTGGTAGATTGCTCGTGAGGGTGATCTTATACTCTCTTGGAAAAATAAAATCGATCAGTTGAAAACTAACGGCAATTTTCTTACAAAGAGCCCCGTACTACCCTACTTTTCAGGTTTTTTGTCCATAACTCTTGAACAAATTGACGTAGACATCTGATTTTTGGTATGTAACCCTGAGGTGAGAAGCTGCTTAAGTTTTAGTAAGTTGGGCATAATCAGATCAAAGGAACGCCTACCTCCCCTACAAAATTTAAAAAATTAAATATTACTTTAATTACGATAACTTTCGATAGAATGACACTAGCGAGTTGAAAATTTGGCAGAACGTTGGTAGTAACATCCTGTTAGTTGGTATTGAAAATGGGCAAGATCCGACCTAAGGAACCCCTACCTCCCCTACAAATGAAACTTCAAATAAGCGATAACTTTTGAGAGAATGAAGCCAGCGACTTGAAATTTTGGTCTAATGTTTGAAGTGAGATTGAGTTAGTTGGCATTAAGGACGGGTTAGATCAGACCTAAGGAACCCCTACCTCCCCTAGAAATAAAATTTTAAATAAGCGATAACTTACGACAAAATAAAGCTAGCGACTTGAAATTTTGGTCAAATATTTGTAGTAGGATCCAGTTGGCTAATACTAAAAATACGTAAAATCTGACCAATGAAACCCCTGCTTCCCCTACAAATGAAACTTAAAATAAGCGATAACTTTCGATAGAGTAAAGCTAGACACCTGACATCTTTTTTTTCATGTTTGTAGGGTGATCTAATTGGTTGGTGGCTATGATGGGCAAGATCCGATTCAAGGAACTTCTAACACCCCTACAAGTGAGGCTTCAAATAAGCAATAACTTTCGATAGAATGAAGCTAGCGACTTGAAAAATTCGACAAATATTTGTAGAATGGGTTAGTTAATTGATTTTTAGAATGGCCAAGAACCTCATGTATGTATGTCAACCTCCCCTATAAACTGGCCATATAGGAAACTCACTTTTAATGCATATGGTCGTTGCCAATTGGTACTTTTGGTATCACCACTAGGCCTGTACAAGTCTAGGGTATATACGCTTCGGACTGGTTTCTATTTGTCAATATATTAATTTCTAATGAACTATTTTCTATCAATAAATCTTTCGTGCTGAGACTGGAGCTATTTTACACCGAATGACAACGCAACCCGCATTAACGCTTATCGTGTTGTCGTTGGACACTCTCCGCATCCTCCGCAAATAAATGGGTTGCGTGAGGGCCCCGCAACGCACGCACCGCATTGTCCGCATGTACGCTGGACGTGGCGTTAAGCTTGGCCTATTACGACGCATCGTTTTCTCCAGCCAATCGTAACACTTCCACACATTCCAACCGAATTTCATGTATGTAAAATAGCTTAAACCGTTCGTAGATATTTCATGGACAGACATTCGACCGATTTTATAAGGGTTTTACTTTTACTACAAAACCCTAAAAATCAATTGTGCTCAGAATTTAAAATTTTATTGGATAAAACACGAAGAGGACTTCTTGAAAAGGCAGGTAAAGAAAAGGATAAATCTGTATCAAAAGCCTGGACCTTTAACTGCGTATTCGCACCAATTGTCACTTTTTCCTAGGTTTGACATATCCAATCATATCTCCTCAACACCTCTAATTAACAACATCAAATATTACAATACACACTCTGACAGTCTGGGTGAAAAGTCTCTGAATAAGTAATTAAAAATTCCATTGACGATTTTTTCTTGAATTTCCCTTCATATGTGGAGCCATTTTCACTTTGATTAGAGATATTTTTAGAATAATTTTTTCTTTTATTTCTACAGTTTGTTTATTTTTGGCTTTCATTTTCGGTGTAAGAATTTCGATGTGTTTGCTTTTAGTTAGTAAGTGATTTTTTCCCATAAAAAGGTAAATGAACACATGTTATGAAAAATTTCGATGGCTCACAAAGGTAGGACATGGATTAAAATGAGTTTGAAAAAATTGTTTTTTACGTTTAGATGAACGAACTTCAATAATTTTATTGAACACCAGTTCAGAAAAGACAGAGAAGTTTCAGTTTAAAAATGCCGCCTTTTTAGAACATAAATAAGAAATATGTATAAACCAAAAGTCAGATCGAGATCAGTAAGTATCCCCTTTCCCTCATCATCATCATCGGAATGTCGTCAAGCCAATTCATATGCAACAATGTCCACTACAATATTTAATTAAATAATACAGATCTCACTCAAATTACATGAAGCGATAATCTATCACGTCATTTTCTACATAATTAGCGAAATAATTGTGTCAACGACAACACGATGCATGCCAACATTTTCCAATTAGGCGTTGTTAAAACCACTTATCCTGTAGTCGAAGATGACATGATGCCGTCGCTAAAAGCGACTCGACCACTATCGCTGCATTAGGCGATAAGCAACAGGCCGCAAAAGTGCAATCATCTAAATATTTTTAGAATTGTTTGCCGAGTAAAAGAACAGAAAAAAAACAGTGATATGGATGATAGCGTTAAAATATTATTTCTAATGAAATATTGCAGTCGTATTACATTTTAAGAGAACAAGTTACAATTGCTGCTAATATGACATCATTTTATTTTATTTTAGTATTTTACATTAAGTATGTAGTTCATCTAGTAAGTGTATTCAGTGCAAATTGTATGACACAGATATCTTTAGGGAATTGAATATTGCGGGCGCATAAATATCAGAACACTTCCCGTTTCGAAAAATGTGCGAGTATAATGTAATAAACATGGTATGGTAACTTAGATAAAGTGTAATTGTATATTTTAAACGCATTTCTATGCCATTCAGAATTTGCCAAAGCTAGTGATTTAATATTTTACAATCCATTCATATGATGACCGACGATCAGCAACTGACCAATTAACGAGATGACGGTTACCAACCAAAGCTTCATCATGATAACTGGTCCAGGTAGAGGCAATGAAGTGACAAATAAGTTAACACCAAAATAACATTTAGGACGAATAACGAAATCAGAGGCTGATCTACATACATGAATACAATATTGAATTCATTGGTAAACATTTTTTGCACCTCAAACACTCATTTTATCGACAAACGAGACTGCATTTGTAGACAAGGGAAACGACGGTGTTCTAAAGCGTAACATGAGGCGAATATTTCAGAACTTTGTACTTTATATCCACCAGTCACTTCAAAAAAATGAAAAAGCTCCGACTTCTAGATAAGTGTCGTAGAGTGGTCACCGAACGACCACGGCCACCGAGCGCGACGTTTCCAAAATAGTAGCAAAGGAATCCTGAAATATTTTTTTTAGGAAAACGTCAAATTTTTTGGCACGAGTATGATCGTACAGCTGCATGCGAAACCAGGATCAATGGAGGATAACTTCGAAGAAAGTGTAATGTGTGGAACCATGAGTAAGACAATTAAAGTAACGTTTTCCCCTTTCCGTTCTGAATCGAAGCATGGGATGAGAAATATCGTAGAGCACTTAATTTTAAAGCCCTTTTTTGCGGAAAGATGGTAGGTGGAAGGTGAAATGGTCAGTATCACGCACGTCCCGTCTTTACTTCATTAATTATACCCTAGACTTTTAGTATAGGGTATATTGTTTTTGTCACGACGGAAATATGTAACACCTTAAAGGAGGCTCCGGAGGTATATAAATGATCAGGATCACCTCCTGATTCGATTTAGCCATGTCTGTCTGTCTGTCTGTCCGTCTGTCCGTCTGTCCGTCTGTCTGTCCGTTCGCACGATAACTTTCGATAGAATGAAGCTAGAGACTTGAAATTTTGGTCAGATGTTGGAAGTATAATCTACTTGGTTGGTATTGAAAATAGGCATGATCAGGCCAAGAGAACGCCTACCTCCCCTATATATGTAAAATAATTAAATGTATCTATAACTCCCGATTAAATAAACGTAAAAAGCTCTAGCTTTGGCAGATTGCTCGTGTGGATAATCTTCTACTTCCCTAAAAAACTAAAATCGATCAGTTGAAAACTAACGGTAATTTTCTTACAAAGAGCCCCGTACTACCCTACTTTTCGGGTTTTTTGTGTATAACTCTTGAAACAATTGACGTAGACACCTGATTTTTGGCATGTAACCCTGGCGTAAGAAGATGCTTAAGTTCTAGTAAGTTGGGCGTAATCAGATCAAGGGAACGCCTACCTCCCCTACAAATTTCAAAAAATTAAATATTATTTTAATTACGATAACTTTCGATAAAATTACACTAGCGAGTTGAAAATTTGACAAAATGTTTTTAGTGGGATCTACTTGGTTGGTATTGAAAATGGGTAAGATCCGACCCAAGCAACTCCTACCTCCCCTACAAATGCAACTTCAATAAGCGATAACTTTTGACAGAATCAAGCCAGCGACTTGAAGTTTTGGTCAAATGTTTGAAGTGAGATCGGGTTAGTTGGTATTTAAGATGGGCTAGATCAAACCTAAGGAACCCCTACCTCCCCTACAAATGAAACTTCAAATAAGCGATAACTTTCGATGGAGTGAAGCTAGAGACTTGAAATTTTGTATAAATGTTTGTAGCATGATTTTATTTGTTGGTAGCAATGATGAGCAAGATCCGACCCAAGGAACCCCTACCTCCCCAACAAGTGAAACTTCAAATAAGCGATAACTTCCGATAGAGTGAAGCTAGAGGCTTGAAATTTTGTTAAAATGTTTAAAGCATGATCTTATTTGTTGGTGGCAATAATGAGCCAGATCCGACCCAATGAACCCCTACCTCCTCTACAAGTGAGACTTCAAATAAGCAATAACTTTCGATAGAATGAAGCTTGCGACTTGAAAAATTCGACAAATATTTGTAGAATAGGTTAGTTAATTGATTTTGATAATGGTCAAGATCCTACTGAATGATTGCCAACCTCCCCTATAAACTGGCCGTATAGGAAACTCACTTTTAATGCATATGGTCGTTACCAATTGGTACTTTTGGTACCACCACTAGGTCTGTACAAGTCTAGGGTATATACGCTTCGGACTCCGGGCCGAAGCGAAGCTTCTGCCTGGTTTTTATTTGAATATGTTCATGGCAGGAATCGAACCTGCAACTTCACCCTTGGTAAATCAACGCTCTACCTGTCGAGCTATCGCGGCCGATGAGGTATTTGCACTTCATAGGGCAAATCAATATACTCGTAACACAATTATTTTAATTTAATTTGAATTTATTTAATTTAATTTTATGTTAAATATGACCTAATTAATATTTCTCTGTTAGATTTTAGCATTAATGAAGGATGTACGTGGCTTTCGAAACAATGAAATACTCGTATAGCTAAAGCTTAAATGCTTGCGACATAAGGAACATTCTTGTTTTTAATTTTGTATAAAATTACATGACGAAAACAAATTATAATCCAATAATACAATTTTCAAAACAAATACTCGTGTATCATACTATCACTCTACGTAGCTTTTCTCCATCGAATTTAGAATTTAATACGTAGGAATGAGGTAATATCGAGAGAACACCTACGTATGTCTGATGCTGAGGTAATTTTCTTGATATCACTCCTCTAGTATGTAACCGCTTGTTAAGTACTATGTACCTCAAATATGCATCAGCATTGATGGCGGCAGTACTTGTATCTGTAAAGGCGGCCACCTGTCTATAAATAAGTGAAAAATTGCAAAAAAAATGTCTACCCGAAATGCATACTCGAAAAACCGCACAATGGTTCAATGCGCGTAAAGGTAGCTTAATAGGACTTATCGGCACTAATACACAGCAGAAAATATTTGGCTCCTGTTAACACCAGTGGCTGGATAATGCACATTTTAATTCCATTCGGTGAATTAATAATCCAAGGATACACGGCACGGTTGATGTTTAAAATTTAATACCTTTACTTGGTCTGTTCATTTCGCAGGTGTAAAAGGCAATTTGGTTACCGAATATACATAACAAGAATAAAAAACCCAACCGGAGTTACTAATCCAATGCATAGTGCATAAATTAGCTCTATTCCTCTTCCGAAACACGAAACTTATATAAGTAAGTTGAAAGCGCATGCTAATGCGTTGAGGCGTCACACAATTTCAAAAAATGGTAAAAAATCGAAAAAATCTGATTTTTTTTTTATTGAGTTTGAAAGTGTGTCCTTTAAAGGATAGTATCCTTTAAAAAAGGACACATTAGAACTTCCAAGAAATATGTTTTTAAGTCGCTAATGTTTTTTCTTTTTTGTTCATAATATTATGGGCCAAACTTGACAAATTGTAAGCATTGAAATAGCTTACATGCGCTCCATCTTGAGTAGCAACCATTAAGCTCGACACACACGTAACAACAACGAATCAAATGGTCAGCGACAACCATCGGACCACGTAAATTTCAATAGAATGGTGCAAATGAGAAGAATTTTTTTCCGCAAGTTTTATGAACTTGACGTGGTCGCGAACTGTTTGGTTCAATCATATGTGGTGACCATTAGGATGATGGGGGGATTGGGTGAATTCTTCCCGGACGCGATTTTACAATTCCTATATCGAAATGATCATGGAGGCGACTGAATTCCCATAGTTTTTGTTTGCAGAATATTAGCTACATAACCTATTCTATCAGAGTGCAACAATGCACTATATTGGTGTAGAATTTGTAAGACAAATTTAAGATTAAATATTGAATAAATGCCTACATTGTTTCAGTCATTTAAGGAGATGTACGCTGTGTCGCATTTCAGAAAGACGCACCCATATTTTCATAATTTGAACGGATAATAATTTGAATTTTTGCACAATCGGAACATTCCTGTTTCGTGAATATTAGGAGAGTTCTCTCTATTGTATTTAGAGAGAATCCCTAATTTCCGGCATTTCCGCTTTAGGTAGTCCATTTCCGCTTTAGGTGGTAAGAACCTAGAACCCACTCAGGGGGATTTGTAGGTTCTAAAGCGGAAATTTCTTAAGTTTTGTGAAAATTCTCTCTAGTTGAATAGAGAGAATTCTCCTAATTTTTGCCAAACAGGAATGTTCCCAAAATTTAAATAAATATATTTCCATAAAAATGAAACTAAAGAAGTATAACTAAAAAATTATCATTTTTTAATGTTATTGGACGTAGTTAAGTTAATGTTTTTTGCTCTATGTTAAGACTGATTTTGTGAGGTTTTTGACTTCTTTTCTTTTCTTCGAGTTTGGTTGGCCTTCCAGACTGTATGCGATTATTGCCTTTAAGTCCCCTTTCTTTCCTTCGAGATATAACTGATGGGTGTACAAGAATTTTTCGGCTCCTGTTAAATCGAGTTGTGTGGGTATGGACATAATTTGTGATGGATTCTGAACTTTTTCCAATGTAGTCACAAATTTTTTTATCACTGTGATATTGGAAGGACATTGATCCTTCTTTAATATCTCTGCAAGCCGTGTAAATTCGGCTTGCATTCTATCAATAGTTGCGTTATAGTCATGAGCGATCGTTACGAACGAACTGTTCACATTCAACAGATTTGTAAATAATGATGACGACAACTGAAATGGGCTAGATTTTGTAGCGGTAATAGCTAACCAAAGAAACTTAGCAACTTCGATTTCAGTACGGTCAATTTCTGCATCGTAATAGATTAGAAAATGTAACTAGTTTTTGCAAGCAAAAACTACTCGAGTTCAGTCACCATCGTGACTGTATTCACATAGGAATTGTAAAATCGCTTCCCGGACGTCTATCGAACCGATCCATTTGTTAGTTGGGCCGAACCCCGTCTTTTTCATAAAAATGCAGAAAACGCACACTCCTCTGAAAGACACGTGGTTCAGTGCAACAGAAAATAGGTGAGTTCGAGCTGAAATTTTGTACAAAGCCTTCTTTTTATTGCACGCTGTCAATAACCAATCAACGGAATCGAACCACTACGTCATATAACTGCCATAGGAACGACCGGTCTAAAAAGTCGTCTTTGTGAGAAAAACTTTTTTATTTCTAAAGATATTATTTATTTTTTAATTTAAATCAATCAATCAATAGTATCTTTAGTCAAATCACATTCCCGAATTTGGTTGAAATCGGACTACTCTATCATATAGCTGTCATAGGAACGACCGTTACAAAAGCAAGTTTTGTTAGAAAAATTTTTTTATTTCTGAAGGTATCTTTACGAAATTTCATATTATTCAATAATATTGACTGCCAAATTAAGTTTCTAAATTTGGTTGAAATCGGCCACTTTTTCATATACCTCTCATAGGAACAGTGAAATCGGGCCAAGTTTTACTACTGATTTGAAAGTGGCAAATGCACCATAAGTCACAACAAAGGTATGAGAAGCGTAAAGGGTATCATACCTTCGGCAAGGATATCATACCTGTTTTTTTAGGCGTTTTTAATGGAACTCCCTTCATTAAGTCGATAAGTCCAATGGAACTTTGTGTGTTAAAATCAGAAAGTATATCGCCTAAGCCTTTGCTAAGAAAGTTCGTTCTACCAGGCATCTCCCGTGGTCAAGTCTCAATGAAACTTTGTAGGTACCTTCCTTGACCCTGAGCAGCACCCAAAGTGGGCTTTTTGATTCAGGACCGTTGCAAATGCACGCAGCAACACAAGACCTAACAATATGGATGTTTTCCGAATCGATGTTTTAAGACCAATTCACTGGACAGAACGGATAAAATTGACAGGCCAAAAGCACTCATGATTATTACAACTATTTCTGTAATTGTAGTGATTTGAAGGACAAAATATTCTCCATTGTTTGATGTTCGCTGACATATCAAAACCTGGTTTACACAAAATTGATCGTGGGTGGTAGTGCTATATCTAGCTATGCATATAAACTTTTTATCACAAACTTTCGCAAACCGATTTTTTGCCTAATTTTGAGTAACGCCAAAAGAACAACATCCTTCATCGTTTATACGAGTATATTTGGATTACTACATCATGTTTTCAAGAGAAATATATAAAATTTCAACCCACATCTCATGGACGCGTATGTAACATTATGTGTAATAATCAAAAAAGAACTTTATAATAACCCGAAATTAGAACACCACTTCCGTCCTCTTAAAGATTCGCGCTATATCTTATCTGAAAAAGTGCACGCCGTCGCTATGACAATAATTATACATTGCATTATGACTAGCAATGATGGATGCAATCTTAACTACAAGTACATAGTATGACTGCACTGCGATTTGAGTTCTTTAACAAGATTGCAAAAATGTTCACCCCAAAACCGGACACCAATTTTTTTTTTGCGAATTTAAAGACCGCCACGCCGTCCACCGAAAAATACTCAAATCGGAGCGGAAATGGCGGAATTTTTTGTTATAATTTCGATCGTAGGAAGGATGCTTAATGATATCAAAATTAATGGCGAATTCGGATTCATTTATCATAAATTCGAATATATAAGATTTTTATTTATTGTATTTATTTTTTTTTTTTTGATCTTTTTGGAAGGGGCTCCCGAAAAATCCTTGAAATGCCACCTGGTAAGAACAAAAACAAATTATAATGTTTCTCTTTATGTAAAAGCAAAAGGATATAATGCAAATGTACAAATCTCCTATATAGCTATCCGATTCCCCCACAATGTACACAATTATTACAATTATTCACTAAATAAGTGGCCTAAGTGCATACAATAAAGTGCGCATAGTAAAAAGTGGAGTATGGTCAAGTGCAAATAGTTGTGTGTAGTTACAAGATCGCAGATCTGCAATTTTTATTTAGAAAACCAAACGAAGGAATGACGGTGCCCGTTCTACATATGTATTGTATATTAACAAATCTCTATGTAACCTATTATGACCCAGTCTAACTTTAATCGGAAGACTTGCAATATACATATGTAACATACTCATCTCACTAAAACCCACGCGTTGCAATCCCAAGTAACTTCTCTGATTACAAAGCTGCCATAGTTGCAGCTTGCAAGTGCAATGATTGCATTCAAGATTTGAAATATGCACACGCCGCATAGTATGCGAGAGAATATGTCCGTGATAAAGATGCGAGCTGATGAAGATGACGACTTCTTATAAAAATAAATGCATTCAAACAAAGCCGATTTTTTTTCCGAGACTCTGCCGGTCACGTGGAAATTGGTTCAATGTTAATGTGACACCCGGGAGCGGGGTGTTACATACATATATACATAATGATGTTTTTTATACATTGAGTCCTCTAATGGATTATTTTTTTTTTATTATCAACACATTTAATCTAATTCCTATAGCATCAGCTGTACTTCATCGATTTTTTATTGTATTCCTCAAGCTTTCGTTGGTAGACTTGCCTGTTCGGTACTAAGATTTCACACAGGTTTGCGATTTTTCTGAGCGGTTGCCGGGTCTTCCAGGTACTCCTTTCAGTATTGCATTTTTTTTACATCGTCATCGTGGCGCAACAGCCCGATGTCGAGCCCTCACCGCCTGGATCATCGTCCTCCAATTATCTCGGTCAAGAGACCGTGTTCTCCAATTTTGGAAGCCCAGCAGTTGTTCGACGTCATCATCTACTGAGTCGTCCCAACGAGCTCTCGGACTTTCTTTTAGCCTTGCTCGGTCGACACTTCCTCCATTCAAGATTTTCTTAGGCATCCGGTCATCATCGATCCGTTGTATATGTCCTGCCCATTACACACGTTGTAAGTTTACAATTGTCGAAACATTGTTCGTACAGTTCATGGCTGTACCGGATGCGCCATGCATTTTGGTTGTAAATTGCTCCCAAAATTTGCCGAAGAACCTTTCGTTCAAATGTTTTTAGCATGTTTTCGGAGGATTGAGTTAAGGTCCGGGTTTCGCAGTCATTGCATAGCACAGGTCGTAGGATTGGTTTGTTTTCCATTATTGGGAGGACCGAGAAGTAGGTCTTATTTGGTGGCTGTAACCGGCGTACGCTATCAACTTCGTCGACTTGAAGAGTACTGTGCCGCTGTTAAGCTGATTGATCTGAAGTCCTTCACACTATGATGTTTCAACCTGCCTGGTTTCGAAATAAAGACCTCTCGTGCTTTAGTCCATTGTTCGGGTATTGTCCCATGTCGTAAGCTTGCGCTATAAGTACGATGGAGAATTGGGATGATGGACCTATCTGCTCTTTGGAGCTTAACTGACGACTTTCATTGATTCCTGTGGCTTGAAGGGTTTGAAAGTGCATACGAGGGTTGTCTTTTATATTTCGGGATTAGAGAACAAAACCAAATATTAATCATTGAAAATCGCTTTATTGTTTTTCAAAATATTCCCCATGAAGATCTATACACTTTTGCATGCGTTTGAACCAATTGTCAAAGCACTTTTGCCACTCTGATTGAGGTGTCTCCAAAACATGCATTCTGAACGCAGCAACCGCTTCTTCAGGTGTTGAAAAACGTTGACCTCTCAGTTTGTTTTTTACGTACGGGAATAAAAAGAAGTCATTCCGTGCTAAGTCAGGACTATACGGCGGATGACCCATCAAATCTATGTTTTGAGTGCTCAAAAATGCAGTTGTTTGAGCTGATGTGTGAGAGCTCGCATTGTCGTGGTGAAGAGTGATCCGTCTTCGACGATTGGTTTTCCTGATTTCTTGGAAGACAACTGGCAAACAAATAGTTGTGTACCACTCAGAATTGACTGTTCTGCGTTTTTCTAGTGGTGCGGATGCGACATGTCCAGTTTTTCCGGAAAAACAGGCGACCATTTGCTTGGAAGTGCTTCGTGCGCGAACAACTTTTGTTGGGTTTGGCTCATCTTGAAACACCCATACAGTCGACTGCTGTTTACTTTCGGGCTCATACGCTTAAATCCACGATTCATCACCTGTCACGATGTCATAGACGTGTTTCGAAGCACCGCGATCGTATTTTTTGAGCATTTCTTTCGACCAATCGACACGAGCCTTTTTTTGAGCGATTGACAAATTGTGTGGGATTCAACGCGAACAAAGTTTTTTGACAGTCAAATGTTCATGCAATATTGAATGTATGCTGGTCCCACTAATGCCTAAGGTTGTCTCAATCTCACGATAGGTCACATGACGATCTTGCAATATCAGTTCGCGCACAGCATCAATGGTTTCCGGAACAACAACTGATTTTGGACGACCTTCACGAAATTCGTCTTGGAGTGAACTACGACCTCCATTGAATTCACCATACCATCGATAAACACTGGTCCTTGATGGAGCTTCATCGCCAAAAATTAAATTCAGTTCATCCATGCACTGTTGCTGAGTTAATCCACGTCGAAAGTTGTAAAAAATAATCGCACGAAAATGTTCACGATTGAATTCCATTATTTGGCCGAGATTAATCTTTTAAGTTACTGTAAAAAACACAAATAGCGCTCGTATGTCAAAACGTTCTGAGTACGTATAACCTCAAAAATGTCAAACTTTACGATAGAGTTGTCAGTTGCCAGATTGCAACACTAGGGTTGTCCAATCCCGAAATATAAAAGGCAACCTCCGTATTGCCCACTCAATTTTTTGTCTGTTACTTGCATTATCAGTTGGTCTTACGTCAGATAGGCCATGATCGGTTGTTCATCTAAGCGTCCTTCGTTAGCTGATTTCAGAAAGTAGGCTTCCAGTAGGCAGTCGTTTGAATCCTCTTCATTTTCCTTACTTAGGAAATAGGGCTTGGGCCGCCTGGAAGACAGTGGAAAACTTGCCCCCGGGTATGAAAACCTGATGATTGGGGCCCAAAAAGCCCGCCCGGTACCTTCATTGGTGCTCTCTGTTCCCTATAATGGCGGTAAACTTTTGCTTGCATGATATTTCCTTCACAAGAGGATCAGATGGCATTCTTGTGACAATACTCTCATTGAGCCATTTAATTAGTGCTGCATTTAGCTTTATATTTACGTCGTATGCTACAAATCTCCTGGTTGCCATTTCAGCTTCTGCTTTTATATGGATGTGTATCGGCTTCAGGCCGAGCAGTACCTTAAGGGCGCTAGATGGACAAGAGCGAATAGGCCCTGTCACCATAAGGCATGCCAGTCTCCGGACCTTGCCTAAGACAGTTTCACTGGCACCAATAAATGCTCTTTTCCACCAGACTACTGCAAAATTTTCTAATATAGGTCTGACGATAGCCTTGTAAACCCAAAACCGATAGAGACTTTGATTCTCCCCGTTTTACATACATATCCACAAAGCCTTAGTGGCCCTGTCCGCCACTACCTTGAGATGTTCTTGCCAGAGCAGTTTACTATCGAGGATAACTTCCAAGTACTTGGTGTGATTTCCCATGGGCAGAGGTGTGTCGTACATGTTAAGGCGTCTGATGCCACTGAGGTTTCTTCTTTTAGAGAATAGAACGACATCTGCCTTGGATTTCTCTCAATTGCCCTAACCCCTTGTGAACATAGCGCGTCAACTGTTCCATGTGACCCAGTTGACGTTTCTTCGGCATAAACTGGTTTCAGTGAATGCAGTTGCCAGCATGCACCTCTTGCACATCCATGGCCACGAACGTCGTCGTGAACAGGACTCGAACCCGAAACGCCGGTAGTCAAAAATGAGACTGATGCCTCAACCCACTGCGCTACCGGTCGCCCAGTCCGTTGTCGTTACACCATTCTTGTACAATGAAAAGAGGGATAGTAATGCAAGGATGTTGACGCACCCATGTCCATGGAGGGGCATGCAATTGCAACAAAAAAGAGCGGGTTCCTGGCATGCCGATCTGTTCAAGATCAGTTTATATGACTACGGAACCCTGCTTCGGTTGGAAATTTTCGGTCGCCACCCCAAGCCGCTCGGAATGGGATATTGACAATCTTTGTCCTGATTCCAGGTGTATCATGTAGTTTAACAATGGGTCAAGAACGGGACAAGGAGCTAGTGCTTGAATGTTTGCAACGAACACCAGCATCTCAATTGCTATGTTCATTTGGCCCATCGTTTCCCAAGCCGAGTACCATTCCATTGAGGTCAACTCCAGAGAAATTCTGCACTTGAAACTCAGTGGCGCTAACATCGCTATTTACTCCGACAGTCAGGCAGCTATTAAGGATCTTTCTTCACATAAATTCTCGTTGAAACAACTAGTAGTAGTAGTAGTACCTAAGCATCGGAGCATTCATGGAAACGAAGCTGCAGATGAACTTGCTAGACAAGGCTCATAATTTGAGCCTGATCCCTTCTGCGGCCTAAGCTGACCGATCTCATCGACCCCTACAAGAGACATCACTACGTGAGTTATCACCTAAACAAAATGGGTCTTTCCACTGAGACGGAATGCCGGCATTGCCTGGAGGACACTGAGCCCACCAAACACCTTCTCTATAATTGTCTGGCGATCGCTCGCTTCAGATTTACGTTTGGGAATTCAATAGCAAGCTCCGCTGTCATTAAGAGTGCTCCTACAAAGGACCTATTGGTCTTGACGTTGATTGAGGGTCTTTTGGATTAGTGTAGGCTATGTCACAATAGATCCCATGGTCGCAGTGCCAACCAGATGCGTATCTTAGACTGACCTTATTTACTTATTATATACAAAAAATATAGGCAGTCATTAATGATCCCATGAGTATCAATACAAATGTTAAATGCACATTAATATTAAAGTGCATAATAATTCAGTATTAACTGTTGTCATTCAATATCATCGAATCAATTAACCATCGACTCAAATTTATTGATACGATGCATAATATGTCGTCTAAATTTTTTTTATTGCATTTTTAGTATGTACTACACGCTTGTCATGTATCACTCCATACACTTCCAGTTCCATGGAAAATAATCCGAATGGCCACTCACACACTTTCGATTTTCATTCATAAAAATTTTCTTGAATGGGAAAACTTGATCGCCTCTCATTCGATACGGCCGCATATTCGAATCAATTGGGAGTTCAACGCCGTTTAATGAACTCAGATGCATAAGTGCATGTTACTCGTATAAGTGAATGAACAAATTTGCTAATGCAAAATATTTTGGTACATATTTTTAAAATATTTCCCTTTTTTCAACATTGCAAAATAAACTGCATATACTCTATGCAAAATATTGCATAAATTTAAGTACATATTGCCCTAACCCCTAGTGGAGCATGGCACGTCAACTATTCCATGTGGCTTAGCTGACGTTTCGTTGGCAGAAACCTGTTTCGGACGATTCACGTTGCCAGTATGCACCTCCTGGTCCCATTTAGCCGCCTACCTGCGACAAGTCGGGAGATGTTGTGGCTTATTATTACGCCCCATACCACATGGGGAAGGAGTTTAAACACATTGTAGAAAAAGCTAATTTTCACTAATTAGAAAAGGTTCTATGTAGGATAAGAGGCTAGGGCAAATTGTCTACGTGTGTGTTCCCAGACCTTCATTAAATCGCAACAATTTTCAAGGTCACTACAGCATATTTGATGATACCCATTTCCGGTGAACTAAAACATGTGCTCATGTTGAGACAACCATAACTTGCCAGAGGTTGTCAAACCGCTAAAAAATGTACAAACAAAAGTTATGTTAAAAATGATAACCTCCGCCACTATCTAATCGATAGCATGTTATATTTAAACTTTTGTGTGCCAAAAAGGGAACGTGGCCTGCACAAAGCCTCTTGACCATCGAATAGGCAAAGTAATAGAATATTATTATATTTTCTTCAACTTTTAGCTACATAGAGATGTTGAGTAGTATGCCTTATCGTAAATGTATGTACTCGTATGGATTTGAACGTGGGAGATTTTTTTACATTATAACAAAAAAAAAATTATAGCACACAGAAACTTTATCGCAACAGCTTCTGATAACGATGAACTAGTTCACTTCCTTTCCAAAGCGTCTTCTTTGTATAACAACAGTGCGCACTTTTAAGCGACATTTGTTCCACGCTAATATTTTTCATACTAAGACAATATGTATATATTTATAAGATATTTTTAAATCTAAATCTAGAATAAATTTTCTATAATTCATTTTAAAGTTTTTCCTTAGACTTATTATCATACAATTGCGTAAGTAACTCCCCAACTTGGAAAGAATATTTGAATTTGTAGCTTAAATAAAAAAAAACAGAATATTTAATTATGTCGAATAGAAAAGAACAACAATAAAAAAAAGAGAACACACCAGATTGGCGGCTCATGAAACACTCAGAAATCAAAGTGTGTCATCTTAAGGCCGGTAGTTTCAATTGACCCGAAAAGACAAAATTCCGATTAGAAGCAAATCATCTTGCTTCCTTTTGGAACGAAAGATCTTAGAGTCAGTCTTAATACAATATTTTTTTGTCTTTGTTCTTGAAATTTCTATATTTTGATAATTTTTTTTTCGTCAGTAATATAAGTATATACACACATCTACATGTAAGTTGTAGAAGTATTTGGAGATCCGAAATCGGGACCTTATTTCGTGTTGAGGTATGTACACACACAGATCTGACTTTTGACATTTTTCTTTTTTCAATTCGAAATCGAACCGCCAAATAATTGCTGATAATACAAATGGAAGCTTAAATAAATCTGTTATCAAATATAATTTTTTTAGGATTATGTGTTATAGTGCCATTTCCGTAATCAAAATGTCTTTTAAATTTGTCAGAAAGCACCAATTAAAAGAAAGAGCTAAATTGCGAACGTTTCGTCTTGGCTAGATTCATAAAACACAGCGGACTCGCAACATGTTGTGCCAGCAGTATCCAACCAGCTTTGTACCCACTTTACACTTGCGGTGTTCTGGACAGCAGTCGCGTCAAATCATCACCCATCAGCTATCATAGCTGACAATTTTGTGAACTGTTAACATGTAATCTAGGGGCTTCAGAGTGCATGCCAGAAGCTCTGTCTGTGCTTCTTGCAGCACCTGAAATATTTTCTAGCAGCAGTTCAGTTCTTGTTTCAAAGCATAAATTCAAATTTACACCACCTGAAATATTTTCTAATGGTAGTTCTTGTTATACCCTTCACGGATGTGATAGGGTATATTAACTTTGTCATGAAGTTTGCCACGCACAGAAGGAAGCATCTGCGACCATATAAACTCAGTATGATGAGACGAGTCGATTAACCTTTGTTCGTCTGTCCATGTGGTTCTATGCAAACTAGTCCCTCAGTTTTAAAGCTATCAAGCTGAAATTTTGTACAAAGTCTTTTTTCTATTGCACGCTGTAAATATGTCGGAATCAACGGTATCGGACCACTACGTCATATAGCTGCCATAGAACCGACTGGTCCAAAAATTCGTCTTTGTGAGAAAAACTTTTTTATTCCTAAAGATATCTTTCTCTAATTTTGCACAAAGCCTTTTTTCTATTGCACTCTATAAACATGTCCGAACCAACGAAATCGGACCACTACGTCATATAGCTGCCATAGGAACGACCGGTCCAAAAATTCGTCTTTGTAAAAAAAAACTTTTTTATTTCTAAACGTATCTTTTTCAAATTTCACACTTATCAATAGTATCTTTAGTTAAATCACATTCCCGAATTTCGTTGAAATCAGACTATTCTGTCATATAGCTGTCATAGGAACGACCGTTCCAAAAGCAAGCTTTTAGTAGAAAAAGCTTTTTTATTTCTGGAGATATCTTTACGAAATTTCATATTATTCAATCATATTGACTGCCAAACTACGTTCCTAGATTTGGTTGAAATCGGCTCACTATTTGAAATACCTCTCATAGGAACAGTGAAATCGGAACAAGTTTTACTACTAATTTCAAAGTGCCAAATGCACCATAGGTCACAACGATACGATACGATTGTTTTTTTTTTGCTTGAATCTGGGCCCAGGTTAAGACGTACGCCTATAGACGTACTACTAGAGACGCATGTTAAATTGTATGGAATTGAAAGCCGTACGTCTTGAGTCATCAGGGGCGTAGCCGGAAATATTTTTCGGGAGATGTTTTCTAAAAGAAAAACATTATCTTTATGTATTACATTTTACGTGAAATCGTAAAAAATTGTTATTTACAATTTACAAATTGTTTGTTACAATTCCAGGACATTTTGACAATTACATTTCGTTGAACAAAATTCGCTCATAACAGCCTCGTACTCAAACAAACCAAGAAAACTCTTGTGAACTTTTGTAAAATTGGTTGCAATGTAACAATTAACCCAATCAAATTAAAGTGTTTGCCCGAAATCACTGCTAAGCGAAAGAGAATGAAACCAGCAGAGATATTTGAATGTTCTGGACTGGCTTTAGTTGTTTCTACAAAGAATTTTTTCCCAAACTTGATAGTTTTCTTCTTTTTCTCAATTTTTATAAAAAAAAAGAGGAGAGTTCAAGCCGTTGATCCTATCCGACTTAGATAGCTCTTAGCAGGCTTTTTCTCTTATCTTGGTGTACGCTCCCATCCCACCACAATCATCGGACCAACTTTCCAGGCACCGCTACCTGATAGCTCTTGCCTGCAAGACCGATGCGACCGGGATAACCGACCAGATGATGCATCACCTTATACACAACACTATTGATGTCATGGGTACGCATCATAAACGGCTGAAAAAAAATCACTTATTTTCCAAACTTTCTTTTTCTCGAAGGAAAAAATCTTAAAAAAAAAACAAATCAGTGAGTTCGAAGAGAAGCCATCGACACCATCCAACTTATAAAGTGACCAATGTTAATTGCGATTCCGACCATCACTTGGTAAAGACGACCTATCGGTGTAGGATTTCTTCAGTGCACCAATCAAGAATCAGTCCTCCAAAAATATTTTGCATTTAAGATACTCTTGAAAAATGCTACGGCGGTGCAGGCATATATGTACAGCTGTCCTTGAAGAAAAACTGACACCTACGCTACACAACACCGGCAACATAGGCGTACATGGGTTTTCGGGGAGAACTAAAAAGCTGTATCAAGTAGGTCGTAGAGAAGGCCGTGGGACATAAAGCCCGGCGAGCGAAAAATTACTGGTTCAACGAAGAATGGGGGGGGGGGGGGCGACCGGTAGCACAGTGTGTTGAGGCACCAGCCTCATGTTTGACCACCGGCGTTTCGTGTTCGAATCCCGTCCACGACGACGTTCGTGGCCATGAATGTGCAGGAGGTGCATGCCGGCAACTGCATTCTCCGAAACCATTTTATGCCAACGAAACGACAACTGGGTCACATGGAACAGTTGACGCGCCATGCCCCACAAGGGTTAGGGCAATTGCGTACTTGACACAAAGAACGAAGCTTACAGATAACGGCAAATACTAAATAGAATATTTTTGATTAGACGTGAGAAACGAAAATTCTTTGACGAGCAGTCGCTGAACTTTAATGATAACCTAGCTAATAGAAACATCAGACAAGCATACAGACTAGTAACCACGATTAAGAATGGCTTTCAACTCAGGACTAGCCTCTGTAAGGACAAAGATGTAAACATCATCAGCGACACCGCTAGTCTCAAGAAACAATGGGCGTCCTATTTCGAAGAGCTTCTTAATCCCGCATCCCACGTATCCATACAAGAAGTCCCAACCGTTGACAATATGATCGATCGTGGTCCCAATACACAACTTCCGACAGTAGAAGAAGTTGATCTCGCCTTGCGGTCACTCAAACCAAATAAATCGCAGTGCGACTTTATGCCCGTCCATCACATGAATATACTACCTATATATGAGACGGGCAAAAAATTAATGAATAAAAATTTGAAGACAATTAACTGTCTCAAGGGAAACATTTTATTATACTACGAGACACTTTTGTTGAGCGAATTTCTGTGTTAAATAACTGAAAAAGCGTGTCTATTGTTGCAAGCTACTTGAACAAGCTTAAAAAAAATCTACAGATCAACCTCTGCAACAAATTTGCTAATTTCCAAAATTGTTTCGCTCTTATCAATAATCTACCTTTTTTATTTTCATAAATTCCTCAATAATGCAACGAAACCTAACCACAAAATTGAAAAACAAAACTGAAAACTGTTGGTGAAAGTCGTAGAAACAGATACATACGTAGTTTCAGGAAGAACCACTAGATTATTGAGGTTATCTAAGACGGAAGTCGTATATTTAAAAAAAAATCACCGAAGAAGGATACTCTAATCGCAAAGCTGTGAGCAAGGTTATGTTAAATATAATATTGAGGTTATGAGTTCATATTGCGCAGTAGTAGAAGAAAATTCAAACTGTCGACAAATGTCCTTCAAAGATAAGACTCAATTGGTTAAGCGTAACATAGCCGTCTTTTTTCGGATCGTGAAATTATTAGTACATATGCATATAGTATAGATTCCAATTTCCGATAAATTTGAGTGTTATTTCGAAAATTTTGTGTAATGTTTTTTTTGATAATAACCTCGCTCCAATGTTGACCTTCTTTTTAGAACAGATGGTAAGAAATTATCAGTGCGCAATACTCTAATCTGATTTAATTTAATAGAACTCCCTGAAGTCTCCTTGAACAGAAGAATATAATCGATGTCGTGCTTTACAGCAGTAGTAAAAATTAGTTATATATTCCTAATCAGGAGGACAGCGTTGAAGAGTAGAAGAGGGTGCAACAATACAACACTTTAAAGCTCGCCCGGCCTTTCCGATGGATTGAATCGAAACAATGTATGTGCTCATTTTCAGCTGGGTCGAAACTGGTGGAACAGCAACAATTCGAATATGCCCGGTACCAGGTTCAAGTCGCTAGCCTTACATTTGGTTAGTAAACGCTCGACCGATCTACCTATGATGATGGATTGACGGGGGGTCCGCGACGGCAGCTGACCCTACAATAATTTCGTTGGTAGGGCGAGTAGTGCTTTATCTCTTAATTACCCTAACCTCTTGTGGGGCGCGTCGCAGTTGCCAGCATGCACCTCCTGCACATCCATGGCCACGAACGTCATCGTGGACGGGATTCGAACCCGAAACGCCGGTAGTCAAACATGAAACTGATGCTTCAACACACTGCGCTACCGTTCGCCCCAATACTGACCTCTAATTACAATAATTAATTTTTTTTTCGCATTTTGGAACATTGAATTAATCGAGTTTTGACCACGATAAAGCATCACTCAAACTTCAATGGTATCCTTGAAATTCATATCAGTGGCCAAAGCGACGCAAATGTTTTACGGAAATTAAAAATCGCTGTCGCCGCAAACTCGTGTCGCGTTGGTGTGAACAACTCCATAAGACGCCATGTAAACAAATTTGCGAATCCGCCGCAAATTATCCGCTGCGAATAAATCGCGTTGGTTTGATGGTTGCTTAAATCAAGTAAATCTGGTAAATTACAGTTGCTCTTAACACATGTGAAGTCTAGCCACAATAATTTCACTGCTGAATAAAGGTGCCCTAGTTTGATAGCTGGTTTCAGCTAAAAGCCGGTTGACATTTGCAAAGTAAACTCTGTCCAAGTTTGACTTGACAAAAATATCCATCAACGTGAATTTTTTATCAACAGTTGACACGTTCACATCTGCTGTTACAACTTTGGCAAAAAATGCTGGATTTAGCATTTCAACGGAATTCACACCAAAACGCACTGTAAGTATCACCACAAATTGAATCAAAACCACCAACATCGTATTGTTTGCCGCTCCAGCCACTTTGTTCTGTGAATTCCAATTTTCTTAAGGTGAGTTCACACGTTGCAAAAAAGGACAAAGATTGACGAAAAACCTTTGCTGTACGTGTGAACCGGAAATATTTACCCAACTAATTTGTTTTTTCGTTATATTTTGACAAATATGAGCAAGCTTTGAAAATACAAGAAATTATAAAATAATTGCTACGAAAGCTGCAAATTAATACCGTATATCATGTCTTTGCAATGTCTCGGATAAAACAACTTTGTAGTAAATATTAACCGCTGCGTGAACACGCGAGAAAACTGCTTTGCCAAGTAGAGTTCTTTGAACAAATATTTTCTCAAAAAAAATTTGACAAATATTTGTGACGTGTGAGCTCACCAACGGTTCAGGTGAGCTCACACGTCACAAAGTTACGACACTTCACTTCCATCAAATTTTTGATGAAAAGTTGAGCACCGTCCAACTAAGATTTGATGAGGCGATAAGACTTCAACTAACTCTGAAAAGTGGTTAACACGTTCAAAGTAACATCGAAGTAGGTTGTCAACATACTTTGTCATAGCATACTTTGAACGTGTCAACCAGTCTTCACTTGTTTATTAGTGTCACCACACACTGTCGAACTCGAACACGAACCTGGTACAAGTGGACCGGTTTCCTTCACGTATATGTGAGGTGTGTGTGTGTGTGTCAGAGGACATTTGTACCAAGTTCGTGTTCGAGTTCAACAGCGTGTGGTGACACTTAGAGGAAATGTTTTGTGATTTGGTTT
This sequence comes from Chloromyia formosa, assembly GCA_964017055.1. Classification (NCBI taxonomy): domain Eukaryota; kingdom Metazoa; phylum Arthropoda; class Insecta; order Diptera; family Stratiomyidae; genus Chloromyia; species Chloromyia formosa. The sequence continues at coordinate 145,748,405 of OZ024815.1, read as the reverse complement.
TATAGTTCTTCCATTTCTTCTTATAGATAGGAAATACCGATCTTGTTCCTGTAGTGTCCCAAAATTTCGTTCCGGCGACCCTGCTTGAGGATACGATTAGTGTTGAGAAACCGTCTCCATGATGTGCTTGATGATTCACGCTCGATGGCGGGTCCACTTAAAGAGAAATCGGGGCAGAAGCTTTTCCCCGTAGGCCACCAGAGCCTAGTACGGATCTTGTAAGTAGGCGTCTTTATGCTGTCCTTCCATACGCTTTCGGATGCACAAATAATTGAAATTAGCGAAATGACATTCAAATTTGCTAGTCAAGATGACCTCTACCCAACTGCTCCAAATTTCGAGGTAAAACGGAAATTTTGACATTTTCCATTAATCCGTCAGAACCTCGGTGAGGTTTTTGTTGAAACTGATGCAACGTAGATGCTCTAACAGGTACTACCTATACTATTTAGCCTAGCCCCTAATGGAGCTTAGTTGGCGTTTTGTTAGCAAATACCTGTTTTTTGATGATGCCTGTTAGCATACAGTTCCTGTTCATTTAGTCGCACTCTGCAACCAGTCGGGAGTGACTGCAGCTTATTGTTATGGCCCATACCACATAGGAAGACAACAACGAATATCCATGAGCGCGGCGCGGCGGGACTTGAACCCGGGTAAACCGGTATACCGCCCCCTCCCGTCCAGGGGCGTGCTGAAGGTTCTCGAGGGCTCAGCAAAGTTTTATATGGAGGCCCCAATTATAATTTCTAATTGCCACGTGGGGCGAATTACCGTCCAGTCTTAAATTTTCGAAGAAAAAAAATTGTACAGAGTTGGAGGCCTCCGCATTTCGCGGACTTGAATATATGACAGGCACGACCCTGCTCCCCTCTCCCTCTCCTCTACATCTTCTGTTAATTAACAATTTTTTAAGTGTGACTTCTAATCCAATTCACAGTTTTGAGGCACCTTTCTATTAATTGTATAAGCTAACTCTCGCAGGAATAATATGTATATCTACCAGCCGAGATCGCATGTTTGATTCTCTCTTCTGCACTACGAGTGCAGTGGAAATACGTATGTATGTACTTAAGAAGTCACAGCACGATGGAGCAAAGCGAATTCAGTGGTGTTTAATGCACCCAAACAAACACTTAATCTGGCCAAATCACTTGGTATGAAACTGTCAGATACACGCGAGTACGTGACTTTTGTGATCAAGAAATCTCTCAGATGAAATAGTCGGGGCGTTAGTATGAAATTCAATCTTTAACAAACGATGAGCTCGATGAACTTGGGGCAAACGGTAGCGCAGTATGTTGAGGTTGAGGCATCAGTCCCATGTTTGACTACCGGCGTTTCGGGTTCCAATCCCGTCCACGACACGAAACGTCAAACTGGGCCACATGCAACAGTTGACTCGTTATGCCCCACAAGGGGTTAGGGCAATTAAGTAGTAAACTTAACTCGTCCAACCACATGCACCAAAGCTTTGCTTCCGCACCAAAGGGTATCCCCTAAACTGGGGCATCAACATAAATAAAAAAAAAATACGGGGGAAACCGATTTTTTTTGCTTAAATTTTACATAATACTCAATTTTATTGAGTACTAGATGTCTCCCACGGGCTTCGCGTTAACAGTATGTTAACAGTTAATTAACAATATTTTAGCTGTGCAGTGGCATAAAGAATTATTGTACAAGTTTTCACGACACTCCGTGCAGCGACTTTTGAGAGTATACGCGTTCATACGTACACACATTCACTTTTATACCTATAGATGTAGAATTAAAAAGACTCGTTTTTTTTTAGGTTTTTTTGAAGAATTACCTACTGTTCACATTTCCAGTAGCCATTTTTTTCATGAATGACACAAATCTATTCAATCAAAGCACCAAATAAGATGATAACATGATGCCGCATCCCTCTAAAGGTAAATAGTTTTAACGATATTTTCATCACTTTTCAACACTGGCACTGGCACTGTAGAGCAGCACTGTATTGTACATACAGTGCTGCTCTACAGAATTTAATGTCGATCCAAATTATAAATTTATTAAAAAAAAATTAACAGACCTCATTATCATTTTGAAAATATCAGGAAAAGATATACAAACAATTTTGAATGGAAAATGATTTTGTAACAGTGTGTACCTTGCCTTCCACAAAAAAAAACTTATAAATGTAGGGCTTATGCAATAATGTATGTTCTTCAGATAAACAAGTCATTCATAGCACCATTCGTACACACTTATGATAAAATGATAACGTATTTGAGGTGTCCTACAGTGCTGTTTTCCACCTACGACAAATGCATTCCCAACGGTTCGAAGAAAGTTGAAACTTAATTTCATCAAATAGACAATGATAGACGCCTTTCTTATGGAATACAAAATATTTTTAATCACGTCACTGATTCGTGTATCGCTCTGTTCGTATTTATTAAGGAAGTCCACTGAAGGATGCTTAGAAAAAATGCACATTGGTAGAGGTTGTTTATAAAAATCCTTTTTCTATTGCTTTTGGCTGCTCCATAGATGAATTAAGAGGTTACACGTTTTTTCAAACTTCTTTGATATAGATTGACATCTAAGAAATTTTTCAATATAAAAACAAACAGGCAACTTACCTTGGCAGCATCAACAAAATCAACATTTCCTTGTATCACTAAATATATCGTGAAGATAACACCAAATATCCTAATCAAGGACACTGTGCCATCTCTCCCGAAGAGGTCATAACGACCTCCCGGCGTACGCATTTTTGAATCAACGGAATATAACCGATTCCCGACAAAATACCCCGATCATTAACAAATTTCACCCGACAAAATCCGAAGAAGATAGGATATTACACAAATCACTTAACAACAAACATCAAGTCCAGTGTCCTGTCGCGTCTTTGAATCCGTGTAGTGATAAACAGATCAGAAAAAAAACTGTTCCGGTAGCAAAAAAAAAAATTAAATATATATATGTGTTAAAGGAAAACGACTGCCTCTACTACTAAAAATTTGCGATTTTTGTCAAGATAGAAAACTACAACGGACGATAGACGGTCTCCCTGATGGAGATCGACAAACGTTCGAAACGATACTAAAGTCAAGTTGTCTTAGAAGCCAGAAACCCCTAACACGATTCCAGAAGAACAAAATCACTTTTTTCCATTTCTTCACATAGTACTATATTAGCACTCTCCCGGCAGATACAGATAGTGTGTATAGGAACGGATGCATGCCATCATCGCATCGCAGCCACATTTATGGACGTACATGAGCTGCGATCTCTAATATGTGCCGAATACGGATCCAACAAAAATCTCCAACAGTATAATCTCTCCCCCGTAACCAAGTATCTGTGTATTTGTGTCAGATATAGGATCCGTGCAATGGGAATATCTGAATTTTTTGGGGCTAGACTGCTGGGTGATAGGCGATGCTTAGCTCGCCCCCAGTATCATACACTCTCTATATACACATATACACAGCATGATCGCGATTCCCTTGTAAAATATAATTCTCTCTCTGGACAAAAAAGATACTCCAAAGTAGTTGGACTGCTGCTTCCAAAGTGGCCAGAGGAATCCGTCAGCCGATTCTATACAGTTACTAATGATCAGTAAGCTCTGGTCGATCCATCGCGTAAGATCAAAATAGCCTATCGTTCCCTCTAACGCAGGGTTGATGGGAGTTGAAAAAAGTAAAGAATTTTTGTCGTTTTTTTTTCAATCGTCCTTAAATTAAAAAAAAAGATAATAATAATAAAGTCGTTCTTCCTAATTCGATCGTGTTTTCGGTTCATTCTCTTCCTAAAAACAATAAAAAATTATCGTTAAAATCGGTGTTGTTACAAGTGACCGCGAATGGTATAGAGCCAACAACAGGCCAACAAGATTGCGAGTGTGCCCTCAACCGAATTCGGTTGAAACTTGATCCTTGCGCGCAGCCACTTAATATTCGCACCCGAAAAGATACTCCATAAGAAACGAAACGGACGTGGTGGAATCAGAAAAGAAAAACAACACACACTCTCCGATATGTTCATCTTTCCTTCTCGATCCTTGTTCGTTCGGCTCAATAATAATATTATGTATCTTTTGCGGGATAGAGTTCCTTGTATCGATGTTTATTGGTGGTTTTGTCGTCTGCGATTCACCCTAGAATTTTCCGATTTTTTTTTTCCAATTTTTTTTCTTTTTCGTGTTTTTTTTTTCTTCTTCCTCGGTAATTTATGCCTGCGATCGTTTGTCTTTAGATGCTCTACATTAAATGGAGTGTGATAAATGCATACTCCTACCACTTCCAGCGCGCTAGCAACATGTTTGAAGCATCCCGTTGTCGCCTAAAAATAAAAGATAGACTATCCGCAGTGCATAGAATACCGGAGGAATACAAGGAAAAAAATCTCAAGAAAATCTGATTCCAATTAGGAGGACACAAAACGACCATAATTTTTACCGAGTAATTTGTAATTTGCGTGTCGCGATTTTTATTGTGATAAATTTATGTGATTATGAAATTATTTCAAAAGAAACCATCGATCGTGCTAATTTTTCGTTTTAATTATTGTCTCTTCCATGTACAGGGGGGCCGAAGGGAACTGACTAATTTCGATCGATTAGAGCAGTTTATCTTTTGATTCGTCGGGAAAATATCTTCTTTTTCCTTGAAAAAGATATTTGAAAATTCCGTGGTGGATGTGATCGATAACACGCATCTAAATGCAACCCAATTGGACAAGACGGAAGTGAAATTTTTCCTATTTTCATAATTTTTATTTCGTAATTAATTTGTGATATATAACTACTATCAGTTCGCTTAATATTCCAAAGGAAGTAAAAGAAACGGAACCTAGCCGCGTGTGGCTGGGTTAAGACTGTGAAATGAAACCTCTATTAAAGCGGTAAGTGTTGCTATTCGTTGGATTAAGTTGAAATTCAAGATAATCTGGAATTTAATTTACTAAAGAAATTGAGAGTTCTTATGAGAGTGTATGTTAGGATAGTATCTTGTCGTTCCCGACGGCATAATGTTGATTATCCTGAAGATGGGATACATGTATCCCATATGAAAAATAAGCTAGCCTTCAATGAAGACGATTGTGTGCGATAATTTTCATCCATATTGCATTTTCCGCTTTGCAATTAGCAAAGAAAATGTTCCGATTCCACTGTTCCTATGGGAAGTATATGCAATAATAGGCCAATTTCAACCCAATTTAATAATGTGGTTGGGTTTAGTAAAAATGATTGATCAAAGTGCAATATAGTAAAGATATCGTTAGAAATAAAAAAAAAATCTAACAAAAACTTACTTTTGGACCGGTCGTTCCTATGACAGCAAGACAATATAGCTGTATGCTCCCAGGACACAAGCGTCAACTAGCGACGACGCAATAAGAGACTATGAGCGACAGGAATCGTCCATTGCATGCGTCTTCGTGCCTCAGTTTGCTTAACTACGAGTATCTCTTCCATTGCAGCCAAAGTCAATCGACGAAATAGGCGCGTTCTCTTCCGTATCTATCCAGTGTAGGGTAGGATAACGAGCACGCATTAAACAAACAACAAGTCGCTTGTTGTTAGTGTAATGCGTGTTTATTACCCTACACTCCACTTGATAAATACGCAAAAGAACGCGCCTAATGTTTCTTTCACGTACATTCCACACAGCAATGCGTGGCTACGATTTTTTTTGGATCTGCGCGCGAGTCGCCTGGCCCAATAAACGCTTCTAGCCGCTTCGCTTAAACACGGTTGCATCGGAGGTAATTAATAGAAGCTAAATAAAGAGTGTTACCGTGCAAAAGGTGCGCTAGTTATAAATTTTTGATACGTTATATAGGCAGGTGGGATAGTGAAAAATCCACACTTGACCCAGTTTTTTGCCTATAACTTTGTTCCAATCCATTTTACCACAAAATATGTAAAATATCATTTTGTAGGGCCAAAATTTTCAAAAAAATTTATGTAGCAACTTTTTTCTATGATAAATAGTCCGGATAGCGCAACGGTCAGCGCATTCGCCTTCTACGCACTGGACCCCGGTTCGATTTCTGCTGAATGCGGTAGTTTTCGATAAAAAAAAAGGGGATTTACATACGTGTCGGACTATGAGCCCACTCAGCTGTTAAATGAGTACCCATTTATGGGGTAATTAACTCGGTTGAGCGTGTTGCTCATCACACACGGTCTGCACAAGACATACCGTCAAGATCTAGAAATGAGATGATGCTAACTCATCTCGAGGCCATGGTTCAAATTGGACTGTTGCGCCAGTTATTTATTTATTTAATATCAACGGAGCTATAGCACCACCAAAAAGGCGAAAATCAAAGACCTTGCCATTTTTTTATAGCAACTTCTTTTCTATGATCAATATCAACGGAGCTATAGCACCGCCAAACAGGAAAAAATCAGAGACCTTGCGAGTTTTTCGATATTTTTCGCATTTACACACCAATAACCGCTGCTTTATAGCGTAAAAGTCGTCCAAGTACGCTTTGTAGAGAATTCGATTGCCTACAAAATCCATTATAATTTTTTGTATAATAAACAGAGAGGGGGTAAATTGAAAAAAAAAAGCAAAGTGGCTTTTTTTACTTTAAAAAGAAGTGGAAAGTGGTGAGATTGGGGTTTGACAGAAATGCATTAAATGTAAGGAGGAGGGGGAAGTTGCAGTGGACCCGCTTACACTATACCAAAGAATGTGTATAGCAAGAAGATCTGAAAGATTACTTGTCCTGTCAACTTGCACCATTTCCTATTTCCCTTTTTAATGAAGACGGTATGCGTAAGGGCACGAAATCATGACTTTACGCAGCATTCCCACCTTATCCGGGTGATTACAAACTCCAGAAAAATCGCATGGTTGTAGTTAACAGATGTAGATGCAAAACATTGCCAATCACTATGAGGAATAGGATCGGTGAGAGGATGCACCCCTGCCGGACTCCACTGCGAATCTTAAGGTCCCCGAGATCTTACCTTTATGCAGAACGCATTTCGCACCGTCGTAGGTTGCCTTAATAATAGCCACATGCTTCTCAGGGATGCCTCTCCTGCGCAAGGCCGCCCATATAGAATCCCGGTTCACACTATCGAAAGCCTTCTCGAAATCGATGAAAATCAAGTGAAGCGGAGAATCGGACTCAGCGCATTGCTCGATAATGATTCGCAAGGTATTAATGTGATCGACACAGGAGAATCCGGATCGAAAACCAGCCTGCTCTTCATCAATTGTGCTTTCTACGTGGGCCTTTATTCTTTACAGGACGATTTTAGGTATTATCGTGGCAACGGCAGATATCACGCAAATGCCTTTCCAATTATTACAGTCTGTGAGGGTCAGTGGAGAACTGTCTCTGTATTACCCGCTTTATCAACAAGTGGGTGCAGCAAATCGGTAGTTACGCTTGGTGCTGCTTGATAAAATTTGGCAGGGATACCGTCGTGGCCTTTCCTCGTTTTAGTGCAATAAGTGCAGCGACTATTTCCTCTTTAGTCGGGGCTGTGAACCGTATACGCACATTTTGTTGATTAGCTAAATTATCTATATGAGGAGAAACTTTACCTGAGGTTACACGGTTCAAGACCGCGATGAAATGTTCTTTCCACCGCCTCATTTGATCTTCCTAAAAAATAAACAGCTTTCCATCACTATCCTTCACCGGATGTTGGCAGAATTACGGCCACCTCTAAACTCCTCAATGACATCATATACGATGTTTACGTTGTTACTTCTTGCGGCTTCTTCTGCTGAGGCTAAAAGAGAATTTGAATAAACTTTTCTATCACGTCGCACACTACGCTGAACTTCTCGAGCTTTTTCTCGGTAAAGGATTTCGATGCTGCTTCGATTGTTGTCTGATGCTGCAGCCAAACGAACCTTCAGCTCTTTTCTTTCAACAATCCGCTGCTATAAAGCGTCGGACATCCAGGGGTTATTCCGGCAATCCGGAATTGTGACAAGGATGGTATCTGCGCTATCAATGTACGAATTTTTCAAGGCATCCTAGTTTTCGTTTATATGGGTGACTAGTTATCTCAGCTGCCTTTTGCAGAAGATGGTCGTCATACTGTTATAAGACAACTGGATTTTTTAGTCGAGCAGTGTTAAATTTACGGCGCCTAGGTCTTTTGTCGCTAGGACGGCGCACGGCTGCAATACGTAATCGAACATTAGCGATCATAAGATAATGGTCTCTTCCCATCCCAATATCCTTCTTGTTTTGCACATCCAGGAGGCAACTCTTGAATCTTTTACTAATGGCAAAGTGGTCGATCTAATTTTGTGTTCTGCGCCGATCAACAGAGGACCAACTGACTTTGTGGTGGTCCTTATGCTAAAACATATAGTAGTACCACCGATCAGGAGACTGTGAAAGTTGCAGAACTCTACAAATCTTTCACCGTTGTCGTTACGATCACCAAGAAAGACCGTGTCTCCCCATCACATGTCTGAGCCCATAGTTATCAGCGCCTATAACCATTATAATGTCACCTTTAGGTGTTCTGCTCTGAACGGCGTTTAGTTTTTCGTAGAAGGAGTCTTTCGCCAAGACATTATCGGGTTCAGATAGAGCATAACATTGTATTATTGAGATGTTCCTTATTTTGGACCGGAACCTGGCGGTCATGATTCTGTCGGAGACCAGATCCCAGGATAACAGACAGTTTCGTGCGGCTCTGGTTAAAAGGAGCCCCACACCTGAACCACGCCCACTACCAGTAGCTCTACCGGAGCACAACATTACAGTGCTACCAGTTGGAGAGACAAATTCTCCGCTGTTCAACCATCTTATTCTCTAACTTCTAAGATGTTTAATTTATATCTCAGAAATTCACACTCTACTTGAAGAAATCGTGCGTTCGGGGAACCTTCTGATCCATTTTCCAGGAGAGTACCCACATTCCGGAATCCAATTTTTGTCAGTATACGATAGCCAAATGTCGTAACCGTTGAGTCAGTCCTTTTCCGAGGCATACATGGTTGACGTTTCGTTAGCGTATAGAAGATTTAGTATAGTGCAAGTTGCTGGCATACGCATCCTGTCCTTTGTTTGTTGGTTTTAACGATAGGCCGTCAAAAGGAAAGGCCGTGGTATTATTTTTACGAACCACACCACAGGGGGAAGGTTTATCTCAACCAAATCATCGCACCGCCATCACTAGCGGCTTGACATTGGTTAGCAATGGTCAGGACCACTGCCGTTCCAGGGGGCGCCCACGCGAAGGACTGTGGAAGGGGAATTTTTGTCCCCTGGTAGCCCATGGCTTTTCGAAAGTAAATGTGAAAAGATGGAAAGAATTGCGTATCTGTAAGTGAAAGTAACTAGAAGCCGCGACTCTTTCTTTCTCACTCACGAATGTCCAAATATTTATATCTCTGTCACACTAAATCCGAATCACTTTACTAGTAGGATCGCGGTCATTGAAGAATTCTCCGATATTCCTGAACGAAGGTATTCACACACTTCTTGCACATTCCCATTTAAGTTATTTTGTGGCAGATTGGCTGTCGGTAACGATCATGGGTCCAGCAGAAGTCGAACTTTCATTGTCTACCATAATGTTTTCGCTCCAAACTATTACTATCGAACGTACATTTCATTCATTTTTTATTCTCTTTTCAGGCTAACCATAGCCGCTGCTTTTATTAGTTTACTGTACGGAGCTCAAGCCGTAAGTACAAAGCTACCTTGCATTACCTTACATCCGACCCTTAAACTAATTTCCTTGCAATAGCAATTTTGGAACGATGCACGAAGCAATGGCGGTGTTGGCATGTTTAGCGATAGCGAAACATACGGCCGATACAGACAGCAACAGCCCGCTCCGCTAAATGTCGACCCCAGCTACGAAGTGTTGGATACGGCAACAAATCAACGAGCCGGAGGAGCAAAGAATTGTACCGGATCCGGATGTTGTATACCTAAATGTTTTGCCGAGAAAGGTAATCGTGGCTTGCCGGGACTTCCAGGCTTGGAAGGACCGAAAGGTATTCAAGGTTTTGCCGGCTCGGAAGGTTTACCGGGACCGAAGGGACAGAAAGGCGATCCAGGTCCAAACGGACCCCGTGGACCGAAAGGCGATCGCGGCAAAAGTGGTATACCCGGATTTCCAGGTACTGGAGGGCGACCTGGCTTGCCAGGAGTTGCAGGTGCTCCCGGTTTTCCCGGTGTTGATGGTTGCAACGGTACCGACGGTTTGCCCGGCATACCTGGTATTCCTGGTGTGCCTGGTCCACGAGGTTTTCCTGGAGGTATGGGAGGCAAGGGAGAGAAAGGTGAACCGGCACGTGATTTTGAAGCGTATCTGAAGGGCGAGAAAGGTGAACCTGGTTTTGAAGGACGTCCTGGTTTGCCAGGTCGTGAAGGACCACCAGGACCACGAGGTCCTAGCGGCGATATGGGATCACCAGGAGTTCCAGGCCTTAAGGGAGACAGAGGTCTAAAAGGTGATAAGGGTACATCGTGCACAGCAGCACCGCAGCCTGGCGAAAAAGGACAAAAGGGTGACAAAGGCGACGCAACAAGAAGCACACAGTCACAATCGACAGGAACAACAACGACTATAGTCGGCCTACCCGGTGCACAGGGAGATAAAGGAGACCGCGGCGAAAAGGGCAACGTTGGTCGCCCTGGTGAAGACGGGTTCCCGGGACAAGCAGGAGCGAAAGGAGAAAAGGGTTTAGTCGGCCCGGCAGGTGAACGAGTAAGTAGACGAAAATTTTAAAAAGGCAATCTATTGAATTTTCTATATATATATTATATGTTTCAATCTAGGGTCGCGATGGACCTTTTGGTAATCCAGGTCCAGCCGGACAGAAAGGAGATCGTGGCGAAATTGGACTTCGAGGCTTGGATGGACGCGACGGACTAAAGGGTGAGCCTGGCCGATCAGGAAACCCAGGTGTTCCCGGCCTACTCGGACCTCCAGGACCTCCAGGTGGAGGGCGAGGTAAACCCGGGCCACCAGGCGAGAAAGGACCACGTGGTTTCCGTGGACCACCCGGACCAAAAGGCTTGGACGGCTACCCAGGCGAGACAGGACCACGAGGTCCAACTGGACCAAAGGGAGGTCCCGGTATTCCTGGTAGAGCCGGACCTGAAGGTCCTGCTGGCGAGAAAGGAGCTAAGGGTGAACCCGGACCGTTCGGTCTTCCTGGAGGGCAAGGCCCTAGAGGCTACCCGGGAGCACCGGGCAAAGATGGTCCTCAAGGCGAAACAGGCGAACCGGGAGTAGGAATCCAGGGACCCAAAGGCGATGACGGAATTCCGGGGTAATTAAATTGTTGATTTAATATTTAGAAACTACTATAGATCATTTATCTCGTACATACTTAGTTTTTTAATGGTCATTGTTATACGTCTGTTTCTTATCTTTCAGCTTCCCCGGTATGAAAGGTACAAAAGGTGAACGAGGCTTCCCAGGTCAACAAGGTGTACCCGGAGACTCTGTAGATGGTAAACCAGGTCTTCCTGGCGTGTCTGGCCGCCCTGGCGAGCAAGGTGAACGTGGACGAGACGGATTTCCGGGAGAGAAGGGTATCCCCGGTGATAAAGGTGATCGCGGTGGACGTTGTATTGATTGTGCTCAGGGACCTAAAGGAGATAAAGGTGAACGCGGTTTAGATGGAATTCCTGGAGCAATGGGAGTTCGCGGTCCAATAGGTGAACGAGGCTATCCCGGCGAACGTGGTGATGATGGCAATCCTGGCCCAATGGGTCCTCCTGGTGAACCAGGCACGGACGGTATGCCAGGTCTTCCTGGTCCCGAGGGTGAACGGGGTAAGGATGCCATTTACAATGTGAACTTGGTCAAAGCCCAAAAGGGAGAGCCGGGACCAGCAGGTTTTCCTGGAATGGCTGGTGTGAAGGGTGAACGCGGCCAACCTGGTCAGCCAGGCTTTCCTGGACCTAAAGGTAACACAGGACCACAAGGACTACGTGGATTACCCGGAAACCCGGGCCTGGATGGTGAACCAGGACCTCCTGGAAGAGATGGCATCAATGGAAGACCGGGAGAAAGTATTAAAGGAGAACCAGGTCGTCCGGGACAAGATGGCGCCTTTGGCGAAAAGGGTGATACCGGTTTTGTTGGTCAGAAGGGTGACCCTGGAAGTTGCCTAATTGATGAAACGAAAATCCCACCAAAAGGAAGCAAAGGTGAAAAGGGCGATACTGGACTACAAGGCTATATGGGTCCAATGGGACCGAAAGGCGATCTTGGACCACGAGGACAAAAAGGTGACATGGGCTTCACGGGACCGCCAGGACCAACCGGACCGAGAGGTTTAACGGGACCACGTGGTGAAAAGGGAAATCCAGGACAAATGGGATTCCCAGGTACCCCAGGAAAAGATGGCGTCCGAGGTATTCCTGGTCGACCAGGCGAGAAAGGACACAAGGGTGAAACCGGACCCGCAATGCCCGGTCCGCCAGGTCCTCGTGGCTTAGACGGCTCCATGGGATTGAAGGGCGATCGTGGCGAAAGCGGAAACCCAGGATTTGAAGGACAACCTGGACCTCCAGGATATCCTGGCGAAAAGGGAGATGCAGGAGAACCAGGATTGGCAGGCTTCCCCGGATTAGTTGGTCCTAAAGGTGATACCGGCCCAAAAGGTCCACAAGGCATTGCAGGCCCACCGGGCAGACCCGGCTTGGACGGTGTAAGAGGAAATCCAGGATTGAAGGGTGAGCCCGGTGCTGTAGGCATGGTTGGAATGCCAGGACCCAAAGGTGATCGAGGAGAACCAGGTATTGACGGACCTAAAGGCTTCCAAGGCGTCAAAGGTATTCAAGGTCATCGTGGTGCACCAGGAGTACCTGGAATCCCGGGACAAAAGGGTGATAAGGGAGAGCGTGGTATGGTCGGAATGAATGGCATGCCAGGACCTCCAGGTCTACCGGGCGCCATGGGTCTACAAGGTCCAAAGGGTGATATAGGTCCTATTGGTCTTGCTGGAATGGACGGCCGACCGGGTATTGATGGTGAAAAGGGAGACAGAGGGTTCCCTGGTATAGCCGGAGCAAAAGGCGAAAGTGGCGAGGCCGCTGAAAAAGGACAAAAAGGTGAACCTGGTCCACCTGGTCTACGAGGCATTGACGGACGTGACGGTATCGATGGTGTACCTGGTCAGAAGGGAGAACAAGGAGTCGCAGGTTATGGTCGTCCAGGATTGCAAGGTGAAAAGGGTGACGCTGGCCGAGATGGACGAGATGGATTACCAGGACAACAGGGCGAAAAGGGTGATCGCGGATATCCTGGTATGAGAGGCATGAAGGGAGACAAAGGCACACATGGACTTCCTGGTGTGCCAGGTCTTCCGGGTATGGATGGCTTACGTGGAGAGAAGGGTGTACAGGGACCACGCGGTTTCGATGGACTTAAGGGTGATAAGGGAGAACGAGGTATTATCGGTATCCAGGGTGCTAGGGGAGAAAAGGGTGACACCGGACGCCCAGGCTTACCAGGGCTTATGGGTGAAAAGGGAGATCGAGGATTTACAGGTGCTCCAGGTCTCAATGCTGAAGCCATCACCATAACTGGTGAAAAGGGTGACGCTGGTGAATTCGGTCTGAGTGGCTTGCAAGGACCACCTGGACCGGAAGGACAACGTGGCGCTCCAGGATTTGACGGCCAAAAGGGTGACCGAGGTATTCCCGGTCCAGTAGGTATGCCCGGAATGGACGGAATTCCAGGTCCTAAAGGTGATCGCGGTCTTACTGGTCCAGTTGGTGCTCCAGGCCCAGTTGTAAAGGGTGAAAAGGGTCTACCAGGCCGATCAGGCAAAAATGGACGTGATGGACCACCTGGATTGACTGGCCTAAAGGGAGAAAAGGGATTGCCTGGATTAACTGGTAAAGTCGGTCTAGTGGGTTTGCCTGGACCACAAGGTCTTCAGGGTGAGAAGGGTGACCGTGGTCTACCCGGTCTTCCCGGTGCTGATGGTCGCGATGGCTTGCAGGGTCAAGTAGGTCAAAAGGGAGAAATCGGTTACAGTGGTGAGAAGGGCGATCAAGGTTTGCCGGGATTCCCTGGACAAAAGGGCGACAAAGGTATGACCGGTCTTCCAGGGGCACCTGGTCTGAACGGCTTCCAAGGAAGTAAAGGCGATAGAGGTCTGCCAGGCATAGATGGAGCACCAGGTCCACAAGGCCCACCAGGAGAACGCGGTTTCCCCGGATTAAAGGGTCGTGACGGTCGTGACGGTTTTCCAGGAGAAAAAGGTGACAAGGGTGAATCAGGTCTTGTTTCACCACCAGGACCCGAAGGACAACCCGGCGTTCCCGGCAGAGATGGTCAAAAGGGAGAACGTGGCCCAACAGGTCCACCTGGTCCGATCGGTTTGCAAGGTGAACGTGGTGAGAAGGGTGACATGGGCTTACAAGGACTAGAAGGTCCACGTGGTCCGCCTGGTTTGCGCGGTGAAATCGGTCTAAGTGGTGCACCTGGTCGCGATGGACAACCCGGTCCAATAGGTCTTAAGGGAGATGCTGGTCTGCCATGCTCTCCGGCTCCCGACTATTTGACTGGAATATTGCTGGTGAAACACAGCCAATCTGTAGAGATTCCACGTTGCGATGCCGGTCACATTAAAATTTGGGATGGCTATTCACTTTTGTATGTTGATGGCAATGACTATCCGCACAACCAGGACTTGGGCTCGCCCGGCTCCTGTGTTCGACACTTCTCAACATTGCCCGTTCTCGTATGCGGCCAAAATAACGTTTGCAATTATGCATCACGTAACGATCGCACGTTCTGGCTTTCAACATCCGCACCAATTCCAATGATGCCCGTCGAAAATCACGAAATGAAGAAGTACATTTCACGATGTGTTGTTTGCGAGGTGCCATCAAATGTGATCGCCGTACACAGTCAATCACTTGCCATTCCTAATTGTCCGGCCGGATGGGAGGGCCTATGGATCGGCTACAGTTTCCTAATGGTAAGTCTACATTGTCTGTCATTTCGTTTGTTTCCATTTAATTATTTTTATGTTTTTTTTTTTTTGTCTCTTTACAGCACACGGCTGTTGGCAACGGTGGTGGTGGCCAAGCCCTAGCCGGACCAGGATCGTGTCTTGAAGATTTCCGTGCAACTCCCTTCATTGAGTGCAACGGCGACAAAGGACATTGTCATTTCTATGAAACACAGACTAGTTTCTGGCTTGTCACAGTTGACGAAAACGAACAGTTCGTTGCACCTAAACAGCAAACCATCAAGGCGGGTAACTTGTTGTCGAGAGTGTCCCGATGCCAAGTTTGTATAAAGAATTCAGTATAACACCGCGACTAATTCCCTTTATCTCTTTTACCGCTATCTTCTTTTTCTTTTTATATAATTTTCATTAAAGGATAAGTTGTCTTTAGTCTTATGTTAAATGGAAAAAAAAGTAAGAATTGTTTTTGTTACTATTACAAATAGCCTTAGAAAGCAATAAACAATTAAATTGTCATGTTTCTGCTTCAAAACAACAATTTTACAGCAACAATAAACAAATTGCTGGCATATGAACGGCTACAATTAAATAATAACTAACGAATGAGTAGGAAACCTTATTATACAAGTCATATACCAAAAATTATTTGTTTAATTAAGTGGTAAAATTCGATTTAGTACTCATTAGCCAAAATAGCAAAGCTGCCTTAAAATAATTATTATTTTTTATTATTTCTTGCGTTGCATTTAGGTAGTAAATCGAATTTTCCACCTCAAATAATATTTTTACGTTAAATTCTGATTATTTTATAATTTTTTTTATTTTTGTAAAAAGTAAAAAAGAAAAGAAATATGAACAACGGCAATAATACTATCTCACTGTACATTTTGTGTTCCCGATACAATTTTTATATTTTTTTTCGTTCATTAAATTTAATGTTAATTTTAATAACGACAAGATGATTTACCGTACTGCCATAGAAATGCATAATGTTCATAGGAAGGTATAATAACGATTTTATTGTCTCTCTGCCATGTTTATCTGAATAAAAAGTATAAATTAAATGGTAAATTTGTATTGATTTTGTTTTTCAGCGCAAAGTATTTTAACAAGCCAAATTTGACACTCAGCCGATTTTTCTGCACGCGTAATAATGGGTGCGTTCAGGCAAACACGAGACATGCTTTGTTGCTTTCAATTTCCATTCAATTTCAAGTGCAGATTGCGTGTAAACTTGACAGATGACCACAATTTTTTTAGGGTACATTTCACCTCTTTAAGGTTCATATGACGTATCTGAATTGCTGAATTGATTGCTGAATAAAACAAGTTGAGTTTTAGAAACGCAGCCAACAGCCCCTCTCGATTCATTAGGCTTCACAGACCGAAAAGAACGCCACGGCTCTGCGACGAGCGAACTTAAACAGCCACCATACAGATACTTCACCGTCGTGGGAGCGAATTGCAATCCCCGCAACGGGACCAAATACTCTTTTTATTCTCAAATTCCGTCGGTTTTTAATTTCTCCAAGCTTAGTGGTTTCGTACGGATAGAAGCACTCATCAGATCTTGCATCTTTGCAGCTATCCGTGTGCAAGCCGACCACGAAAGTGTGAGAATTCTGTTAGTATAAGCCGTGAAGGCGTGATTTTTACTCGAAAACTCGACAGTGAACGTCTAGATGGTGTGAAACACTCATAATGCCTGCGTTCACGTTCTTGAACGTTGCGGTTATTCAGCAATTTAAATGCATGTAAACAGGAAAATCAGTGATTTTTTCCGTTTACATGCATTTCAATTGCTGAATAACCGCAACGCTCAAGAACGTGAACGCAGGTATTAACTCATTAGAGGTGGTGGGGAGAGGGTGAGGAGTGGAGATATTAGTTCCCTGGAAATTTTTACTACCGAGCTAAGCTACACACGGATACTAAGTTGGTGTGCGGAATGAAACCAAGTGTCACAAAAATTTCAAATTTCGCTGAAATAATTCGCACTTGTACATTGCAGGAACATTGAATACATAAGGAGAAATTTTGAAATTAAAGAGCTATAACAATTGAACCATTTATCTGATTCTTATGGAATAAGTTTTGAATATTATAGGAAAGTATAAGCAGTGTTAAACAATTTATTTGAGTGCGGAGCGGAGTGTAGCAAGCGGAACCCAAAGATTGTTGATTCAGAATATTTTCCAGTGTGGACACCGCTCGCTATGCTCACCCCGCGCTTAAGGGATCATGAACGCTTGCTCTGGGTGCAACATATTTACCATGAAAATTTCAAATTCTTTACAAATAAAAAATAAATAACTAGCGCAACAATCCAATTTGAACCATGGCCTCATTTTCTAGATCGTGACACGCTCAACCGAGCTATTTACCCCATAAATGGGTACTCATTTAACAGCTGAGTGGGCTCATAGTCCGACACGTAAATCCCCTTTTTTGCCGAAAACTACCGGATTCAGTAGGAATCGAACTGGGGCCCAGTGCGTAGAAGGCGAACGTGCTAACCGTTGCGCCATCCGGACTACTACTTCTTCACACCATGATGTAATTTTCATCGAATGAAATAGTCTAATACAAGTATTTCCATACATTTTCAACATTAAATAAAAAACTATGTGAAAAAATGGTTTCCATGCCCAACATGTGTGTCTATTCTTAATCATCATCTGGCGAACAACATACTAAAATTTCAGGAAAGTGGGAGGTGAAGTAGTTAATATGCATAATTATCAAATTTTCCTATATATAATATTTTTTGATGGATAGTGCATGGGGAATCACGTGGTAGTGCTTTTATACGCTAATTTTCGGACACCCTGTAGAAACTAAAAACCCTATATGCCTACATATACCTTTGTAAAAGGAAGAGTTTTATTTTGGCAAAAAAAACCTAAAAACTTAAAAGAAGAAGTTCACCTGCCATCAACTGGGTGTACAGCTTTGTTTCCGCCGTTTTTTCCTGGAATTAAAAGCTTAATTGTCAAAAAGTACTTACAGATGTATTATTCAAAGTACTGTCCATTGCTAGCGACAACTTTCGCCCATCTCTCCGGTAATTTTTGGATACCATCTCGGAAAAAGGAGGCGTCTTTCGACGCGATTCATGATTGGATCCATTTCTCGACTTCCTCGTACGAACGAAAATTCTGATCAGACAGGCCGTGCGACATGGAACGAAACAGATGGTAGTCGGAAGGAGCGACATCTGGGGAGTACGGCGGGTGGGGCAAGATTTCCCAATTTCAGGGTTTCCAAGTATATCTTGACCACTTTTGCGACATGTCATGCTGGAGGATGGCTTTTTCGTGTCTCTCTTGGTACTGTGGTCGTTTTTCCTTTAATGCTCGACTTAAACGCATCAATTGCGTTCGGTAACGATCTCCTGTGACAGTTTCATTCGGTTTCAGTAGCTCGTAGTATATCACACCGAGCTGGTCCCACTAAATGCAAAACATAACCTTGGCGCCGTGAATATTCGGTTTTGCCGTCGACGATGAGGCATGTCCAAGCATTCTCCATGACTTTCTGCGCTTGGGATTATCGTAACGGACCCATTTTTCGTCGCCGGTTACGATGGGATGTAAAAATCCCTTCTGATTCCGCCTTTGAAGCCGTTGTTCGCATACAAATAATCGCCGTTCAATATCTCTCGGTCTTAACTCGTACGGAACCCAATTTCCTTGTTTCCGAATCATGCCCATCGCCTTGAGGCGTTTCGAGATGACTTGCTGAGTCACTCCCAGTCATTCAGCTAAATCTTCTTGCGTTTGTCAGGAATATTCATCGAGAAGTGCTTGCAATTCGTCGTCTTTGACATTTTTTTCTCTCCCACCACCATGCTTGTTCTCGACATTGAAATCGCCACTTTTAAAACGTTGAAACCACGACATGTTCTGTCACTCAGAGCAACCTTACCGTAAGTATCTGAAAGCATTCGATGAGCCCCAGCTGCAGTTTTTTTTTTTTTTTTCAAATGGAAGCAGAAGATCAAAACTTCCCGTAAATGACGAGAACTTGGCTCGAAAACACACATTTTAAATCGCGAATCTTATTAAAAATGCGAACAACTTTTACTAATACGGGGATGTTGATACGTTCACGGACGTCCAAACTCTGTGACACATTTGAACTACATATTTTGACCAGTACTCACCGATACAGCCGTCTGTCGGAAAACGACGGAAGCAAAGCTGTAATATAACTTTCAAATACAAAAATTCACTTTCCCGCCAAAGACATTGAATTCACTCATTTTCCCTGCAAAGAACTTCGACCCTTGCACATGTGCATTTATGCAGGAATTCACCCCAAACACTATCACCCTGTCATCCGTACACCCACCCACCCACAATGCATCCGTCACACTATGACGACCAAAATATACTACTCCATAGGGTTGCCGTTCCATCTACAAGCACACCGGCGGCGCTCATGCACTTCTTCCGCTTACGCAGACCACGTGAGGGGTTGAACCCACTCTCAAGAATTTCGCCCCTAAAAAAAAGTCGGCGCATGTTCCTTTCGGTTTTCTTACCGAAAACAAATCCCATCCCCAGTGCAGCGACAAGTTGAAGTTGGGCAGGCAACGTGTGTTAAATCCTGATAAGGGGTTGCGGAGACATAGATAGCGCGTATACAAAAAAAAAACATTGTTCGAGAAGGGGGCGAGGACAAAATCAGTTGGCAATCAGGAAAATACGCAACTCCTGACTTAGAAGAAGATGGCGAACAAGTGGGAGAGGCGATAGAATTCGGCCGAGAGGGTGATTTTTCGGTGTGTGTATAATACAGTTAGTCAACGTCCGGAACGGCAGAATCGCGCCATTGTATTCATCTTTTTACTCCGTTTGCAAGTGGATTTGTGCAATTCCTAAATCTAAAAATACCATTTTTGCATTCTTCATTCAATTTTACAACGAACTGTTTAGCGTATTTCTAATAGAGTGCGGATTGCAATACAAGTATGTGAGCATCGTATTTTGCCTCGTTACAAACAAGTGTTCCTGGAGTTGGTGCTGCATTGTGGCTGATTAATTAATTCCTCAAGAAATTCATTGATGAAGCTATAAAAATGCTAATCGTGTAAGTGGAGTAGTTTCAGATGCAAAACCGCATACATAATTTGATTAACAACAAACGTCTGGCGACAAGAAGAAAACACATTGAAATTGGTGCACGTAAAAGACCAAATTCCGCTTGGGCTGAAATAATCGATTGGGAGCGCGGTTCTTATCGAATCCGAGGTTACCACTTCGCATGTGTGACGATGGCTACTATGGAAACCACTTCATAATCAGCTGAGAGCGAATATTACCACGCATAGTAGGGCTGAAGCCGGTCAGTGGTGTTATTGTTTAAGGTGCTTATGGCTAAATAGCAGGATTTAGCAAATGGAGTTCCAGAAGTCACGAAAGGCCGGTCCTTACCGGGCTTGAAGAGAGTGCAGAGGAGGACGGGGTGGACGCTTGTAGTGTTCCATGTATCATCATTGGCAAGGAGTGGAGACCTATAGATGGTAAGCTCATAAATGGAATAGTCTAAATTGCATGAATCATCGGTTGGACTTTTTCCAACCTTTGATTAGCACAATTTTTGCATGTGTGCTCACAAAAGTTAATTCTCCTTCCGCAAATTGACGGCGCGGATATTATCTGTGATCTGTAAAAACGTTGTCACAACATCCAACAACAATAAGTGACAAGAAAGATTTTCTGGTCAGTGAAATTATGTTTAGGGGAGCCTGCTCAGATAAGTGTGGCCTGCTTCGGGTAAGTGCTTCTTACGCCCGTGCATTCTCATATTCATAGGATTCTTTGTTCCCAACACAACAACAACAATTTGGTCTGTTTTCCGTATTCAACCCAAACTCGTGAGCGTTTTTACTTTCTTTGAATAAAGAGTATGCCATCGAAGTAAAGTTAAGTATACACAAGTGTGGAAAAGAAGAAATTTTCTCCGAACGAATTCTCTCGAATGTTCACAGTTCCATGCTGGTAGTACTTTCAATGCAAATATCCTGTTGCAAACAATACATACGCAAGTGGCTCAGCAAAAACCTCCCTGACCTAGCTCACCTGGGTAACAGATTTCGCTTTACCGTATCAGCCCAAATAAAAAACATATACATACCGTTGATTTACCTTTCGTGTCGGCGAAATGCGTTTCGATGTTGAGGATTCGAGGATTCTATCAAGTGTACATAAAGCAGTCATAGTAGTACATAATAAGGAAGTCAACCCATTGAGCCAATCTAGACGAGGCAGTAATTTACTCCCACAGGTCGCATTCCAACGGATGTCCACGAAAAGCTGTTTGTGCCTCTCTCTGGCAAATGTGAATGAAATTTCACAGAGAAGGACGCAAACACCTAATTATGTCGACGGATCCAACAGTCCGAGCGCTCGTCGGGTGAGGAGAACCATACGAAATTGTGCGATGATCACTACGAGCTCATGGTTGTGGGCATGGCTTTCGGCAAGTGCATGAATGAAAAGTGTGTGATGAAAATATTGAGACGCTTTTTCTTATGTTACACCCCTAACATTCTAAAATAAAAGTAATCGTCTTTTATCATCACCTCAAGCTCAACTGTATGCCCGTACCCCATTATATTATGCGTGAGTCGCCGAGTCCCGAGTTAAGTGAAAAACCTGAGGCGAGTACCTTGCGTGTTGCGTCTCCTCCGTCTAGCGATTCATCAAGTGAACAAAATACTCGGTGTGGCGATTGTTCACAATCTTCACAGCGAATAGATACCGCGAGTGCTTGCTCGGCATTCGTTGCATTGGATGAAATTTGTTCACTCGATGAATCTCTGGATGTGAGAGACGCAAGGTGCTTGGGTAACCACAATGTGTTATCCACTTGGCTCGTGACTCGGCGAGTCGCGCATAATGTGGTACTGACATTAGATGAAACGAGACCAAACCAACAACCAGACAATTTCCTCTATATACTGTGGCACGAAAAGAGTAATTCGCAATGTGAGTTGTGATTTTTTAACACAAACAACACACTTCTTTTTTTTCATTCACTCTGTACTGTGGGCATACTGGGCTGTGGTGATGAGTAGCATAAATATTGATTATTTGTGTAATTCAGTATAGACTCATATTCAGATGTTTTACTCACTAAGCTCATACTCCAATTACTCACATTCGCTGCTAAATAATTCTCCATTTCATTTTTTCAGTGCTTTGCTTCGTATCTTGCATATCCACAGGCTATATGAAAATGAAAACCATATGAAAAATTCTGGCAGAGCAACAGTCTAGTTTATAAATTCTAGCCCAGCAGCTGGAGATGTTGATGATTGAGGAAGTAAATGTTAGATGTAGCTCGGGCGACGGGTAAAATTCGACTCTCGAGTGATCTCTCTCCCAACAGGTACCGACGACCCCCGATTCGGCTCAATCATCGGCCGAAATTTCTTGTCAATCAAGTCTTATGCAATGGAATTCTCCGTACGCATCCAACTCGATATAGATGACTGTACGAAGAACGATTATCGCTGCCCGCTACCCCTTAATTTTTGAAATTTGATGTTTGAAATTCGATTTTCGAAATTGAATATTTTAAATTGAATTTTCAAAATTGAATATTCGTAATGCGATTTGCAAAACTTGTTTTCGAAATAAAACCTTCGAAATTCGATTTTTAAAATTGAATTTTCAAAAACACAATTCGAAAGATGAATTTCCAATTTTCCACTTTGAATTTTCTGCTTTCTATCTTTCACTTTACATTTCCTATTTCCTGTTTTCAATTTTCTATTTTAAACGTGCCGCCAAGTTACCTCCGCACCGAAGTTACATATTTCCCACACGAAAATAACGACAAATTTGCATTCGACAGAAAGCTCCTCTCAATTACTTCAATTGCAATCATACTATACTCACTGTCCGCCTTGCATTTCTTTTATTTTCAGATTAAACACACATCCACCCCATAAGCAAAGAACAATGCTAAAAATAAGATAACAAGCAGCTGAAGAAATGGGTCATTCGTGTTCCTGTTGATGTTTGAATTACACATATACCCTTCCACTCGGCGACCCGGTCATACACCGAAAACACTCACCCATTTACCTGTAACCACCCACTCGTTCACCCGTAACAACACTTTAGTGCAAAAGGACTCCCGTCTGTTGTGGTTTAAAGCACAGACAAACTTTCCTTCCACACATATAAGACAAACGTAATTGCACAATAATGTCCCAGAACAGCAACAATAACACGAGTGCATCGAGCAGCGAAGACGAAGACGAGACACCTCTGAAGCATGGGTGCGAGGACACATGGACCTGGAGTAAACGCTATCGATCCAAGGAGGTCGTCCTGAGCGGTGCAAACAATCGTACTGTGCACTTTCACCCGAACTGGAGTAAAGGAACGGCCGGGGTGTTAGGTAAACGACCCTTGAACAACGGTCGCTTCTATTGGGAACTCCATGTGTCGCAGCGGGTTTTCGGCACCAGTATCATGTTCGGAATCGGAACAAAGTACGCTCGATTGCATGCAAATTCATTCATTAATATGCTGGGGGAGGACGAACACGGATGGGGTCTGTCTCACAAGGGTGTCCTTTGGCATATGGGTATAGCCCTGTTGTACACGAAAAGGTTTAAGGAGAACAAGGCGACGATCATTGGGGTGCTGTTTGATGGCATCGAGGGTACCTTGACGTACTATAAGGATGGCAAGTGTCTGGGGATTGCATTTCGGGGACTCGATAAGGTATGTGTAAATCTTTTCCTCGAAACACTCTCAAGAGTCAATTATTGATTTATCCTTTCGCCCCAGGCCCGATTGATTTTCCCAACTCAATTAACAAGACCCAACCAACCGTAACCTTTTTTCATATTATCCTTTCAAACTTCATGACAGCATTTCTTGGATAATTCGTAACCGCCAATCACTTCAATTTCAGGTCAAAGAACCACTCTACCCGATAGTGTGCTCGACGGCAGCCAAGACCGAGATGACTTTGAAATCAACACGTCGGGACTTTGTAAACTTGCAGGATCGATGTCGAGCGGAAATTATTAAACATATTAAAAATCAATGGGACTTGGCGCAATTGAAACTTCCACCTGTTATACGCGACTACCTGGCGGAAGGATATAATGATATAAAGCCACTACGACCGGTGGATAATTACGATGTCCTCTACGACTTTTAGATTAAGTAGACGAGATACTTTTTTTAATTGATAAGGTAAGAGGATGATTTTGTTTTTGCTAATTTAATTTAGTACTCGTAGTATGGGGCGATGATTGAAATGAGATGACGGTTGTGGCATAATTTGGTGTCGAATTCCAGTTAATGACTCGCTCTAATCAGTTCGTTGAGATGAAAGGTTATCAATATACGCAGCAATTTTCTGCGGATAGTAGGTTGTGGCTGACTAACCTATTTCTTGAATAAAACGTTACTTTACTTTGGAATGGACGGAGTAAATGTACAATTAAATAGTTCTGAATATAATAGGCAAAACATGACCTCTCCTTTAGATTTTTGCCGTGCAAAGACTACTTGAGAATATACGAGATCAGCGGGATTCTTAGAGGGACTACTGTCAATCAATTAAAGGCGTCAGCAAGACTCCATAAGATTATATCCTGTCGCTCATTAAAAGACCTGACGGTGACTGGACTAAATCATCAGCTGAAACCCTTGAATTTATTATAAGCACACTCTTCCCGGGCAGCGAGGGCCGCCACTGGGACGTAGAAGAGCCAGATGAGCAACGTTCTACATGGGAGGAGGTCGCATCGGTTATCGCGGAAGAGAGAACGATGTGGGCCATTGGCGGGCTTCAGCAACTGCGTGGTGTAGACACTCCGTGGCTGGTGACCATTTTTAGAAACTGTATGGCACTTAATCAAATCCCCAAGTCCTGGAGGTATGTACGTGTGACTTTTATTCCGAAGGCAGGAAGATGCGGCCATGAGTCCGCTAAGGACTTCAGGCATATCAGCCGTACCTCATTCGTAATGAAAACATTACAAAAAATCCTGGATATTCACAAATGACAGCTTCTGAGGAAAGCACCACTTTCGAAATGCCGGCATGCGAATCTTAATTGTTAAGTCTACGGAAACTTCTTTTTAGAAGATTGTACGCACTATTAAGCATGGCTTACATTACAAGGCAGTTTTTAAAGATATGAAAGCTGCTTTGAGATCATACAAGCGACTCTCACAGAAGGTGAAGTGGTGGAAACCCATGTTAGCAGCTGGATAATATTGATGTTGATGAGCAGAGCTTGGTGATAGTCAGGTGACCAAATATGTATGCAGGAGAATACCCCAAGGCGGGGTTATTTCTCCTCTACTTTAAATACTAGCGATGGATGCACTTCTGAGAAAGCTAAAGAAGTCAGGAGCCAAGGTAATAGCATACTTAGACGACGTAGTGATCCTGGATTTGGGGAAGTTCCTATCGGTGATGAGCGACATTATGAATGGATTGATTCCATTGACGATTTTTTAAAATCAATTGTGTTTCAAATATAAATCATGAGTGGGGCCCTGGACACGGTCAACGCCTGGACCGCAGAATACGAACTAAGTGTGAGTCCGAGTAAAACCGAGCTGGTACTAACTATTTACAACAAAATCCAAAATACTTAAATTCCGACTCCCACAATTAAATGCCCACTCTCTGAAGCTGACTCCGTCAAGTGCCTTGAAGTAGGGGCGACCGGTAGCTCAATGCGTAGAGGCATCAATCTCATGTCTGACTACCGGCGTTTCGGGTTCGAATCCCGTCCACGACGACATTCGTGGCCATGGATATTTGTAGTGTCTTCCCTCTGTGATGCGGAGCGTAATAATAAGCTACAGCATCTTCTGACTTGTCACAGGTAGGCGGCCCAATGGGGGAGCAGGGGGTGCATGTTGGCAACTGCATTCTCCCGAACTAGTTTACGTCAACGAAATAACAACTGGGCCACATAGAACAATTGACGGACTATGGGATTAGGGCACAAACGAACAATCGATCGCACATACAGCATGCATCGGACTATACCTACATATGTATATACCCGCCCATTATATGAATATGTGAATGGGACGGGCCAAAAATCAACATGGAATGAAGCATTCTATTACATTCAGCTCCACTCGAAATAAAAAGTTATGTCCCTACGAATGCTCACGAGCAGTTGGGTTTTCACTTGGATTGGTCCCCCTAATTCCTACCCTATCTGCGCCACTACAATAGGGGTTAGCGAAATGAGTATTCACGAATTTGCTTCATTTTGCAGTCTACATTAACTTGAAAGCTAATCCATTATGTATTTGCATGGGACGAGCCAAAAGTGCCGATGAATATCACTGCTTCCACTCCTTGTGGGTCATAGGGCATTAACCACGCCTACTTTCCACTTCGTCCTGTTCACTGCCATCGCTTTCAGCTCACTCCACGACTTGCCTATTGAGGCACCCTCTCTCTTAACTGATCTTCTCCAGGTGTTATTAGGTCGTCCAACACGGTGACTTGCGTTGGTTCCCTGCAGGTTCCAATCGAGGGCCTGTTGAGCAATGTTGTTCGGCCTTTTTCAGAGAGTGTAACCTATCCATTGCCACTTTCGCCTTTTAATGAAAGTGTCTATCCTGTCCTGACCACTAATAGTAAGGAGGTCGTCGTTAGAAATGACCTCCGGGCACCATATGTGTAGGATGTACCGTAGACACTGGTTTACAAAAGTTTGCAATCTAGTTGGTCTCTCATTGGTCACCTTCCAAGTTGAACAGCCATATAAAAGCACAGATTTTACATTGAAGATCCGAAGTTTGGTGTGTCTGGAAATGTTGTTTTGCCAAAAATGAGTCACACTGAAAAAAGCTGCTCGAGCCCTGTTGATGCGAGACTACATCAGCATGCGCTCCACCATCTGCTGTGACTACGCTTCCGACTCCGAGGTACCAAAAATTGTCAACTTTCTCGACTGCCTGCCCCGAAATACAAATTCCACTTTGCCTTCCTGGATCCAAGCTCAAGTACTTAGTCTTGGCAGCGTTGATTTTAAGCCCCGCATTACGGCTTTCATAATGCAGAGCATCAGACATTTGAGCTACTTGATCCGAATTATTTGATAGAAGATAAATATCGTCAGCATAGTCTAGGTGTTGAAGGTATTTGAACAACTTCCATCTTATACCTTTGTTCTGGTGTTCTTGAAGCCGCTTAGTACATCATCAATGGCAATTAAAAACAATATAGGTGACAAAATGCTGCCTTGTCTCACTCCGCTATGCACCTCGAAAGGATCTGATAGGTTACCCTTGTGTAAGACGTGACATTGGGCTCCCTGGTAGAACTCCTTGATGATGGAAATTATTTTATCTGGTATGCCTCTCCTGCGTAAAGCCCTCCAGATATATTCCCGGTCAACGCTGTCAAACGCCTTCTCGAAATCGATGAACATGAGATGTAATGGGGATCTCCACTCTGCGGATTGTTCAATCACAAAGCGGAGAGTGTTGATGTGGTCGCTACATGAGAAGCCCTCACGAACAAATTTTTAATACTTGAATTAAAAATAAAATAGTTTCTAACCGATACTCTTCTATCAATTACAGATGGAAATTTCCCCAACGAAATTAACAGTCTAATGTACTGGCATCAATTATGGCTTGTGCACTGAAATTTAAAGAAATGAATCGTCAAAAATGTAACTATATGTATAACATAGATGTAGATAAAAAATAGTACTTAATATTAGAAATCTGCTAAATACGTTGACGCAAGCGGATCGTCTCCTATTGTTTCCGTATTTATTTATGCTCTTAAATATTTATTATATATTTTTACCATTTCCCGCACGAAATCAAATGATTAAGTGAAGTATGAGTCAATCTAGTCAAAACCCAAAACAATGTAATTTTAAGGTATTTATTAATTATTAAATATTATGTTCGAATATAAAAATAATGGTCAACTATTTATAACAAGCCTGTAATATATGAAAATGTCCCTTATTTTATTTAAGGCGAATAGGCGTACATACTCGTAGATAATGATGTATTTCAAAAATAGAGAAGAGGATATGTATTTAGGCTGCCTGCAAATTGGCTCGCGATCGTGTATTTTCCGTCAGCAAAGACACAATTCTGCCTGTTTCACAGATCATCGGGCGTTGTCATATTAACAAGTTGTAAGGTCTTCCGCTCATTACGCAACTCGCTCGAAACTCGAGTTTGAAACCAATTTGTGATGCAACCAGTTTCGAAACGCATTTTCAATCAGTTTGTGACCTCTGCCCACCACGGTGCGATTGATTTGCAACCCCAGTTTCAAATACACAGTCTAGTTACCTGTAAAATCAACTTCGGCCGTTAGCCACCGCCTTTTATTCTGTTAAGCTAACACGCCACTTCACAGATTTTGACAGACTGAACAGCTGACCCCATTTCTTGCTACTGCAATTTGTTTGCGACTTGGAAATCCGATTGCACGCAACACATTGCAAACTCGTTGCGAACCGGTGTGCAACTAGTCAACTCGTATGCAACTAATCAACTCCCAGTTATCATACACAGGCAATGTCACAAATCAGTTGCATCGCAAATTGGTTTGCAACTCGAGTTGCATAGCAGTTGCATCGTGCGCGGAAGCCTTTAATTGGTGTGGGTTGAAACAGATAATTGGGTTAGAAATGTGAAATAAAACAATGCTACGACGTATCAGCACACATTTCTTATTTAATTACTTATTTTAACGCACAACAATTGACACTACTAGTTATCGATCTGTCAAATGATAAAAGTGTCGTCTTTGCTGAAAAAAAAACAAAATCTGCTTTCACACCGAACAGACCGATCTAATCGATAGATGCCGGACAACAGTCTAATAGACAGAAATTTGGCCTAATTGACTGCAATTCGGTTTGATCGAGAGTGTTGGGTGTCTTTAGATCGCAGTATGGACATGGTATATACCTTCCCACATTAGCATCCATCATCGCGGTCCGTTCTTCCGAAATAAAAGAAGTAAGTCGGACCCAATGAGCTAGCTTTTCAGCTATTATCTTCATATCTATTTCCATATATTCGAAACAACAAAACAGGATGTATATTCTTCTAGCTTCGAAAACAAAAATTTGATTATATATATTTTTTTGTATATATAAATTAAAATATTCGCGCACAAAACTGTAAATAATTATATTAAGCTGATAAATTCAATTTGCCTATTTAGTTGCTAATTGTTCACAATACCCCTTCTAAGGCTGCCCGCATATTGCTTTCCGTTCGCGTGTTTTCGGTCGACAAGTTGAGTCCTTGGTTAGTTAAATTTTTTGTTAAAGATGCTTGGTTTATTCAGCAAAAATTAAACTCTGTCAGTCTGACAGAAACTCGACTGTTTTCGTATCACCAAATGTGTTAATTGTTGTGTGCTTAAACAAGTACATACTTAGGTAAGACATGTCGCACACCGGCAAGAACAGTGACAACTCAAAAATCCACTATAAAAACAAATGAAACCGGAATATAGAGGGCTACGCCCGCAATCCGAGGGTTTTGTAGCAAGTACTTATTTTGGTATGTAAGTATCGGCTCCTTGCTCTTTTTGGTACCACTTAGATGGATAAAAAAAAAATAAAATGTCTGACCCATAATATAGTATCTTATATGCCCAATCATATTACGTGATTGTAATGCAACTTAGAACATATTATTGCTTATGGTGTTGGTTATCCTTGGCCATCGGTACTTTTGATCTCAGACGTGATTAAGGGATGCAGGGATGCGCTAACTGTAACTATGGAAATAAACTATTATTAACCTATTTTGAGGAGATATACAAATTCCATTATTTCCCGTTTTATATACTGTTCGGAACCCACCTTCCTGGAAGATTTCATTTTTCTACATGTAACGGTCTGGAAATGCAAGGGGGGGGGCGCAAATTACGATCTAATAATTTATCCTCCCTCATTGTTCCCCTTTTTTCAAATACAAATGTATAAGTAAAGTTATCTCAATATTACCTTTCTCACAACACCCCACTTGCCTATACCAGTCGATTAACAAAATTTGACCTTAATTTTGCCCCTCACCCTCCCCTCCCCCGCCCGTTACAGTTGGCCAATTCCCACACATCGCCCCCTACCAATCTTTACCCTTTCATAAATGTGATTAAAAATAATATGTAACAATAACTGCGATATGTAACAATAACTGCGATTCGCACTACGAAAAACAACATGCAATTAGTACTCGCACCTTTGAAGCCGGTAGGTGTATTTTTTGTATGAATAGTGTAAAAATGCCTAAATTTAAGTGAATGTACTATTGTTAAATATTACATGGTTGTAATGAAACGTAGAGGCATTATTGCCTATGGTGTTAGTTATCATTGGCCATCAATATTTTTGACCTCGGGTGTTCTTAAGGGGTGCAGGGGTGTGCTAACTGAAAAAATAGAAATGTACTATTATTAACCTTTTTTGATGAGATTTTGGAATTCTATTATTTATAGTTTTCTATGTTTCTAAAATGCCGCTTTTCTGCAAATTTTCATATCTCTAAGCATAACGGTTTCGAAATGCAAGGGGGGGAGGACAAACTCGGATCACATATTTTCCCCTCTCCCTCTTTTCCCCTTTCTTCAAATTTGAAAAAAAATCCAGAAATCGAATGTACTCGACGATACCTTTCTTACGATACCCCACTTGCCTATACCAAATGACAAAAAAAATTCGTCCTTCATTTCCCCTCTATGGGGACCCCCCCTCAAAGTTGACCTATTATGATGCATCACTTCCTCCAGAGAATTATAGTACTTCTACATATTTTCACTAAATTTCATACATGTAGCCTCAGCGGCTCGTGAGATATTCCATGGACAGACAGACAGACAGACAGACAGACAGACGGACGCATGACCGATTTCATAAGGGTTTTGTTTTACTACAAAACCCTAAAAACGAATATGTCATATTACAATAGTAAGACTTTTGACATATCATTTTTTTTTATTATGAATTGCAATATATTCTTAATAATAGTTTTATGAATATGTAGATCAGCTTTTCTTAGATTTGTGGCGTTCCAGACAAAAGCAGGTGTAGTCTTTGTGTTATGACACTTTTCTGGTTATTCAGAATCAGCTTTTTACTTGTTACGGCTACATTCAGGATTCCCAACACTGCCATTATTTAGATTCACATTAATTGCTAAATACTGGGAAAATTGGGAATCCTAAAGGTAGGCATTAGCTTAGGTTAGCTTAGGTTAAAAAGGCTGCTGTGTAAAACATAGCACACATAGACCACCAATGGGTCCATTGTGATACCTCAACGTCATAAGAGCCTAGTCGACAAACCACCCGGATCTATCAATAAAGCGATGTAGATGACCAGCACTTACGTCTTCCAAGTCATCCAGGTCAAGAAAGTAAAGGGAACCAAGAGTATCCTTTCTTCTTCCGGCCAGAGCAGGGCAGGCAATGTTCTGTATGGTCCCCACAACCTTCTTTAGATGCCTTCTCTCCAGCATCTGCAGCCCTGAGGAGCGGCTAGGATTAAAGGCCAAACACCCTATGTCCACATTGGTGGCACCCAGCCTTCAATAGTATTTTAGTGCATTCGTCTCAACACCCTCAGTCATATGATATCCATATCGCCTAGTTACCTCTTCATAGTCACTTTTTCCCACACCAAATGACTCAAAATGGTATCAGTCCTGACCAACAGACTCAAAATGCCTTCAACTGTACTCGAGTGCATTGGTCTCATCACCCCGAATCGGGAGATACTCATATCTATCAGGTATGGTACTTTTAATAACCCAAGGAAGCTACGTACAAAATTTGGTTGAAATCTGACCACTGGAAATGCCTGGAGTAGTAGTATCTTTACCTTTGACAGTCAGGCTGCCATTCGATCACTTGAATCGGCTCTGTCGACATCGCAGACGGTTACGAACTGTCGATCGCTTCTTGATGAGATGGGACGTTACTTTGAAATCACAGTGCTTATGCTGGTAATTGTGTGGCTGATGAGCTTGCTCGGGCTGCGACGACTGGGCCAGTTGAGGATGGTCGTTGGGACATCGGAGTACCTTTCACAATCTGCAAGCGAATTGTCAACTCTAACGCGAAAAATAAAGCGAGCAAGATGGATTGAGGACGGTGCGTGTCAAACCATGAAGAGGTTGTGGCCCACAGCGGACCCCGGCCGTTCTGCTGCGATATTATCACTTAATAGGAAGCACATTGGTGTAATGGTGAATGTTATCTATTGAGGAGCACGCAAGAAGACTTCGCTTACCCTACAATGACTTTTGTAGAAGCTGCGGCTGACAAGGAGGTGAGTACCCTCCATTTTCTATGCACCTATCCTGTCTTGGCTGCAAAGAGACGGGTCTTTCTGGGGGGGGGGGCTCTTTCTTCCTTCATTTGGAAGAGCTAAGGGGCATAAGTCCGCTCAGGCTTTATCGGTTCATTGCCAGCTCTGACTGGTTGAATGGATAGCAATTTCAATGGGATAGGTGTTTATACTGGTAGGTATCACAACGGGCCCTTTAGTGGCCTATGTGTGATGCGTCATCCGCTGCATCCTTTTAACCTAACCTAGCTATCTTTAAAGAGACTTGGCCAGTAATTCTTGCTTAAACAAAACAGAATATACCGTTAGTGCAATCTATGATCAAGATTGCGGTTCATGATTTCTGCTCAGAGTGACTCAAGGAACCTATATACCAAATTTGGCTAAGATCATAACACGGGAAGTGCCAGGAAAAACGCACAAACCAACAAACGTACAGCATGCATCGGACTATATGCCCGTCCATTATGTTTTTGTTTGACATGGGCCAAAAAAAGTAAAAATTCCACTCGTTTGACAGAAAACACGCCAACGCGATGCAATATGCGGGTACCCTAATACACGGACAATGTACATACAATTTGTAGATTGTAGAATAAAAACAAAGATAAAAATTAAAACCTTAACATTCCGTGTAGCTTCATAGTGCCATTGGTTAGCCTAACTAAAACAAAAAAAAATTAAGTAGAAGTTAAATTAATCAATAAAAATTAGGCAAGTTTCGTGTATGTATTTGCTTTAAGTACGGCCTAAACCAAAGAAAGTGATGTTTACTTGCATGAAACGACATTGTGTTGAGTCTTTTCGAGAAAAAAATAAGATTAAAACAACAACAAAATAAAACCGTATCGAAACTTGAGACATCTTTAAATTTAACGTATGTAATGTATAAAAAAATGTATGAAAAAACCTTATAGCAACTATATGAGAAAAAAGAAACAAGCTTAAAATTTAAACGATTTCGGGCATATATTTCAACTTAAAATTGTTCCGAGCTTCAAGCTCTACTGTGTGATTCGTCGACTATATATATACATAAAATAATAAAACTAAAAAATATAGTCCAGACAGAACAATGGAAGTCTTAAAAAAAACAAAGAATGTTACAAAATGATAATAATAACAATTTATTTCGTACACAATTCTCTTTAAACTGAATATATTGCAATAAAATAATTTATTTTTATATGTATTTAGATTTAAGACAAATTTATTCATCTCTAATGCTTAAGTAGCTAAATATCTTTTCACGAATTAAAAACCAAAATGACAGCAAATAGGATTTAAACGAAAGAAGTCATTTCCAGTCACACTAATTTTTTAGTTATTTATTTATTTTAGCCAATTTAATTTATTTACATCGCTTCACATAGGAGCTAGGCTATCCGAAACTACTTAAATCGTTCATTTAATTAAAAGAAAGGAAGAAATTTTCCAGGCCACAAATGTGCAATAATGTGATAAAAAGACATTTGTATAAAATGTATTAATATTAAATGAAAAAAATTAAAAATAAAGAATTATATAAGTATGTAAAATTAAAGCTGAAAATATTACGTCAAAATCTATTTTCCTTACGAAGACAAATATTTTTTGGATATTGTGGAATTAAAAAATATTTTCGGTGCGAAAACATGAAACCTAGATTACTGTAATTTCTCGCTTACGTTATTTTACGTTCAATGTTATGTTGGGTCATGTGTTTGTGTTGTTTTCGTTTTAAAAGTATGTTCACACTTAACCGAATTATATGTTTTTAAATTATTCTTTTTTATTTTAATTCGATTTAGATGTATTTATGGAATAATCTATTTTTAAGAAACTTTTCTCGTTGTCGACATTTTCCACGCCATCTATTTCGTAACTGCGCATTTTGCTCTACTTCAGCATAAACATCAGCGTGCATCGAAAGCACGAACACAAGAGTGTGTGCCGCAACTGTTATCTAAAATGCGCACTTACGTAATGACAAATCCTTTTTTTCCTTGCTTAAATTAAGAAATTCAGTTAAGTGTGGACACGTTATTATTTTATTGCAGAGAAAAAAATTGTGGAAGTTTAAATATGTGTTTTAAATTATAATGATGTACAAGTGTGTACTTAATGATGATAATAAATGTTTTAATACAAAACAAAAAATTGAGATTTTAATAATTTCAGATTCAAATAATTTATTTCGACATAAATTTGAATGACATTTCATCTTATTATACATATAAAATACAATATATTTTTCTAATGCTACATAAATTTAACAATGTTAATTTGTTTGAGGCGGCTATATACAATATATTGTTTTAACTATATGTTTAACATGAGGGTTAAACTTGACATGCTCGTAAAAGAGAACACCCAGGTACTCCAGTGTAGGTGACGGGGCTATCTGCGAACAGCCATTTTTGATTCTGACACTTCATTGATCCTGCGCTAATGGACTGGGAAACGCGTATCTAGAGGGGTTTCTAAATACCGTCACTTGTGTCTTTGTACCGTTTATCTTGATACCCCATTTCTTATAGTAAGAAGATAGCGTAGGAAGGTAATCGTTAATTTCCCTACCAGCTCTTATAGGATCCAACCTTGACGCATGGACGAGAGTGTCATCAGCCCTCCTCAATCCAGCTATTTATTTTATATTATTATATTATATTTTAGCTATGGCAAATAGGGAAGGAAGAAAAGACATATTTGTGAGGATTGTACCATTGAATCCTGTGTTTTGAGGTGCATTTTGCTAGGCTCTGTGTCGATCGCAGGCAACGATCAAAAAGATACATACAAATAGTGTACCGTGCTCTGTGGCTTGATCGCTAATCGGGAATAATGTGCGACGATCGTGTGCCTAACATTATGCACCTTTAACAATGCTTGAAAGCCGTCAATTTCCCGGGCCCCGGGTCATGAGAACCCGTGTGGTATTAGCCCGAACCATAATGGCCTTATGAAGTATCAAAACTCGTCGTTCAATTTGGTTATGATTCCTCAAGATGCTATTAAAACTTAATGGATCTGTTGTGCTAACTACGGATATAATGATTTTAAAGGCTAGATTATAGTGTGCGCAACGAACACGGCTTCTGCTGTCAAATAAAGTTGAACCATTGCCATCTTAATATACACGCCTCCGCTCAGCTAATCGTGGCGAAGTCTTGACTGCTATGCTGACGTCAAAAAAGTGTTGTAAGTTTGTTAAAAAAAGTCAGTTTTCAACAGTTCAATTATGTCAAACTAACGCGAACAGAAGGGCTGCATTCAGAGAGCATGTAGCTATGTATCGGAATATCCCCTCCACTACACATTTGAGGAGCAGCTACCTCTATCACACAACTTGATTTGTGATTGAACAGCTACATATCAAATACCTTGCAAACAGCTGATACTGCAAGTATTCCCAACCTATTCTTGAAGAAAACACATAGCTCCATTTCCGTTCCTCTGGCCATTTTATTCAGTAAAAGTATTGCAGAAGGTGTTTTCCCAACTCAATGGAAGTCATCTTATGTTGTTTCTATCCCAAAAAAGGGTGACCCCAACTTGGCTGCAAACTACCGTCCTATTTCACTGTTATCGTCTTGTCCCAAACTTCTTGAGCGGATTGTTTTCAACTACATTTACGATTTTTTTGGCCATCTCATTTGTCCCAATCAACATGGTTTCTGCAGAAAAAAATCTACAGTCACCAACTTAGTTGAATTTGTTGACTATGTTTCCAAATCTCTCAATAAACACCTCGACGTTCATGTTATTTATACCGATTTCTCCAAAGCCTTTGATACAGTGAATCACAGACTTTTACTGGATAAATTATTTGGTCTTGGGTTTCCTCCTCAGCTTGTGTCTTGGCTCTCCTCCTACCTTCTCAACCGTTCCTCTCAAGTACTCTTCAAAAGTCTATTTTCTTCTCCCTTTTGCCCGTCGTCTGGAGTCCCTCAGGGTTCTATTCTCGGACCCCTTCTCTTTCTGTTTTTCATCAATGACCTACCACCGCTGCTCAGTTGTCTTTCTTTGCTTTATGCCGATGATTGCAAGATTTTCACTACCATCTCTGACTTTAGTGATTGTTTTGCTCTACAAACCGACTTGGACTGTTTGTATTCTTGGTGCATCTCAAATGACCTACATCTGAACATCTCCAAATGCTCGGTCATGACTTACTCCCTGAAATCTTCCCCAATTTCGTTTCCTTATAAAATTAATTTCCTCCCTCTACAAGACACTTCCTCATTTAATGATCTCGGCGTTGTCTTCGATCCCAAATTAAGATTTACAGAGCATTACTCCTTCATTATCAACAAGGCATCCAAGCTTTCTGGATTTGTTTTGCATTGCTCGGGTAACTTTCGTTCCTTACGCACTGGTGTAAACCTATTTGTTTCACTTGTCCGCAGCATACTTGAATATGCCTAAGTTGTTTGGTCGCCTTCTACCTCAGTATCAACTGAAGCCTTAGAAACCGTTCAACGTAAGTTCACCAGATCCTTATTGTTTAAATTTAAGTTACCATACCTTCCATATCCTGATCGCTTGAGCTTACTCGAAATGTTGTCTTTGCGTAAAAGGAGAATTTATCTCGACGAATGCTTTCTCTTTAAGATTTGCCAGGGCCTTTTACTTTCATCGCTTTCTGAAGACATCAATTTCCGTCTCCCTTCTTATGACACACGATCGGTAGCCATCTTCGAACCTCCCAATGCCCAACTTTCTGTTTATATGAACTCTCCATTACCTAGGACCATGCGTAATTATGATAGACTAGGTCTTGGTCCTTTACCCAATTCATTTTATACTTTTAAACGCTTACTGTTGCTTAAAGTATCATCACATGAATTAAATGACTGAATTAGCCTAAAATTAACTATTTGTGATTTATATTTTTCTTTTTCTTTGATACTTCTGTTAATATTTTATCTAGTTTTTATTTTTCTTTTTTTCTTTTTTTTTTTTAATTAACTGACTGAATTAGCATTGAATATTTGAAATTTATGTTTTCCTTTATTATACCTTTGAAACTTCTGTTAAGATTTCTTCTATTTTTTTTTCTCTTTCTCTGTTTTAAATCTTTTTTTCATATTCTCTACTTCTTATTATATAATACTGTATTATTGGGATCCTATCCTGTTCAGTTAATAAATGAAATAAATAAATAAAATAAATAAATAAATTTGATAATTGAGTCGCGAAAGTATGATGGCACGGCTGCAATTACATATTTTTAAACACCACACTTTACTTACTTTTGCGCGACACGAATCTAGACGCGGATTCTATTTGCGTTTTTAGTTCACAATCAAATATCTTTCATATGACAACACACATACCACCTGTGAATTATCAAATGTAGCCGACTCTAGAGACTCAGAGATCGAAGTCGGGGGGTCGCTAGAGCGATTGCAATCGGGAGGGGTCGTAGCGCTACGGAGCAGACAAGCGCTCTGAATGCACTCAAGATTTAACTGTATACAACAGGCTGAAGAGCTGATTTTCGTTGGCTGCATCATTTCTCGTACACAATATAACTAAGCGGTAAGACGTAGACGGTAAAAATATTTGAGTTTGAATTTAATTAAAATTTAATTCATTATTTTGTGTTATGAAACAAAAAGCATTATGGTTCCATTTACAAATGCTTGAAAAATTGACCTCGTTCTTAAAAACAAACAGCAAACGCTGATGATTTGCACGGTCAAGACCGTACAACTCGAGATCTGACGAAGAAATTGGTTCTAAATTGGTTCCCTTCAATCGGGAGACCATTTTGATTGACTGTAAAAGACTATACATACGTATCGATATAAAATATCTACTCGCTTAAAGACGTCGACTTTCTTAGCTAGGGCTAAGTCCTTTCTGTGTACCCATCATCAGTACATTTTTATTAAAGTGTGAGAGATGCGTTAGTTGTTATTTCAAGAATGGGTCAGTCTATTGTGAGGATACCATCACAAAAAAAATCACCCAACAAGGCAACCCGACCGTTAATCAAAAATGTATGAAAAGTTGTTGTGCCTCCCTATATTTTCTAACAGTCGGCGCCTCTGCCGCGGAGGACACACAGGCTGATAAATAAGTAAGATACTTATGACAAACCCGTTGTGATATTCTAGGTAAATACAAAAATAGAAACAATATCGCATTTTACATGAATAAAAATTTAATGTCGAATGAATTTCCGAATCAATGATGACACAAATGGTAAATATCACTAAGTGTAATACTTGCTTTTCTATAGAGAGGTCAGATAAAAAAAAACTATCCTGTTTTTAATTTACATAATAAAAACTAAAAACAAATGCATACTATAAATTTATGGCAAAATTATCAAATCTGAAAATTATTGCCTCTTCACAAACTTTCCTCTACAGCCTAAGCACAACACTAAAAAGATGGCAAGCTAAATTATAAACAGGTGCAAATTTCCATAGTAGAGATTATCTTTTCTTTTTGGTTACGCGTACACAACAGTGCACAATATCTGTTCACTAAAAAATTAAAAAATTCAAATTTAAAGTTCATCGTGCAACTGATCGCCATAGTCGGTGGCTTCACTGCCCACAAACGTATCGTAATGTTCGATAATCTCCTGATACGATAGTCGATTGTCGTGATCGTCGTCGGCAGCTGCGAACAAGTGATCGACTTCTTCGCTGGCCACCTCGTCATTGCTCGGCACCATCCACGATAAAACTTCATTTCCATTCAACACACCATCCTTGTCTTTGTCGAAATCATTGTCGAATTTATCCTTTTCCGTAATAAGCCACTCCTTATCGTGCTCTTTAGCCTGCTCACCGATGAACTCTTTGAAATCAATCATGCCGTCTTTGTTGATGTCCTTGTCGCGCAACGTTTGTTGTAAAATCAACGGTAACATTTGAGGATGTTCTTCGGGACTTTGAAATAGAACGAATTCCTCTGAATTAAGGACACCATCTTTGTTTAAATCAGCGGCCGTGAACATCTCACGATCGTCGTTCCACATTGTGAGTTGTTCTATGGGAAGGGTGTCCTCTTGACCCGGTTCCGTTTCGAATACGTCGCGCACGTATTCATCCCAGGTCACTTTGCCGTCCGTGTTTTCATCGAGCTCTTCAAATCGTTCGGCCGCCTCCTCTTCGGATAACATTCTGCAAAAAAAAATGCATTTGAGAAAAGTTTAGATGAGAGTTGTAATCAAATATAATGGCAGGGTAAGAATTCGACAGAAGGAAGGCATAAAGTATTATTAATGCGGTAATAAAAGGTACTTAGAAAAATGAATCTTCTTAGACATAAAGAGGAAAGCTGGGAGCATTTTTTGGGAACAAAGCGAAGCAAATGGGATTGAAACAGAATTTTGTTGTTGTTGTAGCTGCGCTTCGAGCTCTAATAGAGGTATGTGCCAAACATTCTAACTATCCATGTTGGTATGGTCAAGGTGGAGAAAAGCAACTGCCTCGATGGGGTTGTCCCATAGCTCAATACAAGTTACGCCCGGGGGACTGCTGAACGCTTAAAGATGTGCTCAACATCGAATGGAGCGAAGCCACATGCTGGGCAGGAGTTTTGTATGTCACTGTCGATGCGGGATAGGTATGAATGACTTCAGACGCGAGCACCAACCAGAACGAAGTCGAGCTAACGTAGTTTTGGTTGCTCTTGGGAGCCGGGAATCGTCTGGGGATATTGTAACGGACGGTTTGGTGGGCATCCGAAAATGCCCGTGGGGACGGAACCTTAGGTAGCATAATAACCGTGAAGCCCCTCAACGAGCTGAGCTGCGGCCTATGCTTAGGTTAGGTTAAGGGGCTGCCGCGCTACACCAGCACACTTAGGCCTCCAAAGGCCCGTTGTGCGGCCTATGCTTGCTGTAGCTCAGTTCGGGAGATGTGGGCAGGGTTTTCGCCGCTCGTTGCCCCTGTCCTTTACGTATTAACAAAAATTCATAGGCCTTAAAGAGGGGAGGTAAAATTGGGGAATAAAAAAAAAATAGTCGATAAGGATGGAATGGTTGGTGGACGGATCAGACGCCCACGCAGTCGCACCTGGGTCCAGGTGTAATGGGACCCTCGGCCTCTGATTTCGTACCACCAATAGATCTCTACTCATCAGGTGCTGCTTCGATCTGCCGGTGGGAGCAGCACTACCAGACTATAATATGGTTCATTACAGGTGGTTCATTACAATATGGCAGGTGATTGCGCATACAATACCTTATATGGTTTTAGGTCCGCAATCGAAGAAAGCACTTCCTTATTGTGCAGCGTTGTGATGGCAGACTTATACATATACATATATTTTATATGTGCGTTGCAAACTTCATGACAAAGTTAATATACCCTATCACATCCGTGAATGGTATTAAAAAATGCTTTGGGGGTGTGTCTTCTACACAATCGTAAATATTATTACTCATTTACTCATGGGGCATAACGCATCAATTGTTCCATGTGGATTAGCTGACGTTTCATTGGCATAAACCAGTTTCGGACGATGCACATTGCAGCATGCACCTCCTGCTCCCATTTAACCGCCTACCTGCGGCAAGTCGGAAGATGTTGTGGCTTATTATTACGCTCCGCATCGCATGGGAAAGACAACACAAACATCCATGGCCATGAACGCGGTGGAGGGGGCTTGAGCCCGGAACGACAATCAAACTTGAGACTGACACCTCTACGCACTGAGCTACCGGGCGTCCCCGGGTTTTGATTAACACAGACATTTTTGTGACGCTACTTTCCTAGACTTTTTGAAACATATGGATCGAAGTCAAAGTGCTCGGTCGCCGTTAAGTCTCACAAATCAGGGATTGGGAGCACTCAGTAACCACTGCGCATTGGTACAACAACCCTGGTCTCAAGCAAACTGTTTATAGCTGGCCACTCACG
The DNA here is from genome assembly GCA_964017055.1 of Chloromyia formosa. Lineage (NCBI taxonomy): Eukaryota > Metazoa > Arthropoda > Insecta > Diptera > Stratiomyidae > Chloromyia > Chloromyia formosa. The sequence goes on along the minus strand of OZ024815.1, from coordinate 145,707,259 downwards.
CAACAGAATCCTCGAGTTGCTAAAATTACGCAGGAACAGGGTAAGAATTATTTATGGGCTTCTCACGGGACATTTTACCTTGAGCGGTCATCTTTATAGGATGGGAATTGTCTCTGACACAAGCTGTCGCTTCTGTGAGAGTGAGGACGAGACATCCCAGCACATTATTTGTGATTATGAAGCACTTTGTGTCCGCCGCTTGATTACCTCACTAAAAATTGATCAGCTGAGCAGATTCTTGGGAATGATTGACCTTGACAATCAATCCCCATTCTAAACAGACACCAGGGTGTAGTATTCTACAATAGACGTTCGGGTTTCCGTGCTTGGTGGCCCTCGGATCAACCACTCTCTTCTAATCTATCTATCTAGGTCTCGGGTCTTCACTCTACGATGCTTGAATTTAGAATCCAGGGACTCACTTCCTCGGTGCGTTAATAAAACAAAAAACTACGTTTTGGTACTACTACAACTCCCACAGCGTTACAAGCTTGTCAGTAAAAGATACGAATAGGAGGTATATGCTAGCAACCGCCCCATCGGAAATTAATGCTAACGAAACGTCAACAAGTCATTGCTAGATATTGAAGCGCATATGTCTGACGGGAGGAGTTAAAGCAATTAGTACTAGCTAATAGGAACGACTTCATCGTCACATTTGTTTGTCCCGTAACACATTAACTTCCACACTTACTTGAAAGATCTCAAAATCCATGCTTTCAATTCATGCCGATCAATGTACTGGTCCTGGTTCAAATCCATTTTCACTACTAACTTGGCGAGACGCCTCTTCGACTCCTCCGGACTGAGCTGATCGTACTCCTCGGCCTCCTTGACGCTTCCTGTGCAAACACAAAACCGCAAATTATAAAACCAACCCACATTCCTCCATCCGCACGACTCACCCAAAATAGCCTCATGATCGAACTCGGAATGATGTTCGCCACCTTCGTGATGATGAGCATCCCTAGGACTAAATGCTCCGTCCTCGATACGTTCCCGACTCTTATCGTTCCCACGAACGTGCGAGTGTTTCACTGTGGTCGCCGCGTCGCCGGGTTCAAAGTATCCCAGCGCGACAAGTAAGAATGCAAAAATCAGCAATTTTTCGCCCATACTTTTTGGCCTGTTCCGACTAAAAACAAATTCTCTACTGAAGCACTGTTTGATAACTTGCAGATGCCTGCCGCCGGCCGTGCCCGTGCCAATGAATCGACAATGAGCGTGGGAACCACTTGAAATGCCGAGCAGTCGCCGAAACGATCGTCTACCTCATGCGTTCGTCAGCATTTGTGCGTGTAATTTTACAACGGAAAGGAGACAATTGGCTCCGCTAGGGAAAAGGTCAATTTTACGGGGCAAGAACAAGAATAGAACAAAAATAAATAGTCCGGACGGCCGGGAGAACGTGATGTAAACAATGGTGACAGTTCTTAACGGGGTGGGTTTACACCGGATTTCATTGAAATTGACAATTCGATGAAGATTGTAGGGGAGTGTGACCATTGAGTTCATTCTGCAAAATTCATTTCAATCAGTGAATAAACGTAATTTTGTTTATCACAAGGATCTTCACTTGTTAGAGGATGTATATTTTTTGTTTGACGGTATTCTTAGATGTTCCTTAGAGCTAGAGTTATATTTTAACAGAATTTACCAATTGATCCAAAATACCGTCGTCTAGTCTGGCAATTCCCATCTTTTCAATTAGTAGAAAAGAAATGTCACTTGATTCTTATGATTTTGACACGAGTTGTGTCCTTCGCTCACGTTCACAACATTTGCGAATCGCGCACGCAACCGTAATATAAACGTCTCGTGTCCAATTAAAATTCCGTTCTAGTGAAATGCGAAATTAGAGACAAGTGTTCGCAAAATTGTCACCCAAGGAGTTCGCAGGTAAACAAAGAGCCACGGGCACGGCCACTCACTCTTCCGCTGATTTTTTCTGTGTGGGAGTGGTGCCGTGACATCGCCGGACAAGTTTTTCTAGTATCCAAAAAATTATTGCGCAAACACCATATTCGCATAATAAGCATCGGCTACGAGTCCAGTGCCATGACATCATATTCTGTGACAGGCCAAAGTCGCAGTCACAGCTCATGATTTCAATCCTGCTCGCCTCGCAGTTCGATGGCTTCGCGAATCCTTGTCTGTTGCAACGACCGCGTAATTGTCCCCAGTCGTGTCTGATTGCTATACGTGCCGTCGTCGTCGCAACTCACCGTAAATTTCGGGTGCAAAAGTTAAAAGCCTGTCGTCGCCGGCCAGTTGAACTCGGTGGTGCCTCAGTGTGTGATTTGTCGCTTGTTTCCGGTCGTTCGGCACGGCCTGACCCCCTGACAAACGTTCTCGGTCCGCGTGTACCCGACTCGCCGTCATATATATCCTTTGGTACTCATCACCACACTCTCCCTCATCCATTCTGCCGACCAATCCACACGCCCGGCTCCCAGTCACCCTTTTTAAGTTTCGAGCTCGGAGACGGTGTCCTTGCCCAGGCTCGGGCCCATGCCCTTCTCCCCAAATTTTATTTTGACCCCGCACAGCACACGCAACTTCTCTCACCTCATTCGTGTATTTCACCATTTGCGTCCGCTCTCCCCAGAAACCCACTCACACGAAGCACGTTGCCCGGACACTGTTCAGTTTGCCACTCCAATTTCCCAGTTATCACTCCACCGCCGCTTTTTGGTTCTTAGTTTTATCGCTTGCAATCCTCGACCGATTGCGTTTCAATTTTTATGATTTAATCCTTCGATTGGTTTCGTTTCACACGTCTCCGATCAGTCCAACGTCGCGGTCGTTGCATTCCGTTTCTTCTTTTCTAGAGCGTGAAATTGCTAAAAGCAAAAGTCGATTCGATGCCATACGTCCTAATTCGTGGCAACTTAGCTTCGTACAGCCACAAGTACCCGTGGCGTGTCCTTGTGTCCGGACTGAAAGGTAAATAGTCACTTAAAATGCTCGTAGCTCGTAGATATTTGATGTTTTTGTTGTTTGCTGCTGCCGTCGTTTCTTTGATTTCTGCTTGATATTATGTTCAGTAATTAGCGCTAATTGACGCGTACACTGGTGCATGATTTCAGTTAGGGAACGGTGTCTGTTGATTAGTTGGGACGAACGAGTGTCGAATGAAAGTCAGTTGGTTACGTGCGAGCGCCTAATTTATCGGTGGAAACGAAAACGTTTTAACTCCGTACTAGGAGCCAGGTATCAACCGTCATTGGTGTCTTTAGAAATACAGTGATGGGTGACATAACGTCCACCGGATGTGCTTAGACTTTTGCTAAAAATTCGTTAACTGTCATCACTAAAAACGGAGAAAAGTGAATATTCCAATCATAATGTTTTAAGGTCTAAAAATTGAGCATAACGGTAACGCAGTTTCTGATACTCGTTAGTGACTTAAATTGTTTACTTGGCTGTGTGTCTTTAGTCTAGGGCTCAGAATAAATTTTGCATCAAGTTACGCTCAGATCGTCTCGCTCTAAATAAAAACAAGACAATAGAATCGAAAGGGATAGTCGAAGTCTAAACTTAATGGGGAAAGTGTGATCGCCCCATAAAGGCCACGAAGGACAAACAGGTCATAAAGATCATGAAGGACAATATTGTTATATAGTTATAGTAACCATCAAAAAAGCGGAGAATTCCAAAGCCACTGGACCAGAACGGCATCTCTATGACCATGCTCGAGAAACTTGAATCGCCAGCCATTGAGTTCCTAACGACCACACTCAACCTATCACTGTGCAAGTCCTCCGTCGGCGTTGGTCAATCGGTCCTTGCGTACAATGTTGTAGTTTCCATGAGAGTTGAGAGACGAGTTAGAGTGGAGCTTTGTCTACTGTATGGCACCAATCATGATTCTTTACGCCAGTATGTGCTTTATGCTATGCACTCGTATGTTCTTTATGTAGTACGTATATGTCCGTTACGTTTTGTATGTGTACTTACTTCATACCCGTTATGACCTTTATCTTCTTTACGTCTTTTGCCTTGTATGCCCTGTACATTTCTTACATCCTTATGTCATTTATGGCCTTATTGTCCTTCATGATCTTTATGACCTGTTTGTCCTTCATGGCCTTTATAGGACGATCCCACTTTCCCCTTTAAGATTCGACTATCCCTTTCGATTGTATTGTCTTGTTTTTATCTAGAGCGAGACGATCTGAACGTAACTTGGCGAAAAATTTATTCTGAGCCCTAGACGAAAGACACTCAGCCAAGTAAAATAATTAAGTCACCAACGAGTATCAGAAACTACGTTACCGTTAGTCCAAAGAGACAAAAGGGAACCTTTAACGACGCAACCTACAAGGCAGCCTTTGCTCTTTTACACGCGAAAGAGGTTCAAAGATCGATTGCGGAACTAAAGAACAACCCAGTACTCCAAGTACGACCACCAATCCTCTCACCTTGTGAGGATAGTTTTGCCAAGACCAACAAGAACCGGATGGCGCAACGGTTAGCACGTTCGCCTTCTACGCACTGGGCCCCGGTTCGATTCCTACTGAATACGGTAGTTTCGATAAAAAAGGGGATTTACGTGTCGGACTAGCCCACTCAGCTGTTAAATGGGTACCCATTTATGGGGTAAATAACTCGGTTGAGCGCGCTGCTGGTCACACACCTCAACACAAGACCGTCACGATCTAGAAAATGAGATGATGCTAACTCATCTCGAGGCCATGGTTTAAATTGAACTGTTGCGCCAGTTATTTATTTTAACAAGAACCCGTACGTGTCCCGGATGATTGACAGCGATATTGTTGTCCAGCCTGTAATACTACTCAATTGCCCTAACCCCTTGTGGGGCATAGCGCGTCAACTGCTCTATGTGGCCCAGTTGACGTTTCATCGGCATAAACTGGTTTCGGAGAATGCATTTGCCAGCATGCACCTCCTGCACATCCATGGCCACGATCGTTGTCGTGGACGGGATTCGAACCCGAAACGCCGGTAGTCAAACATGAGACTGATGCCTCAACACACTGCGCTACCGGTCGCCTGTAATGGTATCCCCCCATGATGTCTACCACATCTTTAACTGCCCTGCACACCTAGAACTTTATGGGAGGTTCCAATCGAAGCCGCAATTTTCCTTGGCCTCGATTTTGAAGGAGAAAAGGCCGCTGCTGACTCCTAACGCAAATACACATTTACTTAAACTCGACGCGTTGCTACAACAACAACAGGACGAAAAGAAATGAAGGACATATCCATGATCCAAAGTTTACCCAATAAAGGAAAATTTTCTGTTTAATGTTTTTCGTTCACATTTTGGCAGCGTTTTGAATAGTCCTTAAAAACAGTAAAACAGTTTTTTGTTCAATTAATTTATTTTTCAACATAGTTTAGGAGAATTCACTTGTCCAAGCAGATCCGCATATACAAAACAATCATACGACCTGTACTATGCTATGGCTGCAAAACCTGGACGCTTTTTTTAAGGTGATGTAGGAATCTTCTGAAGATACCGAGAGCGATACGTGGATATTTCTCCCGCACCGTCTGTTACGTCCGATTTGTACCGACTAAACCCAAAAACACCTCCTTTACAGTTTCCCTGCGGGCATTACTTCGCAGAGCTGGCTCTGTCTAATCAGTCCAAACTTCGCCTTGGCGCCTTACGCATGTTTCCTTCCTTCTGGTCTCGGGCACACAGTACGTGTTGAACTTGTGTAGATATTTTCGATATCCACCATGTCGCTTGTTTTGCCACTGCGCTCACGTCCCATACTCAGCTCGCCAAACATCAACATGACTTCAGAAGTATGCACAGCTCCACGATGACCTTGGATGCAATTATAGTACATCTCAAATGTCAAATCCATAATAGCCTTAATCAGTATCGTCCGTGTCAAAGAGCCTTTGTCACTATCAGTCACTCGGCTCTTCTTCCAGACATCAGCTGTACATCTCTTTCTGTGCATGCTAAAAAAATGGAACTCTATTCGGCTGGTCCTCAATCATTCACGGAGTTCCGGGACAAGAAATCAAAACTAAGGAGGATTAAGCAGGGTGTCCTGAAAGGGAGGAGTCCTCTCATCCACTCTATTCAACATTTACCTATCAGGACTCCCTACACAACCCGAAGGACTTCAACTAATCGCCTATGCGGATGATTGTTCAACCTTAGCCACTGATAACGACATTCCATTGATGTGTGCATTGATCAACAGCTACCTCGACGTACTCAACGCCTTTTTCACCAGCAAAAACTTGTTGATTTCAGCGCCGAAATTATTTGCCACATTGTTCACATCTTGGACCAAGGAGGTGAAACAACAGCTGCACATATCGATAGGAGACTAACCCATTTCCCATCATCAATCATCCGACAATTCTTGGTCTTACCTTGGATAGTATGGCACTATCATCTGCCCATTCTTGAACAATATGCCATAAAATAAGAGCTCGCTCAAAGTGCTCGGTGGAAGCTCGTGGGGAATGGATAAAGAGACCCTACTGGTAACTTACAAAGCCATTGGAAGATCGGTGGCCAATTATGCAGAACCTAGCTGGTCTCAGAATCTGAGTGAAACACACTGGACACACATAGAGTACTGCCAAAATGCAGTTTTACGCACAATTGCTGACCGTCACTTGATGTCAGCTCAGGATCACCTCCGCCAAGAGACCAACATGCTTCCTATAAGAAGCCACAACACCTTCCTCGCGAAGCAACACTTGGTAAGCTCCTACTGAAGTGACCATCCGAAATCCAAAAATCGACTGCGGAATTAAACTCCGACATTGTACTTCAAGATCGGTCACCCACCATTTCTGAGAACAGTCTACCTAGATCGACCAGAACCACGCTTGCACAACTTCGATCTGGGTGGTGCTCCCGTCTTAACTCGTACTTATCTCGCATCGATAAAAACATTCCAAATGTATATCCAGCTTGTAATGTCACACCTCATGGTGCCCCGAAAACGGCTACCATGACAGACCGCCGATTGAAGGTGCGCGAGATAGCTGAGACAGTAGGTATCTTAAAAGACCGCGTGGGTCATATCCTGCATGAAATTTTGGGCATGATGAAGCTGTCGGCGCGATGGGTGCCGCGTTTGCTCACTCCGGACAACAAGCGCAACCGTGAGACCACTTCATAGCAGTGTTTGACGCTGTTTAAGCGCAATCCGAAGGAGTTTCTGCGTCGTTTCGTGACCGTCGACGAAACATGGATCCACTGGTACACACCAGAGACCAAGGAACAGTCGAAAAAGTGGTCTTCACCCAGCTCCGAAGAAGGCGAAGACTGTCCTATCGGCCGGAAAGGTGATGACCACCGTTTTCTGGGATTCACAAGTTGTGATCTACATCGACTACCTGGAGAAGGACAAAACCGTCACAGGGCTCTACTATGCTAATTATTGGGCCGACTCGACGTCGAATTGCAGAAAAAACGGCACCATTTGACGAAGAAAAAAGTGCTCTTCCATCATGACAACGCACCGGCTCACACCTCCGCCGTCGCCACGGCCAAATTGGTCGAATTGGGCTACGAACTGCTGCCCCATTCACCGTATTCTCCAGATTTGGCCCCGTGCGACTTCTTTTTGTTTCCAAACTTGAAAAAGTCACTCGCCGGGCAGAAATTTGAGTCGAATGAGGAGGTCATCGCCGCCACGGAGGCCTACTTTGCAGACCTCGAGAAAACGTATTTTTCAGACGGCTTAAAGAAGTTGGAGCATCGCTGGGTCAAGTGTATCGAGCTAAAAGGAGACTATGTTGAGAAATAAATCGCCACTTTTCCAAAAAATTTCGTTTTTCTTTTGTACGCTAAGTACTTATCGGACCGCCCTCGTATAACTCACACACATACATATTTTTACTTGAAGGCGATGCTAGTACAACAACATCTATCCGTCATATCTAGACAGTGCAGTTTGACTAACCCGTAGAGCTCTGCAGGTTAATTCAGGTTAACGCATTGCGTGTTGTTAAGCCGAATTAATCTGCACCGCAGTACAAAAGAACGCACCTACTATTTGTGTTTATCGCAAGCCACCATAGAATATTTTATATTGTTTTTTTTTTTTTTTTTTTGTACTTTGAGGACACTTTCTATTGAATGCGTAGTCCTAAATTTGGTCATTCAACATACAACTTGTAGCATAAGGAGCTGGCAACGTCGCCATTGCTAAAAATAGCTTGTTTTTTAAATATTTCCACTAAAAAAAGTATTTTTATTTTTTAAATATAATTTGGGCTCACTTCGTGTTCGTGAGGACTTTTGTTGTTAGAAGTCTTTAAGACCTCGAAAGTATCAAACGACTGCGAATTACCCCGCCCTTGGTTTGCGTCAAATTTCATTATCACCTGTTGCCAAACACAATCATCTCTTTCGTCATTTTCAAATAGTTTATTTTTAAAATTCTGCCTTTATCCACAAATTTCTGCATGTCACCCAATGCAAACGCTCCAGTTTATTTCTCTGTTAATGTTTTATCATAGTCTGTTATTCACTGGGCCTTATCTAGACTATTTATTTATCTTTTCTTCGGAATGCGCTAATCCCCAATTTATTTATCATACTCCGATAAAATTACAACAGTAACACTAACTTGTATTCCAGCTGACGATATCGAGCAACTCAGTCGCTTTCCATGCGGTGGATACAGTGATGAATCAACACTCGTATATTTAGTACATCCATGCGTAATTTTGACTGCACTGGAAGTAAGCTGCTGCTAATTAGTTTGCATATTCGTTTATTTATTTTTTTCTTCAAATTTCTTACTCATTCAATTTCGTTTTTCAGGTACTCGACTATCGTGTTGTGGCTTCATCATCGACAGCCGTTAAACAAGACTACAACGAGTACATGTGGACTATGCGAAAAGAATTCAATGAACCCGATCCGATTGTAAACGATTCCGTTTCGTCCGTAGTACGCGAGAATATTTCAAATTTGGGCCGTGAATTGGGCAACTATCACAAAGTCGACTCGCCAGAATAGAAGAATTTCCAACCCAAGTGATCGTGTAATATTCACAATTTTATTTTTGTTGTAAATAGGAAAAAAACGTACCATTTCACTGATTATTCAACCGTTTTGGAATAATCCTGAAATAAAAAAAAACACACACACAAACACACATCCTCCTGAACGATCAATCAACATGGACACCATGGACTCTCAACAATGTACACCTCAGAATCTTCAACCACAGCAGCAACAGCCGCCGTTGCAGCAACAGTTACCGTTGCAACAACAGCTGCCGTTGCAGCCACAACAACCCCCACCAGTTCAATCTCAGACACCGACTAGCCAAGTCCAGGCTCCTCCTACAGTCTCGAACGTTGTCATACCCGTTCCAATAGTACAACAAGAAGAGATCTACACATATGTGGTTGTAAAGGGTTCTCTACATGCTCTGGATTGTGCAATATTTGGCCTAAATGATCAGGAGATGGCCGCCTTTATAAAGCGCTATACGAACGGGTCGACAAATATCGTGAACGGCATCCTAATCAAAATACCGCCGCTCCAAGCAATCAACTCATTGTCACAGTTGGGCTATAAGGTTGTGTGTAGTACAGGCGAAGCTGAAATTGTTTGGACCATGCAACGAGAATTGTAAGGAGACGGAAGACAACACACGAAATGCAAAATAAATTCTCAGCACATCGCAAGTCGACTATATCTATCATCGTCCATTCATGTTACATCCTGTTAATAATAAAACGTTAATTTACTTTTTCTAAAATTGAAAAATTCAAGATAGACAGTATTTGCAAATGTTTACGTTCGCTTTACTAAATAACGGAAAAAAATCTTACGTATTCATCGTGTTATTGAAACGCTTAGCCATTAATAATTATTATCACTCGGAACGGTTATAATGCATGTGTGAAGGATCTCTCGTACCGAACAGAAAGTGATTCCCTAATTCTTTTTCCCCTAAATGAACATTATTCAAGCAATAAACGTTAACTTAGTTCTTATCATTCCAGTTAAAAGGGACAGTCTAGAACCAGAAAAATAAAAAATAAAAATAAAATAAACTTAAGTAGTGGCAGTTACAGAAAATTCGATACGGAAAAATATTTATCTTTGAAATTCGGTGCAAGAATTTAATTTAGTTGGAATTTTGTGTTTGACGATATTTTATCAATTCATCAACTAGTGAAACTAAAAAAATAATAATATAAGAAAACTACTTGAACAAAATGGCCGACACAAATGATCATAATCATGCCGATCATGAGGGTCATGCATGCCAGTGTCGTCCGGCTACTGTGACCGTTGGGCAAACATTAGACGAAATGGATTTTGAACGCGGGATTTGGAGTGCAGGTATGTTACCGCCCTCCCAACGAACACCACTACATGGTAACCAATAAAATTTTTCTCTTACTACTTGTTTTTCTTTTTTTTAACTCCAGCCATCTATAACGATATCGATCGTATCAAAGATTTTACACGAAAAGGCGAAGCTGATAGACGAGACAATGGAGGCTACACCGCTCTTCACTATGCCGCCCGACATGGTCACGAGGAAATATGTCGTCTTCTGATCGATGCAAATTGTAATATAAATGCACAAACCAATGGTGGTGCAACGCCACTTCATCGAGCAGCAATGATGGGTATGTACGATAGTACTCGTATCATAGATTGGATATTCAGAAGCATGTTCCAAACAATATTTAATGTGTCGTCCTTCCATATAGGCCACTACAACATTGTCAAACTTCTACTAAAATCCAATGCCAAATTCGATTTGCTAGATGACGACGGACAAACTGCACTTCATCGATCGGCTGCCAAAGGCTCTGTGGAGATCTGTAAACAACTCATTCAATTGTCCAGTGATCTGAAAATCGTTGCAGACCGAAAAGGTCGCGTACCATATGATTTAGTTCCCAACGATAATACGGAATTAAAACAACTGTTATCCATTTGATTTATATATTTTAGTATTATTTTTTTATTTTTGTTCTTTTTTATATTGTTATTGAAATGTTTAGTTTTAGCTTAAAAAAAAAATAAAAATAAAAAAACAAGAAGTAATGATTTATGATCTATCTTTTTGTAGTGCACATATATATTTTTATATTTGAAATAGTTATAGAAACACTTCAAATATCTTTGTGTATTTTTAAATGATTTCAAATAAATCTAATTTTGAATTGAATTTTATTGCGATGGTAATTTTAATACGAGAAAACTAGGAGCGATCGACAGTTGGTCGGAGAAACATGTTGTGATTTAGTTTTTAGTAGTAATAACAAAACCCTTATGAAATCGGTCAAACGTCCGTCGGTCTGTCTATCCATGAAATATTTCACGAACCACTGAAGCCACATGCATGCAATTTGGTGGAAATATCTAGAAGCATTATAATTCTCTGGAGAAAGCGATCTCTCGTTTGGTATAGGCAAGTGGGGTATCGTAAGAAGGTACCGCCGAGTACATTTCATTTCTGACATTTCTTCAAATTTGAAGAAAGGAGTAAAGAGGGAGAAGGGAAGTATGTGATCAAAGTTTCCACCACATACACGCCCTCCACTGCGCAACACCCGCGCAGTCTACAGGGTGGGCCAAATACAAGTTTCTTTTTAACCATGTATTATGGCTTCATTAGTAAGAGCAAACATTCCCATTAATGATGAAACACAACTTCGTTCAAGTGGCTGCCTCGGCTGGCTTCGCAGTAGCGCATTCTGTCATTCCAGTTTTCCAAGACCATGTCGATGGTTTCGGGCTGTAGCTCACGGATTGCTTGGATGATATTGGCCTTAAATGCTTGAATCGTTTCTGGATTGTTGGCATAACATCGGTCCTTCACGCTTTCCCATAAAAAAAAGTCCAAAGGGGTCAAATCGCAGCTCCGCGGCGGCCAATTGACATCGCCAAGACGACTGATAACATGATTTGGGAATTTGGTGCGTAAAAGATCGATTGTGGCATGGTACGCCATCCTGCATGAACCAGAGGTCGTCCAAATCCATGTCTTCAATTTCAGTAAAAAAAAAGTCGGATAACATGGCTCTGTAACGTTCACCGTTGACCGAAACGTTGTTCCCAGCCTCATTTTCGAAGAAAAATGGTCCAATGATGCCACCACTCCACAATCGCACCAAACTGCCACTCTCTGTGGATGCATTGGATTCTGGACAATAACGTGCGGGTTTTCCGAACCCCAGATGCGGCAATTTTGTTTGTTAACGTAGCCTCCGAGATGAAATGCGCCTCGTCATGATGATGATGATGATTTTTCGCCCAAAATCGTTGACCAATTCAAGCTGTTGTAAGGCTCAAACTGCGAAGCGATAACGAAGCGGTGGGTCGTGCGCCTTCAATTGCTGAGTCAATTGGACCTTGTAAGCGAATAATCCGAGATCTTTGTGCAGAATTCTCCTCAGGCTAGTGCGTGAAATGTTGAGCTGTTGAGATCGATGGCGAGTTGATGTTCGTGGAGTGAGTCTCACACTCTCAGGTACAGCAGCCACATTCTCGTCGGTGCGCACCGTACGACGACGGGGACCATGAGTGTTGTCCACTAGCATGCACAACTTGCGTACAGCAGGCGCGGTGGGTGCTTCATTTCGACCAAAACTTCTTTTCAAAAAACGCCCTGTTTGGGCTACACAGCACTCACTTTGGAAATAAGTTTTCCATGTTATTTTTCAACAAACTGAATAGTTGAAAAAAAAAAACAATTTTTATTTTAAAACAATAGATTCTGTACAATGTTACAACTCAATAGTCACTTAACTGACTATTTGACTACTGACTGTGAACTACTGTTGAACTGACTACTAGCACTATTGGCCACGTTTAGACCGTGGAACTAAAAGTCGATTTAACTAAATCATTTTAGTGTTAGTACTTGTTGGTGGAGTGTTTATACCGACCATACGGAGAGATACTTCTTCTTCTTCATTCTCCGTTGACAGCACAGATAAATTTTACAAATATAAATTTTACGACAGAAAAAGACTTTTTCTTGCCCGTGATCACGCACTGCTTTCCTGAAATTGCAAACAAAGCAAACGCCGAACAAAAAAAAACGACAACAAAGGAAACGTCAACCACCGAATCAACATTGAGTGCGTTCAGAAGGTGGCAAAAGAGCAGAAACCGCTCGCGAGCGGCTCCGCAACTGCTCGCGAGCTGCTCCGGAGCTGCTCGGTTTGGAGTCTGCACCTGCTGAACGCTACTTCACCAGCTGACCAATCGACCAGCTGAAAGCTGACGATGATAATTTTAGACGTCAAGTGCCGAAAAGTGGAAAATACATGAATCCCACGCTGTCCATTACAAAAATCACGAACAACGACAAAACAAATTCAAAAGCACCCGAAAACCAAAGAACTAGAAGCCGAAAACGGCGAAAACACAACAACCAATTTGATAACTGTCAAAACTCGGAAACTCGCAACATGAGCGTGAGGTTGAAAAAGAAGAAGAGCCTGAGCACTGAGCATTGATCAGTGAGCAGAAATATTTCTTGCTCGGTGAAATTTGATCATGCTCACCCGAGCAGAAGTTGCTCAGTCGCTTCTGAACCCGCTCGTTCTGAACATGTTCGCTGAGCGGAAGTTGCTCAGTTCCTTCTGAACGCACACATTAGCGATGACAGCGACATAGTCCCAATTTTTTTAGTCCAGTTCCGCATTGCAAGTAGAGATAAGCCAAGTCCAAAACTAACTAAATCGATACGTTTATATCGTCGAGTTAGATCGATTTAGTTAGATCTCGAAGATAGTCCCGCGGTCTAAACGTAGTGATTGACTCACTGAGTCTCAACTTAACTTGAACCATTTCTCAACGTTGTTCAATTGTAAAGCGACTCTTTTCGTTCTGCGGAGGTGATACTGACTTTCTGTCAAGATTTCGAGCGGGAAACAGCTTTCACTGTCAAAATAACCCTATGATTTAAAAAGAAACCACTAGATGGCCCACACTGTATGTAGTACTCGCACCTATACATGAGGCCGGTAGGTGCATTTTTTGTATGGATAGTGTCATAATGCCTAATTTACCTCTCACAGTAATAATTTTAAAACGGGAAGCAGTACTGTAGATAAAAATAGTAAAAATGGTGTGAATTATTATGGAAAGTCAAAGTCGGCGACCGATTCATAGATACTTTGTGGAAACGCAACGATTTCAGACACCGATACCAGAATCTTTGAGAAGGTGAAAAGTATCACGAATTTTTTTCGATCCGATTACCCCTTCAACGATTCCTAGAGGTTTAACAGTTCGCTCTTGGCAAGTTCTGTCACTCCATTCGTAAACAACTCTTTCTTGGCGTCAAAGTGCGTATAGTGATCGGAAAGTCTGTCCTCGCTCGTCACTTTGTTTGAAAATTGTGTAGAAAAGTGCAATTATTCCTTATTATTGTGTGAAATATATTCATGGCGGCACGGGAGTCGGGTCGTTCACCGGAGAAATCACGAATCGAAGAAGGGGCAATGGATAAGTATAGGAATCACGATACTTTTGGCAACGCACCCCTTAATTTCGCGTCTGTGTGTTCAAACACTGCCATCTAAATATACAGGCCTAACAGCTGATCAAAGGGTGCGTTTTTTTGTACAATGGGTTATAGTGTGGTATCTCGTGGAGCAAACAAAACTAGGGTATAAAAATGGTCGAGGGCAGCTATCCAGGTTAAATTTTTAAATGTCATGTTATCATTGGCTTCAAAATTAACAGTTGCTTTCAGAATTCGTCCGTTTCTGTTCACGTGACAAGCAATTATGAAACGGCTGCCTAAATTACTAATGAACTGTACGAATTGATTAATGCATCATCGTCGGAACTTGACACTAATTGTATTATATAATTCATCAAGTGCATGTTAGCCACCCCCTGATCCGCACAGGTGTCGTTGTAATGCATGGAGATACCCTAACCTGCACCGGATAAATATTCAAAAAGGCACACCTGAAGCGTTTAAGGCTGACTCTGTGAATGACGCAGCAGAGTCAGACTTCCTTTGTGTTCGTTTCTGCCAAAAGTGACCAGTGGTTGGTGACTGATGGCGACGAGTTCCATCTGTAAGTGGACTTTCACACGAAGAGCCGCACGGCGCGTAAGACTGAAATGCAAAGAGGAAGTGTACTCTTTCACACGGGGAGCACGAGCCTTTGCGTCGCGCGAGTGAGAGCCCGTACAGCTCGTGCATCTTGAGCCGTGCGTCGTGGCTTAAAATTAAAATTTAAAAAATGATCATACTCCGTACTTCGGCAAATAACTTACCCCATATCTTTCCAATTAATTTTTTTTCTAAAATATTTGTAAAATACAGACACCAAATTTACAGATGTAGATTTTTTTTATTATTTATCTAATATAAACTTCAATCGACCAATTAATTCTATGCATATAGTAAATAGATTGTTTTATATAATAAACAAAAATTTAAGATTACATTTTACTTTCTTATCAGTAAAACTTAACTCTGATATTCTTAAAGCTTCTTTGAAAATAACTTACTATATTTGTTAACGTAGTTTCCCGTAATATTGGTATACTGTTACGATATACATATTTTATCGGAAGAATATAATAAATTTTAGATGTGTTTAATACTGTTTCAATTGAAATATATGTCAATGATTAGTTCTAACCATACATACATATGTATTTAAAATAATAAAATTAAATTTGGAGACATATATTATTTATATTACATTTTAAATATTATAATGCAGAGAAAAATTGCAACAAAGAAGATAATTTTTGAAAAAAAGCACCCGAATTCATAACACAATTTTGATATAAAAGTATAGGTTACAACAAATTGACGGCTCTCTAAAAAGTAAGTGTTTTTATTTTGCTTAACCTCAAAACAAAAAGCAAACTAGATTTACTTTATGTGACATGAGTGCATCAATATAGATAGCCTCTCACTAACATTCACGAATAACCCGCACTCATACAAACATGTATACAGACATTTATAGAATTATACTTATAATCTTAATAAAGCCTCAGTCTCAAACTGTAAGCCCAAGTGTTATCAATCACTTACCGCAACGCTACACGGTGTCAGAAGTGGTGCATATTTTGAAATCAATTAATTTCGGAGACTCATAATAAATTAATACTCGCGTTCAAAAGTAAAATGAGTGGAATCAAGTCGACGAAGCCTTTGAAAATAAATAGTGAGCTTGATATGCAGCAAGAATGGGCAGAGTGGATAGAGCTGTACGACAACTATTTCATAGCAGCCAAAGTCAACGAGGAAACGCCAGCAGTACAAGCGGCAAATTTCATCAGTGCGGTAGGACGGGACGCTCTAAAAATTATTAATAATATTGGATTATCTACGAGTGACAAGCAAAAATTGTCAACGATAAAATCCAAATTGGAAAATTATTTTGCACGATCGAAAAATAAAACCTATGAGCGGTGCCAATTCCACAAAATTAAACAAGATGGCGGTGAACCTTTTAACGATTTTTTATTGAAATTAAAAGTGCAAATCAAAAAGTGTGCCTTCCCAGCAGCATCGACGAATTTATCACCGATCAAATTGTATTGGGAGTCAACGCGGAGACAGCTCGTCAAAAGTTGTGGCTGGAAGACGAATTGACATTAGACCGTGCTATAAACATTTGCAAGTCAGCAGAACACGTCGAAAAACCAATGCACGACATACAGGGAACGTCAAATGCAAGTGTGTGTAATGAGAGCCATGGGAATTGGTGCCGGTCGCGCCGCAGGTACACACAGTTGCAAGTGTACCTGGCGAAAACACTCACCCGCGCACTTGCAACTGACTGTACCAGCGCAAACCGACCAATGGCGGCGTTCATAAAACGCATCGCTCGGCGCTCACATAGAGCTGATGTTTTATGAGCGCAGTCATTGGACATGTGGATGAACTGCCATCTAGAAGTGAGTCGCGGCTCCATATTGGATTTTGTAATAACTCGTGTCAGGTTGACATATTTCTTAGCAAATGATGATGCGGCCTGTAGGTATCTTGTTTGTTTTCAAATTGAAGAACTGGATTCATTGGGTTGTGACAGTTCTCCAAATTTGAAAACGGATACATCCACAGGCTTAAAAATTTACGAAAACGAAATACAAAATATTAACTGTCAAAACGTCGACAGCGGAAGAAAAGTAATATCCGCCAGGTGGCGGTGGCCAAGTTACAAGGGAAATTCCCAACAATTTCCCTCGCGACTGAGCTTTGGGATTTTCCCGGTAGAGGGTCTCAGAGGGAAATTCTTTCGTCCACATGGGCTCTTCTGCTGGCAGATTTCTAACGAGACGGACGTCTCTATACTCTCTACTCGAGGACGAAATTAGAGCAACGCTTCTCGGAATCAGCAAGTAAGTTGCAAACATTAAAAATAAGTAGATACGGGGTAGTTTCGGGATGATGCTGCTAATCCTTTACTGTTTTTCTGTTGTGCGCCACGAGTGTCAGAGTGCGCATTTGACGAAAATTCTGTGCCGGAGCTTCTGCTGACAGATTTCTAACGAGACGGACGTCTCTATACTCTCTACTCGAGGACGAAATTAGAGCAACGCTTCTCGGAATCGGCAAGTTTTTCTGTTTTGCGCCGCCACGAGTGTCAGAGTGCGCATTTGACGAAAAGTCTGTGCCGGGGCTTCGCCACCAAACGCCGACACGAGGCAACAGTGCGTGCGGCAGGAAACCTCTCGTGCCGGGGCTTCGCCACCAAACGTAAACACGAGTGTCAGAGTGCGTGCGGCAGGAAACCTCCCGTGCCGGGGCTTCGCCACCAAACGTCAACACGAGGCAACAGTGCGTGCGGCAGGAAACCTCCCGTGCCGGGGCTTCGCCACCAAACGTCAACACGAGGCAACAGTGCGTGCGGCAGGAAACCTCCCGTGCCGGGGCTTCGCCACCAAACGTCAACACGAGGCAACCGTGCGTGCGGCAGGAAACCTCCCGTGCCGGGGCTTCGCCACCAAACGTCAACACGAGGCAACAGTGCGTGCGGCAGGAAACCTCCCGTGCCGGGGCTTCGCCACCAAACGTCAACACGAGGTCACAGTGCGTGCGGCAGGAAACCTCCCGTGCCGGGGCTTCGCCACCAAACGTTAACACGAGTGTCAGAGTGCGTGCGGTAGGAAACCTCCCGTGCCGGGGCTTCGCCACCAAACGTCAACACGAGTGTCAGAGTGCGTGCGGCAGGAAACCTCCCGTGCCGGGGCTTCACCACCAAACGTCAACACGAGTGTCAGAGTGCGTGCGGCAGGAAACCTCCCGTGCCGGGGCTTCGCCACCAAACGTCAACGGGACTGCGCCCGACACGAGGCTTGCCGTCCGGATTGGAGACCCGTCCAAAAGGAAAGGAAAGAAAAAAAAAACAAAATAGACCGAGGTATTGTGTGAATGTCCGTAGAACGGTAGTAATTTGTGTATGTTTATTAGTGTAGAAAAAAAAATATAATTTATATCCATAATAGAGTGATGTCATAGAAAACGAACAAAAAGATCAAAGTAATAATTGTAAGAAAAAAATAATAATATTTATTTGACCGCGTACGTTATTGGGAATTGTGCTGTGCATTGTGCTTGTCCTGTAGTGGCCGCCACCGGAAGTAGCAATCGTTAATTCGTATCCGTAAAGTTAGCTGAAAAAGAAAAAAAAAAAGAAAAAAAAAGAAAAAAAAAAAAAGAAAAAAAAAGAAAAAAAAAAAAAGAAAAAAAAAAAAGAAAAAAAAAAAGAGAAAAAAAAAAATAGATAATACAATGTAATATTCTTTTTATTCAAATTCAATTTAACAAAATATTTAATATTTCTATGTATTTTTTTTTTTGTTGTAATAAAAATGATTGTATCCCCCCCCCTGTCACATCCGCTTTGGGGGTAAGAGGCTGGTCTTATCCGGGCCAGGGTGGTTCGGTCCTTTTTTTGTTGTCTTTTTCGTAGATCGGGCTATTAAAGCACCTGATACAAAGTGATGAGCTGTGTGACCGTCTGTCCCGGACCTTACGTTATTCGACCCCGACCCGCATCTCAACGAACTGAGCTCCTTGCAAGCAGGTGCAAGGTACCGGTGGTGCTTTTGTAAAGCAGCCAGCAGAGATCTCATTACAGGAAACGAACCAACTAATTGTTCCGGTATATTTCCCATCTAAAGATCCGCTCAGATAAGCGACACTCTCTCTTCTACTTACGAATATGCAGTGCTTGACATCTGTTACTCACGGTCAAATGTCTGATCAAGGAAGTTTCCCAGAACAGAGGATGGAAATGAGGATAGCGGAGCGGGAGTCAGTCGAGTGCGAGGAGCGAACAGAGTGGGCAGCATGCTGTGTCCATTTTGCAGCCACTTGAAGACAAGGGCGGCCCAATTTCAATGATTGCGGAGCACATGTAAGTGACACACAATAACGTTTCGGTACTATGCGGAGTAACATAATTTTTCTCGGGTTACCCGGTCGACGTTCCTTATATTTTTCATGCAAATTTGCTAATACGGATAATATATGCATATGTATGTTGTTGCATCGGAATTTTGGCATAAGCAGAACTCCGCGCCACTCGTCACCCTGGAGTTGGTACGACGAACAAATCTGAAACAAGAAGCACAAAGAATCAACAAATACAACGAATAATAGTAGAAATACTTATCTGACATGGACTTGAATGATTGAAATTCCCCCCGACAAGACGTCAAGCTCATCAGCCTAGTTGGTAGAGCATCGGCTCCACGCCCGGGAGGTAGCAGGATCAAGTCTTCGCGGCGGCAGTACTTTTTTTTATATGATGAAATTGTATTATTAATATGTAGTAAAATCATTTGAAATTTAGATTCGAATTGTACATAGTTCATTTAGATATTACAGTAATTTCGCTATGAAAATAACTGTTCAAAATTAACATTGCTTGCCATTTTTAAATAATTTGAACATGTAGAATATGGTCATTCTAGTATTGATAGTTCGTGGATACAGTCGTCTTTTGTATTTGTCAAGTTGTATTGCATATTTGAACTAGGATCAAATTGATAATCATTGTACATTCTTTGAAATAGAATAAATCGTTTAATATCGTACATTTTGGAATTAGAACGTTAATTGTTTAACATCGTCCCTCGATTGGGAAATAGTTTCTCATTTCGAGGATTCAGTTGCAACATTGGGTTACAACACTACCAAAAGTATCCTTTTTCGAATGTCCTTATCGGCACCGAAGGACTCGAAATGCCATGCATAGCAGTCCTAGGCATTCGCCTCTTCACCCCGGTTCTTATGACACCCATATTGCCCATTTTTCACTTGATTTTCGTGAATATCCTTTTCGCCACCGAAGGACTTGAAATGGCATCTACACTACTCCTGGATATTCGGGTGTCCACCCCGATTCATATGACACCCATATTGACCATATTTCGCTTCACTACCAAAAGTATCCTTTTTCGAATGTCCTTATCGGCACCGAAGGACTCGAAATGCCATGCATAGTAGTCCTAGGCATTCGCCTCTTCACCCCGGTTCTTATGACACCCATATTGCCCATTTTTCACTTGATTTTCGTGAATGTCCTTTTCGCCACCGAAGGACTTGAAATGGCATCTACACTACTCCTGGATATTCGGGTGTCCACCCCGATTCATATGACACCCATATTGACCATATTTCGCTTCACTACCAAAAGTATCCTTTTTCGAATGTCCTTATCGGCACCGAAGGACTCGAAATGCCATGCATAGTAGTCCTAGGCATTCGCCTCTTCACCCCGGTTCTTATGACACCCATATTGCCCATTTTTCACCTGATTTTCGTGAATGTCCTTTTCGCCACCGAAGGACTTGAAATGGCATCTACACTACTCCTAGACATTCGTCTTTTCACCCCGACTCATATGACACCCATATTGCCCATATTTCGCTTCACTAGCAAAAATATCCTTTTTCGAATGTCCTTGTCGCTACCGAAGGATCCGGAATTCCATCTACACTACTCCTGGACATTCGCCTTTTCACCCCGATTCATATGACACCAATTACTCATTTTTCGCTATCCTGCCAAAAATATACTTTTTCGAATGTCCTTGTCGCCACCGAAGGACTCTACATCTGCAACACATTCGTCTCTTTCCATACATTCTTCCCACGTACATATAAAAATCCTTGATTGCATAGTCACAACCTGTGCAACATACGAGGTATATTTTCATACAAAAACCCTTAATTTTGACACAGTCACTCACACAAGTCGCAAAGCCATTGCGAAAAAAAAGATACTCGTTGTTTAAAGTTGGCGACCATAGAATCTCCATTTGTCGCAAGTCGCCATCGGTGTCCATCATCTGCAAAGGAAAATACAAGACATCACAAAGTATCAAATTCAACAATAGAATATCTACAAATACTTATCTGACATCGCTATTGAACCACGGGAAATCACTGGACATCGCACTAAACATCGGAGATACACCACAACAACACATAACCACACTATATACAATACATTGTTTATATTTATTTGAACATTTTTGACACTTGAACTTGACCTACATTTGAAATTGTAATTGTAATAGATTATTGCATTGTAATAGAGCATCAGCTGATTGCTGTATTGTATCAATCGGCATTAATCATTGGCTGAATTGTAAAATTATATTCTGTAGTATTCGTAAGGCGCGAATAATTCACTGGGAAGAATACCGGAATTTTCAATGTTGGAAAATTCCTGTATTTTTTCCCGGGGGATTATTCGCGATCCTTTGTTCTATCAAACATTCGCTTTCGAACCTTTGACCGTGTTAGACATCGTATTTTTTAATATTTTTGCATTTTGTTAATTTGAATTGTTGAAGTTGAAGTGATTATATTATTTCAAATACATTTTATAACGAACTTACAAAATCGCTTTTTCTCATTTTTGGTCCGTCGAGAATTTTGAATTTGGTTTAGTTTTTCGCTCGTCTTTTCGATCTTTGAACGAAATAGAAATTTGACTTGAACATTTTTTGGTCAGTCGAGCCGGATCCGGTGAATTTTTGTTCGTTTTTTTCGTGCAGTTTATTCGATTTAATACGCGAGTGAAGTGGTTGCAGACAATTTGAAAGACACCAATTTGTAATACAAATATACGTAAGTCCTCTTTCTTTTCCCTTTACCTATATTTCCTTCGTGGTGATATCCATTGCAAAAAATGGAAAATTTAGTGCAAAAGCAAAAAATGCACTTGCAAAATTTGGTCCGTTTAGTAGCTAATTATAACAAGAAAACGGATCCGAAACCAAGAAAGGTGTATTTGGAAAAAATGCTTAAGCGTGTTGAAGAGATCCAAGAGAAAACGAGTTGTATACATGATAGAATTTTAGATACACTTACGGGTGCTCCGAACGAAACGGAACATCCGTATTTCAAGGATGGTGTCTATAACGATATTGAAGATGGTTGTATGTCGTTCATTGTTGATCTATCGGATTCCTTATCGGCATATTCTGTTACAACCGAAATAGAGGGGGGTAACCTTAGTACCGCTAGTATAAACCACTCGGAACTCAGACTTCCACAAATTTCATTACAAACTTTCGATGGAAATTATGAAAAGTGGACATCTTTCAAGGACCTTTTTACGTCCTTGATATATAATCGAAGTGGCCTTTCGGCAGTAGAGAAATTGCACTATTTAAAAAGCAGTTTAAGTGGGGAGGCCGCGAAATTGTTGAGTCATTTCCAAATAACGGAAGATAATTTTGATATTGCTTGGAAATTATTGAACGACCGTTACGACAATAAAAATATTTTATTAAAAGTTCAGTTCCGAAAACTTTTCAACCTGCGGAATGCTTCCGAATCCGCAGCGTCGATTAAAATGTTACTTGACAGTACGATGGAATGCGTACAAGCAATTGCCAATCTAAAACCAAAGAACTTGTGGGATACAGTTCTCATTTTTTTAACCACTGAAAAGCTGCCTGTAAATACTCGGCAATTATGGGAGCAAAAGCAAGCTGGCAATTCGAATGCGTTATCCTTCGACGACTTAAAATTTTTCCTGAATAGTCGATTCAGAGCCTTAGAAGCTTGTGGAACAAATTCGCCCAAAGTTCCACAACCCTTTGTAAAAAAAGTGAATACGTGTCAATCAGGTCAATCATCTCACGATCTCGAATGTGAGATCTGTAAAGAAAAGCACAAAATTTACAATTGTAAAAAATTTATTGGTGCCGACCACAATGAGCGATTTACATTAGCCAAACGAAATGGTCTTTGTTTAAATTGCCTTCGAAAAGGCCATCTTCTCGCTAACTGTACGAGCAAATCTCGTTGTACACATTGCCAAAAGACTCATCACTCTTTGTTACATCGTGATCCACCAGCGAATCCATCCATAAGCACTCGGGAGCAGCCTGTCAGCTCTTCTTTATCGAATTTCGAAGCCAATTCTTATCATGTTGGAGATGATCGGGAAGTATTGTTGGCTACAGCGATGGTTACATTGGAATCCTCGAATGGTCGTCTTGTAGTTCGAGCCTTATTGGATCAAGGCTCACAGGTCTCTATTATTACGGAATCGGTGGTTCAACAATTGGGTCTGAAAAAAAATAAAATTAATGCAAAGCTCTTTGGAGTCGGACAAGCAAAAGTTCGTACGATAAATGGCAACATAGAAGCTAGGATGATATTAAAGGATGAAACTAAATTAAACATCAATGCATTGGTGATGAACGACATCAGTAGTCTAATTCCTAATCGTTCATTGTCTCTAAGATCTTGTCATCAACTTAATGATCTTGAGCTTGCTGATCCTCACTTTGATCGACCAGGAAGAGTTGATCTATTACTGGGCGCAGATGTATACGCAAACATCATTCTTGCGAATATTCGACAATTGGATATTGGTCCAATTGCACAGGAAACAAGATTAGGATGGGTTATTTCTGGACAAACAAAGAAGACCACATCGGAATTTCGCAATTTTAATATTACCATCGACAATTCGGATTGCGAATTGAGTGAGCAATTGCAACTATTCTGGAAACTGGAAGAAGTTAACCCTGGGCATTATTCAACATTGGAAGAGCAACAATGCGAGGATCACTTCAAGGCAAATGTAACTAGAAAGGAGGATGGACGATACATTGTACGATTGCCGTTTCAATCCTCTACTATCCATGACACATTGGGCAATTCAAGAAATTCTGCTCGGGCAAGCTTGTCGAATTTGGAGAAGAAATTTACGTCAGATCCACAGTTGAAGGAGGAGTACTCAAAATGTTTGCAAGAATATTTAGACTCGGGATACATGGAAGAGTGTATCGGAGAATCGCCACAACCCAACTACTATTTGCCTCATCACGCAGTACGAAAGGAAAGCACTACGAGCAAATTGCGAGTCGTTTTCGACGCCTCAAGGAAAACTACGTCTGGAATTTCTGTGAACGATATTCTTCTAACTGGTCCTTCACTAAGTTCGAATATGATTTCTGTGCTATTACGGTGGAGATTGGACAGGTTTGCATACGTAGCTGATGTTGCTAGAATGTTTCTTCAAATAGGGGTACACCCAGACGATAGACGCTACCAAATGATAGTTTGGAGGAAGGATCCGATGGACACAGTGAAAGATTACTATTTGAAAACCGTCACATTTGGTACGACGTGTGCTCCGTTTCTCGCTATAAGGACTCTCCGTCAGCTGGCAGAAGATGAAAAAGGCAGATTTCCCAACGCTCATCGAATCATTTTGGAAGATTTTTATGTGGACGACGTTTTGTCTGGTGGGGACACACTATCAGAAACGATCGAATCAAGGAAAGAAATCGACATGGCATTGGCCTCTGGTGGCTTCAAATTGCGTAAGTGGGTGGCAAACGATCCACGTATTTTGGAAGGTATCCCAGCCGAAGATATCGAAAAATGTAGTTCATTGAACTTGGACTTCGAAGGAGTCAAATCGCTTGGTATCATCTGGTTGCCGACATCCGATATTTTCACCTATCGAATTCAACTCAAGGGTATAACATCGCATACAAAACGGTCAATGCTCTCGGACATTGCTCGGTTATATGATCCGATGGGCTGGCTATCACCAGTAATCATAACAGGCAAAATTTTCCTAAAATCATTATGGTTACATGGCATTGATTGGGATGAACCAATTCCACATGAAATAGAAACACAATGGACAAATTATAGACAGGATTTGATGGAGTTGGAACGAATTCAAGTTCCTCGATTTGTCGGATACGACAAAAATTCGTTAATAGAGCTGCATGGATTTTGTGACGCTTCGAAGGTCGCGTACGCTGCGGTTGTCTACATGGTGTGTCGTAAGGAGAGCGAAACTAGCGTGCATCTTCTAACATCCAAAACTAAAGTTTCACCGGTCAAGGAGCAAACGACACCGAGGCTGGAGCTTTGTGGTGCTCTTCTTCTATCTAAACTCATGAAATCGGTCATCGACACTTTGAAGATTCATGATAATATATATTTATGGTGCGATTCATCGATTGTTTTGGCGTATCTTACAAAAGCGCCTCAGAAATTGCCTATATTCGAGGCGAATCGAACAACGCAAATTTTTGAAAATCTTGGAAATAGACAGTGGAATCATGTTCGATCGTGGGACAATCCAGCGGATATCGCTTCACGAGGTACAAACGCGAAGGAATTGTCGAATATTAAATTGTGGTGGTATGGTCCACCTTGGCTACAGGAACCTTCGTGCAAGTGGCCCATTTCGATTCCAGAAGAAATAGTTTTCGATAAACCAAAATTAGTAAGCCATCATTTGAAAACTGTCGACACTATTGAGCAACTACTGGAAAAATACTCTGATTTGACAAAGTTATTACGAGTTACTGCGTACTGTCTACGCTTCATCAGTGCAATGACCAAACGCGAACATGAAAAGGGATTTTTAACAACAAAAGAGCTCAACGACGCGAGACAGTTTTGGATTAAATATTCACAACGTTGCGAGTACGCTAATGAAATTCGAAAATTGAGCAATTGTGAGAAGATAGACGTTAAAAGTAAGCTACTCAGACTTTTTCCTTTTATCGATAAAGACGGAATTCTACGAGTAAGTGGACGCCTGAATAATTCTGATCTTACTAAAGACGAAAAGAACCCAGTCATCATTCCTAAGAAAGGCATCTTTACGGAACTGTTGATACGACATACACATGAAGTAACATTACACGGCAACGTACAATTGATGTTGACAACACTTCGTCGCAATTATTGGATCATTGATGGACGAAACATCATTAAGCATTACGTTCATAAATGTGTAAAATGCTTTCGGATGAAGGAACACAATTCGTCACAGCTGATGGGTAACCTACCGGAACCTCGTGTTAGATTTACTAGACCGTTTACGCATACGGGCGTCGACTATTGTGGACCCTTTCAAATAAGAGATCGGAATGGACGTGGAAGCCGTACTCACAAAGGTTACGTCGTAATTTTTATTTGTTTTGTGGTAAAGGCGATACATATCGAATTAGTCAACGATTTGACCACTCAAACATTTTTGGCAGCGTTGACAAGATTTGTTGGTAGAAGAGGATTATGCCAATATTTATACAGTGATTGCGGCACAAATTTTATTGGAGCTAATGCTGAATTGCGAAAAATAATAGAATCAAACAACACTCAACACAAATTAGCTGATTTAGGCATCACATGGAAATTTAATCCTCCGGCCTCCCCACACTTTGGCGGCTTATGGGAAGCTGGAGTTCGATCTATAAAATATCATTTGAAACGAATAGTAGGGAATGCATCGCTTACATATGAAGAAATGTCAACGATACTCGTACAAATCGAGCGGTGTCTCAACTCTAGACCGCTATGTCCACTGAATGATGATCCCTCCGATACAACAGCTTTAACCCCAGCACATTTCCTGATCGGCGACAACCTGATGGCACTACCCGAAATTGATATTTCTGAGGAAAATATTAATCGACTAACACGATGGCAACTAACTCAACGATTGACACAAAATTTTTGGCGAAGATGGAAAAATGAATACCTGAACATATTACAGCAACGCCCTAAATGGATGTCTCAAACGGAGTGTCCAAAAGTCGATGACTTGTGTCTATTGAAAGATGATCGGAATCCTCCTTATCGATGGCCACTCGCTCGAATTCTCGAAATACATCCAGGAAGTGATTCATTGGTTCGAGTTGTTACGGTCAAATCCAATGGGTCAACCTACAAGAGATCAATAACAAAAATTGTGTTATTGCCAATCAATTAAATATGATATCACCACATCCTATCCTTATCCTCAACCCTCCATATTACGAACTATTAACGTCTGAGTTAAGATGGCTGCAAATGCTCAACATAGTTGGGACGACTTTGCTCCATCCTAACAAAGATTGGGAAATTATTAAAATTATTATAGACTATGAATTGATGAAATGAATTCAAATTACTCACCGTTCGCTGTACTTCAACATGATGCCCGCTAAGCACAATCGGCCTCGTTTCACACTGAAGCTCACTGGATAACGATATCATATCATTAATATCGACATATGCGGATAACAAATTAAATTCATATTTCAAACAAGTACTAATGACTCTACTTACAGATTGAAATTAATGTATACGATGATTACTTGTCAAGGAAATTTTAGCTGCTTATCGACCACTATTCTATGTGACCGTCAGGATTTCTACCACCGAACGCAATCGAAATCCACGAAATATCGATCATTCATCTTTTCGAATCCACCAATCACAAATCCTGGACTCGGCTTCATCGTCCAGCGGGGGGAGAATGTTTAAAGTTGGCGACCATAGAATCTCCATTTGTCGCAAGTCGCCATCGGTGTCCATCATCTGCAAAGGAAAATACAAGACATCACAAAGTATCAAATTCAACAATAGAATATCTACAAATACTTATCTGACATCGCTATTGAACCACGGGAAATCACTGGACATCGCACTAAACATCGGAGATACACCACAACAACACATAACCACACTATATACAATACATTGTTTATATTTATTTGAACATTTTTGACACTTGAACTTGACCTACATTTGAAATTGTAATTGTAATAGATTATTGCATTGTAATAGAGCATCAGCTGATTGCTGTATTGTATCAATCGGCATTAATCATTGGCTGAATTGTAAAATTATATTCTGTAGTATTCGTAAGGCGCGAATAATTCACTGGGAAGAATACCGGAATTTTCAATGTTGGAAAATTCCTGTATTTTTTCCCGGGGGATTATTCGCGATCCTTTGTTCTATCAAACATTCGCTTTCGAACCTTTGACCGTGTTAGACATCGTATTTTTTAATATTTTTGCATTTTGTTAATTTGAATTGTTGAAGTTGAAGTGATTATATTATTTCAAATACATTTTATAACGAACTTACAAAATCGCTTTTTCTCATTTTTGGTCCGTCGAGAATTTTGAATTTGGTTTAGTTTTTCGCTCGTCTTTTCGATCTTTGAACGAAATAGAAATTTGACTTGAACACTCGTATTTTCCCAAAGCACCACCAAAAGATACTTTGCAAAAAAAAAAAGATTTTCAACACCTTCATCAATCATGAATATCAGCTATCGACCGATAGTCCCGATAGTTATTCGAATAACAATCGACCGATAGTCCCGATAGTTATTCGAATAACAATCGACCGATAGTCCCGATAGTTATTCGAATAACAATCGACCGATAGTCCCGATAGTTATTCGAATAACAATCGACCGATAGTCCCGATAGTTATTCGAATAACAATCGACCGATAGTCCCGATAGTTATTCGAATAACAATCGACCGATAGTCCCGATAGTTATTCGAATAACTATCGATAGTAAAAACAATCGAATAACTATCGGCCGATAGTTATTCGAATAACTATCGATAGTAAAAACTATCGAATAACTATCGGGACTATCGGCCGATAGTTTTTACTATCGATAGTATCGATAGTAAAAACTATCGAATAACTTTCTGATAGTTATTCGATAGTGCCCATCACTAGTAGCGACTTCGTATATATGATTTGTATGTTACATCATCTAATCTAATCAATATAGGTAGTTCAGTGTTCTCATCTACTTTTCTATTCCCCAGATTTAAGTCCGCTGTGGGATTAAGTTCGGTTCGTGTATATAATGAAACCTGGTGCTATAATGTTTGTAGAAGCATTGTTTTAGCGAGTGCTTTCCTGCTGATTGCTCTGTGGGCCATAAAGTTCGCTTTACTCGTATATCATATACATGTATGCGATGAAAGCTGGTGCCACAAAATTAGCTTTATATGACGAACGATTTACAACGCGATATATACCTACCTTGAGTATCTTTTCCACACCATCTTCACTAAACCATTATTATCCTCTCTTCCTCACATCTCCTTTCCACTATGACCTATAATACTTATAAATAGAACTGTATAGAAAGATACAAACTATTTCGCTATTGCTGTTTCCCATGGAACTTGCACAACGCCATTCATCTCACCATATACACATGAACCGAACCGAAGCTGAAAACGCCTTTAACCATTCTAGAATTAATGTTTCGCCAAATAAAATTATAAAAATTGTTATGGCTGCATGCACATTGCATCACTTTTAGGTCGAACTTTCGAAGAAATCTGTTAATTGTGTATCAATCGTTTATCTAAAAAACGAAAAGCACAATTAGAAATTTGATAAAATATTTGTTGGCTTAATAAATATTACTTACATCAGAACAATTCGCTTCTTCCAAATTCGATGTTGATTCTCTGGTAATGTCTTGTTCGTTGATAAAATCAAGGAGCACAAAATACCGTAATTGAGATGCAAACTAGCCAAATGTAATTACTGATAATATTTTTCATCACAATTATACTAGAATTGAAAGCAACGGCATTCATACTCGCAAACGTTTACTATCTAAAATGATTTATCTGTAAAATTTTACTGACTGTTCTAAAACTCTCGTAGCACCCTCCGCACATTAGAAAAAATCATCTTACATCATAATTCATATCTCATATGCCATAAATGAAATTAAATCATATACCACACAGCATGTTTTTTTCTTTCCGGACATCCTAAGATGCAGTCATAAACATTCAGTTTCAATTTTTTCATCGCACACCTTTCAATTAGTAGATTAGAAAATATTAAATGACCGATTCTATGTTCTACCATACAATTAAAGATAGAAACCTTAAGGCGAAATACAGACTAACAACTGGAATGATCATATGATTCTTTAAGGATTCTTTGTTCGAAACTACAAAATAATAATAGAATCTGATTTATGTTCAAAACCAAATATTTTAACAGCTTTAAATCTTTTAATCATATATTTGACACAAAAGATCCATAGTTCACAGTATATTGAGCAATCACAGTCAAAGTCAGTGAGAAATCTTAAGCCGCGATTTGACTATTGAAACCTCAGAGCAAAAACGAGTCTCAAACAAAAAAGTTCCCGGCTAGGTAGCCATACAAATTTTTATGGCTCCCTATGCCGGAGACTTGTTTTGTAGTGAATACGGTAATGATATGGCCGGTTGGTTTTGGATAATGGGTGGTGTGCATAAAGTGAGTCGAGTGGAGTAAAGCTGAGTTGGCAGAATTTCACTCAATTTGATATGCATAACATACGCGAAAACCTCCACTCCACTCACCAGCAAAATCAGTCTGATCCGGTGGAGAGGAGCTCAAAGATTCAGACGATGAGGGAGGAAGTTGCCAGACGAATGATAAAAGCTTCTGATTCAAATAAGCAGCGATATGATTTGCGAAAACGCAATCTACCCCTACAGGCGGGAGACAAGGTGTGGAGAAAGAACTACGTCATTTCGAACGCCGTAAATGATTTTAGTGCCAAATTGGCCCCTGAGTACGTGGGTCCATTTATTGTTCGAGAGCAGGTCTCAGGTTGGACGTATCGATTAGTGGCGGATAATGGGAAAGATGCTGGTATATGGAATACAAAGGATCTGAAACCCTACGTACCATGACATGCAATATGTCGTCGTGTCTTGTCGTCTCAATGTTTGTAATATGTCTGCATGGTAGATAAACAATGATGGCCGAAAGTGAGAGCGCGTCGCAAAAGAGAGAGAGGTTGCAACGTCGAATGATTAAGATCCTTTTATTTTATCAATTGAAAGTAGTTAGTGGTTTTTCCCGATTGGAAAACCCACTTGAAGCAAGGGAGGAATTGTCACGGTCGACGTACGATGCGGAGCACTCTAGATTTAATGGGGCACTTAGGCAGGAGGGGCGGCATTCTAGGTTAATTAACATTCGATCTTACCTCACGTTCACATCGTCCTAACGTCGGCGTTCAGCCGTTCGAGGTGTTTCTGGAATACAAGGATACCCCAAAGAATCAAACTCTAAATGAGAACCAGAAAGAATACTTATCTGAGTAATCGGACTTCCTGTTCGTCTTTCGGCAATGACAAGTGTACATGACATCGATTCCATGACTTTCAACAAAAAAAAAAAAGAGATCGTCGCAACCAGCATCCACCGCATCACAGACAACTTTCTCCCGCGAATACACTTTCCGGCAGGAAGCTACAACAACCCCGGACACCGCGACACACAACACGAACCAAAACATTGACAGTTAACACGATCGTGATGTCGTCATCGATGACCGAATAGATTGGTAGCGGGTTAGTACCGTACCCGCACCAAAGTTATAAAAGGGCGACGAACCGAGCGGGATACTCTCTTTGTTCTGGTTCTTTGCATGGACTAAGATTTGGATTGAGAACCCGAGATCCCTACCGATCCTAAGGAAACGTTGAGTGGAAGAAATCGTGGGGATTTAGCGAAGACGCACGGGAAAGAAATTGCGAGGAGACAACGACGGAAGTTTGCGGCCGAATTTTTGAAACGAAAGTATCTGGGAAGGTTTTGAGCGAAATTGAGATCGATGCCGACGATATCTGTAATTCGACGAGTGAATTGAGTGAGTTGAGCAGCGAGAAAAGTGCACTGTAGGAAGTAGGTGGTAGGATTACTTTGCCGCCCCAAGGTCAGTTTAGAAATTAAGTATTTAGTGTAATTAGTGTTATAAGTGATATTACGTAGTATTAAGTTCTTTTTTTAATTAGCGTGATCACGGCGTAAAGTAGAGTCTAGTTTGTAGTGCATAATTTAATTTGTAATTCATCCTCTAATACATTTTTGAAACGAAGAAACGAATCTATCTGTGAAGAGTGCTCCGGGTCAGATTATCATAACAATTAGATACGCGGTGATTTGCTTTGTTGACATGTTTTGATTGCTTCTCAGAAATTGAATAGGAACTTCTGGTTTTACTGGTGCGGATCCGGAAAACATGCTCCTGCTTTAAGGTAACGCTCTTATCCACTTAAAATATCCTGTTCGCCACAAAAAAAAAAAATATATATTGCTCATTAGACAGAGTCGCAATTGACGGCGCGGAGACGGATAAGCTACTAATGGGACCAGAAAGGAAGTTACGGCTGCCCGATGAGGAAGCATACCAAATTACCGCCTATCATGAGGGTGGACATGTTATCGTTGTGTACTTACAAAAGAAGAACATTCGTTGCATAAGGTAACAATTATTTCTTGCGGCCCTTCACTAGCCCATACAGCGTATTTTCCCGAAAAAGAAAGATACTACGTGACGGACGCACAGGTTTTGGCAGTGATGGATATCATGATCGGAGCTCGAGCGGCGGAAGAGTTGATTTTTGGTGCCGACAAAATAACATCCGGTATATTTTGCATTCATGATAAAACACATTGGTTGTTAATGGTAATCTCTTGCTCTCACAATAGGTGCTAGCAGTGGTTTTAAACAGGCAACATCGATTGCATCGCATGTGGGTAGAACGAATCGTGTCTGTTGTCTGAAAAAGTGTCTATATGGACTGAAACAAGCCCTAAGGAATTGGAATTAAAAATTTGTAAACGTTTTAAAAGAGTTTGGTCTAGAACAGTCACAATACGATTCATGTGTCTTCTATATGAACAAAGGCAAGAATTGGTTAATCTGAGTCATTTATGTAGATGATGGTTTAATCACCTCAACAAATCAACGCGAAATTCAGTTATTACGGAATCTTGTCCGGAGTAAAACCGTTGAATTTGGTCGCCACCCTCACATCAGTTCGACTGATAGAAGTAACAATCGGATTGTTGTATAAACACGGATTGACAGTGACGAATGCCAAAGTGACATTTCGCATGGCATACGGAACTTGCGATGTTGCCAGCTTTCCTTCTGGGCGGTGTTCGGAAAATACAATCTTTTTCACCACATATGGGGAAAAACTGCGGGAAAACGGGAATTGGTGTTCCCTTTTTCCAAAGGCTTTTCCGGTAGAGGGGGTCGCTAAAAAATTTCTGCCGACCTCATGTCTTCTTCGTGTGACAGTGGTGCAGTGCGGACCCCTAGTGCCTGGTTTAAGAGGATATTTACCTGGAAAGTGAGTTTAATATTGAAATATGAAAAGAAAAGTTAACTAAGAGTTAGGATAACCGTCCTTTTAACGATAGGCATTATTTATTGGCAAATTTGGGAAAAATCCGATTCGGACTTTGCACCCAGCGAAGGCGGTAAGGATCGCGTGGCCCATTCCTAGTGCCCAGTGCCCCAATTCAAAAAATACTGAGTTTCTCCGCGTTGAAAAAAACGAGGTATTTATTATTTGAATGAAATGAATAAGTGTAAGTTGAGGAATTCCTCGTTTTTTGTAGATTGTGGGCAGGGAAGCGAGTTTCTCCCTCTGGTGGAGGCGCTGCGCCCTGCGGGGACCCTGCCAACCGCGTGGTTTTTTTTCTCGTTGCCGACAAGGATTCGAACAAGGGTTTCGGAAAAGAAAAAAAAGTCCAGCTAATTCGTGCCTCTTTTAAGTGATTGCGGTCGGGTCGGAATGATAAGCCACCCTTAGAGGGTCATCATAGCGGGCCACATACAAACAACCGCTTCGCCAAGTGGACACATACAATCAGCCGCCCCGCGGGGAGCATCAAATCAAGGGCCACCACCGCGTGAATTCAAATTGTCAGACGACCAAGAAGGGAAAAAAAGGGAAAACGAAAACTACGAAAAAAAGGGAAAACGAAAACTACGAAAAAAAAGGAAAATGACGAAATGCTGAAATATTTCGCCCGCGTAATTTGTATTTGTGCTTGTCATATGTGTTAATTTAATCTTATTATTCCTCCTATTATTAAATAGTTAAGAATCATCGAGGAACTCCTGTAGCGGCCGCCACCGGAACTCTCCCGAATTGAATTAAAGCAAAAAAAAAGAGAACTTCACGAATATAACAAACAAAACACAAGTTAAAGAGTGAGTAACCACATTAAGTGTAAGTGTCGTCCTGTTTTCCGGGGTATTGTTATTTTCTTTTGAAGAACTTAATTTAATATTGAAAAATTGTCGATACGCTATATTCTTCTGTTGTAATTTGAAGGTTCTTAATATTATTATATACAAATAAAAAAAAAGGTTTGTGTTTGTTTTCCTACTTGACGGTCTGTGTAGATATTCAGGCCGTTGAGTGGAAAACGAAGTTGACATCTCTGGGCCATACATCAACCAAAAATGTCAGGCGAAAGCATCAACTGACGCTAGATTCAAATTTGAAATTCTGCTACATTACAGACTCCAATCGCATGGTTTTCTAAAAAGCAGCCTGTTGTTGCTTTATCTATAGCTGAAGCTGAATATGTTTCTGCAGCCACTGGCGTAAAGGAGATTATAGCAATGAATTATTTACTCAAAGAATTAATTAAAGTTAATTGTCGAAAAGGACAGACAGCAGCAACTATAAATCGTCTACGTAACAAAATCGAAGAAAACGGACTCACGGTGACCAAAGTGGATAAAGCGAACTCAATGGTCGCATTGTACAAAACAGATTATATTTCCAAAATGCAATCGGCCATATCCAAACTAAATGTTGACCAACTTCCCAAAGACCCGAAACAGCAATTCTTGAAGGATTTAAAACAATCGATCTCAAAGACATCCACCTTTTTCAATAACGAGTACGAGAAGAGGAAAGTAATACCTATGAATGCAGAGGCCCCCAAGATCTATGGTTTGGTTAAGGTCCACAAGGAAGGCAACCCTTGTCGCCCCGTAGTCCCTTACACAACCGCGCCGGCATATCATTTGGCCAAGGTGGTTAACAATAAGATCCGTCAACTTACCCAATTCGAACCGAAAAATGGAGTCCGAAATTCAGTGGAACTTGTGATGAAACTACGAGATCTACCTCGCACCGTGGACAACTTCAAGCTGGTAACCTTTGACGTTTCGAATATGTTCTCCAATATTCCCTCTAACGAATATCCTGCATTAGTTCAAGCGTTGTTGACCGATAAAGGCGTTTGTCAACACGAGAAACAAGATTTGGTGAACCTACTGAAGACTTGCCTTCAACAAAATTACTTTCAATTCGAGGGAAAAACATTCCTACAGCGCACTGGATTACCCATGGGTTCGCCACTAAGTCCACTCCTAGCAGAAATCTATATGAATAATTTCGAGGCACAAGTGTTGTCCTCCTCACTATCCAAGAAGCATATTTCCTTCTGGTTTAGATATGTAGACGACATCCTGGTGGGTTTCGAAGGAACAGATAGGCAACTGGATACATATTTAACATCCTAAATGCGTTCAATGATAATTTACAATTCACCGTGGAAAGGAGTTTCAACAACACTATTAATTTTCTTGACCTAAGCATCTCGTACACAAATAAGGAGTTCGATTTCAATATTTTCAGAAAACCAACATTTTCCGATGTAACTATACCTGAGGACTCAATCTGCTCATGGTCACACAAAATAGCAGCATACAGGTCAATGGTTCATCGCGCATTTCAAATCCCCATGTCTGATTCAAATCGAGCGAGTGAACTCAACACCATTAAAACTATCGCTACGAAAAACGGATATCAAACTAACACAATAGAAAATTTGATCAAGAAGAAGGAAATCAAAATGACGAGAAACATGATATATCCCAATACTTCAATAGAGAATCAGAACAAATACATTTCACTGCCGTTCATTCCCGAAAACTAATTGTATTTTAAATAAAAAATAATTTCCGGACTGTGTTTCGTAAGGAGCACAAAAAAGTTGCGGTCGTGAAATCCCGTGCGAGAAGCGAGGAGATGTATACGCCTAAACTGTGGTACGTATATTACGAGTATAACCACCTTCTCTTCCTGCAACAGCAAGAGGAGGCAC
Source organism: Chloromyia formosa (assembly GCA_964017055.1). NCBI lineage: Eukaryota > Metazoa > Arthropoda > Insecta > Diptera > Stratiomyidae > Chloromyia > Chloromyia formosa. The sequence goes on along the minus strand of OZ024815.1, from coordinate 145,671,075 downwards.
TTGCAGGCTGTTCTATAGTTTTGGTAAGAGTGTTTCGCTTTAGCTTCTTAATAATAAACTCGCACAAAAGTCCAATTTTAGGGATTATATTAGATTTGAAGATCATCTCATTTAATACGGGCGATTTTCTACAACGGATCAATTTTCTAATTCTTGGATCTTTTTTCTTATTTTCTTAGAAAAGCTGTCCGGTGCGGCTCCGGTACAATGGAACATGTTCATTTTTGGGATCATAATTTTTACCGCTCCATTACCGGTCCAATATATGGGGACATGTTTTTGCGATTGTTATGGAATTCTTTAGTGATGCGGTCGCCAGTTTTCAACCGCTGTCGCGTGTAAATTGTGTGGTAGACACTTTTTTGTGAGTCTGTGGAAGTTGCAGTATTCGCAGAGAACAAATTCAATTCGCATGTCTGACAGCTGATGGATCTGGATTGCCGTTTCTAAGACAACTTATGATCCATGGACCTGGGTCTGGGTCGGAACTGGACCCCGTCCCTGATTTTTGTGTTTTTGGACCGCGACCTATGTCTTGTCACTGCCATATTTCCCAACAGGTCAGCTGTTTGTCAAAGCACCGACGACATAACAAGCAGTCAACCGTATGTAAACGCGTGCGGTCGCCCGGTGAAATCTCGCGATTTTTGTGCGTAAAAGTGAGTTTAGTGTCGCGATTTCAAGTGTAAATAAAAGTAGTAGTTATCAGTGACGTGAGGAAGTGAGAAAAAGTTAAGTGCCGTGAAATACCGAGCAAAATTGATTGTTAAGAAGTGCGAGGTTATAGCCGGAATTTTGGCTGGAGCCGGTGAATTCAGCAGAAACTCCCGGAAGTGCTACAAAAAGTGACTGTAAAGTGGTTGTCAAATGACAACATTCCAGGTAATTTCCGGCCTTTTCATCGGAATTCATAGGGTAAGTACACGTTTTTTTGTTGTGCTTATATTTTAGTAGAGTGAAGCGCCCGAAAATGCAGATCTTGTCCACGATGTTGGCGAACCGGACGAAAGTTTCACCGCCAGGCATCTAGTCCTGTCAGCTGCAGTGAAACTTTCGTCTGGTTCGTTAACATCGTGTTCGTGTCATAACGTCATTGCTTTGACAGTCCGGCCTGTTAGTAAAGATGGCAGTGGTATTGTCCGTTGCTGTAATCGCATTGAAATATCATGAATGACAGTTACCTGTTTCACTGAGCTGTCATTCGTAATCGCATCGCAAGGAAATCGTATAGTGTATGTGCAGCAGAGATTGGACGATATTTTGCGGCGATTCATCGTCCAATCGATGGAGTAGCAATGACCCATTCCACTATATCATTACCATCTTAATATACAGGCCTCCTATCAGCTGATTTTGAGTGATGAATGACGTCATTACTTCGTCTGTTTCGTCATAGAGTCTGTGAAAAAGAATCCAGTGGTTGGCTACTGATGGCGTCGAGCTCAGTTTTTGTGCATTTAGTGTTTAGTTTTCGTTTTCCGCATGGTGATTATCTAGTGATCTGAGAAAACAAACGCGTGCGTGATGAAAATGTGTCATCCAGTCAAAAGGCGCATTTTTTCAAAAGTTTGAAAAAAAAAAATACCAAAGTGCCTGGTGAAAACCCCATTTTTTTAACGAATCATAAAATAGTTTTCGCTAAAAAAGTTTGTGAACTGTTCGGCGATATTATGCGACTAATCCCCAGGGCTGCGGTTTCGACCAAATTGCTGCAAGTGTCCAGAAAGTGTGTTTTGAAGAGGACAAAAATGTCGGCTGACACAATTCCAATTGTAAACGTATGTCGTGCCGAGGACAGTGTCGTCTGTAGCCACTGTCTGGGCAAGGCATGAATGACGTAACATTGACGTCAACAACGAAAGAAGACTTCACCGCGATCAGCTGAGCGGAGGCCTGTATATAAACATGGCAATGACTATATTCCAATAGCCCCCATATACGATCCAATCCGTCGTCAGATTGATCTGAAGATATTTTGATCGTCAGATCGATTGCACAGTGTATGTGACTATCGTTGACGATTTCACCGATCAGAAGATCAAATTTTATCTGCCGATTTTTTTGTGCGATTTTACTGCAATCCGTCGGTCTGACGATCGATTGGATGGTGTATGTGATAATCGCAAGTGAATGTCAAATTTTCAAATCACTCAACTATGAAATTGGGGGATTCTGATGATTTTAAATGGCTCTGCAATGGAAATGTCAAATATGTAGTATGCGGAAATGCCACACAAATCCAAATAGTTAACAAAAATTAATGCAGGTTGGATTTGGAGTGAATCATAACCTATTTTTTTAAATTGTCATTCGTTATCGCATCGCACGAAAATCGTACAGTGTATGTGCAGCAGAGATCGCCAGATATTTGTAATGAACTATAGACGTAAAAGTACTGGAAGGGACCAAAGGCATAATTGTAATTCAGCAGTGTGGTATTATACACATAATCAGTTGACAGAAAACAAAAAAAAATGAACGAATATTTTATTTGATTCATTACGGTATCTCAATGTACAGAAAGTTAAACGTAGAGGGGGTTAAAGAGGACAATGTTACAATGTGTGTGGCGAAATAGCGTATTCCTTTTCCAATTGAACAAATTGCCGCTTAACGTTTATCTTCGACACGGGTCATAAGAATTGATAAATTTATAAAATACAATTTATTTTATTTAAGTTCTGGTTTATTATTTTGTAGAAACAACTTTTAATTGTCGTGGCAATTTTCAAAATGAATAAGTTCGGCATTAACTAAGAAAACATCATAGACATTACAGAAATGGACCGTGCTTATACTTTCTAAAAAGTGTCGGAACATCTGGTTAGACTTTATTGGTCTACATTATACGGATACCATTCAGTGGTCTAAATTGTGTTTGTCAGTCAGTAGGCTGACAGTACATCGCGAAAACAGTGGAAATCCACTCGTCGTGCGCGGAAATTCGTCCATTTATGTTTGCTTTTAATTCGATATGAGGAGCTCAACCATTTCCGAAACACCCGGAAGATCTCTGTGACGGACAAACGAATTGCAGATCCCATACTGGCGTGCGCTCCCACAGGTTCCGGCAAAACAGTGGCAACGCAAATGATTTCGAGCCATGATTCTCGTGCGAATGTCACAGTCTCACCGAAAACAACGGCCTGAAGACACATCTCATCAACAAGTCGGCCCGCTGGAGCGAAAGTTCTGCGAGAAGAGCAACAAAAGTACGAAATTCTGGTGTCCAACACAAATCGAGTGTATTATTTGTGTCGCGTGTCCTGGTGAGTCTTGTTCTTCGGTCGTTTGGCACATGATGGCTTTCGGATGCGATTACAGTATTCTGTCTTGCAGGGTTAAATGGTTCGTAGTCGACGAAGCCGATAAATTATTGGAGGATTACTTCAAGGATCCATTCGACTAAATTTTAGCAACCTGTCCGAGTCCATACCGAAAAGTAACTTCATTCAGTGTCATGCAGTTCCGATGAACTGAAATAGTTGATTAAATGTCAGAACTGAAAGCTGGCAATTCGCCTACTCAATAATTTTTGAATTTTTGGTCTAAAACGTTAGAAAGTCTAACCACATGTTCCGGCCACTTTTCCAATGGAAAATTATAGGGCAAGCGCAATCCATATTCTATAAAATCTATGGAAAACATGCAATAGAAACTTTACGTTGTTGATTTTTTTTTTGTAAGGAAAATTCACCCAGTGGGTTAATAGACGGAGACTTTAGAGATACGTTACGGGAAATTTTCAGAATAAGGTAAAATGAATGAAATCATCAATTTTTACATATCAAGAAATATCGAAAATATTAAATAGAAAAGTAAATATAAGTTAGAATGAATAAATTGAAAGAAAATAACAAAAAAAAAGAAAGAATTTAAGAATATTGTAAAGTAATATTTGTATTCCGATAAAAGAAAGAAATATTGTGCGAATGTTTAAACCTTCGCTTTCATGAAGATTTTTTACAACGCGGGTTCATAGTATCTACCCAGGTAGATAAAAAAAATAGTCCATACATTTTGTATGTGATTTTGTATTTACATCCAAGATAATTACAAATGTATATTGCAGTATGATATAGCATCATGGCAAAATAATAGATCTGCAAATCTATCGATTGCAATATCGATAGTATCGATCATTTCTATATAAAGTATCGAAATTATCGAATGCTCCCTTTGGATAATAAAGTGCATGCCTGTAAACCAAAGCGGGACTTCTCGAATTATGTCACATTCTGATTTAGTTAGAGCGTTAGGGAAAACTCTTATCTTCTCCGTATCATGGTTCAGGCAGTGTATGAGCGGTTGACCGTCTGGAGTGCTAAGTGCATATAAGCGTGCGTTTACACGTGAACATCTCGCCGAATTTGAACATTACCGCGGTAATGTTCTTGAACATTAGGACTAATATACCAACAACTACCAAGTAAATTTCGTTGCCACACACGGAAGGCATGCAGAAAGATGGGTTGCTAGAAAGATACATATTTGCCCATGGACCCGTAAACAGAAAATTACCCTTCGTCTGTTTGCTGTCATTTGGTAATAATATGCGTAGGTATTGTTGATTCGTAGTGTTGTTGTTTTAGTTATGAGACCTTTTTTTGAAAGCATTGTCTCTATTGAAGAGATCAGTAGATATCGGGTATGCATTTTTCTACCCCAAGTACATATTACTGGGTTATGGTTTTTGACTTGTTATTGTTTTGCATTGGGAAATCAATTTGATGATGAAATTTATGGATGAAAGTAATGATCACACGAAGGCGAAGTTTAATTTAGATTGTTTGGAACTCTATCTAAATGCTGTAAATCAATTAATTTGTACGTATGTCACGTACATTGTATGGATTTTTTTTATTTTAAAATAGTTTAAGTGAATAAAGTACAAGTAATACGCAAATATGTACCAACATGGAATTGTGGTTTTGTGAAGGAATACATTACATGCAGCCTAGAATTATAGGTATGTACGTACATACATCCACATTTTTGTGTAGTGGGGAAAATTTCTTGTTTATGGCCCGTTGCATATAAAATTAGATTAGACGGGAATAAAGTGCGATGCATGTTGTTTGTTCAGTGTGGAGACAAATGAAATAGACTATTGCTGAAGGCTTTTTGAGTCTCTGTATCTACCTGATTCTCAGTAGATACTTTATCTGTTGCTCAATAGGGGCTGTATCTTTTGGTCAATAGATAATGAGTCTGTTGCTCAGTATATACTGTGTCTGTTAGCCAATATATATTGCATCTGTCGCTCAGTAGATACTGTATCTGTTGGTCAGTTGGTACTGTATCTGTTCTTTGTAGACACTGTATCTGTTAATCAGTAGATAGAAAATGAGAGACCAGTTTTCATTCAGGTCTTGTATGGGATCACATCTGGATCAGAGTTGAAAATGAATTAGCTGAAATAAACTTCTTTCTCCGCCATCCGCCTCTAAACCTTTCTATACTGAGCCCGTAATTCGGCTCCATGCGGCGAAGTGTCTATATGATGGCTGTTTAAGTTCGCTCGTCGCAGATCCGTGTCGTTTTTTTTCATCTGACACCGAAATCAAAATGACTCCATAATGAATAATTACACCAATTGTACGTTTCGGGTACATGCCATACATTGCCTAGGTTCAGGATTCTCAACGTTGCAATTAGCAAATGCATGTCAAACGATAAAAAGGGAAATCAACCAGAACAATTTTCTGATTCATTTCATTAGTTTGTATTTTACATGTCATCTCCACTTGAAATTGAACTGAGAAAATTTCAAGCACAACAATTGTTCCCAACCAATACACGCACTTTTCACATCCTTCCACAGTATAGCATAAAATTAATACATTGAAAACGCCCTACATGTATAGTATACATGGATCGTACAAACTCAAGAAATTTACGGTTTCGATAAAATTACCACGATTATTTGAAGAAGAGTCTTCATTATTTCCGCGAAAAGGAAGCTCCTGTTTTGCCAAAAAATTACAGTATCGATTAAACGTTTCAAAATATTACGATTACGCTCAACTTTTTCATTATGCAAACTAACAGATATTGCCACCTGGTTACTAAGCATAAACTCTATACGCTGAGAACCAAAATTATCTAATTTAATTAACGACTGAAGATGTTTTTCGGAACTTGAATGCTTTGCTGCTGAGCCAGTAAAATTATTCAAATCACTAAATCCAGCTTTATTCCAAACAGATTTTTCATTCGTGAACAAAAGACACGGCCAGCAAAATAACTTATTTAATTTACAGCTTCCCATTAACCAAATGTACTTTTCATACGTTTCGATATGGAATTTTCGCGTAATATTTTTTAATTTAAACTCTAAACTAAGATCTGGCTTCGGTCTATCCGATTCTATAATTTCTCTTTTCTTGGCAAAGGAAAGAGTTGAAAATCCCGCTTTTAGTACGAAATCCGTCGCGCAGCAATACTCCGACATAATGCGAAAAGAAAACTTACCACTTTTATCACAAATCAAATCAATTAAATCACTACAAACGGTCAAAAAAACTTCAAATCACAATTTAATCAAAATCACCCGATTGCACTGATTTCCTCTTTTAAATTGCAACGGAAAATCCATTACATAACAAAAACAAAAGCTCTACTGGAAAAATCAAATTCCCATAAACATTCCCTGCATTGGCAACATTTCATTAACAAGCATCATTGGGCTTTATCCCACACACAAAAGCAGTCGCGCCAGTGCTTCACTTGTCTCATATAAATTTGCGAACAAAACAAAAAAAAATCGTTGCCCAATGTACTACCGAAATCCAAGATTCCCATTTTCTGGAATCAACATGTCTCTAGTATTTGGATGCACACATGGTACATGCATCTAAAGATCTAGGCACATTTTCCTATTCTAAGTTGGTGTCTATGGTGTGCAAAATGTGGGAGGTTTGAATATTATCTAAAGTAATTGAACGAATGTTTTTTAACCAAAAGAAGGCGCGGATCAGAATTTGAATGTGTAAAGGAATATTTGAATGATAATATGTATTCTTCAGCTTAAAGAAAAACATTGACTGAAATGATGATATGTGTATTGGTGTAAGCAAAGTTTATTATTGAATTGCTTATTTCGGTAAGTCAAGCAGTTTGGAATTGCTTACTACGAGTGCACGTCACTGATGTATATAAGTTGTTCTCGTTTCGATGTGCTTCGTGTAGACAGGCACATAATCGGTTTTGTGCCTGGAACAATTGTGCCTAGTGTAGACAGCCTCATTGAAATTATTGATCATACGGCAGAGATTAATAAGATCTTTTTTGTAGTACAATTTTACGTTTTAGAATCAATTGCCTACCTAAATGTATACATCGATAAGCAAATTATACGAAAATATGGGTTAAATAATATACCTACATCTTTATACTAATATATCTATCTAATATACCTACATAGCTCAAACAGTTACATTTTAATCAATCAGACATCTGATCGCGTTTCGATCTAACACCTCACAAAAAAATATCCATTTGTCCTTATTTCATTATTTTCTGACCTGGTGTCATAAAATCGAAAACAAACCAAAAAAAAACAAAGAAACAACAACTCAACTCAAATTACCCATCGTCTATCGGCAATTTGTGTGAAACGCAAGACGATTGAAATAGATTCGTAGCATATACATTTTCTCTCAATGGTTGACCCTCGTTTGAAAACATACCTCCATATGAAAAGGTACATTTCCATTAAATTCGGCGAATATTTTCGCCCGTTCCCATTCCTCATGGGAACAGCACTGAAAATATTCGCCGAATGCACCTTTTGTCGTTTTAATGCTTTTTCCTTAAGACGCGCAGCAATATTCGGCGAAAAAGTTCTCGGGAAATGGATAGATGGGAACATTGCCTGTTCCGTTCGGCGAATATAATGCTATTGTTATTGTATTCACATTCAAATTCGGCGAGATGTTCACGTGTAAACGCACGCTTAGAGTAATGCATGCATCCATACGAGCGCGATACGAAGTTTTTGTTTTGAGATTTTATTTCATTTACCTCTTTGTTACATTTGCTTGTTTGTGAAAATTTAAATATGAGTACCGGTAGCAATTTTGAATATATTTCTGCGGCAGCTCTTTCCAGGTTGGTTTTTAATGATTTAATAATACCGCAAAAGTTAAGTTAGTTTATTTTTACGGAATAGATTGTCTTATGATGAGAGGCAAGAATATCTACGCAACATGTTTACTGCTGAATGTGATTTGGATAATCCCGAGGCTAAAGTTGCTGACAGCGATTAAGAATATTTGACCGATGCAGAAGGTATGGATTCAGATGCAGAAATCGCTGACGCAAACATCGATATTGAAATAGATAGTGAAAGTGAATCTGACAATGATGAGAGTGATCATGAGGAACCAGTGGCCACCCCTAGTGAAAATTTCTTCAACTGCAGAGATGGTACGAAGTGGTATAAAGAAAATAATATTTTACGTTCACTCGTCAAGGATCCCACAATATCATTCGCAAATCATCATTTATGGAGCCTAATCCGATCACTAAAAATTTATTGCCAGTGGATACATTTTTTTGTATTATGAGTTCGCCCATTAGAGACCAAATTTGTAGGTTTTCTAACAAAAAAGCCGAAGAATTTTACAGTAAATGGAACGCCGAAAATCCGACTAAAATCGCCGTTGTATGGACACCAATTACTGATGAAGAGTTCATTGCCTTCATTGGAATTTTACTCGTCATGGGCTCTCAGAAATCATATCAAGAAAGGTAACGGAGCTCTGGAAACAAAATTCCTTTCCACTGTATCGTGCAACTATGTCAGTGAATCGTTTCCAAAACATTTTACGGCTCATTCGTTTTGACAACCATGCCACAAGAGCCTCCCGCCAGTCTGAAGATAAGGCAGCACCGATAAGGGATGTATTCGAGATGATCAACTCAAATTTGAGATCTCACTTCATGCTTTATGAAGTTATTACTGTGAACGAGCAGTTATATGGATACAGAGGTCGCACAAAGTTCACGCAGTACATACCGTCCAAACCAGCAAAATATGGGATTAAGATCTGGTGGGCCTGCGATGCATCTACATCTTATCCGCTGAATGGGCAAATTTATTCAGGAAAAGTTGGGAATACCAGAGACGTTAACCAAGGCGAGCGAGTTGTGAAGGATCTAGTTGCTCCCTACAAAAATTCAGGTCGGAATGTCACGGTAGACAATTTTTTCACTTCGCTTCCGTTGCTCCAGGAACTTTTGAAATGGAATATGACCATTGTCGGTACGTTAAAAAAACAAACGGTATATACCCGAGGAATTCAAAGCCTCAACGCGACGAGAGGTATATTCCGGTGAATTTGGATTTGGACTAACTGCAACGATGTGTTCCTACGTCCCAGCAAAGGGTTGTGCTACTATCGTCTATGCATCGTGATTCAGCTGTATCAAATATAAAACAGAAGCCAGAAATTATTTTGTTTTATAACAAGACCACAGGCGGCGTGGACAATGGATAAAATGGTATCCCAATATACCACAAAAAAGGCAACCACGCGTTGGCCTCTAGCTCTGTTTTATAACTTGTTGGACATATCAGCTTACATAATTTAAGTAACAGGCACTTGTAATATGTACACAACATTGCCTGTATAAATATAGATAATAGTGTTTAAGTGGAAATTTCCATACCATAATAAAATAATATAATAAAAGGACCTTGCTCGAAAAACTCATGATGTGTTAACATGTCCGAACAGGCCTAACATTGCATTGTATCTTGACCTGCGCGTCAACAGTAAAGATAAGAGAAATCCGACCTACGCGTAAATTCTAAGATATTCTCTGCATGTGCGTTCCGCATGATAGAGATAAAGGACAAGTGACTCACAGGGACTCTGTTATGTATTTGCCCTGTGTGATCATTGGACTTAGGTATAGATAGGATAAGATGTACTATTTAAGCAAGTAGATCTTAAGAACCAAAGAGTTGTCAAATATTATTGGACCATAGAAGTCCGAGCTTCCTTCCTTCCTAAAATAAAAGTTTTGTAAATATAAGACGTAAGTCTTTTTTTTATTAAAACATAATTTCTACGTCACCAACAATCCGCATAGTTCTGTCAAGAAGTCTCGACGTAGACAATTTATTACGAATTTGGGCGAACATTATTGCATTCCGCAAATTAGGACGAGAGCTAAAAGACCTATAACTATCAGCAAGTTTTATGTCAGCACAGCTATTTAGTGCATTTAAGGTATTATTTTTTAACGATTTGCGACTGAGAAATATAAACAACTTTTCATATTTTAGGCGAGTCAATCTCGAAATCGAATTGTGATGATGAGTTTCAAGCTGATGATGAGCCGCAACGAGACGCTAGTGGTCGCATCAAACAAAAATGTGGTTGCTACATGTGCTACCGAGACGCAAAAAGGAAGAGAGCTACACGCCAAGCATGTGTCAAATGCAAGAAGCTCATATGCGTAGAACATAGCCTCACGCAGACAAAGTGTCAAGATTGTCATATGGGCTCATCCTCAGGGAAATGACAATTTGCGTACATAAATGTTTCTTTTGTGTAAAAAATGAAAATGGATTAAGTATATATCGTCGCTTTAATGTAGAAAGGGCGTAACTAACATTTTGTTCGAAGTCAGGTTTTTTGTGGATTTTAATAAGTCATTCTCAAAGAACAATCCCCTTAAAAATTTCTATTTATTTTAAATCTATTACTTTTTCACTATAGCTTATTAAAATTTTGAAGTATAGCGTGTTTTGAGTGTGATCTACCCGAAAAGACGAAAAATTGACGTCGAGAAAAATGTTAGTTACGCCCTTTCTACATTAGAACAACGATCTGTACATGTAAATAATGTTTTACGACTACCAACTAATTTTAGAATACTTTTTTTGGCATTATATTGGAAAAAGTACGGGATTTCCGTACAAATTTATAAATATCTACCCCGGTAGATACTCATTAACCCACGCACACAAAAAGACAAAACTAAAAAAAAATATGAAGAACTGCTATAAATTTTATTTTTTCTTATTTTCCTAATTAACTAGGAAAATTGGTAACTGAGTCGGAGGCGTTTTGCGATTTGATGGGAACTCGCAAGGTTATTAGCAAATGAAAATTGAAATATCTACCCGGGTAGATATCATGAAAGAGAAGGTGGTAGTAAGTAAGAAGTTTAATTGGAATTAACTAAAAATTAAAAAAGTGAAGAAAAAAAACGATATAACGCCACTAATACAAATTAGAAAGAAAATAAATCCTACAATTAAGTCAAATTAAATCACGATTATGTTTTGCTTCCTGAACTCCTGAAAGCCGACTCAAAACCCAGCCCATACTACCGATAGCTGAGCTAGCTATCAAGCACGCGTCACCTCTGGTCATCTCTGAGGAGATATTGGCACTTATGTAGGTGTCACGGCAGGTCTGAACGACCAGCCTCGATCTCCGTCCTCGGTTTGAGCCCAGCTCAAGCAAACAATTCGTTACATATTTTGTGGCGATCCATCGTCAGATCGATCTGACGACGGATTGTATCGTACATGGGGGCTATAAAACAAAACCAGCTACAAGCCTGGAACCAGGATTTCAGTTCAGTGAACCGGCCTACTATTTGCCGGCTGTTACGCTCCCAGCCTACTTTTTGACAGCTCCCACAAAGAGCACGAGAGCACTGTCATATTTCTTGACATTTCCTCGGATATGTCTTGTGTATGGTGGAATTTTGGTAAAAATTGACTTTTTCCGCGATGTACGCTAGTTGTGACTAATTTTCCTTTCAAACGTTTCAGATATTCGGCATCGACAACGAAGGTAACGAAGACTTACGCTTGCTAGCCTCCTTTCAAATTCAGATACAGGAATTGTTCAGCAAAAATCGATCATATCCCGTAATTTTGTTCTAAAACCTTCTAGAGAACAAGCTTGGAAGTAGGCCGGTCACAGACACAACTACAAAAAAAAATTTGCACGGTGTCTGATGGAACGCAAGTGGTCCCGCGGAACATTTTATTCGGAAAGTTTGGGTTCCCGGTCGATTTGCGCCGTAAAAAGTGAATATGTTGTGTAGTGAAGTGTCGTGCTTACGGTGACGTAAAAACTTGCGGAAAAACCTTAATTTTCGACGAAATTCGCGTGTTTTAAGTTGCCGTGGAAAAGTTTTGTTTACATTCGTGTGGCACGTGATAAATTTGTGAGAGAGCCGCAGGGCGGCTGTTACATGTCGTGAATTTCCATTGATTTTACTCGAAAATGTTAAAATATTAGATTTTAATTTTTTTGTTCCGGGAAGTATAGGAATTAGTGCGAAAATGCGGATATTAAGTTGAAGTTTCCGGCATAACGTTTTATTGGTTGTTTACTACAAAAAGAATCAAATTCCGACCGGGACTTACATTACGGAGGGGTTCTCAGGTGCTATAGAAAAGGGAGCGAGTCAAGAACGCGAGAAGAAAAGACCAGAAAAAAAGGAACCGGAAACTACTTCGCCGCACGTATCGCCAGCAGTGCCGGGGCTTCGCCCGCATTTACAGTTCGCAGTGCTGGGACTTCGCCCGGAAAAAAATTCCCGTCCATCCGGCCAACCCTAGTACGAAGGAAGAGTGGTATCTATGGCCTGCCATTCCTAGGGCTTCGCCTCCCATAAAAACAAAAAAAACAAATCAAGGTATTCATGTTATGTGTATGTGTTTGTGAGTATTTATTTATGCGCGTATAAAAAGAAAATAGTGATTGATAAATTATTTCCCGGTATTTATTCGAAAAAAAAAATATATAAATATGTAATTAGGAATTTAGTGTCTGTAATCGTGCGCTGTGTAGTGATATCATCCTGTAGCGGCCGCCATAGGAGTAGTTACTACCGCCGGTAAATTTTGCGAACGAACGAAAAAAAAAAATATCCTGTAATCAACCACCTGTAATGCACCATGTTATGGTCTGGTAGTGCTGCTCCCACCGGCAGATCGAGGCAGCACCTGATGAGTAGTGATCTGTTGGTGGTACGAAACCAGAGACCGAGGGTCCCATTACACCCGGACCCAGGTGCCCGGCCTGAGACACACCATCCTTTCGAAGGATCATTTTGGTATCTCTCAACGTAAGTAGGGTTTTAACAGATTTTATACATTTATATTCTTATTCTCATAGGAACAATGACATTTTAATGGGAGTTCCGGGAATTACAACTCTCTGGTTGTGCAATTTAAGTGATCAGTTGTTGAACATTCCCGGACAAACTTCTGTAAATTACAATAACGTCATCTTTTTTTAATAATTGAATTCCCATTCAAAACACGAAATTTAAAAATATTCAAATGCTTTCTTTTAAGTCGACGAAAGTGGCTGAGTCATGAGACCAAGGAATATAGTATTGACAAAATGCCGGCCAAAGTTCCAAAACAACAGCGCAATTATCAATCCTACATCTCACGGTAGCTGACCGACGCGACGCGCGTGCTATCTGTCGCCTGCTGAGGAGGTTTCGGCACTTAGGTACCCGGTCCGGTTGAAACGACCATGCACTCAACCTCCGGTCATCAACGTCATAAAATATTACATATGATGTGATCCTGATCCCTCATGAATTTTATATTTCAGCGGAGAGGCTACGCCTCGAGGGGTGGTAGACATTTTTTATTTTTTTTCCTGTGTAGTACTGTTAGGGTCCTCGCGAGGTTTTTTTTTGTGTAACACTTTTTTGTGTAACACTGCGGAGCAGAGAGATTTCAACAGGACGATTTATGAAAAAAGTAAAATAACTCTTAGCAGAGTAAAAAAAATGTTTATAAAAAATTGTGGGTTACGATGATAGGGAAATGGTAAAGAAAACATTTCTTTTTTCCATATTTTGCACGTGCAAATTCAAGTTTATAGTATAGTGTCCTATTTATAGGACAGTGGCAAAGAATGGGTTAAGCGCTGAATGAATAATCGGCAAATACCAGAAAGGCTTTCGGGGGAGCGATCTGTTCTGCAAAGGGTTAAGGCAAATAGTACTGTAGTAGCAACGCCAAACCTTACCTCATTATTTTTATAGTTTTAGGGCGGGGGTTTTATAGGATGGTCATAGCTGAGAGGGGGAAGTGGGCACCAAACCTTAATCTACACCCAAATGTAGGTAAATACCAAAACTCGTTTATTAATTACACATTTTAAGTTTAAAAATATCAAAAACAATCTCCACCCAGTTTACATATTAACAAATGGAAAATATTGAATACGACCACTAGACCAACCAATTGTCAAAACACTATCCGAATTTTTACGATTCTTACTTTGGAAACGAATTTACGAGGGAAATTCGATGCCGAGAACAGTTATGAAACACGATGGCGAAATGCTGAACTGATGTTTGTATATGGGCGTGCTAAAAACTACAACGCTGCGAATGTCCTTAAATATAATACCAAAATATTGTCCATTGGGATCCCATGCAATTGACTGTGTCATACCACCCGCCGTATGCTCAGGACCCATTGAGGACCTGAAAATAAAACATATCAAAGTATCCATAACATAAATATTTACCTGACACTAACTAGCTTCGTTCCAGTTCATGTTTCATCATCACGCAAAGAGCACTGCATGCAGATACATCCGGACTTTATGGGGACATAACAACATGACATACAAATTGGGATCCATGGTCCACAGTAGAACGCCAATTTGACATCCCACTGCTAGCCCAGCGGCGCTATATGGACGCCATGAAAGTGATGTGATACCACTGTGAACACGAATACTATCGTCGCTGGATGCCACGGCAATTTTGAAACAACTCGGATGCCATCGAATGCATCTTATGTGACTTTTTGATCAGTCCCTGGAAAAAGGTTGCGTTGAAAATGTATACGCTATTCAGAATTTGGAGTTGTCTCACCTTGTTTCCGAATACTTTGTTATACAGTCCATTTCTTCCTCATTCAAACTTCTTCCAGGACATTCGATAGCAATGTTTCCGGTTAAGAAATTAGCGTACATCTCGAAAAAAGGCAATTTTTAACAAAAAATCCACCATACACAAGACACATCAGAAGAAATGTCAAGAAATATGACAGTGCTCTCGTGCTCTTTGTGAGAGCTGTCAAAAAGTAGGCTGGGAGCGTAACAGCCGTCAAATAGTAGGCCGGTTCACTGAACTGAAATCCTGGTTCCTGGCTTGTTGTATAGATGGTTTTGCTATATTCTTAATTACTGCGTTTTAGTTCAGTGGGATCTGCCCTCTTTTTGAAAACTCCGCGCTCGGTCTACTTTTTGACAATTCCTAATTTTATAGAGGATTTTGTTTCCACCGAAACACATTTTTTCGTTATTTTTTGTTTCACTATAAGCACAACACTTCACTGCACAACACATTTCACATTTCATGGCGCAAATCGACCGGGACGGGAACCGATATTTGTTAATAAAACCTTCGATTCAACATCGGCCGATTTCGAGTTATGGCTGTGTGTGAAACAGGCCTACTTTCTGGCTTGTTGTATAGTGGTTTTGCACCAGATGCCGCGACGCTCACTCGCGAATGCCTAATTAATTACACCTCTGTCAGACTAAATCAGTTCAGTCGCAGAAATGCGACCACACAATATTCAATATTCACACGATACTATAAAAGGGGGGAAAATATGGTCTCAATCGATAGACTTAATCACATTATTCTAATTGCAGATTTATGTATGCATTTTCAAGCGGAAATGGAGAAGATTCTTGCTAAATTAAAATTAACTCCCGTATAAATAAGGTACGATGCATCATCAAACAACAGACGCGAAAACGTTCAAAAAAATACACAATTGATTTTGTATTGTATAAATATGTAAAATAAATGGAAATATTAAAATCAATCCCTATTGAGAGCCGTCAACCTGTTTAACTTCCGCTGTTCAATCCGCATAAAATATCTTGCATCTATTACCATTTTTCTCTGCTTAACATCATTCAACTTATATATTATCTGTTCGAATTTACAAAATTTCCTAATCTACAATAAATATTATTTAGAAATATGCACTTTTTGACACCATCAGTCCTTCCTTTCGCATACTTTTCGAAACGATGCGACGCTCGCTCATTAATACATTTTAAAAATCATACCTGGCTAGACTTCGTCGCAGAACGGATGACCTATTTTGACTGGATCAAATAACTGGCAAATCACTAAAATCACTTAAATATCTTCGTAAGACCGGAGGCAAGTCGGTCTGACGAATTAAACACGATAGTCTAGATTCACTGTAATTATTAGTATTGGCAAGATTGGTGTGGAGATTTTGAAGCACAACACTACGAATGCGAATACGACACAATTGTTGTAATGAAAACGGATTGCTACAGGTGTATGCTAGCCAATCTTCGAGATCTGTGTCAATGTTATTCCAAGGCGGAGGTTTTAAATTTCGCGGAATTGGATTCAATTTGAGGCCGGCATTCACTGAAATTGGAAAGGAAATTGTTATAGGATTTAATTAGATTGTATTAGGGTGATTAAAAATATTACGCTAGACACCTACTAGTACTGTGACCGATTGGTCTATCGTACTGTAGCTAGGTCTGACAATCCGAGCTTGGTCGTATTAATAAAGCCACATACTTTAATCACTAAAGGAGAACGAAGGAACTTCATCTGCTTCCAGAAAAGCAATGCCAAAATATTTTTCGCGAAATTCGGCTCATTCTTAAGCATATCCTGCGATAAAAAGCTCTCCCTGCCTCAGTCCCAAATGGTGTCCCAGTGTCAGTTCTTTCCCATACTCTGATACATACATGGCTTCACGTCACATAAGGAAATCACACAAAACGGTTTATGTCTTGCTCATCAGCTCTTCATTACCAGCAATACCTTCATGCCTAGGACCCAACACAACGTTACTTTGTTTAAAAAGCGTAACTCTGGCCTTCCAACATTTCTTTGACGGTTCTGCACAAGTTTTAAGAAAATTCTTTGCATTGAATAATCACTATCAATTTACAATTTGTGCTATTTTTGTAATCTTGGTCATTTCCCTTTGTGGTATTTCTCCTTCCTTCAAAAAATGTTTTCCCATATCTCAAATAGTTTTCGATATAATGGTGGACACACATTAGCGTCCATTTGGACGCGGGATAACATGGGCGCACTGCGAATGTCCCCCGTCCAAATTTCAGGGATATACCATCGCGAGCCAGACGTAATTTAAAAAGTCAAGTTCGATTACGACCTCGATTTTCCCTTATCCAATTTAAATTCACGCACCGTCAATTGCATTACAAAAGCGTTGCCTAAATACCTTGGCTACAACACTGACAACACAAAACATAAACAAAATTTGACTCCGTTAAGTTTGGTTTTCGCGCACAAACGTCGCGGCAGTCGGATGGATTTTGGGCAAGTTCAATATCCAACTTGGACTGTGGTGGATTCTGGAGCTCTCAACCTGAACCCCACGCACTACGAATTTTGGATTGGACGCGGACAAACTGGATTTTGGACGCTAGTATGTGGCAACCTTAACCTCACTTAATAGATATGAAAAAGCTGAGCAGCAAACACCCCACCCCAAATCGGATAGTCTGAGTTCTATTTCCCACTTGCTTAGAGAACGTTGAAAACCAGGAAATGGTCCATGAAGAGCCGATACGGGCATTAACCGACAGAGACATTGTGAATATCGTTTCCAAAATAGTCGACCATGAAGCACCAGGCCTTAATGGCATTCCCAAAGGTGTACTAGAAATAGCAGTTAGCACAGTTCCCGGCAATCTCGCATTTGGATCCTGTTTGCCGAAGCGAGCTGCATGGAAATTACAAAGATTGGTTCTGCTACCAAAACCCAACCGCCTGGCGAGCCAAATTTATATCGTTCAATTTGCCTGCTGGACACTACGGGGAAGGTGCTGGAGCAAATAATTTTGAGCAGAATAACTGCCATCGCCCGGTGGAACTCTTTAAGGCGACGATCAACGCTACTGCGGATATTCTTCTCCCCCTTATCCAAGAGTGTTGAGAAACCGAAACTCTCCCTAAAGAATGGAAGAAGGGCGTAATTATTAGTATCCCGAAGAAAGGTAACCTGAAGGACTGTAATAATTGGCGTGGAATTTGCCCCCTCCCCGCAGTCTCCAAACTGATGGCAAAAATAATCATAAACCGGATTCAAGCATACAGTTGACCGCACACTGAACGATAAACAGGCTAGTTTTCGCGAGGGCTTTTCATGTAGCGACCACATCAACACCCTCCGAATTATTATTGAACAATCCGCAGAGTTGAGATCCCTATTACATCTCATGTCCATCACTTTCGAAAAGGCGTTTGACAACGTTGACAGGGAATACATCTGGAAGACTTTACGTAGGAGAGGTATACCAGATAAAATCATATCCATCATCAAGGAGTCCTATAGCGGAGCCCAATGTCACGTCTTACACAAGGGTAAGCTCTCAAACCCCTTCGAGGTACATAGCGGAGTGAGACAAGGCTGCATTTTGTCACCTATATTGCTTTTGATTGCCATTAACGGCGTACTCTGCAGTGCGCTTCATGAACACCAGAGCAAAAGTATCAGATGGAACCTGTTTGAATACCTTCAACACCTGGATTACGCTGACGATATTTGTCTTCTTTCAAATAGATCGGATCATCTAGTTCAAATGACGGATGCCCTGCACCGCGAAAGTGACAATGCGGGGCTTAAAGTCAATGCTGCCAAAACTAGGTACTTGAGCTTGAATCCAGGAAGACAGAGCGAAATTTATGTTTCGGGGCAGACGGTAGAAAAAGTGGACAATTTTTGCTACCTCGGAAGCGTAGTTACAACAGATGGTGGAGCAGATGCTGATGTACAGTCTCGCATCAACAAGGCTCGAGCAGCTTTTTTCAATTTGATTGCTTTCTGGCGAAACAACAACATTTCCAGACGCATCAAACTCCGGATCTTCAAAACCAACGTAAAATCCGTGCTCCTATATGGGCCCTCGATTGGAACCCACAAGGAGCCAACGCAAGACGCCGTGTTGGGCGACCCGGAAACACGTGGAGAAGGTCAGTTGAGAGCGAGGGTGCCTCTATAGGCAAATCATAGAGAGAGCTAAAGGCGATTACGGAGAACAGGACGAGGTGGAAAGTAGACGTGGTTAATGCCAATGCCCCACAAGGAGTTAACAGGAACCATAGAGAGAGAGAGAGATCTGTGTAATAGTTGAATAGTCAGAAATCAAGTCTACGCTGAAAGTTTGCGGAAAGGTCTAAACAAGGGGTTAACAATTTTTTCATCACGTATAGGCAATTGGGGTGTCATATTGAAGGAGACGTCGAGAGCCTTCTGTTTCTGGAATTTACGTATATTTTCTTATTCGGAGTAAAAACTACAAAGTGAGGGGAACTAAGGAGAAAGATCCACACGCATGGCTTTGTGTAGAGACGGGAGGACTGTGTGGTGGTTGATAGACGACGAATCGCGGTTGTATGCTGATTTTATCTTATAATCTAACCTCGTTTATCACGCGAAAATCTTGGTGTGTGTAGAACACAATGACGATTAGATTATCCCGTTTCCCCGACTTAAGATTAAATTAAGTCTTTAGAAGACAAATTCTTCCAAGTAAAAATGCCATTTACTTACCTAACAATATCAACAAATTCAAATTGGTCGTCCTTCTTGCCAAAAGGAAATTGTCCACAATATTTTCACTGCGTCCCTTATTCACTTCAGCACCTTCCTTTATCAAAAACTCAGCAATCTTGTACTTATCTAGCATAATAGCCAACATTGTTGGCGTCTCGCACCAATAATTATAGTCATTTATCGAAACACCGTGAGCAATTAAAACGCGCGCGACTTTTGCGAATTGTTCCACTGTCTCGGCATTTTGCACAGCCACATGAAGTTCCTGCACCACATTATCGTCACGACCAAATTTTTGTGCACCATTTTTCAACAAAAACTCCACCATATCCTCGTTACATTGTTTAATGGCATGAAAAAGAGGCGTACAGCCAGCAAAATCCCGTACATTGATATTTTCGCCAGCATCAATCAGTAATTTGGCCATACCTTGAAGATCATTGCGAACACAATAGTGCAGCAAATAGTGCGAGACAAAGAGTCGAGCGCCGCACTGTATCAGGTACGATGCCAGAGGGAGATTGTTGGTAACCGCAGCAAAGTAGAGAGCTGTGTATCCTGTGCAGGGAAGTAAAGAATAGTTAAGGCTAAATTTGAGAAGTGGGACATGACTAATGCGCCCCATAGATGTACGTAACAATCGCTCAGATTAGTCGGCCATCAACCATTGAGACGTGAACCATATGCATAAAATTTACAAACGAGCAGCAAAGGTAGTCGCCGATCTGTCTCTATATACTTATGGGGAGCGAGATGGCAACGGGAGTGAATGACTACTTCGTTCGAGTGTAAATTGTATGTATGTATATGCTTCGTGTGTCAATGGTTGATGCCCGACCAATCCAAGCAATTGATACGTACATCTATGGGGCGCATAACGTTAGCCTTACCTTTGTGATCTTGCAGATTTAAACGAGCATTTTTGGCAACCAGATAATAGGCGATATCTGTGTTTTGACTTTGAGCAGCGATCATGATTGGCGTGCGATCAACAAAATTCGTTGCATTTAACTCGGCGCCAGCAGCCAAGAGTAACTCCACCTGTTGTTAGAAAATTATGAATACAATAATTTAAGCTGTGCTAATTAATAATAATGTAGATTAAGGCTAACCGACTACCAATTGACTCGGTACAAAGTGAATCCCCATTCCGACCCATAGACAACAGTCGAACGATTAAAAATCGACAGCATGTGATTGCTCTAATGCTTCCGCGTGATTTTTGTCAACACGTTGGGCCTTTGCTGTTTTTCAGCAAGGAAGCAACTCTGGATGTCTGTTAATTGCCTTAACCCCTTCAGAGGCACGGGCGCGTCAACATCTGCATAGCTATAGCTTGTTGACGTTTCGATAGCATATTTTTTTTCGGATGGTGCAGTTGCTAGCATGCACCTCCTATCCAGGCCGTCTTTTACTGACAAGCATGGAACGGTGTGGTAGCACCCCTGCTTCTCTAGATGCAACACCGTAGAGTGGCGACCGAGACCTCACGGCTACCGAGCGCGTCAACTCTGGATGTTTGAATAATAATCGGTTATCGTCTCAGCAAATTATGTTAATTGTAGTGTATTAAAAAAAGACTATCAGGTAAGAAATGTGAGACAAAACAAGCAACTGAACAATCGGCGAAATGGAATCGGTTCGAATTTTTGTAATCTATCACTTGTTTCTTACTTTCATCAAATAATTATGTAGTAGCACTGCAAAATTTGTCAAACTATTTTCATCTCGGAATTCTATCTTTTTTATGGATTCAACCGACATCACTAACCACTGGAACTTCAACCTTTATCTAGCCGAACTGTTTCTAAGAACAATTCATCCGCAGAATTTGCAAGACATCGGTCGAAATTGGATAAGCAAAGTTAAGTCGTTAAACTCGTCAAAACTTCGTGTTCGAATTCTTGAATTATTGCTTCAGTCGCTTCAAAATAACCGTTTGGTTATCCACCTCGAAGCGAAAATGTTCTTGTCGGAATGTTCTCCCAGTAACCCAATGTAATAATGTGTACATTGCTTGATTTGAAAGAAATTATTTAATTATGCGTGAATGAAATAAATTGTCTTCTGGAAACAACCGCAATCGAGCGTTTTATTATCCCATTTCACCTAGGCCTTGATTCAAACGAAGAACAAAGGCTGAAATAAATCGACCATTCACTATTAAAAACGAGCACTATGAGAGTACGGAAACGTTCTTGTGGCAGCCGGTTCTACGCACCGGAGCGACCCGTTTTACAACGGCCAAGAGCTGCCAAAACCCTTCAATGCAAGAAGGAAAGTGTGCTTGTATGTTACATCTCTCTCTCTCTCTCTCTCTCTCTCTCAATTGCCCTAACCCATTGTGGGGCATAGCGCGTCAACTGTTCCATGTTTCCCAGTTGACGCTTCGACGGCATAAATTGGTTTCGGAGAATGCAGTTGCCAACATACACCTCCTGCACATCCATGGCCATGAACGTCGTCGTGGACGGGATTCAAACCCGAAACGCCGGTAGTCAAACATGAGACTGATGCCTCAACACACTACGCTACCGGTCGTATGTTACATGCCTCGTATCGTCTTTTTTTATGTTCACTGGGAGCAGTACGTACATCTCGGCGCAACTGCTTTCAGTGCTCCGGGACGACGAAACGTAGGCATGTAACCAACTAACACACCGAATTCCTATCATTGTTACAACAAGATTACGGAAAACTATCGGTTCAGTAAATGATGATTTTAACTCAAGATTTGCCAAAGTCAAGGGAAAGATGTGTCATGAGAATTGAACTGATAGTTGTCAAAATAACCGTGAGATCCAGGCGGCGATACAAGCAAATGATACAGAGAAAGCTGAGCAGCAGATTGAAGAGAAGTATGCACGGTTTTAGCCCGTTAGTTGCTTCAACTATTACATTATGAAAAGATATTCACAAAAGATAAGTGGAAGGGAATGGAAAAGAGCGAAAAGAGAAAAAAAGAGAAAAAGAAAAAGACACCTGGCGCAGTGAAGCCAGAGGAACTGATTTTTGATATGGGCTAATTCGGGATCATTTATGAGTTTATGTAAAATTAAGATATGGGTGGAATACTTAATTGCAGTTTTTAGTACCACGTGCAGCTGCAGAATTATGTATTTCGATATGCGAGCGATATTTTCGATCATAAAATTTTTTAACTGTTCGATTGATTTTACTATATATGAATTGATCTCCGGTTTCGTTTTAAGCTACATCAACTAAAAACCTTTCGGGTAGGTAAATTTTTGCTTATTAGTTTTTGCTGTTATATTACTGTAACCTTTCGACTGTACCGTGGATTTTCCTGAAACTCCACCGGAAGCTATTCCTCACTAACTTTCACCAATTGGGCAAGTTTCGCTCAACTAGCTTTTTCCGTTATAAATTAATTGTGTTCTCAAAATGTTGCTGTTATATAGCTGTTAACTCTGGAGCAGACTCATTGAAATTGCTGAAATTAAATAGGAGCCCAGTCCTGACGATCACCCAGCAAATGGGTTTCACTCAGTTAGCTTCTTGCATTATAGAATTATTTTGCTTAAAAAATTTCGCTTTATCGATACTGCTGGAATTCAATAGCAGCCGGCTTCCCATTGACATATATCAACTGGAAAAGTTCAATTTCGCTTACGACTTCCGTTCGACTGTTATCGTGTACACAACATTTTGCGGATATATATATACAGGGTGGGCCATCTAGTGGTTTCTTTTTAAATCATAGGTTATTTTGACAGTGAAAGCTGTTTCCCGCTCGAAATCTTGACAGAAAGTCAGTATCATACCTCCGCAGAACGAAATGAGTCGCTTTACACTTGAACAACAACAACAAACAGTGCGTTTTTTGAAAAGAAGTTTTGGCCGAAATGAAGCACCCACCGCGCCTGCTGTGCGCAAGTTTGTGCAAAAAGTTCGTGAGACTGGCATGCTAGTGGACAACACCCATGGTCCCCGTCATCGTACAGTGCGCACAGACGAGAATGTGGCTGCTGTAGCCAAGAGTGTGTATACTGAAGGTCCAGAAGAAACATTAAAGTTGCTTCTTCAGACCCATTTCCCAGGGTCCGTACTGTCTGATGGTGACCCCTGCCCAACGGGTTCCCGTAAGCCGGGCTCGCAGTTTATCGGGGGTCATCTTTGACATGGACAGAGTAAAATGGGCGATAGAATCCTTTGAGCCATTTAAAGCTCCCGGAGTAGACGGCATTTTCCCCGCTCTGTTACAAAACAGCTTGGAGATCATAATAACTCCGCTAATCGAACTTTTTAGGGCAAGTTACACCCTAGGGTACATACCACAACCTTGGAGGAAAGTTAATGTGGTCTTCATACCCAAAGCGGGCAATAAGCCGGAACATATGCCCAAATCCTATAGACCGATTAGCCTTACTTCCTTCTTCCTTAAAACCATGGAAAAGTTGCTTGATTTGCATATCAGGCACAAGATGGAACTGTCGAGCCCCCTACATCGTATGCAATTCGCGTACACGAAGGGTAAGTCAACAGTAACCGCTTTGCATAGCCTTGTCAGTACAATCGAAAAGTCCCTCAGTGAAAAGGAAATCGCGTTGTGCGCGTTTCTTGACATTGAGGGGGCTTTCGATAATACCGGCTACGAGTGCATTTCCAGAGCACTGGAACTCAGGGACATCCCGCCCGCTACCATTGCATGGATAGATGCCATGCTCCGGGGACGGGATATTCACTCAACTCTAGGCAGTACATCCATTTGCGTGAATGCCGTAAAGGGTTGTCCACAAGGTGGCGTTCTGTCACCCCTTTTGTGGTCCCTTGTCGTGGACGAGCTGATTTCCATGCTTAATGAGCGCGGTTATCTTACTATCGGATACGCGGATGATTTAACTATCATAGTCAGGGGCAAATTCGAATCTACCATCACTGAGGTGATGAGGTCGGCCCTTGACATAGTTCTACACTGGTGTGTGGCTGTGGGCTTACATGTAAACCCACAGAAAACTGTCGTTGTGCCGTTCACACGAAAACGAAACATAACATTGGATCCAATTTCGTTAGGCGGCACGACCTTAGATTATTCCACTGAAGTTAAATGTCTCGGGGTAACTCTAGACTCGAAACTCACCTGGAATACTCACATAGATAATGTACTTGGCAAAGCCACACGCACAATGTGGGCTTGCAGAAGTTTCTGCAAGTTTTATGGTGACCTACGCAGCGCTTGTGTGGTGGCCGAAAACTCAGCAATCTTCTGTCTTACTGAAGTGCAATAAGCTTCAACGCCTTGCCTGCCTTGGCATCACTGGAGCTATGCGCACTTGTCCTACGCCAGCCCTGGAGGCGATTATTGGACTTACTCCGTTGCATATATTCATTCAAGAATCAGCAGCTCTAAATGCTCTCAGACTTCGTTTAACTTCCGACGTGCGTAGTGAAGAAAGCGGTCACATGAGCATTCTGAATCAAATTCCTGACGTGCAGATCTGCTCGAGATCAGATTACATGATCACGGAGGTTTGCTTCGGCAGAAAATATTCAGCCCTCATCCCTAACCGCTCTGAATGGGTAAATGGCACACCCTGTCCAGACCCTAGATGTATCAAGTGGTTCACCGATGGGTCTAAAACAGAACAGGGTGTTGGTGCAGGTGTCTTTGGACCCAACACCAGGATTTCGATCGCAATGGGAGTCTCGCCCAGCGTTTTTCAAGCTGAGATCCACGCCATTGAGGTCTGCGCCAGGGTAATCTTGGAAACTGGACTTCGCGGCGCTCACATTGCTATCTACTCAGACAGCCAAGCAGCTATAAAAGCGCTCTCCTCTTTTAAGGTCTCTTCAAAACTGGTGAAGGAGTGTTACAATCTCCTTCAACTGTTGGCAACCAAAAACCGAGTCTTCTTGTGTTGGGTGCCAGGCCACCAGGGCATTGAGGGGAACGAGGCTGCGGATGAACTTGCTAGACAAGGATCATCCAGTCGTTTTCATGGACCTGAGCCTTACTGTGGCTTTGGACTGGCCTCGGCCAAACTGCGGATCACAGATTGGTTTGCACGATTGCGTCAACAGTACTGGGATAACCTTCCAGGGCTTCGTCAATCAAAGGAGCTGATAATGCCCTTCAGTCACAAGGGTACTACTCAAATGAGTAGAACCCACCTAAGACTCCTAGTTGGGTACTTATCTGGCCATCACTTGGTCAGATATCACCTGAACAAGATGGGTCTGTCAAGCGAGACTGAATGCCGTCTTTGTCTGGAAGACGTGGAAACGACCAAGCACCTCTTGTGCGAATGTCCCGCCATCGCGCGTTAGGATGTCACTCCTCGGGCAGGCTACTATCAGCACTGCAGAATTCAGGTTGATTCCTGCTAAAGACTTACTGCCCTTTATTAGAAGGGTGGACGGTCTTTTGGATTAATGAGCTACGGCACAATATATCTTTATGGTCGCAGTGCCTTCCTGCTGGGAAAGTAGCTCGTATTTTTAAATCTATCTATCTATCTAAGAGTGTGAGACTCACTCCACGAACATCAACTTGCCATCGATCTCAACAGCTCAACATTTCACGCACTAGCCTCAGGAGAATTCTGCACAAAGATCTCGGATTATTCGCTTACAAGGTCCAATTGACTCAGCAATTGAAGGCGCACGACCATCCGCTTCGTTAAAGCTTCGCAGTTTGGGCCTTAGAGCAGCTTGAACTGGACAACGATTTTGGGCGAAAAATCATCTTTTGTGACGAGGCGCATTTTAATCTCGGAGGCTACGTTAGCAAACAAAATTGCCGTATCTGGGGCTCGGAAAACCCGCACGTTATTGTCGAGAAGCCAATACATCCACAGAGAGTGACAGTTTGGTGCGGATTGTGGAGTGGTGGCATCATTGGACCATTTTTCTTCGAAAATGAGGCTGGGAACAACGTTTCGGTCAACGGTGAACGTTACAGAGCCATGTTACTTTTTTTTTACTGAAATTAAAGACATGGATTTGGACGACCTCTGGTTCATGCAGGATGGCGCGCCATGCCACATAGCCCATGCCACAATCGATGTTTTACGCACCAAATTCCCAAATCGTGTTATCAGCCGTCTTGGCGATATCAATTGGCCGCCTAGGAGCTGCGATTTGACCCCTTTGAACTTTTTTTTTCCGGGGAACCGTGAAGGACCGATGTTATACCAACAATCCAGAAACGATTCAAGCACTTAAGGCCAATATCATCCAAGCAATCCGTGAGCTACAGCCCGAAACCATCGACATGGTCTTGGAAAATTGGAATGACAGAAAAAGGGAAAAAAAAGAAAAGTTTTTCTTTTAAAAACAAAAAAGAAGGAAAGAAAGATCGGAAACAAAAAAAAAATAGGAAAATATAGAATCGACACCCAAAATAAGGCAAGACAAAATGGAAATACCGCAAAAATACAATCCAATACTAACCACCCGAAGATCTCCCATTCGTGCTGCAATATGAAGTGCTGCTTCGCCCGTACTAAAAGTTTTCTGATTCGGATCGGCTTTCTTATTCAACAATACTTCCACAATAGCGGGATTTTTGACGGCCAAATGCAATGGCGTTATACCATTCTGTGTGGCTATGTCAATAGGTGATCCACTTTCCAAGAGTATCTCCAAACAATCAACGTGACCCAGAACGGCGGCATAATGTATTGGCGCTTTATGATATGCATCAAGGCAGTGTGGATCTTTCAGACGAATCGTATTGGCTAAAATCTCGCCAGTTTGTTCAAACATACGTGCATAGTACATATAGAGGCGTGACCATTCATCATCGGCCGTATTGCCATTTAGTGGAATTTCATCGTCCCATTGTAGCCCATCCATGCCGTCGGGAGTACGTTCAACTGGCTGTTCGGTACGAGCTCGCTTTGGAGTACCTGAGAAGAGAGAAATATAATTTTTAGTTGATCTGATTCTTGGACTTTGTGATAATTCATCTTCAATTGAAAATGAGTCTTGGTGGTCGCTACTATTTATTAATTCCTGTCTGGATTCGCAATTTTAACACAAATATATTTTTGGGAGCGAATAACCCTGATATACGACGCGTGATACATGAGACCAAGTGGAGTAGGGGAGGTGAGGAAAGGTGGAGGAGGATGGAACGGAAAAAGGAGAAAGTTTTTATACGCGGATCGATGGAGATGATGGTAAGGAAATAGAGTCGGCAATTTGCGATGATGCAAAATATACTATGCACCCAGACAAAGCATATGAAGTTTTATGAATTAGAATCAATGGCAACGGAATATCAGGATGAAATGAAAGTCTTTTTTTTTCTCCTCCTCCGGAATTCCTCTCCGAAACTGATGAAGCCTGGCCTTCCGGATTGCCTTCACCCCAGACGATAGGGCATTCCTCTCCGGAAAAACTGATCAGACCTGGCCTTGGGGAATTCCGGATCCTGTATGTCGAAATTTTTTCCTCAAGGCGGCCGGATGCACAATAAATTAAAACTCAATTAACTAGACATATTTGGGGGGCAAAGACCTTTTCCATAGTCCTCCGCGTGGGCACCCCCTGGTAACGGCAGTGTATCAATTCGCTGCCGGCCAATGTCTTAGCGATAAGACAGTTTGGAAAAGGCAGATAGCTGTAGCCTGAATGGCTGACAAACACCTAAGCGTCTCAGGTCTAGTAGGATGGAATGACTTGCGTAGTTGGACCTGCTACATAGTTGTGTGGGCTCCAGCACGTTTATTAAACCATCTGAAGCAGCTATCTCCGAGGCCATCCCCCGAATGGGGTTAAGCGACGTGCTGACAACTCGTCCTTGTAAAAACCACTCCATGTCAAGAAACCTGGAACAAAAGCCTCGGATTGGACGGATCAACAACGACGACCACGCAAACGAATAAAGGATTATTCTTTCGGATCCTGGAATGTACGCTCCCTGAACAAACCGGGGGCCGAGAAGGCCCTCCTTCAACAGGTCGAAAAGTACAAACTGAGCATTACTGCAGTCCAGGAAACAAATTGACTTGGCATCGAGATTAATGACAAGAAATCGCACACAATTTTTACAAGTGGCAAACCATCGGACCGCAAGGAGTTTG
This sequence comes from Chloromyia formosa, assembly GCA_964017055.1. Lineage (NCBI taxonomy): Eukaryota > Metazoa > Arthropoda > Insecta > Diptera > Stratiomyidae > Chloromyia > Chloromyia formosa. The sequence continues at coordinate 145,642,413 of OZ024815.1, read as the reverse complement.
GAGTAGCATTTATAGTGGACAATCACCTCAAACCGCATATTACTGACTTCAAACCCATAAATGAACGGCTGTGTGCGATTCGCATCAAGACCCGATTCTTCAATCTCTGGCTCATCAATGTGCATGCCCCCACTGAAGTTAAAGAAGACGCAGTAAAAGACGAGTTCTACGCCCGCCTTGAAACTCTCGTCGACTCACTTCCAACAAACGACGTCAAATTGCTGCTGGGAGACTTTAACGCGAAAGTCGGGAATGAAAGTTGGCATCGGGGGACCTCTGGAGGCCACAGCCTCCATGAAGAATGTAACGATAACGGCCAGCGACTTATCGACTTCGCCTGCAGCAGGAATCTAGTCGTAAGCTCTACGTGTTTCCCGCATCGACGCATTCACAAGCAGACCTGGAAGTCTCCAGACGCACATACCGTCAACCAAATTGACCACGTCCTCATTTGCAGGAGATGGGCGTCTAGTGTCATGGATGTCCGCTCCTATCGAGGAGCAAACTGCGACTCAGATCATCACTTGGTGAAGACGACCTACAGATGTAGAATCTCCTCAGTGCACCAGTCAAGAATCAGCCCTCCCAAAATCTTTGCGGTTGATAAGCTCTTGAGTGATGCTACAGCGGTGGCGTATACTACCGCCCTTGAGGAAAAACTATCACCTATGCTACACAACATCAGCAACACAGGCGTCCATGGGTTCTGGGAAGAACTCAAGGGTACCATCAAGGATGTCGCAGAGAAGGTCGTGGGATATAAAGCCCGGCGAGCGCGAAATGACTGGTTCGACGAAGAATGCAAAAATTCACTTGACGCGAAAAACGAGGCCTACAGACAATGGATTCAACGAGGAACCAGAGCCAGAAGAGAAAAATATGACGAGCTACGGCGAATATCGAATAGAATAATTAGGCGTAAGAAACGTAAATACTTTGACGAGCAGTTGCTGGACATAAACGAAAACTTAGCTAATAGGAACACCAGACAAGCGTACAAACTAGTAAATACAATCAAGAACGGCTACCAACACAGGACTAGCCTTTGTAAGGACAAGGATGGAAACATCATCAGCGACACCGATGGTATTAACAAACGATGGGCCTCTTATTTTGAAGAGCTTCTAAACCGACCATCTAACATCCCCACACAGGAAGCTCTCGATGATATTGTTGATCTAGGCCCACCCATTCAACCCCTGACAGTAGAGGAAGTTGATCTCGCGTTGCGGTCACTAAAACGAAATAAAGCGCCGGGCGCTGACGAGATCCCAGCTGAACTGCTAAGATTCGGTGGAACGAGTCTAGTTGATGCCATACATCAATTACTCCTGCGAGTATGGGAGAACGAGGAGATCCCAGACGATTGGCGCAGAAGCATCATCTGTCCAATTCATAAAAAGGGAGATAAACTGCGGTGTGAGAATTACAGGGGCATCTCACTAGTTTGTACGTCCTATAAAATATTGACGAAAATTCTGGAAAATAGAATAAAACCGTACGCAGAACGAGTCATTGGCGAATATCAAAGCGGTTTCCAATTCATAAAAAGGGAGATAAACTGCGGTGTGAGAATTACAGGGGCATCTCACTAGTTTGTACGTCCTATAAAATTTTGACGAAAATTCTGGAAAATAGAATAAAACCGTACGCAGAACGAGTCATTGGCGAATATCAAAGCGGTTTCAGACCTGGTCGCTCCACAACCGATCAGCTCTTCTCAGTCAAACTGATACTCCAGAGATGCTGGGAATACAACGTAAACGTATACCAAATCTTTGTCGACTTCAAGCAGGCATACGACAGTATCGATCGTGGAGTACTGTACAACATCATGCTGCAATTTGGTATACCAGCAAAATTAGTGCGACTGACAAAGATGACGATGACCAACTCCGTCTCACAAGTCAGGATCCAGAATAGACTTACTGATCTATTTGAAACACGCACTGGTTTGAAACAGGGCGATGGACTGGCACCGACGCTCTTCAACCTAGCACTGGAATACGTTATTCGGGCCATGAATATGGACAATAGCAAGACGCTACTCATCAAGTCGACACAATTAGCAGCGTACGCCGACGACATCAACATCATGTCCCGAAGATTGGCTGACGCAGAAGAACTTCTGCATACGCTCGATACCGCTGCAAAGGAAGTTGGATTACGTATTAACGACGGTAAAACTAAAATAATGATGCAATCGGTGACAAGGACACCTGCACAACCGAGCATCAACGTGGGGGACCTCAACATCGAGTTCGTGAACAACTTCATCTACCTGGGTTGCAACCTGTCAAGGGACGCCAACGAAACTGACGAAATCAAGCGACGGATACAGTTAGCTAATAAGACTTTTTTCTCGGTTCTCCCCATAATGAAATCGAAACATGTGCACAGAAACACGAAGCTCCGCGTGTACAAAACCATTATACGACCAGTGCTATGCTATGGCTGCGAAGCATGGACCCTAACTCAAGCCTCCGAAAACATCCTAAACACTTTCGAACGTAAGGTTCTACGGCGAATTTTCGGGGCTGTTTGCGATCGAGATGGATGGCGCATCCGGTACAACCATGAGTTGTATGAAATGTACGATGAGCTGCAAGTCTCGAAAATCGTCAAACTACAACGACTGCAATGGGCAGGGCATGTACAAAGAATGGACGATGATCGCATGCCTAAGAGACTAATGAATGCAGAACGAGTCGACGGAGCGAGACTGCGTGGACGACCGAGATCTCGTTGGGAGAGCTCAGTAGGTGTGGACGCCGCGCAGCTGCTGGGCTCCCAAAATTGGAGGACGCGGTCACGTGACCGAGATAATTGGAGGACAATGATCCAGGCGGCCAAGGCCCGACGTCGGGCTGTCGCGCCACGATGATGATGATGAAAATATACTATGCACCCAGACTGCTTTCAGAGAACACATAAAGCATATGAACTTTTATGAATTAGAATCAATGACAACGGAATATCAGGATAAAATAAATGTCTTTTTTTTCTCCTCCTCCGGAATTCCTCTCCGAAACGGATCAAGCCTGGCCTTCCGGATTGCCTGAATATAGCCTTCACCCCAGACGATAGGGCATTCCTCTCCGGAAAAACTGATCAGACCTGGCCTTGGGGAATTCCGGATCCTGTATGTCGAAATTTTTTGCTCAAGGCGGCCGGATGCACAATAAATCAAAACTCAACTAACTAGACATATTCATGAATGTGTGCATGTACGTAAAATAACTTCAGATACAATCGTATCTGAAACTTCAACAATAATTGAATCTGTGGATTTCTGCCTTCCATCAACATTATTGAAGGAAGGCACACGCTCATCCACTTAATTGGCTTTTGAAAACCAAATTTTCAGGGCGAATACTCCGGATGGCATGATGATTGGTACATACATTGAAATAAATTCCTCCAAAAATTCAATCCGTCAGTTTTCCCGATCAATTTTCAATTGTGCATGCGGCCGCCTAAACGGGCCAAATTTCGACATACACGATCCGGAATTCCTCAAGGCCAGGCCTGATCAATATTTCCGGAGAATTCCGGATCGTCTATGGCAGCCTTTAGAATATTTGTCATATGAAAATTCGAATTCTCCATCAAGAAAATTCACGAACGACAACTGTGTCATTCTACTTCACTGCGGTTCTTTAACATTTGCAAACGTTATATTCTGATGAACACTTATGTGTCCTCTAAGTATCACCATACACTATCGAACTCCAACTCGAACATGGTACAAGTGGACCGGTTTTCTTCAGGTTTATGTGAAGTGTGTGTGTGACTTGAGCTATTCAGAGGACATTTACACTAGGTTCGTTTTCGAGTTCGACTGTGTATGGTGACACTAAGATCACTTGAGAGAAATTTGACCGATGCCTGTGATCACCAGGGGGTCCACTTTCACCCGGCCATGAAGACACATCGGCGGACCGCTGACAATCGAGGACTTGATTTATATAATTCGGGCGACGGAATTCAATTTATCATTGTTTTATCCGATTGAAACGAAACTAATTAAACAGACTTTGTCGATCCATCCGTGCAAGGCGTCAGATCTGCGTACGAATAAAGTGGATAGGGAATAGTCGGAGCCGCATTTGATAATTTAGCAGCCGGTTGGCTATCGTTAAGTTTTGGCGAAACTAAATTCTTCCACACAATAGTGGGTTTCGACAGTGGATAAATTAACGGCGTGAATGTGCCGTAAATCGCTATAAAAAGTGTTGACCCGATGACTTGCAAACTTCGAGTTGGTTAGGACGACCAGACTTCATCTTTTGCACCGTACGGGCACTGACTTAAAACCCAAATGGTTTTGCCGTTCGGGATCTCCATTTTGTTTTTGATTTTTCCAATTTTGACTAACTATCGATAGTTGTTGTTGTTGTTGTAGCAACGCCTACCGGCGTTGAAAGCATTGGCAGCCCTTGGCCGTTGCTGGTGAACGTACGGGTTGCTCCGGTGTGTAGAACCAGCTGCCATGGGAGCGACACTAAAAACTATCGCTCCCACAGCAATCGGTTCTACGCACCAGAGCGACCCGTTGATCAGCAACGGCCAAGGCCTGCCAAACCTCTTCAACGCCAGCAGGCGTCGCTACACCAAAAACAACATAGTAAAAACTATCGAATTACTTTCCGATAGTTAATATGCCCATCACTAATCTGAGCTCAAAATTTTGCATCGTCTGTGCAGTTCGAGGCACGCTTATCAGCGTTTATGCGACGAGTGTTCAAAGGAGAAAAAAAGCAGATGCAGCCAGCGTAGCCGGTTTATCTGTGAAATCTGTAAACTTACCTCCATACGAAACAAATTCCTCTTCGCACGATTTTAATAGAACTCGCAAAATTTCAAGAAAACCTCTGAAGGCAGCTTCACCGACAGCCGAGCGCCCATGCGAAGTGACTTTTGTAGCGTTTGCCCCGTCGTCCAGCAACTTGAGCACATTCTTCAAATCACCACGCTCGACGTAGTGAAATAACTTTTCGTTGATATCCCACTTGGTGGACATGACTTCACATTTGTTTTACTGCACACACTTTTCAAGCCGGCCCGTGCCGGTCGACCAGAAAAATTAACTTTGTTGACAGATCACGTTGTTGGAAAGCCTCGCACTAAATTCGTACCCAGCCGATTCGTACCGATGACATTTGTTTACATCGACGAGTGGCTGCCAAACTGTGTGCTTGACAGCTCCGAATGGACTGACTTTAGTGGAGACAAACACCTCTGGGGTGCGTTCCATAACGTAACTATGGCCACGTTTATGCCGTGGAACTAAAAGGCGATTTAACTAAATCGTTTTAGTGCTAGTACTTGTTCGTGGTGTGTTTATACCGACCATACGAAGAGGTACTAAACATGAAAGATGTCAGCTGTTGGTTTGTGACTGCGGTGACATAGGTTAAGAAAATGCCAAGGGGCAGTAGCCTCCTAATAAAAACGCGTTTCTACCGCTACAATCAAAGGATGAAATGAATGCAGAGTTTCAGGAAAGGATGAGGTATTTATATAACAAATACAATATAATTTACAACAACAACACCATTAGCGAAGACAGCAACACCACCTAGTCCCAATTTTTCAGTCCAGTTCTGCATAGCAAGTGGAGCTCAAATTGGTACCAAAACTAGCTAGTGCGACATGTTTATCTCGTCGTGAGTTAGCTCGAATTAGTTAATCCTCGAAGATAGTTCCGCGGCATAAACAAGGCCTATAGCAACGAACATCGAGACTGGAACTGGCACTCTGTACAAGATGCCCAAAGGTTGTTTTCTATTCCCGTAATTGTCAATGTGTTAAATTTCATTATCCGTACACAACCGCTTGCGAGAGAATTGCGGAAAATAGACAGATATACACCTCTTCATATGATCCCGTGAGTCTGAAAAGGAAGTCGAACACGAAATATGTACATGAAAATAGTACACACACCACTGCAATTGCGGGTAAAAGTCATACCAGTGCAAATATAAACGAGGGCTGTTTTCTCTCAGGCCATTGATATACAAGAGAAGGATAGAGTCAAAAGCTATACGTGACTGTCTGTGAAAGTAACCAAACTGTTGTTTTCCTTTTTTTAGCTGCGATCAGCTGTTCTTAGTTTCGATTTCGTGGGATGACATTTCTCGCCGGTCATTTTGTGCTGAACACGAGATTGCAGTGAAAAATTACATTTTTTCAAGTGAAAACTCTATTAGTTTTGTGAAAATTACATCAAGAACTGTAAAGTGTTGTTTATGTGTTCACTTAGTGGCCTATTTTAAGTGAGACAAGCTACTAATCCCATTAATTTTGGAAAATGGAGTGTGCTATGGAACATTGCCACAACAGATGGATTTCCAGGAAAAGTGGAGTTTCATTTCACAGGTAAGTGTCCTGATTTTGTATCGCTATTAAGTGCATCGTCGCTCTACGTAGCTGAAATGCTTTTAGAACAAAGATATTCCCCGGTAAGTAAGTGTTTTTGTTCGTGGTCCGCGGGTAATTAAAATCTGAACACTTGGGTTATCAGCTGCTTAGTTTTGATTCAGTAGCGCAGCCTTGAAAGTGCAATGTGTGGGTGACCTCTTGAGAGAAGTTGCATAAAACGCAAACGCCACTGGAAAGATGTGATAGTGGTCGTGTAACAACCACATCTAAGCGAATGGTTACCAAAATTTTCCCTTTGTCTACTTCCTGGTCTCCCTATTCCAAGTCTCAGGCTACCAATACATTTAAAAACGTGGGAAGCTGTGTCATTTGAGCTGCTGATTATGAAGTGAGGCTGTCCTTATCTACCCAATGCATTTTCCCGTTTAGGTTCCTGTCAAAAATGGGTAAACATGTGTGGGGCTCACTATTTGCATCCCGCTTCACAAAAATTAATGTACTGAGTGCCTGTTCTATGTGTTCCATGTTCCTTGACTATAGTCAGAGCTGTAGTATCAACTCTGACTACTGTGCGCTGTGCTGTTCTGCCTACGTTCAAGATGCGGCCGGCCTCATAGTCAGCTATAGCTGTGGGTGTTATGGAACGACAAAAGTCGTAAAGTAGCACAAACACCGCTATCTTCTTCACTGCACTCATATTTGCGTCGGTATTTCACTTTCCATGCAATGATTTTTAACACACAAACACTCTTTCGCAACAATTTTTCTCAAATTCAATTTAACGTGCTCTAAACTGCAACAATTCAAAATTAAGGCAATAGCCAAGTATCAGTTTGACTTCGTGTATACGTGTGTGTATGTGTGATAGCTATATCGATAGCCTCCCCTCGTGAGCACGAGCTAAAATAGTTACTACAGAGCTGACTATTGTGTGTTATGGAACGACGAGGGTTAACTACAATAGCTGACTATCAGAGTTACGGAACGGCAATTGTCAGTGATAGTTGACTATAGGGTGGTATGCATAATAATGAGGATATACTCAAGAGTGAAGTCTATTGAGGACATTCCTGAGTCTACTATGTTCGGTGAATCGAGTGAAAAAGTTGTATGCATAAAACTACTCTCCGCTCCATAGTGAAAATTGAGTGGAATTCTGTCAACTCAACTTTACTCCACTCGACTCACTTTATGCATGCCACTCATAGTCAACTATAGTTACGTTATGGAACGAGGCCCAGTATGCATGTTGCCATTTATGCCCAAACCAGAATAAACGCAGAATGCAGCAGCAGCGAAATGTCAAGTTAAGCTCGCCACACATGAACGCGCACAACCACAACCGAACTTCCATCGAACCATCAAATATCATAGAACGGTGAAATGTAGAGATTTTTTCTATTGAGTTTGACGTGGTTCGATGCATGCTCGCGACCAAAAGGCTTGCCGTGTGTGTCGACCTTTAGAAAGCATCACCGCCATCTTTATCCTCAGGCCGGAGTGTCAAAGTTATGACGTCATGACAAGCAGTGAACCATATGTAAACAAAGTGAAAAACGCGTGCAGTCGACCTCTTGAAATCTGGTGATTTTCGTGCTTATAAGTGATTTTAGTGTCGCGATTTTAAGTGCAATTGAAGTAGTGCTTGTCACTGATATTTGGAAGTGAAAAAAACGCAAGGTGCCGCGAACTTCCGAACCAAATGAACTGCTCGAAAGTGCGCGAAACATGAGTGTGGTTATGAAAGTGCGACACGAAAAATTTTGCATTTTTTGTTAATTTCCCGGTAATTTGGCTAGTGTGAATGGTGCAGCACTACTCTGGGACGAATCCTTGGGCCGGTGAGTTCAGCGGAAACTCCCGGAAGTGCCCCAAAAAGTGAATTCAAAGTGGTTGTCAAATGACAACATTACAGGTGATTTCCGGCCTTTTCATCGGAATTCATAGGGTAATTATACGTTTTTTGTTGTGCAAAAATTGTAGTGAATTGATGCGCCCCAAAATACGGGTTTTAAACGCGTTGTTGACGAGCCAGACGAAAGTTTCACTGCAGCTGACAGGACTAGATGCCTAGCAGTGAAACTTTCGTCCGGTTCGTCAACATCGTGGTCAAAATCCACACTTTGGGGCGCATCAATCCACTTAAATTCTACCACAACAAAAAACGCATACTTACCCTATGAATTCCGATGAAAAGGCCGGAAATCACCTGTAATGTTATCATTTGACAACCACTTTAAATTCACTTTTTGGGGCACTTCCGCGAGTTTCCGCTAAACTCACCGGCCCGAGGATTCGTCCCAGAGTAGTGCTGTACCATTCACACTTCCCGAATTGCCGGAAAATAAACGAAAAATGCGAAATTTCCCGTGTCGCACTTTCCTAACCTCGCACTTTTCAATACACCATTTTACTCGATATTTCCCGGCACTTCACGTTTTTTTTCACTTTCACATGGCACTGATAGCCACTTCTTTTAGTTACACTTAGAATTCCGGCACTAAACTCACTTTTACACACAATTATCGCGATATTTCACCGGGCGACCGCACGCGTTCACACTTTGTTGACTGCTTGTCATGTCGTTAGTGCTTTGACAATCAGCTGACACTCCGGCCTGAGAGTAAAGATGGCAGTGAAAGCATGCATTTCCCATAAGCGAACTAGATTGAACGCAGCAGCAGCGATAGTGGCGATGACAGAGATCTACCTGTTCTTGTTGTTGCTGCTGCTGCATTCTGCGTTCATTCTGGTTTGGGAATGATACTGAAAGGTTTCAATTTAGCCGCGTAGGGTTAAATTTGTACTGTCACGCAATTTCAATCGTCGTTTTCCGTACGCTACCACCGCCATTGCACTCCTCTAGCCAACTTCACTCCTATATAGGCGAAAGTTTTCGATGTCAAACGGCGTTTGTGGAAATTTGCGTCCAACCGCGATATTGACCCGGATTGCTTTCTAAACCGCGAAACATTTAACATCCAACTCTAGCCGTCGGGGCGTGTAAATTGCAAATCTGTTTTCGCACAGCAAAGGTGCTAGAGAACGTAGAGGTTAAGTGCTTGGCCGTCGTCGTTGCCAAAAAAGCCGAGTGTCAAGTGTCATTTGATTATTGGCCAAATTCGAATTCACTCAATCCACGGATCGTATCGAAATCTTAAATGCAATGAACGTACCGCCTCAAGTTGGACCTGTTCCGGGCATGGCGGGCATTCCGCCTCCACTCGGCTTTCCGCCGATGGTGCCACAATTCAATATACCGCCGCCCGGCTTTGGTGCTCCGCCCGAATTGGCCAGTTTTGCCGCCGCACCAACGTCCGAATGGTCCGAGCACAAAGCCCCGGACGGTCGTGTCTACTATTACAATAGCATAACAAAACAAAGTTCATGGGAGAAGCCGGACGAGCTGAAAACGGCGACCGAAAAACTGATGGCAGCCTGTCCGTGGAAGGAGTATCGGTCGGACACGGGCAAAGTTTACTATCACAATGTCAACACGAAGGAGTCACGCTGGGAGGCACCGGCCGAATATTTGGAAATGCAAGCGAAAATCAAGGCGGAGGAGTGAGTGTGACACTGGGCGGGGTCAAGTATGCAGTTTGTGTAACATTTTGTTCTTGTTTCAGGGCAGCAACTGCAGCGAAAGCGGTAGCCGCTCTTACATCCTCTTCCATGGCCGGTATGGTTATCCCACCCTCGATAGCTGCAGCCTTGCCATTGCTTTCCTCATTGCCACCGAGCAAATTGAATTCGCCTGCCGATTATTCCAATTCGCCAGCACAGAACACGCCCGGCAGCAATGAGAATTCATCGTCCGCTCTGGATCAGGCAATGGCTGCAACGCTGGCGTCAATTGAAATGCCCGAGTCGAAGAGCGAGGACGAGAAATGTAAGTTAATAAGATTAAATTATTAAAATAGCTCACAGCATTCCGGTCTTAAACGTATAGGATGTGTATGCCAGCAAACTTGAATTATCGGAAGTTTTTTTATATGCTAACGAGACTTCATCGGCGCATTTAGAAGTAGTTGACCCGCTGGGGTTGCGCTCGGTAGCCGTGGTCGTTCGGTCACCGCTCTAGCGTCTAGAGGTCGGAGTTCAAATCTCGACGCGATCAAAAACTGCCTGTGGGTACTAATAGAACTCTCATTGCTCCGAGTTTGTCAGTATAAAGACGGCGCAGATAGGAGGTGCATGCTGGCAACTGCACTTCCGAAAAGTAGATTGTGCTATCGAAACGTCAACAAGACATAGAAATGCTAGAGATGTTGATGTCTGAGAAGTAACGGCGGGTGGGGCAAGATTTCCCATTTCAGGGTTTCCAAGTATGTGTTGACCACTTTGGCGACGTGTGGCCGAGCATTGTCATGCTGGAGGATGACTTTGTCGTGTCTCTCTTGGTACTGTGGTCGTTTTTCCTTTAATGCTCGACTTAAACGCATCAACTACGTTCGGTACCGATCTCCCGTGATAGTTTCATTGGGTATCAGTTGCTCGTAGTATATCACACCCAGCTGGTCCCACCAAATTCAAAGCATAACCTTGGCACCGTGAATATTCGGGTTTGCCGTCGACGTTGAGGCATGTCCGGGCATTCCCCATGACTTTCTGCGCTTGGGACTATCGACCCATTTTTCGTCGCCGATTACGATGCGATGTAGGATTCGCTTCCGATTCTGCCTTTAAAGCAGTTTTTCACATGCAAATAATCACCGTTCAATCTCTCTCGGTTTTAACTCTTGCGGAACCCAATTTCCTTGTTTCTGAATCATGCCCATGGACTTGAGGCGTTTCGAGATGTCACTCCCAGTGATTCAGCTAATTCTTCTTGCGTTTGGTACGAATCTTCATCGACCAATGCTTCCAATTCGTCGTCTTTGAAATTTTTTTCTCTCCCTCCACCATGCTTGTCCTCGACATTGAAATCGCCACTTTTGAAACGTTGAAACCACTCACGACATGTTCTGTCACTCAGAGCAACCTCACCGTAAGTATCTGAGAGCATTCGATGAGCCTCAGCTGCAGTTTTTTTTTTCAAATGGGAGCAGAAGATCAAAACTTCCCGAAAATGACGAGAACTTGGCTCGAAAACAGACATTTTAATCGCGAATCTTATTAAAAATGCGAACAACTTTTACTAATGCGGGGATACGTTCACAGACGTCCAAACTCACTTTGTGACACTTTTGAACTACGCATTTTGACCAGCCCTCACCGATGCAGCCGTCTGTCGGAAAACGGCGGAAGCAAAGTTTTTACATCAACGTCATTGTCAAATTTAAAGATAACGAACGAGATAAAGCGACGAGCACATCAACGGATAAGGAAATTTGCATTTTTAAAACTTTCTGTCTGTTGCTGCATTTTTCAAATAACAATTTTACTTGATTTCAACCCTTTGGAGTTGGGGTCCGAAATCGCTGTACCTCCGGGACCGGATTTCCTCTCCACGACCCTGCACATGGCGACGAGGAGGACTTAATAGTCTTCTACCAGGTTACAGTAATCTACTAATTATGCGTGGGAACTCTCTTGCATCTTAGTCAACCGGCCACAAAAAAGGAGACTATAGCAGCTAGAATCAAAATTTCCCATCCCAATCTCAAAAGACATCCAAATTAATGTCTTAATCACCACAATGAAATTGGGAATTTCTCCCATCTCTTGAAAATTTGACTAAGTGACTTAATTCTTCTATTCATTTAAAACTCTTGTCAGTCACGTCTTACCCGTCACTTTTTCTTACTTATCCTTTCAGCCAAAAAGCAACCCAGCCCCGAACCGATCCAAGTCGAATTCAAGGACAAAAAAGAAGCAATCGAAGCCTTCAAAGAATTCCTCAAGGATAAAAACATCGCCTCAAACTCCACCTGGGATCAATGTATGAAAATCATTTCCAAAGATCCACAATACACAGCTTTTAAAAATCTCAATGAAAAGAAACAGGCCTTTAATGCATACAAAACGCAAAAACTCAAAGACGAACGCGAAGAGTCCCGATTGCGCGCGAAAAAAGCCAAAGAGGATCTGGAAAAGTTTCTAATGTCCACGGAACGGATGAGTTCCACCGTCAAATACTATCGTTGTGAGGAAATGTTCGGCTCGATGAAGGTTTGGTCATCCGTTCCGGAATCGGATCGTCGCGACATCTACGAGGATTGTGTCTTCAATCTTGCGAAACGTGAAAAGGAAGACGCGCGACTACTCAAGAAGCGCAACATGAAAGTGTTGGGCGAGCTGCTCGAGTCAATGACAACGATCACACATCAAACGACATGGTCGGAGGCGCAAGTCATGCTTCTGGAGAATTCCGCTTTCAAAACGGACGTCAATCTGTTGGGCATGGACAAGGAGGACGCTTTGATTGTGTTCGAGGAGCACATTCGGGGGCTGGAGCGCGAAGATGACGAGGACAAGGAGCGTGAAAAGAAACGCTTGAAACGACAGCATCGGAAGAATCGTGATGCATTCTTAGCCTTATTGGACAGTTTACACGAAGAAGGAAAGCTGACGTCCATGTCCCTATGGGTCGAATTATATCCCGTAATTTCGGCAGATCTGCGATTTTCCGCCATGCTCGGACAATCAGGCTCAACCCCCCTAGATTTATTCAAATTTTACGTAGAAGACTTGAAAGCACGGTTCCACGACGAGAAGAAAATCATCAAAGAAATTCTCAAAGAGAAGAGTTTTGTTGTAACGCCCGGTACGACATTCGAAGATTTCGCCACCGTTGTTTGTGAAGATAAACGCTCGGCCACATTGGATGCGGGCAACGTTAAATTGACGTACAATTCATTGCTAGAGAAGGCCGAAACGGCGGAGAAGGAACGTTTGAAGGAAGAAATGCGACGCGTACGTAAGCTAGAAAATGAAATTAAAACGGTTTGGATTGAATCCGGTATAGCGATAACAGAACCGTATGAAACGGCACGAAAACTCGTTGAACATTTAGAAGCCTACGAAATATACGAAAAGGACACACCGGTGGAAAGTATTTGGGATCAATATGTTAAGGAAACCGAAGATTCATGTACACATCATCATTCGCGGTCGCGCAAATCGAAAAAGAATAAGAAACATAAGAAGCGATCACGATCCAGTTCGAAATCGGTAAGTGAATGAATGAGCAATGGTAGGACGGAGCTAAATGGCATTTGTATATATTCCAGGATGCTGACGCCGGCTCTGACTTGGAACGTGGCAAGAAGAAGAAATACTCTCGGTCTCGATCGGTAAGTTCTTCGAATATGTTTTTTTCGGTTTGACATAATTCTTTCAACTGTACGGTCTTTTAATCATAGCGCTCCACGAGCACTGAAAGTATAAACAGCGAAAAAATCTCGAAAAAGAAGAAGAAGAAGAAGCATCGACGTACATCACGTTCCGCCTCATACGAATCCGAACGACACTCATCGGCCGAAATGGTGGCACAAAGTCCCGATGCCGTGTCACAACATAAGAAAAAGAAGAAGGACAAGAAACGTAAAACGAAGGACGAACATCGAAGACGATCACGTTCGGCTAGTCAGGGTAGTGGCGGTTCGGAGAAGGCGAATTCCGCATCATCGAAAAATGGCGATGATCAGGGTCTGAGCGAGACCGAATTGGAATCGCGACGAGCCGCACTACTGGCACAATTAAATGAACCCATGGAAGATTGACGGTACCATAAGAAGCGTGGCGCAGTAACTGTTAAACGTAAGAGATAATTTTAAGACTTTATTTGTTATAATTTATGAATAAAGAGGATGAAAATGCGAGAGCCCATTAATGCGAAATATGAGAAACCTATATAATTATAAATATATAGTAAATGATTGAGAAATTGTAATAGGAAAGTGTTTGGATTGAAAGAGATGTTGAATTTTAGATTACAGGATTGTGTTTGTATGCGTTTTGGTCGGTCATTGACGTGATTGCGGATTTTCATGTAACGCAGAAGTTTATTTGAAAAATAAAAAATCGAATCAATTGGCTACCAAGTTCGTGTGTTCGTTTTGACTTTTGTTTCGATTTTTGGTTTTATAAGGTCGTGGGACGTACATTCGCTTGCGTATGTGATTTTTGATACCAGGTATGAGTATTTAGTTGAATATAAATGGTTGAGGTAAGGAGATGACAAAACCCCACCCACATCTCTTGATTCTGAGCTATAGTAAGTTTGAACCCTGCGTTCGTCTTCTTCGAGGAGTTTACATGTGATGCCGCTCCTGGACATTTACGATCAGTCATTCGGCCTAACTTCAACTTCGTCCTCTCGAATATCCTTGGTTGTCGTTCCATTGAAATTTACATGGGGACATACTCCCATTAGATGACTCAGAACCAGATGGTCGAAAAAAATTGATTGAAACGCTCAGTGTATGTGCAATCTGACTGATCATTTTTAGGGCATTTCCTCACTTGTCGGTATGGCAGCGGTGCGGGACAGTACGCTCTGTATACCGAAATGATTTTGCACTGCTTTCACTTACGCACTAGGCCGTATATTTTCGGCATTCGTTGTTCAGTATCGCTCACGCCTTCGCTATTTCTACTATTTTTCAATTTTTTTTGCGCGACGTTATCTCTGTCAATACCGAGCGGCCACTGGATGTTCATCCCGCGACGCGGTAAAACGAAACGATCCCTCCCCGCATCCGCAAATACCGAGCCAATACGGAAACACTCATTGAAATAAAGGCTCTCGGTAAGCTTTCGGTACCGTGTTTACTACTACTTTGCCTTAACCCCTAGCGGGGCATAGCGCGTCAACTACTCCTGCGCGCCATCGTACTCTGTTCTGGGCAATGGGGCACAACTCCCCAAAAGACTTACCCAGTACCTGACACTCCTTTGCCACAGATCGACGCCATGTGATTCGAGGACCCCCTCTTGGTCGGCCTTGGTTGGAAATGGGGTTCCATTTCATGGCATGCATAGCAATGCAGTTATCACTCTTCCGCAATGTGTGACCTATCCACTGCCATTTTCGCCTGCGTATCAATTCGTCGATTGGCATCTGACCCGTACGCCGACTTAGCTCTTCATTTGATATTGTTTCGGGCCAGAAAATTCTTAAAATTCGACGAAGACATGAGTTGACGAAAACTTGCAGCTTTCTGGTAACTCCTACGAAAACTTTCCATGTACTGCTCCCATACAAAAGCACTGATAGTACCAGGGAGCGAAACAGGCCCAGCTTGGTTTTAATGCTGAGATAACTGCCCTGCCAGATTTTGGACAGCATGCCGTATGCGCGTTTAGTCTGGTTGATACGACGAGCGATGTCCTGCTCCGTACCACCATTTTCGGCAACAATGCTACCCAGGTAGACGAAGTTGTCCACCTTCTCCACAGGCTGCCCATTAATATTGATGGCAATAGGTGTCGGATTTCTTTTTCGCAACGGCGGGCTAAGAACCTTGGTCTTGTGAGTATTAATCTTTAGCCCAACCTTGCTTGCCTCCCTCTCGAGATCTAACGCCATTGCGGACAGATCCATGATTTTGTGGGAGAGTAGGCATATGTCGTCAGCGTAGTCAAGATGTTGTAGATAAGATGTCAAAGTCCATTGAATTCCTCTGTCGAGTCCGGATAGGGCTGCATGCAACACATCGCCGATCACAATGAGGAATAGGATCGGTGAGAGGATGCACCCCTGCCGAACTCCACTGCGAATCTCAAAGTCCCCCGACACCTTACCTTTATGCAGAATGCGACATTTCGCGCCGTCATAGGTTGCCTTAATAATAGCCACAAGCTTCTCAGGGATGCCTCTCCTGCGCAAGGCCGCCCATATAGAATCCCGGTTCACACTATCGAAAGCCTTTTCGAAATCGATGAAAAGCATGTGAAGTGGAGAATCGTATTCAGCGCATTGCTCGATGATGATTCGCAAGGTGTTAATGTGATCGACACAGGAGAATCCGGATCGAAAGCCAGCCTGCTCTTCATCAATTGTGCTTTCTAAGTGGGCCTTTAGTCTTTCCAGGACGATTTTAGCTATTATCTTGGCAACGGCAGGAAGCACACAAATGCCTCTCCAATTATTACAGTCTGTGAGGCTACCCTTTTTTGGAAGTTTGATGATCAAACCTTCCTTCCACTCAGTGGGAAAGGTCTCTGTATTCCACGCTTTATCAACAAGTGGGTGCAGCAAATCGGCAGTTACGCTTGGCGCTGCTTGATAAAGTTCGGCAGGGATGCCGTCAAGTCCGGCGGCCTTTCCTCGTTTTAGTGCAATAATTGCAGTGACTATTTCCTCTTTAGTCGGGGCAGTGGACCGTATACGCACATTTTGATGGTTAGCTAAATTATCTATATGAGGGGGAACTTCACCAGAGGTTACACGGTTCAAGACTGCGGCGAAGTGTTCTTTCCATCGCCTCATTTGATCTTCTTCCAAGATAAGTAGCTTTCCATCACTATCTTTCACCGGATGTTGGCAGGAGTTACGACCACTTGTAAACTCCTTGATGACACCGTATACGGCGTTTAAGTTGTTACTTCTAGCGGCTTCTTCTGCTGACGCTAAAAGAGAATTGGCATAAACTCTTTTATCGCGTCGCACACTACGCTGAACTTCTCGAGCTTTCTGACGGTAAAGGAGTTCGATGCTGCTTCGATTGTCGTCCAATGCTGCAGCCAAACGAACTTTCAGCTCCTTTCTTTCAACAATCCGCTGCCATGAAGCGTCGGACATCCAGGGCTTATTCCGGCAATCCGGGTTTGGGCCAAGGATGGTATTTGCGCTATCAATGTACGCATTTTTTATGGCATCCCAGTTTTCGTTTATGTCACTATCTGGATGACTAGTTATCTCAGCCGCTTTTTGCGCAAGATGGTCATTATATTGTTGTAAGACAGCTGAATTTTTTAGTCGAGCGGTGTTGAATTTGCGGGGCCTGGATCTTTCGTCTCTGGGGCGGCGCACGGCTGCAATACGCAATCGAACATTAGCGATCATAAGATAATGGTCTCTTCCCATCCCAATATCGGCACCCTTCTTGTTTCGCACGTCCAGGAGGCAACTCTTGAATCTTTTACTAATAGCAAAATGGTCGATCTGATTTTGTGTTCTGCGCCGATCAACAGAGGACCAACTGATTTTGTGGTGGTCCTTATGCTCAAACATAGTACCACCGATGAAGAGACTGTGAAAGTTGCAGAACTCTACAAATCTTTCACCGTTGTCATTACGATCACCAAGACCGTGTCTCCCCATCACATGTCTGAGCCCATAGTTATCAGCGCCAACTTTCGCATTCAAATCACCCATAACCATTATAATGTCACCTTTAGGTGCTCTGCTCTGAACGGCGTTTAGTTCTTCGTAGAAGGAGTCTTTTGCCAAGACATTGTCGGGTTCAGTAGGGGCATAACATTGTATTATTGAGATGTTCCTCATTTTGGTCCGGAACCTGGCGGTCAAGACCCTGTCAGAGACCGGTTCCCAGGATAAGAGACAGTTTCGCGCGGCTCTGGTTAAAAGGAGCCCCACACCTGACTCACGACGACTACCGGTAGCTTTACCGGAGTACAACATTACAGTGCTGCCCGTTGGAGAGATGAATTCTCCGCTGTTCCACCATCTTATCTCACTAACTCCTAAGATATTTAATTTGTACCTCAGAAATTCACTCTCTAATTGAAGAAATCGTGCGTTCTGGGGACCTTCTGATCCATTGTCCAGGAGAGTACGCACATTCCAGAATCCAATCTTTGTCATTGTACGATAGCTAAAAGTCGTAACCGTTGAGTCAGTCCTTATCCGAGGCATAGTTGACGTTTCGTTAGCATATAAAGATTTCGGATAGTGCAAGTTGCTGGCATACACATCCTGTCCTTTGATTGTCGGTTTTAACGACAGGCCCTCAAAGGGAAAGGCCGTGGTATTTTTTTTTTCACACCCCACACCACAGGGGTACCTCAACTAAATCATCGCACCGCCATCACTGGCGGCTTGACGTTGGTTGGCAATGGTCTGTGACCACTGCCGTTCCAGGGGGCGCCCACGCGGAGGACTATAGAAGAGGAGTTTTTGCCCCCCATTCATTAGCCGTAAGACATCCATGTACCGATGTATCTGCATGAAATGTACTTGAAGTAACAGCCTCATTTGGACGACCAGAGCGATCAGCATCATCTGTGTCTGTACGACTGCGGCCGCGTTTGAAATCAGCATACCATCAGCAAAGGCTAATTGGCTGCATTTTGGCACACTTGATAGGATCAGACAATTTAAAAAGTGAGTAACAGCGATGTGAAGTATGTCCATAAGTGAAAGATAGTGTCACTTATCTGACAGGATCTTTAGAGGGGAAACAGACTGGAATTTCTGGTTCGTTTCCCCAGCCCATGATTTCTAAACAAATTCATCTACCGGTACCTCGTTCCTTTCATTCTAGTGGAGAGACAGAGAGGTAACGAAAATTGGTTGGTTGTCATTCTGCTCTCGGGATTCGTATGTAGATGCTTCGGGATGAATCGTATACGTCGATTATGTGAATGCGTCTCTCACTTACGGATTCACATAGCTTTGCTATCTCTGTTGATCGCTGTTATTTCTTCATCAGTAATAAAATATCATGCTCGCGAAAATTCGACCATTAATCGCGGTTCTGAAAACCGAACCTGGATCTAACTTTTCAATTTCGCCTCCACATGCATTCCCCTCCGGTAAAATATGTGCTGTCAGTTGTCAATTTCGGGATCAGAATACTTTTCAGATCCGGAGGGGCATATTTTCTGGCCTAAAATTTGATAGTTCACGGTACATACTTTACCGGAGGGGAAAGCACATGGAGGAGAAATCAAAAAAGTCACATCCTGATTTGGCTTTTAGAAGCGCGACCATTAGGCCGGCCGCACATTGCATCGCAGGCAGGGCAGCCAGCGCAGCGCTCACATGCCATCGTTGTTGTAAAATGTGATTTTTACACTTATTCCAACAATGCCATGTGCGCCCTGCGTGGGCTACCCTGTCAGACATTTCCACATAATGCTTTGGTACAAACACTACCAATACAATCTTTTTTAATAAGGCGTACCCAACAGGTAGCTCTTCATTGTGGACGCAGTTTAATAGCCGCGCACTGTGTGCCCAGTTACCAAAGGAGGAAAGAAAATTTCGGACATTTACCGTGTATCGAGTTTATTCACCAAACAAATTATACGCTCCGTCGAGTGTGATATAGAGGGAATAAGCGGCCGAAATCGAAATGTAGTGCTACGTCTCGGCTCTGAATGCACTCATTGATCGATGTGTTAACAGCACTACCATCCGCGCTCTGAAAACATCAAAATAAATGAAACACTTCATATTTTAGCGTGAAATAATAAAAATTACATTCTATTATCGCATGAGAATTTCTAGTTGGTAATAAATTATCAATAGTACAATATTTTATAAGAAAAGCACAATAGTCGTTTCACAATACTATTCCGAATATAATAAATGCCTTTACGTAATATTTTGTGTGCTCACTGAAATGTTCCATTCCACATTTTACTTTTCACTTAGGCAGCCGCCTTGGCAACTCCCTCCTTCTGTTTTTTTGTCTTCTTGGAATTCGCTTCAACTTCGATCGGGGCCGGCTTCACAAATGGAATCTCTTCACGATACTTCTCGGGCATGTACATCTTGAGAACATCGGGCACCTTAACGCCCGTCTCCGTTTGATGTGTCTCCAAAATCGCACAAATAACACGCGTTGTTGCACACATGGTGGCATTCAGCATGTGCACGTAATCCACATTGGCATTCATCTTTTTCGTTTGTCCGTATCGTACAAGCAATCGACGTGCCTGATAGTCTAAACAATTGGAGCAAGATACAAGCTCCCTGTAAGCTCCACTACCCGCAAACCATGCCTCCAAGTCCAGCTTTTTGGAGGCAGCATGATTCAGTGCTCCCGATACGATGTTCACTATCCTGTACGGAATTCCCAAAGTTTGACAAAACTCCTCGGCATTGGAAATCATCTCGTCCATCATTTCCCAGGATTTATTATCGTGCGGTGAGGTCAAAACGAATTGTTCCACCTTTTCGAATTGATGCACGCGGAAGATGCCACGAGTGTCGCGACCATGCGATCCGACCTCTTGACGGAAACAGGTGGACAAGCCGGCATACTTAATGGGAAGCGTAGCCTCGGGCAACCATTCGTCCCGATGATAGGCAGCAATTGGCTGTTCCGATGTGGCAATTAAATATTTTTCATCAACCGTTCCGTCATCCCCTTTCTCGCCTCCCTTGCCCACCACCTTGTACAATTCCTCGTCGAATTGCGACAGCTGAGCAACTTCTTGCATAACATCCTTGCGCATGAAGAAGGGCGTGTACAGTGGGGTGTAGCCTTTTTTGAAGAGCACTTGAAGTGCATATTGAATAAGGGCCTGTTCCAGGAATACGGCCGCCCCGGTTAGGAAATATCCTCGTCCGCCAGAAACGACAGCGCCCTTCTCACCATTCATGCCATCGATCATAACAATTAAATCAACGTGCGAATACTTTTTACGTGTTTCACAATCGCCGAATGTCCGTTCGACCTTATTCTCGTCCTCGTCGTTGCTAACGAGCACACTTTCGTGCAAGTGATTGCCAACCTCACGCAACGCATTGTTTCGTGTCGCCTCGGCAATTTGGAGTTTCTTCTCATTATCGACTATGGCCTCGTCCAATAAGCTGCGAACTTTCTGTAAAGAAGAATAATAATATCTGCAATTAATAGAAGATAACGAGTTTATATGATTTTGATAAAATCGACACCCCCAAAAAATTAGAATATTTATCGCAAGTCGTGCTATCTAGTAATCAGTAGAATACAAGAGATTATATCGACTTTCAGAACAGCAAGCACGTGGTCAAAACGATAAGGAAATATCAAATTTTGCTACCGTACATTTACAGATTAATGCAAAACAAAAATCACAGCTAAAAATGATATGTATTGATAAACTCAATTGCGCAAAGTGGAGTCATTTTTATCTATAATCCTTGCATTAGGTTTCGAGGATAGTAGATACATGATTTACCAATCCGATTGAACATGAACTTCTTTTAGTAATGTATGCATAGAAATAACAACAACGTCTGGCTGGGAGAAAGTAGAAAACTAAAATTCGAGTTGGTGGCCACCGCTTCTCAATGAATATTAGCTTCATCAGAGCCAATTTCCGCTATGGACCCCGGTGTAGTTATCTTTATTGTGCATGGGGTTTACATAGTATGATTACCGACCACCATTTGGCCCAAAATAGCTTAAAAGGTACGGAACATTCCTAGTTGACCGGGCGACGCATAGTGATTCGCGTCTGTGATCGATAGTGGGTTTTAAATTGAGATGATTTCGCACTCCCCTTGCGTGGGCTCTACCCGCTACGTGAGCTACACCGCTTAAAGGACATACGTATGTTTTTATTTGACGATGGGTTAGCCATAGATAGACGTACAGGTAATAAACTGTGCGAGCCTATGAGCTGCCATTGGAATTAGGGCATGAATAATGTGACCAAGTCAAAAATACATATAAACGGAAGAAAAATTAGAGTACACCAGATTCAAACGCAAGCCGTCTTTGAGATAAGGTAATGTCTGACTGCGGGCACCGTTCTAATTTTCGCGTGAGTCTCCTAGTTCTATTCCTGGTAAAGGGCAGAGAAAAACTAGTTAATAAAGGTCGCGTGCTGACCATTCCTTCCACAATTCTTTTTCTATCTTTTGCGTTTTTCGCTTTGCTAAAATGTTGGGACAAGCAAACTCATACTAAAGCCATACCTCAGGACCAAACACCCCTCGTACCCTACAACAGCCCTAGAACACTCGTTTCGCTCTATACGCTACAGCGGTAAAGCCACTACTGTAATGCTCTAAAAAGGAGAGTACGCTCGCGACCATTTTGTTGACATCGAATGGAGATTTGTGCCCATCGAATGGACATATGAGAGAGAGAGAGACAGAACTAATGTAGTTAACTGGGAGCTGTCATTTTTACATGCCTTTCACTCTCCATTCGTCGTCAACAAAAAGGCATCGAGTGTACCTTCCTATTTAGTGCTCTAACTACTGGCCAAGACGTGAAACACGATATGTCACCCGGTAATCAAATTAGGAATATGTACTCTGTTTTCTTGTTCTTATTTTCTACTCTCTTCGCCTTCATTTCTCTCTCCCCAGTTCCCCCTTAACTCCACAATATTCCCATCTCCCCCACTCCTCCATAACATTCCGCCACTAAATTAATGTCCCTTGTTCTAAACTAGATAATGTTCAATACCGACGAGTTAATAGGTCATTACCGATTACCGAATCATATCCCCTTTCCTCCACTACGTTAGGTAAGGTTTAAAAGAGCTGCTCTTACACAAAAAGTACACTTAGACCATCATAAGGTCCGTTGTGATACCACCATGGATTAATACACCGACCAAAAACCTACTCATCAAACCAGCCGGAGCTGACAATGAAACGTTGTAACTGACCACACTCACCTCCTTCAGGTCATCGAAATCGCTGAAATAGTAGGACCCAAGGATGGCCTTCCTACCTCCAGTCAAGACAGGACAGGCACAGAGCAGATGAAATTAACTCTCCTCCTC
Source organism: Chloromyia formosa (assembly GCA_964017055.1). Lineage (NCBI taxonomy): Eukaryota > Metazoa > Arthropoda > Insecta > Diptera > Stratiomyidae > Chloromyia > Chloromyia formosa. Next base: position 145,619,445 of record OZ024815.1, on the reverse strand, counting down.
ATCCTCATCACCACAGCTTCTGCAATAGTCATTGTGCAGGACTCAAAGCCTTCGGGTATGTTCTCCAGTAAGACAATGGCCAGTGATAACTCCCACAACATTCCTAATGTTCCTCCTATCCAAGAGCAGCAATCCAGAAGAGCTGTAAGGGTTCAGTGTAGGTCATATTTGCCTGGTTACAGAGCATGTACTGCCAATATTCCACCTAGTATTTGCTCTGTCAGTCATAGCAGCCTTTAATGCAAGTTTACAAGTTACCAGCGGCATTCCTAAACTACGGTTGCGCTTTGACGAACAAGCTCATCCGCCCTGCTGTTTCCGACAAATCCACTATGGCCAGGAATCCAACACAGGGTAATTTGAAGAAAAAGCCCCATCTCTAAGATTGAATTGTGACAGTTCAATACGGTCCTCGAGCTGGCCACTGTAGCATCAAGTGATTTAATCACCTCACATCACCATCACATATATTACAACAGCCCTGGCAGTCGCAACATTGCACCCAACCACAAACAGGGCTTCATAAATCGTGGTGATCTCCGCCTGGAAAACACTGCAGTACTCTGGGAGACGGAAAAACAGGCTAATACCAACCATCTCCGAGTAAACACCAGCCCCAACTCCTACATCCGTCTTAGAGCCGTCAGTAAAGATGTTTATGGCACTTGTCTCCAGAATCGCATTATCTGTCCACTCCTCTCGCGATAGGATCAAGGTGTTGAAGTTCTTTCCAAACAAGTATTTAGGAGAGGTGTAATCCGTGATTTCAGCAACATCAAATCTGTTCTGTACAACAGAATGTCCCGGGGTGGTGGTAGTCCAGTGACCCGTTTCACAAAGGTGGACAGCCTCACCGGCAGCGACCCGCTCGGTAAAAATGTCCAAGGGAATCAAATTTAGCCTAGTTTCAAGGGCAGCAGTTGAAGTGGTTCTAAGAGCCCCCGTGATGGAAACGCATGCTAGAATCTTTCCCAATATGATTCTATAAGATGCAATGTTTAGTGCCGCCCACCAGACGACGACCCCATGCATGCGTATGGGACGCACGACCTCCACTGCTCTCCTCACCCAAACCACGACTTGGACTCGATGCTAGGTTAGGTTGGGTGGACAGGAAGCTGGGATGGATGCCAAATGTTCAGGAACGTGTTGACAAAGCCACTATGGCACTCTACACCTGCAGGAAGGCGATAGGTCGGAACTGGGGACTACAGCCGAAGGTAGTTTTGTGGCTGTATGCATCAGTTCTTCGGCCCATTCTTTTGCATGGCATTCTTGTCTGATGGACGGCGCTTAGAATGGGTTCCCACAGGACTCTCTTGGGGAAGGTGCAAAGATTGGCGACGATTGCTGCAACCAGGGCTATCCGATCCACTCCATCAGCTGGTCTGGATGTGCTTCTAAATCTTTTACCCCTCGATATTTTTGCTGAACAGCAAGCAGCGATCATAGCATTGTGACTTTGCGAGACCGGTCAGTGGCGTGCGCTAAGCTCCGGCCACTCTACTATTTTGAATAATCTTGACCTCCCTGCATATACGGATATAAGTATATGTTTAGCAAGAATTTTGTGAGTCAGATTCCTTCAAGGGACATGTGAGAAACTGGGGCAATCACTCACCCAGACTCCATCGTTTTATATACTGACGGATCCAAAACGGATGCTGGGGTGGGATCTGGTATCTTTTTGGAGACGTTGAAGTATCTTTCCGCATACACGATCATTGCAGCGTGCTGCAGGCAGAGATTTTGGCGATTTCAGAAGCGCTCGCCTGGCTGGGATGTAATGTCACAATTGGTAGGAAACTCACTATTTACAATGACAGTCAAGCTGCAATTCGATCGCTTGAATCGGCTCTGTCGACATCGCAGACGATTACAAACTGTCGATCGCTTCTTGATGAGATGGGACGTTACTTTGAAATCACATTGTGCTGGATTCCAAGTCACAGCGCTTATGCTGGCAATTGTGTGGCTGATGAACTTGCTCGGGGTGGGACGACTGGGGCAATTGAGGATGGTCGTTGGGACATCGGAGTGCCTTTCACAATCTGCAAGCAAATTATCAACTCTCACGCGAAACATAAAGCGAGCGCTAGATGGATTAAGGACGGTGCGTGTCAAACCATGAAGAGATTATAGCCCACAGCGGACCCCGGCCGTTCTGCTGCAATATTATCACTGAATAGGAAGCACATTGGTGTGATGGTGAATATTATCATTGGGCACTGTCCCATTGGGGAGCACGCAATGAGACTTCGCTTAGCCTACAATGACTTCTGCAGAAGCTGCGAGGAGGAGACTACCCTCCATTTTCTATGCACCTGTCCTGCGTTGGCTGCGAGGAGGCGGGTCTTTCTGGGGGGTCATTTTCTATTTCCAGCGTTTCACTAGTACACAGTTGAGAATACGGCAATGCACATGTGACGCTGCGTTCATTCTTTTTTCTTGCTGCATGCTTTAATGCTGTATCTTTTGCTCAATAGATGCAGTGTCTTTTGCTCAGTTGATGCTGTATCTTTTCGTCAGTAAATGTTGTATCTGATGTTGATCCAGAACACTTCAGTTGAGCTTCAGTATGGAATCAGATTATTGTCCTTTTGAAATGGATATTGAATACCTAATTGATATCAATCTGTAAAATGACGACGGCGACGTCCAGACGGACGCTGTGTCCTATCACATCATGTGCACTGAAACTTCGATAGGTATCGAAGAGGGAGGAGCGTCATTTGGACGTTTTGTGGACCGGCACTTAGGTGGCAAGAAACCAAAAATTCACCGTTTGTGGGTTCATATGGCGTCTGGCGTTGTTGCACGTCACCTGGGTCCACAGCAGGTGTTGAAATCAATTCAATCACGGAAATCAAGATGTTGTTGTTAATTGCCTTGACCCCTCCAGGGGCATGAGCGCGTCAACATCTCTTGCATTTCTATGCCTTGTTTCTGACGTGTTGCTAGCATGCACCTCCTATCCGCGCCATCTTTATACTGACAAACTTGGAGCGCAGTGTGAGTTCTGTTAGTACCCATGGACACTTTTTGTTCGCGCCGAGGTTGGAACTCACTTCTCTAGATCGTAGAGCGGTGACCGACGGAACACGGCCACCGAGCGCGAATCAAAATGTGGTGAGACAGTTTCGAATCGAGTGGTTTGGCCGCAAGTGTGAACGGAATGATAGAATCAAGGCTCCCCCGACTTATTTATTGGTTTCAAGACCCAATAAATCCATTTTCAAGGAAGAAATGCAAGAAAGCACGACTTTGAGAGAATAACGGCTTTATTGTTTTTTTAATGATCCCGTCAAGGTTCCCCGACTTATTTGAAAGTTTCAAGACCGAATACATGAGCCTATTTTCAAGAAAAAATAATTTTAACCATTTTTCGCATAAGCCGTTAAACCAAAGTTTTATCGAGGACGTTAGGGGGAGCACTCCATTTTCCGTTACCCACCAAGCCTATTTCATTTTCGATTTTCCGTTATCCACTTTCTACGCTGCTAGAAGACGGCTCTAAGACTAATGATTGATTAGGTACTGGCGTTCATATAAACAGTTTCAACGTAAACTTATCGGTTCGACTCCCCAAGTACTGTAGCGCTCTCCGGACAACTCTAGTGGCGTAATATATGTATAAAGCTTTGACATGACTACGGCGACGTGACATATCCGCAGTAGAGTCATCAAAGGGCGGGTAAAACGAGACTTTGACACGCTGTGTTTCATTTTGCCTTTAATCCAATTGCATTCAAAAAAGACAATGATTCCAGATAGTGCGAAATTCTATCGTACATGTTTCTACAGTATCTCTAATGAACCATATTCTGGTCTGGTTGTGCTGCTTCCACCGGCAGATCTATGGCAGCACCTGATGAGTAAGGATCTGTCGGTGATACGAAACCAGAGCCCGAGGGTCCCATTACGCCTGGACCCCTATGCGAGCGCGAGGGAATCTGCGCCGTCCGCCAACCATTCCATCCTTATCGCCTCATTTTTTATCATTCCCCATTTTTGCCTTCCCATGTTTGTTTTGTCTTCCCCAGGCCTATGAATTGTTATTAATACGTAAAGGACAGGGGCAACGAGCGGCGAAAACCCCGCCCACGTCTCCCGAACTGAGCTCCAGCAAGGATAGGCCGCTGCTTAGCTCGTTGAGGTGCCTTTTTTTCACCAGATGGCACAGCCCAACCTTCACGGTCATTATGCAACCTTAGGCTCCATTCCCATTGGCATCTTCGGATGCCCACCAAACCGTCCGTTACATCTCCCAGTAAACTCGATGTTGGTATAAGAGTTGGCACTGTCTAATGTCTTTGTCTCATTAAACAACTGCAAAACAAATCTGAAAAACATTTTCTAACTGAGTGTCAATGTTTATTTTTAAGCTTTCTAACAAAAAATACAGCCGAACGCCAACTAATCTTTTGGGACCACTGGCTGCATGATGCAATGTCATTATTCATGTGTTAGACAAAACGTGAGTCATAGGACTTGCGAAAGTATTCAATACCGAATTTCTCAATTGCTCGAACTCCTTGTGGGGTATAGCGCGTCAACTGTTCCATGTGGTCTCGTTGACATATGTAAACTAGTTTCAGAGAATGCAGTTGCACCTCCTGCTCCCCTATTTAGCCGCCTACCTGCTACAAGTCGGGAGATGCTGTGGCTTATTATTACGGCCCGCACTACAGGGGGAAGACCACCCAAACATCCATCGCCACGAACGTCGTCGTGGACGAGATTCGAACACAAAACGCCAATAGTCAGACACGAGACTGATTGAGCCCCTTTTTATATGCTTCCAATCACTTTACCCACGCATTTGCAGTTAAATAGAATATTTGGATACTGACCTTAATCTGATTCACTGTGAGCGCCTTCAACGTCTCCGCCGTAACTTGATCTAAATCCTGGGTCAAGCTCTCCGGCACCGGATCCTCCTCATTGCCAACCGGCTCCTTTTTCTTCATCTTCTCGCCTATCTCCTTGCTACAGATATTCTTCAATTTATTGAAGTTATCGGCACGATGTCGTCGCTGTCGCCATTCGGTGTCTTGAGCAATTACCGTTTCCACGAGTGCCACGTCCTTAAAACGTTTTCGTTGATTCTCTTTTACTTTCTCGGGATCGTGGCCCTTGTCGCTTCGAAACAGATCAAGATCTAGCACCATCTTGGACGATTTCTTTGATAATCTTCAACTGGAAAGAACGATTTTCCTTTCAACGTGGCGCAGCTCACACACAACACGGCAGAAAAAAATGCGGTTAGAGAGCGGATGATCGGCACCACAACACGCGACACGATTCGGAAGTGAATTGTCAAAATGACAATAGTTTGACAATTGTTGGCGGCTGATGACGAAATGAAAATTACTAGGAGTGTACGCCGAAAGAAGGGAAATTTTCGTTGAGAGCTGTACAGTACGGGTAGAAAGTGTTTAATTTAGTCTATCGACAGTCCCAGTAAACATTAAGATTTCGAATATCTCGAAAATATTTTTCACAAGATATCATAAATTGCATATATTCAAAACCTTTTTCTGATCAATCAATTGGATAATATGTTTCATATCGCAAAATATTTCTGATGCTTATAGGTTGTGTTTCAATTGATGGAAAAATGCAGCCTCATAACTCCTTATTAATTGCCTTAACCCATCCAGGGGCATGGGTGCGTCAACATCTCTTGCACCCATAGGGAATGCCTACTTTCTTAGAAATTAAAACACCACTATACCAATTATCATTCAACTCAACATCAATTAATCTACTAAATATTTCCATGATTTATTACAATTCTAGAGATCCAATAATTAGGTATCCCTATGTCTTAGAACATACAGTACGTGGAATGAGCATATCCCGTTTATCACTGGCTCCAATATCTGGTGAATAAGTCGACAGTCAGCCTACTCAGTTGGCGTTTAATACTGACAAATGTTGACTGTTCTGTAGAATTGTGCTCAAACAAATGTCAATTTTTGTCAAATTATCGACAATCAGCCTACTCAGTTGGCGTTTCGATATTGACATAATGGGTGGTATGCATAAAGTGAGTCGAGTGGAGTAAAGCTGAGTTGACAGAATGTTGACCACAATGGGTGGTATGCATAATAATGAGGATATACTCAAGAGTGAAGTCTATTGAGGACATTCCTGAGTCTGCTATGTTCGGTGAATCGAGTGAAAAAGTTGTTTGCATAAAACTACTCTCCGCTCCATAGTGAAAATTGAGTGGAATTCTGTCAACTCAGCTTTACTCCACTCGACTCACTTTATGCCTTAGAACATAGAGCCATGGAATGAGCTTGTATTATATGTTTCTGGCTCCAACATTTGGCGAATAAGTCGACAGTCAGCCTACTCGGTTGTTGTTTGATATTGACATATGTTGACTGTTCTGTCGAATTGTGCATGAATAAAAGTCAGTTCTTGTCAGATTATCGACAGTCAGCCTACTCAGTTGGCATTTCGGTATTGACATAATGTTGACCGCGCTGTCGAATTGTGCATAAACAAACGTCAATTTTTGTCAATATTTAAATTTCATAATTTCTAAACGGTCTACTGAGTTAGCTGACTGTCGACCACATGTCGACTTAGTACCCAGATTTTGGAGCCACTGTTTCTATGGAGACATATAGGACAAGCTCATTCCATGGCTATATATTCAAAGCTTTATGCATACCACCCAATGTCGAATTGTGCATAAATAAACGTCAATTATTGTCAATATTTGAATTTCGTAAGTCTACTGAGTTAGCTGACTGTAGACTTAGTACCCAGATTTTGGAGCCACTGTTTCTATGGAGACATACAGGACAAGCTCATTCCATGGCTATATATTCAAAGCCCTATGTTCACCCTTCCGCTTATCCGTTACCTTGGTAACAGATATTTGTTATTTCATTCATTGTCGAAATATGAGAACTTCAAAGTAGTATTCAGGTAGAAAAACAAACAAATAAAACTATCACTTGTGAAATAAAATGGACGAGAACAATTATCACGGAGAAGACAAACTCCGTTCGAAGGACACAAGGTGGGATCGTATCCGAAAAAGACACATGCATTCGCTCACTGTGAAAACTGATACAGTGAAAAGATTTCTCCAAGTGGATTTCGTTGGAAAGAAACAAATGAAGTTACTTGGTGAAGATAGTTCGAAAAAGAAAGTTCTTAACCCTGTACTGGTCATGGATTTGAGGCATGAAATGGTATTTTCTCTCAACTAATTTTTATTATATTCTTACAATCATCCTAATCGCCTGTTTTTCTCGCTCACTCAGATTCGGAGAGGCACGACACGAAAGCCTCCCATTACATCGAAGGATATTTCTTTGCAAAACACCAAATCACACAATAAAACAGTCGAGGATCATTATATCGAAAATCAGTTGACGAAATTCAAAAGCGACCTGTCGAAACCTCGTCGAAAAACCAATATCCGATGTAAATTAAGTGTAAATCTAAATAATGGAGCAATCTTTGAAAGTTTGAGTAAGTGCAATAAACACACTATCGATTTTTATGAGACTGTCCAAAATGCTCTGGAAGCTACTGAACAAATCATTCACCGTGAAGAGCCTACTCCTGCGGAGATTAGGGCGAGCGTAGCAGGCGTTGAGAATATTCCTGAAGAGATACAAACTGTCGTGGAAGATGAGAGCAGAATGGGTGAAGTTCTTCACGAGAAGAGCGTACGATTTGAAAATTCGGTGGAAATTATCAATTATTCCCCACGTGATGATATTTTCAGCGAGATTGGATCATCCAACACCAGTAGCGATGTCGAATCAGTTGCTTCCGATATAGTAGACGAAGTCTTCCAAGAGGTGCAAATCGAAGCTGAAATCGAGATGATTGGGAAGTCATTCGAGGCAATGCGAAAAACTCCATTAGACCTGACTCCCAGCGAACCCCATCCGAACGAGGTTTGCCGTCCACCAGACGAATCAAATCATGAATTGCCTGTCGTTGAACCGTTACAGATAACGAAAATCCTACCATCAGAGACAATTGCTTCGTCGGAAAGAAACAGCCAGAGCAATGAATCCGCGTCGTCTAAAACATCAGACACTGCTTCAAAGGAACAGGATGCTATCATTTGCGAACTTTTTCGTGAGTCACGGAATAGTGATAAACTATTACGAAAATATTTGCTGCGGTGGACGCATGCTACCACAATTAGTAAAATCGAGAAAATGAACATAAGCACTAAGAACGATCGCTATCAGAAAATCAATAGCTTTCTAGATAAGATACGACGAGAAAAGCAACTCGGACCTAATCAAAGATACCGTAATCTAATAAAAGGTGTGCAGGATACAAAGGAGAATTCGGTTGTGTTGACGAAAAAGTATCAAAACAAGTAAGTTGAAAAGTTGGAAAAATTTTGCGCATGTTTATCGTGTGGGGCTTCATTCATGATCAAGTGCGGCTAAAACGTGCCATACACACACCGATCGATCGGCCGATCCGTCGCCCGATATCGATATCGGCCGATGGATCGGTGTGTGTATGTGCTTATCGTTGACGATTTTTTTGACAGTTCCGTATAATTTTTGATCAACTGACATTTTGTGGCAATCCATCGGCCGATCGATCGGGCGACGGATCGGATAATGTATGGCGGCTATAACACTGGAGACACACTTATATTACGATTACACTATCCCCAGATTACTTTATCTGCGCCGGCTGACTTCATCTGCAACTGTCATATACATACAATTTTAAACTCACCACACCCAGATTAAATTACGTTTAAATTACGTTTACACTATCCCCAGATTACTTCATCTGTAGCGTAATATTACGTTTTACTATCCCCAGATTACTTCATCTGCAGCGTAATCTGGGTGTGGTGAGTTCAAAATTGTATGTATTTGACAGTCGCAGATTATCTCACCTGGCGCAGATGAAGTAATCTGGGGATAGTGTAAACGTAATATAATCTGGGTGTGGTGAGTTCAAAATTGTATGTATTTGACAGTCGCAGATTATCTCAGCTGGAGCAGATGAAGTAATCTGCGGATAGTGTAAACGTAAAATTACGTTTACACTATCCCCAGATTACTTCATCTGCAGCGTAATCTGGGTGTGGTGAGTTTAAAATTGTATGTATATGACAGTTGCAGATGAAGTCAGCCGGCGCAGATGAAGTAATCTGAGGATAGTGTAAACGTAATATAATATTACACTATCCGCAGATTACTTCATCTGCGCCGGCTGAGATAATCTGCGACTGTCAAATACATACAATTTAGAACTCACCACACCCAGATTACGCAGCAGATGAAGTAATCTGGGGATAGTGTAAACGTAATATTATATTACGTTTACACTATCCCCAGATTACTTCATCTGCTGCTTAATCTGGGTGTGGTGAGTTTAAAATTGTATGTATTTGACAGTTCTAGATTAAATCAGCCGGCGCAGATGAAGTAATCTGCGGATAGTGTAAACGAAATATTACGCTGCAGATGAAGTAATCTGGGGATAGTGTAAACGTAATATAATATTACGTTTACACTATCCGCAGATTACTTCATCTGCGCCGGCTGATTTAATCTGGAACTGTCAAATACATACAATTTTAAACTCACCACACCCAGATTAAGCAGCAGATGAAGTAATCTAATATTAAGTTTATATTACGTTTACACTATCCCCAGATTACTTCATCTGCTGCTTAATCTGGGTGTGGTGAGTTTAAAATTGTATGTATTTGACAGTTCCAGATTAAATCAGCCGGCGCAGATGAAGTAATCTGGGGATAGTGTAAACGTAATATTACACTATCCCCAGATTACTTCATCTGCTGCTTAATCTGGGTGTGGTGAGTTTAAAATTGTATGTATTTGACAGTTCCAGATTAAATCAGCCGGCGCAGATGAAGTAATCTGGGGATAGTGTAAACGTAATAATACGTTTACACTATCCCCAGATTACTTCATCTGCGCCAGCTGAGATAATCTGCGACTGTCAAATACATACAATTTTGAACTCACCACACCCAGATTACGCAGCAGATGAAGTAATCTGAGGATAGTGTAAACGTAATATAATATAAGATTACTTCATCTGCGCCGGCTGATTTAATCTGGAACTGTCAAATCCATACAATTTTAAACTCACCACATCCAGATTAAGCAGCAGATGAAGTAATCTGGGGATAGTGTAAACGTAATATAATATTATGAGATGTACTCTCTCTGTAATATTACGTTTACACTATCCCCAGATTACTTCATCTGCGCCGGCTGATTTAATCTGGAACTGTCAAATACATACAATTTTAAACTCACCACACCCAGATTAAGCAGCAGATGAAGTAATCTGGGGATAGTGTAAACGTAATATAAGCTTCAATGAGCTTTGAACTTTCCTATACCGGAAACCCGCAAAAATCAAATTTGAAGAAGCGTTTAATATTACGTTTACACTATCCCCAGATTACTTCATCTGCGCCGGCTGAGATAATCTGCGACTGTCAAATACATACAATTTTGAACTCACCACACCCAGATTACGCTGCAGATGAAGTAATCTGGGGATAGTGTAAACGTAATATAACGGTCATATTTGCACCGAGCTTCTGGCTGATGTAATTTTCAATTACTACTAATTGTCTTATATTACGTTTACACTATCCCCAGATTACTTGATCTGCTGCTTAATCTGGGTGTGGTGAGTTTAAAATTGTATGTATTTGACAGTTCCAGATTAAATCAGCCGGCGCAGATGAAGTAATCTGCGGATAATGTAAACGTAATATTATATTACGTTTACACTATCCCCAGATTACTTCATCTGCAGCGTAATCCAGGTGTGGTGAGTTTAAAATTGTATGTATATGACAGTTGCAGATGAAGTCAGCCGGCGCAGATGAAGTAATCTGCGGATAGTGTAAACGTAATATTAACCACTTCAGATGGGCTTAGCGCGTGAATAGCTATAGCGATGCTTGTTGGCGTTGGCGGCAACCAAAGAGGATTGATATTTTATAAGAGTGATCACTCCATAGAACTTTCGCCTCTGCCAGTAGATTTGTATGTATTGATTCTCTTGTGTATCTATACTCTGTAGTTTATACTATTTGTCATATATACAAATCTACTGGCAGAGGGGAAAGCTCTATGAAGTGATCACTCTTGTAGAATATCAATCCTCTTTGCAGCAACATTCGATCTTCCAAATAAATGGTTTTATCCAATAGTCTCCGGCGTGAAAGCTACGGCAAGTCGGTGCACCGGGAAATGATGGCGCGTGTGCCTAAAATATTTTCGAGCTTTTAATGATATCCCACAAGAGATTCGCGCACATCATATATGCATGAAATACATTCAGCTTCACCGAATAGCAATGACAAGTGGGGTATGTACACGAGAAACCTTATTTCTCGATTACATGATTTTCTCCTATTAGATTCATGTTAACATCTTCACACAATGTACACCGCCACTGTTAAATTCGATAAAAGCTTCCGTCAAATAACGTGTCTCGTACACATCCTGTGAAAGAAGCCTTTCTATTTCGAGAAAAGCTCATCCGTGAAAATATCGTATCGAACGGAGTCGTGTATGAAGATGTTCACAAGGAGCTAATGCGAAAAAAAACATGTAATCGAGAAATATGATTTCTCGTGTACACACCACACGCACATTGCAACTGCGATTCGGCAAATCTCGAATTCATTTCAGGCGCACATGATGTGTGCGAGTCTGTAGTGTGATATTCTTAAAAGCTCGAAACCGTTTTATACACACTTCAGGCGCACAAGAAAATCAAATGTTGTCGTGTGAAATGCTGTTTCGATTTCGAGAAAAGCTCATCCGTGAAAATATCGTATCGAATAGCGTAGTGTGAAAGTAACCAAAAACTCGTTCAAGCTGGATTTCAAGAGGGCAGATGACATTCTTATAATTTCTTTTACAGAATCAAAATTCAACAGGATATTATCGATCTTCAGAAGCTTAAACTTGAACGCCAAGAACGTCTTATACTCGAATTGAAACTGAACAAACTGCTCGAAGAACACAAACAGTCCAGAGAGGACGTCAAACAGGAGCTTAAAACCATTGTAAAAACAGGAGATGTGAAAAATCGGACTAAAGCTAAATGCTTGCAAGTCGCTGGAAATTTACGTGACGAAGAGGACGAGGATGCATTTTCGCGTTTGAAAGGTAAAGCTCTTATGATGCCTCAATTTTTGATAAATATGCAGGAACGTGCTGTTGAAAGGAACCTGAAACATGAACAAGCCAAACAGCGACGATTGCAACAAGAAGCGGAACGCGAGGCTGTCAAAATAGCAGCCGAGGAAGCAAAGGTGAGATTTATTTTTACGCTGCTTATCATCCTGTTACCTTTCCAGTCGTAGATTCAATTGTCCTAGCATAGTTTGAGCATTTTTTTAAATTATAAAAAAAAACAGCCAAAATCTTTTCTTAAAATTTATCAAAAGTCGATCATAAATGATAATTTATGTAGTTCTTTCTACTGAGTTTCTGAAGTAGCTCCCACACAACTAGATGTTGGCGTAAGGGATGGTACTGTCTATATACATATTTCTTTTCAAAAGTGTAGTTCCGTTATAACTTTTAGTATGATCTTAATAATGTCTAATTGACTGACTTGCTGAATAAAAAAAAAACTCTAACTTCAAGTAATTTCATTACAGCGTCTCGAGGACGAAGAAGCCAAACGAAAACGAATCGAAGCCCTTAAGGAAAAACGCCGTCTGGAAAAAATGGCAAAAATAGAAAAGGAGCGTGCTCGACAGCGTTGTGTCGAGAACAATAAAAAGTGCCAAGAGTTTCGTCGCAGATGGCTTCTGCAGAACATTGGAATGGAAGGCTTCAAGCGACTACTAAAACGTAAGCGTAGATTCCAAAAGATATCCGAAGCTCACCGTAGAACTGTGTTGAAACGAAAAGTCTTCCAGTCATGGACAATTTATGTACATTCCGTTTGGGAACATAAAAATCAATTGGCCGACAATCACTACGTCAAAATCGTTAAGCGATTTGCATTTCGAGCGTGGATAACGTATCATAACGGTGAACGTAGCAAATTTTTAGTGGCCGTCGATTGGTACGAATTGAAAATTACTGAAGCCATCTTCCAGCAATGGATCGGTTTGATGAAGCTACAGAAATTAGTGGAGGATACTAAAACCGCACAGGCGTTGTCCCATTACAATTGGTTGGCTAAGAATTCTTTATTATACAAACGATATATTAACGGTTTGGCTATTTTCAGGAATCTAAGGTGGAAAGTGCTCGATCATTGGCGACGATTGCCTCAAATGTTGAAAATTCAAAAGGAAACGGAAGAGCGTAGGCAACGATGGAGAATGAAGATTTGGGAACTTTTACCTGATTATAAGCCAAATGTGGAGGACTGATGATAATGCAATATAATCGTCAATTATTTATATATGTATATGGAGTTTTGTAAATTTAAATACATTTTAAAATCATATTTGAAAAATGAGTTTTATTCGATATTCGCTACTGGAATGATTTCTCTTAAGGTGTATTGTTGGAAGCGCTACGATCGGAAAAGCGATCGCTATAGATGGAGCACTATTTGTATATATTTTTTACTGCGGATAGAGTAAGCATACGACGGGGGTATGAACAGTTGCATCCACCGCGGTCGTTGTTGGGTATATCGTTTGGGCTAAGAGGTTCGTTGTGCCTGCCAACCAATTTCATGCTTGCACGGGTGTTGATGACATTATGTTTGTACACGCGGGATGTTGTAGGGATGTTTCTATTTCATTGTCGCAGAAGAGACAATTTTGCTGAGTATAATAAAAACAGAAATTAATTTATTGTCTGCGTCCACAAAAAAAACTTGCTTAATTCAGCAATTCAAATTATGGATCTTCAGCACGACAAATTCGACCGCAGAGCATCTCGCGTTTCGGCGAAAATTTAACGCCATTCGACTTTAGGCGCATTCGATATAATATGCTGCTATGCTGCTTCACATGAACGCTTAATATTTTTGCTGAACAAGTAGCTGCAAATACGACCATTCGCCTCCGTGAGACTGATCAGTGAGTAACGTCAAGTGCCGGCCACACAACTATTCTCACAATATGGATATTCCTATAACGACCGACTACACGTCTCCGAAGCTTGCATTCGGAGAGAAGAAGAAAGACGCCTGATTCCTTCGCGGAGTCACTGGGTAGATACTGTCTGTCCCCTCACAACGGGATTCTATTAAATTCTATGCGGGTGGCTCTAGGATTGACGAAGGAGTGGGTGCCGGTGTATACTCCGCAAGCCTAAAGGTCAATATTTCGTTTCGTTTATCGGATAACTGCAGCGTTTTCCAGGCGGATGTCTCGGCGATATCAGAAGTTTTGGCCTGGCTGGGACTACACGGATAGTCAAACCGCAACAAGTTTTATCGATTCCGTCTCCACCTTATTGTGGAAAATTCTCCAACATTGTGCTGTAATGGATTCTTGGTCATAGTTTCACTGGCAACTGCATAGCTGATGAGCTTGGTCGTGCAGGAACTAGGGAGATTGTTGTGGAGTCTCATAAAATTTGAATTGCGGCATGTGAAATGATAATAATGGTGGATGCATTTGGCAGGGCTAAGACGATGATTAATCTTGGTTTATGCGGGTTGGTAAATACCTGGGGTATCAGTGTAAAAGTGTGTTGTGACATTCTGAAGACTCATCCATGGTAAAGAAAGCACTCTGGATTAAGCTCGCTACATACGATCAAGTTTGCTTGATCGATCAAGTGTACTTGAACTGCAAGATCGATTAAGCAAACTTGAGCATCTGTAGCGACTTTCAGTATGTGGTGCCAGAACCACGCGTGAGCCTAAGTTGGTTGTGGCTCAATATGCGCTCGCTCTTAGGCGATTTGAATTTAGAATTTAATAAAATAATATTTGTAATTACCAAACTTGCCACCAATTTTGGTGCGTTACCGTATCTAGAAATCTGAGCACAGCATTTCAATTTTGAACGGTATTCCATTAAGGGAGTTGCTGAGTTAAACATTGTAATGAAGCATATTCTGGTGTGGTTGTGCTGCTTCCACCGGCAGATCCTAGGCAGCACCTGATGGGTAGTGATCTGTCGGTGGTACGAAACCAGAGGCCGAGGGTCCCATTACACCCAGAACCCGATGCGAGCGCGAGGGCATCTGCGCAGTCCGCCAACCATTCCATCCTTATCGCCCAATTTTTTTTATTATTCCCTATTTGCGCCTACTCGGTTTATGTTGTCTTCCCCAGGCCTATGAATTTTTATTAATAAGTAAAGGACAGGGGCAACGAGTGACGAAAACCCCGCCCACATCTCCCGAGATGAGACAGCAAGCATAGGCCGCTGCTTAGCACGTTGGGGGCCTTTTTCTTCTCCAGATGGCACGGCCCGACCTTCACGGTCAATATGATACCTTAGGCTCCGTCTCCACGAGCATCTTCTGATGTCCATCGAACCGTCCATTACAACATATGTATTTCTTTTTGTGAACGCACGGATCGATAACATTGGTTATATTGACTTTCAAGGCACCAATTGTCTGCAGCTTATTTGTATAGACCTGTGATTTAACATATAACATAAAATGTCAAAACTCGGAAAAAATGCGTGATACTTTCCCCCTAACGCACAGTGCATTGCTTTCTTTTTCGCGGATTCAAATCCCACTGTGGCCATGAATGTTTGTGTTTCGTTCCTCCTGCGATGTGGGGTGTAAAATAAGCCACAGGCACTCCCGACTTGTCACAGAATGCTAGCTCCATTCTGTGATGGGCAAGATGAGTATGCTAGCAACACGCATCGTCCGAAACCAGTTTGTATGCTTACGAAACGTCAACTAAGCCGCTAAGGAATTAGAGGTTATGCATGTAGTATCGTATATATGGAAAAATTGTGTTAGCAATTTAAATTTAACGAACCACCAAGAATCACGCTGGATACCCCCTTCTTCACGCACCCAGTAAAAGTTACGCCCGTTTTCACGGCTTTAGTGACGGCAAATTACCGCTCGAGCGCCCAGAAGAAGGCTATGTAAATGTTAATGGTTTTCTAACGATTCTTCTATATATTTTCCTAATATACGATTTTTCACAGCTAAACTGTTTATGTAAGCAATAAATACATAAGTAAATGTCTACTACCACTACATACTCATAATCACTTATAATTGTTATCTGTAGCTTTTTAAATAAAGCAATTATTTTTGTCTTCCTCTCATTTATGTTAAGAATAATACGATTTCTTTGAAATTAAGGTTTTTCCTTGCACACCGCATCCTTTTTTTTGGCTATTTGTCTTCATTTCGCTAGGCCATGTGTTGCAACGAACAATAGTCGAAGTCTGATTTTCATCTAACATAAAAAAGTTCGCCAATTTGTGCAAATTGACTTCCGGTTGCCAGTCTTTCGTCCTTTCTTCCATTCGTTGAGCGTGACACCATTAGAGATTGCATAAATTTGAATGAGAAGTTCGACGGCTGCAAGTAGTGCCATTATAAGTGAATAGACCGATAAAACGAACGATAGTCCCATTCTGAAAAAGCGTGGCACAAGATAAGATGAATATTTGAAGTGTCATTGTTATGAAATCGACCGATTACTTACTCGTACTGATCGAACACCTCGCTACAGTCGTCCGGCAGCAAAACATGAATTCCAAACACCCGGAACAGCAGAAAAGGATGACAAACTGAGGTTAGGGTCAAGTTCGCTCCCAGCAGCAAAGCCAAAATACCGAAGAGAAGTGCGAATAAGTAGTACTTGTGATTGGTTTTCGATATGCAACAGTCCAAGACGAAGCTGTGATGGTCCAGGCGGACTGTTGTTGCTTGGCATGCAATGCAATTGGTTGTTTGCCGGTTAGTTAGGCTTTCGCTATCCTCTGAATCGTCGTCGTTTTCAATTAGGACTGTAGATGACTCATCGCCACTGCCGCCTGGGATGGACTTCTCCAGATCCTGCTGATTTGGTGCATTTTCCCGACTAAGCCGCTTGACTTTGTAAACACAGAACATTGACAGTACGAGGAACAAGAACAGCACTGCATTCTCTTCGGGCAGGATCTCGAGTAATGGCACGGTGAATTCGAACAGGATTAAAAGGTAGACAACCGACGCCACAATCCACATGAAAAACAATTTGGTTCTCGTATTGGATTGTCGCACCGATACGAAGCAGTATCCGGTCGAGAGTAGCGTCGTGGCAGTGAGGATAATCAAGCAGTAGCTGTTTATGGCCGACAGTCCTAGAATAATGGGGATTGCGAATATCGGGACGATAGCAGCCAATGAAATCTGCTTCGCGCCACCGCGACACGGAATCCGTAGGCGATCTTGAAATGTGAGCAGCATTTCGTGTTTTATGTTGTCCGATACACGCCGGCAGCAGATAAATCTAAAATAAAAATTGAATGAAAAAAATTTGGACGTGCTGAGACTGAGTACTCAAAAGTCTCCGAAAGAGGTTGGAGCCAGACCAGCCCTACAAAAAAGCTTACTGACGGCAGGCAGACGGAATTAGAGAAGAAACGTGTTAACAGCTCGAGATTAGGTGTCGGTATCAGCTCTGGGTCGGCCGATAAGGCGTGTCTTACCTTTCACAAGCCTCGTCGAAAGCAACGCAATTACAGCAACATGCCAAGATATGATAGCGTTGATTGTGATGATCGTAATATTCGCAGCAGCACAACGGTGTTAAATCGTCATCCAATTTGGTCATCCTTTAGTCGGGAGTGTGGCAGCAGTGTGGAGAGAAAGATAAAAAGTCGGGCGTTTAATGGCCAGGTCAAGTTGCACTCAGTTTCATTTGAACACCATTTAAGCGGACAGTCTGGAGGTATGAACGCAATCACAGGATTACCGGGTCTAGGGGTTTTGTTTTTAGAAAACCAGAAACATTTTGCTTAACTAGGCCACGTAAGAGCAGATTGAGGGCGACTGGTGACCGGGGAATGACAGAGGGCCGTTTTGTTTTGATTCGGCGCTTCGTGATCCGATTTTGATATTTGTTTGGAAGATGTCAAAGTACAGTCAGGGTGGCTGGAGGGAAATTTTCTAAAATCTCCTAATGGAAAAAAACACAGTTTTTTCTGAAACTTTTGAAATCCAATATGCTTTTGATGAAAGTATTTTTTATGTCTTTAATCAAATCCGGTGCTTGAATTGCAAAAGGAAGGGAATATTTCTATGCCCCCTTCTCTCCAGCCAACCGGCGACACTGACTTTCTCCACTTTTTCATGGATGTGTCCATCAACATGTGTTTTGTTTATTGACAGCTCCAGTAGAGTAGTTAGGTGAGTTTGGTGTCTTAAAATTGAAAATTCGTAATTTTTAATAATAAAGTAGGGAACACAGGCAGTAAAAACAGATTTTCTATTTCTAGATAATAATGTTCAAATTCAATTTTCAAGTTGACAATGACGAAGCAGGTCTTATGCAGGAGAAAGGCGAACCGGAGCCTCAATCGTACATTCTTTCAGGATTAAGTTAATAAAAAATGAATAATATTTGTTTTCATTACCATTTCAGTGATTCGTCACCCCGTATTGAATGCTACGAATCAGAAAAGGTAGAGCCTGAAGATAAACACTTCGAAAATCTGGATATCTACACGGCGTGTTCCACGAGTACGTACGTCGGTACGACGGAAATTCACTATCTATCTGAAAGTGCTCATGAAATTTTGAATGAAAAAGGAGTCGATATAAATCGTGCTAATGAGAAACATTCCGACTTGATACCTGGAGTCTATGAAGGTAAGTTACAGGCGTTGGCGGCTATTTCTTTCCACCCAAATATTTATGTGTAATTAAATGACTGGCGCAACTCCGCCGAAGCCTGTCCCAAGCTATGGTTGTGAAAGGTGGAGGGAAGGATAGCTGTAGCCTGAATGGCTGAGTCACACCTAAGCGTCTCAAGTCAGTGGGGTGTCATCGCATAGTCAGATCTGCAACATAGTTGTGTGAACTCTGGCACGTTATGAACCACGGATGAACCAGCTATCGCCGAGGCCACCCCTGAATAGGGTTCAGCGATGGGCCGTCAACCCATCCTTGTAGAAACTACTCCATGTCAAGAAACCTGGAACAAAATCCTCGGATTGGACAGATCAACAATGACGACCACGCAAACGTTTAACTATTATTCTTTCGGATCTTCCCTGAACAAACCGGGGGCCGTGAAGGCCCTCCTTCAACAGGTCGAAAATTACAAATTGAGCATCAGTACAGTCCAATCAAATTGGATTGGCAGCGAGATAAGCAATAAGGATTTGCACACAATAAGCGGCAAACCATTGGATCACAAGGAGTTTGGAGTTGCATTCATAGTGAGCAACCAGCTCAAGCCGCACGTTATTGACTTTAAACCTATTAATGAAAAGACTCGTTTTATCAACCTCTGGCTCAGCAACGTGCACGCCCGAACTGAAGTGAAGAAAGATGCAGTGAATTACAAATTTTATGACTCTGTTCGACTCACTTCCAACACACGACGTTTAAATACTGCTGGTAGATTTTAATGCGAAAGTTGGAAACGAAAGTTGGCATCGGGGAACCACTGGAGGACATAGCCTCCATGAGGAATGCAATGATAACAGTCAACGATTAATCGACTTCGCCTGCAGTAGGAATCTTATCGTAAGCTCCACATGTTTTCCGCATCGACGTATTCACAACAATGACAAACTCTTGAGCGATGCTACGGCGCAGACATATACAGTCGCTCTTGATAAAAAACTATCACCTATGCTACACGACATCAGTAACACAGGTATACATGGGTTCTGGGAAGAACTTAAAGGTACCATAAAGGAAGTCGCAGAGAAGGTCGTCGGATACAAAGCCCGTCGAGTACGAGAGATATCTGCGGGCTCCTTACGGGTCATTTTACCTTGAGGGATCATCTATATAAAATGGGGATCGTCTCTGACCCAAGCTGTCGCTTCTGTAAGGGTGAGGATGAGACATCTCAGAACATTCCTTGTGACTGACGCACTTCATCTCCGCCGTTTGTAATGCTTCGGCGACGCATTCCCTGGAGTGGAAAGTAGGGATGGGAAATACCTACCGGTTATTCCGACAACCGGTATTTTCCATTTCGAATAACCGGTTATCTCCGGTACTATTTTGTCCGGTTTTTTTACCGGTACTACTTTCTAAATCCAATAACCGGGGAAAAATAACCGACATGCGAAAATGCTAACTTGTTTTTTCAAATCGTTCGACGCCAGAGAAGAAGAAAAATTCAGCCGTTTGTCCTTCTGATTTAATTTTAATGGGACCGTTTTTTTTTTAAATAGCACATGCATCAACAAAAATATGCTTCAGCCCCATTATTGCCAGCCAAGCCATCATTTTAGCCAAGAAGGTAAGCACCACTTGACTGACATTGGCAAACTTTCACCCTTACCTCAAAGGGCTGAGGTCATAAACAACTAAAATCCTGTTTGGTCGTCACATGACTAGGAAGTAGCCAAGGGTGCTCCAGTGAAATCATTTCCAAATGAATTGAAACTCTTTCTTCAGCAGCCGTTGCTTCATAGGGGAAGTGATCCTTTCAATTTTTGGGAGAAGAGCAATGCCTGCATGCCGGGTTTGTCATTTATTGCACAAAAATATTTAGCTTTGATCGGGAGTTCCGTGGCCTCTGAACGACTGGTATCAACTTTAAATGATGTGGGTGGTATCTAAAATAATGAAAGGACCCGACTAACGGATCAACATATTAGCGAAAGAGTATTTATGAATAGACTGGATACCAACTATTGGCCCAAAGCTTGATTTGTGAAAAGGGAATATTTTGAGTTTGCGCTATTTTGTTGACCCTTTGGCATACATGTGTTTGGGAAGCAACTTTTCTTCAGTGCAACTCTTACTTATTTTGTAAGTCTAAAACGTGTCATACACACACCGATCGATCGGCCGATCCGTCGCCCGATATCAATATCGGCCGATGGATCGGCCTGTGTATGCGCCTATTGTTGATGATTTTTTTGACTGTTCCATATAATTTTGATCAGCTGATATTTTGTAGCGATCCATCGGCGGATTTATCAGGCGGCTATTACACTGAAGGTATAAGTTGCTCCCCAAACACATGTATGCCAAAGGATCTACAAAATAACGCAAGCTTGTCAACAATTATTAACTTATTATTATTAAATAACCGTATAACCGGTTTTTCCCATAACCGGTAGATTGGGTCGATTAAACCGAAGCGGTTAAACCGATGGCGAAAATAACCGGAACAACCGGACAACCGGTAGATTTTCCAATAACCGCCATCCCTAGTGGAAAGTCGAGCAGATGAGCACTTTATCCTTAATCTGACTAGACACCAGGGTGTAGCACAATAGACCTTCGGATTGTTGTTGTTGTTGTTCTAGCAACCCTTACTGTCGTTGAGGATTTGGTTAACAGCCCCCATATACGATGCAATTCGTCGTCAGATGGATCTGACGATATTGTGATCGTCAGATCGATCGCACAGTGTATGCGACTATCGTCGACGATTTTTTGGTGCTATTTTACTGCAATCCGTCGGTCTGACGATCGATTGAATGGTGCATGTGAATGTCAAATTATTCAATTATGAATTTGGGGAATTCTGATGATTTAAATGGCTCTGCAATGGAAATATCAAATATGTAGTACACGAAAATGCCACACAAATCCAAATAGCTAACAAAAGTTAATACAGGTTGGATTGGGGGTGGATCATAACCTATTTTTTGAATTATCATTCGTTATCGCATCGCATGAAAATCGTTCAATGTGTGTGCAGCTTAGATCGGCAGATCTTTTGTGGCGATCCATCGGCCGATCGATCTGACGATCGATCGCACAGTATATCGCGGCTCTAAATGGGTATTGGCGTTGGCTTGTAGTCCCGAGCTGAATTCGGCGGTTAATCTTTAGGCCAGTGAAAAGTAGTATGACACCTTAAAGGGACTTAAAAGAGTCCATTATTCCACTATCCTGAAGTGACATATCCGTGCTTTATAATTGAATATCGTCATTGCCCGAGCATATCCCGAAAATCTAACTTTAAACTACGAGAAAAACCGTTGTCGATATCGTTTAATTAATTTTTAATTTAATTTAATTAATTTAATTTTTTTATTAATTTTTTTTTGTTTTTTGTTTTTTTTTTTTGTTAAACAAACAGGTGGTGCTAAAATCTGGGAATGTACCGAAGACTTGCTACAATACATGTCGAATAAATTGGACGTGAACTTCTTCGATAATAAGCGAGTTCTAGATTTAGGATGCGGTGCTGGTCTATTGGGAATTTATGCTCTTAATAATAAGGCAACAGTTGAATTTCAAGATTATGTGAGTTCAACAACAAATTGTATGACTATGTACCTAACCTAACCGTCGAGTTGACCTGAAAACCTTTAATTTTTCAGAACAAAGATGTATTACAAACGACCACCATTCCCAACGTCCTTCTAAATTTGCCTAATGCTGACGATGATCTGAAGAAAAACTTAAGTCAAGTGACATGTTATTCAGGCGACTGGAGTAAATATTATCAAATTACAAATGATAAATTCGACGTTATAGTTACATCGGAAACAATTTATAATCCTAGTAATTATAAGGGACTTATCAATGTGTTTAAAGGAAAACTGCGTAATGAAGGTGTAGTCCTACTTGCAGCAAAAGTCTACTATTTTGGTGTAGGCGGCGGTGTTCGAGATTTCCAAGAAAGCCTCAAGAAAGATGGGACATTTGTCTCAAATGTTGTTTGGCAATCGACGAGTGATGTTCATAGAGAAATTTTAGAAATTAAGTTCAAAGATGTTGTGTTATAGTGGCAAGCAATAATACATGTGCGTTTCGCTTTTTACGGGAAATTGTTGTTTAATTTTTATGTTGATAACATTTCAGGTTTGTTAAATAATGTAAAAATATACGGTGCGTCGTAAACCGTTTTTACTAGCTCATTTTTACCGCTTAGTTATATTGTGCACGAAAAATTTCCTCAAGCCGCAGCCAGCGAAAGTCAGCTGTTCTGCCTGTTAGGCCGGCCGCATTTTGGACGTAGGCAGGGCAGCGTAGCGCAGCGCGCACATGGCATTTTTGTTGTAAAATCAGATTTTTACAATTGTTGCAACAACAATGCCATGTGCGCGCTGCGCTGCGCTGCTCTGCCTACGTCCAAGATGCGGCCGGCCTTATAGTTACATGTTCGCATTCATTTGAACACATTTTAACTGTGGAAAACTGACTTCCCTAGAAACTTGCAACACTTTTTTAAATTAAAATTAGAGACATTCACTTCCAAAAGCATAAAAGTAATTTAGAACAAAACAAATAATCGCCCGCAGTGCTAAAATACAAGAATTATGAGAATTGACACTTCGTGGCGCGCTGATTCCGACTAAGTTGAACTCGTCTCAACTTTCGCGACGTGAGCGACTTCTTGCTCGCGCAGAGTATACTTATTTGAAATGCATTGGTTCAACTTGATTTGACAGAAGAAGAATCCGTTTTCGTTCTGCACACTATAATCCAGCCTTGAATTGAATGAAGTTTACTACATTACGGGCCTATTTAGTGCTAATTTAGTACAGTCGAAACAAAAGCGGGCGGAACCCACCCAAGAGACTTGTAATAATAACCACCTGTAATGAACCATATTATGGTATGGTAGTGCTGCTCCCACCGGCAGATCGAAGCAGCACCTGATGAGTAGTGATCTGTTGGTGGTACGAAACCAGAGGCCGAGGGTCCCATTACACCCGGACCCAGATTCGACCGCGTGGGCGTCTGATTCCTCCGCCAACCATTCCATCCTTATCGACTATTTTTTTTCATTCCCAATTTCTACCTCCCCTGTTTGTGTTGTCTTCCCCAGGCCTATGAATTTTTGTTAATACGTAAAGGACAGGGGCAACGAGCGGCGAAAACACCGCCCACATTTCCCGAACTGAGCTACAGCAAGCATAGGCCGCTGCTTAGCTCGTTGAGGGGCCTTTTCCTTCGCCAGATGGCACGGCCCGACCTTTACGGTCACTATGCTACCTTAGGCTCCGTCCCCACGGGCATCTTCGGATGCCCACCAAACCGTCCATTACAGACTGTTGATTCAAAATAGTCTTTTTCTTTTGATGTGAGAAGGCTGTACTAAATTAGAACTACATACAACAAGCAGTTTTGAAATAAAACTAAGAAAAAAAAAATATTTTCGGTCGTCTGCAAGCTTAAGCCTTAATACCCCACTTACACGGAGCGATTCGTCGCCCGATCGATCGACCGATGGATCGCCACAAAATTTCAGCCGATCAAAATTATATGGAACTGTCAAGAAAACGATACGCGCATACACAGGCCGATCCATCGGCCGATATCGATATCGGGTCACGGGTTACCAAGTCGGGTAGACTTGTGAAAACTGGCTTACGTGCACTGAAACCAGTCCATAAGCCAGTCTTTCCGTTAAGAATCAGGCCAAAAACGTTTGCTATGGGCTCAGGAGCACGTCATTTGGACTCAGGAGATGTGGAGCACAGTTGTCTTTAACCGAGTCAAAATTTAATCGACTTGTTGGCAACAGAAGAATGTGCGTGCGGCAAGAACCTGGGGAGTCTATAAGCCCCATGAATAAAAATTGTGATAAAGACAATGAAATCTGCATTTTGAATCAAAATTCAACACGAACCCTCAAAAGGAAATTTGATTCTCTTTCGCTCAGTTCTCTCTGTTCTGGGTTACTTCATAACTAAAAGCTCATCGCTGACCACCCTGTCGGTAACTATTCTCTCGCTGTGAGCCGAGCATCCGTCCATCTGCCATCAAAGGTCCATTCGTGGCGTGGGGCAATAGTAATATTTTCCAATATTGTTGGCGTTACTTAAAGTAAAGTATTTTTCCACGAAATAAATGCTCACTGTTCCGAATCAAATTCAATCTCCAAACCACGCTTTTTTTTGTTTAACACGTAATTTTCGCAAATTTATATGTCATTCGAAAGCTACCACATTGGGGCAACATTTGTAGATTTTGCAGACATCTCAGTTCAACGTACCGTAATGAAATATCATCATCATCATCGTGGCGCGACAGCCCGACGTCGGGCCTTGGCCGCCTGGATCATTGTCCTCCAATTATCTCGGTCACGTGACCGCGTCCTCCAATTTTGGGAGCCCAGCAGCTGCGCGGCGTCCACACCTACTGAGCTCTCCCAACGAGATCTCGGTCGTCCTCGCAGTCTCGCTCCGTCGACTCGTTCTGCATTCATTATTCTCTTAGGCATGCGATCATCGTCCATTCTTTGTACATGCCCTGCCCATTGAAGTCGTTGTAGTTTGACGATTTTCGAGACTTGCAGCTCATCGTACATTTCATACAACTCGTGGTTGTACCCGATGCGCCATCCATCTCGATCGCAAACAGCCCCGAAAATTCGCCGTAGAACCTTACGTTCGAAAGTGTCTAGCATGTTTTCGGAGGCTTGAGTTAGGGTCCATGCTTCACAGCGATAGCATAGCACTGGTCGTATAATGGTTTTGTACACGCGGAGCTTCGTGTTTCTGTGCACATGTTTCGATTTCATTATGGGGAGAACCGAGAAAAAAGTCTTATTAGCTAACTGTATCCGTCGCTTGATTTCGTCAGTTTCGTTGGCGTCCCTTGACAGGTTGCAACCCAGGTAGATGAAGTTGTTCACGAACTCGATGTTGAGGTCCCCCACGTTGATGCTCGGTTGTGCAGGTGTCCTTGTCACCGATTGCATCATTATTTTAGTTTTAACCTCGTTAATACGTAATCCAACTTCCTTTGCAGCGGTATCGAGCGTATGCAGAAGTTCTTCTGCGTCAGCCAATCTTCGGGACATGATGTTGATGTCGTCGGCGTACGCTGCTAATTGTGTCGACTTGATGAGTAGCGTCTTGCTGTTGTCCATATTCATGGCCCGAATAACGTATTCCAGTGCTAGGTTGAAGAGCGTCGGTGCCAGTCCATCGCCCTGTTTCAAACCAGTGCGTGTTTCAAATAGATCAGTAAGTCTATTCTGGATCCTGACTGAAATATAGGTTTGATTTTTTCCGTGAAAAGTTGATTTTGAAATTTTTTCAAAATTGAAACTGTTGTATATCGGACGTTACGATGAATTTCGCAACGATGGAGGTGTGATTTTATAGGAAATTTCACGTAGTTTCAGAAAATGAGGTCAATTTTAGACTTCAATAACCTAGAGGCTGGCAAATTAAAGTTTTCCCCATGAAAATCTAGCTTTTTGACAAGAACAACAAAAAATGCGATAAATCTGTAACGGTAAAAGACAGACAGAGGGACCATTCGGGCGGCGTTGTTCCTCCAACAGAGTGAATATACCCTAGCCCTACGGCGATTTCATTGCGGTTCACCACTCCACTCTATATCACACCACTTGCGGGGAACACCAGTATTAAATTATTTCTTGCCAACCTCACAAAATGTTTCTGACTTTTCTTCTGTATCTGGTACTCGCCCTGTAAAGATCACTGAGCTTTTTTTTACCAACAAATAGAATTGACAGTAACCAATCCCATCGTGTTTTAAATACATACACAATAGCCGCTAAAAAAATATTCAATAAAAAAAGACCATTGTTTCATTTTCATTAAAATAATATATATTTAAACATTTCAATTTCTTCCTCTTCAATTTCACAAATTGATTATTCATTTCATATAGAAACATAATTCGACAAAAAAAAAAGAATTTTCTGTATAAAATTTCCTCGGAATGAAAAAAAAACAACAAAAAAGGGGAAAAATAATATAGTAATAATAAAAAAAAATCCACATAATTATCGGAATATTTTCGTTGCTTATGACTTTTAAAATAAAAAAGGAATCTTGTAAATATATAAAAAAAAAACATTTCGCTAACTAATTCTCGGATTAATTTTATGAAAATCATTCCTGAAAAACGAAAGTATATGCTTGAATTGAAAAAAAAAATCACAAAAAAAAACAACTGAAGAATTCAATAATTCAACAAAGTGCATAATTCTGATTTTATAGTTCTAAAAAAAAAAATAGCTCAAAAAATAATAAAAAAAAATGTTGTTTATAACTTTAGAATAAATATTTTGTTGGTTTTTAAATGTATCTTAATCTAAATTGTTATATTTTTAATAATAATATTGTAGAATGATTTTGGTAATTTTTTTCATTGTATTCATCTTCAACTTCTTCGTTCCTACTTCTTTATTTGTTTGTGTGTGTTTTCTATTTCGTATTTGACTTGTATTTGTTTATTTGTTGCTGCTTTTTTCTCTGTTTTTCTTTATTTTGTTGCAAGATTTGAAATTGTGTATGTTTTGGATATATGATTGTGAATAGCGAGTACATACGAAATAATAATGAGTCTTTATGGAGCGACAGAGCCCACGATAATATATTTTCCATAAAAAAAAACTTACTGAAACTTTTGAAAGCAATGCCGATGAGAAGATATTCGAAAGATATTTTTACCACATGAATTTCACTATATAGGCCGAATGAATATACAGTGCCAAAAAAGTTGCTCAAACCATTAACTTCCCTTTTTCGTAAAAATTCTTCAAAGCACATGGTAAGAGTGCCAACTTTTGGCACAGGTTATAGCAAATTGTGTGTATCCTGTCTAAAAATAGCGAAAACTTTTGAAAGAAATTAATTGAGTTGGTGATAATAGGAAGAAACGGCAATTTGGATGAAAAAATGTGAAAAAGTTTATGGGGAAAACAAAATCAATATTTTGGCGCAAGAAAATCGAACTATTGGCGAAATGGGTGAAATACCGGATATTTCTTAGTGTACTCGAAGAACTTTCGGCAAATGGGCACCACCGAGCGGAAAAGAGGCTTTGAACGGTCGAGAAAAACGACCTCAACGATGGATCGCTTCTTACCGTTACAAAGCCATCGCAACCGCTTCAAAACTTCAGTCGACTTTAATAACGATCCAGTTCGAGCAACGGGTAACCAAATCTCATCAAATTTTATGATTGCTTGCGTGCATGGAAATCAGTCCAAAAGCCAGACTTACCGTTAAAAAACGTTAGCAATGGGCTAAGGAGTATATCACATGAATTCAGAACATCAGGGAAAACTATCATCTGACCGGGCGACTAGAAATTTAAACAACAAAATTTGCGTGCAGCGGAAGCCTCGAGAAAGGTTCAGCGGTGAATGCCTTCGAAGATTCCCTCCGTAATTTGAAGGAATTGTGGTGTGGGGATATTTTTTCCGGTCATAAAAGTGGTGGAATATGCTTTTTAGTGCAAAAGTAACAGCAGCAGTTTACTTGTAAGTCCTGGAGCCTCGTGCGTTAGGCATGCATAGCCTTTAGCCATTCCCCAGGTTACCGCTGCACGCAAAATCTTCCGTCGCAAACATGGTGTTTAAATTTCAACTCATCCGAAAAGACGGCGCTGAGTCCATGTGACATGCACATGAACCCATTGCTAACGTTTTTGCCTGACTTTTTAGCGGAAAGTTTGGCTAATGGACTTGGTTTGTAAGCCAGCTTTCTCAAGCCTTTTTCGCACCAACCTTCATGAGAATTGGTTGCTATAACTAGATCGTTCCTAAAGTGGTGGTGGCTTTGTAGCGGTAAGAAGCGATCCACCACTGGGGTCGTTTTTCTTGACCTTCCAAAGCCTGTTTTCCGCTCAGTGATGTCCATTTCCCGAAACTTCTTCGAGTACCATTGCACAGTAAAGTAATCTCAGCTTTTCACCTATTTCGCAAATAGTTTGATTTTCTCTCGCCAAAACAAAAATATTGATATTGCTTTCCGCAATAACTTTTTCGGTTTTTTTTTCACTCAAATTTCCCTTTCTTGCTATGGTGTTATCACCGACTGAGTTAATACCTTTCAAAAAGCTTGCTCTATTTCTAGGCAGGATATACATAATTTGTTATTACCTGATCCAGTAAAATTTCGGCACTCTTGCTACTTTCAGGAATTTTTGCGAAAAAGGGGAAGAAAATGGTTTGAGCACTTTTTTGCACAGCACTGACTTTTCAACATTTTCAAATCAAATCTATAACTATCGAAGAATATCATTTGAACAAATAAAAAAAAGAAAATCGCTCAAATTCCCACGTCCCTTCACAGAACAGCGTCCAAGAAGTATTTTGGTATTGGTATTAGCGCAAAAAAAACATTTAAGATTTTTTTTTTTCAAAAAATTTTCTTGTTGGTTTTTTTTTTTATAACAACATTTAATTGACATTTAAACAAATTCTTTGTTTGTGTAAGCTCCTTAATACATACATAATATAATCATAAAGTAATAATATA
Organism: Chloromyia formosa; assembly: GCA_964017055.1. Taxonomy (NCBI): domain Eukaryota; kingdom Metazoa; phylum Arthropoda; class Insecta; order Diptera; family Stratiomyidae; genus Chloromyia; species Chloromyia formosa. The sequence continues at coordinate 145,590,131 of OZ024815.1, read as the reverse complement.
ATAATTACTAGTGGTCAACATTAAGTGTATATTTTATCTTTCTTTTTAATAGAGATATTTCACATTTCACGTTTCAACAAATACTTTTTTGTTTTGTGTTAGACTTTTGTTGATCGCGTGGGTGGTAAATTGTATTTTATCCATGCTTTTTCTAATTTTATAACACATTTTGTGTATTTTTTCGTTTGTAGCATGTGCTTTTCTAATAAGCATGTTTTTTGTGTGTTTTTTCTTAAATTCACATCTTAGTTAATGACAGTAATTTTATTAATATTTGGTGTACTTTTTTTTTCTTGAAGTTATTGTATGTGGGTGTGTGTAAGAATGGACTTACTTAAGATACTTGCTTTGTATTTTCATCGTTTTTTCAATACCACATTTTATTATAGTATTTTTTGTGTTTTAATAATTCAGGTTAATTCATTCCATTTGCAGGCTTTTGTATATATTTTTGTTTATTTTCATATTTTGTATATAAATATTTTAACTACTACAAAGCTAACATGTAAATATATATTTATTTTTATATATATGTAATTGTGTATTGATTTCTATTAATATCTTCTATTTACAAAAAGGATCTCTCATTTTTTCTCTTGTGATTAAAACTAGTTAATCCTTACAAAAACAAATAATAATAATCATTAAAAAATGTTTAGAAATTTTGTTTCATTTTCTTAAATGTTTTGCACAAATTTCCACGCCGTTTTTCACATTTTTTGGTTTAGATCGTTGGATTGATTGCAAAACGAGCTTTGCTGATTTGCCGTGGTGAGGCGCTTTTAGAAAAGGAAAAACAAACAATATTGCTCCGTGTCTGTTTCTAATAATCTGTAGAGACTGGAGAACACTTAAGCATTCTACTAAAATACGCATTTATGCTTGTGATGTTGTGATGATAGGATGCTGTGTTTGATAGATAATACTAGCATGACGGTGAGAGATGTGTGGTATAATCTCGTTGCACGTTCTTTTACATTGCCTGCTAATTATTTTATTTTGTTGGTGTTTTAACTAATTTTATACTACCAACTACAAAACTTAGTGTTACAAGGTTTATGGTATATATTCTTTGATAACATCACGTAATCGTAGAATTTCTTTACCGGCTGCAGCCAAGTCACCCTGTAAAGATAGTTCACGTTCACGTAATCGCTTGATATCGCGCTGGCATGTCTGGAAGAAAAGAAAAAAAAAAGAGGAGGTTAGTATAATAATAATAATCATATAGCGTCAATCTATGGGAAAAGAGTACAAGGCGCTGGGTAAGTCGTTTGGGGGAGTTGCGCCGCATTGCTCAGAACAGAATATGATGGCGCGTAGAAGTGGTTACCGCGCTATGGCCCACTAGGATTTAAGGGCAAAGTAGTAGAGATGAGAAGGCATAGTGTTTCTACTACACATTTTGCATTGGTGATCATCTAACCATTGATTGCATATACTGTATATTTCTACGAACGCTGCACCATTCTGAATGACGGAAGTTGTTGTTGTGGTAGCGATGCTTCGAATACTGCAGTTCTTCTTGCATCGAGGGGGTTTGACAGCTCTTGGGTGTTAAAAACGGGTCATTATGGTACGAAGAACCGGCTGCCGCAGGAACGAATGACGGAAGTAGACTCATCTGCTTTGGAAAAGAAACATGTGCACGACGCTACTTGTTTGATAAATAACTACTAGAGGCAATACGCACATATATACCAACTAGTTTGCCTTCTTCTAGTTTATTATCTACCTTGATATGCACTTAATTTTCAGACCTTAACCCTTCGGAGGCGCTGCACTTTCCTACCTTGGCCTGATTTTCATTTTCAGCTCTAAATCACTCAGAGATCCGCAATTTGATGGACACCACTCTGAAGAGCGTTGGTTTGAGCTGAAACTCGTTCGATTAGAAAACCCTACAGTGTTAGGCGTGAGGTCTGGTTTAATGAGAAACCGTGGGAAAAACCTCCAGTGACCCTGCTTTGATTTAAGGTCTAGTAATTGTAGCTAAAGCTCTATGACTTTGATCTGGACTCTTGTTCCATTGGAACCCCCAAAATACCTAATCTGACTTTGGGAGATCTACTGCTCTCTCTGTTTAATTTGCTTTGGAGATCCCTGCCTTTATCTGAATTTCGTTTCTATAGTTATGTTTGATTTTTTTTCACAGTATCTCTGTTGCATGCAGAAGTACTAGTGAGGCATGGCGCGTTAACTACTTATAAGAGGCTTGGTTGACGTTTCATTAGCATATAATTAATTTTGGACCATCCATGTTGCTAGCATACACATTCTTGCATACGTTACTCATCGGAAGGTCTAGATATGATACCTATGACTTGACCCTGTTATTTGAACGTTTAATCAGAATCTCTTGTCGGACGACTACAAGCTTCGGTTTTATTGTGTCCGCAGTACTTCGTACGATGCAGTCCCAGGAGCAGAAGGTAATGAGTGAAGTATTTAAGGAGAATCCATTTCACTTTATTCTTCAAACGCCAGCTGCTAGCATTGCACTATATCTACGATGTTTCCGCTTGTGTTTTGTATCCAACAAAATTATCATGTTGAAAAAAAACCACAATTCACACAGGCTTAAAGCTCCCGTAACAGCGTATCAGTGCTTAGTCTGCGTGCAATTTTAATGTCGATTGAACAAAGATTATCAGGTGTTGCAGAAGCCGTTCAGAAGACAGGTCAGTGTAGAAAATCTATTCTTTAAAGTATCAAACAAGCTTTTTCAAATACGGATACTCGTACATCGGGTGCTTTAGCAGAAACTTTCGTTCGGAAGTGAAGCAGGGTACTCCTTACGTTGTCATAGGTATTTTCGATGCTGAATCATCCTCAGTTAATCCTGACAGGTTTAAGGTTTCAGTTGCGCTAGTTGTACCCGTTGCATCGACTTGCGTTATTACTGCCAAAAACCACGGGCAATGTAATCTACGCCACCACCAATTACCGGGAGTAGAGAGGTAGCTCTAACACGACTGTTTCTGGATTCCACCATTAACACTAATAATAAACATGTTTCCCTGATTGCTAAAAAAATCTATAAAAGCCAAACTCCCAAAAGCGAGAAAATATAAAATTACAAAAGTACATGAGCGATACTACCAAACAGAGCCATAAATCCAAAGAAATATTAAAATAAATAACTGGCGCAACAGTCCAATTTGAACCACGGCCTCGAGATGAGTTAGCATCATCTCATTTTCTAGATCGTGACGGTTTTTTTTGTGCAGAGGTATGTGATCAGCAACACGCTCAACCGAGTTATTTACCCTATAATGGGTACTCATTTAATAACTGAGTGGGCTCATAGTCCGACACGTAAATCCCCGGAATCGAACCGGGGCCCAGTGCGTTGAAGGCGAACGTGCTAACCGTTGCGCCATCCGGACTACCAAAGAAATATTATAAACCCAAATAAGTGAAAGTGACTACCGCTCATTCAGGATAGATCCTTTTCTCTTTCTGGTCACTGAACCTAAAGCTGTGAAATGGCATTATGTTTCCTAGTGCGAAATATTTTGACAACCTCCTAGAATAGTATTAAACGTGAGAGAAAAAAAGGAAAAATTCGGAAAAGTCATTTGCTCAAAGTGCTACTCCGCACACCATGTGTGAGGTGAGTATGACATCAAGGCCGTCCATTAATTTGAACCCTACTTTGGGCTCTCTATTTATTTCAAGTTGTACTTACTAGACAGGCGAGGAACTAAGGATTCCATTAGAGATCGACTTGCTCTTAAATCTAACCCTGGTTGCGTTTACAATGCAAAACTGCAAAATATTAACCGACATCTAGGATCAAACTATATCCGACTAGTATTATCTACTTACCACATTCTGTCGCAGCAAATCCAATTTATCGCATTTCAACCTTGTCACTTCCTGTCGCAAATTCTCAATTTGGCCAATTGTTTCGCTTGGCGATGTTCCCATTACACTTTGCGATCCATCCAAACACAACGAACATGCTTTTGTAGTAGCCTCAGCCGATGACATCGATTCCAATCCCGTATCACTATCAATATATGTGGCGCCCGTATCTAAATGTCCCATTGGATCCAAATCGACACTATTCAAGCTAGAATCGTCACTAGTCTCGGACATTGTTGCAATACCATTATTGTTGTTAACATTTTGCAAATTGTTTGACGTGTTGTTGTTATTATTATTGCTCAATGGTCCGCGTGAAGTAATATCGGGCGATGATGACGCCGAATCATTGGATGATGATTTTTTCGATGATGATTTCGAGCCGGAACGACTGGCAGTCTGAAGAAGAGATTTAAGGACGATTAGCATTTTGAGGGAATTTTCCGAAATATTAGATGGTAGAAGTTTGGAGCTGAAGTGTGAACAGAGGCTTTGAATGAGCTCAATGTTTGTTACTACTACTATCCTGGCGACTGTGAAAAAATGATCATAATGAAGCACTATTCGTGTGTTTTTTAAGTTTTAGGGGATCGTCTGATTTGATTTGAATTGAATTTTTGTGACACTGGGTTTCATTCTGCACACCAACTAGTGTGACATAGCGCATTAACTACTCCTGCGCGTCAACGTATTCGGTTCTGGGCAATGGGACTGCTGTCCCCACGTCTAACCCAACAGCAACATTGGCAATGGGGTCCCATTTCATAGCAATGCGATAGAAAAAGAACCTTCTTCTTTTTAGGCTCAAACCTTGCTTTTTCCTCTAGCAAGATTTGTTAATAAGGCAAAAAAAAGGTTCTTTTCTTACCTCTCTTAGATAGGCCTTTGCATATTTCAAACCTAGTGTTGACCATATTTTAAATTTTGAAAATACTTTCTTAAGCTCAGTTCACACTTCCCATCAACCAATCCCAACAGTGACCTCCGAGAGATACTCTTTTGATTTGCTAAACAGAATCATCTCCTCAAAAGTCACTTAATTTATAAAGAATAACAAAAAAATCAATACATACCCCATAAATACTCACATTCAAGTTCGGCGTTTCCGTAACGCTCGACTCTTTGCCCTTCTTACTGGTGATCACATTCAATTTCTCTCCAGATCCTCCATTGACCATGCCACTCGTATCGACACTTTGCGATCGTACCCGTGCAATCAATGCCTTCTTCACCGTATCAATAAACCTCGATCCGGCCGTACTACTTTCCGATTTGGAAGTATCGGGCGTAGGACTCGATGGTCCTGTCGTGGATATAATATCAGATCCCAAAAATTCTCGCGTCTTCTCCTTCACTTCCTCCACAAGATTCTGTAACAAGGACGTTCGCGTTCTCAGCTCCAACTTGGCAAACTTTTCCGCCTTATAGCAGGCATTCTCAGCATTTATCAGTTTGGTCAAAATGAACTCTTTGAATTCGGGCCCTTTACGGAATACTGCCGGACTGGGTAGGGTGGGCCCGAAGAAGGGAACATCATCGCGAGCCGTTACGCTAACTTTGTACCTTGTATTCTCCGTATTTGGTTCGAGCGGTTGAATGACAATGAATGCATGCAAAAAGTGGCTGGCAATCATGTCGGGCGAGAAGGGTGTGTTGGACTCCTGGAACACGATTGCCACAATATCGTTGCCAATGTGTCGTTTTCGTTGCAACTGTTGCGGATCACCTTCGGTGTAGGGCAGCATTGTGGACACGTGGAACATGATCTCACGTTCTTTGAAGATTTCATAGATCGCCGTGTCACCGGTGTGACCGTTTTGTATGTCCAGTCCGCCCCGATAGCCTTTGTGATCCTTGAGTTTGATCCGTTGACCCAAAATGTCCAGAAACTCCTCGAAGGCAGGCGATGAATTATTGTTGCTGAACAGGTCCTCCTCGGCCGTCTGTCCGAATCTTTGGTAGAGTACACCGAATTTAAAATTCGATACGATGACATGTTCGTCATAGTTCGCAATCAGTTGCGACGCTTTGGGACACAGGACCGGCATGAAATTGTCCACGTTGATCTGCTCGTTAAGAAGTCGAGCCATTTTCACGGGGCTCGGATTTGGCGCTAGACACGACACCGGAATAATCTCATGCATGGTGCCAGTTCGTAGCCTCAATAGTATCCTGTAGTGCTCCTGATTGGCCACATTCTCGGTCTTGATCGATAACAACACCGGACCGAGTTGATCGTCGTAACCGACCAGATTTGAATGCTCTCGCGCTACAAAGAATCGCCTATAGCACTTGGCCGTATCGTCCGTTTCGAACTTGGCACGCCAAGTACCCTGCGGTAAAACAGCATTGCCGCGACTATCAAAGGCGCATTCATGATCCGTGCCGTCGACCCAATAGCCACCAGTTGTCGGCAGCACGATCATCGGATAGGGCGTGGCATTGGCCAGGACCTCTTGCAGGAGTCGCTGTGATGCAGGTATCGTAGAGGCTGTCGACGATTGTGATGAAACTGACGATTGTGATTGATACTGATGTCCATTGGACATATAGTGATGATGATAATTGCCACTGCCAGCGCCCAGATGGGGTGAATTTGGTGTCGAGTTAGATTGTGACTGTGAACTGATCGAATGTCGAAGGGTTGAACGACTGCCGGAATGTTGTAACGTTCCATTTGGATTGTGTGATGTGGTGGTATCGAGTGGTGAATGTGGATTTGGTATACGCTCGTCACGGGCATTCTGGAAAAAAGGAACACGGTAAAGTGGGGGGTTAGAAAATTAAATTGAAATTAATGGCGCATTTTCATAGAATAAAAATCATGCAATGTGGTAAAAATCAAAGAAAGTAGTGCAGTTAGTTCAGTTAAAGAGGCCAAATTCTATCCCCTTTCCTCCAAAATAATTTGAATGCACGAACAAACCTGTAATTAAATGGCGTCTAAAGTGGGCCAACAGGTCAAAATAACGTCAAAGCCCGAGAAACTTTGAAATTAAATAGCTCAATAGGTCAGAATTGTGTGAAGAGAAACGCTATAATTAAATGGCGCTCAACGTGGCAAAAAATCGAGATAACGTTAAAGGTCGCGAAACTCTGAAATTAAATGGCGCCCAGCGTGGGTCAATAGGTCGAAATGATATGAAAGGTCGAGAAACTCTGAAATAAAAAAGCGCCCAATGTAGATTACAAGTATTCAGACCTACGTGGACTACATCTAGCTGCACGTCGCGTCGGTATCATAATGTACTCTATAACGACAAATCGGCTATGAAGCAGCCTGCTTGGCGCTACATAATTCTACTGTGACATCCCTATCTGCTATGTTAAACGACACATCAGAGAATGGGAACGATCAGAAACCACTGCGCATTAGGACACTTTACCTTCAGGTCATTCGACTCTAAGGAGAAATCTGATCTGAACAGAAAGGGAATCATCTCATCTCGCAGAAGCGACTGCTAGACCTAGACGCATCTGCAAGAATGACGATGAGGAGACGTTTCATCACCGCCCTTTTAGTGTCTCAGCAATGCTTTCTCGGGTTTATTGAATGTAGTGTAGTTAGTTCAGAAAAGAAATAAAGCTCTATCTCCTTAAAATTACGAAGAGCTCTGAGCAATTCTGTATGGCGCCCAGTGTGGGTTAACATCAATACATTTTTTTGTTGAAAATTCAACCTTGATCATCAAGCTTAGACCATAGATCTGTACGTTGGTTATTGGGCTTGCGCACAACAGACCTTTAGGTCGGCGTGCTTGCAGGCCCACCCTTTTCCTCTAATCTAATCTAGGCATTGGCGAACAAACACTTAATCCCACAATACGCTCATAGCTCCATTATATCCTGCAACCATTTATCAACCCATCCTAGTCCAGTTCCACTCAGCCATTCCAAGTTAAAAAAGAAAAATGCTAAGTTCAAAAAGCATGACACAAGACATGAAAAAAAGCCGACAAACACGAACGTGTATCTGACAAAAGACATTTCAGTTTTTTCTTCCTTTCAATCAGCACAAAAGAAGTCTAGGGAGTTTGAGCTGTCCGTGTAGCAATATTTCCTCAAAAAAAATCTCACAAATTAACATAATGATGTCGAGAATATGAATAAAGTGGTCATATCTTCTTCCCATTATTCCCGATTTTTCAGTAAACCAAAAGTTAAGTATTGTCACGCGACAAACATGCTGGGCCAGATATCTCATGTTCATGTCTCATTTCAGTCTATAATGAGGCCTGAAACGACATGACATTCTGATTTGAAAGGGAAGTGATTGAAAAGATATACTCTATGTTCTTCTAAAAAAGAAAATCAAAGAAAAGACCATCGAAGCGCCCGGGATGAGTCAAAATATTGGGACTACTAAGGGCTCCACGAGGGGGCCTTCGGATAAACACAGACACACGGCCATTAGGGAAACCACCGCTGCATTTGAGTATAGGTGATAAAAATAACATAATTGGGCGCTAAAGATGAAAACTATGCAAAGGTAAATTAGTGGTATTTAAAGAGCCTAATCAGAGTCATCGGAAATTAGTATTTTACCTATTGATTCATCCAACAGACCATAGGCTTGAATCACTCTATGCCGTGACGTGTGGTTTGGAAATTAGAATCGAGTTTTCCAAAAAATTATTCAGTCGTTACACTGATCACGAAATAGGTACGTATATGGGCTGTGTGTTGAAAACCAGTAAATTCGTGATCTACCTAAAAACAATGTTTTCTGAACCGGTTCAATTCATGACAACATGCAATGGTGGGTATGGTGTATGACTCTAGCAGATTTTAAACAACTTTGGTTGGAGAACGTACTGGCGATCACGTATGGGCTTCACTCGAATATGTAATGAATAAATGAAGTAAAAATATCCAGATCATTTTTCATTGGAGTTCACAGCAAGAGCGCTTCAATGTGAGCCTACTCGAATTGTATTAAAACATATTTTAAATAATTCTTTGTAATGGGCTTTATTTTACCTTTAAGGCATGAGGAAATTCAGCGAAAACTCGAAAATACACATGATAACATATGACGCCGTCTTGAGTATATTCTTTGATTCCAGATTAGTATGCTTAGCACACTAATCCACTATGCGAAGTAATGTAGATCACAAATTTCGAACCCATTCACTACTCTCGGGATTTACTCAGTCGTGACTTGGATATTATACATTCATTCATAAGACCTTTATGGGACAGAGAGACAAGTCTTGACTGTGATTGATCTTTGCGACAATCCACTGATTCGAAACAGGTCCAATATTTATACCCTAGTTTTCTTTTTGTATGTTTTATAATATCTATTTGTCCGATGTTTGTAGTTTATCTTAATAATGAAAAAAAAATGTACCTTTCCCTAAATGACATATTCAGGTTAAGTAGGTATAAATCATAGATAATCTATAGAGGAGCAATCTGCATAAACTATTTGAAGAATTCCTCTCGTAAAAGGTAAACAGAGAGACACACGCCCTCTTCCTCGCAACATCCGCTCAGTTCATATAGAAGTACATGAGATGTGTCAAACTCACATTCCCCTTCCTACTTCCACCCTTATGCGGAATTCATTCATTTCCTTTTAATCTCTCTCTTCTGTGGTATAAGTATGATACTTGAATTTCGTAAGCAACTTACTCCCTTCTTCAGTACAATGGCTACTGTGTTTGTTTAGCGAGAAAATGAGGTTAAGTATCAGATGTATGTATGTATTTGACATTTCCTAGTACTCGTACTAGCCATGGTGCGTGGCGTGTCGCTACAATCAACATGATGGAAAATATTCATAATAACGGTTTGATTTCAAATTAATTATGCAAGTATGTATTTCTAATCTCCATTAATAACAAAAAAACAGCAAAACTCGATCACAAACCTGCTAACCCACATTTCTCATTTCACACACACAAACACACCTATTCTACCAGTTCTCCAGATCATTAAATGTACATTGATTCTAAAATCCTTTTGAATTAAACAGAGGCCATTCCACATATGTATATCATGTATTTAAATTCACAGAGATATCTTGAGAGCAAATACATGTTATGTCGAAGTTTTCTGAAAGAAATATAGACGGAACTATTTGCTGTCTTGATATAATTTCTTCATCTGTGTATTATTCGTATCTTTAGCAGAAAAACCCAATCGCAAGGAATAGATGTCTCATCATCGTCTCATCCATCAGACATAGCAGTATCTGCTTTTAAAAGATTATTACGTGTGCAGAATATTTTAAAAGGTAGCAAAAACTTGTTTTATTGACAGCCGTGTGAAACGCTTGAATGAAAAAAAACATCAGGTGTGGTTGTTGTCTTCACCTGGTCGATTACTAGTTTTCGGAAAAGATACAGATAAACACAGCAACGTAACAGAGAGTGTCGACGTATTAATCGTGATGACCTATTGATTGTGAAAAATTGTGTCATCCTATGTTTTGTTGTCAGTGGTATAATCGGGTGATGCGATGCATACGAAAACGGGTCTTGCGTCGATTTTATTTTGGGCTATTGAAATGATTGCAAATTGAAAGAAAGATCTTCCGCGTATTGGTTATTCGAGTTGGAAAGCTTGATTTGGTAGAAGGATTGAAAGCTGCGATAGGTCAAATTGCCCCTTTTCACATTACATTCTCAGTGAAGTCCTTCGCTTTGTCCAACGAGGCAAACGTAGCCCAAGTAGTCAATCGCCGAATTGAAAATTTGACTAGGTTCAAACGCTACAACCCACCCGCTCCTCATTATACCCTAGTTTTCCTTAGCCGATGCAAAGAGTCGTTCAATGAGTATTCATCATCGTGGCGCGACAGCCCCACGTCGGGCATTGGCCGCCTGGAATGAGTATTACTCCAGCTCTACACATTTGTTTACCACTTGGCTAAGCGCATTGCCATCGTGAATATTGAGGGTGATATGCCAGTCGACTACAAGTCCACCAAATAAGCAACACCTCTTTGCGATGTGTGTACCGCGGTTGCATTTAGTTCGTTCCACAAAATGCTTATTTTGAACGACTTAGCAACTGAAACACTGTTCTAACTCTTTCGGTAATTTAGTTCAGCAGTTCAAAATGAACTACACGTTCACGTGTTACTCATCACGAATATGGGCGGAGTGCTGTTTTGTGCTGAAAAACTTTGAAAAGTCGAAGCATTGCAGACATTTTTCGTCTGAAGTTGGGGCAAGATAGGGTCTCACATTTTTTCAAATTTAGTCAAACTATGTACATAGGTAGCCTTTGATTCATACAACAATTTTTTTTTATTAACATGATTGCTAGCACTTGAGCCCTAATCTGAGGTAAGCCTTCGCCCATGAATTCCACCTAAGGGTACTGTACTCATTCACTCGACTGGAAACTCATCTTTTCATTAATCTACAACCATGAGAATTCCCATGGTTGTCCATTACTTCTCTTCCAAGGAAGCTACGATGTACATATCCAGTGTCAGAAGGAAGAAGATACTTTTCATGCAACAGTGATTTTTTCCCACAGACTGAATAAAAGTGACGCACTATAAACTCTTACATACTCGAAAAACGACAACTTATTCGATTTTAATTACCCACAGACTACGACGGATTTCCATTGAACCTATGAAAGTTTTTGCAACATTTGTTATTAATTCTCATTAATTAATTCTCATTCTTAATTCTGGAAATGATGGCCATTTGCTTCCAGATAGAGAGAGAGAGAAAAAGACAGTTCAGAGTTAATTAATGGTACTGACGTGAAGATGAAGCACTCTCCCACACCTGTAAAAGGCGACATGGGACTTTGCAGGATTTCGTTTATTCAGGGTCGTAAATGCACTCATTATTATGGAAAATACATAATTAATTGTTTCGAATAAACAAGAAAACCCTAAAGTCATGCTACCAAACTGCCTAAAAAGATTCCGAGATACAAAAGCACACCTTTGTTGATTTATTCATTAACGTACTTTTTTTCCAGTCTGTTGATTTTTTCTCATGGCAACAACGAAAAGAAAATTATTATTCGCATCTTCATCATCATCATCAGACTATCGTCTCGTCATTAACTCGGGCGTTACAAGATTGGCCTTAAGTTAAAACGTGCGATGGCGTCCCACAGGGCTCCATGTAAATACCTTTACTGTTTTCTCCAATTTTGTATAAATTAAATACTCTCGCACAGTACGTACAATGAATGGATTCGACGCATGTTAAGCGAAGCGAAGCGAATAAAGGAAAAAATGCCATCTGCAATAATTTATTTTTCATACAGTCTTGGGAAAATAATAAAGACGGTAGGTGAGCAGGGAATATTATGATTCCTACTCGGTTTTCTCAAAGTGTCCAATATGGATTCCCGTTTCGGGCCAGTGCACCAGGGAAGGGCTTAACTGGAGATTATGATTGTAGTTTGCATGGTTCGAAATTTTAGGGAAATGTGTGGGATCTAATTTCATATGCCATACGAAACAGCCAAACTGCATTAATTGTTGATCAAAACTAGAAAAAACAAGCTAGCCAAAGACTAGGTCGAAGGTATGATACCCTTCACGCTTCGCTTCAATAGTCTGTGTTGCTATCAATTTGATCCATTCTGCATTTACCACTTTCAAATTAGCAACAAAACTCGTTCCGATTCCACTGTTCCTATGAAATAGTGGGCCGATTTCACCCAGATTTAGGAATGTGGTTTGGCGGTAAGTATCATCAATTTCGTGAAATTTTGTAAAGATATCTTTAGAAAAACTTTTTCAAACAAAAACTTACTCTTGGACCGGTTGTTCGTATGAGAGCTATATGATATAGTAGTCCGATTTCAACCAAATTCGGGATTATAGTTTGGTAGTAGATATCATTGAAAAGTATGAAATTTGGTTACGATATCTTAAGAAAGAAAAAAGTTTTTCACACAGATTTTTGAACTGGTCATTCCTGTGGCAGCTTTATGACGCAGTGCTCCGATTCCGTTGGTTTCGACATATACATATACAGCGGTGCAATAGAAAGAGGGCTGTGTATAAAATTTCAGCTCGGTAGTTTTAAAACCGAGAGACTAGTTTGCATAGAAACAGACGGACAGACAGACAAACAAACAGACAGACGGACAAAGCTTAATGGGATCATCTCGTCACACGGACCAAGAATATATACAGTTTATATGGTCGCAGATGCTTCCTTGTGCGCGTTGCAAACTTCTTGACAAAGTTAATATACCCTATCACATTCGTGAAGGGTATAAAAACTCTGATAGGAGAAGCTGTTTGCAACTTGCATGTGCATCCTAGTTAATTTTATTTCTTCAAAAGATCGAAAAAGATCGAAAACATCCTAATGGCTGAATAAGCCGAAATAGGCAAACTTAAAACAATGCGGCTACTGAACTAACGGAAGTTGTCTAAAACCACCCTGCCATGAGGTCCATATAACCAATAAAATTGGGGAGCTCCCTCTTGGAATATCGTTTCCAGCTACTTAAAGGTAAAGTATGTGAACTGCAAAGAAAAAGTCCTGTGACAGCAAATAGCCGCAATAGGAAGTCGATCGGAACCGAAACTGCTCCCACATTGGGCGCCTAATATGTGATGGACTGTGGTTGACATACGCAGATGATAATGATGAAGCCCAAGGCTGCCATGTTGAAGGACCTTTATATTTTTGCGATGGTGTTGCCTGAGCTCCTTCCCCGCAAACATCTTCGGATGACAACACCGTTCCTTGCAATAGCTATCAAAATTATTTTTTCTAAGAACTTCAAAGTATACGCATTAGTGTGCTAAATATTACACAGGTAAAGTCAAGGGGTTTTTAGACACACAGATCAGATTTAGGTCATCCATCAGTCGAGCTATCAGTTGACCCTATCAGTCAAGCCATCAGTTGAGTTATCAGTAGAGCTGTCAGCCGAGCTATCAGTGCAGCCATCAGTTGACCTATCAGTCCAGCCATCAGCATCAGTTGCGTTCTCCATCCTTTTCTATAAGTTTCTGGGTAGGATTTGATGGATAACGGATGTCACAGAGGAGAGTTCGAAGGATAAGGTTCCAATACACGAGACGCGTAAACCCGTAGGGCGCGCCAAATCTATGATACCCGTCCCGTGTTAGCTGACGACGACGGGTTCCAACGGGTACTCATCCGCCGCTGATGAGTCGATGGATCCAACAAAAAACGCATGCAAAAAGATGATTTCAGTACTCGCCCATATGCTGTCGAGTCGTAAACGCACCTCGCGTAAAAACAACGGCGTGTGTATTATTTTCGCGTCTGTAAAATTCGCTTCAATACCCGTTTCTGGCGTTTCGTCCGCGTCAACCTTACACGTGTCTAAAAACGTTTAAAGTCCTCCGCCATTGACGAATGACACTACAAATATTCATTAATTTTGTCCACGTGGCAACTACAAAAACTGTCAATTTCCAATTTGTTTTATTCCTAGACACATTGCCCTTCAAAGTATTATCGCGACCATAAATTTTCCAAGGACATCGTCCAACAGGTTTGAATTCGCAATTTCTTCCTGCTAGGCGTGAAATATTCAAGCGGTAGAGCGCGTGGATAATGAAAATCAATTTGAACCTTTAAATTAATTAGTGCCGTCGGTCATAAACCCCGTCTCCGACAAAACAAGTTAATGACCGTTGCTTCCTTAATTTCCGTCAACCACACCGCCCCACCCCCAGAAATGTACTTAGGTCGACTATGTGATCCTATCACTTACTGCTGCAGTAAGTGATAGGATCGCATAGTAGACCTAAGTACTATCTCTGGGGTGGGGCGATGTCGTTGGCGGAAATTACGGAAGCAAGTCTCTAGCACTATGCTAAGAACTTGGATTATTTTTCAAGCGCAGCGAATATCCTTCGCCGAACGTCATGGTAATACGCGAAAGTTGCAGAAGGGAAAGAATTCCGGAAAATGTACGTATATCCGTTTGTTTTTTTTTAATTCCTTCTAGAAGCAAGTCGGCTTCACACACCCCCTGAAAATTTTCCTCATGAACAGAGAGAGGGAGAGAGAGCCTCATGTTCAACTAGCACGCAATTCAGGTGCTTGACTTCCATCCAATTGCTAGCTTAAAATATCCTGAAAATTATCCGTAGACACGGCGCCAAAGGTATCAGTGAATTCTGACAGTTTTTTTTACCATTCTTTTCTTCGCCTTATCCAAGAGAAACAGGAAACGTAGAAATTCCACCATCACGGCACGGATTTGTGGTTTTCCATTAACGCTCGTATATGCGTGCTCGCAAAATTTTACGATGTGATACATCACAGGTGAAAACGGGAAGGTAAGCTCCCCCTTCCCCACACTTCGATTCCGCGATTTCGTCGAAAGTGCTTTCCTAATTTTCATCGAGAACCACTATCGAGAGGAAGCCATTTGCGACGTTTATTTCTTTTTAAATTTCACTTTCACTTTGTAAAGGAAATATGGCGACAATAAATGGGTCATTGGGAATAATGTTGATTGAAGTATTATATATAACATTATATAGTCACGGGGGTGGCACTGATGGGAAGGAAATGTTTACAGACTGTGGTCGGGAAATCATATGCTTTTGTTTGGGTATGGAAGTACGTAAAAAGCCGTCCTTGTTCTATACTAGCTCGAAAAAAGGGGTGAACATGACCGTGGGGTGGGGCAATTTAACTAGGCTAGAAAGCTGGCCAGACATTATAACTCACAGCAGGTGTTCAAGGCTACAGAATACATTATTTGTTGACATGCTAGGCGATTTTGTATGATTAAAACGCAATTTATTGATTGGTGGCACGAGAATGTATAAGGGGATATTGGAAAAAGTATATTGATAAATTTATGGAACATTTGGTTTCATGCCCACTAAATAAATAAAGACTTGTAGAATACGGAGAAAGCAGGTAATTATACTATGTGGAAAATTACATTTCAGGCTTTGAATCCTATGAAGGCTCAGTGAAAAATGGTATCATATCTGGCTGACATCGTATGGGACGAACATCTCTGAGCTCTTAAACAAAATATCGATACAAAACCTCTTGCTTTTGTCTATATAGGATGAAAGGCTTTTCTAATTAATATCATCCTCTCCATGCGAGATGCCTGTTTCTTTAGCTGAAAACGAGCATTGTCCTTCAGCTGCCCTGTCAATAGATACCAAATTTGCGTATGCTCGTCATACCAAAGACCAAACATATTAATCATGGGGCTGGAGTCGAGGGAACTGATAGTTTTCGTCAAGCCGAAGATACACGAAGTATTATCTAAGCGTTGACCTACAAGGGTTCTTAACATGTGAACCCAGGCCCATTGGGATTTTCAGACCTGATCATGCTTACAAAGTTGGTCAAAAGATTCAAAATCTCTGTGGCACACTATCTAGTTTATTATTGCTCACTCGTTGGAACCTAACCCTTAAATACTTATTGATTAATTAATTCCATACAATTTGACGTGCGGCTCTAGCCGTACGTCTCTAGCTGTATGTCTCCAGCCGTACGGCTCAAAACGCAGCATAGGAATTCCTCCCTGCGAATTTGTACGTACGTTACGTACATGAGTCGTCTGAACTTCTTAAGAAGAAAACTAATTCTCAGTAAATCATTCATATTGAAAATCTACCTCAAACCATTCCATGACTTCTAAATCAACAACTTCCATTTTTCGCCCACGGAACTGCATCAATTAAAATTGTAAAACGCATGTGAATTTCAGATATGGTAGTTAGTCACACGTTAGCTGGATTTTACGGAATACATTTCCAACTTAACAAATAAATTCATGCAGGCGAGAACTACCAATTTAATATGAAATTGGGTCAAGTTCAAAGCCATGTAGCGTTAATTGTTCTGATAATCAATGCCCAATACACGTCATGCCTAAACAATTTCAATTGTGACTAACTAAACTGACTAAGGATATTTATAAATAGGTGATAGAACTGGTGATTCGAATTTTCAAGATTGAAGAGACCCAGAAATCAATCAATATGGACAAAAAAGGTTTGATCATTGATTGACTGCCATTCTGCGGACAGGTCTCAGACAGCACTTGTGGCCAATCCTGGGCTAATAAGTTCCCAAACCCCACTTTTCTCCTGAAAGTCATTTCATTAAGGATCCCCATCAGAATCAACCAACTCATAAAATATGCACTTTACGAGTCCCAGTGGCCCCACAACTATATCCCATAAAATTATACTTGAATATTTAGGCACCACTTAAGTCTATACTCGGGATTTCTTAAGTGGTAGAACTTGAAGCGAGCCAGTGAAGTGAACACAGGAAACTTATTAACTAACCAACCATAATTATAGAACTCCAGCACTTATCCAGACAAGGACATTATTTCAAGCTTTTTATATGCAGTTTGGAAAAAAAAATCATGTCAGGCTCGATTAAGGGATAATAATGTACCCATTCAGGTGAAGGCAAAAGAAAACGACAACCGAAAAAAAGCTAATAAGAGAAATGGGCATCCAACCTATACTTAGTTGGGGTTAATTATGTAATGAGAGTATGAATAGGGGCTGTGAGTTTTCACTCGATGATGATGACGGTTATTATGGGCTAGTAGTAGGACGGATTATTGCGCACGCAACCGAAGTGGGCGGTCATTGAAAGGACGTCCAACTGACGTAATCCAAATTTAAGTGCAAATTATGAAAAAATGCGAATTTATGAATGGCATATTAAATATCGCAGATATAATTGTTTACTCGTTATTAATATTACATATGGATATGATTCGCACCCGTGTCGCGCTTTACATAATGAATCTATAAAACACTTCAGTCCACTTAGTAAGCCTTACCACACCGTATAACAACATAAAGTTGTTTGCGAGGCAGGTCCGGCATTACCATATGTGCAGACTGCATTTGAACAGGGTGTCATTATATTGGGGCGCGAAATCTCCTGCCTTATGAAACAAAATACTACATTTAAAAAATCATAAAGTAGCCTTAAGTAACCTTAACTGCACCTCGCGCTTATATATTGTAATTGCCGATTATTGGCCACCGAATTTTCAATGATAATAGATCAAAAAAGCTTTAGTTTAGCTAAAACAGCACTGACCTCACATTAATCGTCGGTTATTTTTTTATTAATGTCTACTGTTTCGCTGACGTAGGGCATAAAAGCTTTAAAGTAACCTTAAGACAGCTGAAGATAGTCTTAGGAAAGCTTAAGGATACCTTTCGATAGCCTCAAGGTACCAATCAGATTGACCACTTTAGTTTCATTGACTGAATAAAATCAAACTAACCCCACATTGGGCGCCGAATATCTTCGGACATTTTCTATTATTTTTCGATTATTTTTTACTGTAAATTTTCATTCACGTTTCATAAAAAGAAAGCCTTCAGGTGTGATCTAAAAAGGTTTCGGTTTAAGCGTCTTATGCTGGCGGTATTCGATTGCTCATTTCTGTTTCGTCAACCGGATAAAAATTACACTGACACCACACTGAGCGCCGAATGATTTCGGGCTTTTTCAACAATTTTTTGACAAATATCCACTGCTTTCACTGACGTAGGACACAAAAAAGCCTCGACGTAACCTTAGTGTCACCATACACTGTCGAACTCGAACTCGAGCACGAACCTAGTACAAGTGGACCGGTTTTCTGCACACCTATGTGAAGTGTACGTGTGTGTCAGAGGAAATTTGTACCAGGTTCGTGCTCGAGTTCGAGTTCGACAGTATATGGTGACACTTAAAGAAGCTTAAGATAGCCTTAGGAAAGCTTAAGGATGCCTTAAGACAGTCTTAAGGTATGTTAAAGTTTAAAAAAGCTTCGGTTTCATTGATTGAATAAAATTTCACAATGACCCCACATTGGGCGCCGAATGCGGACTGAATCGGTTATATGTTGATACACTGTTCTTTTTAATGGTACTTTCCCACGAATAAAGAGGACAGTGAGCTTTTTCTTTTAATTGAATCGGGCGCTAAAATAGTTAAGCCTGGCATTGCTGAGAGGTACTGCATTATTTCATGTACATTTTCAAGCCTTTTTCCTTTGATGAAAAATATATACATGAAACCTAATCGACGAGATATGTAGACAACAACTAATAAAGCAAACAAAACAGGAAGACAAATACTAATTTTAATTTATACATTTGTGCAAAATCACAGATACACATGTTTTGCTTATTTAATTATTTCAGCTTAGTGTCTACACCTACAAAAAATAAACATTGCCAAAAAAGGCTTCAACAACTAATATAATGCCACCTCACGAAACCGATCTTTATTCTTTTTTTAGCATCTGTGTGTACGAATTAATCCATTTTTAATTCACAAAATACACCATATCATACTCGTAATAACCTTTAAGACCTCATCAAAAATTCTGCTCACGGATTGAATATATTACCATTATCCATATGAATGATATATGTATGTATGTTTGTATTAAAAAATACAAACAAACACTACCACACTTTAATCCAAATTATTGAGACTGTAATCCGTTTTTGGTGATGCATAAAGACAGGGTCCGGAAAAGATGGATAAGAAAATCTACCAAAAATTTCAAAAGACTTCTGCGTACGATCGATTCTACTTGTAAATGCGGAGTTATCTTGTTGGATAATGACGATAGATATACATATGTACGTATTTTGAAAGGTGTGCGGACATAAATTTATTTGACTGCCCTTATAAGGCTCAACATAAAAGAAAAATCGATCAGAGACGTGCTGATGATGGGACATATTGAAGCAGGTGTACTCGTTTTTTATAGTGAATACCTACATGGTTTCATTGTCAGTTGTCTCTGCAACTATACATTTTTTATTGGAAGACCTAGAGGTGACAGGGGTTATCAAATAAGATACAGGTATGTATAAAAAAACACGACATTCGGAAGCATGCCGGCTGATCAGTCAGTTCACCTGTTATCGAATATTGCAGATGGCTATCTCGTAGAACAAAAGTGTGCTAATGGTAACCATCTGTGATGCGTTTTGTTTAATTGACAAGAAAACGGAAGGCCAGTACAAGCGGACAGGAATAAAGGAGCGGAAATATTTGATGTGACTGTTATTCTGGGATATCAAATGATTTGAGAGGAATAATCCCGTTCCCATAAAAATCCTCGGGACACCGAAACGTACCGTTTTGAAGATCTCATCTACTCTTCAATCAGAAATCTTTTTCCACTCTATAATCTACGACGAGTATCGAGCCAGAGGTAGTCGGGGCCGTGAAGAGGAAATCCGGGCCCGGGGGTACAGCGATTCCGAGCCCCAATTTCAAAGGGTTGAAATTAAAAAAGTAAAATGTTTATTTGAAATATGTAGCCGAAAAGAACAGAAAGGTGAATAAATATTTTGTTTGGTTGTGGAAAACCTGGAAATATTAAAAGAAAAAATTCTCAAACATTGGCGTGTTTTTTTTGTAATGCGGTGGAGGTTAATTGGAGGTTATCCGGGTTAACTTGCACACATTACACAAACAACACACCCTTGTTGTTTGTGTAATGTGTGTAAGTTAACTCGGATAAACCCCAACTGAACGAAAAGTAGATATGCTATCGAAACGTCAATAAGGCATAGAAATGCTAGAGATGTTGACGCGCCCATGCCCCTGGAGGGGTCGAGGCAATTAACAAGAGCAAAAAGGAAGAAACGACAAATATAATGTCAATTTGAAACATAATGATAAATCTAATGGAAATTCAAAGAGAAAAAAGTTATTGATCTTACGATTGTATTATTCTGTCGATTCTGATGATGTTCTGTTGGCAAGCCTTTTTTCATTTAATATTTTTTTTATCATATTAGCTGGAATGTCTTTTATAGACCATTAATCCAATTGACGTAAATGATCTCTTACTATACATTTATGTAAGATAAATAAATAAATTTAATAGTCCAAAAACCCATAATTCTAAAATTCTACAGAATCCAACAATTTTATTAATCTATTTTTTCATTTAAAATATCTCTTGATAAAAAAATACATCATTTTTATAAACAGATTAAGATAATCTGGAGAACACAAGTTTACATTTCTTAGAAATGATTTTCATTCGTTCATTTATTGCAAAAAAAAATTGTAGAAAACATCCGGAAAAAAGATATCCGGTAGCGGTCAGATATTCTAGTTGATTACTTAAATCGCATGATATAGTACAATTATTATGACTGCAATTGCCATTTATTATTGAATGCGCAATGCGTTGGCGCTAAGAGGGATGGCATAAACGGCTAAGTCTAGAACAATAGACTGCACTGGACTGGAGTCATTCTATAGGCGTGATTTTTTGTACTTCGGTTCACGATAATTCAAGTTAACAACAGGCGATTACAGCAATAAGTAAATCCGGATAGATATGTCAGCAGATGTGACTTACATTGCGAAATGGCGAATTTATCATGGAGAATAACATATTTTTGTAGTTAAATATTCATATTTTTGATAGCAAGTTTAGCATATCGTAGATTCCATATTTTCAATCTCATGAAACACCATCAATGATGAAAAAATGCACTTTGTCGCATCTAAGTCGAATAAAAAAATTTCCGCAGTTTCCAATACAGGAGGAAGTATGTGCTCATTATTAAAAAAAAATGCATACTGAAAGTGTCCTTTTTTGGTGTAAAAGCGGAATTTTGCTAGTGTCCCTATTCAAGTAACCTAATTTTGAACGTAAAATTTATTATTTATTACACAATGTTAACGAAATATAACTGTTATTAATCAAAGCTCCCAATTTTTTCTCAAAAAGTATGAGCAACAAAGTAAGCTTGCATAACGAATACTAAGTTTTGCTCTCTGATCGAAGGTACTGGAGATTTTGAATAAAACAATGCTTGAAGCGGCTGTCCCTATTCAAGTGACCGGGAGTGTACATATATCATGTCGCAACTCTCAGTTTCGTATTCCAAAATTTGCTATTTGTATCACATAAAAATCTTGGCGACTCTTTGTCACGTATCCGCAGCATATGAGTCGCGGACGCTTTGAGTTCGAATTGACTAAAGATCTGTTTTGTCAGACTCGACTCTGCGTCGATCGCAGGTTATGATCAAAAAGATACACACAAATAGTCCTCTGTGCTCTATGCTCTATGGGTTGATCGCTAGTCGCGAACAATGTGCGTCGACCGTGTGCCTAGCAAAACGCACCTTAACGGGCGGACAATCTTAAGTTCGGCAGTATACGGGTCGGCTCAAAGCAATAGTTACTGTCACTAGGACTTGAAGCTCCCTAGATCTCTAATATAAATAAATGGAATTCGTATACAGATCGACTCGAAGTCGACTTCGACTCAAAGCGACTCCGACTCCAAGCGGGAAACTGTTTGGATAAAAAAAATCTAGCGTAACGAGACGACTAACGTGAGAACGGTAAGTGTTATTCACAAACTAGAGACTTTTCAGCTGAAGAAATATATTGCAAATGAGAAAGCCAATTCTTTCAGCTTTAATAAAAGTACACAAAAATACGAAACCCTAAAAGCGACTGCATAATATACGCTATAGAGCTATCAATGAAAGACTCATAATTGCGGTTTGATATATTCTTGAATATATTTGTGTGTTTTTTTTTCATTCATAAGATACTGAAGTCCGCATAAGTCCATAAGACAATCTTTAATCTGGAAAAATTACGAATAACTGAGTTAGTTCTGTTTTCCCAGAAATTTTGCTCACTCTCCACCAGACATTTAGGCTATGAAAGAAAGACGTAATAACGAATAATAGTAATTTGGACATTTTCCAGGAGCACTGACACAGAAAAGATTAAATTTATGGATGTGCTTAACAACAAAGAAATTCAGAATTAACCTGATTATGCACAGACAAATATGTATAATGCGTCCCATTTAGTCCCTTCTACGACAAACCAGGAGAAGCTGTGGCTTGCTCTTACGCTCTACACCACAGGGAGAGATGGTGCCGATAGTCAGTCTAAAAATGATGCATAAGGACTCAACCAAATCAAATCCATCACATCGTTCTAATTGTGAGATGATGAATGAATCTTGAAATCCTAATGCGCCGTTATACTGACGAGCTCGGAGTGCAGTGAGAGTTCTATTAGTATCCACAGGTGGTTTTTGTTCGCGTCGAGGATCAAACCTACATTCTCTTGATCGTAGAGCGGGCATCAAACGAGCACGGACATCGAACGCGCCATTAACGTTTTTCGCTCTCTATAGTTGTGATGAGGGAAGTAAGTAGTATAAGTAATAATATAGGCAAATTCGTTCTTATCGCTGCAGATATATCACCCACTTCTCCTTTCGAAGTGCAATGATTTTGTCGCAATGTCCGTGGGTGATTAGCTTAATGAAGATAATCAATCATTCAATTTTGGGAGATGATATTAATTTTAATGTAATGTACAATACATGCTCGGGGAGACACACTTCTCAATAAACATTAGTTATTGCTGTTCATGAGGCCTATGACTACTTAATTATATTCGGAGAAAGAAAGACAAATCCTGGAAATTCCCAAAGATTTCTCCCAAAAACTAATTACATACGATTAGTCTTAGACATGTCACCCAGGTAAACTATCAATCAAAATATACATATATTAACATCAATATTTTTTTTTTTGTGTCATATAATCATAGAACTCCAACAAGTTTGTGTATCGAAGGTTATTCAATAGATATAAATGGCAGAAAAAAAAAGAAACAGCTAAGAAAGACTCCTACAATCGATGAAAGACTACCGTACACGTGTCTAATAGCATTAATTATAAGTGACAGGTGTTTTTTTTTACCAATAATTAATTTGAACGTGTCATGAAGGTAATTTTCACGCAATATGGACATTTTTACGTAACCTAATGTCATATATGATCATATACATATAATTCAGCGCTTGTCTCATGGAATTGTGACAGTAAGAGTCATATCAAAAGAAATTACTGAGAATGTGTTAATTGCCTAGACCCTCCAAGAGCATGGGCGCGTTTCGATAGCATATTTTCCGAAAGGTGTAGTTGCTAACATGCACCTTCTATACGAACCGTCTTTTACTGACAAGTTCGGAACGCTGTGGGAGTTCTAGTAGTACGCACAAGTAGTTTTTATTGATGCGCTGAGGATTGAACCTATGTTTCTCTGTATGTAGTATCGTAGAGGGGTGACCAAGAACTCACGACTACCGAGCGCGTCAAATACATGCTTCACATACTCCAAATCTCGATCAACAATCACGAGCTCGAATCAAGGAGGAAATTGCAGGGTACTCGGATCGTTCAGTTCAGACGAATTTTTAATATTTTGTGTTATTTTCAAGGCACAAAAATGGAAACAGTTTCTTTTATTAGGTGGCTAACTATGTTTTACAGCTAATCACATTTAGAATTAGTAGATTGGTGCTAACAGTAAAAATTAATACACTCGTATGCAAGTTAGCAGTTCATGCAGCACAATACTACACAATACTTTAATGGTTGTATGTTAATAACTTTGTATTTAGCAGCTTTCTAAATTAGCACCTTCAATCGTTCAAGTATTACGTAAGCATCAAAAGGGAAGGTGGGGTTTCCTCTTTGCTGTTATTTTTTAGCTGCTAGTCAATATCAGCAATTAAACGTTTAGCAGCTAACGTTTTGCATTAACCCATCACTATTGGCGGGCGTTTGCCTTGAACTTTGCATTTTAAGTTATTTTAATAGTAGACTTAAAATTACCCTAATTATCTCATGAAGATAAATGCACTACTAACCACATACTACAATACAACGTACATTATTACACAAAATGAACGTTACTATACATACTCGTATTTTCATTTTCACATACAAACATTAAATCTCCGTCAACATATACGCATCTGTATCTTGAAAGAGAAAACAAGTGAGTTCAACGTAATTTTTGCCTTTTTTTACTTAAAATAAAAACAGCATCTTTTGCGTATTTAATTCTGGCCGTTTCAAGACAGCAACTAATGATAATAATAAAAAAAAACGGGCTCATAGAAAAATTAATTCATTTTCGGGCCAGTAATTTTAAACAAAAGAGTGTAAACTATAAATTAATTACAAACTTTTAAGATTAAGACAGTTGAATGTCTTGTTTTCGTAAAATATTATGGGAAATCGGATGGAAAAGAAGCAGCTAAAGAGCTATGCGGGGTCAGATTGAGTAATAGACACTTGGTACGTGTTAATATAGATGCCACCTTGGCGGTAGTGGATTAAGGTGAATGACATAGATGTTGAAAGTGTTTTCATTTTCTATGGTGTTTCTTGCCTAATATAAAGAAACATATATTTAAATTAATTTATTTTCTGTGCATTTAAATGCTTAAATAAAACATATTTTATTTGTTCTCAACATTTTTTATTGTCGTTTAATATTGCATACTATTGATTTGTCTTATACTACTATTTGCCTTAAACCCCAGTGGGTTAAAGTGCGTCAATTATTCCTAAGGGTGCGGTTATGTGGGAGCTTCGACAAACGATAAGAGCAGCGCTGATAGTGAAGCCATGGAAATGGGTTCGTGCTGTTTATGCTAGAGCTGCGATAAACGTTTAGAGCGTTGCTGAGAGCAGAACTTATCATGGGTCGGAAAAAAGAGAGACAAAATGCGTTGTTCCAATATAAACAGCTCTATATAAAAGAACGAATCCATTTTCATCGCTTCACTATCAGCGCTGCTCTTATCGTTTGTTGAAGCTTCAACATAACCGCACCTTTAGAGGCTTAGTTGATGTTTCGTTAGCATAGTGCTATCATGCACCTCCTGCCTATTTAGCCGAATATCCGTACTGCGACAAGTTGGGAAAGGTTATGGCTTACTTCAAAGTCACACACCAATGGGGAAAATAGCACAAATAACTATAGCCATAGCGCGGTGTTATTCGAACCCGTGAAGTCAGTGACACATCCGACTGACGCCTGCACTGAGCTATCTACTTAAGCCGGCTATACGGAGGTTGCCTTTTATATTTCGGGATTGGACAACCCTAGTGTTGCAATCTGGCAACTGACAACTCTATCGTAAAGTTTGACATTTTTGAGATTATACGTACTCAGAACGTTTTGACATACGAGCGCTATTTGTGTTTTTTACAGTAACTTAAAAGATTAATCTCGGCCAAATAATGGAATTCAATCGTGAACATTTTCGTGCGATTATTTTTTACAACTTTCGACGTGGATTAACTCAGCAACAGTGCATGGATGAACTGAATTCAATTTTTGGCGATGAAGCTCCATCAAGGACCAGTGTTTATCGATGGTATGGTGAATTCAATCGAGGTCGTAGTTCACTCCAAGACGAATTTCGTGAAGGTCGTCCAAAATCAGTTGTTGTTCCGGAAACCATTGATGCTGTGCGCGAACTGATATTGCAAGATCGTCATGTGACCTATCGTGAGATTGAGACAACCTTAGGCATTAGTGGGACCAGCATACATTCAATATTGCATGAACATTTGACTGTCAAAAAAATTTGTTCGCGTTGGATCCCACACAATTTGTCAATCGCTCAAAAAAAGGCTCGTGTCGATTGGTCGAAAGAAATGCTCAAAAAATACGATCGCGATGCTTCGAAACACGTCTATGACATCGTGACAGGTGATGAATCGTGGATTTACGCGTATGAGCCCGAAAGTAAACAGCAGTCGACTGTATGGGTGTTTCAAGATGAGCCAAACTCAACAAAAGTTGTTCGCGCACGAAGCACTTCCAAGCAAATGGTCGCCTGTTTTTATCGGAAAAACTGGACATGTCGCAACCGTACTACTAGAACAACGCAGAACAGTCAATTATGAGTGGTACACAACCATTTGTTTGCCAGTTGTCTTCCAAAAAATCAGGAAAACCAACTGCCGAAGACGAATCACTCTTCACCACGACAATGCGAGCTCTCACACATCAGCTCAAACAACTGCATTTTTGAGCACTCAAAACATAGATTTGATGGGTCATCCGCCGTATAGTCCTGACTTGCCACCGAATGACTTCTTTTTATTCCCGTACGTAAAAAACAAACTGAGAGGTCAACGTTTTTCAATACCTGAAGAAGCGGTTGCTGCGTTCAGAATGCATGTTTTGGAGACACCTCAATCAGAGTGGCAAAAGTGCTTTGACAATTGGTTCAAACGCATGCAAAAGTGTATAGATCTTCATGGGGAATATTTTGAAAAACAATAAAGCGATTTTCAATGATTAATATTTGTTTTTGTTCTCTAATCCCGAAATATAAAAGGCAACCCTCGTATACATTCCGATAAACCTTGAGGTATACCTGGATAGGTATACAACTGTATAGGTAGACCTGAACGTGTGCATTGTCATAGGATATCGATCTTTCATAAATGCCGCTTTAACACCAAGAAGATCCTTTTAACCTGACGTACATTCGCAGCAGGAAATATCAGCGTTGAGTCGCAAGAAGCAACGTACAAATCACGGAAAATGTATGGGGGAGTGACACAAGACTTAAGGGAGTAACGCTGGTTTGAACACAGCGGAATATACCGTTAGTCCAGTCGATAACCGAATTTGCCGCTACCGTATCGAGGTGAGGATCACCCAAGTCACCTACATATCGAATTTGGTTAAGATGGGACCACGGAAAGTCCGAAAATTTTGGTAGTCCACAAACATTTTCAGTACTCATTTTCGTATTAATTTTTTATACAAATATTATCCTCACAAATGCAAATTTTCATGCAAGAATTTGATCTTTACATTTTTATGTAAAATTTCGTTTTAATTTTTGCTAGTCTGAGATGCTTTATAAAATATGAACACATAAACCCCGCTTTCCTCTCCGATTTATCATTTTTTTTTAAATCTTCTCCTTTCGTCTGTGCAGGTCTGGACGCCTGTATAGCGAGACAACACACACGCTACGGTATACTTGTACAGGTATACCTAAACGTATATGGCCGGCTTTAGTGCTGTATGTATACTACACGCACCCCTACCGAGCGTGTACACTCTCTCTCTCTCTCTACGAGATAGTGAATTACAGCGAAGTACGTAAGCCAAGTAACTAAGAAAAAGTAGTATGTAAAAATAAATGACAATATACAGGATACCGCAAAACAAGCCAAAGAAAAAAAAATTTCAAACCACAAAAATTCACATCGAAACTTGGATGTAAAATATTAGGTCATACATTTAAAAAATACAAGACCGTAGAAATAATGTCTAATGATACATTACTATATGCACATCATCGAATGACGGAACAATGACGCCATAGTACTATACGATCATGGGACATCATGATAATCTTTATACTATGTACTTTTATTAATATTCCTCATAACGAACAAACTATCTTTCAATTTGATCTAACACCAAAAGCACCACCTACTTACGTACTACAGCTTAAAATTTCCACGATTCTTAGATTTTTTATGACTGACTTAACTCTGAATTTATTGTGTGGAAATTCAAATCTTGAAATCTAAATTTGTATTATTTGACTTTTTTTTGAGAAAAAAGTTCTTCAATAATATCATTGAAAAGAGGACCAAATAGGGAACCTTGAGGGACGCCAGTTACACCTATATTCCGCATGGCTCTAATATGCAGTGTCTCAAAGGTGTTTATCAATGACAATGGATAATCACTTCAATTAGACCAAGACAGTGTGGGGTAGTTCGTCGGAATCATCACTCTTGATCGTCGGAACTATAGTACTGTTCGTTATCAATCAGGACTAAAGGTCGCAATTACGAATCCATCGGGGTCAAGGATCTTCCGTCATCTTACCTAATGATTTCGACAGGTCCTTTCTTTCTGCGCGAGGAGTTAGTCGAATTCCATTGACTTTCCAATCATACCAAAATCTGGTGACTTATTTCGAAGTTACATCTATCCTATCAGAAAACCTAGTCATTAATAAATATTTTAAATTCCTATCAGATTTTCCTGATAGTCAATAATTTGCATACAATATGTACTTTTCAATGTCGACATTAAGCAATCAAATCAATTGACCTTCAGAATTAATTTTTTGATCGTACTAGCTGTAACTTAAGCCCTGTTCGGACTATGCGAGTATTTAGTCGAGTGGCTTGTAATTTAGTAACTAACATACTCGCTAGTGCCCAAAAAATCTTTCACACTACAGTCGTCTACAGTACACAAGTGACTGGTGTTTTGCAAGATGAACAGACTGCAATGCAATAGAGTGAATAAGCTACTCGCCTGAAAAAATAGAACTAAATTAATTGACTTGATTAAATCACTAAAGAGGCCGTTATACAGTCAAATATTTGACTACTTTTTGAATAACATTTTTTTACTAACAGCGTAAAGCCCATTCTACGGTCAAATATTGGTAAATAATTTGACGCGTTTTACATATTTTTTTTATGTCAAATTGTCAAACTTTTGATATAAAAATTATTGGTATTACACTATTAGTCAAAAATTTGACACAAAAAGTAGTCAAATATTTGACTGTATAGTGGCCGTTTAATAGTAATAATTTTTTGATCAAAAGTTTAACAATAATCACAATAATTCGTATTGTATCATAGCAGCCAATTTGATATAAAAAATTGAGTCAAATGAGTCAAATTGTTTGACTGCTTTCCTAAACTACTCGACTAAATTTTTGCTGTTCAGACATATTATGCTACAAAATTGCTCACCACTCGACTAAATGACTAGCCTTGTCCGAACAAGGCTTTAGACTGACTACATCACATACTATCGGTCGGTTAGATAAATCTAGTTTAGACAACCACTCAATTAAACTCGTTTAATTGATGGATTTCGCAGCTTCTGAAATTAAATTTAATGTCTATTTAATGATTCCATGAATAGTTTGAATCATTTTATTTTATTTTTTCGGGAGTCAATGGACTTGTTGGGATTGGTCTGGTTAAAAATACAAGCGTCAAGTCTATTAAGGTTTAGGACGTTCACCTCGCGAGTGATTTCGCATCTTCTAAGAGATTCTTGTAAATGGGATTCATTGATAAACGTTATATAGGCTTGTGACGCTTTTTGTGGCAGTGGGCTCGTGCTGTCTTAAGCGGAAATCCATTCGGGTGATTTTTGCTTTAGGCGGTGCGAATACATCGAAAGGTTTGTTTTGACTAAAGTGGAAATCACCTGTAAGGTTGGCACAGAGTGGATTTTCGCTTTGGACACTACAAACCATTTGTGTACACGTCTCTCTCTCTCTCAATTGCTCTAACCCCTTGTGGGGGATAGCGCGTCAACTCTTCCATGTGGCCCAGTTGAAAATATTTGGCTCCTTTTAACACCAGGTGCTGAATAACCTTATTTTATTCATTCGATGAATTGGTACTCCTGGAATACACCACACGATTGGCCTTTAAAATTTAATACCTCTGCCCGCATTTATTTTACCGGTGGTGTAAGAGACAAATACATAACCAGAATCGAAAAACAACAGAACCGGAGTTATTAATCCAATGCCTGGTGTCAATATTTTTATCATATTAGCTATACTCCTCTTCCGAAACATATATCTGCATATCAGTGAGTTGATAGCTTAGTGCGTTGAGGTGTCAGGCCGATGTATTCAGCCCTTCATTCGAGGTTTCAAATGCAGCTATGGCATTGGTTATTGTTCGAGCTTTTTCTCGATTAGAATAAAAATTACATATTCACCGTTATTCACCGGATAATTTGCTTTCATCGTTTTGATGGATAATTCATTCGGGATATTTTGAAATTCACCTATGGGTGTAAAAATATTTTCCGCATAAAAGGTATTTTAATTACACCGAAAAAAAAACACCATAATAGAACACCGAATCAGTGAACTTTCCCTACGTAATTTTTTACTGTGTATCAATAATTTGACTCTGGAAATAATAGGCTCGTATTGGCTAAAGCTAGAATACATTTAGTAGTCAGCGCCCATAAAGACAATCCTCTTAAGGGTGTGCCCAAAGTGAACTTGCGCTTTAGGCAGTATGAAACTATCGTGTATTTAAGCTAAAACTAGCTTACCGCCATATGGTGCTCTGGCGTTATGAAAAGTTATCAGCACCATAAAATTTCAGATGGAAAATGCTACAATATTTAGACTTTAAAGAGGATGCAAAACACAATTATAAAATGAAAATTTCACGGGAAAAGTCTCATTCACAAAAAAAAATCTAATTAATTCAACCAATTTACTTCTACGCCCACACTTTCCGCTTCAATTAACGAAATCATCTGAATCCAATAACCATGCTTATAAAACGCAACGCCAGAGCTAAATCATATTTTAACCAATTAAATAAGTTATTCAGTCTGATAGAATATTCCACCATTTATTATCCGTTTTTCGCCCACTGGATTTTCATGTTTATAGTCGACCTTTTATAAATGATATCCTTATAAGAGATATATGTTGTGTCTGTATCCAAAAAAAGGAAGGACACATAGCGCGCCCGAATGCATAAAGATAAGTCCACACCTAAACTATGGAAATTTTTGCGTGCTTAACCTTGACATAGGACTATCTCATTAATGTTTATCCTCTTGAAGCCGGCCTCCACAGGATATCTTTTTTCGCACAAAAACATAAACAACTACGGAATATGGAAGCGGCGTCCTTGACTGACGACAATAAAATATATATGAAAAGGTTGAGCCTATAGTGCCTGTGACTTCACCCTTGCAATTCGATCGAAATATGAATAGTAATTTGTTGGATCCTTGTTGGCTTTTGATTTGGTAGACTATGATGATAGTCTGGAAATAATTTTCTATACAGAAAATGATGATGATGATTAAGGTTGTGATGAAAATGGTGGAGGTGCTATCTCTGACAGTTACGACGAAGTTGTACCAAGGATGGGTAATAACAGTGAATTCTGATGGAAAATTATTTCGGGAAACCAGCTACAAGAGCTCAATATACATACATAGTATGACAGACAGACAGAGGATGCTTTTAATTTAACTCTACCGGTGATAGTGTGAGGTGTAGATTGTAGCTGAAATTAAAAGGCGACAAGTTGGAATATGGCTTTTGTTCTCGTAGTATTTTGGCTTAGCTCAAACCTTTTAATGGGTTTTTTTTTCTAGTGGTTTGATAATGTCAATTTGGCTGTTGTCATCAGGTCTAACATAGATAAAAATCAAAACGATTTCCATATCAGAGTCTACAAAAAAAATTCATTATGTATCCTTTAGTTTCAGCCACTTTCCCCAACCACCCATCCAACTACAATATTTTGCTGAAAAATCTAAAGAGATCTGCATATTCCATATGTTTCAGAAAAAATCACGGCATGCTTGCAAACATGCATTCTGGCATTATGCCCACAATATTTTCAAAACCAATATAGTACACAAAGGCATACACAGTCTGGCAGCGTGTACGAGAACACAGTTGGTAGTATCTACATCTACTATAGTTTGTTTGAGGAAATTTTCCACTTTTCAGCACTTTATGTTTGTTATTGCCACAACTACTTGTACTATACACACTCGAACATAGATGGTAGAGCGGGATTTCCACTATTATCCGATATGAACATCGGATCCCATGCAGCCTACACACGTCCATACCAAGATTCTCTCTCTTTGCACTTCCTCATGCAGTTTAGCTCATTGAATCTATCAACCTATGCTAGTACTTTGCTTTTCGCTGCATACCTATTTTCCTACTCGCATACGCTAAGGTCTGGAAGCAATTACTTTAGCACACCGTAGTACAAAAAAATAAGCTTTCGGCTTGAGTGTGGTTGCATGCGTACGAGTATATCGCATGTATTCCTAGGTAGAACCACCACACGATCCTTTGGGGTTCATTGAAATGTACTGGTATCCAAAAAGGTGACATAAAATTGAGCTGATGATGTGTCTAGGTCTAATGAATAAATTATTTTCATACTGCGGAAATTACACTGCCGGCAGAAGCAATCGCAGCGGCAGCAGCAGCGGCGCTCACATGTCAAGTTAGAATGCACGTATTCCCCTTAAGATAATTACATTGGAGCAGCAGCGGCATCAACATCAGCAGATCTACTTTTTCATGAAAAATTCTAAAATGTGTAGCGACCCTCCTTTGCCACAAAATGGTGGCTTGCACCATGCGTCATTAATTTGTGTTTTCGGCGTTCTGTATGTACCGTCAGCTTTGACTCGCCGGGACGAAAATGTGTCCTCCGCTGTGCACATCAGATGGCTTGTTCGCCCATTGCACCGCCACGTCATCCGCAAAGGGAAGCACTGGATTTGGCATGCCAAATGACATGCGCTCCAGGCTTCACTGTGTCATCCTGCTCAGCAAGCCGCAGCTTGCTAACGGCACACTTAGGCGCAGTCTACTAACGGTACACACAGCCGTATCCTGACACACTCAACTGCAGTCCCCTCCACGCCCACAACGAGTTGCCGCATCGACGGATCCTGCTCATAGCAAGCCGCTACATCACAGCTGTCGTCGTGCTGCCATAGTTGTTTCCCTGCTTTCACCGGCTCGGATTCGCAACATTGCCCCGGCCGACAATGTCACTCTGGGGAAATACTGTAGCGACTTTACTTTGTCACCTGGTGGTTCGAGCGGCAAGAGGCGAGACAGCTGGAACACGACTGACAGCTAGTCAATCCAAGTTAGATTTTCAGCGTGTTCACATGTATCTTATATTCCATCTTAAAAAAAAACTACGCATTAAATAGATATGCTTTAGTCGCGGGACCTATCGGCGTGCTGGGAAACTTTTGGAATGTCAGAAAGAAAAAACGAGATTTTCTACATTATAGTATCGAATGAAAGCTTTGTTTTGTTGTTAAAAATTATAAAATACACACAACAACTAATTTTTTCTGCAAAATAATGATAAAAATCGCAATTTACGTATTGGCGGAACACGATATGGCCTTTCGTACTGCCATAGTTGCTCCTGTCAATGTGGCTTGCAAAGCAGATTATCCAAGACACTGCCGATGTAGCTGCTGACGCCGCTGCTATTAGTCGTACTTCTGCCTGTAATGTAATTTCCGCATACGACATAAAATTGTTTTAAATTGCATGGTTTTAGTCTGATGTATAGACTGCCAGTTCTTCAGAGAAAATGTTTGTCCCATAGATACGAGTATGTGCATTAGATACGTTTAGACGTGTCCATATACATAATCTACAAGAGAGAACCAGTAATGTCTATTGCATACACGGCAAGAAACTTGGGCAAACAGATCCCTCCAGTCCATTGCACATCTATAGTTTCCGTATTTATTTTTGGAAAAGGTGAACAGATACAAACGGATGACTTCGAAATGAATTAAATATTCATATTTGAAGGAATTTTCTTGAAATATTCTAAAATTTATGGACCATTTCTTGGAAGGATCAAACACCACAAACCAACTTCAAGAATCCTGCCATCCTAAAGCTCTCAACTTTCAAATAATTCATTTACTTAACCTCCGGGAAAACTTCTTGAATCCATTTAAGCCAAAAATTTTGTTAAAATTTCATAAATTCAATCTGAGCAACTCTTTGACTGAAAACTGCATCATAAATTCGGTTGCATCTTATGCTATCATTCTGCCGGGAAGGAACTTTTTCCATCCTATGGACTCACACGACGGGTGCCTTTTTTCGTATACAGTTGACCTCAATTTTCTTTAAGAAAATACGAAGCAGAAAGACGAAGAAATTTTCCATTTACATTTATTTCTCATTCCTTCGATCTAAATAGCATAGAGACGACGGATCTTTGATAAAGTTTTCCACAGTCCGAGCATAAAATACGAATTGTGTGAGTAGTTTGTTCAAGACGCGGAGGTATGTAGGACATACCAAAGTAGGGATACATGGAATGAAGCGTAGTATTGAAAAAACTATGTTTTTGATTTAAACATTGAAAATGTGATTTATGGTTGTCCATTGGGGGTGAAAGTAGGACAAGCAAGAAACAAACTAGGTAGGAGTATTGCATCGTGTTGAGATTGTTCGGAATGAGTTCCAAGACATATCTCAAAGGTTTAATAAATTTATTGTGGGAATTTGTTGGATGAATTTTGTGCTTTTCGAATACAGAGCTTGCGAAAGATGGACGTAGAAAAAAATAATTTATAGGTGTTTTAAATAGAGTTGACGTGGATCATGTTGAATATCACACAGTAAGGAATTCTCAAAAAAAAAAAAAAAAAATTACGTAGGAGCACTTCACAATTGTTGCACAGTTTAGCGGCTTGTTCGGGATGCAGGCAAAAGGAAAAGATCATTAGTCGAAAAAGATAAGAAATATATAGACCTGGAAGCAAATTATGCATGCATAACGATCAGTTCCACAACTATGCGACCTCTCTGACTTTTTTCTATCTATTAATCAAAGAATTTAATTAGGTTCTTCCCAGAATTATCCCGACCTAACGGCAAAGCATGTGCATAATGATCAATTCCACGGTTAGGTTAGGTAACAGGGCTGCCGTGCAAGAGCAAACATTCTCAATACGACACACTTAGACCAGACAAATAGATCCGTTGTGATACCCAACCCGACCCAAAGAGCTACTCTTCCTTCCGTCCTGACTGCCTCAGCTTTAATAGCTAGTTTGAGTGAAGAAAAGGTATACCGAAGTGGTGATTGTCGTGGTGAAGCACATCTACGATCCAGAGACGGGCTAGTTCATCCGCCCTACCGTTACCCGAAAACAGTGTTTGAAGTGAATACGACGGACTCCAGGGCCATGGCCGCCTTGCTTTCCGTGAGAATGATGGTTTCCCTTACAGACACAACGTTAGATCCTAACCAGCAAAGTGCCTTCACAATGGCAGTGACCTCCGCCTGGAAAACACTACAATGGTTAGGGAGACGAAACGAAAGCTCGATGTTTAAGCAGTCGAAGAACACTTCACTATCAACCTTGCCACGGAATCTTGAGCCATCCGTATGAATGCAGACGGTCTGCTGGGCAGCTTGCCATAATGCCTTTTGAGGAAACGAAGTGGAGAAGTTCTTGTCAAACATATAATTCGGGGGCGAGTAATCGGTTGAAAATGGGAGATCCCTGTTTAACAAAATACGGTAGTGTCCGGTTCAGATTTTTTCCCCCATGGGGATACCCCCCGTGCTCGGAAAAAAAAGGATTTTTTAGAGAACAAGACAAGCTCAGTTTTGTCAGGATTCATTGTGAGGCCGCAGCGGTTAGTCCAACAGATGAGTATAGAGAACGCACCTTGAATGACCTCACTCAATGCCCCCAAAAACTTGCCAGAGACGGCGATTGCGATGTCTCCGGCATAAGCAGTGACACAGCCGCCCAATTTTCCCAGTTCCAAGAGCAACGAATTAACTGAGATGATCCACAGAAAAGGGGAACCCACTTCTTCCTGAAGAGTGCCTCTGCACACACACCTCCGCCCAGTGGCTTAGGGTTATCTTTGCGACCCTAGATGTCCATAATTGATTGATTAGCGTACCTAACGACTCTTCAACGCCCAGACCACAGAGAGCTCAAGCCATACAGTACCATGGATTTTTTCCTTGCATTTTATTTCGTCCATAAATTGAATTTCAGTAGTTGCATTTAGGACCCTCCCAGAATTATTCTGACCGAACAGTGAAGCATGTGCGTGCATAATGATCAGTCCCATAACTATGCTGCCACTCCGTTTTTTTTTCTATTTTCGATTTAAACCGCGCGGTGGCATTCACCAGCAAACTTTATCATGCGTTATTTTTTAGGAGGTGCATGGTAGCAATTGCCGCATCCGAAATCTATATGCTATCGAAACGTCACCAAGGCATAGTAATGCAACAGCTGTTGACGCGCGTTTTCAAAATTACTGATATTTTCGATTGTAGGTATTTTTTGGCCCCAAATTGGGCGCTAAAGTGTAATAGCCATGGACTACAAAATATGTATCATATTAATAGATTTTCGTCGTAGAGCTCGACAGGTGAAAAACCGAGCGCCAATATTTGATTGGATTGCAAAACAGAAGCGACAGTGTAAGCCTTTTGCCATACTGGTACATTTTCTTCACAAGGCTTGGCATGAGACCCACGAGAAGGACCAATTCATAAAAAGCAATATAGGAGCAGTTTCCACTGTTTTCATGTTGTCAGCACACTTTTTCTTGGTGCAAAGGTAGAGATCATGTGACAGCTTAATGCTACCATTCATAAGAGTCTCAATGGTTAAAAATAACGCCTTCCACGTGCGGTGTGCCGTTTATCATCGTATTTATGGTAATAGGGGATTTTTTTTTTTCAAAAAAGTGACAAAAATTCCCCAAAAATTGGGGATATTTCACCTGAATTATCATCAAAATCAAATTGTGAAAAACTCCCCCAAAGTTATACATATTTAATTATACAACATGATATATGCGTACTGCCAAAAATGGAAATATACAATACTTCCGCTATGCAATACGGACATAGCCTGTATGTATCATAACCGCTCTGAAAAACATAAGCTCTTACTGCCTTAAGCGTGGATCGACTTGGCGGTTGGGCCAAAGTGTGGACTCCGCTTTAAGCAGTACGACCATAATGGTTTTTAATAGTACATTTTTTAAGCACACGGCTCAAGTATTTTACTTTACTTTTACTGAACTATTCATTGGTTACAAATTGTTGAACTAACAAAGTCTCTATAATTATTAAAAAAAGGAAAACATCATAATGTGAACTAGGGTATAAAAACGTTAAAATCAAGCACTCCCAGGATTCAATTTGGCTGCAACCTAACCCCTGCTTATTTTATTCGTGAATTTGAACGAATCACCGATTGGAAGCTTCCGTTAATCTTGCGATAATTAAATGGAATGTATGAAACTGCTATTTTTATTGAATTCCAATTTAACGACCTGGAATTCATCAGCAGAAATTAAATCTGTACGTTGTACAGATACAGAAGAAATTCTTCGTCAATTGCCGGATCGAATTGCTTTCACGCTCACTTTAGGCTGACTCTTTCACTAATCTGATTATAACAAGACGATGTTTTTCCTTTTATTGCAGCTTTTTGTGTAATCGATACTTTGAGATTCCTCCCTTACTTGCAGACTACAGGTACAGATACAAATGGCATTCTACAACGTAATATGTAGTAAACAATTTTTTTGTCTGCTTTTTCAGTCGGGTTTCTTAGGTGCTTCAGCACCTGATTTTGCTATACACACACCTTCGCAACGTCTTACCATTATTGGACGTAACTTTTTTAGGTCCATTTTTTTACAAACACTTCAGACTTCACTTGAACGGTTTTTCATTTTATTTTTGTTGCCATTTAACTTTGAAGATTGATGAAAGCCTTCATGTAAAGAATTTGAAAAAGACCAAGACTACGTCGATATGGTGAAGGCTCGCGAAGCCACTCTCGTTAGGCTCGTTTTCTTCGGTGCCCATACCGATCGAAAGAATGAACAAAATCTGAGCAGAAGCAGTGAAGAAAAAACCCATAGTTTAGGTACCTCCTAACTACCTAGCGCACATCCATATGCCGATATGCCTATTAAAAAAGACGGAAAGAATATTATATTCTTGAGCAGTTCATCAACCTTCTTCTACTTTCTGAATAGCACTGACTTCATAACTATATTATAGTGTTGCAGAAAGCGCATATATGTATGTAATAATGCTAAAGTGAGAACACTGGGTTTCGAGAGGTTCTGTAGGAAATACTTTTGAGCTGATACGCTTTTCTACTCCCACCGTCTCGTTTGGTTTTTTTCCATGGCAAGCAAAAGGCAGTAGAGTCAATGATCTACTCTATTAAAGCCTACGAAACTCTGCGGAACGGAAGGTTTGATCCAAAGAGCAAAAAAAGGGAAAGAAATCAACTTGAAGAAAGAAAAAAGTTAATACGCTATTTATTCGCTTAATTTTTTTTATCTTCTATTACAAGATGTGCTTTGATAGAGTACATAAGTTTGTGTCGGGCCCAACGAATAACGACGAAGATAACGGCAAGGGAGGAGAGCTCTAGGACGAGTGCTTCCAATGAAAAATTAGAGCAGCATTACACTATGCCAAGAGATCCGGACGTAATAAATTTTATAATTCCATTAATGTCCGGTAGCATGTTGTGGCATTAATTAAATGTTGTGTGTGAGAATAAATGACACGTCCGCAGCAGTGTGGCATCAATGACGAGAAAGAAAAGTGAGTAATTTGCCTAAGTGCTCCATAAAATTATACGCTTAGCTTGTCACGATAGTGTTAGGCCTGAATGCCTTAGAGCTAAATGCAAAAACTTGACAATTGAGTTCATATTAGAGTGTAATTATAATCATAGTATAAACAAAAGATAATTGGCACATGCCAGGGAGAAATGGTAATTTATTCGTTGAATACAATCAATCTAAAAGGGTCAGATCTGAAGACGTTCAATTACTCATTCTGTCGGAAGTCAGATAGGGAAGTCAATGGGAAGTAGAATACAGAAGTAAAGAAGGATGAGTTGTTGAAACCCAAAAAAAAACTTATTCAAAGTAGAGTATTATAACTAGAAATTAAGTGAACAAGTCTCTATTGTGAGTACTTTATTTTTAGTAATCATGTTGCAAAATTATTCTGATTGAATCGTTTCTAACCCAAAATCTTGTTCAAAAATTACCTAGATCCCTAATTCGCGAACAATAAGAAAAGGCTGTAGTTCCGAACGAACTATAGTATATTATAGTTGCGGACTACAAGAGAAGAACTAGTTTAGTTACTCAATCTCATTCGGAAACTTTCATTTAGAATAATGGACAAAATTTGACGAGTAGCCGCTGAGAGGCCTTTTCTTTGCCTGATGGTACTATCCAATCATCATAGTCAACCTTAGGCTCCATCTTCACTGGCATCGTCGAATGTCCAGCCAGTTGTTCATTACAAACATACTTCATTTTCTAGTCCATGAATCATTTCAAGTTCCTTTTCGGTGCTGTTGAAGTACACTTTGGGTTATTAGTTATAGTCGGGATAGCATGGGATCATGGGCATCGCGAGTTAGTTCAATAAATAATATCGAACTAGTTACTTAGTTCATCAAAGAAAAAACTGAACAAGTTCTCTAGTTCATTCGAGAGACACAAATAGCACTAGTTGATCGCTTTCATATGCCTGAAGCAAGGCGTGAAGGTGCATGCATGGAGGAGGTGTATGCTGGCAACGTGTATCATCCGAAACTGGTTCATACAAATGAAACGTCAGCTAAGCCATATGGAAGAGTCGATGCGCTATGTCCCACTAGGGGTTAGGGTAAATGAATAGCAGTAGTAGCAAGGCATGAATGGTGGGACTTTCTTGATTTTTTTTTTTTGGTTAATTGGGTAGTGCTGCAGTAAAATAAATGCTCTGATTGAGCTTGCAAATACCAAAGTATTTCACTGATTCTTCTCATTTCAAGTCAAATGCAACTCATGTCATGACTACAAATCGATGCCAGACAATCCATTTAACATTCATGTGAACCTCCCTTCGAAATTCCCTTTCGGCTTGTTCAACCACCACGACTAAAAAAAACATCTCAGATTACATCATCACATGCCAATGACTATGACAAAATAATGCAAAAATCCCAATCCCTTTCCATGTCCCATCCAAATTCCCAAAGACCCCGAGGTGCAGGAAAACGAAGTTTGTCTTGCCTGGCTGCTTTTGCAACTTAATACCATATCGAATGAAAAGGCTCGTAACAAAGAAAATCTGCAATATCAAGTGTAGTCGTCCGTTGGTTGTTCCCGGCGAGTTGTGAGTTGAAATGAAAATCTTCCTGGCTCGAAATTCAGTGACTTGTCTGAAATTGCCTTTTCTAAAAGAGGAGCATAGCATATACATACCACCAAAGGACCAGGCAGGGCCAATACAATCTATTTCGTTTCCTTCTTTCTTTTCGGAACCATTCTGACACTGCGATTCACTTTGGTGAAATGATGCACCCAAAGAGCCATGGCGTATACCATAGAGCTTCTTCGTTTCCTATTCTTTTCATCAAATTCCTGGCGGGCATTTCTTTTCATGCCGGCCGGCCGCCCCATCGGTAGACGTGGCTCTTCGTCGCCATTTAGATGAAAAGAAGAATAACTCGAGCGCTCAAGTCAAGTCTATTGTCAAGAAATTGCATTTTGTGTCTAAGATGTATTGCATTCGATATCGGAGCAGTGGACTGGACAAAAGATCGATGTAATTTGATTGGGAATTATTATATCAATTTTATGCAATTATTCTGTTTAGTCTTGAAAATCCCAACGGAGGCTCTTGAAGACGACCGCTTGCAACATTGTCTCCATCTCTCTGGAGATTATTGAAG
The DNA here is from genome assembly GCA_964017055.1 of Chloromyia formosa. Taxonomy (NCBI): domain Eukaryota; kingdom Metazoa; phylum Arthropoda; class Insecta; order Diptera; family Stratiomyidae; genus Chloromyia; species Chloromyia formosa. Next base: position 145,549,122 of record OZ024815.1, on the reverse strand, counting down.
TCATGATAACCTTCAGGGACTCTAAGGTAATTTCGTTAGGTCACGTAATCAGTCCGCGCAATTTACTAATAACGTGGATATTTCCAATAGGTTCACGCAGCGAAACCTCAAGGTTTGACCATCTTCTGATGACCTTTCCTGAACTTTTGACTAAATTGCACGACCATAGTTACCTTAAAGTAAGGCTCAGTTCCACGTCGACCAAACTACAATGTGGCCTCATTCCATTACTTGCATGCAATAAGTAAAAGAACAAAACTTCCTTAAATTACAGTCTTCCTCCCTGCATGGTACCTCAGAATAAAAAAAAAGAAAACTAAAACAGAGTCACAAGCTTCACATAATTTTCGTGGCATTTATTCTCGACAGAATGAACGAAAATTAGTTGGGTTGGGTAGGTTTGGCCCTAGAGAACGCTGTCATTATCATTCTTTTCAACGAGCTGCTATTGTTAGTAGAAGCGTCGACATAGCCATAGGCTTAATTGGTCTGCATGTTGACTTGGGCATATTCGTGCTTTTCTGTCCATGAGCACCACTCTTATGTTCAAAGTCCAGGATTGAATCAGCTGCACTAACTGACAGCTCTTTTCACAAAACCCATTCAGCGAACATATTATGGACTCACTCCTACTGCAATTCTGTTTTTCTCTTGCACTCCGTATTCAAGTCAAGTTGAACATACAAATTTAGTAGAGAACGACGGTATAGTGACTGAGGTACATGCCTGTACTATGCGTAATTAACAATAAATGCTTCAAACGAAAATAACCATTCCACCCACTCATGGAGGCTTGGTGGCGCCTATCAATTTTCAAACAGACGTTGACGACGACAACGTCGAAAAAGGTGGTAATGGTGGTACGACGGTATGATAGTGGATTTTTGTTGCTTTTAGTAATCGGAAAGCGGGCGCACCCTTTTGAATCAAAGGAGACTCAAGAGATACTGGACAAAAATGATATGTCACCATGGTTGGCAAATTGTTGGGAAAGATTTACCTTCTGTGTTCACTATTTTTGTGGAATATTTTCAGTCATTTTCCTGGGATTGGGATGGAGGTTTCAGTTGTTACTGCCTCATACAAATTGCAGGCACCTAAGGACTAGAAAGTTATGCCTCGAATGCTCACTTGAATACTAATTAATGTTGCCTCTAATGTGCGTGACATGTACCTTGGATTGGCTGCTCAGGATTTCATAATTTCATTCACGTGACCCACTAACTGCCCATCATCTATGGATACCATCATTTCACCGGACTCGTCCCAAGTCTTTTTACGCCCTCTCGACGGCTTGCGTAATCACATCGATTAAATGTTTTTCCCTCACTCAGACTAAGCCCACAGGTGAGTTATCTAAATGTATACATCACCTGCTGCTGCGAATATACGAACATGCTTGCTCAGTAATTACAGTAAAACGGATCCCAACAAAAAAAGACGTGGATGGTACAACACATTTCTATGACTTCATCCTAAAAACGCGCCTCCCCATCATCGCTCCACCAATATAAATTTGTATGAGCTCACAGCTCAAACTGTGCCTCGCTGCCGCCTTTCAATTAGTGAAAATACTCAAGTACAGGTGCAAATTGGAAACGAAATTTTACGGAACAAAAAGAAAAGCTGAATAATTTGTTAGTCAATAGTGCCAATAAAAACGGCTGACAAAAGTCAGAGGCTTGGTGCGGCTCTTAAGCCGAGGTGAGTTGCGCTTCAGCAAAGGTTGCCGTGGTAGCTACTGCTGTAGAAGTTGTAGAACTAACGCAATTTGAAATGTAATTTATTCATTTCATTGATGGTCGACTCCCAGCAGGCAGTGAAATGGCTTTCCTATCAGAGCTTCAAACATGGCTGATTTTACAGTCCAACATCTAGTTCGTGGTGGCATTTTGTAAATATTGTAACTTGTCTTCGTCGTCTTGGTCTTTTGAGTGGAAAAGTGTAAAACAAATTACTCACCATCCATATGTGGCCATGATATCATGAGAGCCATATCATACACACCTTGAAACATGAGTCATCCAAATTGGCTGTGATGAGGGTTTCCCTCTTGCAATTCGAAGCTGGTCTCTATTTACTTAGGTCGATTTGGAAACTGGACAATCATCAGCTAGATAGGGAGACGATAATGGTTGGCAGGTGACCACGATAATTGCCAGCCATTGCCTCGAGGAGGTGTCATGGCATGTTTGAGTAATTCAATTACGTTAATGATTCCTTCAGGGCGTTTGCAGCTTTGCGGATTTGTGTGGCTCATTGCTGGTCGTATAGTTTATTATCACAGTTGGAATCAAACGAAACCCCCATACTGTCTATATCAGTTCCTGAATACAAGTCAGAACAGGATACCTGGGCAGAATCTATAAGTAGCTTAAAGGCTATCACGTCTTAAACACACACACAGAGTCAAGGACTTAACGGCGGTGGGTCCATTCTACAAATACCAGCTAAAAAGTTGCATATTTCATAATATCAAGAAGAGTTTATGATTGACTGCCTGTACTGCTGTGTTTGCTTGTCAAGTTGTGCTAAAATGTCCACCGCACTAAAATGCATCAAAAAGACCCTGTATTCGGAAAGCCCATATGGCGGCGAAAAGGCTTACCTGGTGCATATACGACTATACGTGTCGCTGTCTGTACATAATTCACTTTCATGGCCAATAAATTTCTCAAATGAATTTCAAATCATTTACGTGACTTGCAAGAGTTTTTTCCCCCCGAAGGGGTCGTGTGTCTTCGAAGTGCAGTTTCTTGGCTATGTGGCTTGGTAGCATCATCACTGCAATTCATCCATCCGTTTGTCTTGACCATCGTTTTGTTCGTAAAATTGCTAGTCTGCCCTAGGCTCGATAGGTTACTATCGGTGCCGGATTTGCGTACAGTCGAACGACATCATATATGATGTATAGGAGCACTATTCTGGATGGCAAAATGCAAATGAATTGTAACATAAAGTGAACAGGTGAATGGGTAAACTAATCGGGTAAAATACACGAAATCGAAGGAACAGATTCAGATTCGTCTAAATGACGACGCACATAGAGGCGGACGTCGCGTACAGCAACATTGCATTGCGAATGATTTGGGCGATCGGGGATGAACGTACGTCGATCCAAATAAATTCAATCTATTTTTTTCTAAGAATGGAACGGAATGGGTCATTGCCAAACCAAGTCACAATAGCTTAGCTTGGCTATCCACTACTCATTTGCCCTAACCCCTAGTGGGGCACAGCGCGTCAACTATTCCATGTGGTTTAGCTGACGTTTCGTTGACATAAATAAGTTTCGGACGATGCACGTTGCCAGCATGCACCTCCTGTTCTAGCCGCCTACCTGCGACAAAGGCAGAGGTTACCCAAAATCACACACTGCTCGCAAGCGGTTCCGCAACCGCTCGGTTATGCAGTCTGTGCCAGCTGAACGCCACTCACGTTGTCACACACATGAACGATAAGGAGAAAGAAAAGGAGTAAGAGCGTGGGCGGTGAATATTTCTTGCTCGGCAATTATTTGAACATGTTCACCTGAGCAGAAGTTGCTCGGTAAGTTCTGAACCCACCCATTGCTTCCACCTATAAATATGCACCGTCCTTAAACGAAGAGACTTTTCGAAATGCAACAAATTTAATATTTTTGACAAAATAATGGATTTATAGGCTTAGAAAGTTCAATTATAATGATCATGTATAATCACGCCCAAATTAAGGTATCCCACGTTGGGCGCCTATTTTTTTTTTTTTTGCTTTTGACTGTCTTGATTTGTAGCAAATCGACTAGAACTTGAGGGTTTTAGGAAATAGCAAACTTCGTCCTCTTCGATACAGGGTTTACAGTGGGAAAATATTTTGTCTTTAATTTATTTTCAATTCTTTTTGTTTTGATTCAACCTGTAATCTAAACTCATAGTGGTTTTCCCCATCCTGTGAGAATTTTATTATTTTAATGTTACAAGGGAGAAATGGTTAAAAACTCAAAAAAGTTAACTGAAATTGCAGATAACGTGCATCGGTGGTGAGTAAATCAGTAACGTAAGATGCAAATGTGTTGCGTGAGTGTCAGTAAAATCACATTCCCAATTTAGTGCACTCGTTGTTGTTTGCATTCACTATACCGATAATTTCTTTGACGCTTACCACATTGATAGATGTGATGCTTATCGTTCTTACCTGCAACGAAAGAAAAGGAAAGAAAAAATTTATTTTTAACATTATTGAAATAAAATGAACTATAAATTGACAACCAAAGTATTTCTGTTTAAATAAATAAAAAGGACTATAAATAGACTAGTCTAAGAACCCGCATCAACCATTTTGAATTTAGTCTCAAATCAAACCATATCAGCCGTAAATATTTAATTGTATCTTTCATCCAATTAAATCAAAGGATCAACATAGTCCTCTCTGGTTTGGCGAAATAGTATCATTCTCGTTGAATCTTATTTAACCATCTTGGCGACCTTTTCCACGTCTACCCACTTCACAATCATCTCCTTCTCACGCTACTTTTGCACGTCGCAGTATAAAAACCTTTTTTGTTAAATTGATTCGATATCCTTTAACATCCAATTAATCCTGTATATCCGATATCGCCGGAAGAAAATCTTCTTTAGGACACGCACACCATTCAATAATGCCATCGGTTTTATCTTTAACAATACCACTATTATCAATGGCAACAATTTCTCAGCATTCTCAAATTTCATCACCTGTGAGTGCTGTATAGGCAGGCACTTGTGTAATACATCATATCAAGGATCGAAAAGGACAATGAGAAACATGTGTGTAGAACATATCTAGGGGATTACAGAGAATAGCCCTAATCCCTTAGATGGCTCTGAACGATGATGATGACGAGGCGGTCCATAAAACACTGGACACACATCTCTAATCTACAATGTCAAAACATGTTTAAGGAGAACGTATTTCATTTACTCGTCCTGGACTACTCCTCCATTTTCTCTATTTAATAGATTAAATCTTCAATGAGAAATATAACCAGAAAAATTACACAATTTCAGTGATGGCGGTTTCTTGGAAGGATATATACTCGTAAAAAGGACAACACAAATCATATTTCTACGAAAGATCACGTCGACTGAGAGATGACAGGAAGGTGTAATTTTCCTGTGATCTCAGGCGGAAATGTGTCCGTATTTCATGGCAAAATGACGCACAACCTGAAAGAAAAGGAAATATGATCTTCTGTCGCAAATAGTCTTAAATGTTCAACGAAATATTTCTGACTTTAAAGAAGAGTCCTTTTTGTGCCACATAATTCATTTAAAAATGTTTGAAATATCTTAATCTTGCAAAGCACATCAGCTTCTCTTCCGCCTTGACTTCTTCTTATTCTTAGGGAAATAGCAGCCGAGAAACAGCAGGGAACAAGCGCCGGCGGCAACGCTGGCGAACGCCTGCAATTCTGTTTCATCCTCTTAAGTATTCCAGAGCCCAGAAAGCCTACAAAAAAAAACTCAAAAAAAAAAACGGGAAAATCCTTTTCTTTCCTGTATACGAGTAGTGCACCTGGTGTGCACACAAACGATATAATATCGAGAAATGACAACGACATGGAATTTCCACTTTAGCGTACAACATTTTTATGGTGTCCTAGGCTTCGTCGTTGTCGTGCTGGTCTTGCACCACAAGGACATATTGCAATGTGCACGGCAGAGAAATACGGAAGACCAGCATGAAAAACAGGACCTAGTACACGCTCGGTGGTATATATTTTTTCAGAACGATATTGTCGACGACCATGTCGAATGGTGTCGCCATCGGGGGTGGAGTATAGGGAGACGTCGAAATATAGGTAGTTTGGAATAAAACATGAACCGAGTACAAGGTAGAAGATTTAAGAAGGACATACCCAAGAGAGTATAAGAGTGGAAAATGATTTTCCTTGTCCTGTATGCTATGGTGGTAGCAAGCAAGCTGTCACCAAGTGCATACTTTTTGAAATTTGATTTGGATTCCGGCCGGATCTTTTCCTTTTTTTGCTATTCGTTATTAGGGTTTTGTAGTAAAACAAAACCCTTATGAAATCGGTCAAATGTCTGTCTGTCCGTCTGTCCGTCTGTCCATGGAATATCTCAGGAACGGCTGAAGCTACATACATGAAATTTTGTAGGAATGTGTAGAATTACTATAATTCGCCGGAGAAAGCGAATCGTCGTAATAGGTCAACTTTAAGGGGAGGTCCCCATAGAGGGGAAATGAAGGTCGAAATTTTTTTTTCGTTTGGTACAGGCAAGTGGGGTATCATAAGAAAGGTACCGTCGAGTACATTCCATTTTTGAAATTTTTTTCAAATTTGAAGAAATGGGAAAAGAGGGAGAGGGGAAAATATGTCATCCGAGTTTGTCCCCCCCCCCTTGCATTTCGAGACCGTTATACTTAGAAATATGAAAATTTACAGAAAAGCGCCATTTTACTTGTGTAGAAAACCTAGATTTCTAGAATTTTGAAATTTCATCAAAAAAAGGTTAATAATAGTACATTTCTATAGTTTCAGTTAGCACAACACTGCACCCCTTACGCGTACCCGAGGTCAAAAATATTGATGGCCAATGATAACCAACATCATAGGCAATAATATCTCTAAGTTTCATTATAATCACATAATATTTAATAATAGTACATTCATTTAAAGTTCGGCATTTTGACACCATCCACACAAAAAATACACCTACCGGCCTCATAGGTGTGAGTACTACTATACTTTCATGTTGCTTTTCGTAGTGCGAATTGCAGTTATTTAATTAATCATTTTTTATAGGGTAAAGATTGGTTGGGGGCGCTGTGTCTTAATTGGCCAACTTTACCGGGTGGAAGGAAGGGGGGGAGTCCACATAGAGGCGAAATTAAGGTCAAATTTTTTTATCGACTGATATAAGCAAATGAGGTGTCGTGAGAAAGGTAATGATGAGTACATTCCATTTTTTCGCATTTTCTCGAAATTTATAGAAAGAGGAACAGTGGGGGAGGAGAAAATATTAGTTCGTAATTTGACCCCCCCTTGCCTGCATTTTGAGACCGTTATACTTAGAATTATGAAAACTTACAGGAAGTGGGTTTCGAAAAACATATAAAATTGAAAATAGTGGAATTTGTATATCTTCTCAGAATAAGTCAATAATAGTTTATTTGTATAGTTACAGTTAGCACACCCTTGCACGCCTTAAACACGTTCGAGGTCAAAAGTACTGATGGCCAACGATAACCAACAACTTAAGCAATAATATGTTCTAGGTTTCGTTACAATCACGTAATATGAATTAGCATGTAAAATGTAAGTGGGTAACACATTTTAATTACGTTCTTTCTATCCATCTGAGTGATATCAAGAAGAGCAAGGAGCCGATATTTATATACCAAAATAAGCGCTTGCTACAAAACCCTCGAATTGCGGGCGTAGCCCTCTATATTCCGGTTTCATTTTCTGCTGAAGCCAAATATGCCCACCTAACCACGAGCGTCGTCAGACGGATGACTATATTATAGAGGTCTACTAACATGTTTTGCGGTAGCAGCTATCACTCAGTGATAAGTGGGAATGAGGAAGTGATTTGCATGGAGAAGGATACAGCGGTGCATTAGATTTTTAAATCTTCAGGAGGAAATAAAATGATTTTACTTTGTTTCAAGAAGGAATGGACCTGTCAAGTTGCGAAAACCCTAATTAGCGATTATTTGGAATTAAATCCAAATAAAACATTTCATAAAGCATAAAACGTTTCGGGTTCGAATCCCGTCCACGACGACGTTCGTGGCCATGGATGTGCAGGAGGTGCATGCTGGCAACAGCATTCTCCGAAACCAATTTATGCCGTCGAAACGTCAACTGGGCCATATGGAACAGTTGACGCGCTATGCCCTACAAGGGGTTAGGGCAATTGAGAGAGACAGAGAGAAAACATTTTGCGCAACTTTAAAATGTCGATTCCCCTCTAATGAGCTAACATTATAAGCAGTAGCACAGGACGAAAAAGCACTTGAGACAAGCTAGTCAGAACGCCGGCTCATGGTGTGAGTACCAAAAATAATAGTCATAGGGCCGTTTTCACAATGTCTGGTTAAAGTTTATTCTGTAGATAAACGCTAAACGGCACCTATTCTCCATTTAAAAATTTATCGCACGATAATTCCAAACAGCTGATACGGGCTGCTGAGATTTTGACAGCTAGAACTGTTTACGTTTGCACATTCAAATAACATAATTAAACTGGACACAAAGAACAGAGTTCTGAAAATTCATTCGATAGAAGAGGATTTGAAACCAACTCAGCCACAGATTAATGCTGAGAGACGGTACAGATGTAGAATAAAATAGAACAGGCGGCAGAATTCCGCCAAGAAAATCAACGACTTTTCTACTGCATTATCATATTTTGAGCGTTGTATACGCTAAGGTTTAATTTAGTGTCCCGGATAACTACATAACTGACAGTTTAACTAGACATTGAGGATACGGGCAATGGAGTCACAGTTCCAGGACTAAATTATGAAAAATTATGTACAATGGGAAGAGTTACAGTATCGGGAATCGAGTGCAAAAAATGATAATGAAAGTCGCGTTTTTTTAACAGCCATACAGACCAGGTTAAAATCATACAATTACACTAACAATTTGATCTGAGCAGCTCTGGATAGAAGTGCAATAATACTGCTGCGTTAGTATTTCCACGTTTTGAAAAGCAGATGGCGCAGTTGCCAAGGTTTTCGGCTAGTTTACAGTTTGGGAACCACATTCATTACTTGTCAATAAAATGTTCGTTTTGTGTAATTATGTGGAATAGCAAAAAAAATTGGAACATTCCTGTTTCGCGAATATTAGGAGAATTCTCTCTATTGCATTTAGGGAGAATTTTTAAAATTCCTTAATTGCGGGATTTCCGCTTTAGGTAATTTGTTTCTACTTGAGGTGGTAAGAACCTAGAACCCATGCAGGGGGATTTGCAGGTCCTAAAGCGGAAATTTTTTGAGTTTTGAGAAAATTCTCTCTAATCGAATAGAGAGAATTCTCCTGCCTAAAAGAAATTTGTCCGATTGTATCATATATGTACTGAGGATTTAAGTTTCCTCTTGAAAGTTGAGTTGACGTTTGAATGCTAACTAAACTAAGGCACACACCCAGCAAAGGACATGCCCCGTTTTCGCTTTCGCTTCCCTGATCTGCTCTATAGCGTTTTTTTGCCGCTTATCCTGCTCTGTACAAAAATAACGCAACTAATGGGTGCATTCGAGAGTCACGGTTGCTAGCTAGCTTTAAGTGCTGCCTCGTGATTTGTATTCCGAATGTTGCGCTAAACCACTGCTAAACTTAGCGCAAATAGCTAGGCGCTAACACTTTCAGGCAGCACAAAATTTGTTCGCTGTCTTGGCTTAGCGGAGACTTGACAGTTCGAACGAAGTCAATTTACAACATGGCATTTCCTAGTCGACTGAATTGTGCGTTCTCCAATGTTTTCATTGTTTTTACAATGCAGAAAAGAGCAACATATAATTACGAGAGGGGGGAAATGCCAAATTGAACTTGTCATTTGACAAGTGAGCCAGCATACCATTCAGGCGTCACAAAAAAAATTGTTATGTGCTGCTAAGGAATTTGCTATCCCTATGCAGCGCATTACGCTTTTTTCCGTGACGCCCGAATGCACCCAATGTTACAGTTTCGAGAGTCGAGTAGAAAAGGGGAAAGTGAGACAGAGTCACATTTTCGGGATTCGGGTACGAAACTGATGATGTGGACGAGTCACAGTTTCGAGAATCGACTATGGTAAATGATGATGGGACGAACGTACAGCTCCAGGGATCGGGTACAAAAAATAAAAACCGGACATGGTCTCAGTTGAATTAGGCACTATAAGAGTACCATCCACTGACCATACCAGTCGCTACTGTAGTCAAGCTTTGTTCCTAATATAATTCCCATCATTGACCTATAACTTTCTACCATCATCGTCACTTCAGATTCATATCCTCCTTTTCAACAAGTACATACACAAAAAAGGTCTCCGAAGCTCTTTACCCGTCAAACCCCACTTTCATGAATATATAGAGGTATCCATGTGTTACACTTTTTTGGGTCGCTCGTTACTGACTCGGTGCATATCCTTGCTTCGAAGGACGAGAATTGCGCTGAGGATGTTGAGAGTACTTATCCACCTCCGTCGTATTGACTATGACGACGGCAAGGATATACAATACATACTGTGCTACATATACATACGTCTGTGTTGCCTTAACTTCATTTAAGTTGCTCCTCGTAAATTGTGCGGTTTCAACAAGAAACCCCGGCATCGATGACGACGTATTTATTCGCTGATCAATGTCTTTCGAGAACAATTTCAAATTGTGTAGAATGCATATTAAAATATCTATTGATTGAAAATTTATTATAGACGCAAGGAAGTTTTGACGTAGTCTATTTCGGGGATACTCGTTTCAAGCCAAACATTGGGATAAGCTCTTGACTTTTGGTATTTCTTATGTAGATGGTCGAGTGTAGTAGATGTCTATCATGCCTGCCTCAATTTACCCTTTCCGGTTGGCCATAAGTGACTTGAAAACTTGTAAGTGCCAATCCAAAAGGAATTAGCAAGGCTGAGCGGGTAAGCGCATTGTAATGCTGAAGGCACGATGAGTTGTGTTGTCTCTTTTTGCGATTTTTTCTAGCGCAACCTTTTCAAAACGCCTTCGTAGTACTGTCAGTGTGTATAACTGTTTGACATCGGGGTAGAAATTTAAAATGCACAAGCCCGAAAAAAAACAGTGAACATCACCTTCACAGAGCATCGAACCTGTCGTATTTTTTTGAGCGTGAAATTCTCTATAATGACTGAACTTTTGTCTGCCGTATCCCTAAACTCAACTCTTATCCCCTGTGATATTCCGTGAATATTTTTCCCAAATTTATGCAGAATTTCACGTTTCATCGTTACTCCCGTAAATTGGACATTGCGAAAATCGCCATGAAAATTTAAACACGTCGCACTCAAGTATCAATAGCTCGTATACTAGGCGATATATAAAAAATCTGTTTTCAGTCAACCGCATAGAAGGTTGTGACAATTGCAGTGCTGGCAACAGCCCGTCGCTACGACGATCCATCGATATGTAATTATCCGTTCGATCGATATTTCGATCAGACTTCGTACATATTGTTAGGTTGATAAATTTCCAAAACGAATAAATAAATTTCCAGGTCAAAAAAATAGATGTTCGGGTCAAATAAATAAATTTCCGAATCAAATAAATAAATTTCCAAATTAAACAATTCAGAGACAAATAAAAAGAAAATTCGGATCAAATAAATAAATTTTTATATGTAAGTACGGAGTAGATTTTCTGTTGAAAGAACAAACTTCCAAAGCAATAATATGAATTTGATTCGGAAATTTACTTACGTAATTTGGAAATTTATTTATTTAATTCAGAAATTTATTCATTTGTCCCGGAAATGTATGTACTCGAACTCGAACTCGAACTGTGCGTATAACATGCACAGAGGAGCTGACTAAACCAGCAGAGAACCACTAAAAATCAAAACAAACAAATTACACTTTACAATAAATTTAATTAACAGCAATCCGTCAAGTGTGATGAATAAACATTGTGAATAATTTTCGTTCGCTCTGTTTCTCATTAGTGGTCCGATTCAAGTGCAAGTCCTTTTTTGAGTGCTCGCCGTGCCGTGGTCGCGCCAGGCACTTTAATATATTTATGAAATTCCGTAACAATAGTACTATACGAGTACTACATAGTTTCGTAATATTCATGCAAGCCCATAGTTTCAACAATTTCTCGAATCCTTCCTATTTCTGTTGTTTCTACCGGAAGTCCCCCATTCCCCAATTCAGGGATTCTGTTTCGACGGAATGAAGTGAACTCTTGGGTCGTCTAAATGAAAATGTGAGAATATTCTCTATTTTTCCTCGTATATCCTTTTAGTTCGGTACACGTTCAAACAGTTATGGCAGAATTACCCAAAGACCAAGCTCTGTATACACGGATTAATCTCAAGAGGGTTAGTCAGCACAGCAGCGCTCAGAGCGTTTTAGTCGTTTCTATTTCGGTGTACATACTATGCTATACCATTATCCCTTTTAGTCCGGAACAAAACGAAGGTAGACCTATGCGAATCTGGCGAAGGACAAAAAATTAAATAAATATATAACAGTTCAGTGAAAGGAACGTTGAGTCAAAATTGAAACCCAGAAAACTAGAAAAATACAAGCAAATGAAAAAAAAAAAGACTTTCTCAGGACCGTCGTTTCCCTGGTCCGGAAAGAAAGCAGAGAAGTTACTGAGCTGAGCTGGTCCTACGAAGAAATAGATGGACGGCGCATGGCATTCCCTGGAGCTAGTTGAGTGTTAAAATTCATGAATTTAAAAGGTTTTCAGTTTGCCTCGTGTGCAAAACTGCCTTAATGGCGTGGGGTGGTGCGTCGCTAGCGCTCTCACTCTCCTTTTTAGCAGCCCAACCTTGATTGTGGCCCACGACTGTAGTTTTAAAACGAATTTTTCATGTTTCTAGTGAAAATATTTTTTTTATCCTGTGTTCTAAGCACTGAGTGCTTACAGTCGCTACTTCTTTACTCCTAAAAATTCCTTTGATATATACATACTTGGGTTCATGGGTGAAACAGGAGGCCCCGTTGGGGATGATGGCAACGATGATGATGACGATAGGGATGAAAGTTTCAAGTTTTCGGCTGCTACTGTATACTGTTGGTGAGTGAAAGCGGATGAATAGAAGGAGAGGAGTATAAACGAATGAAAGATATGAACGACAATGGCACGAAAGCCTTGTGCGGTCAATGGTCAAAGAACTGTCGGCAAAAGAAAGCAAAATATTTGATAACAAAGTCAACTTTGAAGACGAAGCATGGATGGATGATTGATGTAAGCAGGCCATAATGACTGGAAGGCATCGAGACTTTCACTTCTAGTGCGATAAAAGATTTATGTGTATATATTTTTTTATGTTGATGAAACAGGATAGACGATAGACACACATACACGCACTCTTGAACTCCACGAAAGAAAACCCGGAAAAGAGAGAAAACAAAGTTCAAAGATGTGATGATCTCCAAGAGGTATCGATGGTACGATGGCAAGGTCAGTGACGGCTCGAAAGGATAGAAACAAGTACGCGTGTTAACAAAGTTCAAGGGCTTTGGGATGGATGGCCATTCGAAGAGTAAACGAATAAAAAGGTTTTTGATACTTCCAGTTTTGGTGAAAAATGGCAATTGATTGCATATCCTTCGGGTGATAATTTGAAAAAAAAAAGTCGATAAAGGGGGAAAGGTTTGGCGGTATTTGAGGAAGCAACGAATGCTTAGGGAGTTTTATGGAGTTAGAGCACATTAAACTCGTCGACAAATAACAATGCAAAAATAAATTTCTTTAAGCATTTTTGGCACTAGATGGCTGGTAGTCATTTTAATATTTTCCATTTAATTCCTGTTCGCCAATATTTTGATTCGTTTACTTTTAGACTAATCGAAAAGTACTGGCTGATGCCGACACGTTGTTCATTTTGTCCACCGGCTAAATAAAAGCTTCACCAAAATGTTGAGAAGCACAAAGGTTCCCAATGCTATTTGGAAACCGAACGCTTTTGGAATTTTATTATATGGAATTTATTATATAAACAAAGGATCCACAATGCTATTGGAAAGCTCAAAGCTCTTTTATCTAATAGGACGAAGTGCTCGGTAGCCGTGTTCGTTCTATCACCACTCTACGATGCTACATCTAGAGAACTAAGGTTCGATCCTCGGCGCGAACAAAAACTGCCTGTGGGTACTAATAGAACTCCCACTGCGCTGGGAGCTTGTCAGTATAAAGACGGCACAGATAGGAGGCGCATGCTAGCAACTGACCGAAAAGTATTGTAGATATGCTATCGAAACGTCAACAAGGCATAGAAGTGCAAGAGATGTTCACGTGCCCGTGCCCCTGGAGGGATCACGTCAATTAACAACAACAATAAGTCGCTCATTTTAAATGGCGGCAGACTGTAGTCTTTTTGTGTGTTAAACACGCCAATGTTGTTGGCAGAAACGTTGAGAGCGTGGCGTGATAAAAAAAAATCTGTCACGTACGCTTGCACGCACACTTTTTTGAACACGGTATGACCATATATATAGTATATGTTTATGTATACTCGGACAGTGGTACTTATCTACTCGGACTGCAACCATTGTAGTAAGTCAACAGAACTTTAACTCAACATTAGATACAATTAGTTTGGGTGGCACTCTCATATTATCACACCCTTGCCTTTCACCTGGAGAAATTGATCAAATATTATCACACATTATCAGCTTTCCAATCAAATAATCCTTCCTGGCCAAGGTATGGGTCGATACGATTATCAGTCCCGCCAACTTTCCAAGAAAGCAAATATTCAATAATGTATTCTTGTTTAATGAAAATAAGCCTATAGTAGAGATCTGAAGCTTTCCCTCGGCAAAGGGAAAATCTCTTTGCCAACTGTTCAAATATTCATGAAATCCTCTGGGTGGTTGTAATCAGGAAACTCCTATTTCTTTTTTTTCGCATACACATGATGACTATGATGATGACGATGAAGCAACCGACTTTATGTCGCAATTGATTTTTTTTAGTACTCGTATTTGCTAGATACTCCAGTTCACTTATTGATATAATCCTACAAATAGAATTGAATGACACAAGGTTAGATTGAGGGCCCCCCATGCCGATATGGGGCGTGATGTAAAGGGCCACCATTTTACTTACCATGTTGTCATCAAACATTGAACAGACAAAGGTTTGAAACAGCTGGCACAATAGTCAAACAGACAGTGTATAATTTTCTTTTTTTTAAGAGTGCTATTACTATGATTTTCTTTTTCTTTTTTTCAAATTATAATTTTTGATGTTGTTCCGGGGATTAAAGGCCCATGGGTATGTGAATTATGGATAATACGACATATGACGAGGTCGAGCTGAAAATCTTTTGATCTGGGCAGGACAAATTCTTAGATATCAGAAATTGTCCTTGAGTATGGCGGGTACAATCTAAAATAGTAAAAGGGAATATCGAAGCAGTGCTAGTGGTCAAATAAAGGACGAGGCTTTGATTTAAATCGAACAACATTATGACGGGTGAATTTTTATCATACAAATTGATATCTTTGATTGGAAACTGGATAACTTGATGTAATATATGTAGATAAATAAATAATGAGGAGCTTTATTCCCTACACGGCATACTGCATGCTGGGAGACAAACAGTTGGATTTAGTTAATGAAAATTAAAGTTCGAGTTAATCCTATCTATCTTTTCTATCCCGTGATAATAGGCCCGTTCTTTTCATTCATATAAGGCTCAAGAGTGAAAAGAACGGGACGGATCATACGAAGAGCGAACTCAAACAGCCACCATACAGATGATTCGCCGCGAGGGGGCGAACTGCGGACTTCGAATACAAATGAACAGAGCAAATTCCCGAAAACAAGTTGACGTTGTATCAGCGCCATCTAAAATACCACGCCCTCACTCAGCTGATCTAGTTATCCGATAAAACAATATGTGCTCGAAAAATATAAGTTGTGTGCGTTTGTACGCAAGGTGTTTGCAGTGCATTGGCTATTCTCTATACAAATATTCTGAATGACGTGGACAACGAAGGCAGAATTTCTATATGTGCAAGCGAGATGTTTTCTACAGTTGGGCCAGTATATTAAGAAGGTAGTGCTTCAACCAATTCACTTTCAACTCTGATCCAGATGTGATCCCATACGAGATCTGGATCATCCACGGTTAGTTGTTTTGTATGGGAATGCGGTTTTGATCCAGCGAAAAGAACGCGGCTAATGATTAAAGTCCGTCGCTATTGAGAGAGACGCTTTTGTGACGGCTTCTTTTAGGTTAGATTTGTCAGATCGATTTCGAAGCGCGAACATTTGAAAGAAATTGACAATGAAAAGAAACACCCAAACTGCAAACTCCAGCTGTTGTAGCATGCCTTCCCATATATTTTGTTAGCCAACGACAAATGAATCAATATATCGATCGCAATTTCAAAACTAATTGCCTCAACTATTCATTCGTCCTCTTTGAAATCGTTTGCGGCACGTATATCATCATGTGTACTCGTCCTGCTTATACGGGTATACTTACAGTTTGTCTGTATACGAGTATAGTTCAATAGCAAACCAAATGTGAAGTTTTCCCAACAAGAACCAAAAAAAAATCATGACATGCAATAAAACTCCATAATTTCATAATTTTCCCGCTTTGTTCCTTTTTCCGCATATTTCCCTTTTTATATTTTCAACCGATGAGGATTCAAACGATTCAAGCCGGCACAATATGTGAAGCAGACTATATTGTACTCTCGTATTGTACCTATGTATCTTTCCATAAGAGGGAGGAGGCTCAATGCTATAAGCAAGGTAGGAATATAAAATGAAACCGGAAAATAGAGGGCTACGCCTGCAATCCGAGGGTTTTGTATTGTCCCATGCTAATAGGAGATGAACTGTCTTACTCTTGGAGATGCTTAACCATTCATGTTAAGACAATATTGCAAACTGTAAATTTTGCATAAAAAATATTGAAAATAAATTGTTTGAATAATTATAGAGAATAGAGTCAGCGACCAGCATACCTCCCTACCCCTACCCCTCCCCCACCCTCTCCCCTCTCCCCTCCTCCCTTCCCAACCTCCCTCCTCTCCTACCAATCATTACCCTTTTGAAAATGGTTAACTCCAATTCGCTCTACGGAAAACAATATGCAAGTATGTTGTACTCGTAGTACTAGTATGTAGTACAAGAAACCTGCTATGTGCATTTTTTGTATGGATGATATCAAAATGACCAAATCTAAATGAATGTACTACATACTATTAAATATTACGTGATTGTTACGAAATTTGGAGATATTATTGCACATGGTGTTGATTATCGTCAACCATCAATATTTTCGACCTCGGATGAGTTTGAGAAATGCAGGGGTGTGCTAACTGTAACTATTATACTATTATTAACCTATTTTGAGAAGATATCAAAATTCCATAATTTTTTTGTTTTCTGTGCTAGTTGAAAGCCATCTTCCTGTATGTTTTCATATTTCTAAGTGTAACGGTCTCGAAATGGTAAGGGGGGTGGGACAAATCACAATATGATCTCATATTTTCCCCTCTGCCTCTTTTCCCCTTTCTTCAAATTTGATGAAGACGCCAAAAATGGAATGTACTCAGTAGTACCTTTCTCATGATACCCCACTTGCCCATATCAGATGAAAAAAATGTTAACCTTAATTTCCCCTCTATGGGAACCTCCCCTTAAAGCAGACACCCACCTACCTCCCCCCTCAAACTTCTCTCCCCTACCACTCCTATACCACCAATCTCCACTCTTTCAGAAATGGTTAACTCCAATTCACTTTACGAAAAACAATAAACAATATTCAAGTATCCAGTACTAGTATGTAGCCGGTTATGTGCATTTTTTGTATGAATGGCATCAAAATCTCAAAATTTAAATGAATGTACTATTATTAAATATTATGTGATTGTAATGAAACTTGGAGGTATTATTGCCTATGATGCTGGTTATCATTGGCCATCAATATTTTTGACCTCGGGTGCACTTAAGGGGTGCAGGGGTGTGCTAACTGCAACAATAGAAATGTACTATTATTAACCTTTTCTGATGAAATTTCGAAATTCTATAAATCTAGGTTTTCTACGCTAGTAAAATGCCGCTTTTTTGCAAATTTTCATATTTCTAAGTATAACGGCATCGAAATGCAAGGGGCGGGGGACAAACTTGGATCACATATTTTCCCCTCTATCTCTTTTCCCCTTTTTTTAAATTTGATGAAAATACCGGAAATAAAATATACTCGGTGTTACCTTTCTTATGATACCCCACTTGCCTATACCAGATGAAAATTTTTTTTTGACCTTCATTTCCCCTCTATGGGGACATCCCCTTAAAGTCAGCCTATTACAACGAATTGCTTTCTCCGGCGAATTATAATAATTCTACATACTCCCACAAAATTTCATGTATGTAGCTTCAGCCGTTCGTGAGATATTTCATGGACAGACGGACAGACATTTGACCGATTTCATAAGGGTTTTGTTTTTAATACAAAACCCTAAAAATCAGCGGTGATGATTGAATGGAAGTTGTATAGTATTACAAGTGGACATCCATTCGTCCATCTCTCCGGATAAAGCTCACATTTTTTTTCCTCTCCATGAAGGAATAGTAAAAATTGAATGAGTATGTATATTTTCCTTCGGCAACCTTAATTATATTGATATTTTTTTTACAGCACAAATTAATTTAATTTTCACCCTGGCTAATTCTCTTACTTTTTTAATTAAGTTCATTACTTTTTATATGAATCATGCCAGACAGGAATTTCATTTTTACTCTAGCGCATATTTCTGATCAACTTTTTTTTTTGTAATAATTTTACGGAGCAGTTTTCACAATTTGCACAATATACTCGTATATTCCACGTGTGTACCTGCAAACCTACCGGGTTGTACGATGCCAGGCTGTGCCAAGCCAACATTACAGCATGATGATGAATATTTTTTTCATTTTTGGACTATGCATGTCATGTCAAGGAACCGTGAAAAGTAACGCATTTCGTGCATTTATTAATTTTATTTTATACCTCATTTTTTTCTCCTCGGTAAATTCGTTACGTATTTTCCTCCTTTTATTTTCGTTTAACCCAACAATATGAGAAAATTAAAAAAAAACAGCAACAAAGTGGGTTAATTAAGACTCCAATCTGTACCGTTCTATGTTCCTCATTGAATTGTAACTATTCATGGCACGTACAGATATTTCTTTTTTTTTATCGGATGGAATTCCCGGAAATAAAAGATGTTTTCCTTTTGCTTTTAATTGATTTTTTTTTATCCACGTGCAGACGCTGCCAGACGGATTACGAACGGCACGACCCAGAAAAGAAATGAGCGTAGTCATGGCTTAAAAATTTTTTTTCGGATTAAGCGAAATGTGAGCAAAATTCGTGATTCGCGGAAAAAATATCTTTAGAAATTTGCTAGATTTTCTATATATTCATACGTACCTAGTATAGAAAAATTTCTAACGATATTTTCGTGAATCACGTATTTTATGAGCTTGGATTATTAAAAAATTTGTTCGTTTACTTTGGACATCTCTTGATTATTATTTCAAATTTATTTATTTCATATTTTTACATATTTTGATCGAACAAATAATTTATTTCAGATACCGGCTATATCCTCAACTCTATAATATTGGATATTAAGTGTAATCAATTCATTTGATTTAATTCGGTTGAATACGTGTTTTTTTTTTAAGATTGGCTTTCCAATAGGGATAAATGTCATACACATCTTCCAAACTTTGACGATGTTATTGTTAATTGTCTTGACCCCTCCAGGGGCATGAGCGCTTCAACATCTCTTGCATTTCTATGCCTTGTTGACGTTTCGATAGCATATCTACTTCCTGTGTTACAATACAAAATCTCGTACATCCAAAAGTCAACTTAATAAATACCAAAGAAGGATGATGTCGATGCAAGAACGATACAGAACAATCTTCCCGTAAAGAGAGAATAAGCATATAGCCAAACAAAATGATGTGGCACAATTTTTGTAAAATTTTCGGTAAATTGAAAAAAAAAAAAACCTTTGAAAAATCGCTGCACAATATCAGTCACTGATCAGTTCTCTGTTGGAGTATTCGCTTGTTGATGTCGCGAGACTTTCATGGTCACTTTGGCAATCTTCTGTTCGTAAAAAGTTCGAACAATTCGCCATCTCTAGTTTGGACGGGACATAAAAGGTGTTAGAGGCTCGCAACATGAGGGCAATATGAATATTTACTATGTGACCAGGAAAAAATTATATAAAAAGTTGACGTCCGAGGAGAAGCGTACACAATTCTCAAAGCAAATTTCGCTCAAGAACACTATCTATCTACCGAACAATTCACTCCACTCACTCAAAAAATGTATACTGAAACGCCATTATAGTGTCAAGAAGTGATAGGCACAAGAACCTT
Organism: Chloromyia formosa; assembly: GCA_964017055.1. Classification (NCBI taxonomy): domain Eukaryota; kingdom Metazoa; phylum Arthropoda; class Insecta; order Diptera; family Stratiomyidae; genus Chloromyia; species Chloromyia formosa. The sequence continues at coordinate 145,529,049 of OZ024815.1, read as the reverse complement.
TTTTTACAGAAGCTCATTACTTTAATCACGCAGTCGTTCAAAAATTCGTGCAAGGAATCGTTCAAAAAGAGTCGTTCATGGACCATCAACCAATGATTAGGTTAGGTTCGGTAAAGTGGCTGCCGGGTCCTCACCTTGCACACGTAGTCCGTTGTATTACCACCAAAGTAACCTAATTAAAATTAGGCACCAAACCAGCCTGTGCTGGTGATAAACCGAAAGAGCTGTATGACACTCGCTATTCTTAAGGTCGTACAGATTTCGAAAAAAAAAAAAAACAAAAACCAAGAGCCAAGGCCGGACAATGGCAAGGAAGACGCAGAACGCTCTCCTCCTCATCCACGCCATCACAGCTCCTGCAATAGTCGTTATGAGGAATACGGAGCCTCCAGACTTGCTCACTAATAGGACAGTGTCCGGTATTAACCCCCACAACCCGTCCAATGCGCTTCCTATTCAGTGGAAGCAGTACGGCAGAGCGACTAGGGTGAAGTTTCAGCAAAATCTACTTCGTCGTTTAGCACAAGTCGCTATTTAACCATCTTATGTTCGCTCTGTCAGCCGCAATGGCTTTAATTATAATTTTGCACAATGCGATTGGCATTTTGATGTTTAAACGGTTTCTGTACTCCCCTCTCGAGCTAGTTCATCCGCGACGCAGTTACCCACAAAGTCAATATGGCTCGGTATCCAACAAAGCGTAATGTTGAAAAAACGCTCCTCTCTTTGAGGACCGAGTGACACTTTGCGATGGGTTTCGATGCAGTCAGGACGAATTCGAGTGATCGCATTGCAGCCTGACTATCCGTATAAATTCTAACGTCTATCGCGATCACTAGAGCTTCGAAAATTACCTTAATCTCTGCTTGCAGGGCACTGCAGAAATCGAGAAGACGGAATGACATGTTGATCACCAGTCCCTCCGAATAGATACCCGCCCCAACACCGCTATTGGTCCTAGAGCTATTCGTGTATATAACCATAGAGTCGCTGGTCAGGAGCGTGTTATCAGCCCCTCGACCGAATCAGGCTGGTGTGGTTTCGGCCAAAAACGAATTTCGAAGAGATATCATCAGTCTCCACGGGGAGACTTAAATTATCCAGTACAATTGAGTGCCCGCACCTCAGCGTCGTTGACGCGCCCATGCCCCTGGAGGAGTCAAGGCAATTAACAACTAACAAGCCTGTTACTCATACAATGAAACGTAATAGGGCGTTGACATTATTGAAGTTTTGTAGTACAGTAGTCCCTCGACTTACGTCGGAGTTAGGTTCCGAGAATTTGCGACGTAAGTTGAAAACGACGTAACTTGAGGGTAGAAACAACTTCAGGCGATAAATGTATAAGCTTTCATTTTTTGAATATCAATGTATTTATTATACCCTAGACTTTTAGTATAGGCATAGGGCATATTGTTTTGTCACGACGGAAATATGTAACACCTTAAAGGCGGCTCCGGAGGTATAGCAATGTATATTTATAAATGATCAGGGTCACTTCCTGATTCGATTTTGCCATGTCTGTCTGTCCGTTCGCACGATAACTTTCGATAGAATGAAGCTAGAGCCTTGAAATTTTGGTCAAATATTGGAAGTATGATCTGATGATTGGTTGGTATTGAAAATGGGCATGATCAGGCCAAGAGAACGCCTACCTCCTCTACATATGTAAAATAAATAAATGTATTTATAACTCCCGATTAAATAAACATGAAAAGTTCTAGCTTTGGTAGATTGCTCGTGAGGGTAATCCTATACTCCCCTGGAAAAATAAAATCGATCAGTTAAAAACTAAGGGTAATTTTCTTACAGTAAGTTGGGCATAATCAGATCAAAGGAACGCCTACCTCCCCTACAAAATTAAAAAAAAATAAATATTACTTTAATTACGATAGCTTTCGATAGAAATAACACTAGTGAGTTGAAAATTTGGCAGAACGTTGGTAGTAAAATTAAGTTTGTTGGCATTGGCAAAATGGGCAAGATCCGACCCAAGGAACCCCTACCTCCCCTACAAATGAAAATTCAAATAAGCGATAACTGTTGATAGAATGAAGCCAGCGACTTGAAATTTTGGTTAAATGTTTGAAGTGAGATTAAGTTAGTTGGCATTAAAGATGGGTTCCATCCGACCTAAGGCACCCCTTCCTCCCCTAGAAATAAAATTTTAAATAAGCGATAACTTCGACAAAATAAAGCTAGCGACTTGAAATTTTGGTCAAATATTTGTAGTAGGATCCAGTTGGCTAATACTGAAAATACGTTAAATCCGACCAATGAAACCCCTGCTTCTCCTACAAATGAAACTTCCAATAAGTGATAACTTTCGATAGAGTGAAGCTAGAGACCTGACATTTTTTTTTTAAATGTTTGTAGGGTGATCTAATTGGTTGGTGGCAAATAATCGATAACTTTCGAAAAAATTAAGCTAGTGACTTGGAATTTTGGTAAAATATTTGTACTGGAATCTAGTTGGTTGTTATTAAAAATGCGCAAGGTTCACCAAACGCAATATCCTCCATTTTCAATAATATCATGTAAAGTGTTTGGAAAGATCTTCGCTGAAAACGGCGACGTAAGTCAAGGGACGGACGACGTAATTTCAAGGGTTTGGTCTCAAAGTAAAGAACGACGTAAGTCGAAAAAACGTATAACAAGGGAGACGTAAGTCAAGGGATTACTGTATCAATCTCTCAAGGCGACCGGTAGCGCAGTGTGTTGAGGCATCAGTTTCATGTTTGACTACCGGCGTTTCGGCTTCGAATCCCGTCCACAACGACGTTCGTGGCCATGGATGTACAGGAGATGCATGCTGGCAAATGCATTCTCCGAAACCAGTTTATGCCGAGAAACGTCAACTGGGCTACATGGAGCAGTTGACGCGCTATGCCCCACAAGGGGTTATGGCAATTGAGAGAGAGAGAGAGAGAGTATCAATCTCTTAAGGCGATTTACCTTTGAACTATTGGCACCGAGAGGTTTAATTGGGTGCGTCAATTTGTATGGAGTGCAGTATCTTTGTAATGTCTAATCATTGCATGAATTTAGCATGTGACAGTCAGTAGGAGACACTGCGATGATTACTCATTAACGAGTTTAAAATATTATTGACCGGATTAAAACTGGCACGAAAGTCAAATTCGTAAATTTTCAATGAAAACGAAAAAGTCTGTGTGTCACCCGTTTTAATATGAGCTCAAATGAACGATTCGGAATTTGTGATTCGCTTATATGTCAGCTGACTGCGGAATTTTTTTTATTCCACAACGAAGTATAACACGAAATGTGCCGTGACATTATTTTATCTGTCAACTTCTGATGAAAACTCTCTGCTATATTATTCAGTATTCACCTATTGACCAACCTTACATAATTATTATTTAGCATTTTTTTGTATCGCTTAATATCCCCAATTGAATTAAAACTCGATAAAAAAGTGTTTCTTTAACAAAAAATCGGAACCATGCTGCTGTGATTTGCCATTGCTTGACCTATAAACAATATACCTGTCTTTTTTGCAACCATATAAACAAATTAATATTCATATTTAAGACTGCTATCGATTTGCAAATCTTTGAGTTCCTATTCACTGATTTAGCTTAACAGATGCATAGATACGTTTATTGCTGCAAATAAAGACCTTTCAGGCGTTATTGATTTTCTGTCAACATGCATACCGACAGCCATCATCTGCATGGGGCAACGAAAGGATTATAATATATAAATCATGTTGTAATAGATTTGAAAAGTTAGTTTGACTTGCGAATATTCAAATGGCAATTGTTGCGACTACTACACTTTTATGACATATCCAGCCCGCCTCAAATGAATTGATATGTTTCGCTAAACGAATTATGCAGATTAGCTTATAGATAAGTACAATCGGTTGCAAATGTTTTGAGAGCACAAATAAATGTTTTATTTGATCGATTATTCGCATTGGTTGAGAGTCAATTTGAAATATCAATTGACTGAATTGGATAAGCTGTATCTTCTGTGGTTTTATTCGAACAGGTTCTAGGTTCCCAATTAGCAACGCTGCTAGTTGCGTAGTAGTAGTAATTTAAGGGCCGTTTTCTCAATGTCTTGTTAAATCTTATCCTATAGATAAACGCTAAACGGCACTCATCTTCCGGTTAAGAATTTATCAGACAATGATTCTAAACAGCTGATACGGACTGCTGAGATTTTGACAGCTAGAACTGTTTACGTTTGCACATTCAAATGAGACAATTAAACTGGTCACAAGGAGCAGAGTTCTGGATATTCATTCGAAGGACACGGATCTGAAACCAACTCAGCCGCAAAATAATAATAATGTGAAAGTCTGAATAACAGTAAGAATGACTGAAAAGTACATTGTGCATCAAACAAGTGGCGCACCCAGTTATCCACGTGCTAAAGCCGACAATTGTTGGGCGATTTGACGCCTTGTGGTGAATACCAGTATTTTTTTTTTGGGAAATCTGGATATTAGGTAATCTTACTTTAACTGTTTAAGATAATCTTGAACCGAAATAACAGTACCCGGGCTGCATCCGTGGTCGCTAGCAAAATATCTTTTCTCACGATTTTTGAGGCCTTATTTCCAATCTTCGTATTTTGGTCGTTTCTAGTACCTAACGAACCTTTTCTGATTTAGCCTATCATGCATATGCTAGCAACTGCCCGTGCGAAAAGTACAATAGATAGGCTATCGAAACGTCAACAAGCGAAATGCGTAGAAATGTAAGAGATTATGACGCGCCCATGGCCCTGGAGGTGTCAGGGCTATTATGTAACAACTTTTGTATCCAAGACAATTTTGAACGCCAATTCTGCTAATGGAAATCATCGACAATTAAGATCTATAGAAAACTTTACCAGCCTTAAATATTTCGAAAGTCACCGATAACATTTTCGAGACATTTTAAATTTAATACAATATTTTAATTCCCACTGTTATAGTTAATTCTAAGGAATGGTTCTTTTTCGAAATTACTATACATATCAACAAATTCCTGAATGGGTATCAAAAGCTCCACAATCGCGTTGAGAATATAAAAGAGACAATAAACCAAGTTAATGGGTCTCCAATTTATGGAATAGATAAATAGAAACTCGTTGATATTAAGTTTCTACATTCTATGACACTTGGCATACTATCACCGGTACCGCATTGTTGAAAGGCACGTTTTAAAATAATCTTAAGTGTAGCAGCATAGTTTTGTAATGACTATCGTGGGAAAGTTAAGGGGTCTGTTTTCATTGCGTATAACAATGGTAGATAGTTGTCTGATCGTTTCGCATAATAAATTGAAATTCCTAATGGATGACCAAAAAAAAATCGAAACTAAAGCTAAGCATCGAAAGAAAACATCATGTTACCATTAAAAAAAAGCATCTAACCTAATCATGGATGGTGAGAAAACATCGAAGATAAAATATCGTTTATAAGACATCGAAAATAAAACATTGATGGTAAAACGTCGATAGCAGAAAACATCGAACATAAAATATCGAAGGCAAAACATCGATAGCAGAACCCATCGAACTTAAGTCATCTTTATTTTCATGTGTTTGTACTTCGAATAATAATTCGAAGATATTTAACAGAAATAGAATTTTTGGAACGGAATTCAGCAATATCAATGTTGAGGCAAACTTACCTTCCAATTGATTTCTTATTTTGCTGGACTACCCGGCCTTCGAGAATAAACGCTTAAAACGCACGAATGTCGCTACTGGGAAATAATGTTTTATCTTCGCTGTTTTGTCATCGAAGTTCTATCTTCGATGTTAAATCATCGATGTTACTTACTTAGTCAAGTTTGTGTTGGGACTTTTAACGACTAACATCGACGGTAAAACATCGATGGTTTAACATCGAAGATAAAACTTCAATGATGTCAAAAAATCGAAGATAAAATTTCGAAGGTAAAACATCAATGGTAGAAAACATCGAATAAAAAAACTTTGGAAGTAAAACATCCAACATCAACTCAGGACGCCGATGTTTTCAAATTATCGACCACTGAAGCTCATCCCTACTCGAAACTGCCCATATAGGCCGATGCAGATAAATATGCTATGCCTAAGACGTCCAGATAATAACTCTATAAAGTACATAAACTAGCGAAGCCCAACTAGATGGCAAGAAACATTAAATGGTTCAAGACCCTTCCTGCTACAAAAAAAAAACACCAATTTCCAAGTTTATTAAGACATTAAAATCCACGTCTAAATTACATAGCATTTTCGCTCAATTTATCAGCGGGCTATCTCAGTATTTTGATTTGAGATCATACATTTTACACCATTTCTAGATGACTTCAATTATTTATCATTGTTCGACCTCAAGACTATTCGAAAAAATCATTGAAGATCAATCAAACAATTGCAATCAACTTGACCAACTATTGTATTATTACTTTTTCCAAACAGCTTTTTTTATATTTGAGCTTTGAGCGTTTTCCAAAAGCAGGGCCCCACTTTTTCTCACTCCCATAAAGAGTGCTCGATTATTTTTTGTTTTTGACGCCCGTTTTAAGCAAGTCATTTTAACCGAAAGAAAATCTCGTATTTCATTTAGTGCAAACTCCACTGAATCTAAGCTTTGTACAATATATATCAGCTTTTGCATGGTCATAGTCACAGCAGCAAAAAAAAAAAGAAACCTGCACGGAGCTACCACAAACCAGCGGATTTCAGGAAGAAACGAATAATTCACGCTTAAATTGGGTTTTTAGTTACAAGCATGATGTTATCGAAAAGCTGGGAGTTTTCTTTAGGGTTTTTTCAATCGAGCCTAAGTGAAAACCAAAAGACTAGTCAATTTAATTGAAGCGTAAAGCGTGAATTTTTTCGCGGGGCTTTATGGTTTATAGCGAAAGGTCGATTGAAACAACAGTTTTTCGTCGTGTGTACTGGAAGAGCTTAAATCAATCATAAATGGTTGGGTGGTTCAATGGTGAATGGTTACACGCGTATTTGATTGACGGTCGAAAATTATTGTGGTGTTTTGAGAGGAGGTGTTTGACCTTTTTCTTCGCAAAGATTGTGGCCGATTTAAGGCTGTTTGGGTTCAAATGAAGGCTGCATTACGATTGAGATGAAAATATTGGATTTAGGCGGTGATCATGCAGAAATTTGAGAGTACTCTGATATCTAGCTCGTTTTCGAGATTGTAAAAAGAGCTGGAATTCATTGTGCTTTTGAGTAACCTTGTGCCTGTAGACATATGGCATCTGCGAGTCTTTCGATCCGAAGAACAATTCGATTTTAGTTGAACTATCTATTTTCAAAACTTCGGTGGACAGAATCTTAGACCACCGTCCTAGCAGGGATCAATTGAATTCCTAAACTAGAACTCTATTTTCAGGAGTTATAACCGAGACCTCAACATTTTGCAGCTATTTAATTTTTCTTTCTTTTGTTAGTATCTCCACTCCATGCTTACTATGTAATACTATCGGCCAAATAAAAAATATAGCCAATTGAAAGGACTGCCATATAGCAAAAATTATCAAGGATTACTTACTACCAATTCTGACAATACGAATTATTTCTGCCCTTACCTGTAAAGACAAAAAAAATGTTATTAAATTAAATTTTTTTATACACTTAAACTCCGTATAAAAATTTAGGAAATACTAATCTAAGTTCGTTTTGAAATATGTAGTGTTTTTTTTGTCAACTGTATTTTTCCTTATTTGGGTAAGGACGTTGTCCAGGTTTTATGTCCCGTCCCAATGGTGTAGTAAAAGGACCCCTCACTCTTTTAACTCTGCTGACTCAGAATCTATGACTGCGCACTCAGAGTCGTCCAACACACATTCATTTTGCTGAGTTATTCAAAATGAACGACACGTTCACGTGTTACTCATCACAACTGTGGAAGCGACTTCACAAGGTAAAAATTACGCCAGTAAATAAATAATTAATACAATAAGAACTATAATAATATTTGAGATTACGAAAAATCACGCATATTTGATGATGTTGATCGGTGAAATGTTTATCGTTATTTAGATGTTGGTGTACGCTACAATGCTGCTTTACACATATTTCACATCGCATTCGATTTGGAATTTCAAATAAAATGCCGGAATACATATGTGTAAAGAAATATCAACTATCTGCAAGAAATTTAAATGTACATTCAATGGTCAAGGCAAGTGTTTCGTGCCCACGAGCAAACCAGGGTGAGTTGAAGCTAGGGGCATTACTAACTATAAAATTGTTGCCTTGCTAGAAAATAGTAAAAAAAAATCATGAAACTGCTTGTGGATCATATGTAAGATAAGATAAAATAGTCAAGCTACTGTCCCAGCAGGAAGGCACTGCGACCATAAAAGATCTATTGTGCCGTAGCTCATTAATCCAGAAGACCGTCCACCCTTCTAATAAAGGGCAGTAAGTCTTTAGCAGGAATTAACCTGATTTTGGCAGTGCCCGAGGAGTGACATCCTAAAACACGCGATGGCGGGACATTCGCACAAGATGTGCTTGGTCGTTTCCATGTCCTCCAGACAAAGACGACGAATCATAGCCGAAGGCTAGCTTGTTTTCTATCTTTTCGACCACGGGGGCATCAAGGTCAGGGTTTTTATTTTTGAATTTTTGTGTACGAGTATAGAGACAGTCGAGGCCCACCACCACCTGGTGGGTGGTAGGTGACGCCATGCTATCATTTTCCTTCTTTCCAATTTTTACACGGGAATCTCTTCTAATATGGATGGACAGTTGCAGTGATCGGCAGGAAAAAATTACGTCCAATCTCCGGGTCTGAGCTGCAGTAAGCAGCTTGTACCGGTGTTAAACTCGCTGAGGAGCTTCACATTGACAGCTGTCATTATTAGACCTCCACGGTCACTTTCCAATTACAATTTCCGAAAAAAATAGAAAGTCGCTTTGGAATTTTTGTGACACTTGATTTCATTCTACACACCAACTTAGTATGCCTCTGTACCTTAGCTCGGTAACGCACCGGGCAGTTTTTGCTAATCTAAACACAGTCGTTGGTGGTTCAAGCTCCACAACGGGACAAACACTTTCTATTCTCAAATTTCCTCTATTTAATTTCTCCAAGCTTAGTGGTTTCGTACGGATAGCAACACTCATCAGAAAGAAAGTGTGAGAATTCTGTTAGTAAAAGCCTTGAAGGCGTGATTTTACTTGAAAACTCGACCGTGAAGGTGTAGATGGTGTGAAACACTTTTATTAATTCAATAGAGGGGGTGGAGAGAGGGTGAGAAGTGTTCCCTGACAATTTTATTTAATGTATTCAATGTTCTTGCAATGTGCAAGTGCGAACTATTTTTCAGTGAAATGGGAATTTTTGCGACACTTGGTTTCATTCTGTATACCAACTTTGAATGCGTCTGTAGTGTCTTAGTTCGGTAACGCACCGGGCATTTTGAAGGACAAGTACAAACAAATGGGCCAAATTTGTCTATTAGACTCGATTTATTACACCAAATAAACACGCCTACATTTTGTCGGAATTTATTCATTCCATTTGTACAGTACATACATATTTTTACAGAACAAGCTATTTCAAGTGTTCTTTTGACCCACACGTTTAACACTCCCTTGAAAACCCGTCCCGAAATTTGCCATTTGTTTATCCGCAACCTCTAAACGAACAGCCTTCTTTTTTCGAGTACTACATAAATTTATTTACAACTCTCGATTTACAGATCCAATATTCTACCGCAGCTGTGTCAAAAAAAAACTTGCTAACAGCTTCAATCAGAGTTAATCATTTATGCATATGACCATAAACGAAGAATTTATGAGTATTTTTATATTTATTCCAAAAGAAAAGCGCGGCAACCCACACACACACAATGCAAATTGTTAAATTGCGTGGCACAAAGAAGCTAATTGTTATGTAAACCTTGCAGACCTGCCATAGATACTTCAATCATTCAGTTCAATTACTGAAAAACTTGCACAGGTATGGTGACGATGATTGGGGCTCTTGGTTGCCTCATCATATTCCAGCTGTTTGCGAAAGATATCCCCCGCGCGTAAAGTATCTAATTAGAGACACCGCGATTCAATGCTTGCCTGATTTTTAGCAGAGTGTCTCTTGAATGAGGTGACGTTGTCGTCGACTGTCGCTTGTTGGGCTGACCGCACTTCTTTTGCTTCGAAATGGCCAGACCTCTTGAGCAAGTTCCCCGCTGAAACCTCAATTATTGTTGAAATCTGGTTTTAGTAAGTTATAGCCCCAACAACACAGCTTGGTCTTGGGCATACGTTCGATGGAAGCAAGTACTGGGCGTTAAGTTGCATTTATTTTAAGTGCGTGCAACCGGCACATTGCGTTCTTGAAGTCTGAACATTTGTTGGGACTTGTTGGTGAAGTGCAGTAGAGACTGATTGCCTCCCACATGAATGCAGACTGGTCCAGCCAGACGGGATTGAGAAAGTAGGAGTTCGAAAAGATACAGTAGCAGAAGGAAGATTTTGAATCCTTTGGTTTTTTTTTCAAAGGTTTACAACTGGTCAGACTTATTTTTCGATCTGGGGGTCATCCTTCAATTCTTATCAAAATGGGGAATTAGAAAAGTTTTAACCGCACGTTTGTATGAAAGTGACGTGGTTCGGTGATGGCCGGGGACCATTTGATTAGGCGTGAGTGGCGATCTTAAACCACCAGTTGTGGTTGAAGTTTTTGGGTCAGGGAAGACTTACGAAAACCTGCTTAGTCACCTGAATATGAACCTTGAGTTGCGTCAATGAACCAACTTTCTTTAAATCTTTTGTTCGAAAATACATCTAAATGACTGTTTTACCTCTATCACTATTCTCGTGCATATAACAGCCCGCTTCAAATGAATCATGAAATTCTTGTTTCACGGGTTTCTTGTGGTAATTCAGATTTGTACAATGTGTGGTTTATTTGAGCGACACCGTCAGATATCCGAGACTTTGCGCGATCCATTGAAAAATCTTGGGTTTCGTTGTGTTGGGTTGTTTCCAAGGCAGCAGCAAATCTTGCAATTCCAGCTCGTCAGTCTTACATTGCGGCGTGCATACGATAATGAACGTTTGGATCTGCAAATCTAGGCGAGTACTTTCATGAATTACGTTCGGTAAGTACCACACCTTGTGCACCTTAAATAGCGTGTATAGCCGTAGTTAATCGTTCCATATATCATTTGGACTTAAGACGTCGCGTATCAAATTGTTGGTGTACTCGTATATGAGATACTCAGCTTACTTACTCAGCGGCTTCTCTCCCGCAGCAAAGTGATCAAGTTTGATTGGGCTGCTTGCCATGCTTATTTTATGGGATTTTTTGTGCTGTCTTCTGAAAAGCAGTATGCACACTTTCTACTGTAACAGTAGATACATAGATATTTGTTTTGTATACTAGACACAGAAGATTTATACTTTGTCGAGAAACAATACAAAAACACGAAAATGTAGCACACATATGGATTTATTATGGATAGTACATATACGGGTACAGGAGAAATGAAGCAGAAGTTGGAAAAGAGCATTCCTGACGAAGAAAAATATTTACGCTATTAGCTCATAAACACTCGAGTGAAAGTGATTGCATTGTGTTTATCTTTTTGTATAGATCTAATGATTTTTTTTTGTTAAATCCAGTCGTCGTTAGATTCAGCGAAAAGAAAACCAAGTGAGATAATTAATGCAAATGTGATGTTAATAAATTGATGCGAAGACAGGGGCTGCTGAAACCAGAAAGGACAAAAGGGCGATTTCTGAGAACCCTTTCTTATGATTATCCTGTCGGAGGGAATCGTCTCTTCAGACGTTGCACATGAAAGGACGCAGTGAAGTATGTACGCACTATTCAATTGAAGGTCTTTTGTTCAGAACTGCGATGAAAAAGGGATTAACACGTCACAAAGGAGAGAAATACCCTCATTGTAATGAATGGATGTCTTAAGAAGAATTGAGGTCATTGAACTGTCTTTTTTTTTAATTTAACTGCCTAAATTATGACATTTGATTGGGAATACAGCACGATAGAAATGAATTTAATTGTTCTATTCGACTTTTGTCAGTTAAAATAGAATTAGAAATGGATGTTTCGGTTTTTAAAAAATCTGTTGTTTTTTGACAGTTTTTCACAAACATTCTTCTAGACAACCTTTATTTCTGTCAGCCGTTTTTTTCGCCAACCATTGTTTTTAATAGCCGTCTTAACAACCAATTTGACAACTAATCTTTTCAGCAACCTTATTTTTTACAAGGACCGTTCCTTCTGCCAACAATTCTTTTCAACAATCAACAATTCTAGTCGACAACCATTCACTTCAAGTCGACGACCATTATTTTCGACGATCATTCTTTTGAACAACCGTTTTTCTCACAAAACTTTGCTTTCTGCAACAGTTTTCTTTCGATAACCATTCTTTCGCCAACCGTTATTTTCAGTAACTGTTTTTTTTTGTCAAACGTTCTTTTCAAAAATCGTTTTTTTTTTAAACGTTCAATTGAACATCGCCATTTGCTCAGACAGCCAAGCCGCTATAAGGGCACTGAACGCGGTGAGTACTTCCTCGAAACTAATCGAGCGGTGTCGGAAAGAGTTAACTTGCCTTGGCAGACGGCTCAATGTCAATATCACCCTGCTGTGGGTGCCTGGTTAAAGAGGCATTGAGGGCAACGAAAAAGTCGACGAGCTGGCCAGAAGAGGGGCCCCGTCCTAGAAAGCTCTCATGCGTAACCTGTTATAATAAATAATGCAAGATCTCCTCTCACTACCTCAATGTTGCGGATTCCAAATGGCGGAATCTGTCCACCGTATCAAGATATGGCTCTCCTATGACAGGAGGAAAACATCTGAACTTCGAAGAAGTCCCGTAGAGATGTCGCCAGGCTTACGGCAGTCATTACAGGACATTGGCCTATCGGAGAAGGCTTCTCTTATAATCCGCATTGCCGTAGCTGTGGGAATGAGGATGACAAAGATACCCTCACTCACTTCCTTTGCGAATGTTCAGCCCTTGCTAGGGCCAGACATCAAGCGTTGGGAAAGGTTTTTCTTGTTAACCTGGGGGATGTCGGGGGTGAAGATCACGGAGTTGCTATACTTTCTGAACTCCTCCGGTTAGATTTACGCATGCTTGCATCCCCTATTAATTCAACCATCTTCCTATAACCGAGCCTACCGAAATTTGTTGTCACAAAACGCACTGAAATGTGTGCCAGATGATAATAGTTTATCTAAAAATTTGCAGCTCTTTTCGTAAAAAAGAACAATCATCCCCAAAAATTTTTAAGATTTACAATTCATGATGATGAGTTAGGATCAATATACAACAGAATTCGGTAGAGATACGATTTCGATTAGAGGTATGTAAAAGATGCAATAGAAACTTACGTCCCTTGCACACTACAGGAGATTTGGGTAAATTTCGAAATTATCGAGTAAATTTACCCCTAAATTTCCTAGATTTACCATACATTTATCAAGATTTACTAATCTAAATTTCGAACAAGAATTAAAATTGATTAATTTAATAATTTAAAATAATTAACTTCGCCGCAATGTATAATCGAATATTGGTGGTAGAACGAGAAGAAGAAAACGGATGGTGTGCATGGGTTTTCGGGATTTGCAAATCTATCAAGATTTAGGTGTCTGGTGTGCATATACTTTTACTGATTTACTCGTATCATTATGGAAAAAAATAAGTATTTAAAAAAAAAAAGAATGGCATGAGTTCTTTTCTAAAATTCATTATCCATTCCTGCCGCACTATTTATGGGCTCTATCACCATAAAATGCCAAGTAACTCCGAAAAATGTCATTAATTTAAATTTAAAATAAATTGTTGGGTGCTACAGTAACGTGACGACTCGAACATATCGTTGCGTGAGGTAAGATTCTGGCCCCACATTGGGCGTCATCCTTCAAGACACCTCCCATGTCCAAATTCTCTTTCACTCAACACTTCGCATCTCCATCACCATAATAACCATATTCATAACATCAATGCAAATAAACAATTTTTCGAGACAGTAAAACGTCTGTAACGCAACATGTACTCTGTGATGTGTGTTGTAAGTAAAGCGCATAAAAGCTACCGTGCGTCATCTCCCACAGAAAAAATTGCGGTTGTTATCAATCTAAACACATCATCGCATCTTTAAAGGAAGGATATACAATACTTACTACGTAGATACTATGGAAGTATTTCCATATCCATAAACATCACTCGCACAGCTCTTTGATTCACGTTCCTCTGCTAGAAAGGCATTTGCACTAGCACAGCTCTAAGAGGAGCAAGCAAGCTGCTTCATCAGCAACAAAAACATAAAAATTTAAATCAACAATTTTTTGTCTGGTACATACTATACTTGAAAAATTCACCAAGAGTCCAGGGGTGGCGAAAAGGAAGCACCCGCCAGCCGCCACTCGTTGAAGTGCAAATGAATCTCGCTTTATTTTTTCGAGCGGGGTCCTCTTCTACAACAACGAGCTGAAGATGGAACACTTGAAGCAACAACATAGGTTTTGAATTAAAGACACCTCGGATAAGGTGCATTCATACTCGTACGTGCTGGATGTAGAATGTGCAGCACAAGCACACGTACTTGGAATGGTGGAATTCATCACTTTTTTCTGCTTTGAATTTAATGAACTGTGAATTGAATCCCGAATGTCTGAAGGTCCCGTCGATATAATGGCCTGCGTCCTCGTCCCTCGTCCAAGGCGGGAGAGGGCGTTGTGTCGGATGAATTGCATGAAGATGAGATTTTTGTCTACGGAGAGGACTTTTTTGTTTACGGATAGAAATCTGCATGGATTTCAAGACTTCTACAATAAACTTTGAAAGTGATGACTGATGACTTGACATGGATTTCGTGAGCTCAGTTCAATGCAATACCATAGTCGATTGTTGTAATGTCTTTGCTATCATTTGAACTTTTTTTATTGATAACAAGCCTCCAACAGCCTAATCTTGACTATGTATTCAATCAGCGTAAAAAGACAAAACACCATTGTCAAAGTCGTTCAGCTCAAGTGCACTTGCAGAAATATGTAGACAGTGAATAGATGCATCATCATCATCATCAGACATATGTAGATGCCATCGTGTATCAGTGCTAATTCATTCTGACATTGTTTTGACAAGTGTCAATATGCTTGGCTGATATCATGATGAAGCCTCTCTATTATTGGGTTGAATTATGAGGGTAAAAGATGCATTGTGACAATACATGTTTGATGCTGTTAAAAACATATTGTACAATGGATTGAATTAAAAGAACGATTGAATAAAAAATTGAATCTGAGGGATTTTTGACAAATCAAAATACTACGACTTCTAGGACTGCTTACCGCATTGATGGCTACTTTTTTAACGTGATAACATCTTATACTTTAATGGCTAGAATACAATGTGTAGCTGTAGCTTGTAGTTGAAAGTTCAAGTGTTCAAATTACGAACTTCAGCTGCAACTTTTCCATAAAAACGAACTTGCATGCTACAACTACTCATTTGCAGCGTTTTATTCAACATTCCAGATCAGAGCAGAACAACTGGTTCTTCTTCATTGCGCATGGCCACTATATAAAATTCAATTCAAATCATTGGATTTACCGATACACAATAGATGAATTAAATTTCGTAATCGAATCGGACCCCTGAATTTTATTTAAATGAACTAGGTGTAAACGACAATTCTCCACCAACAATGCTATTTACTCACAATTCCACCACAAACTCTCTAAAATTCCATTACACCATTAAACGAGCGCCACTAGTAAAATAAATTTCTGACGTCATAATCCGTCTGTTGCGACAACCTGAAAACAAATCTTTATGACCTAGGTTGTATTTATTACCGCCGAGACTCTCAGCAACACCTCTCTTTCTTACCATTTACGCTCATTGAAATTCATATCCGAAATCAATTAGTTCTCCCTTAAAACGTTGCCGGTCCCGATAAGACACCACAACTTGGCCGAGGTAGGCGCGTTCATAAATCACCTTCATCATCACACAACCACCGGATATCATCATCCCTTGACTTTGAAATGTCCGCATAAATTTTTACTACCTTATGCGCCATCGTGCATTTACGAGTGGTGTGTATGCATGATTATATCTGCAGAAAATCTATTGTGTCGCCCATAGACCAGCTAGCCAGCAGACCATCATCAACCCATTCACCACCATATCCAACATGGCCCGGATAACGTATCTATAGTATTCGAGAATGGCATGGTAATGGTCATCATACGGACATATGGTAATCTACCTACTGGAGTACTCATCTATCTAACTGCCTACCTTACCTTTAGACACCTTAGTGTTGTAGGCAGGCTTAAATATTTATGTCCTTTACTTAAGCATGTCTATATGGATTAGGGATTTATAGATAGTTCTCGACGGGGCTTTGGCTGGATATATGTATTTTAGTTTATCTGCTTAAACAACTACCATCACGGTACTGAACCGACTTGAATGCATATAAATACACAACATCACAATATAATGTCAAGTCCAGGGCAGGGGCTATTTACATCGGTAGTACGGACTTAACTGATGTCACCTATAGAGACGGTAGCGATTTTCAGACTAAGAATTTAGTTCTCGAAATGAAGAACGTGTGATGAATAATTCATTGTTGGATTTGTTGCAATAAATTTTGTACCTAAGCGGATGGGGTTTGTGTCGTCAAAATGGGTGGTCATGCAAAATGTCACACAAAGTATTGCATTTTGTCGCGATATGTACGGGTTAACATTGTTGTAAGGGTGCTAAGGTCGTTAGCTTTAGCGTTAGCTTTTAGTCTTAAGGTACTTTTTCAGTGAATGTCCACTGCAGGCATCAGAGGGATACATTCAATCAGAACGAAAGTGGACAATATTCAAATGATGTAAAAGTGCCAATAAAGAAAAACGATAGTCAGTTTTCCATTTTAACATGAATATGTTTTATTTGTGGGCAATCTAGTTAATATTCTGTAACTTCGGTTGCGTGTACCTGCAAATACTTTCTGTGCGGATGTTTTTTACCTTTAGGTGAATTTCAAAACATCCTGAATGGATAAAAAATTATCCCTCAAAACGGATAAAACAAATTATCCATACGGTGAGTCACTGAATATTTTTATTCAATCGCCAAAAAGGTCGTACACCAACCATTGTCACAACGGGATTTGAACCCATGAACGAAAAATTCATCGGACTGACGCCTCATCGCACTAAGCTACCGACTCACTGATATGAAGATACGTGTTTCGGAAAACGAAGAGAGCTAATATGATAAAAATATATGTATACGTCGCCCACTGATGTAATACCTACTTTTTTCCTTTTGGTTACCTATTTTTTGTAACCATGTTGTTTTTTTATTTTACAGCAGGTAAAGGTATTATTTTTTAAACACCTATCTATTGCAGGAGTATTAATTCACCAAATGGATATAGAAAAAGTTCATTATCTAGCAACTGGGGCCAAAAGGAGTCAACTATGTTTTACTGTGTACCGCTTTTCAATACCCTACGAAATGTATGCAGTATTGCTTGTATGAGACCTAAAATTTTTTCAAATTGAAGCCCTTGCTTCACCCATCTTCTCTTAATCACCCAATTCTATTATAAAAATTAGCAAAAACACAAGCAACAACCATTAAAATCCCAATTCAACGTCAAACCATTTTGTTAAGCCAGATGTTAGTCAGGTGCTTTCCATACGCTCCCACATGTGTAATCCTGTCCGTATTTATATTGTGCAAACACACCTTCTTGGGTACTTCATAGCTGAAACAGTAAATTCCACAAGGTTAATGGCTGTCGTATTCGCATGCAATCAACAAATTAAGGAGGAAATACATATATGTATTGTTTCCACTTTTCTATATTTATTTATTTTATTTTCCCTCCGTGAAGTATGCATATCTTTTTCCAAAAATATCTAAATGTGAACCTTGAAAATTACACTCAACTTTAAAACACGTGTTGTTGTCATTTTATGCGCAAGCTGGTATAAGTGCGAATATTCAAATGAACTTTTAATTACGTATTATCTATAAAGAAAGAAGTATCAAACCAACAAAATCAATAGATATTATAAAATTGAACAAAAGCACAAAAAAAGTATCAAATGTCTATAAATTCATTTCCACGGTCACCATACACAACAGATACGGTATCGAGCCGTGGGTGTTCCAAAAGATACGAGTGTAATAAAATAAAATCAGAAAGCTGATTTTTTAATTGTGATAATAGATACTCGTAATAGATTTTCTTCTGCGAGAAAAGTCGTAGTTTAGAATTTAATTTGTTTGCCCATTGTTCAAGATTTTACAATTATTAATAATCTCACTTTCCTGATTTTGGTTTTAACAAGATAGTAAACCACCTTTATAATTCCAATCGATCTCTCTCGGGATTGTTTCCCTATCTAATCCAGAATAAAAACAATAAAAAAAATAAGCATCATCGATAAAATCAAATCAAAAGAAAATCAAACGATTAACAGGAATAAAAGGAAATCAAACAATTAGACAACAATCCAGATAAAAGTAAAAAATATGCAAAGTCAGAAGAATGGAGACAAAATCAATCAAAATTCAAGACAGCTGATTGATTGGTGTGATGCGGCATTTAGTAATTTATAAAAAAAAAATGCGTGGGGTTAAAAAAAAGAAAACTTTTTTTTTGCAGATTTGAGTTTAATCAGTTTTTTTTTCATTTTTCTGCGTTTTTTTCTCGTTATCCAAATCAGGCGATGGTAAACAATGCTCGACATTGAAACTCCATATGATCCCGCAGGCTTTACGTTGCGTTGACAGTCTGTTGTATGATAATTAGAAAAATTGCTGATAGATTTTTTCGGGGAAGATATTTATATCTTAATCAATGTTTGGACAACAACTACGAAATTTCAATGATAAAGTATGATTAAATACATATTTTGTTTGGTTCGGTTGCAAATAACTTATCTGCGTGCATTATTAAACAGATAGTTAGCTGCACTGTTGATTCAATTACTTGTGAAATTCGAAGGTCGGAATTTTATATATTTTATTTGAACAATTGAGATGTTTTTTTTATAATAAGCGGATTTTTTTAAGCATTGTCGTCAGTAGTTAATATACCTATTCCAGGAACTTTCTGAAGGTTAATCTGAATCTCCTAAGATAGAAAGATAGACTAAGATAGGCGCAGTGAGCCGAAAACCCACAAGCACTGCGACCATAGGGTCTATTGTGCTATAGCCTAAAAGATCCAGGGTATACGGTCGAGCTTCAGCATGCTCATAAATCTGTTCAGCTAGAATGGTCTGATAGAGGCAATTGCTTCAGGAAACGTCACACCGAAACATTTTCTCTTTGCCTCGGGATTCTTTTCATAACTCAACCTGTGGTTTTTTAGAACCCTTTCTTGGTTTTCTAGAAACCAATCTTGGTGCTGTTTTCGTTTGGCATCGATACTGAAAACCAATCATTTCAATAAAGGAAAAAGAAAAAATCTTTAAAGATGGAGATTTCGTTTAATTGCAAAATTTCAGTAGGAAAGGACAACTGAAAATTTTGTCAAATGGCGGAATTATCACTGTTGCGAAACGGCAAAGTAGCCTTGGAGGCGGGCAAATAAATTTTCTAAGCGATACTCGAAATGAAACACAGCCACAAATCAACTCCGATGTAGCGTGAATCCGACGAGCACACAACAGTCTGTCTGTTCACCTTTCGCCTGAAATGCGTGCACAAGATTTTTATTTACCTTCCGATCGGAAAACACACACGAGATTGTTAATTAATTTCACAAAAAACACACGCGCACAATTCCCATAAGTGTCACCATACACTGTCGATCTCAAACTCGAACTCGAACCTGGTACAAATGTCCTCTGAATAGATCAAGCCACACACACACTTCACATAAACGTGAAGAAAACCGGTCCACTTGTACCATGTTCGAATTCGAGATCGATAGTGTATGGTGACACTAAGAGACAAATCCAAGATCAGAAGTCTACGGTGGGACCATTTCACTTTGCGGCAATTGTTGAGCAAAATTCATTGGGGATGCCGATACGAGAATCGCCCTTGAACAGACTAAAAGCCTACATACACTGTGCAAATCGTCGGACGATCGTACGGCCGTTATTGTTTTCTTATTGTCCCGTCTAATTTTATTCGACCGATGTCGGAGTTTGAAAGCACCCGAAACATGTACACGATTCTTTATTTGTATTTTTGTTCCTTAAATCTAACTAACAATTGCTACGTTTGGCGAGCTCTGGTTAAATTTCATGGATCTGACATATTTTACCGGAGGGGAAAGCATATGGAGGAGAAATCGAGAAAAGTCAGATCCATGAAATTTAACCAGAGCTCGCCAAAACACAACTTCAGCATGCAAATGAATTGCAGGAGCTTCCGTGTTACAGGAAGGCTTTCACTTCCTAACTAGGACTTTGTAAGGTCATGTCAATTTCATTTCAGATAAGAAATAAAAATTTCAGATAAAAAAAGTGTTCTAAGTAAAATGTTTTTCGTGTGCGATGTTGTATCTATTGTTTCATTACATGTTTCACGAATCTATACAACTTCTCGATTGTTTAATGAGTGTACGACTTCAATGATAGAATCTGAAGATATACGAGTAGTGACTACTCTTTGACAACCTAAATCATGACTTCCTGCAACATTAGAACCCACATCCCTAATGATTTACATCCTGAAGATTATAATTTTCAGATTAAAATGTCCTGCTCAATGTGGGTGGTCCGAAAGGACCCACATCACTGACAATAGTAACCAACGTCTGGAAAGTGAAAACATCGCAAATGGGAATGGCATTTGGTATCCTTCGCAATTATTGCATCTGGAAAATAAAAACGTATGACATATACAACCAGAGCCTCGTTGAAAAGTTGGTCCCCTAACGTGCTCCACAGTAAAGACATTTTTTATAAAGCCCAGTAGTGATGGTATTTGGATGATCCTTTTCAGTTAAGGGCTCAGCATGGATTAACCTGTGATAATGTCCTCAAATGTATTTTTTAATTGGAATTCGGCGAAATGATTTAATTTGACTCCATAATAACTTGGTTGTTCCTTGTTTAACAAGCAGATCAGGAACAGACTTTACTTTCCCCTACGGTAAAATATGTACCGTCAACTGTCAATTTTTTGATAGTAAAATATTCCCCTCCGAATCTGAAAAGCATTCAGATTAAACTAGTTCTCTTTAACGTCCACCTACTGGAAAAGTAGTGGTCCGATTTCAACCAAATTCAGGGATGTGATTTGACTAGAGATACTACCGATGAGTATTAAATTTGAAGATGATATCTTCAGAAATAAAAAAGTTTTTCGCACAAAGACGAATTTTTGGACCGGTCGTTCCTATGGCAGCTATATGACGTAGTGGTCCGATTCTGTTGGTTCCGACATATATACAGCGTGCAATAAAAAGAAGGCGTTGTACAGTTCAGTTCGATAGCTTTAAAACTGAGGGACTAGTTTGCATAGAAACAGACGGACAGACGGACAAAGCTTAATCGACTCGTCTCATACTGACCAAGAATATATATAGTTTATATGGTCGGAGATGCTTCCTTCTGTGCGTTGCAAACTTCATGACAAAGTTAATATACCCTATCACATCCGTGAAGGGTATAATAAGGGCCAAAATGTCGCGCTATTTTCATTAACATGACGATGAGCTTTCAAATTTTACATGCATAATAATTTAGTAAATCCACGCCAACTTACTTAATACACATAACATCCGATCCAAAAGTAGCAAATGTGTAGGGCAGCACTGTAGCACACTCACAAATTAACCAATGACACATACACAAAATGAAAAATGGTAATAATTGTCAACAAATTGCACACACATCTCGAATACGGTACTCCGAATATTATTGAATAAATTAGTCACTTCCCCATGATATGACTATTGTATATTTATCAATAATATGATATTGATATAATCGTATGTAATGTATGAATAACCGATCAATTTATTATCTTGGGACTAAGAGCATTTTTGCTTCTATACCCGAAATTGCCCAATTTCTATTGTAGTAAAAGCCGCTCAAATGCAACATATGAGTATGATAAGAATTTATCGATTAGCAGGGTGCACGACCACAAGAACATTACACCTCTTTTCCTATAAATGCCTGGCTTTGTAGCAACTCCAGATTACAATGACATATAGGGGTGTAGACTGTAGATTGACTTTGGCACCATGTCTTTACCACAGGTACCCATAGAACGCGCTTGTTCTATTTAATTTTACACCCCATAGCAATAGTTCTAGAGTAAATATTTAGATAGTAGTCTTTATCAAGTGCCGAACTGAGTTTAAACATTTTATATTTATTTTATTGCAAAAATTATCTGTTTTATGTATTTAGTATGTTTGACTTGGCATTGTCGGAATAGAATAGTATCTTAATTTGGCCGCCATCTCAACGAGTATTACAGCAATTTCCGTGGCTGTTTATTTTTGAATATATTGTAAGTTAATGTAGATAATTAAATTGTAAAAGTAAATGCGTAGTAAACTTTATAATGTCGGTGTATTAAAAAAATAGCCGAATCAGTAGATACAGGTTTTTTTAAGTGATTTAATTTAAAGACTTTATTTCTGTAATCAAAGTTGAGGAAATTATCAGATAAAAACAAGTAGCAGTCAAAGCTATAAATATTTACAAATAAAAAATACGATAAGATGCGTTCGGAAAGATCAGTCTGCGTAATTTTGAAATGTTTTATTTGATACCATCCGTTATGTTATGATTATCTGACCTGTTAGTCAGATATGAAAAAAGTGCTATCTGAAGGCTCAAAAAGTTCTTAAATGAGTACCGTTTTATTCTGACATGAATATGTATAATTAATGATTGTGGTTCGGAATTAGGTTTGTGTAGCGCAACATCACGACCGTCACGTAACATTCAGATCCTCACAGTAGCGGATCTAGAAATCGAGTTCAGAGGGGGCCCTCACTTTGGGTTAGGGCAATTGAGTAAGGTGGACGAGTAGAATCAATCAGATGGACGAAACCAATTGACAAGTGGTATTGGCTAATAAGCTGAGTATTTTTTGTGTGGAGTTTATTGCTGGCTTAGTCAGATAGACTAAGTTAGCAATGACATACTCCACTTTCATTCTCAAAAAAGTTTGAAATTCCGTGTATGGCGCGGAAATCCGGAAAGATTTTCATTGGATCACCAATCACCAAGGCAGGCCAATGAGCAAAAGCAGCGAGTAATACTGTCGCGAGTAATACTGTCGCGAGTAAAACCACTAATCTATCACCGCCTTTAAACTGTATCTTGTCTCCCCAGTATCTGGAAATAATGTAAAATATTTTGCGTATTTTATATGGGAACAAAATACCAACACCGAGTAAAAAAAAAAATTTGCCAAATCGATTGTATTTTTTAACTTACTATCAAAATATTTTCTGCCGTGACAAGTGTACGTACCTGGAAATAAAAAGTAGAAAAAATATTAGATAAATGATTTAATTTGATTTTTATTATATATATATTTTTAGAGATAATATTAAGCAAATTTAAATACAAAAATGTATTTTGTCTACAGTAGTATTTTGAATAACTAGTGCACTTATACAGGGTGTCCTAATCCGATCGCATAATCTCATCTGCTATAGGTATTTGAAGCTTAAGAAAAAAATCGCTGACCTCTCATTACTCGAAACGCAATAATAATTTCTTAATTTCGGGCAGCTACAGAGCTTTAATTGCAAAGAAATCACGCTTACAGACTAGTGATGGGCATAATGACTCTTTTCACTGTGCCAGCACATAAGCTCTGACTCTTTCCAATGAGTCGTTCAAAAAGAGTCGTTCAAAAAGAGTCATGCAAAGAGTCTGAAACTTGGGTAATAACATATTCAATAAAAGTCGTAGATGTGCGACCCCAACTTTTTTTTCTCTTTTTTGACCCCAGATTCGGAGTTGGCGACCCCCCCCCCCCCAATGCCCTTTAGTTCGAGCCGGCCCGATAGGACCACTATTTCCCATGAAAAGGGGCTGCCAGCCTAGGATGGGCGACCCCAATTTTTTTTCACTTTTTCGACCCCAGATTCGGACTTAGCGACCCCCCAATACCCTTTAGTTCGAGCCAGCTCGATCGGACCACTATTTCCCATGAAAAGGGGGCTGCCAGCCTAGGATGGGCGACCCCAATTTTTTTCTCTTGTTTGACCCCAGATTCGGACTTAGCGACCCCCCAATACCCTTTAGTTCGAGCCAGGCCGATCGGACCACTATTTCCCATGAAAAGGGGCTGCCAGCCTAGGATGGGCGACCCTAATTTTTTTTCTCTTTTTTGACCCCAGATTCGGACTTAGCGACCCCCCAATACCCTTTAGTTGGAGCCAGCCCGATCGGACCACTATTTCCCATGAAAAGGGGCTGCCAGCTTAGGATGGGCGACCCCAATTTTTTTTCACTTTTTCGACCCCAGATTCGGACTAAGCGACCCCCCAATACCCTTTAGTTCGAGCCAGCCCGATCGGACCACTATTCCCCATGAAAACGGGGCAGCCAATCTGGGGCGGGCATACAAAATCAACTCGCACAAAAAGATTCGTTCAAAAAGAGCGATACAAAATCGAACCGCACAAAAAAATTCGTTCAAAAAGAGCAATACAAAATCGAACCGCACAATTGACTCTTTTGACTCTTTTTGAACGTGTCGCTCTTTTTGAACGTGTCGCTCTTTTTGAACGAATCTTATTGTGCGGTACGATTTTGTATCGCTCTTTTTGAACGAATTTTACATAGAGAAGGGAGAAGGGGATAGGCAGGGAGAGGGGTGAGGAGCATCCAAATAGTGGGGATGGATGCTCCTCAGCCCGGATGGGGGATCTAAAGGGGGGTCAAAATGGTGTCCAAAATGCGAAATTCCTTATATTTTAGAAGTTATGGCCACAAAACAGTTTATTTAAAACTAGGGTATAGTAGTGGTGTAATTGCTTGAAACAGAATGATTTATGGGATAAACTAAATAGTGGTCGTGTGAACGGTCCACAACCCAAGGCAAAAGCAGTTCACTTTCCAGTCCACGCTCGATACAAGCATGAGATCGAAAGCGTGCCACGATGTCACGTATTGGCCCCGTCAGAACGCTGCTTTACACTGTAGCTGTAGTGGAAGTGGGCGCTATGGGTTTTTGTTTGGTTTCATCTAAAGTTGAGCTTGAGATGATGATACGTAAGACGAATACTTTTGTTTTAGAATGTTGGGATTGTTTTCTGTATTTGGAGAAACTTGGCTGTGCGGTGGGACGCGACGTAAGTAAATTATTTTTGATATGTTTGCATTTGCAGTCAGCAATCAGCATGGGTTGTTGCGTATAATATTTAGAAGTACACACAATGCGTGCATTGCATACTGCATAGAGATGAATATGAATGGATTTAGATGGGATTGCTTTGGTAGATAAATGATGGTGGTTTTGCTTTTAGATAGATAATGGGATGGGATGTGAGTGAATGAATGTATTGTAGTACATTATATGTATTAAGAAATGAGCGTGGATTGGTTATGCGTTGGGTAATATTTATGCGATGGGCTAGTTTGGGAATTAATTTTACAGTGAGTCATTCATAAATTGAACGACTCGAAGGCTATGTCGTTGTGCCGAATCTTTCGCTCATCCTGTTGAGTCGTTCAAAAAGAGCGACTCGTTACTGTGTTACACATCACTATTACAGACAGTTCCACCTACAAACAAAGTGAAGTAGTAAAAACCTTACATGCAATATTTTATCGGAAAAGAGTCTAAAACTGAATAATCGTTAACGATATGCCTTTGTCATTTGCTACTGTTCACTGATAAATATCAAATTAGTGTAGGTACTAATACACGTGTTGAGAAGCAACATAGCACATCACATCATTCAGATATTTTTCCCTTTTTCAAGAACAGGACTTTATTTGATTGCTTCCTTTCATCGGAAAAAGTATCTATGTCCATTTCCTGCACCATAACAGATGAGCTATTAAACCAAGACTTCCAAGGATCATTAAATTCTCCGGTATAAATTTAGATACAGTATCCTACAAGCTAGAAGTCAAGACTCCTTACAAGTCACCACATATGCAAATAATTAAATTACATGCGTGTGAAGCAGTTTCCTTCGAAAAATTATCCATTTCCACATAATATATTTAGTGTGTATGTTAGGCAATCTATATATACGAGTACATATGTATATTGTAGATACTTCCCGTATCTATGTCAATCAAGTCGCGTACATACATTCGGTACGTCACATATACACACCCATTACATTTCCATAATTAAATTGACTATGCCATATGGCATATATGCGATACAAAAGAGTGGCAACAACAAAACGAACCGACTAAAAAAAAGAAAGATAATGCACCAATACGTGACAGTGATATGACGCCGCCGCGTCGTACGTTATGTTACGAAATAAGAATATGTACATAATATACTATGTATAGTATATCGAATTCCCAACAATGTATCTAGTGGTACGCAATTTAATGAAAATGAAAAGTATGTATGAACATTATGCAATTATATGTAGTAAATACAAAGATACATATTGTTAGGACATTCTTGCGTGTGTTGTGACTTTGGACTTGGTGATCAAATAACATAATTTCTGTGATATAAACGAGACTTTTATTTGCACTCAAAACATGATTGGAAATGATGGTAGATTCAGAGTGAATGCCAGGCATGTCTGATTTTTTTTTTCAGAAATCGAAAGAGGCTTGTTTTGGGTTTACACTGGAGCCAGATCACTTGATCTAATACGTACTTGATCAAATACATACAATTTTAAATTCACCACACCCAGATCGAGTGATTTGCCCGCAGTGTGAACATAAGCTTAGCCAGAAGGATTAAATTCAAATTTGCACCACTTTAAAAAAAATTCTAACGGTACTTATTTATAAAAATTTATCAGGTGGTGCAAATTTGGATTTAGGCCCGTTTTCTCAATGTCTGGTTAAACTGCCAGTTAGCTATCCTGGACACTACATTTAACTTTAGCGTATGCCATGCTTAAAATATGATAATGCAGTCCACAGCGCAGTTAATGCATCAGAAAGTCAGCTGATTTTCTTGGCGGAATTCTTCCACCTGTTCAATTCTATTCTACGTCTGTGCCACCTATCAGCATTATTTTGCGGCTGAGTTGGTTTCAGATCTGATTCCTTCGAATGGATATCCAGAACTCTGTTCCTTGTGACCAGTTTAATTGTCTCATTTGAATGTGTAAACAGTTCTAGCTGTCAAAATCTCAGCAGTCCGTATCAGCTGTTTGAAATTATTGTCCGATAAATTCTTAACCGGAAGATGAGTGCCGTTTAGCGGTAATCTACAGGATAAGATTTAACTAGACATTGAAAAAACGGCTCTTAACCTCTCTGACTACGCCTCTAGCGATTTCTAGAAAAACTCAGACAGTAGCTGGCACACTCTGAAGCCACTTTTCACGAAATACCGCCTGACGTAACATATGAGTAAATATTTCCAAAACTAACGATTGAGATGGGTTAAGACATTTAACTCTAGGCTACGCGTGAATTTCTCTGGTCACCTAAATATCTCTGGTTGCTTGATTGGCTACCAAAAAACCAAAGGTTCTGGGAGACCACAATCTATTGTCAAAGAGCTGTGAATTTATCCAGGCTATACTTTTTGCGAAAATTAAAACAAATAGCTATTCCAAATATTCTTTTTTCTGATTTATTTTTTCAAGCAAAAAAAAAAACTAATTCTTACAGAAAAAAAGACTTCTCAAAAATTGTGGAAAACAAAACAGCCGAACAAAAAACGGAAAATTAAAAAAAAATGTTGAAAAAAACGCAACCAAAAATAAAACAGTGGAAAACCCGTTTTCAAAAGAACGCAACCGAAAACGAAAACAGTTAACTAGACTGTGTCGAAAAAACAAAGCCGAAAATGAAACAGCTGACAAAACAGTTGCCAAAAAACGCAACCGATAATGATACCGTTGGAAAAAAACAACAATTATCGATAAGACTGTAACCATTAATTCGTGATCATAATCGGTTGCGTTTTTTCGACAACCGTTTTGCCGACTGTTTCGATCCCGGTTACGTTTTATTTTTAAACTGTTTTGTCAAATGTTTCCTTTCATTGCATTCCTTCAGCAATAGTTTCGTTTGCGGTTGTGCTTTTTCGACAAGGGTTTCTTCAATTTTTGTTTTACAAGAACTATTGGAAGGAGTGGATGTGGAACATATAATTTACTGGAGAGAAAAAAAAACTAAACTAAGGTGAAAGCATCAAATACCTTCGCTTGGATTTAACTTTTGGATTTTGAGTTATTATTTTATTATATATAACTAAATACAAAATGAAAACGAACCCAAAAGATTCTTTTCAACGAAAACTCCATTGAGCTTTATTTAATAAAAAAATAAAAACAAAAACGGTTGCGGATTAAGAAAAAATGTTTATCAACATTATTAAAAAAATAACCAAAATGCTTATATCTAGGCATTTACCAGACATTGGACACAAACTCATTCATTCATATCTATTGTACAATAAACCTTCACCAACAAATTACTACATTTGGTTTTGAAGTGTCATCGTAGACGACTGATGTACTCGTATAACAGTAGACGTAAAAGAGGACTCCGAAGTTCCTAACCACAATACAGTCTGGAAAATATGTCATTCCATTGTTATTATTCACTTCTATTGTTTTTTTAACATCTATATCTACATACATACATGTTTACTTTATATCTGTTTTGTTCACCGCGGCTGGTTAGTGCTGGTGAATGTTGTGGTGCAACCTCTATGACAGTTGCAACAGAAATGTTTGTATGACTACCATCACATAATCATAAAAGCCCCCCTTACAGTCGCAGATCACGGATTTACTGATGAAGGGAAATAAAATGAAAAAAAGAACTGACGGTGCTGTGCAAACCAACTTTTGTATTATTAACAGAAACAAAGAGATGTGATGACGAAGACGCCTAACATTTTCTATACGGCATGAGCTACGAGATGACATTTTCAAAGAATTTGTTTCACCTTGAATATTTTTACAGAACTAGATTCTCGTGCTGGAAAGTAGAGTGAGACTTGGACACAGAGACTTGTAGAGTGCTTGACATGTGCTGGCTGAGTAAGCATCGCAATTGTAGAATGGGAAGTACCAAAGATACTCCCATTTTTGAAATATTTACTAAAGATATTTCAAATTTTCTCAATCGAGGCCTAAAGGGCTTTTAGACGTTAGACCTACCAGCCGTATTAAACTGCTTTGAACTGCTTTGATGCAAGGTCCAATAGGCGAACTAATACATGGTCTAATGGCTGGTCGGATAGGTGGTCTAATACGTGGTCTAATGGTTAGTGTAATCTGTGGTTTAATGTGTGTAGTTGCTAGGATGCACCTACTATCCGAGTCGTCTTTTGCTAACGGGCTTGGAGCACTGTGGGAGTTTTAATAATATCCACAGGCAGTTTCTATTAACGCGCCAGGGATAGAACCCACTAGATGCAGCATCGTAGAGTGGTGACCCAAACTTCACGGCTACCGAATGGCTGGTTGGTCTAACGTATAAAACGCCCTTAAGCCTTCAGATTCAAAGCTTCAGCCATGTAATTATTATGATATTAACATTCGACCCTGAAAACCAGGCGTAACTTATGAACGCATATTTCGACCTGTGTGTATGCAAATTCGTCTTCATCTTGTATCGTAGGTTGGAAGATATGCTAATTCCCAATTCATAAAAAATCATCATAAAGTCATTGGAAATTTATGATTCAGGAAAAGACATATAAAAATATACAGAATAATAAATCAGTGTGGATTTTTTTTTCGAGAGACCGAATGGAAACTGGTAGCTTTTCATTCCTGAGCTGCATTTTTGACGTTTTTAGTAACAACTACGACGTTGTTTTTTAATGTAATTTAAATGTACAAGTGATGGTCGCAAATATCAAATGAAATTCGAAACTATTAAAATTTTTCCGCAACATTAAAACAAAAAAAAACTGTTATGCATAATATCATGGAAAGTTGACGGACAGTCATCGCCTTTTTTAAGCAATTTTGCACACTTCTTTGGAGCGGTAGATCGAAAATATCAAGCAGTTGAATCAGCTGCTGGTTTCAAGTAACCATTTTATTCATATAAGGACCAATGTATTGGAAAGTGCGGTAGCAATTACAAAAACTTCGGAAATTTTCACCATTCAATTCAGCTCACTTCGGGCGCCGAGCATTTTTAGGGATACGAGTAAAACTCTTGTTTACTTGCTATGAAACTGCGGGACCTGATTAGATAAAGACTCTGGACTTTCCCGCTGAACTGTGGGAATAATTTCGCTGTCAGACGAGTCCTTTTCAGAGAATGAGTCGGTTCGAAATTAACAGAGTTCGAAGTTTTGAGTATGTAGTTTATTTTGAAAAATTACGCGGATTTGGCTGACATTTGAAATTAAAAATTTTCTATATATTTTTCGATAAACATCGCTCAAGACGCACAGTAAACGGCTCACCCCGACCGAAGACCTAGCAGCACTATTTTTCAATCGGCTAGCATTTGTAAAAAAAAACACGACAGCCCAAAGCACAGTATGTAAATTGAATGGAAATTATTTGATTTTCATGCTGCTACTACTATATAGTACTAATAGCCTGGAGTGAAAATTACTTCTTTTCACCGACAATACAACGAAAAAACAGCAAAACTTACGAAGAAAACGAGGGAATGAAGTGAAGAGCGAGCGTCGTCAGCCCAAACATCAAACAATAGAACAATGGCTTTTAAAAGAAGTATATTAACATTTAAATTAGGTCAGCTACATGAATATTTTTTCGTGTTTAATTTAAAAAAAAAGGCATAAAAGACACTGTTTAACAACATATTGTCGCATAGGCATGTGGCTACCGCCTCTTATCCATATTCAAATTTAAGGAAAGCAAAATGTCCAAAAAAAGAGAAAAAATGATGAAGATGATAAATATCCAATATCTACTTGATGGCAACTTAATTGAGTTATTTGCAGAGACCGGAATGAATGGTGAGTACAACAATGCCGGATTGATTGGTGCGCGGTAGCAGCATGACATCCGCCATATTATATTAAAAATGCACGCTACTGTTGGAATTTATATACTACAATAATGGCAATGATCAACTTTTCAAGGAATATGTAAGCGTCATGTTGACGTATGTGGGGAGAAAGAGAGTAATGCGTTGACGGATTTTGTAAAAGTTATTCAACATATGTTTTCCTTTTATTTTCAATTCAATTCAACTGACTGATGAAAATGATTTATCGCCTCGGTAGCATGCCATTTTCGACCATTCATTCATGGGGGAGCTCTGGAGCCAGGCTTTATAGAGTATAGGAGACAATCAAAAATGTTATGTGAATAAATTAACGCAATTTTTATATGGTATAAAAGAATATCTGAGGCGAGAAAAAAGTTTGCGAATAATGAAAGATTGTTAAGGAGAGAGTTGTTAACTGAAAAATTTAAGACTTGATAAATGTTAATTGGAAGGAATGCGATCAATTTAATGAATAGTGGATTTTAAATTCTCGCAGATGTGGATTGGGTTGGCTGTCGGATACGGAGGCAGGAGTCTTTCCAGTATTGTCAGAAACTTCGACAGGCAGACAATAATATGATAATGCAATATTGTATAAGAGGGTGTAAAGACAGATTTCTGCTGCAAGGGAGATGGTGCTTATTATATTTGTTTTATCATTATTTCATCTGGATTCGTTTCTAATAGGCACGCGTGTCTTATGAAGACTCCATATCGGATAACCGACACATCGGATTCGACATAGCAAGACAATCCTAAATACGATGGATAAGTCGCTGGATGGAGACTGCGAGGACAACCGAGATCTCGTTGGGAGAGCTCAGTTTATGTGGACGCCGCGCAACTGGGCTTCCAAGATTGGAGGATGCGGTCACGTGACCGAGATAATTAGAGGACAACGATCCAGGCGGCCTAGGCCCGACGTCGGGCTGTCGCGCCACGATGATGATGAATCGTATTATATGGCATTCTTGAAATTGGGGGAGTTATGACTGCGTACCCCATTCTTCGAGGTATACCATCTGCTACTATCACATGGACAGATAAAGTGCTACGTGGAAGGGAGATCTACTCAAAACGAGGGCAGCACTACGATAAGCGTCAAAGCCATTAAGGGCTCGCAAAGCAGGATCCTCCCGTCGCTATTGTGATCACTGGTTGGAGACAAACTGTTTTCTTCAGGCTGTACAGATGGCATAACTATTGTTGTTAAGGGAAAATTCGGATCCATCGCTCGGCTTTTGTAACCACCAGATTGAATTATGAGCGATATAAGCAATTTTTTAATGTATTTCGAAAATCTGGACAATTCGATAATCCGGAACGGGTCCGATCTCAATTAATCAGGATTATCGACGCTCTACTGAATTCTGAAACGAATTCCTGGCAGCAGAGCGAAGAGCAAAAAGTGGCAAAAAATCCAAGCGAAAAGTGATTTTTTCACCTTGGCCCCGGAAACTAAAATAATCTCGAACGCTCGCTTCGCTGGCTCTATATCCTACAGCAGTAAAGCCACTATTATCCAAGACGTAAGCCACGATGCGTCGCCCGGTAAAATAGGAATATACCGTCTGTGTATATGGCACCCATACGATGAATGTGTCTTCTTTGATTTGACCTACTCACCGACGAAAGTGAAACCCACCGTCTTTCAATTTCATGCAATGTCAATTCCTTCTTCGGAAAATACCTAATAAAAATTTCATTAAAATCGACCGGATCAATCATCCACCATTCTTGTCTCTAGCTAGCTTCCAAAGTGACTTCCGCACCATTTCGGAAAAACCATGTTATGCATATTTAAGTGGAGATTTGTTAAGCAAATAAACAAGCTTTCAACACATTCTCTCTCTCACATTCGACACATTTCACATGAAGTTAGCCGAAAAAAAAACATCGTCACGTGTGATTAGCAATTTGGATCACAAAAGCACCGAAATACATAAAATGTATGTATCTGATTTGCTCTTACTTTTCATCGTTACGGATTTTTCTTGATGATGAGTGTATACGCTCAATTTTCCTTTCATTTAACACCTATACAAGGTGAAAAGCCCTCACCAAACAAGAAGCGTGCCAATTAAATCGATAATGAAATTCACTGCAACTCATTCATTAGCATTTCTTGTATCGGATCAAAAAAAAGTATGAATTGTGCTGAGTACATGAGGAATTTGGGCATATTGAAAATAGTCGAGAAATTCTCAAATGACTTAAGGCAACAGAACACCACCATAATCATCATCATTACAGACGTTATAGAAAGTTTGACCTGATTGGCTTGGGTTTGTCGAGAGATTTTTTTTGTGCCGATCGATTTTTCGTTTGTTTTGAAAACCGTGGGTACAACAAGAGATCAACAATAAAATCCCGGAAGATAAGATCATTTCAGTCATTCAGGTAGAGAACACAAAAACTCGAATGAAACCGAAAAAATACAATATGCATCGGTTCTCACAGATTCATTAAAATCGGTTCAGTAAAGCATCTAAAAAGACTTCAAAAATAGTTCACATCCTACGGATGACTGACTAATGGCTCAGATTTCGTTTTCTGATTAATCTATAATAAAAGCAGTTTTAATGTACATTTTTATTACCAGATCTACACCGAAATCATTTCAATGCGGTGAAACCACTTCCCAATCTTGTCCAAATTTAGAAAAAAGATTGAAATTTGTCCTTAGTATATCTAAAATCCGATGCTGATCTAGTTTTAAGTCTGTTTTTTGACTATCTATTTTTAATTAAGTACAAATAAAAGTAGCCGAGAAGCACAAAAACTTGATGACAACCATAGTCAGACTGAAAGTTGTTGTTTGCCATAATAACAAAGATAAAGTTTCGACAAATAGATACAGACATCAATTCTGCAGAAAAAAAAAATCAATGACAATTTAAATTTTTATCTGCGAAGTCTTTCGCCTTATACTTTTACGTTGTCTTCAAAATGCCGAAATGAACAGAAATCAATTTGTCTGCAAGGCAAATACCAAAAATCCATCATGAAAAGTCAATCATAATCAAAACAATGGATTCCTACGCCTGCCTAGCATCGCTTCTGGCGAGCGACGAAGTATAGAGTTTCATCAAAATCAACTTAATTTACAGTTGATTGAAAATAAAAGATTTAAACCGATGAAAAAAAATAGATTGAAGATGCTGGAGAAAAATATCTGATTTCCATTCAATGCAAAATTGTAAATTAATTTCAAGCATTTGTAGGCAGATGGAATTTATGCTGGAATGTCAGTATGTAGGTACGTGTGATATGAGCTGATTTTGTAGCCGTATAGATGTGTAAGCACTTCTAGCGGTACAGCGAGTTAGAAAAAAAAGCGCGCATCAAACAGGTTAATTCGTACAGGTACTTGTTTGGAAGCATGCATATCATCGATTTCAATCAACCATTCATCGACACGAACAGTTATAAGAGTATACAATCGACAGATGAAATCACGTTAGAGAAGATGTGTAGATTTGGCAGTTGAGATATATGATCAATGGGATTTTTTTTGCAAATTAATTTGAAGGTGAGCTCATCTCTTCGTTTGTTAGTTTCATGCGCACTGATTGCCGAAGTACCCATTAGAAAACAGCGAAAAACTTGATATTTTTTATTAGGATCTGTACACCATCTTGTTTGCAAAGACTAAATATGAAATATTCGTAAGATACTTCTACAAATACCAACCCCAACCCTGCTAGATGCAATTCTATCAAGCTTGTATCGTAAAAGTTGATATTTCAAAGAAGAAAAATGACTGGAAATTGATAAATTATCAACAATTCAAATTAACGAATTTCCAAACCGAATTGATGAATTTGTAATCCAAGTTAACGAGCTCCTGAGTGAAGTTAACAGTTTTCCGCATCAAAATGACGACTTTCCTAATCAAACAAACGTCTTTGAAGGTGAAATTATCCGATTGAAATTAACGAGTTTCCGATTGAAATCAATTATTTTTTTTAATCAAATTAAGGACTATTATATCAGTTTTCTAAATCTATGTAAAAATAAATTAAAAACGGGATTGAAACGCTGAAAAACAAGATTTGCATAAATGCTATACTATTAGACACATCCTTGAACTTGCTTTCTATCGACGCCTAGTTTCTGAGATTTCCCGAAATATTTGGATATGCAGTTTCATGCGACGGTTTCATTTTTAAATTAAATATCTGTAGTAATATAGCTTATGCATGGACCATGAAACTTATCCAAAATCATAGTACGAGTATATATTTTTCGCTTCAAATTACAGGAGGAATCGTGGGAAGAACAGCTTTACTGAAAATTTCCAGACACCCTGTATTCAGGCATCGATGAAACTGCAAAGATACATATAGATCTAATAGGTTTGCACTTCCAAATATTTTATTCTAACTTTTAAGAGAATTTAAAAATTATAAGTAAGTATAAGTTATAAATACCAAGGCTAGAACTTTTACGATCCTTTCTTTGTAATACTCAATTGCCCTAAGCCCTTGTGGGTCATAGCGCGTCAACTCTTCCATGTGGCCCAGTTGACGTTTCGTTGGCATAAACTGGTTTCGGAGAATACAGTTGCCAGCATGCCACCTCCTGCACATCCATGGCCACGAACGCCGTCGTGGACGGGATTCGAACCCAAAACGCCGGTAGTCAAACATGAGCCTAGTGCCTCAACACATTGCGCTACCGGTCACCCCTTCTTTGCAATGCAGGAATAAAACAAAACTAAAGAGGTTCTTTTTTATAGTTTTTTCCGAGATTCTGCTGAAAGTTCACTTCGTATTCACGAGCACGTTGGGTATAATCTTCCCTGAACCCTATTTCAAAAACAGAAAATAAATAATGTCATGGAACATTAACATCTTTCATATTACAAAGGAGCACCGGTAGCTCAGTGCGTCAGTCTAATACCTCATGCTACCAGTCAGCTATAGGTTCGAGTCCCACCCACGTCGGCATCCGAGATAATTAAATTTATCGTATAATAAATTTTAATAATGGCAAAGTCAATAAGGTGTTTTGATTTTAAATTATAAAATAATTTTAAATCATAGCCTCGAGATGAGTTAGTATCATCTCATTTTCTATATTGTGACGATATGTCTTGTGCAGAGGTGTATGATCAGTAACACGCTCAACCGAGTTATTTACCCCATAAATTGGCAGTTATTTAACAGCTGAGTGGGCTCATAGTCCGACACGTAAATCCCCTTTTTTATCGAAAACTACCGCATTCAGTAGGAATCGAACCGGGGCTCAGTGCGTAGAAGACGCACGTGCTAACCGTTGCGCCATCCGGACTACAATTGTAAAATACAAAGCTGGAAGTTTTTGTGGCGATATTACTTTGCAATAACCACCACAGACAATTACAGACTATAAAGAACAGCAATGTCAAGAGATCAGCTCGAATACTCATTTCTTCAGTTAACTATTGGTAGCGATAATTTACAAGCCACATTTTTCATCAGATGCTTCTCTTCCCAGATGAATCTCATGATTGCAATCCACTCAATTTCATTTGTAGTAGACTTTTTCGGAAGTTCCCGAATATTACACGTACATGTATGTATGTACTACCAAAGTCACGTCAATAACCACTTCTGGACCACTAACCACACTCATCAATAGGTCATGATGAGTGAAGAATCAGCAGTCATCATCAATGAAAATCATAAGCCATTGACCTTCCTTTCGCTTTACTTCCTTCAGCCATCACACACATCATTGATCTCACCTGACTTACAAACGTACGAGTGAAATTATAATTTATTTGCTCATCTCCTTAGATGGATTTTTATTCACCAGAATGATTTTATAAATTGATTTCAGACACTAGTTTTCTTCATTTTCTAATTTCAATTCCGATGATATTTATTTACCGGTCACTCATTCATTCCAAAGCACTTAACGCCGGACCAGCGAGAAAGCATTTCGCCATATTTTTACTCTCATTGGAATTTCATAGGCAAAATGCAACGGACGTTGAAAGAATAATAATAATAAAAAAAAAAAACAAACAAAAAAAAAAAGATCAGTAGAAAAAAACCGACAATTATATATCGACCTAAGAAAAAAGCAAGCAAACAAACAAACAGCATGATTAATGATGATAGTGATGATCATGATGGAAGACGATAATGATTATAATGTGTGTGGCGAAGAAATTAAAGAAATCATACAAACGAAAACTCCTGATGATAAGATCAAAGAAAAAGGGAAAAGATATAGTAGAAGTGAAAATTTCACTTTCCAGATAATTTCCATTTCGAAAAATATTCGCGCCCTATGGTAAGTTCTGCTGCATCAGATAGCGAGAGTCGTCCAGAGCATAAATAACGGTCCTAATCATGTGTGGCATCAATTTTTCAAAAAGTATTTCACCTGGTCTAAGAATAGGTCAAGAAAACAAGCTAATTAAGATGGGGACTCCTATTTCCTCGAAACAAAGATACTCAAGATACGACGTATCTGGATAGATAGACACCGGAGACAGCGATTAGTGTGTTTCAAGCAAAAGCACTGCAAGACGACCTAAAAATGTCTGAACCAATTTTCCCATAAGCACGCAACAAACTCATAACTAGTTTGAAATGACACCAAAAAAAGAAATTTTTCATCACTACGGATGGAAGAAATCGACTCATAGATACATGTTGTTGCATTTTCCAGGCGTGTGTCGGCGAACAAATCATCGACCATAAAAACAGTGCATTTGTAAAAATCGCGTGAACACTATGTCTTAATTAAAAAATCGTTGAAAACTAAGTATCTTATTTATTTGCATTCATAAGTTCCAGTAGATGATGTTCGTTCTTCTACCTAAAGATGCCCGTAATATAGGGAAACGTGAATGCGATGCACAATGCATATGTGCAACATTAAAATCGTTGACCTCAATTCAGCTGGATCCACCACTCCCCCATCCAGCTCATCTTTAACACAAGTGCAGTATCTTTTGTTGTCTTGCCTTCCCGTGTTTGCGAAAAACAGAAACATACTATATAAATAACATCAAAATAATTGTCATACTTTAATGCTGGTAATCTCATTGAAGATTTCATCTTATTATCTATAGTGTATCTTATTGCTTGTCGAGATAATAAATTTTTAATAGTGTACAATTTAATTTAATGAATTCTTCTCTCTTTCTCGACGACTTCTGGCTCAGTCTTTAGAATAAACGAGTTGTGCTTCCAATGATACAGTGTGCTCGTTAAAAGATGCACTCGTCCCGGAGGAAATGTGAATCTCAGAAACACTACAATATAACTCTCAACCCCAGCTCGAATAACTTCAATGCAAAAAACGACCATGTAAAGATACTCGGTACATACTTTCCTTGCAAGCAAGAGTGAAAAATTAAGAAGATATTTTATACCATGGGGTGTCAGATTAATAATTTAGCATCAAATGTTTCTCATATTGAAGCAATAAATTAAATAAATGATTTGTGAAAAGCCAGATATAATGTGTCTTCCAGAAGTTGCGATGAGCGGTCGTAAAGAGATGAGCACATCTCTGCAGTAATTGTGCAGAAAAAAGAAGCTGGGTCAGACTGAGATGATAATTTTATTGATGGCGTTGGATTTCAAGTTCGTTCCGTATTTGGGTCAAATCAATGATTGAAGCCAGTGATTGGATATCATCAGGGTGCATAAGGCGTTCACACTGCGTGCTATGTAGAGTGACCAAATGCCTGACATGGTAAACCGCGGGACGGCTAACAGTGGGTTCACACTAGCGGCCGACCCAATTGATCTGAAACTGTCAGATACGAGGACATACAAATGTGACTTTCTTCATCAAGAAATCTGCCAGATCAAGTGGTTAGCAAAACAAGTTTTTTGCCGGGCGACAGCCATCGTCACCATGCGACGTACATGGCACTTAGCATACCGTCGCCCGGCAAAAAACTTGTTTTGCAAATTAGTCACTGGCGCTAAGCCAGAACAGTTGGTGGAATTCCATATCGGCAAGTAGCACGTTGTTATTTGCATTCGAAAGGAATTCGCGCCCATGTCGTGTTGGTCGGCCTATATAAGGCAATCCAACATCTAACTTGGTCGTTCCCGGTCACGCCTCTCTCACTGGTGCGATGCACGAAGCAGACGCGTCTGATGAGACGCGCTTCGCACCAGCGGTCGAAATCGGCGAACACGATTTGGGGATTCGGGAAATAAATTATTCTTAACAAAAATACAAGTGGTTAGGCCGTTGGTATGAGCCTTATAAAATTATTATTATCGCGCGATTCCATATAAAATTTGAGACTTTTCCTTATCTTGCGATGATGCTTGTAATAGCTTGTCACTCACACCCGGTCTTTCATTCGGAAAATAATGGCCGCACCACTTACTTTCGAAAATCATGTGCATTCATGGCCGTTGCTACACGCGTTATATAAACGGCCAAAGGTTCTATGTAGGTATCGTCTTCAAAATTTCAACATGACTGTACGCCACACGAATGACGCTTTTCTTCAATATAAAAATGAAACCGGAATATAGAGGACTACGCCCGCAATCCGAGGGTTTTGTAGCAAGCACTTATATTTGTACGCAAGTATCGGCTCCTTGCTTTTCTTGGTACCACTTAGATGGATAAAAAAAAACATAATAAAAATGTCTGACATATCATATAGTATCTTACATGTCCATTCATACTCGTATTAAGTGATTGTAATGAAACTTAGAACATATTATTGCCTATGATATTGGTTATCCTTGGCCATCAGTACTTTTTATCTCGGACGTGTTTAAGGGATGCAGGGGTGCGCTAACTGTAACTATGGAAATAAACTATTATTAACCTATTTTGAGGAGATATACAAATTCCATTATTTCCCGTTTTATATGCTATTCGGAACCCACCTTCCTGAAAGTTTTCATTTTTTCTAAGTGTAACGGTCTCGAAATGCAAGGGGGGACAAATTACGATCTAATATTTTCTCCTCCCTCACTGTTCCCCTTTCTTACCTTTCTCACAACACCCGACTTGCCTATACCAGACGATAAACAAAATTTGACTTTAATTTCGCCCCACCCCCCTACCCCGCTCGTTATAGTTGGCCAATTACAACACATCACCCCCTACCAATCTTTACCCTTTCATAAATGTTTAACCATAATAATGTAACAATGACTGTAATTCGCACTACGAAAAACAACATGCAAGTGGTATTTGCACCTGCGAAGCCGGTAGGTGTATTTTTTGTATGAATAGTGTAAAAATGCCTAACTTTAAGTGAATGTACTATTATTAAATATAACATGACTGTAATGAAACTTAGAAACATTATTGCCTATGGTGTTGGTTATCATTGGCCATCAATATTTTTGACCCCGGGTGTGCCTAAGGGGTGCAGGGGTGTGCTAACTGCGACAATAGAAATGTACTATTATTAACCTTTTTTGATGAGATTTTGAAATTCTATTATTTTTAGTTTTCTGTGTTAGCGAAATTCCGCTTATCTGTAAATTTTCATATTTCTAAGTGTAACAGTCTCGAAATGCAAGGGGGGGGGGCAAACTCGGATGGCATATTTTCCCCTCTCCCTCTTTTCCCGTTTCTTCAAATTTGAAAAAAAATCCAGAAATGGAATGTACTCGACGATACCTTTCTCACGATACCCCACTTGCCTATACCAGACGAAAAAAAAATTTCGAACTTCATTTCCCCTCTATGGGGACCCCCCCTTAAAGTTGGCCTATTACGATGCATCGCTTTCTCCAGAGAATTATAGTACTTCTTCATCTTTTCACCGAATTTCATGCATGTAGCTTCAGCGGTTCGTGAGATATTTCATGGACAGACAGACAGACAGACGGACGCATGACCGATTTCATAAGGGTTTTGTTTTACTACAAAACCCTAAAAAACGTGTTTGTATGACCAACTATTCACAAGCCTTCGCATCGTACTGAGCGGCATCGCATCCCATCGCAGGC
This sequence comes from Chloromyia formosa, assembly GCA_964017055.1. Classification (NCBI taxonomy): domain Eukaryota; kingdom Metazoa; phylum Arthropoda; class Insecta; order Diptera; family Stratiomyidae; genus Chloromyia; species Chloromyia formosa. The sequence continues at coordinate 145,488,021 of OZ024815.1, read as the reverse complement.
AGTATGACGTCCGTGTAAGAATGATCTTGGCAGATGAGGAGATGACGGCAGTAATTCGAGACTACATAATTTGTGCCGGATAAGTTGGGTGGCAAAGGTAGCAAGAAGACTACCGACTGACTGCTCAAAAAAACACTAGGGGTCCCAAGACAAGACCCCTGTGGAACTCCAGCTGATATTGGATTTGAGAAGAATAAATCAAATTACAGAATATTTCACACCAAGTAAAATAATTTGACAAGATTTTGAAAATTGTGACGCAACAAAGAACTAAAAAAAAACTTCTTCAAACATTAAGTCCAGCACAAAACTAGACAAAATTGCTCAATGGAAATCAGTTAACCTCATAACCTCTCTAAGTTCCAGATACAATGCAAACATGTTTCCATACTTTAGCATACATTTCGCCACACTTTGAATTCAAATTCAAATTATGTTATTCGGTCATGACTACAAGGCAAACAAATAAAGAAAAAGAAACATTAAAAAAAAAACAGATCTCGCGCTAAAATCTGGCAAAATTCAGTAAGCTATTTTTAATTGATGTTTATTATAAACAGTTACGGCTCAGACGTGAATGGGTTATCAATGCAATCCGAAATACAAAGGTAGGACCGAAAGTATCTAATTTCCATAATCTCTACTTCGTTGAAGCGTAAATCGGTCCACCAATCTTACCAACAGTAACGTTCCCAAATTTTCTCCGGACGCCCGTTACCATTCCGAATACAGCGCGTGAGCTTATCTTTGTATTGTATTATCTTCCACAATCTTATTCGATCTAAATTCGGTTAGCAAAAGTGATATTAAGTTAAGATACATGGACGCCACTCACCGACCAATAAAAGTGTTAAATTTCCAAATGAAGCAGGTCAAAGGTGTGCCGCCAGGTTTATAAAAATAGGTGGTCAAATCATATTCAAAAAAATTGAGTTTCGTTTATACGGGTAAATCGTGATTTGTGGCCATGCCTAATTTACAAATCGGGACAAATTTGGTGTTTTGTATTTTATTGTGAAGAAAAAAAGAAAAGAAAATAACACGAAAGAAAGAGGGAAATGACGCCATGACCTTGGCAGAGATTTTTTTTGGATCAGCCATGAACCTGAATTTTTTCCGCTTCCAAAAATGGGTTGCGCAGATGTCGACAGCCAGAAGACTGAATTATTGATAAAGTTAAAAAAGATTCAATTTTCGGCGGAAGTTGACATCAATAAAAAGCACAGCGGAAGGTCTTGTCTCTGGAGTGGCACACATAACGATCATTATTTATCCCTTCAATCGATCCGCGCCACATTAATTGGTCAATAGCCCTCTCGTTCAGCTGCGCCCATAGAGTTAGTTTGCCCACTCAAGTGTCTAAATTGATTTCCTGTTATCAGCACAAGTATCAAGTATTTGTACAAGGCAAGATACATTTTCGATCAATAGTTCTTTGTTGGTGACCATAAAGTTTGTCCGTTTTATTGGGTGATCAATCAAAAAACATGGCTCGAGTGGATTCCCGGGAAGAATCAAATCTGACTGGGTGATTGGGAAGACGAGAACTTCTTTCCGTCAGACTATGCTGTATACATTCGGACCCTAATTGATATTCAATGTTTTTTTAGAGACCGATGAAATCGGGTGCTAATTCGTTTGGACAAGGACTTCCATACTTTTGATTTCTGATTTATAGTGGCGGCAAATCAATTAAATCTGAAATGAAGTCATAGTCGCCATCCATCGCCACCCATTGTGTATCTATGATGAAATATTGTATAGCGACTGGATCGAGCAGCCCAGAAGATTATGATGACCAATGATGACGATGATAGTTGTTGCCAATATTGTGTTGGGCAACACTACTCTTGAAATCAAAAGCATGCTTGCTGATAGATTTAGTGATCTTTTACAAAAAATTTCTTAAGATATGTGTAAAGATTTCACAAAAACTCAAATGATTAACGTGCCAGTCCAGTTGAGAAATGTGTTTGTGTTGAATCAAAAAAAAAAAATCTTCAAATCGTGCAAACATCCATAATAATCAGACGAATTGATAAGACACCTCTAGTGGGAATAACGGATAGTGAAATTAGCATATGTTGGCCGTAGTTTTCCGCTTACCGTACCGCATTTCTAAAGCATACCTAATTTTAAATGACAAGACTAGTTCTAGAGTCTGGTATTTACAAAAGTGATAATTTTCAAGACGACACAGCACACACATACTGGCGATACATCAACAAACATCGATAAGCACGTACCAAACTTTGTTCTACCAGAGATACTAGATACCAGAAGAGTCAGATAGGAATAAATACTCAACGACATTTTGTACAACAAATGTTTGCCCATTTGCCGGTAGATTTCGAAACTCGAGAATTATGACTGGATGGAAGGCATGTTGATAAGTGACTCTTTGTCGACCTCATTTTTTTTTTTCTTAGACGATCTAGTGCTAAACGTTAAACTGGAGTAAGGTAAAGAGTATGCATATCTTTGAAAAATAAAATAAGTGTTCTTTATCACAAATGGATGGATTTGCATGTGTGTTTATATCGTGTTAGACTTGCCGGCTCGTCGGGAATAATAATGTACACGTTACTACCAAATCTAGTTCTTTGAGTCATAACTCACGAGGCAGTTGAAGGATAGGTGCGGAGAGTAAATTAAAGATTTTAGTATAATATGAAATGATTTATGGTAATGGGCACGACCCAAGTGTAAATATCAATATCATTGGGTGCGTTTTGGTGAACTCTGATAAGATATCATGGATCTGACTTTTCTCTCATTCTCCCCATATGCCTTCCCCTCCGGTAAAATATGTACGGACAACTGTCAATTTTTAGATCTGAAAATATTCCCCTCCGGATCAGAAAAGTGTTCAGATCCGGAGGGGAATATTTTCAGATCCAAAAATTAACAGTTGTCTCCCGACTTGTCGCAGGTAGGCGGTTATTAACCAGTCAAAACCTGATTTATTTGTGACTATATGGTTATAAAGCAGGCAAAAACGGTAAATTTACCGTTTGGCAAACGTTTAAACACACTTTTTGTATGACAAATTCATTTGTCCTACTTGGGATCACTCATCACTCAGCCACATGGATTTGAATAACAAGACGGAGTGTCGTCTTTGTACGTACAAAATTGAGACAAGAAAGAACATTCTGTGCAAATGCCCGGCAATCGGGCGGGCTAGGAATACGTTTCACGGGCAGGGAACTCCCGCTAAAGACTTACTAGCCTTCGTCGGAATGGTGGAGGGTCAAGAAACACATTTGGTTGAATAGAATTAACTTCATAATTTCAAAATTCTTTACTTTGAAATAAGAGAGAGATTTCTTAGCGAAATTTTATCAGGACGATTAATCTTCATCATTCGTTCACACAAAGCCCGAAAATGTTTGCAGTTACGAAAGTTCTGACGTCCTTTTTGCCTTATACTGGAGCTGTGGCTATTGCAAGTTAATTTTTCTTGCTATGGCTCGTTTTGTTTTTCAATGTCTGGTTAAACTGCCAGTTAGATATCAGGAACACTAAATTAAACCTAAGCGTAAGCAATGCTCAAAATATGATAATGTAGTAGAAAAATCAGTTAATGCGGTAGAAAATCAAATTCATCTAGGTGGCTCCATTCTACGTCTATATCGCCTATCAGCATTAATTTGTTGCAACGACTTGCCGAACGACCGTTTTGCGCAAACCATCTGTGTGGTCTATTTGGGCCTTAAATCTTGCGCGTGGCTGCATAGTTTAATAAATCGCTTTATTGTACTAAACCGCTTCTATTGTACTAAACCGCTTCTCCGACGACAGAAGGAGAAAGGGGGAGTCCACAATTTTCAAAATACACACAATAAAAGTAGTTCACCCCTTAAAATGATACAACATCTTACGAGTGGCCGCAAAGTTATTCCGCCAAAATTTCGTTCATGGACAATTAATAATACTTTCATGCAAAAAAAACGAAATTTTATTAACTTATTTTTTTTTATAGCACTGAACGACATGGCGAGTATCCACAGAATAATCCTCTTTTGGGTTCCGGGTCACAGGAATATAGCAGGGAACGAGCGGGCCGACCAACCTGCGAGGCTAGGTTCTGCCCTTAACGTATCTTACGCTGTGGTTAGGAGACGACAGATTGAGCGCGCTAACGACGTGTACAACATCTACAATATACTAAAGACCAATGTCCTTCTGAGTAGGACTCGTACAGATGTGGCCAGAGTTGTCGCAGTCACGACGGGACGCTGGCCAGTGGGGTAGCACGCGGTCAGACTTGGCATTCCTTACAAAGAATTCTGCCGTAGCTGTTAAGGATAGGGCGGAGAAGGAGACCCTGACTCACTTCTTTTGCGGATGCTCAGCACTAGCCAGGGTACGTCATCGAGCTTTTGGCAGAGCGTTCTTCACAGATACATCGGAGATCGCCAGCAATGTAATACGGGAGATACTTTGTTTTCTCAATTTTACAGGTTGGATTTAAGGCAACGCCCAGGGTGATTAACCCCCTAACAGACTTCAATCTCAATGGTCTTTCTTTTGCGAACATTTTTGTGGCATCAAAACGGCGCACACCCGCGCTAATTGTTTTTTTTTCTAAGATAACAGCCACCCTAACCAACAACTAATCAACAATCTCAAGCCCAATGGAAGTTATTGTTCTATTTTACATGTATGTTCTCGATGTGTACTTATAAAACTAGGTTATCCTTTCACCATGCCACATCAGGTTAACCTACATTACCTAGTCCATTGCGTCAACATGCAAACAAGACGACCGATATCTTATCCAACTATCTATTCACGTAACACAATTTTGTATCTCGGGTTTCCGCCAAAAAAAACCGACAATAAATGTTACCATTATCAACGAATATCTTTCTAATGCACCAAATGCATAACAAAATCATTTTGAAACTGACCTATCATCATAACAGTGTGTCATCACATCACGTAGGTACACTAAGAACATAGCCAAAAGTACACAATTGTTATCGTTAAAATTAACAAGACATAAGTAATGAGTATTTTTGTCGGTGTTAACACCCATGAAGATGGCATAAAACATGTTCCTCTCTCGAGAGAAGCGCACAATTCCTTTTGTACAATTATCGTGTAGGTGTGTTATCTGTTACTGATTAGAAACTAATAATATTAAAAAAAACTAGGCATAGCCAGATACTCTTGGCGGTAGAATTGTAGATGAAAAGTGGAAATCGTCTCATCTTGTGTGTGAACAGGCTTAAGGTCAAATTACAGTGATAATTTCACGATTTTATTTTTTAGATCTTGCTATAGCAATAGGTAATGCATTTTAATGGTATTTTGTGGAAAACTGGCGTATATTGTCACTCAGCTGTGCAGTATATATAGGTATTGTCTAAATTCCCGATCGTCCACAGAACATTTTGCCACCGTGTAAAAGCGGAAAAAACGCATGAACATTAGCTCTATCCAAATACAATACATATTTCAAGTGTTTAAACTCGTTTTGAGTAACCGCAAATATCGTGAAGTCTTCATTGGCTGCGTTTTTAAAATGCAACTTGTTTCATTTAGCAATCAATTCAGCAATTCAGATATGAACCTAAAAGAGGAGAAATGGACCGGAAAAAATGTGCGGTACTTTTCTCATCTGTCAAGTTCACATGCAATCTGCACATGAAATTGAATGGAAGTTGCAAGCAACAAAACATGTTTCGTGTTTGACTGAACGCACTCACTGTAATTTAAGCTTAAGAGCTGATGCACATGATCGTCGAAATGACGTCGGACGCCGCGTCACTTTCAATCGGATAGAAAGAAATACATTGAGAGCAATGGAGTCATGCATAAGGGCCGCCGATAGCTATCTCGATAGATATCTGGGCGGTCGCTGGTTTCTGCACCTATCTGCGTTATTTTTACGTCCGCACGAAAGTTTTAATTAAGCCGGACCATATACACTCGAACCCGAATACGAAGACGGTCCCAGTGCACGATTTTCTTCAGATTTGCGTGAGAAGTTTCTTAAGCCATTAGCTTTAAAATCACTTTTTCTCAATCTATGCTTTCAGATTACCTTATGGCTCAAGATACTTACACAAAGTTCAAGTTCGTGTTTGGCGATGTGTAGCCCGACTTATTGATACATACTGATGCAGCGTCTAATCACATCATGTGCACTGAAACGTCGATAGGTATTAAAGAGGGAGATGCGAAAGTGATGCGGCGTAAGGCGTCATTTGGAAGTTCATGTGCACCGGCTCTAGCTCTCCCTCTTCCTGCCTATCGCTTCTCATCGCACATTTATCAAAAAAATGTGTACTTAAACTATAACAATATTTATACCCTAGACTTTTAGTATAGGGTATATTGTTTTTGTCACGACGGAAATATGTAACACCTTAAAGGAGGCTCCGGAGGAATGGCAATGTATATATATAAATGATCAGGGTCACCTCCTGATTCGATTTAGCCATGTCTGTCTGTCTGTCTGTCCGTTCGCACGATAACTTCCGATAGAAGGAAGCTAGAGCCTTGAAATTTTGGTCAAATATTGGAAGTATGATCTAGTTGGTTGGTATTGAAAATGGGCGTGATCAGGCCAAGAGAACGCCTACCTCCCCTACATATGTAAAATAATTAATTGTATCTATAACTCCCGATTAAATAAACATGAAAAGCTCTAGCTTTGGTAGATTGCTCACGAGGATGATCTTCTACTCTCCTGAAAAAATAAAATCGATCAGTTGAAAACTAACGGTAATTTTCATACTAACTACTCAAGTGCCCTAACCCCTTGTGGGGCATAGCGCGTCAACTGTTCCATGTGGCCCAGTTGACGTTTCGTTGGCATAAACTGGTTTCGGAGAATGCAGTTGCCAGTTTGCACCTCCTCCACATCCATGGCCACGAACATCGTCGTGGACGGGATTCGAACCCGAAACGCCGGTAGTCAAACCTGAGACTGATGCCTTAACACACTGCGCTACCGGTCGCCCCCAAGCTGCTTGAGTTCTAGTAAGTTGGGCATAATCAGATCAAAGAAGCGCCTACCTCCCCTACAAATTTCAAAAAATTAAATATTAATTTAATTACGATAACTTTCGATAGAATGACACTAGCGAGTTGACTCAAGCAACCCCTACCTCCCCTACAAATACAACTTCAAATAAGCGATAACTTTTGACAGAATCAAGTTAGCGACTTTAAATTTTTGTCGAATGTTTGAAGTGAGATTGGGTTAGTTGGTATTCAAGATGGGTTAGATCCGACCTAAGGAACCCCTACCTCCCCTAGAAATGAAACTTAAAATAAGCGATAACTTACGACAAAATAATGCTAGTGACATAAAATTGTGGTCAAATGTTTGCAATAGGATTCTGTTGGCTAATATTGAAAATACGTAAAATCCGACCAACGAAACCCCTACTTCCCCTACAAATGAAACTTCAAATAAGCGATAACTTTCGATAGAGTGAAGCTAGAGACTTGAAATTTTTTTTGAATGTTTGTAGCATGATCTTATTTGTTGGTGGCAATGTAGAGCAAGATCCGACCCAAGGAACCCCTACCTCCCCTACAAGTGAAACTTCAAATAAGCAATAGCTTTCGATAGAATGAAACTAGCGACTTGAAAAATTCGACAAATATTTGTAGAATGGGTTAGTTCATTGATTTTGATAATGGTCAAGATCCTCCTGAATGATTGCCAACCTCTTCTATAAACTGGTCATATAGGAAACTGACTTTTAATGCATATGGTCGTTACCAATTGGTACTTTTGGTATCACCACTAGGTCTGTACAAGTCTAGGGTATATACGTTTCGAAGCGAAGCTTCGGCCTGGTTTTTTTTTTCAAAATAATTTTTCTTTTTCTATTGAACGTCTTTGAACATTTTGATAGTGTAGAGATCTATAAAATTTATTATAGGTCCATGACAGCAAGCTGCTTGTTTTGTGCGTATATTATATAGTATTACTGACCCAAAATTTTATTTTGTTTGTGTTTACTTGTATACTGATTTCAATCCGATATGTATAGTAGAGTTCGTATAGGGACAAAGTCTAAAGATGCCTTTACATGCTAGTCTAAGATAAGTTTTTATTGATATGAGCTATAATACAGCCATACGATAACTCCTAGCAAAACGTATTTTCATTAGGATTAATAAAATGCAGGTTGGCCGGTTGAATCTAACCCATGATTTGGATGCTGAAGAAGCGATGGAACAGCTGACACACTAGCCTTTGCAGAAATTAGCAAACGAAAACCAATTTTTAATGGAGGCCCCAACGATGGTCTCTATTCAAAATAAACCATCATTATATTTGAAGAACAGTGAAGAAGGTGCATGCTAGCAGCAGCGTGAAACGTGAACTAAGCTTCTTTGGGTGTAGTTGACGCGCTACGCCCCACTGGGCGTTAGGGTAAATAGTTTGTTAGAGGTAACAAATTTACACCATTGCTGGTGGCGCATATTCAGCCTTGTTCAAATAAAACCAACGTGTAGAGGCAGCATAATAATTCCGTGTAAAGATAGCATAATAATTCCGTGTAGAGGCAGCATAATAATTAAATCCATTTTTCGGGTGTTTGATCTTGGACTAGCATTCAAGGGAGCAAGGGCGAAATAAAGGGCATCACAAATAGGGTATGCAGTCTTTTCACTATTAGTGTCACCATACACTGTCGAACTCGAACTCGAACTCGAGCTCGAACATGGCCTGTACAGATTGAAACAAAGTCTCTTTGAATTTTAATGTTTGTGTCGCCGGGGTGGTAAACGTGTTTCAAAAATTTCGTAGATGCATTGAGTTTTTGAAACACAAGAAGAACTTGTTGAAAAGGGATTTCAGGTAGTGTGGAATTTGAGGGTATCCGAAATGAAATATAGTAGTTGTGGGTGGTGTATGAGATAAGAATATGTGGTTTATGATGCAAAATTGCGTGAGGATTTATATTGATGCGTATACATTTTTGGTTCTGATAATAATAGGCGGCAAATGATGTACACACTATATCATTATCAAGTTTCCGAATTGGTCGGAATGCGGTTAATACTCTTATATTTAATAGAACTAGGGAAAGGCGTATATGATGGCAATGATTAAAAATGTACAGTGTGTTCGAATGATTTTTGTGCAACGATAGAGGGTAAGTGCATCGCATCGAAATGTTATAATGTATGACATGATATACATTATCATTTAAGAATGTACGTGGGATGGGATTTCTGGCATTACATGATGTGGGAAATTTATTTGATTTTTATATATGTACATAGCAAAAGTATATAAGTGTTAAGACAGAGAATATATTCTTTACTGATTGGTGCAAAAATATTAAATGACCTATTTTATGGACTACAATTAAGGGTAGAAATCAGTAAAAGTTGACATTGAGACGCAATTCGATTCGTAAACATTCAACATTGGTTTTAAAAGATCATTAGTTTGCAAGTTGTGTTTATTATGGACCGTTGAACATTCCACATTATGAATGCACATGAATGACAGATATTGCGTGAACAGTTGATTTCGAATGAGGTATTGAAAATACTCTTGGATTTGGTGGGTTGAAACGAACGCGATTCTTATAGTAGCCACACACCATCGAGCTCAGCCACGCCCAAACCATCTTCTAAATCGTGTGTGGCCACCATTAGTAATACAGAACCATTAGGGGTCATAAATTCTTCTACGTTTGTTACGATATCTGCGTGTAAATTTAACGTAACAAAAAATATCCCTTCTTGAATAAGTACATTATCTTTTCTGGGGAAAACACAGATTAAACTACCAAAATTCATTGAATGGTCAATTGGATGCTCTGCATGTAAGGACGCAAAATCTTATTCCAGGTAAATGATCCATTAAATGTGGACACATGACAATGAAATGTACTCCTATGCATTTAACATCTTACAATCGGTAATTGCATGAAAACTGAATAACAAAGAGCACGCAACTGAAACTCTGGATTGTGACAAAACTACATTTTACTCCCTTTCTATAATTAATACCATGCATAACACACACACCTACACCTACTACGTATATCGAAATCCTACATCATATAACATTTACAAAATGCCAAACACCATACATATTCCAATTCACCATACATCACACGTATATCTCGTAAATAAAGCCACAAGTCATATGCTACATACGAGTACATATTTTAATGATAATGTGCATATATCACACGCCATGCTTTAAAATATTTGCCTGCATATGCACTTACTCTCTTATTTATCTCAACATTATTATTTTAAGATACGAGTATTTCACACGTTTCCTAATTATTAAAAAACATTGCGATCAAATTTCTTCTACTCTATATTCGTTTTCGTATACCAATATGATGCCGGATACATTCGCATCTGTGCCCCCGAGCGTTTCCATCATGCGGAATTCTCCTCCTACTATTATCAAAATCTTATCCTCCTACCACAAAAAATATCTACATATATCGAACGGCATTCATCATACAATATCCATCCGAGTTCTCATCTCCGTCAATTTCAACTCAATTGTCTGAAATTACCTTCTTTCCAAAAGCCACAACGAAAACGAACCTTTTCATAATTTTCCTATTACGTTCGATGCAATGCAATCGTTGCAAGAAACGTGTATTCAACAACACCTTCTGATCTACCACATTGTCTTGCCTTTAAAAGAAAATCCCTTGATCACTACTCTTCAAGCGATGTGTTAAAATTTTCTCCGAATGACCCAAGATGCTTCGCACATATCTGAAGAAAATTGTCTGTTGAGACCATGTTCGAGCTCGAGTTCGAGTTCGAGTTCGACAGTGTATGGTGACACTTAAGGGCATCGTGTTATGCATGATATGAATCGAAAATGGGTATTGTAAGTCAGTTTGGTATTGTTTGTTTATATTTGTTCGTTGTTTTGTTATCAGCACTCGTCTTCTCTTAGCCATGTTATTCTAATTATGTACATATATGGACGAGTATATTTTAGTATTTATTTTTTTAAATAATAATTAGAAGCGTAGATGATGTTTATGCATACATGAGCCAGAAGAAAGTGTTTCTTTAGTGTCCGATGATCTCAGTAGATTCAGGGATAAAACCTACTCTGTTGTTTGGTGTCTTGACCCCTCCAGGGGCATGAGCGCGTCAAAATTTCTTGCGTTATATGCCGTGTTGACGATTCGGTAGTATATATATATTTTTCGGATGATGCAGTTGCTAGCATGTACCTCCTATCCGCGCCGTACTGACAAGATCGAAACGCTGTGTGAGTTCTATTAGTACCCACATGTGATTAATGTTCTACAGTATTTGCTGGGCAATTTAATGAAATGACGTATTTCGCCAAAAGCCTACGACATATACACTTTCAACTTTCGGTCGTCATGAGGCATGCGTCCACTAAACAGGCTCTGTTGGCAAGGCTTAATGGAGGCATGCCTCATGACGATTGCAAGTTGAATAAGTGTGGACATACATTTTGGTATTATCTGATATTTTAAACCAATAAGGTAAAGGACTTGCATAATTATTGTATAGCCAAAGGTAAAAAAAAAATCAAGCGCTGGGGGACATACACAGTAATGGCAGGAAGTGTCCATGTTTAAGCATAGCAAAGCTGGGGCGACCGGTAGCGCAGTGTGTTGAGGGCATTAGTCTCATGTTTGACTACCACAGTTCGAATCCCGTCCACGACGACGTTCGTGGCCATGGCTGTGCAGGAGGTGCATGCTGGCAACTGCATTCTCTGAAACCAATTTATGCCAACGACACGTCAACTGGGCCCACATGTAACAGTTGACGCGTTATGTCCCTCAAGGGGTTAGGGCAGTTGAGTAAAAGCCCTTAATTTTTTCTACAATTATGTCGTCGTAAATTTCTGTTCTCTTTTTTTTCATTTTATTTTTTCGTCTAAACACATTTTGTGTCTTTAGCTTACGCATATGTACTCGTATTTTCTTATTCCCCAATTCTTCTTATCGTTCACTTATCATGCTTAAGTTGTGCCAATGTTTTTCGTACTTAACACTTTGTTTGCTGACCATTTCGGAACAAAATCTCTGCGTATATACAAGAGTAAAAAAAAAGAAAAAAAAAATAATAGTTTCCGCAAAAATACATAGAACGAAAAAAATCAAAGAACTATATGGGAAAGAACAAAATAAAAAGATTTTTCTTCTTTTATGAATGAACTTTCATTCAGTGCTGTTTATCTAGATTTAATCTTTTTCAGGAAGAAAAATGCGCAAAGAGAATCATTCATTAGAAAAAAAGATTCATTTATGATGTCCGGTATCCGCTGGGAAAATTTGTTTTGAATTAAATATTATTATCAGGGGAAAAAAAAAAATAAATATCAAAAATTTGATTTAAGATCAAAAGCTTTGGAAACGACGGAAATCATATTGGGACTGAAGGCGTTACCGAGACAAAAATTGGGCTGCTTATCGAGTCATGGGAGTTTTGAAGTTGGTTTCTTGATGACGAGTATAGATAACCTAACATTTGCTCTCCAATCCAGAGCCGGCGGAATTAATGGGTCGGAAAAGTCCAGTATGGGTAATTACTAATTACCCATACAAAGTGAATAATCGTTTCAGGGGTAACTTGGACCCGGCAGATCTTTTTCTAGTAAGGCTTACTTTACATTGACCGCATGAACTGGATGAGCCGAATGCTCTCGTGCCACAACCATCTACATGGTTGTTGGTCGCCAATGTGGTTTGTTCATGCGTCTCATGCAGTTCATCCGGTTCATGTGGTCAATGTAAATTGGCCCTATGTGTTCTATTATTTACCCAAAACGTGACTTTTCTGTTGTTACATGATTTCAGGATGGCAATACTCGTATAGTTTAGTTTTGGAATGCAATCACTACGTTTATATCGCGAGACTATCTTCGAGGTTTAACTCAATCGATCTAACTCATGATGATGTAAACGTATCGGTCTAGTTAGTTTGAGTCTCCACTTGCGATGCGGAACTGTACTGAAAAATTGGGACTAGAAGGTGTTGATGTCTTCGCTAATGGCGTTGTTGGTGATCTGATCATTCAATTTTATATGTTATATAAATACCTCATACTTTTCTGAAATTTTGCATTCGCTTCATGCTTTGATTGTAGCGGTATAAACGCGCTTTTATTAGAAGGTTACTGCCTAATGACATTTTCCAAACCAAAGTCACAAACTAACAACTGACATCTTTCAATTAGTATCCTCCCGTATGGTCGGTATAAACACACCACGAACAAGTACTAACACTGAAACGATTTAGTTAAATCGCCTTTTAGTTCCACGATATAAACGTGGCCAATGACTCACTGACATTTTCATATTAGAAATTTCTGAATATTTATTTTAGTCAGTGCTAGCGAAAAGGTTACTTGATTTTCTTAATATGTATTTATGCGAGAACAAGAATATTCGGCCAGCAGCTGAAAGAATTGGAAACATTTCAGTTGTTAAGGAAAAAAATGAGAATGAATGACACCTATTATTGTTTTAATTATCATAATTTCGCGTTCAACTTTGTGTGAAAAAAAAATCAACTCAATCAAGTTATTGAAGTCTTGAATGTGAATATACTCTTAATCCTCAATTACCAATCACTTGCTCTGCCATCGCCTATACTCCAGCACTAAACTCGGATATCAATAGCCTTCATTTGTCAAGTACTCAGTGGTAATCGCTGTGATAATAGTTCCGGACTTTCGTTTTGAAGCATTTTGCTCCAAAGTGAACTCGATGGGTCCATTGTACTGTAACGCGCAGCTATCACACTCACACGCCATCATGTCCAACGGAGGCTCCTACTGTCTCCAATCGACTCTTGTTACAAGTCACATTTCATTAGATGTGTCACATGGATGAACCTATAAATTACACTAAAGCAGCAATAAATGTCCGTTCGTCCGAAACAATCCGTTCCGACCGCTTTTCTTCGTACAAAAAAAAAATACAACAATATTAAAAACCGAAATGTCGATCCGGAAAAAAAAACTGAATCTCGTGACATCGGCAACCAGTCGTTTTTGGTATAATTTACTATTAACGTCATGATAGATGAACTAGCTAAATGCGTATTGAAAATTAGTATGTCTACTGTCTGTAAAGTATGTTTCGACTTCATGACCGAGAAAATGAAAATGCATGGATGTCGAGATGCACGCATTTTTATCGAGTCAAGGAATTCGGGGAATTTTGTTCAGGGACGCGTGCAAGAGTTTGGAAGGACGCGGACGGAGTGATATGGAATGCATGCTCGCTAATGGGGAATGGATGGCACGAAAGACGAAATTGGCAGGGTGATGGAAATCCCTTTTTTTTCTTAATATAAAAAGATAAAAATGTGGAATGCGGTCTATTATTTTAGAAGAGGAGTCATACTGGGAGCCATGAGGTAACAAATATGTAACCCCGTGTGACCACCACTGGATCCTTTGTAATACCCCTGGACTCAGCAACCTGAGATCAACTCAATCGTTAATGAAGCGATGAAGCCGACCAACATTTACCTCTTTCAGGTCATCCAGATCGGTGAAGGTGTAGAGATCAAGGAGGTCCTTCCTAAAATGCTAGGACGAGGGCCAGACAGGTACACAAAAGATGAGACTTGCTTTCCTCCTCCTCCTGATGCAGACCCTATCATACGCCGTATCTCATTGATCGTACCTGCCCGAACCAGTCAGTCTGCTTTGCCGTTTCCAACATAGCCACAATATTTAACGGGCCTGGCACCCAGCACAGGGAGATGTTGAAGAGTCTTCCCATCGCGATGAGGGAGTTCAGACAATCTAATACTACCTTCGAATTTATCAAGACAGAGCTAAGCGTTTATAATGTCCCTTGCAAATATAACATTTTGCAAAACCAGGCTAGAGCTTCAGACATTGCTTGTAACTTCCCTCTGAAAAACGCTATTGAAATCCGGCAGACGGAACGACAAGCTAATATCTATCTCCTCTGAGTATTCAACGGCCCACACTGCCCGTCAGTCTTAGAACCATCAGTAAAAATGCTAATAATAGCAACGTATACATTTACTTCGGGAACTATAACGAAAAATTCATCTTTTTGACCTATGTACGTAACATATTCGCGGAATGTAATGATTGACTCTCTGTTCGCGACTGTTCTAACATTCCCCACAGTGTCCTATATTTCATTCAGTCTGCACGGGTTTCACATTTCATGTACGGTATACGAGTTTCTAACAAAAAGTGCCAGTGGTAGCAAGATTTCTATATACTCAATTGTCCTAACCCCTAGCGCGTCAACTGTTCCATGTGGCACAGTTGACGTTTCGTTGGCATAAACTGGTTTCGGAGAATGCAGTTGTCAGCATGCACCTCCTGCACATCCATTGCCACGAACGTCGTCGTGGACGGGATTCGAACCCGAAACGCCGGTAGTCGAGCATGCATCTCAACGCACTACGCTACCCCCCCCCCCCCCCCCCCCCCCGCGCCCCTCGCCTGCCACGATTCATTGTAAGATGCAGAAAATACATACATACAAAATTCACGGCAACAATGAGTCGGAGATGGCGAAATGCAAAAGAATCTATTCAAAGAATCCCAGTGCGTACTAGGCGTTACGGATGTTGGTTTAGGGTTTGTTTGAAATGTATGGAACGAACTGCCAAAAATAAGTTGACGAGCAACTAATTGACTTTCAACTCTGATCCAGATGTGATCCAATACGAGAACTGCATCATCGACGGTGCGTCGTTTTATATGGGAATTGATCTTGATCCGGCGAAAGAAACACGGTTCTGTTTATCGTTATTAAGAGAATAACCGCTAACCGTCTGCTAATCTGCGATTAATCTTTTGTAAAAAAAAAACC
Organism: Chloromyia formosa; assembly: GCA_964017055.1. Taxonomy (NCBI): domain Eukaryota; kingdom Metazoa; phylum Arthropoda; class Insecta; order Diptera; family Stratiomyidae; genus Chloromyia; species Chloromyia formosa. The sequence continues at coordinate 145,472,191 of OZ024815.1, read as the reverse complement.
AACCCCTGGCTTCCGGTTGAAAGTTTATCCAAAATCAAAACCTAATACCTGATGCTGAGATTTTGACAGCCAGAAATTCGATAGAAAAGAGTTTGAAACAAACTCATCTACAAATGAATATGCTGAGAGACCGTATTGAATTGTGTCCGTATTGAATTGTGTACGGTAGAATTCCAACAAGAAAATCAGCTGATCTTGCGATAATTTGAGCTTTGAGTTGCGTTCCACATATTTCGGAATGGTAATTTAACCGACGTATGAGAAAATGAAAATATTTAACGGGCAGTTTATAGCTTGGATGTCCCTGTTAGTTAACAAGCAGTTTAGCAGAATATTGAGAAAACGGGCCTAAGACTGTCAGCATTCAACTAGAGTGATACTTTCATAATTATGGTGCTATGACAACTTATTTTAGTTTTGTTACAAGATTTCCGTTATGAGAGTGTCGCAGTGCTTTACCAGAGTCTTATGAGAGCCTTTTCCAATCTACCTTCCGATACAATTCCACTATAACTCTGATGCCTTTTCTTCAAATCTGATAACCCTCTCGGAGCCCATACCAACTTTGAATCAACCGTGATTCAAATCACCTCCATCAGCAGATTTAAATCAAGCTAACAACACAAACATAACTCTGCCAGAAATAGCAATATGTACATCGTTCATGCTTATACTCGTAGTACCCAGCTGTTATTACGCTACCAATAAACAAAAACACAACCTTCGATTTTTAAATGAAATAAGAAAAAGAAAACAGATTCGATTCTATTAGAAACAAAACACAGTAAAATGATTTTACGGCAGTACAGGTCTTAAATAAAACCAAAAGATGTTTTCCATGATAGCAGCAGTTTTTGCCATTTTTTTCAATCTGTGGCTGTGCTAAAACAATATATATTGACTACAGATATTATGTAGATACATACATACATATTTCAGTATGCTTGATGGTTTTCAAGGTTTACAACTTTTTTTTTATAACATTCACTTCTCACTTAGCGTACTAGAGCGTTCATTTACATGCTTGTAAACTTGCTGCTTAGGAATCCGTGAAAATGAATCGGTATCTTTTTTTTACATTTCCCAAATTATCTTTTATAGATTTTTTGTGTGTATGTGCCGACGACGAAACGCGAAGGCAATAGAAAAATGTATAACCGATTCGATTAGAACACAAATCAAACATAAAACTATGATTTGTTAAGCGTGAGCCACATATGGTACGTGTATCTATTAAAACGATCTGAAAATGAATCTTTTGTTTATGTTCAATGACTCTGGCTCGCTCGACGTTTGTTTCGGAATGATTTAATAATTTTCCAATTCAAACGAGAAAAATTCCACCAGGATCAGATAATTTAATTAAAGATTTCACCAAAAAGGTGCGTTGAATCGTCTTTATAATCAATTTTTCGCGAGTACGTACTTGAGTAAGTATTTTAGGCGAAAAATGCTATTTTCTATACCCCAAAGGTCTATTTTTACACACAACGTTTGTTTATAGGCATACAATTTTGTGTTAAACATTATCGTAGGCTGAGCGCGGCGCTATTGCAATTAATGTAAGAAAATATCGAGTACTGTTGCTGGTCGATGAATTTTGTTTAAGAAATTAAATTGGTGGATTTAATGGATTTGTTTCTGGAAGATTTCAGGATTTCATGGCGATTATATAATAATCGGCGAGCAGAGGGTGCCATTCCCATTCCACGCAATGAAGTGCGGATAAAGATTTTAATTTTAAAATTCGACGTCCTGCTTTAGAGTCCAGGTGTTGATAGCGGCTGGCGGTATTCATGGTGAGATTTACGATTGTTCAACTGCGGGCGATAAAAGATCTTGCACATGATATATCCTAGGATACGAATTCGTGTATGTACTAAAACAATTGGCTGTGCTTTCTTTTTTCCTTTCCTTTGAGTTTATGCCAGAACATTTTTTTTGCCTAACATTTATAGCCTAAGATTGCTGCTTCATATAAACGGCCGAGATGGGAAGTTTTGCAGACCTTTTGATTTTTGTATACCTTTATGTTTTTGGGGGTGCTGAACACGAGAGTAGTCCGGATGGCGCAACAGTTAGCACGTTCGCCTTCTACGCACCCCGGTTCGATTTCTACTAAATACGGTAGTTTTCGATAAAAAAAAAAAAGGAATTGACGTGTCGGACTATGAGCCCACTCAACTGTTAAACGAATACCCATTTATGGGGTAAATAACTCGGTTGAGCCTATTGCTGATCACACACCTCTGCATAAGACATACCGCACGATCTAGAAAATGAGATGATGCTAACTCATCTCGAGTCCACGGTTCAAATTGGACTGTTGCGCTAGTTATTTATTTTTTTATTTGAACACAATTCGGGGTTTGGCAAAAAAAATTCGGAAGTTTTTTTATTGGCAAAACGTTTTTTTTTTGGCTAACCTTTCGGCGGTTATTTTAATACATATAACTATTTTATTCTTTCGTAAAAAAAAAGTTTTTTTTTTATTCCAATGATATTTTGGTTGCTAAAAACAATTTCGAGGTTTACCAACAACAATTTTGATCAAGTAACCCTTTTAGACCAAAAAGACGAAATTTCATGCTTTCGTTATTTTTTCGACAGTCTTTTTTTTTGCTATTTTGTCGGTTTTTGCTCAATATCTCCCAAAGTATACGTCCTACAAAAAAAGTTACTCCTATTTTTTAAAGCACACTAAATTTGCTAAAGTTTCACACTAAAATAAGCTTTGTATGCTCAGAAGTTCCTTGAAAAAAAAGCTCTTCAAAAATTAGAAATGTTTATTCTTAATTTGTAAAGAATGTTCGTTTTAATGATGTTTCTTGCCAATATCGGGAAAAGAAGTGATACCTCGAGGAAAATCATGCGGATCAAATTTGATGATAATTCAAATATCTATAATCTGAGATAAGTAAGATCCCCGTTTCTTTGTTAGTAAGTTAGCAGCAAATGGCAGCGCAAATTTGACAAAACCAAGGACTTCGTGGAGGACAAATGTGAACATCCTTAAGTATGTGTCCTAGAGGAAAAGCGGTTCTTAACTATTTGAAAGTATATTAAATTTGCTAAAATATTTAATTAATTAATTAAAACACAGCTATTCAAAAAATGGTTTTTATTTTCAAAAAATGAAATTTTTTCAATTTTTGTCGTTAATATTGTCGAATACTGAAGTGAAGTATTCATCCGACGAGGAAAGTCATCAGAAATGAATTTATAGTAAATTTTAATGTTTCTGATTTCATATAAGCGGGAATCCCATACTCCCATTAGTTACAAAGAAAATGACTAAAAACCAATATCGTAAAAAAAACGATTTTGGGAAAATTATTGGAAGAGAAAATGCTTTAATGCGCAATATCTCCGTAACTAAGCGTTCTACAGAAAAAAGTTGCCTGAATCTTTTATAAAGTGCACTACATTTTTTAAATTTTAATATAAAAATCAGCTTCGTGCGAGCAACACTTTCCGAGAAATAGAGCTTTAAAGATTTTATTTCTTTTTACCAAAAAATGTAAAAAATCTGCATTAACAAACTTTGGAGGGGTGCTTCCTGGAAAGTTCTGGGCATACTGAGCTAAATTTGGTATCAATTTCAGTAAATTTAGTGTACTTTAAAAAATATATTTGTATTGACTTTTTCTATCGGATGTATACTTTTGGAATGAGTCAAAAACCAAAAAAGTTATTTTGGTCAATATCCTAATTTACCCGGACGAATTTTTGTTGGAAAACCTCAGATTCGTGTTCAGCAGCCCAAAATACATAACGGTACACAAAAATCAAAAGGTCTGCAAAAATCCATCTCAAAATGCCAGGGTCCTGAAGTATTATCCAAATATCTGGAAACGTGACGAACGAAAAAATGCTTTCTAAATTTGTGATTGAAAAAGGATCGTTAGAAATTTGATAGTTTTCTCTGCGTTGACAGAAAAGTGTAAAGGGGCTTATCTTTAGTTGGGTATTCAGATTCACATGCATGTGTTATCAGCACGCAATGCCCACGATAGCAACAAACGAAAAATCCACAATTATAAAATCCGTCATCAAAAAATCCATAAATTTGTATACGGAAGTGAGTTCGCTGCCTAAAGCAAAAATCCTTTCTGCCTCCCCCCTAAACTGTATTTTCGCTTTAGAAAGTATGAACTTAGGTGTTTGGTCTAAAGCACGTTAGGTACTGCCTAAAGCGGAAATCAACTTGAGGATACTTTTAAGTGATGTGGTCTCTATTTTTTAGAAGCCTAAAGTACTCGTACTCATACTGCTGAACGTCCACAGGAGCCAAATTTTAAATAAACTTCAAATATGTGTGCTGATTCCATTAACCAATTCAGTTTTGAGGTCTGCTAATTAAGTCTTTTGTGACGAATATGTATCTGAAATCCATAGCTATGTTCTTACGATTATCCTCACTACATAAATGGCATAAATGGCACTACATAAATGGCAAACGTACTCCTGTCTGAGCAATGGCAACAACAAGTTCCACCTATCAGGTGTTTAATGTGTTAACCATGCAGAAAAGTAGTAGCTGCTGTATTTTTAATGAAAGCCGGACACTTGTTAAGCTCATTAATCCTGGACACGCTGAAAACAAAACGTTAAGTGCATTTGGGATTATTGCCTTACAGCTCAACGCTTCAAGTGCACTTTTCTAATAGATTAGAATGTTCTGAAGGATTTATCGATGTGCAACTTGTGGGCAGATAAAGACACGTAGACGTTTGACACATATAAAGTGTAGTTTGACACGGATGCTGAGATATGGAATTTTGAAGAGAAGGTATAAGGTCTTAAGTTTCGCTGAATGAAAAAAAAACCAGCATGCCCAATATAGCCATAGCAAGCTTGCGTTAAGAAGTCACAGATTTTTGACCGCTTATCCGCAACACCTTTCTATTACAATCCTTATACCCTTACCTAATTGCATTCGAAATTGCCGTATTCCGCTGGTACTAGGACAATTATTATTATGTATTTTCTTTTTATTGCAGATCCATCCCATGTCATACGCGTGCTCATTTTACTCCCCAATCTCTTCACACATGCATCTATGCCAACTATAAATAGACCCTAATCCCAAATGTATTTCTTCCCGAAATTCTCGGAAATTTCGGTTCCGAATTTTTCCTCGCCCTACTGTACACATATCATACAGCATGTTGCGTCAACTCAATAACCGTATGCAGTCACAAGTGTCACAGTGCATCGCTCGAATATTACTCCTGGCCAATGACACGTCTAATTTGGGAAGTTATACTCATTTTTATTACAAACAATTTCATTTTTCGAATTTCCTAAGGAATCCAATGCACTCCAACTCGGCAAGTCACAAAGCTACATTCGAGTTATTTTTACTACCCTGTCAGCCTGGGGCAATAAAAAAGCGCCATTACATTGCAATCGAGGAAGTATGGAAAAAAATTCCGATACTCATTTAAGTATTGTAGTATGTAATGTATGTACCAAAAAAGGAGGCAAAAGACCTCAGCGAATCGTCATGACATTGTGTCATACAACGACAGTTGCTACTCGTATCTGTCAAAGACATTAAACCGACATTAAGCATAACTTTTATAAAACAAAGGGAGATGAATGACCACTCACAAACATTTTTTGGTGGGTAAGAAAAATTTCCTGATACGCCGTCGTGCGTTTTAGTATCTGAAAAAGGTCAATTGACAATTTAATGAGCAATCGGCGTAACCATTCATAAACTATTTAAAATACACTATGTCCATAATACTTGTACATACAACAATTTGAGTGTATGATGGCCGTCCGCGTTAAAGCTTATATTTCTTGCAATAGTGTTGTTTATTTTGCGCGGTGCGACAACTTTCACTTGGAGGAGACAAGAACCAGTTTTGCGGTTAATGTATCTTTTGTATCTAGACGACAACAACGACGACTGGTTGCATATTTTCTTTCACACTGTACAGGTAACTAGCTTAGCTAGTATATGTGAGTTAAGAGTTTATTGCATACTCGGTGTAGAATATGTATGCTTGCGCAGCTTGGCACCCAATGCTTACTGCTGAAAAGCCATTTTTGGAGGGTCTCTGCGCGAGCATAAGTTGCGCGCTTGAATATTATAATAGAATAAAAATGTTTGATGACCCTAATTGGGAAATAAGGACTCCCAGTCAAGTAAATCCAGATTTCTTAATATGTCATGCAGTTTATGGTAGGTGATTGGAGCCTCACAGTGTGGTTTGTTCGTGGTTTTCTGCCATTTGTTGACTTGTGACATAAGAGATGAATGTATCGTATTTGCGGTCAGTTAAAAAAGAGGGTGATTGTTTTTTTCTTTAATTTGCAGGACAACAATTGCAAAAGTTTCAATGTAAATGTGCAAAAGTTTTAATAAAATTGGAATTTGTATTTTTTTTTTTTATTAATGGTCGTGATCCTGAAAGCGTCTGATTTAGTTGGTCTGATTTTCGATTTCTCCTCCATATGCTTTCCCTTCCGGTTAAACATGTACCGTCAACTGTCAATCTGAGGTAGAATATTTTTCAGATCCAAAAATTAACAGTATACGGCACATATTTAACCGGATGGGAACTTCATTTGCTCTAACCCCTAGTGGAGCATTACGTGTCAATTATTTCATGTGACTTAGCTGACATTTCGTTCGCGTAACTAATTCCGGATGATGTGCCCTTCCTGCTCCTATTTAGCCCCCTGCAGTCGGGAGATGTTGTGGCTTATTTTTACGCCCCGCACCACAGGTGAAGATAGTCAAACATCTATGGCCACAAACGCCGTGGACGGAACTTGAACCCGTATTGACCGTAGAGTGAGACTTACGCCTCTACGCACTAAGCTACGGGTCAGTCCCGCTTCCCGGATGGGAAGGCTAATGGAGGAGAAATCGAAAAGGTTAGATCCATATGATCCAGATCAGACGCTTTCATGACCGCGACCAATGGTGGCCGTTAGGCCTGATCACTGACCTTTAAAAAAAGAAAAAAAATGTTTTTACTGTTTTGGACGTTTTTTTCGGATAGGTAGATCCCTCATCAAATTTGCTCGGCCATAGGAACTCATCGCAGGCTGGGTGTAGAAGGCCGATTGTCAATGAAAACGGGTCCCACCGCATGTGTTATGATACCTTCTTCGACCGGCGGCATTTTTTTACAACCTTTATTAGTATTGCTTTTCCCCAGACACGTGGATGACTTCTTAACCTTTAGGGACAGGGGCAATGAGTGACGAAAATACCACAGATTTCTTCAGAACTGAGTTACATCAAGTACATGTCACTGCTTAGCTCGTTGGGGAGCTGATTTACCAGATGCTGCTGGAAATTCACAGTCCATTTGGGCATTTTCATATCTTTTTCCAACCGACCATTACAATCTTTTGAAGTGTTACTTGAAAAAAGGAGGCTAAAACCCGCTAAGATTTATATTTATTATTAAGTTGCACAAAGCGATAGGTTTTGAATGACAAAATCAGAGAATGGGATTATGCATACACGATGGAGTGATTATACTTTATTTGACTATGAAGCAAGCAGCAGACGGCTATAATGATAGCTATGATTGTACAGATATTGTCATCAATTCAATTGTATACTATGCATTGAATTTGGCTACATATTTGTTGTTTTGTAAAGCTAGTCGCAGTCAGTACATCGTACAACAGCTCACTGATCAACTAAGTGCTGACTATTGAAATCATTTTTACAATTCTAAACGGTGGAATCTAGACGAATTTTGTGCAATTTCCTATGAAATAATATGCGATTTAATTAAAAATGAAACGACCATGAATGGAATGAATTCATAGTGCAGCTACTTATCATACAAAACGAACCGAATTAATTCATTTAGATAATTTAGACAAAAAAAAAATATCTAAAATAGATACCTCAGAACGATTATTGTTATTATTGTTGTTGTTCGAATTTCCAATTGATGACCGCGATCCGGGCAGATCGCGCCAACGTAACACCCCCATAACGGCTTGTCGCACCCAACGGCGCTCCGCTCCTTCACTCGTATATGCCACCTTCTAATCTAATTTCGTATAATCCAAAATTTCAAGGAGGCTTTGTGCGTTTCACCACCTCTTCTCGCCGTTTTCAATTTCAATTTTGAATAGGGAGCACCTTCGGAACAGATGCTGATCTTTTGTGACCACACCAGGTGACTTTCAAAAGGGTTTGCGGTCTTCTCTCAATTCTCTGTCCTTTTTTTTATTATTTTTGCATATATTTATAGCTGCTATATGAACGTCCTATAATGGTAGAGCAGCTGCACTGAATTTTTTTTTTCGGAATGATCGCGTTCAGGACAACACGGAGATCAATGCTTTTCGATTCGATGCGAATTCTTTCTGGGACGTATTCTTTTTGTAAGTGGTCGTCTTATTACTCATGACCGATCTGGCCGTTAAGTGCGTCTTTGCGGATAAGAACTGGTTTTCGCCAATATAATTCGTGTTTTTTTCTCTGTTATTTTGTATTTACATTTGGTGCTTCTCGTTTTGCATTCAAATATTTTACCAAGGCGTCGTTACTCCGAGGAGGTTTCTTATTTGGAAGGTAAAATACGGCAAAAAGGAAGTTTTGGTTTGGTTGTCGGTTTTTGTGAGATCCATCAATTGGGAGGGCCGAAATTCTGATTTTAAATTTTATGGAACAAAAATATAGTCGACAATGAACGACTATACCTTGGTAGCCATCGGTAAGATGAAATCCATTTTGGATCGGACGTTGTTGTTCGTCCTGCAAATTTTGGCTACGTTGCGGTTTAGTTGATGGTGACTTTTGTCACTTTTCGATTTTCCTTATTTTACGGTGTTACAGATGATTTTCGAGTTTTTCATTCATTATTTGGATATGAGTGGTAATCTATGAACACGGCACTATTTCTTCTTTTAATGCTTTCAAAAGCAGTTGGTTTTAGAACAATTTATTTTCACATTTTTATCAATTTTTACTTTCAGTTAAACCACCGAATTTCTCCACAAGCACTGCCTTTTACCGGCTACTGAAAATTAAATTTTTCTAAACATAAATCATTTAAAAAAACGAATTTTCAAAATTTTTTTAACTTTCACAGTTAGCACTTTGCGAATACCTTTTTATTTTTTTCGCTTGCACACACACTCCGCGAATGTTTGTGCAATCAATGATGCACGTTACTGTCCTCGTTCACACGGGCACAGCAAAAATTTCTGTTTAGAAAAAAACACACTCGGGGCGACCGCGTACTATTATCAACAAGAAGCCAAGAAGCGAGCGCAACGTACACACGCGACGTCGACACTGCGAACGGCACGAGACTCGTCTGGCAAATGTTTGAGTTGCAGCAATGTGTGTTGCTGGCTTGCTGTTGCGCCAAGACAATTTCCCCACCCAAAGCCGGCTCATGACGTCACGTGTGCTGAATTAGTCTGCAAAGTGGTATACAGCGTATTCACAGAGTGTGTATACAAATGTTGCAAGCAAACTAAAACAGCTGAACACATGGTGCCGGTAGCTGTTGAGAGGGGTGTGCTGTGGGGTGGTTTGAATGCATTTCGGGGCTGTGCACCGAGTGCCGATTGCATTCCGAAACAGAAAAGTGCGGTGCATGCGCAGAATGTTGCATGGTTGTGTTATTGCCGGTATGTTGTGCGGTAAGTAGGTGGAAACATGTTGCGGGAATGAAGTGGCTTGGGATGATTGGTTGAGTGACGGACATTTGACATGTCGGTATTTTGATCGACAGGAAGAAGACTATTTAAGATTATGAGGGGAAAATTGGTGGGTTAATTATTAGAAGAAATTTAATATACTAGTTAACTTTTGAAGAGAACCACCTGATATACTTTGGGGTGGAGCGCCAACTGCAAAAGGTTGAAATTAATTTAAATTTTTATTGGAAATTCAAATTTTGAATGAATGTACGTGTTCAGACTTTAATGTGAAAGCAAAAATAAATTATTTCGTAAACTTAACAAGATTAAATTTAAAGCTATAATTTTGTTATGAAAAACCTGGAAACATTCGAAACTGTTTAAATATTACAAAAGAAAATAGGAAAGAAATACATTCATTACACACATCCTTCTACTCCACCGTAGTCTGGTAGTCCGGATGGCGCAACGGTTAGCACATTCGCCTTCTACGCACTTGGCCCCGGTTCGATTCCTACTGAATGCGGCAGTTTTCGATAAAAAAGGGGATTTACGTCTCGGACTATGAGCCCACTCAGCTGTTAAATGAGTACCCATTTATGGGGTAAATAACTCCTCGGTTGAGCGTGTTGCTGATCACACACATCTGCACAAGACATACCGTCACGATCTAGAAAATGGGATGATGCTAACTCATCTCGAGGCCATGGTTCAAATTGGACTGTTGCGCCAGTTATTTATTTTTTATTTTCTACTCCACCGATTCTGCGCTTAGAGCAAAAGGAGCTAATGACACCACAATCTGGGTCCAAAGGATATTGTTATCTAGTCATTGAAATTGGGAACTGCATTTTAACAGCCAACGTCACTCTAGGCTGTCCACAAGGAGGCGTACTATCTCCTAATTATGGAGTATTAAGCACAAGGATATACTGATGACTATAAATGTTATGGGAAAGTTTAAAGAAGTCCTAACGGATTGGAATTGTTTGTGACACTTGGTTTCATTCTGCACACCAACTTAGTATGCGTCTGTAGCTTAGCTCGGTAACGCACCGGGCATTTTTTGCTACTCGAAACACGGTCTCTGCGGTTCGCGCCCCGCAACGGGACCAACTATTTTTTATTCTCAAATTCCCTCTGAATTCATTTCTCCGAGCTTAGTGGTTTCGTATGGATAGTAGCACTCATCAGATCTTGCATCTTTGCAGCTATCCATGTGCAAGACGACCACGAAAGTGTGAGAATTCTGTTTGTATAAGCCGTGAAGGCGTGATTTTACTTGAAAACTCGACCGTGGAGGTCTAGATGGTGTGAAGCACTTATATTAACTCACTAGAGGGGTGGAGAGAGGGTGAGAAGTGGAGATATTTGTTCCCTGGCAATTTTACTTTATGTATTAATGTTCTTGCAAATGTGCACGGTCGAGTTTTCAAGTAAAATCACGCCTTCACGGCTTATACAAACAGAATTCTCACACTTTCGTGGTCGTCTTGCACATGGATAGCTGCAAAGATGCAAGACCTGATGAGTGCTACTATCCATACGAAACCACTAAGCTCGGAGAAATGAATTCAGAGGGAATTTGAGAATAAAAAATAGTTGGTCCCGTTGCGGGGCGCGAACCGCAGAGACCGTGTTCCTAACGGATATTCTCCAATGAGAGTCAATCCTGCCAAGGCAGTTGTCGTTCACCTTGCATAGATCTGTAGCCAATTTGTAGAGAAGACTTGGGGAGCTGGCCGCTAGCCCTTGTGTAGTTCTATGAATCGACAAGGCGACTGTGAGACCCATAATTGATTATGGAGCTGTCATTTGGTGGAATGAATATTTTACCAGAAAGGGGAAAGTTGCATCAAATAAAAAAAGACTAGCATGTTACACAGTAACGGATGCTATTGGTAGTTGCCCTACTGCTACTCTTCAGTCACTACTCAATCTTCCGCCACTTCACATTCATCTAAAGGTGGAGGCAAAACTAGTAGTACCGATACAACAAAACAACAAATTCGATCAGATAGTCACATAAGAATCGGACAAATTGAACTTATTGTTAGAGGAAAATTGGCTTGATGAAGACAAAGAGCTTAGTTTGATATCTGACCATGTAACCAAGGAGTCACTCTTCAACCGCCTATTTTTTTTGCGGAAATTTAAAACAGAGGGGAATGGAATGAATACGAGGCATTCGTCACTCATCCGAATACTGTCAAATGGTTTACCAATAGCTCCCAAATTGATGAGGGTAGAGGCGTACAGGAGTCCCTCAAAAATATGATCTATTCGCATGAGGAAGCACACAACGGTATTTCAAGCCGAAATGAATACAACTGGGATTTGTGCCAATGTTTTGAAACTTGTTACCGTGGAAGAAAGATTGTAATCGTTACAGACAGTCAAGCTGTTGTCACGGCCCTCAATAAGCTCTTGTTTATGTAAAAATAAACTATAACTATAATTCACTGCTACAAAGCTTCGCAGAGACTCAGTTTTTTTTCATAAAGTCACCATATACAAGGTCTCTGAATGAGACCGAGACCGAAGCGTATATACCCTAGACTTGTGCAGACCTAAGTGTACACTGAAACTTCAAATAGGCAACAGCCATATGCATTAAAAGTGTGTTTCCTAGATAGTTAGTTTGAGCAGAAGTTAGCCGAAGGTAGGCACCATTTAAAGATGAGTAAGCTCTTTTTACCACAACTTTATAGTGGAAATGGGACCCAGAATGAACTAACTATAAGCCACACTACAAACATTTGACCAAAATTTCATTTCTCTAGCTTCATCCTTTCCAAAGTTATCGCGTATCTAAAGTATCATTTGTAGGGGAGTAGCGACTTCTTTGACCAGATCCGACCCATTTCCAACACCAACTCATCAGATCTTACTACCAACATGCAGCCAAATTTTGAACTCGCTAGCTTCATTCTATCGAAAGTTATCATAGTTAAAGGAATATTTCATTTTATGACGTTTGTAGGGGAGGTAGGCGTCCCTTTAGTTTGATTATGCCCATCTTATTAAAACTAAAACAGCTTCTCCTCTGAACTTTACATGTCAAAAACCAGCTCTCTACGTAAACTGATTGAAGAGTTATAGACAGAAAACGTGAAAATTAGGGTAATACAGGACAGTTTGTATGAAAAATACTGTTAGTTTCCAACTGATCGATTTCATTTTTACAGGAGAGTATAAAGTGATCCTCTCGAGCCATCTACCAAGTTACTACTACACAACTGCTCTAATCCCTTGTGGGGCATAGCGCGTCAACTGTTCAATGTAGCCCAGTTGACGTTTTGTTTGCATAAACTAGCTTCGGAGAATGCAGTTGCCAGCATGCACCTCCTGCTTCCCCATTTATCCTGGCATTACACATTACGTTTTTGTGCGGGAAAAGCAATCCCGTTTCCGATTGTGGCAGGAAGTTACAGCGTTTTCGTAACGCATAAGTGTAAAGCGTTCCCTTTAAATGCACGCGTTCCTCGTCTCCTGCGATAATGCATTTATTTTACGGGATTGCTTTTCCCGCAGAAAAACGCAATGTGTAATGGCAGGCTAAGCCGCCTATCTGCAACAAGTCGGGAGATGTTTTTTTTTATTATTACGCCCGCAACACAGGGGGAACACAACACAAACATCCAACGTTGTCGTGGACGCGATTCGAACCCGAAACGCCGACAGTCAGACATGAGACTGATGCCTCTTCGCACTGACCTATTGGTCGGTATAATTATGGTGATCCAACATTGGACTAAATACTCGCGCTCGGTAGTTGTGCCGTGAATTCTCGGCTGCCACTCTATGATTCTACATCTAGACTAACATAGGTTCAATTCTCCGCGCGTTAATAAAAATGATCTGTGGGTACTACTAGGACTTCTACTTCCACAGCGTTCCGAGCTTATCATTAACAGACGGCTCGTATAGGGGGTGCATGTTAGCAACTGCACCATCCGAAAAATATTCTATTGAAACGTCAAAGAAGCAAAACCAAAGAAAATCCAGTACTCTGCACCAAGAACGTGAGCTCCATGCAACTTAACGCACACAAATAAACCTCTAATTCAAAGGCAAATCGCCTTTAGAGAGATAGGGGCGGCAACACTTCACTACATCCTTTGTGTACTGATATGGAACCAACGCATCTGCAACTTAAAGGCACTAGCACTAATTTGTATAGAGCCCTGTTCTTGGTACAGAGTACTCGATTTTCTTTGGCGCAGCTATGCGAGAAATGTTGACGCGCCCATGTCCCTGGAGGTGTCACGGCAGTTAAAAACAACCATTTGATTTAAAATTAATAAGGAAGAGTTTACATTAACGGCTAGTTGCGGATGAGAGACACACTGCACAATTTTTTAAATTTTATACAGAGTGACAATCGTTTCAGAAAAAAGAAAACACACACATACCTTTAAATGCAGTTGTTTGATCAATACAAATGATGTTAATGGCATTTTTGTCGGACTTACCTGAAAAGAGAGAAATGAATATTATTTCCACGGTTCGATTTTTATTAAAAAAAAATACATCATTAGAAAAATTATGATAATTTAATAAAGTATACAACAACAAATCGACCTACAGAAATATCTGAGCTAAAGCAGGGAATTGAACAGACTCAAGTGATTCTTATAACCGACTAATATCTTCGAATGTTCTCTACCAGAATTCCATGGACCGAAAGTCGACATCAGCAGAAATACATAGTACTCGTATGTAGATCAGAATACATGCAATTAACGCCAGCCAGACCATGTTTGGATTGAATTTTTATTGCAGCTTGAACACAAAGAAGATGTCAACAGGGTCCTGAATGAGATCGCATTTCCTTCAGACCAAAACTAGACTTGTATGTACATCCTTTGGGGAAAAATACAAGATAGTATATTACGGCTAACATCTTGAAAAAAAATCAAAGACACCCCAAATCAATTTCCCAATGTTGGACAATAAACCTATGGTAAGAATATCGATGAATCGGTTATGATTGAAAGTCGAACCCCATTCCCAAATTTGAACCCATTAGACTAAACACCATAAAACCGCTCATTATTGCCTCGTGCACATCATCTCATCCAGTCCAGGCGCCAATCCTTATAGCTCTGTTTATCATAATTTCAAAGAAAACTTATCATCATTATGACGGCAATAAAGAAATAAAATTCATTAACACTTTGCGTGTACCATTCTCCCGACAGCTTTCAATGTGTTCATGATTCTTCGTCTAAAATGATTAGTACCATTCCATATCCTATCATAAATTCCCGAGCTGTCTTCCTTGTATCTACACAAGAACGCCCGATGAAAACCCAGGACGACATCCGAGAAGAATGACCTGATTGAATCAATATTTCATACAATATACACTCCTGGCAAACAACATCTTTTACTCGAGAGACAACTTCCAGCCATACTTTTATGTCTGCAATGTCGTCTCCCTGTGTTATTTATGAAAAGTTTGTTGACACAACATGAATCTCTGTAGTTCAGAGATAATTAGATATTTTTCTAATATCCCTCTTTTCATCTGACGCCGACGTGACGTCACTTGCAATCATAATCATTCACTGATTATGACCAATCAGCCATACCCATAACCTGCAAAGAGCTCTCCATTGCTCCTTGCATCTCTGCATCTACTATCGCGAAATCCTTAAGAATTCAGCCGGTCCTCGTAAATTGTGTCAAATAAAAATTGTAGACAACAATATTATTATACTTCATCTTCGTCCATTTCTTAATATATTTTTAATAAGATTCTGTTTTTAAGGAAGACGAAACGACCGGATCTTAGTTTAGTGGAGTCTGGAGGTTATCTTTCGCCCAGCTGAATTCTGTACTCCATTGGGATAACAATAAAAGATGAGTCATGCCTCGACGTGAGTAGTATGTTCCTACTCACGTCGAGGTCGGACAGGACGACATGCACAGGGTACTTCAGGACAACACAAAAGAAGCAGCAAGGACATTATAGAGAGATGTTGATTATAGCTTGGGTGTTTGTAAATTACGGAAAAAAACAGACACGAGATTAATGTGAACAAAAAAATGTGGCTTCATTAGCGGGCCAGCTACCCGCCTGAGTATTAGCCATTTTAATGAAATTATGATAAGCGAGGGTATAATAAATTTCTACGATAATTGTTTAAGCCAGAAAAATAACAGGGAAATATTTGTTAGGGGGTTGAGAGAGCTATGGGACGAATTCTACTGGATATATGACCGAAGATGTTCATTAATTAATTAATTAAGTAACCTGGGTAACTTTTTCTAGCCATCATTGCCTCGACGCGCTCAGTGGTCGTGTTCGTTCGGTCACCGCTCTACGATCTAGGTTCGATCCTCGGCGCGAACAAAAAAAAAACTGTGTTTGAGTACTAGTAGAACTCCCATTGCGCAGTGGCGTAGATAGCTTTTCATCGAGGAAGGAGGGGTTAGTCGTAGGCGCTGATTTTTTTTCCAACCTTTTTTCTTAACGGGTTTACATTATTTTTTCTTTAGCAATTTTAGCAACGCATCATTAATTTTGTATTTTTCGAAACCGATGCCTCCTGCGAAGCGATTTGCTGACTGAATTTGCTCTTCAATGCTTTTAAAAACTTCTTGGCTCTAAAAAGGTCTGCCGATTTTTGTGAAATCTAAGGAATTGTGCATCAAATACCGAACTTTTCAATTAGATCAAGCTGTATTCTCATTGATTTTGTAGGACTACCTAAATTAACCTGCTTCGCAAGGGTCTCTGATTTGGTTAAACCACTGGATATTGCCGTATGTGCTTTCATTTGACCCTAGCTTGGCACGCAGCTGTTGGATCAGACTAGTATTTACGACTTGAAACTTTTTGAGCCAATAATTGTACGCGAAATTATAAACCCTAAAGGAAAGCAAGATAACGTTAAAAAAAAATAAGCTTATGTAATTTTTCCGATTTTCCCCTTTTGATGATTTACATTGGGGTGCTCGGTAGCTGTGAGGAATCGGTCCCCACTCTGGCATGCTCTCTCTCTCTCTGAGTCCTGTTAACCCCTTGTTAGGCACAGGACATTAATCAAAAAAAAAATCTCTGATATGCTATCAGGGATCATTTCTTCGGCGCGTTAATAAAAAAAAAGAAACCTGTTGGTACATTTAGAACTATGAATAGGAGGTGTATGCTAGCAACCACAGTATCCGAAATTTATATGCTATGAAACGGTAATAAGGTATTGTTCAAGAGATGTTGATCCATACCCCACTGGAGGGTTTAAGGTGATCCATACCCCACTGGAGGGTTTAAGGCAATGAGGAAGGAATGATTTACACACACCTGAGTTCTCGCAACGTTCAAGGGCCAAGTTTATGCAACTGCGGGAGCCGCCGCGGTTTAAAAATTTACATTGAATTGAAATGCTATCTCGGCTGCCGGCGCGGATTGTTGAGCGGTTTGTTCCATTTAAATTCAATGTAAATTTGTAAACCGCAGCGGCTCCCGTAGCTTCTAAACTATTCCTAAGATCGTGAACACAGCGAATGAATCCTAAAATCGTACGAGACATCCCCCTCCTTTTGTAACTCTCATAAATTCATACTCATATTCACCCTACACTACATTATTATTATTTGATAATACAAAAGATACTGAACAGATACAAATATCTTGCCACAAAAAAGGCAAACTTTTTGTTCGAAAAACTTTCACAGTTGTCATAAATAATGAAGATACAACCGAATCTGTATGTCTTCTACGAGATCCAAGATTGCCGACTCGTTTTTACAATTCTAGACATTTTTATTTTCTTATTCATACACAACTTTTCAGACAAACCTACTGAAGTCTACGGAGGTTAATAGGAATAAGATTCAATGCGACCAAAATCCTTGATAGCTTTTTTGTGTCCGATGTCCGTCGTCTATCACGTGGGCCTGGCTGGTTCGCTATGGCAATGGAGAGGTTGGTTGATTGTCGCAATGTTACTTACTGCAAACGATAAATTGCTTGGACGGTAGAAGCAGAAAACAAATGGAGGCGTTTCAATAAGGAGCCGATGAAATGGTTCGACGACAATAGGACAATTCAAGAGGACTGAACTGGTAATGATGCTGGTGCTAGTGGTGGACTTTTATTGAATTTTCTGGGGAAAAGATAGATTCAGTTGAAGTTGACTGGAAAAGGATCAGATGGATAGATGAAAGAGAAGATTTCGGTACATTGGGTTTAATTTACGCTTGATGGATTCTGAATTGACCTACAGAATAGGTCAATGGCGGGAGTTTAGCAATCTCCCATCATAATATTACAACCGCCTGAGCACAAAATGAATATTAGTAAATAGCGATAGGTCACTGATTCCAAATTAACTCTATTACTACAATAAAACAGCAAAAAAACGCTAGGATTACGACTATAATATGTTAAACCGGGAAAATACCTATAGTTTAGTAGAAATAAAAAAAACAAGAACTATTGGTCCGGTAACCCAGACAATAGGCGAGAAAAAGAAAAACAACACAAAGATAATCCTCACGCATATAAAACATATAGTTTGAAGGCAATTTAAAATTTATCTCGAAAACTTATTCTCATTTGCCTTAGCCCCTAGTGGGGCATAGCGCGTTAACTATTCCATGTTGCTTAGCTGACGTTTCGTTGACATAAACCAGTTTCGGACGATGCACGTTGCCAGCATGCACCTCCTGCTCCCATTTAGCCGCCTACCTGCGATAAGTCGGGAGTTGATGTGGCTTATTATTACGCCCCATACCACAGGAGGAAGACAACAGAAACATCCATGGCCACGAACGCCGTGGACGGGAGCTGAACACGACTGTAGTCAGACATGAGACTGACGCCTCTACGCACGCTATCCGTTGCTCCGAAGACTTATGCGAATTGTGAAATGTGACGAAATAAAGAATCCAAAATTGAGTGTGACACAGGTCACACATGATGCAGTGCACATCACATATTTCCATTCGCAGTCTGTCCGACGGCGCTATGCTTAAGCCTTCAAGAAAATGGGTAAAAGTAGCACAACCAGTCTTATCACTTTCTACAATACCCGTTCCTACCAAAATCATCTAAATAGTAAGCCCGTATGCAGACTGTGTCAACGGACAACGGTGCACTTTTGTTATCGTTGTCCCTTCCTAATTGTACTAAACAGAAAAGGACAGTGACAGTGAGATCATAGGTACGCTGGTTTCACTCAGTTCTATTTATGCTTCTAGGTTTTGTATGGATATGATTTTCGTTTCTACCATAAATTTGGAAAAATCGGTCTAATGAGTGGCATAAATGTAAAGCTTAAAGTTCTGAAATATTCGCCTCTTGTAACATTTCGGTTCAGCGTAGACTCCCTTGTCTGTGAAGGCGCGTTTAAAAAAAACACTCTGATGAGCGGTCGAGGAGCAAAAATTTATTGGCACTGAATGCAAATAAATCCAATTGCTAACTTCGACACAAATTACTGATTACAATACAAGAAGTTCAGCGGGTTTGTCCACACCTATTTAACTTTAAGTGGTCAAGAGGAATGCGTTCGTTGAAATGGGAAGCGCGTTCATGATGAAGCGAACCTATCTCATATCTAAAAAAATAGTCTTTGTTAAGAAAAATATGATATCCCATAGACAAACACAAAATCGTGGTCATACCACAAATACATTAAAAGTTTTCACCAATTCCCACTTAATTAAAATAATGAAGGTAAATGTCTTTTTAAAAAGTCCCTTATGCCTATGCTTATCAAGTAAATTAGTCAATCAGTTTTCAAGCCCCCGTGAGGTCATATCGAGTATTTATATTTCAATGTTAGTCGCGAATTTTCAGCAAAAACGAGTCCAGTTTGAAAATACATATTTCATATTAATTCCACAATTTTCGAAGAACAATACACCGCCAAAAATTTCTCTATCACTTTGCGAGCAATCTTGCATAATCAAATGGGAAAATTTATTCATAATTTCAATAATTCACAAAAGGAACATGAAAAAAAGATACAATCTATGTGCACAGCTCGCACATAAAAACATTATCTGTGATGAATTCAATTGAAGATGGAAGGTTTGGAAAATTGCCTAATGACATGAATTCTCCTTGAATTTTGAGATGAAATGAATGAATGCACTTAGTAGATACATACATACTTGTACATATCAGATTGTGCAGATACAGGTACTTCTGCAAACCATGGAAAATTGCTTACTTTGAGTGGTCAAATTCAACCTACTACGACTGGCCTCTCCTCATTATTTTGCCATTATAGTTAATATTCATTGCTTAGAAAAAAGATTTCGTACATACTATAGGCCTGGCTCAATTATCATTGTTATTCCGAATAATGCTGGGAAATATTAATTTTTAGCACAATAATTCTTCATTTTTGAAGAAAATAAATTACCGAAAAAAAATTGAAGTTGATGCAACCTTATCTTAAACCTAAAGGGCACTCTGGGACTCAAAGTAAATTGCTTGTAGAATACATTTATCCAGTCAATTGTTGGTGGGTTATTTACGTTTGTTTGCGCAATCAGACACAAATAAGACTCACTTTTAAAATTAAGAATGAAAATGGTCCACAGAGATGGTATGTAGGTTATAGCGGCAAGTGAAAATTTACATTTTATAGTTGTGGAAGTAAACATTCAATTAAGTTTTTTTTATTTAGTTAAGTTTGAGGAAACGACATAAGATTTGTTGGAAAATTGAATCAACATCTAAAGAAGAAAATGTAAATTTAGATAGTAATTGTCGTACGGCTTAATGTTACAACTAGTCAAAAAAATCCATTAGTTAAGAATTCAAAGTTTTATTTTGTAATTAAATCAATTTGTTAATTATTTTTTGTATTCTTTAACCTTTTTTTATTTGAAAAATGCTACTTAATGTAACCAGGACTACTACAGTCGAGAGACAAATTGAAACTCTTACACCTTTTTTAATGTTTCCAATTTTTCATCTGTAGTCCATAATATTCCCAAAAAAAAGTAAAAACAAAAATCATAAAGCATGATTTTATGTGCTCCAAAGATAGGATACTCGTACTTTCAAACTCGGAGAAAAATAGTTGATTTTCGATGTTTTCCAATGAAACGAAGCACAGTGCGTCAGTCCGATGTATTCATCCTTCCATTTGAGGATTCAAATCCAGCTTTGGGATAGGTTGTTGTTCGAACTTTTCTTCGATTTGAATAAAAATTACACATGCACCGTATGGATAATTTGTTTTCACCGTTTTGATGGATAATATTTAATCCATTCGGGATATTTTGACGCACAAAACGTATTTTAGTTACATCGAAAAAAACGTAGCATTCGGTATTCTCCATACCTACGCCTACTACTTCCGCCTCTTTGAGCGCTTAACTCAAGGGAAGATGCATTCTAGCACACTCATTACGTGCATAATCACTTCTCAAAACAAAAAAAAATACTACTAACGGATTATTTGGAGTTTGAAGAGTTTTACAGCGGCAAATCGATGAACAAAAGTCAATTGATGACCAGGGCAATGTAAGTTCTCTCTCTCTCTCTCTCGACTTAGAAAGGGAGCCGAGTGACATGAGAAAATTGGAGGCCACAACTTATGAAGGGGGAAATTAAGGCCAGTCGTATGAGATAAGGGGGTACATACCATTCTGGTTAATAATCTTCCGAATCAAATTGACGGCTTTTTGAATAGAATTAATTGAATTTCCGATATTACGATATTACGAATGAAATAGGCTGATTCGCATACCAAACTAACAAAACATGGGTTTTTCGAATCTTTTCAAAAAAAAGTTAAGTTAGTAAACTAAAACATTGGAAAACAACTTCCGTGAAAAAAATAACTTGAAAGTCTTAACTAGAGCTAAAAAGCTAAAGCCACCGACAACGCAAAGATCGCTTTATTAAAATAGCAATTGAATTTAAAAGTCCAGATCAAGTGCAAAACAACAATCGCACGCACGAAAGTGGAGCATGGACACTTTCGTTTACTCAATGTTGAATTTGGTTGGAAAACGAAAGTGAGTATATGGCTATTTTCGCTTTCCATCGAATACGATATTTCGATTTGAAATCGATTTTGTCCATGCATAATATTATTATGCATATTAGTGAGGGTTGCGCCGTTGCACCATTAATGTTTGCGGGATGGGGCATATGCACACTTTCGTTCTAAAGCAAATTGTGCACAGACAAAAAAATGGTGGATGCAGACAGGGCCGGTCAATGGCCCAGGCGAAGCAGGCGGTCGCCGAGGGCACAGGGCACCGACTTTAAAATGGCGCCGAAGAGGGTGCCAAGAGCGATGTCAAGTTTGAGTTTGAATTTCGACAATTTAGGGTTGAATTTAATATCATTCCATTTGGTTTTATATTTCGCAATATATCGGATCGAATGTGATTCTTACATTTCAAATATATGCCCGTGAACGATTCAGTTTCAAATCTAAGGGTTCAATCCCCAGTGAGAGTGACTTATCGCCGATAACTAGTACTAAGCAAAACCGCCCGTACTAAAGTGGTGGTTGAAAAGTCACTCTCATAACCACCTTTCGCTAAGCGGCGTCATTATTTGTGAAGAACAAAACTGCTTGTAGCGCTCACCAGAAAAAAAAGGAATCACAAGTTCGAAATTAGCAAACAATAGGCGCATTCCTTTGTAAATTTTAACCTACATATCGATGGTGAAGATTCCCAACCTCCTTTGTCAATGGGATTTTTTTCTCTTTCACTAAAGTGCTTTTAAACATCTATTCAGCAAGAACTTCACATCCGTCATCCCAAGTCGGGATCAGTGGAAGGAAGGCGAGTTTCCAATTGCTGACTCTATCGGCATATATACGGACGGATCCAAAACAGACGGAGGGGTAGGAGCGGGTGTCTATTGCGACAGGCTAAATCTAAGCCTGACTTTCCGTCTACCATCTCACTGTAGTGTTTTGCAGGCGGAGATCACGGCGATTTCGGAAGCTCTTATCTTTTTAGGACGACATGTTGTAGCTGGTAGAGACATTGTCATCTATACGGACAGCCAGGCTGCAATCAGATCGCTGGATTCAGTCTTGTGTACATCTAAGACTGTGGATTATTGTCGATCATACCTCTCTGAATTGGGGAGTTATTTTAACATTGTCCTGTGCTGGGTCCCTAGCCTGGCCTGGAAGGTAACTGTCAGGCTGATGAGCTTGCCAGACTGGGCTGTTTGAATGGGGAACCCCAACTATATGGTGATATCTATCCTCCCATTGCTTCTTGCAAACTGATTGTCAAATCTGAGGCGATTAACAAAGCCAATGCAAGATGGATTGATGGCAATACCTGCCGCACAACTCGATCGCTGTGGCCCATACTGGACGCTACCCGATCTGAAAATTTACTGTCGCTAAACAGAAGGCATATTAGCTCGGTGGTGGGTGTCATCACTGGGCATTGTCTCATTGGGGAACATGCCAGGAGACGTCGGTTTCCCTACAATGACTTTTGCAGGAACTGTGCTCCTGTCCAGCTTTTGCAGTGAGAAGGAGGTCGTTACTTGGATCCTACTTCTTCACTGACTTGGAAGAGCTAGAAAGCGCGGATGTTGGAAAACTCCAGAGTTTTATTGTTGGCTCTGGATGGTTCTAACTATAGGTACAATATCAGAAATATTGAGAGAGGATGTGTGTTAGTGGTATCACAACGGACCTATTTGAGGTCTAAGTGAGCTGTGTTTTGTCACAGCAGCCCATCTACCTACCTAAAGTGCTTTTAAAATATTTATACATGCATCAATTGTTCAACCTCCGATGTTGTTATTTTCAATAGAAAGCCGATAGATGGCAGCAACATCCAAACCTTCAATGCCATTTTTGACATAGGACGTTGGGTACCTTCACCATCGAATCCAGGTTACTACCTATGGCAGGATTAACATGCAACTCTTTCCAAACCGAAATTGTCATGGCGGAAAGTAGGCATGCAAATGCATGCAGCATTAATATTTGTGCGACGGGGCACACACTTTCATTCTAAAGCAATATTCTCCATAGACACAAAAAAATGGTAATGCAGATATGCTAGGACGAAAATGTTACATATAGAGCGAGTGGGTTACCTAGGCCTATATACTGGGGGTCTCAACGCAGCTCCTTCAAAAAAGAAATTGTACATGAAGGAAAAACGAAATAATCTATGCATGCACATTTTGTGCGATACTGAAGGTTATAAATTGATAGCCCCTTGTGTGGGCTCCGCTCGCTCCGCACATAAGGGATCACAACCCTCAGTATCGCACAAATACAAACGCTCGCTCTGGGTGCAAGGGCGGCAACCCCCACAATTATCAATTTGGCATTTCTACCATGGACACTGCATGGCTCGGATTCTATATAAAAAGATGGGTCAACCTTATAGTTATAACTAAAGACCCGATTTTCGTGCAGCCAAAAATCCAAAAACGTGCAGTAAAAACTCCAAATCGTGCAAAATCGTGCAATGAAAACTCCAAATCGTGCAAGATTGTGCAATTAAAATTTTAGGTGGTGCATAATAAAATCCAGATCTTTAAAATTAGGTCAGTCTATTATGGCATTGATCCAACGTCCGTCAAAATATGGAAATAATTGTCTTCACCTTAAAGTTTAAGGATAAAGTAAACAAAGTAAATTGGAAAACAAAACTTTAGTGCTGTTTGAGTTCTTATAAATTTCAAATTTCCTAGCATAGAATTTACATCTCAAAACCACAATAGTGTAGCACAAAACATTCACAAAGAGAAAAAGAAATTCCCTTTTTGCTTGGAAATTTTAACTTTTCCATAAGATTTGCCAGCAATTCAAAACTCTAAGTGTCAAAATTTGTGAGCTGGTACTGTGCATGATTTCCAACTCGAAATATGTACATAGTTGTTCACGCGCTTTTTGTTTATGGCACCCCAATCTACTTCGGTGGGTTCGTCGCCTGAGAGGAAATCATGTACAGTAGCAGCTCGCAAATTTGGACACTCAGAGTTTTGAATGGCAGGGAAATCTAATCGGAAAGTTCAAATTTCCAAGCAAAAAAGAATTTTCTTTTCTCTTTGTGAATGTTCTGTGTTTCACTATTATAGTTTTGAGATAAAAATTCCATGCTAGGAAATTTGAAATTTATTGGAACTCATACAGAATTTACTTATTCGAGCGACTCCATGTGATTTACACATCAATATAGGCCTCTCTTAGTATGTATCTACAACACAATGAGTGGTTGCCTGTAATCAAAAAATCACCGAATTTTCCGTTTACATGCATTTCAATTGCTGAATAACCGAAGCGCTCCAAAATGTGAACGCAGGCAATATGTGTGCTAATTTGGCACGAATATTCGAAGAGCACCGTGTTATGTCGATCAGTTGCTGATTTACGTGGGACAGTTACAAAAATATGATAAAAAACAGGTGAATATGCAATTTTGTGCATTAAAGATGAAGACTGTGCAATTTTATGCAGTAACACCTAAAACGTGCAATTTTGTGCAGTAACCCCCAAAACGTGCAATTTTGTGCAGTTACGTGCAATTGCACGTGAATCCGGACTTTAGTTATAACTCATGGCAATTGGGAGTTAACTCGCAATTTATTTGTTATAATCTACCATAGACTATGCTCGAAACGATAAAGTGAGGGGCAGACATGCCGATAAAGCTTTTGAAGCTAGTGAACTGTAGATATAGATAGGTTTTTATGTTTAGAACAATTAATAAGATAAAGTAAAGACAGAATGATAATATTATACATATAGGAGTACATTGCTGCAATACAGGGCACAAAATGTGCCCGAGTATTAACTGTATACCTTGGATCGCCCTAAAGAACTGCAGATCATTATTAATATTCATATTATTCATATGTAGCAGGAGCCCCGTATACTTACTTTTACACAAAAACTTTCACTGAATATCAGAATAACTACAATATATTAAAAAAAAAAGTTCAAAATAATAATACTTGAAAATTTGTATACTTGATTGCATTGTCTAGTAGTAGTTTGCTAATGTCCGTAAACTTGTACACACCTCATAATCCAAGATCTAACTACACACTCCTCAAACTGCAATCAATCCAAAAAAGCATGATGTACGAGTATATCTAGACATTAATGATAATTTTTTTTAATGCAATTTATCATCACGCCTTCCTCTGAAATTCGAGTTACTTTTTTCGCCTGCTGTCCAACAAAATTCAACTATGGCTATCAAGAGGGCAGGTTGAATTTACATTTGAATTTTATTTACTTTTTTTGGCCTTTCTTTATAAGTTTTATAACAGCTACAGCTATGCACGTATGAGCCATTCACTATTACTACGATTACGTCTGAACCCTTTCATACATTTTCTTCGCCACTTTGTTTTCGTTTAGACCGCGGTGCTTTTTATTTTGATTTATTTCATAAGTTTTGGAGGAGGCCCGACTATTTGTTTGAATGACAGTTTAAAATAGATATGTATATGAGTCAAAAGAAGCATATCTTTGTAAGCATGCATAAACATCGAGGACATTATGGCACATTAAACTATTGAGTGTATGATTTATTATTCAAATCTCATAATCGTCGTCGCCGTTGTAGTGTGTGGAATTCAAGAAAACGGATAGATTTTGACTATTTGAATAATCAACTCTCCACAAAGGCTACATAACAACAAGTGACCTTTTCATGTTCGACGGCGTTAAAATAATTATAATAATTTTTATATCTTTTTTATGTTGCTGTGCTGTTTCCTCAAGATTTTTAATAGTAATTTCCTCGCATGCTCTCAAGTTTACAATGCATTATGTATATATGGGCAAACTATAAAGGTTTCCAACTGTTATATTTTTTTTGCCATGCGTTTCATAATTTGATATGGATTTGATATGGTGTTTGCAGATCGAATCGAATATGTCGAATTGCTAATTGTATGCAAATTTTCATATTATACATGAATAGAAATTGATTGGCAGATGAATCAAAACATGTCGATTTTCATCAACGTAGATACAGTTATGAATTATGCAGACTTGAGGTAGCGTTTTGAAATTTGAATCTGACAAATAGGTTGTTTGAACTAGATTAACGGATAGTTGGAATTAGAAGTGGATGGATTTGTTTGAAAAGGATTTTTTTTTTATTTTGTTGCTGGACTTATGCAAAAGTGTTATGAAAATGCATGAAATGAAACTGAAACTCAAAGGAAATGACAAATTGAGGTATGCGTTTTCACAAGACAAAAATTATCGAATATAAGCACGAGAAATTTTTTTTATAGGACGATAAATTAATGTGTTGTTTATATGATAGTAACACTCTTGAAATATACTAGGCCAGTCAAATAACACAAAAAAGTGGGCCCACATCGGAAAGAGTGAAGAAATTTTTTTTGTTATGTTGCTGGGATATTGGCGGAGAGTTCATGGGGTACTTATACTAATACTATACTATACTAAAAAAATCCAGATTGAGGTGGGACTCCCACTTTTTTGTTGAATGCGCATTTCGCAAATCAGAGTTATGCGAAGAATGCGCTTTTATCAGTAGGAAAAGTTTCACGTCTCCGAAATCAAATCAACCTTAATTCTTTATCCTTTGAATTAGGTTAATTATGCACATGCAATGAACCCGGACCACAAGGAACCTCCTTTTATTTCAAAAAACACTTAACTGGTCCTTGTAAGCAAAATAACTTCAACGTCACAGAAAAAAAAATATATATTCAATTCAAATTTTTTGCAACAAGCATTGAATCATATCAGATAAATAAATCTCAGATCTTAAGAACTTATTCCGAAACTTGTTTTCACATTTTCAACCCACTTTTGGTGTGGCTATAATACGCCCACCACTTACTTGACAACCGTAACAATTTGATATTTTGTCGCTCGAATAAAAAAAAAACTGAATACATACTACTTTCGTTTTGTGAAAACAGGCAAAATCGCCGAGAAGAGTTCATGATGTAGTACCTAATAAATCTATCCGACAAGCGCATGTTATAAATTTTGACTTAAATCAGATTATCTGAAATTTTAAACCATTTTAATGTCTATGAGTATGCACCGGATGAAAAGTTGTCCTCATCCAGTCTCAGTCCGTATAAGGAAGTGCGACTATTTCACGATACAAGATCCAAAGATCAAAGCAAATTTTTTCTTTGTAGCAGCTTCTTGTCTATAATGAATTTGCATTTTCATCATAATGAATGTTGTGCGGCTCTAAAGAGATAGAATTCACACGTAGACAACAATGGTTAAAACTACAGTCGTCTATTATTTTTTTCTGAGTTTTATTATGTATATCTGACGAATCCGTCGCAGATACATAGATAAATGCATATCTGGTATTCTATTAGTGTATGCAAATTAACACTTTCATTTGTATTTTATCTGAATAAAAAAAAAAATTTCAAACATATTTTCTTTTTTTATGCATTTAATAACGCCCTCTGCTATTTTAGGAATTTATGGTTAGCGATTTTATTATTATCATTTTTTTCTTTTTTAAATAAATTTAGCAAAAATTTGAACGGAACGCGTCAGTTTCACTTTCCGCCAAATTTATGAGAAAACCTGTTCATAAACACACGAGTAAAACTAGCATGGACTATGTTTTAGGAGCTCTGCATCTATGGCGGGTGGAATTATTGATTAGATATTAAGATGCTTGTTAGAATACGAAAATGTTTAATGGATATCATTATTGCTGTTTTTTATTCACTTTTAATTTAACGATGGCATTGAAGAATGGCGTTCTTGACATTAATGAATGATTGATAAAAAAGAAGAAAAACCGTTTTTGATCTGCTTTGAATTCTGATGGGCGTTTGAAGTAGTCAGATGAAATAAGAAGATTAAACATCTTCATTTCCGTATTACGATTACGTACGAGTATGTATCTGATTTGTGAGGAGAATTATCTTGGGAGAAGTATTAGCTGTTTATATCAGTTCTGACAATTGGGTTAGCGAGATCCGTTTCGTTCGATCAAAGGCGTTGTTTGTTTGTTCAGTCAGTCATTCTTTTCCTTGAGAGCGTAGTACCTTTCGGACGCGGCCTTTACTTTGGTGTGTTTTTTAAAACATTTATCTGGCGCAGGTTAGGGTATCTCCATGCATTACAACAACAACTTAAACCTGTAAGTGGGGTGGGTAACCTGCACTCGATAGAGTTTACAATTGTACCAAAAAACGCGCCTATTGGTATGCTTGTCGTTAATTGGACAATTGGTGGCAAGTTCCGACGATGATGCATTAATCAATTTATACAGTTTATTCGTAATTTAGGCGGCCGTATTCATAATTGCTTACCACATGAACAGAAAGGAACAAATTCTGAAAGCAACTGTCAATTTTAATGCCAATCAGCATAGACAACGCGACCGGTAGCGCAGTGTGTTGAGGCATCAGTCTCATGTTTGACTGCCGGCGTTTCGGGTTCGAATCCCGTCCACGACGACGTTCGTGGCCATGGACGTGCAGGAGGTGCATGCTGGCAACTGCATTCTCTGAAACCAGTTTATGTCGAGAAACGTCAACTGGGCCACATGGAACAGTTGACGCACTATGCCCCACAAGGGGTTAGGGCAATTGAGAGAGAGAGCATAGACAACATGACATTTAAAAACTTAACCTGTGTTGTGATGATGATGGCTCGGTGTGTATGTACCTAATATGTGCATGTAGGGAGCTCCTAAAGCGAGATAGATATCGAGCTGCAATTGCGCCGATTTTAAGTCGATCTGTCTCCGGGAAAACGAATATCGTGTCGGTTATTAGTCATACTTATGCAGAGTTCGAGTTGATGTCAAGTTGACCCGTTCCTGCGGCAGCCAGTAATACGCACCGAAGCGACCCGTTGCATCAGCAACGGCCAAGAACTCCCAAACCCCTTCAATGCCAGACGCGATGCTACTATAACAACAACAATATGTTAAGCTGATCCTTGAGCAAAACATCTTACACCGATATACTCGTATTAGCGAATCTACCTTTAGTCGCTGGAGAACTGCATCGTAGTCCGCTATTAAACATTTGCGTGTTAAAATCAGCTAATAATGAACACGTGACGCCAGGCATTCCAAACACAGCAATGGTCTCTTTTAGAAAACAGTTTCTTTTTGCGGTTACGTTTTGCGCAAAACTCTTTTTGTTTAAACTGTAAACTGAGAGTGCCACTTTAACTGCTTATCTGCATTCGATATCTCTTGACTTTACAATTCGCTGTTAATAGCAATTCAATATCAATAGTTTTTAAAATGTTTCTGAGGCAAAATGTAAAATTTTTCGATTGCAATAGAACAAAATTGTACATTGTGATCTTTGCACTGACACAAACGTTTCGTCGCATATTTCCACACGTGTCGTGGCAAAACACTAATAAACTATGACATTTCACTATCGCCAATATGTCTAAGCCAATCAATCATTTTTCCAAAATACGATAGATAATAGACACGTGGTACAAACAATCTGCTCAAATATACATATTTATCACCGGCCCCTTCCTCTACATCGCCACCTAATTGGGTTCATTACTTCTGCAAACAACATACCACATGTTGTCGATATGTATCCTTGCACAAACATTCACCGCAATCATAAAGGAATCTACAAAAAAAACTTGCAATGCAGAGCCAAACTATTAGCTAGACCGTAACTAGATAGGCAGTAATTGTCCTTTCGTCAGTATCTTATAACAATGTGAAAGTGCCGACGTATGATTGATTAAGAATTCATTGACGTCGCACTATATTTTTAGAGAATATTGATTTTGAGCCAATCATTTATTTATTCAGAGAAAACTCCACATATTACCAAGGGTTATTATCGCTTCATCAGTAAACAGTTAGAAGACTTTCAGCGTAATCGGTAACGGTCGCTCTATGACATTTCGAGAGCAAATAGAGCAAATATTCTTGGCGCCCAATGTGAGACAAAATATATTGTATCTATTACAAAGGAGGACTCTTTGAACCTCTATACTAAAATATTTTAGTAGACCTAAATTCTAGAATTGGTCAACTCCGTACTGTATACGCATTTTTGCTAGTAAAACAGTGAAAGGATTCCTTGCATTTCGAATAAAAGCGATATGAGAGACACCTACTTCTGTTCTGCTTCTTAAGAACTATTTTACTGTTTCGGCCAATTTGCAATTTATTTGTGAACTAGTTATGATTTCTCAATGTGCTCGCTTGACACTACTTTGTCTAGAGTGTAAGTAAGTTTAGGAGGGGATGAATTACGAACACGCGCACACCGGAATCCTATCCTATTATAGCCTGTGTATTATTTTGATGTATAAACCATAAAACTGTAAAGTTTCATCAAAATCCGTTCAGTAGTTCTTGCGTGAAAGCGCAACAAACATCCATACATCCTCACAAACTTTCACATTTAAAATATTAGTAGGAAGTAGGATTAGTTTGATTTGAGTTTGGACTCGATTGATGACCGAGAGGTCTCGGTAGCATCCTAAAACGCAGAGTTCTAGGGGATCAACTCTTCGGTTTCGTAGAGGACAATATCTGAGCTAGCAGCTCCTGAAAAACTGGAAGACAAGATAATTCAACCATATGGATTTAAAAACTTACAGAAGCTATATCTGAAAGGACAAAGAAGCTGACAAAAAATTGGGTCATTCGAAACAAATGTGGGTGCAGCAGACCCTTTTAAGTCAGCTCAAACAAGCTGTTTTGAAATTCTCATCAAATGAATGCATATGCATTTTTTTTCAGCAAAACATACGAGTATATTTTCAAGGAAACCTATTGTCTTGCCATCTTCAACATTATGCTTGGGTTTTCTTCCCATGGTTCACCACTCTTTTGAGCCATTTTACAAACTATAGTGCAAGCAGCAAGACGCAACACCCATTAAAATCGCACTTCCAAGATCCTGTTAAAAACACATTACGTGTGTGCCGCATACGATGCATCTAAAAATCTATAAAAGGTTGCATTCTGCTCCATCAGGTAAATGAACAGGAAAATTAAGAAAATGCATGTGCATTTAAACAATGCCTGGTGAGTGGTGTGCTGATGAAAAACGCTGCGAATAATTGTTGTGACTTCTTTTTTTCCTTGGCGTGGAAAAACGACGCTCCACTCAGACTGTCAGCAGTTTAGTATCTTTTTCTGTATGTAGCGGGGTGTGAATAGACGCGAACAAAAGTCGTATCAAGATAAAAGTTTGCACATTTTGATGTATGTAGATAGCTTTGATTACTTGCCCATATGAGCAATACATAGTAGTAGCGGCAGACTACCAACAAGTGATAATTATGGGAATGTGAAAAATTTTCTTATAGGAAAAACTACTAGCTCAGTAAAATAACTGCAAATCAAGAGTTCCTTGACCTCTACTACAAGTATAACTACCGGCTGTTAAGATCTTTTTATACGTTAGACGCACCAGCCATTAGAGCACGCATTAGATCACGCAGTAGGCCACCTATCAGACTGGCCATGAGTGGTTTACCTATCAAATGAGTCATTAGACCACCTATTGAGCTACTACGAAATGTAGTCTAATAGGTGGTATAATGCGTGGTCTACTGTCTGGTCTGATAGATGGTCTAATGCGGCTGGTTGGTCTTATGTGTAAAAAGCCATTTAGTGTTATAGTATGGAAAGGCTCCCTGTCGTTTTTCACCCGCATAGGGTGTGGCGGTTATTGACCTACCATTAAGTACTTTTCTACTAACGGAACGGAAACTCAACAGTGCCCAAAAAAAGGGAAACTTAAGAAAAAAACACTTTTACTTCTGCCCTACGTATACATAGATCTGGGGAAATTTGGGACGATGCGAATGGGCTTCTACAAACTAACCGCACACTTTTCATTTTTTATATTTCATTTCAATTATGTTTTGGTTGCTAATTAGTCCTTTGGCATGTTGCGGTTGCGGTATCTTTTATTTTTGTTCAGTCTTGCGAAAATTAAAGTATATGTCTATTAAACAATGTGCAATCGGAGTGCAAATTAGATGAATACGCTTGCGACCGTATGCCGACGACTGTCTGCTTCTTTGGAAAATTTCTCAGATTTTCTCGGTATCAAAGTATCTACGAATAAGTTTATGTAAATGATGGCGGTTTTAAAATAATAATGGTTGGTCTTTAGATTGTTAATGGATATGTCAGATGCAGCAGGATATCCGACTTTGCAGTGGGGCAGAAGATGCTTATGTTGGGAGTTAGAGGCGGTTGGATAATAACTGTTGGCTGGCCGATTGTCGGGAAATTCACAGATAAAGATGTAGACGTAGACTGGTAGACTTGAGGAAATCAACGCTAATTTTCCTAATTTATTACATTTGGATTAATGCAACTTCGATGTACAATAGATACATGGTGAAACAAGGCACTACAAGTTATGATTTCCATTCAGGGAATTTCAAATTTAACGTTTGCATAATGAAATTCAATTTTAGTTTTCCGTGTGAACGCCGTGGCCATGTCTACACTCTGTTGTGTGAGGTGTAACAGTAACCCAAGTATGGCTTTGAGTAGATGGTCTGTAAAATCAAAGCTAGTGCGCGGAGATGCCAGTGTACTTCAACGAGTGGGTGCTCTTACGGGGGTACATATATACGAGGTTCCTGGACAATGCCAACGGGATTGCCGGGAATGAACAGGCAGATGAATTAGCCAGAACGGTCACGGCGACTCCCTTATATGACCCAGAAGCCTTCTGCGAGATTTCATTATGCACCGCTAGAAAACGCTTTAGGGATTGGGAGCGTACTGAAGCCGCCACCACCTGGGAGAGTCTTCCGTGCCTTAGAAAGGCCAAGCTGTATTTCAGGCTACACAAGAAGCAGATCTTCTGATTTGCTTCAATTTAACCGTAATAAAGTTAGAACACCCGCGTGTTCTTAGGTTAGGTTAGCTAGAGTGGTAGCCTGACAGCTCCACATAGACCGCTGGGGTCCACAGCGACACCACATGTTTCAGGTACTCATCCCGTGTCGTTGCTAGCCCTTACCAGAAGATCGTTGTTGAGCTGGAAGAAACCTGATTCGTTGGCAAAGCGCAAGAGGCTTCTCCAACTGAGTCCTGCAACTCCTTCAAAGTCGTTGAAAAAGTAAGCTCCTAGGCACCTTAATCTTCTTCTAGCGACTGCAGGACATTCGCATAGAAGGTGCTTTAGAGTTTATTTCGTGTTTGGTATCTGACAATTCCTGCAGTCATCGTTAGTTAATTAGCTTTAGTCTGTACACGTGTTCCCCTATCAAGCAGTGGCCCGTTAGTATACCCACTAATTGTGCACACTGACTTCTGGGTAGTCCTAAGAGGCTTTTGGTTTTCCTTTTGTCATAAGAGCTCACAAATATTTTCTTTATTCTGTAGCCATTTTTGTTAAGCCAGTTAGCGTTGGCTTTTCGTACACATTGTTGTCCAGTATCTTCTTGCATGTTTGTATTAGCGTCGGCAGCTCTTGGGCTGTCCCTCGTTCGAGGCTAGCCCCCTGTTTGGCTAGCCCATCCGCTATTTCGTTACATAGAACTTCGCTATGGCCCGGAACCCACCGGAGTTCCACGGTCCTAGCTGATCCCAGTGCCTGTAGAGCTGTTAGGCAGTTATGCACTATCTTCGACTTGATAATAACGGACTGTAGCGCCTTTACTGCTGCTTGACTGTCCGAATGTATAACGATTCTACCCTTTTTCCGGGATAATATCATCACCTCGGCTGCCTTTTGCATCGCAAGCACATCCGCCTGAAAAATGCTACACTCATTCGGCAGTCTGAAGGATAGGCTGCATGGAAGTTCCGATGACTAACTATACTGCTGCACCAACTCCGGCTTCCATTTTGGAGCCATCCGTGTACAGCTTCAACTACCGGGATATGTTCCCTATCGGGTATGTTGACTCCGGAATATGCTGACTCCGAAGTTCATATTGAAACCTACTTGTGGTTTCATATAATCAGTCATTGCGCGTGTTTCTAAAACCATAGGCATAGTGGAGGACAGCAGCTGTCGATTCTGTAATGACGAAACGTTAATTCATATTCTCTGTGATTGTGTGGCGTTAACCTGTTACCGCAAGGATAGTCTTGGGGTCGCGTTCCTCGAACCAGATGATATAGTCGCTTGGGCTTTTAAGTAACTTCATCAGTGCGATCAAGCTTGATCGAGAAGCTTAGTCTTGATAACACGATGGACTTTTCGGTCTCAGTGCTTGTGAACCCCTTTGGCGCATAGCCCTTTGCTCCTATCTACCAATCTAAGTCACAGCCTTTTCCGACAAATTCTGCGAAGGCAAGGGCAGAAGGTGAATGCTACAGCAACCTGCATCGTCCGAAACCAGTTATATGCCAACGAAACGTCAACTTGACGCGCGTGTGCCCTACTAGAGGTTAGGGCAAATAGTTCTATAATTGAAACAGTCCTCTGACGAATATATTTTTATAAGGATTTTAAGCTGTGACTGTGCCCCCCCCCCCATCAAACTAGGCGAGTATTTCCATCCAGTATTACAGTAAATTAGCGTTCTCTGTTAATAACTAACTCTTCGAATAAATAAATGAGATTTAATTCAATTTGCTACTAATTTTCCCAGTTACCTAAATCTCATGAAAGACAAGTGCTGTCCGTGGGTAGAAATAGGGACACAGTAATTAAAAGGAAATTAAGGAGTTTCCGCAAAATTTTTCAAAAATGAAAATTCAGTCCCCAATATATATACGTATACTTCTTACAATCCTCATAAATATGATAATAACGATGAAATCATTCCATGGATCAACGCTAACACCACTCAACATGAAGCAGTCAAAACTTATCATAATGATAAAATACCACTTTAAAATTCACTTGCAATATGCGGTGCTCTAAATCAGGACTTGAAAAAAAAATGGTATCTGTGGCTGCTATCATCATAATTCCCGGCCAACCAACATTATCCAAATACACGTAATCCTGCTGGGCGAAAACATATTACGAAACCCTCGAATGAGAGCAGGTCAACTTCCCGGGGGCTAAGTGCAGCAACACCAGTGGGCGACGCGACGCGACGGGCGAACTTTAAAAAACATATTATCCACCATCCACCATGATTACTTCTTAAGAATCGCTTAAATAGGATATTCTCAACGAGGACCCACTAGGACTCCCTCCCCTTTCCACCACCGTCGTCGTCGGGTCGTTTTAAGGTTTGAAACATTTTCTCCTTCAGTAAGTTATGTAGTGTGATTGGTTCCCTTTTCGTGGATCGAGCTACTTGCTTGATATTTTTTTCTGCGGTTAAATCCTTTCCAGATTTCGGTCGGAAAAAAAATCCCGAAAAATATGTGAAAATTGCTGACAAGCATAATCTTTTCTCTGACTGTCTATTTTTATTTTTCGGTTTGCGGCAAATTTACCCACACGACCCCATTTCGCTCATCCTCAGAGACGTGTAGCGAAAAAACAGGATTTTTTCTTACGACCCACTCGTGTGTGTGGTATAAGACGATTTGAAAAACGACTTTAATCTGAAATTTATTATTTTTTATCGTTTTCTATTTTTTCGCTTTCTTCGTATTTATTGAGGACTTTGCGGTGTTTTCCAACTGCTCACATATTTCTTGGCGAATGATCTAGAGAGGGTGCCTGGGCTAAGTAGGAAGTTGAACAAGATTGTTGGTTCACGTTGTGTGTGCTCCTGCGGCCGATGTCGGTGCATCCAGACACATAAAGAAATCTGAAGGAAGAGCGCAGTGCAGTGTAAAACGCTGTAAATTGCAGTTTGAGATTGGGAATTGGATTTAAAGCGACTAACTAGCGGATGATAAGGGTAAACGGAGTTGGATGTAGCCACGTATATGTTTCGAGCCATGAAAAAGACTTGAGGAGTACGTGGAGTGAATAATACGGTGATTTGCGCTGTGGAAGAAATTTGAAAAAATTCCTACACTTGACATTGTACTTGACAATCTACCACGGCAAATGGCTCGATTAACAATACTGAAACAACACATTTCTTGAAGGGCTCACATTTCTCCCAGGATCACTTCAACGCGTGAGTTACAAAAACTTTCTCACAAGAAACTCTTTAAAATTCTTTCTTGCACGCGCGGCGCTCGATGTATAACGAAGAGCCTTGCATTCTTCCCGGAAAACATGAACAGAGGTGCAAAACTTTAAGAAACTATCCACGTAAACTGTACGGCAATATAGCCAGGATCCAAGGAGTGCTGGTGAATTGCAGGTTAATAAACTAGGAAAGTTACACGAAGTGTTTAAAGAGAGGAAGCAAATTTGAAGAACATTCCTTGAATACCAAAGTACATACTACCGGGAAAAGAACATGCATCGATAAAGTTCTTGGTATCGTGATGGCGTAGAACATGACGACGAGATTTTCAGAAGGAGGAGAGTACTTGATGCTATGATGGCAGTAGCAGGCTAACTAATTAGCCCTATCGATGCATAAAGCACATTGCACAAGAAGTTGTACGTAGTAGCTGTAACTAGTTCCCAGCTAACAATGCCCACTTCTTCGACAGAATCTTTTGTTGCACTCTCGGGTTCGAGGAAACTGAAGAAGGTGCCTGACGACAACAAAATCGACAATGTTTGCCATACAGGATGTTAGGTGGGTAGGTCGGTGTTCGGTTGAATATTTTCTCTATGAACCGGAAATTTATTTTTTGTTATCAGAAACGTGTTGAGGCAATGCATGCATAAGTTGGGCTTCATGAGAGGCGAATATTTATTATGGTACTTAGGGTACTTTGGTTCATGCAAATTCTACGAGGATTATGTGGGTGTACTAACGAGAGTCGGGAATTCAATCACAATATCAGGGAAATAAGGAACAGCCTTTTGGGATGGAAATTGTTTCACACACCCTTAACAATTTCCATTCAATTGAACTGAGTTGGAAATTGTTGAGGAGGATTATTGTGGTTAATTCTGTTAACCAATCACATCGTTATTGCATAATTTGTTTACAGTGACATGGCAATTAATCAACTCAATTCAATTATTTTCTAATGAGTGCACATGCACATCATCTGTATAGTGTATACGAGTGTGTATGTGTTTCTCAAGAGTGCGTGTAGTAATTCGCCATTACATGGTACACTTACTTTCTCCAAGACTACACCTATCGTTTCACGTATCACAATGTTGAATTACCAATGTTGGTCATCATCTACTTCGGATTTTCTTCCGTAATTTAAGGTTGATCGGTTATTATTGACGCACGTGTATGATGCGTAAATGAATTTACATCCGAAATTATGATTGTAGTTACGACGTCTAAATTGAAAAGTGTAAATGGAAACAGAGCCATTTTATTTTGTTATGTATCCATTGCCAACATTTGCGCCGTGGGAGTATGTTCAACGGGGAGGGACGTCAATGGAGAACAATTTTATCAGGGAGTTAATTTCGTATGACCGTTAACATTTTTTTTAATAGTGTTCGGATTTACTATGCACTGTAGAGGGCATTAGTTTACAATCAGCTTCGACTACTAACAGTGTATTCCAAAAACTAAAGAAGATACCGCCCTATTACAGGACGACTTTTTCCCGATTAAAAATCGGGTAGATTACGGATATTACTTCGGAGTTACGCAACAACTTAATCAGCTTCAGAACGATTTCTCCTCATTTCCAACAATATAATGGGTGCCAAACCTTCCCTGCGATGCTAACCATGTCATGATGAACACATCAATGCGCCCATTATGAAGGCCTGGATGAAAATCATGATGACCATTGTTCTAGCTGCAAGACTAATATCACTTATATATTTTCGAAGTACATTACACAAAGATACATGACCACTTACGACCTGCTACACGAGCTTCATCGATGAAATCATCAAGCATAGTTGATGAAATACTTGATAAAAGTAATTGAAAAATCCATCAGGCCGTAGCTGATGAAAGACTTGATGAGTATCACTGAACAATTTATCAAGCCATAACTAATGAAATGCGTGATGAAGGTCATCGACTAATTATCAGGCCGTCATCAATAATGTCATCATCATCAATGAAAAATAGAAAAAATTCATCAGTTAAGTAGCTGATCTACTACGCTACTCCTCTGCAAAAAAATGGCAGACTGAGGAGCGATGGTTAGCAGGGTTTGTTGAATTTCGTAAGTTTTGGAATTCCGGCATCCTTCGTTTCTTTTTTTTTAATTTTTGAAGTCAACTTTTGTTCGATGTTGACGAGATTATATTTGACACTTTAACTTTGCTACAGTCACGAAAATTGTACAAACCCTCAAAGAGCTTAGAGCTTTTTAGAATCCTACAGGGATTGGGACGAGTTTCTAACCGAGACATGCGGAAGCTTTTGGCCATTTTAATTTTCGATTAAAAGCCGTGTTTTTGTTTGTACAGAGTAGATCATAGTAAATCAACAATTGCACGCGTTACACTAATAAATTTATTCTGGATAGAGCTGGATGTTAGTGTAACGCGTGCAATTGTTTTGCTATGATCTGGACTGTGAAAAAAAAAGCACCGGCGCTCAATGTGGAATCTTTGTGGTTTCAACGTATTTTAATACTATCTTTAGGTATCCTTAAGCTTTCTTAATATTATCTAAAGTTTCGTTAAGGTTACCTTAACACGTTTTTGTGTCCAACGTCAGTGAAAATAGTAAATAGTAATAGTTAATTAGTCAAAAATTGTCGACAAAAAAACGAAAATATTCGGCGCTCAATGTGGGATCAGTATGATTTTTTCTGGTCGACGAAACTGGTATAAAATATCCGACGACATTCAGCGTCCAATGTGGGATCGGTGGAATTTTATCCAGTCAATGAAAGCAAAATAGGCAATGGAATTGTCACCTTAGGGCTGTCTTCGGGCATCTTTGAGCTTTTATAAGGCTATCTCAAACTGCCTTATGCTTTTTTTCCTACGTCATCGAAAACAAAAGAAATCAG
Organism: Chloromyia formosa; assembly: GCA_964017055.1. Taxonomy (NCBI): domain Eukaryota; kingdom Metazoa; phylum Arthropoda; class Insecta; order Diptera; family Stratiomyidae; genus Chloromyia; species Chloromyia formosa. The sequence goes on along the minus strand of OZ024815.1, from coordinate 145,432,687 downwards.
TCGAAAAAGTGTCGAAAAAGCTCGAAAATATTCGGCGATCAATATGGAGGTTTTTTTATATGTTTGCCAAGGGTCATCCCTTAAACCCTTTGATGCAAGCATACCCTTGGCGGAAAGGAAATTCAGATAAAAAATGGGGGAGAGGCTGAGTGATTAAACTTTTGCAGGTCATAATTCTGGGGAATACAGTAGACGGATGAGAATTTTTCTAGGTGACGAAAAAAAGAAAACGAAGCACTAAAATCGAAATGTCATTCGAATAAGCGCATAGTGCACTGAGTTGCAAGGCACAAAACCGAAATATTTTTAAATTTAACCGTAAGGCTAACGTATGATTTTCAAAATATTACTTTTTGTATCATTAGGCAGGAGATCTCGCGCCCCTATATAAAAACACCCTGTTCAAATGTTCAGTCTGCCACATATAGTAGGCCGGGCCTGGATAGTAACATTCAATTACCGAATGAGATGGCGTAATAGGAAAGCGTTTATATTTCTCGATATCGCTGGTTGGCATCCAAAAAGTTTGAAACTATCCATCGTCGCTGTTATGTTTTTGCCCCAAATATAACCAGTGAGTGTCAATACTTGGATCAGGGTGTGATTAAAAATTTTAAATGTCAGCATTGGTCCAGTTTTGGTTATTTTATTCTTTAAAAAAAAATTGGAAGGTTGCCACAAACATTTTTTTTAATGTTCTTTTAACCGGACACTCCCCATAACTGGTCAAAATTGTTGGCCCCAATGGTGTCCGGTTAGGAGAGCGTACACTGTATACAATGCTTTATCAGTCGAACGGACCAACTGATCGTAAAATGTGTGATGTGATTTAAAATGACAAATTTAGAAAAAATGAATGCATGAAAATAATCATAAATTACATTTTTTCCTTCTTAATTAAAAAAACAAATAAAAAATTTCTGGTGGTTTTTGGAGAGTGTTTTTTGCATCTATGATCCGCTCGAAGCCCATTCCTCCCCCTCCCGCTTTCATCACATAATCTCAAAATCAGACTATGAAAATTGACCGTCATTAAATGTTGCATTTGAATTGGGTGTCAAAATCTAATCTCCAACAGATTCAAAATTCACCAAGTGTATCTGAAAAAGTGTCAACCGCCTCTTGACTTCAAGTTAAAAATTGCAACAGCACTTATAACACTTATTCGAACATTACTCCGTTCAAATAATGAATGGCTTTCACTTGAGCCCACTTACTGACCCGACAAACGAAAACGTACCTTAAAAACATTTAAGCGTGTAGACAACACTTCTTGTACTTCGTCATCGAAGCCATGTATAGTATATCTTACAAAATAAAAATCTAGGAAAAAAAAATAACCCACCTCCGCATGAAAAGTATATCCAGTATCTGAATAGCGTCCAAGAAAAAAAACACTCTTTTCCTAAGATCGTTAAAAAGAAATCTAAAAATCTGTATTTATCCGAATTGTGACAATTGTCTCCCAAACTATCTGCAAAAGAATCTTTTTTCCTCTGAATCATACAGCGCCGGCCGGCCAGTCATCTGTGGCTTTTTTATCTCAAATTGTTTTGCACGTACGTAACGTCCCAGAATCACTTAAAATCTGTCCGTCTATTTATTTCTTAATTGAAGACCCCGAAATGGATAAAACTTTCTTTATCTTTAAGCTCACAGGAAGATTTCGTACTAGAATTGTTTAGTTGGGCTCTTAAACGATTAATTAACCGCAAAAAGGAAAAGTGGCAAACAATCTTCGTTCCATATAACGAGATGAAAAGAAAAGCATGCACGCACGTCGGCGAAAATTGGCATCTTCCAGTATGTGTGGAGTGTACTCTGTGTTATTTCGTTTTCGAGTAGCGATTAAATGCAATGCGGCCAAGAAGTATGGCACCCAAACTCAAACGACCCCATACTTTCATTGTATGCTCGGAGGCTCGCTCACATGAAATCAGTTTGTTTCGGTTGCGTTCTAATTAAACTCAATTTAAAACGCATCAACTTAATTTTGATTGGCATTGGACTTTCTTGTATGAATAGTATAAGAGCTTGAAGATACTGAGCACGCTGATTGTACAGATAGGGTGATTTGTGGGACGTGGGAAAGGGTCTGAATAGGCGCCATTGGCAGATTATGGTCTTTAAGTTTTTCTACTATAGGAAAAGGACACAGATAACTTTTGCGAAAGTGGTGCACCTCATATGCATCTACTACAATACTGTTAGAGATGTTTAAAACAAACCGCTATGACTCGAGATTGAGCTCGAGGTACTGTTGAAGAAGTTAACTCTCCTTATGACCGACATTTCATAGCAGTTTCTGGTGTCATTAGAACACAACGCAAAAATTTCATTGCAGCTTGTAGTCAAATAAGCTTGAAAAAATTCGGCGCCCAACACGGAGTAATTGTGATTTTTTGTAGTCAATGAAATCGAAATGGATAATCGAATAGGTACCGTTAATCGCGAGACACAAATGACGAGATTTTTCAGACCTTACCTTATTGATACCTGATGATTTTTTTTTCGAAATGTATTGTATACCTATACATAATGACACTCTGCTTAAATGTACAGCACAGCGCATATTACACAGCAGGGCCTGCTTTTATATGCTAAGCTCATGATGAGTTCCTGAATGAATGTTCTTTCGAATTACATAAAGACAATAATAATTTTGCTACCACGCCACTCTTCCACAACAAAAAATGATAATTTTCTGCAGTGTTTGACCTTGGTAAATTGGACTTCTAGAACTTATCAATGTTTTTTAAGATTCAATCACCAAGAACATCACTACAAACCTTCCGATGGTTTTGTTAATGACTCTCACCACGTATTGTATTTCACTAGCTATTCGTTCTCAATGACTGCTTCGAATTATATTCAGCTAATTTATTGGTTGTATGGTTTGATATTCACTCAAATTTCTTATAGAATTACAATTGTAGAGTAGATTCAATGCATTGATTTTCACTCAAGGGGAGAAGGGTTCGAATCCCGCCCCAAGCACATGCAAAAAAAATACTGCAGATGATATTACCCCACCTCCGCTAAAAGCTATCTACGCCACTGTGAAGAAATGGTTGTGGAAAAAAGTTGTCGAAAAACGGTTGATAAAAAAAAATGGTTATAGAGCAAAAAGTTGTGAAACAAACGGTTAAAAAATGGTTACCGAAAAAATATTTTAGTTGTGGTAAAAACCGCCATCGAAAAATCGTTGAGGAACAAATAATTGTAATAGAACAAATAGTCTGGAAAAAACGGTTATTGAAAACTAGTGATGTGTAACACAGTAACGAGTCGCTCTTTTTGAACGACTCATCAGGATGAGCGAAAGATTCGGCACAACGACATAGCCTTCGAGTCGTTCAATTTAAGAATGACTCACTGTAAAATTAATTCCCAAACTAGCCCATCGCATAAATATTACCCAACGCATAACCAATCCACGCTCATTTCTCAATACATATAATGTACTACAATACATTCATTCACTCACATCCCATCCCATTATCTATCTAAAAGCAAAACCACAATCATTTATCTACCAATCTACGCTCATTTCTCAATACATATAATGTACTACAATACATTCATTCACTCATATCCCATCCCAGTATCTATCTAAAAGCAAAACCACCATCATTTATCTACCAAAGCAATCCCATCTAAATCCATTCATATTCATCTCTATGCAGTATGCAATGCACGCATTGTGTATACTTCTAAATATATACGCAACAACCCATGCTGACTGCAAATGCAAACATATCAAAAATAATTTACTTACGTCGCGTCCCACCGCACAGCCAAGTTTCTCCAAATACAGAAAACAATCCCAACATTCTAAAACAAAAGTATTCGTCTTACGTATCATCATCTCAAGCTCAACTTTAGATGAAACCAAACAAAAACCCATAGCTTCCACTTGCACTACAGCTACAGTGTAAAGCAGCGTTCTGACGGGGCCAATACATGACATCGTGGCACGCTTTCGATCTCATGCTTGTATCGAGCGTGGACTGGAAAGTGAACTGCTTTTGCCTTGGGTTGTGGACCGTTCACACGACCACTATTTAGTTTATCCCATAAATCATTCTGTTTCAAGCAATTACACCACTACTATACCCTAGTTTTAAATAAACTGTTTTGTGGCCATAACTTCTAAAATATAAGGAATTTCGCATTTTTGACACCATTTTGACCCCCCTTTAGATCCCCCATCCGGGCTGAGGAGCATCCATCCCCACTATTTGTATGCTCCTCAGCACTCTTCCTCCCTATCCCTCTCCCTTCTCTATGTAAAATTCGTTCGAAAAGAGCGATACAAAATCGTACCGCACAATAAGATTCGTTCAAAAAGAGCGACACGTTCAAAAAGAGCGACACGTTCAAAAAGAGTCAAAAGAGTCAATTGACTCTTTTCGAACGAATCTTTTTGTGCGGTTCGATTTTGTATCGCTCTTTTTGAACGACTCTTTTTGTGCGGCTCGATTATGTATCGCTCTTTTTGAACGAATCTTTTTGTGCGAGTTGATTTTGTATGCCCGCCCCAGATTGGCTGCCCCGTTTTCATGGGAAATAGTGGTCCTATCGGGCTTGCTCGAACTAAAGGGTATTGGGGGGTCGTTAAGTCCGAATCTGGGGTCAAAAAAGAGAAAAGAAATTGGGGTCGCCCATCCTAGGCTGGCAGCCTCGTTTTCATGGGAAATAGTGGTCCGATCGGGCTGGGTCGAACTAAAGGGTATTGGGGGGTCGCTAAGTCTGAATCTGGGGTCAGCAAAGAGAAAAAAAAGGGGTCGCCCATCCCAGGCTGGCAGCCCCCTTTTCATGGGAAATAGTGGTCCGACCGGGCTGGCTCGAACTAAAGGGCATTGGGGGGTCGCCAACTCCGAATATGGGGTTAAAAAAGAGAAAAAAAAATGGGGTCGCCCATCCCAGACTGGCAGCCCCCTTTCATGGGAAATAGTGGTCCGATCGGGCTGGCTCGAACTAAAGGGCATTGGGGGGTCGCCAACTCCGAATATGGGGTCAAAAAAGAGAAAAAAAATAGGAGTTGCCCATCTACGACTTTTATTGAATATGTTATTAACCAAGTTTCAGACTCTTTGCATGACTATTTTTGAACGACTCTTTTTGAACGACTCATTGGAAAGAGTCAGAGCTTATGTGCTGGCACAGTGAAAAGAGTCATTATGCCCATCACTATTGAAAACCGAACAAAAACTTTTGGAACAAAAGATTTAAAATAAACGATTGCTAAAAAACCGTCGATAAACGGTTGTGAATCAAAAGGTTGTCAAAAAAGGGGTTGTTAAAAAATATTTTACTTATGATGAAACCCGTTATTGAAAACGGTTGAAAAATAAACGGTTGTAGAACAAACAGTTGTGGAACAAACGGTTATTGAAAAACCGTAAAATGCAACCGATAAAATAGTTTCGTAAATGAAGTGCACCACAACCTTGTACTCCATATTCCGACTCGGAACATGCCGACTTATTTCGATAGGGGGCTGTGCTGAAGCACAAGCATTTTTTTGCAACATGCGAAGAGAATACGGCCAACCACAGCAATATATCGTTGATAATTTTTAAATTCTCTATTAAACTCAATCTGACTGGAACACCCTGTACATCAAATTTAAAAATAAATTCATACATCAAGGAGTACCATAACAAAATGAAAATTATAACAATACTATGCTCTCCATTATTATTTGAAAGACAACATCATCACATCGTGTACACATACTTACGAAATCCTCTAAAACTTATGAAATCGCTTAAGGCCATCCACAACACGAAATGTATTTTAGTAGGTCCCCGGGAAATATCGTCTCGTTTCCTTCTAATGGCGCGGACTATCCATATCAGACCAGACCCGACCCACTCAGATCTATGTTTACTACATATGTGAGAATCCACGATATCTAGATAGTTGTACCGCGAGTATCTTTCTAGACGGCGCATAGCAGCATAGATTCTTCGGCCATTTAAAAGACTTTGAAATCGTACCACAATAGTATCTTTGCGGAGCGATTTCATGGGATTCATGGATCATGGTAAAGTGTGAACACTGAACAACCGCCAACGACCATAGTAGTATAGTTGTAGTAATAAAAATCATGAAAATATCGTTTCTTTCAGTGATTAAGAAAGACATATGAGTACTATATGTGTTTATTGATGGGGAGCAATAGCCATGATCATGTAATATTCCATCCATCTGAATAAAAATAAAATGGCAAATATCTTAGGTAACGTTTTCAGCAGTTTCTTTTTTTTTCAGCGTTCAGACTTCTTGACAGAAGTATCCAAGAAAAAATATGCTGATGAAGACTCTAATGTAACAGGAAGTCTTTGACTATTTGTTTTGCAGCCTGGGAGTTCTGAAAGATAGCGGATTTCAATGGAGACATTGACAGTGATAATGTGATGAAAAACTCTGTGACATAAGAACACTAATGAGCCCTGGATCCGGTCAATTTTTATGCGACACACAAGTAACTCATGATAACATAACACATCATATGCGAACCCTGTTTTTTTGGTACGTAGTCGTATAAAGCAGGATCAAAATGATTTTCTACAACCTACCGGCCGACAAAGGATTGAAAGAGAGAAGCCCTTCTCTCATCTTGTCCCCCCGGGGGAACTCAGCACTTCAATAATCTTCAAAATAGCTTTCTTAACACACAGAGGAGTTCATTTCACGTTTCTCTAAAAATAAATTTAGACACACCGGAGTCTATAAAATTATGTACTGCCTTCATGGCTTTACTCAGGCACAGTTTGTGTACAATTCCAGCTATTAGCTGCATACAGAGTATGTGCATGAATTCTGTTATTATACATATTTGGAAAATACATTCTTCCTTTCCGTTCAGACCTTTCGCAAGGAGATATTCTTGGGCTAAGACACGTCTGTAACTCGCGTGTTCCATAATTGGTAATTATAGCTAACGTGAGGTTCATTCACAAGACCATCCTGACCATCTAGTCTCTATCTCTTGATTGATTGATTGATTCTTTTTCACATTATCTTGTGGTTGTGGGCACGCTGGTTAATTCGTTTCGATTCACTCAGACGTCATGTTTTGAGCTTTGAGATGAACCAGGTGATTTACTTGACTTAAGATAGTTCTTAAAGGATAGACGTGAGAGTACTTTAGAGGCACTAACAATGGCGAACTAACGAGATGGATAATTATTTTGAAATGTCTGTTCTTATGTGGAAATTAGTGTTGATAGATAGGTACCATTTGGTGTAGAATTTGATTGGAGTGACTTTTTTAGGTGGGGGTAGAGGTGTTTAAAGGAGGTGAAACAGGGGCTTAATGGATAACAGGCTGACGATTTTATTTTAGGAGAAAATGTTAATTGTCTTGATCCCTGGGCGCGTCAACCTCTCGTGCATAGCTATACCTTGTTGACGTTCCGATAGCATATAAATTTTGGGTAGTGCAGTTACTAACATGCACCTCCTGTTCAAGCCGACGTTTACTGACACTCTTGGACCTCTGAGTTCTAATAGTACTCACAGGTAGTTTTTATTAGCCTGTCGAGGACTGAGCCTCTGTTTTTTCTAGATGCAGCATCTAGAGTGGCGAGTGAGACCTCACGGCTACTAAGCGCGTCGAGGGGAAAAATGAAGCTTAATATTTGAAGGCGGAGTTCTTCTTCTTCCTTGCCCTTTCATACCACTCTGCAGCTTCGCTTTGCTCTGCCTGTGGTGTTGGCACTTCTGGCGGTATAATCTCAGCTTCCTTCTGCAGGCAGCTCGGTCTTGGATCGTATCATCGCCATTGGAAGGCGGAGTTATGTAGGATTAACAGAGAAGTTTGCGAAAGAACATTAGTTGACCTTTTTTCAACCGGGGCATGATGCTCCCTGTGGTTTCACCATTTCGTCGCTAGCCTACAAATCATTTCACAAATAAAAGTGGGCATCATTGGGGATTGAACTCCAAGCCTCCTGCTAGCACATCCGATGCTAACCGGTAGGTAGCTTTAAGCGAACTATCCGCGCGTTATGTAGTGTTTAATAAGAATACAGTCACTCCCCAACTTACGTAAGTATTTCGTTCCAAGGGAATTTACGTAAGTCGAAATTTTTCGTAAGTAAAAAAGTAAGGCATAGCAATATTGCCTTAAATGCCAACAAAATTAAAAAAGACCGGATTTAAATAAAATTTATTAACATAAGCAGCTTCAACATCGAAATCTCTCGCTCCAGAGAACGAGGTAATTCTTCAACAGAGCTAAGCGCAACGGTGAGTGGGACTTATATCGTACCATACTGACTAATTCCAACAAAAAGATTGGGGCTGCCAAACACAGCAGCTGGACGCATTTCTGCGATGGCGTACAAATCGCCAACATAGCTTCCAGACTCTATCGTGTTCTGGCCGAGGCACATATTTAGTAAGCACTCAAAAGAACGAGTGGCAGCATCACACACTCTGATAGCACAGATACGCATTTCCCCTCGTGTGTTAACGAATACGAAGACAACCGCAGTTTATCGAAGGGGGTGCCATTGCTAAATTCGATCCCTACAAATCGACAAGCACTGACGCAACTTTTCCCGCTCTTCTTCAAAAAGAGCAACAGCTAACATTTGTTAGGGCAATTAAGTATCCAACAACACCTCTTTTGATCCCACCAACGGTCCTGATACCTCATAGTAAAAATGTGTCGACACCCCCATCACAGTCTGAGCGAAACGGTCTTCCAGAAGGGTGATCAATCACACATTTCGAAATGAATAGTAAAACTTGTTCCGATTTCAAGGTTCCTATGAGAGGTATGGGCCGATTTCAACCAAATTTAGGAACGCAGTTTAGCAGTCAATATGATTAAATAATATGAAATTTTGTAAAAATATCTTCAGAAATAAAAAAGTTTTTCTAACAAAAACTTGCTTTTGGAACAGTCGTTCCTATGACAGCTATATGAGGTGACAAATGAGGTCTAAAAAGATTTCGGTTTTTCCATTTTATGACCAACGATATACGATTACCCATTTCAATTTAGCCGACGAGATAAAATGACACTGATCCCACACTGAGCGCCAAATACTTTCGGGGTTTTTCGACAATTTTCCGGCTAATTTCGCTGACGTAGGACACAAAAATAGCTTTAAGATGAGCTTAAGGAGCCTGCTTCCCACAAATAAAGAGGATATTGAACTTAGGGTCATTTTATGAAATACACAAATCTCACAGTTCAAATTTACACGCGTTAGCAATTTAATTTCGAATCTCAAGGTCGGCACACATGATCGAACACAACCACGACAAGCGAACCATTAAAAACCGCTCTCACGCAAGCCGGTTCTACGCACCGGAGCGACCCGTTCATCAGCAACCGTCAACGGCTGCCAAACCCCTTCAATGCCACTAGGCGTTGCTACAACAACCATCAACCATAAATTTTATGTAACTTTTATTTAAAATACAATTGTTTTTGTCTTCACCACGATTTTTTAAAAACAAAATGTCCTCGCCAGTGCCCTAAGCAATGGCAGTTAACAGTGAAACGTCAAATTTAAAAGCAAGACCCACAATGGAACTGGCAGGGGCAGTGAAGAAATTTCCAAATAAGTTTCCCCGCTTAAGTCAGGAGACCGATCATTTAAACGTGGCTTGACAATCCCATAAAGCAGAAAAAATACTTGAATTATATCGTTGAGCAAAACATCCATATCGAAGTTTCAATTGAACAAAATTTAATTTAATTGTGTACCGTAAACGGAAGAAATATATTTATTAAATAAAAAGAAACCTATTTAAAAAAATAATAATTTCGGATCGAGTCTGGACATTCCGCGTACGCAAAATGTTCAAAATCACTGAAAAGCTCTAATCATATTTGCAAACCTCTTACTATAAGCATTACCCAAGACACCACCAACCCAGGACTGGTAAGTGTCTTAACTCATCAAATCTTCGTTAAAAAGCGTTCAAAAAGCTTTGGTTGGTGTCTTCAATAGTATCGACTACGGCGCCATCTGTACGAAAAAAGGCAAACTACACCATTTGCTGAAAAAATTCCAATTTATGCTTCCAATCTATTGTTAGGCGAAGCGTTCAACAATTGGCTTCTCCTACCCTGATCCTTTACTCGATAGAACACATACCACAGGACGACATGTCCCAATTTCTGAATTGAAAATGAACAGGAAATTATTTTCCGCTTTTGGGGGAAATGGGAGTATTTGAAGCTCGTAGAGTGGCTCTGAATACTCCGCAGTCTATTTGTCTGGTCCCGGTAAGGTTCACTGGACATAAATACACCAAAACGCTTTTGTGTTTGGTGACACAGAAATTTGAATGAATCGGCTTCCTTGAAAGGAAGCTGTGGATGGAGAATTTCCGGAATAAAAAATAGTAATAAGAAAACGATTCCATTGCTTTAAAAAAGAGAATGTGGTGGTCCGAGTGGATACAAGTATGTAGTCCGGAGCGTTAAAAAGGACACTCTCTGTAAATTGCGGTCAAACAAAAAACTTTGTTTTTATTTGTAGATAAAATGTTGTCCAAGTCGACGATATTTTTTTTTTTTAACAATTAGGAGCTCGGGCTGTTTTTATTCAAATTTTCCGGGAAAGGTTTCAAGTTAAAAGGGTTTCAATAGAGTCCACGAGAATCTACTTGAAACACGCTAATTACGGTGGATCATTAAAACTTTTAAAGACTTTTGTTGTCATTTAAATCAACGAAGGACACTGTTGAAAATAGAAACCAGGTGGGATGATGCCGGGTCCTTTCAATTGTTTCATTTCATTCAGGACTGCACCGGTCATTAGTACCATTTTACGATTTTAATTGCAGACGTTTGTAGGTAGTTACAGTGAATGTCAACCCTATTTGGTTAACGCACCCTTCCGAAAACCGCAATAATTTTGACAAGAACAAATCCCCTTTATTAGCGCATACACTGAATTTTCAAAGGAACACCATTCAGCTAATGAACCATTTCACAGGTGGTTGGTGTAGGCGAAATTAGGGGGTGTTTGTTTAATGCAAACCAAACAGACAGATAGACAGTCAAAGCCTAAGGGTTGACAAGTCACTGTTGTCAAACCTTCCGGGGATTTGATCGAATTTAATAATTACAATGCACACACAACAATGCCCGGTGTAATTAATCAAATCATGCAACCGTGAGTCAGTTGACAAGGACAACCAACGGATACGCATATGAAAATTCCAGTCACCTTTAGTTGAAATTATGAACACGACACGTGGCCCCGATATACATAGATACTCCGCACAGCGTCCTCCTATACAAAAGATGCACATCTGGTGCCAGACAAAAAGGATCCAGAAGTAATAAAATATTTACTTCATCCCGGGGGCTACATTGAATTTCATAGGCGCTCAGCTATGTATTGAAAGCCAAGCAGCTTTATTGTGACTTTATTGACCTACGGAAAGATACATGTCCTTTGGATTTCATTGTCGCGTCAATGTCAATGTCGTCGTGTCATCATCCCTCACCTTGAATCTGTTCATCTCTCCCGATTTGCGTTTCCGTTGCTTAACATATTTATAGGATTCTTGAGACATGAGTCCTAATTTTTTCCTTGTAACAAAAAGGTGTTTTGTTTTACGAACCCAAATTTCAACGGAGCTCATGATGTATGATCGCATCATATCGTTGTTTTGGTGTCGTGTTGTGTAGGAGGCGAAGGACGAGCAGGTTTGTCAACACATCGGTGTAGGTGTAGGACTAAAATTTAGGGGCGGAACGGAAGACCGACAGGCTGTAAAAACACTTGTTGGTAAGTGCGAGTGATTCTTGCGGTACGATGGTCATGATGGTGACATTGTAATGATCCTTAAGAGGATTGCGGAATGTGAAGTGGTTTTTCTTGGACCCGGGAATGTTTCAGAGAATGGTGACGGCTCTTGAGTTAACTACTTGCGCATTTATGGCGGTTGTTAAGATTTAGATTAAAAAAAGGAACACGAAAGGGAAGATGATAACGATGCGGGTGTCATAGGTGGGTGGAGTGGGTTGGATTAGGTTGACGGAATAGTTAGGATTTTGTTGCAGGCAATTAACAATCATAAAAGTTGATGAAAGCCTTATTTGCCCTTGATGGTGAACGCAGATATAAAAGGGAGAATCAAACTATGGTAAAGATTAATGTTAATTCTAAACCATTTACTTCATCCTTTTTATTGTTTAGACTTTGCAAAAATTTATATTCGGTGTTTGCACTGAAGCTAGGCATGGACGAAACCATGTAGTAAAAAAAAAATTAATACATATATTGAAAGGTGAAAACAAGTTAAACGGGTTTTGTTACACAAAAGGTCCCACGATGGGCGCTATAATCAACTTTAATATTTAAGAAAATTAATCCATCAGAATTTTTGTTCATTTCATTGCCAACACTTAGAGGGTACTCCTGAAAATCTATAAAGTCATTTTTAGACCAATTATCGAATATGGAGCAGTTGTCTGGTGGAAGGGAGCCATCACATTAGGCGCGGTTTTAACACTAATAATTTGATCTGAGCTGAGCTGAGTCAATGCAAGAATGCTTCTCCGTTAAGTCATAGATAAACAGACTACATAGATGTCCATTCTGCGGAAAAAATCGGGACCACTTATTTCAGACGCTGTCGCCTAATGTGCGCCTGATGTCACCAATACAAAAGGAAGGACACACGGATAACCGCATAAGAGATGGCTCTCTCGCAACGCATTCGAAGAGACCTGAAATGCTCTTGCTTTGAGATGTGCATTCATTCCACCATAGGAGGTGTACCGTGTATCATACGTATGCATTTCTTAATTTTGTTCTTAGGAGGGTATGAATAGGCGCACTCTTTAGCGTATCTATCGCGTATAGAGTAGGGGAACGAGCACGCATTACACAAACAACAAGTCGCTTGTTTAATGCGTGTTTGTTACACCACATAGGTACGCAAAAGATATGAGCGGAAGCACAGGTTTCTGCAATCGCAATTTTGAAACGAGTCGTTATTACCAATGACTTCATTTGTTGGCTTATAAATGATTGATATTATCGACATATTGTAAAAATGCATGGAAATAAAAAAAATAGAAGGCTGTTCACTTAATTATCAGGGTTATTGGTTAAGTCGACCTATTCCTTGTAAAACGTTATAATAGGGTCAAAATGCAACAAAATGAGGCCATAAATGTTAGACCGATTTTCAATGGTCACTGAGATATTTGAATTTTTAGATTTTTTTGAAATAACCTAGAATTTTGCCATTTAAAGTAAAGATAAAAAAAACTACTAAGGTAATGGGTTAAAACTTATTTTTGAATTTCAGTCAACACTATAGCTGACATTTCTTAATCATTTAAAATTTTAAAAACCCATCACAATTCGAAATTTTTAATTTTAAATAAAAAAAATTTTTCTTAAATTTTTTTTAAGTTGATTTTTAATGTAGTATTACTAAAAAAAATTATATGGCACGGAGTCTGCAGACCACTGAAAAAACATACTCGTATTGTCAGCTTTCCAAAAAGGTGTCAATGTCAATATAAATATTTCAAATGATTGAAAAAACTAGCTGCAACTTGTTCGGGGACCATCATTTCGCTTGATAAATAATGTAACAGAAGCTATGGTATTATCAGTATTCTTATAAAAAAACGCATCATATGATGTAAGCAGATATGAACGAGACGAGTGATTTCTCGTAAAAACTAGCGGTACGTAAGTGTCAAATTTTCACTTTTTTAGAAAATAGACTAAAACAATACAAATAGGTACAAAATAACGTTTATTACTAAATTTATTACTTTATTACAATGTTCCACATGTTCGCCTCTGTTTCGCACACATACTCTCATTCTGTGCCTTAAGCCACTTTTCACTACACTAGTTGTTAAGCCTCTTCTCATTTCATTTGCCGCATCGATTATTTTCTGCCTCAAAATATCAACAGATGTTATTGGATTGGGCTCGTTGTACACTAAACTCTTCATGTGTCCCCACACATAAAAATCCATTGGGGTCAGGTCTGGAGATCTAGCTGGCCACGGTATGGGTCCACCTCTTCCGATCCACTTGTTAGGATAGTTAACACTCCAGAAATATAGAGAAGAAACGAAGAGCACATACGTACCGCTAGTTTTTACGAGAAATCACTCGTCTCGTTCATATCTGCTAATCTAAAAATCTAATCTAAAAATTCAAATATCTCAGTGACCATTGAAAATCGGCCTAACATTTATGGCCTCATTTTGACCCTATTATAACGTGTTACAAGGAATAGGTTGACTTAACCAATAACCCTGTATATTGTAATATTATACGATTGTAAATATTCCAAATTCAATTACCGCTATTTTATAATTAGCGGAAGGAGCTCCCTATCAACTTAGAGGATATTTTACGCATATCTGCTTATACTTAATGTTTGCGTTCATATACTTAGTATAGGGAAATTTTTGATGATTTTTTTATTAAACAACGTGAAAGCGTTAATTTTCTGAAAGAATTGTGTAGTGAAAGATTAGTTGAGTGGTATAATCTAAATAATAATTGTCATTCTCATAGATTTTCAATTTTAGAATATTTCATGGTCGGTTTAATTCGAAAAAATTGTAAATGGGAAATGGATTGAATTTTGTCAGAACAAAAACGGCGTGATGTTAATCATAGAAAACTTAAAATATTAAAAGGATAGCCAAGTTTTTACTTTTAAGCTAAATTATTATTGTTTTTCTGTTAATTTTCTTCAATATATATATATTATAGTTTTGTTGCTTAATTTTGTATATTTATTCATATTGGTTAAGTAACTTTTATAATAGGCAATCACAACATTTACAATAAATAACATTTTTAGGATTAACAGACTGGATGCTATTATTTATTTTATATTGGTTGATGGTTGCTTTCTATCCACTTTCCCCCTCTTTTCCCTTTCGTTGATATTATAACAAATAACTTCCTCAAATACTGTTATTAAAATGAATACTTCCTTACTTTCTTTATTAAGTTTGTCACTACCTGTTTTCAATTACTTCTACTATTTTTATTAATTTATTTTATGATAAATTCCTCTTTTTTTTAAATATATGATTATAATCCATGCCTGATGAATGAAAGAAATAAGAAAGCATTTTAAAGCAATCCACATAAGTGCATACCTCGATTGGGAGTCCACGCGAACAGTAATTGTTCGAACTTAATGAGGCTGTCTACACCAGGCACAATTGTTCCAGGCACAAAACCGGTTATGTGCCTGTCTACACGAAGCACATCGAAACGAGAACAACTTGTATACATGTAGGGCTTTTTCAATGTAATGATTTTATGCTATATTGTGGAAGGATGCGAAAAGTGCGTGTATTGGTTAGGAACAATTGTTGTGCTTGAAATTTTCGAGCACAAGTTTTGTTCCCTTCCTATACCTTTCCCTTCATGCATCTCGCCTACAAAAACCGGTCTTGTGCCGGAACAATTGTGCCTGGTGTAGACACCCTCACTGAGTCTATGAATAGGACATAAACTTCACACTCCTCGGTCTGTTCCTCTGACCGCATCTTGCGACGTAGGCAGGGCAGCTCGCACAGCGCGCACAGATTTTAACTATTGTTACAACAACAATGTCATGTGCGCACTGTGCTGCCTACGTCCAAGATGCGGCCGGCCTGAGATCGGTACACCGCAGGAGAGAAGCAAACCGCAGCAAACACGAGATTCATAAAAGATTCGACTGAAAGAGTCTAACTACGTACGTGCCATTGCTCTTCAATTGCAACTAGTGACGTTCACGCTTCATTCGCTCTCACACACACATGTCTGCGTGGTTAACTCGAAATTTTCGTAGATATCATTTCATAGACGCGATATTTTGTTCCAGAATAGACATCTATATAGTCTGTTTATCTATGGTTAAGTAGTCTGCGTTTTGAAATGTAGGCGGTGCAGGTGTCGAGGTTTGCGAACAGTTTACAGTTTGGGCAGCACATAAAGTTCATTTCCTGTCAATAAAATGTTCGTTTTGTGTAATTATTTTATTTGGAATAGTAAACATACAAAATAATTTTGCTGCCTAAAGGAAATTTGTCCGATTGTATATGTACTAAGGATTTAAGTTTTCTCTTGAAATTTGAGTAGACATTTGAATTCTAACTAACCAAGACACATTCCCAGCAAAGACACGCCTCCGTTTTCGAGTTCGCTGCCCCAATTTGCTCTCGATCGTTTTTTTTTTTGCCGCTTAACTTGCTCTACCCACCTATTGTCTGGCGAAAAAAATCCTCTTATCAAAAAGACTCTCAGATCAGCTCAACAGCTGTCTTTTTATATAATGCTAAATTTACCGCCGGGGCTGGTGAATTATGTCGTGACTGCGAGAGACACTACTATTTACACGGGCAGTCAGGCTGCAGTTCGATCACTTGAATCCGTTCTGACTGCATCGAAAACTATTGAGAACTATCGCTCAGTTCTCAAGGAGATGGGTGGTTTTTTCAATAGTACCCTCTGTTGGATACCGAACCATAGTGACTTTGTGGGCAACTGCAGGGCGGATGAGCTGGCTCGTCAGGGAACAATGGGTGTTGTTGCGATCCCTGCAAAGACATAAAAATGCAATCGAATCGTGTAAATTGGCTATTAAAGCCGCGGCGCTGGACAATAAGATGGCTAAACGGGAGCAAGTGTCAAACGACAAGGACGATTTGGTCGAAGCTTGACCCTAGCCGCTCTGCCACAGTACTATCACTAAACAAGAAACACATTGGCATGGTTGTGGGGGTTATCACAGGGCACAGTCCTATCGGTGAATTCGCCTCGAGGCTGCGTATTCCTCACAATGACTATTGCAGGAGTTGTGAGGACGTGAATGAGGAGGAGAGCATTCTTCACCTTCTATGTCACTCTGTCCGGCCTTGGCTGAGAGGGGGAGGAGGAAATTTCTGGGTTATGGATATGAGCATAATACAGCTCAATCGCTACATCGCCAGTACAGGCTGGTTTCGAAATCTAGGTTAATTAGTTGTTCTTGGTGGTATCGCAACGGACCCAATTGTGGTATACTCGTATATGTGCTGCGAAATATCACGGTAAAGGGGCTTTACCTTACCTAACCTACCGCCGCCACATATTCATATGGTGAAGAAGAGAGACAAGCAACAGCAGGACCCAAAGTTTGCAACTCGTGTATTAGTCTGAACCGGGATCAAACTAGATAGCTACTAAGTCACATTACGCTTAGTAATACTATACGACCAGTCGATTCATATGGGGCAGAGAAAGATGGACACACTCGGTAGCCTCTTTGCGATGCTTGAATGTAGAGTTCAGATAGCTACTAAGTCACATTACGCTTAGTAATACTATACGACCAGTCGATTCATATGGGGCAGAGAAAGATGGACGCACTCGGTAGCCTCTTTGCGATGCTTGAATGTAGAGTTCAGATAGCTACTAAGTCACATTACGCGTAGTAATACTATATGACCAGTCGATTCATATGGGGCAGAGAAAGATGGACGGACTCGGTAGCCTCTTTGCGATGCTTGAATGAACTCTACGTTCAAGGGTTATTTTCTCAGTCACGTGAATAATAAAAAACATATATTGAGTTGAAATTGATACACTTCATTTTATTAAAAAAAAAATACCTGCTACTAGAACTTCCATTTCCGCCTTGAAAGACCGTTGGATGATGCCCTTATCAATAGATATGAGGGGCCCACAAGGCCTGCACCCGTACCCTTATCAGTTTTGGAGCTATCAGTAAGCTATTCGGAGGGAGTGACGAATGCCTCGTAATTCATTCCTCTCTGTTCCAAATTCCCGTTGAGAAGAGGCGGTTGAAGCGTAAATCCTACAGGGGTCATAGGTCTCATTTTGATTTTTGGATTTCACTTAACTATAATCAATAACATTTTTGGTTTTCTAATTTCCATTTCGTATTTCTCATTTTCCATTTCTTATTTTCGATTTTCCAGTTTCCATTTCCAATTTTCCATTTACCAGCCACTATTTTCCAGTTTCCATTTCTAATTACCAATTTTGCATTTCTACAGACAGATACATAAAATCATATAGAGTCGTACAAAGTTACAAGTTTCGTAGTGAAATTCATAATCCCAACTACATAAATACATACATAACTTCCCCAATTAAACGGAAATCCTATTCCAGAAAACAGACCAACAACGAATTCAACAATTTCGCAACATCCTCCAATAGAACGTGGTGTTGTATTCCCCACGGAATCTGGCATATCTTGACACAATAACATCATGTCAAGCCAATTTGTTTACGTGCCCCTCGGAGTGATGTTTAGTAGGCGTTAAATTGTCTAGCAATAATAAAGATGCCAGGACATTTTCACCATCCCATGTCAGACGAAAGGATAAAAACTGCCACCGTTTTTTTTTGTTCGTTCGTTTATCCTTGTACACATGTACAGCTCTAAGTGTGTCCTTTACGACCTGTGAAACACTCAAGCTCTTTAAATTGATTTTAAGACATTGCCATGAAACACGCGAATTAGATAGCGAAACGTAGCAATGTGAGACTACACGTGCAAATCCAGTTATAGAAGAAGATATACGAGCCGGTAGGCTGTAAAATGTAATATATCTATGATACGACGAAAATGAAGTCTGAACTTCGGGACTAATGGTTGACAACAAGACGTCAGAACAAGAAAAAAAAAGGAAAGGAAAATAAAACGTGAAAATGAGAAAATCTTGTTGTTACCAACGTCGCTGAGTCAAGTATATTTAAGCGCGTTTAATTAGTCCTTTCGTGGAAGACGGTTATTTTTAGAAGGTGTAATAAAATATTCACTGGAATTTCTGCTCGCCTGCAGGAAAATATTGGTGGGAATAAAGTTGAAGGGGTGGCATCGTCAATCTCGTTAAAGAAACATGTTGTTTGCGAGTTACTTCTTAATTGAATTACTAACTCATCCGACAATACCTATCTTGGGAATCTTTAATGTATGCACGGTGCGAATGGCTATCTTTACATTGACCCTTTTCAACAATTCATTCAAAAATTATGACCACAAAAATTAGAGAAATTTCGAGGGCACATACCTGTGAAAAATACGCTGGAAGAACACATCTTTGGTCATCGAGGCGTGAACATTGCACTCTTTCTAATAGTTCAAATAAATCCTGAGTGGTTCCTTTCAGTCGTTCGGGACTTTGTGTTGCACTCGTACTGATTCGTTGCGGATGCAAACCGGTCGTCGATTGGGCCGTCCATGATGAACTGTGTTGGCGTCTGAAATAGAAAGTGGTAGAGAAGAAACATTAGTTGGGTTTTAGAAAGGATATTAGGCTATAAAAATCCATTGTAATTCTGCTCTTTGCGATCAGCATAAGGCGAAATTCACACACACGACACCGCACTGCACGACTGCTTGAAATTTCAGTCGAGATACACAGCATCAAATGGGCGGATTGACGCTCATCTCTCAGCATGCGACACGATCGACTTTGCTTGGCTATTGTGCGTGGCTGCGTCGGAGCTGAAAATGTAGCTAATCTGAATAACGCCTAAAACTTAAGAACATGCAGTATCAGTTAATTTCAGCGAATCTGTGGAGGATGTGCTTCGGTAAAGCGTGTCGCGATTGGTTGTGGGAGATCATGGCTGCGATGGGGAGGACAATGACTAGGGCTAAGTGATTTTCAGTTCTCAAATTGATATGGAATCAAAACTAACTTAAATTTTACCTGTAAAAGAAACTTTAGCAAGCCCAAATATAAGTGAAAAGCTTCAGGTTCAGAGGATGAGGAACAATGGGAAAATGGGAAATTGGAAAAAAATGGAAAGTGGGAAACATGCATAAATAGAAAATGTTGTTGTTAGTTGCCTCGACCCCTCCAGGGACATGGTCGCGTCAACATCTCTTGTATAGCTATGCCTCGTTGACATTTCGATAGCATACTTTTCGGATAGTGCAGTTGCTAGCATGCACCTCTTATCCGAGCGGTCTTCTAATAGTACCCACAGACAGTATTTTATTTGACGCGCCGAGAATTGAACCTATGTTTCTCTAGATGTAGAATCGTAGAGTAGCAACCAAAAACTCACGTTAGGAGCCACTTTTCGATTTCTGCCAAAGAAGTGTTGCATCTGTCGGAACAACCAGAAATCAGAAGGAGCAATGTCCGGAGAATACGGCGGGTGCGGCAATCCCACTTGAGCGTTTCCAGATATTTTTTCACGACTTTTGCGACATGAGGCCGAGCGTTGTCATGCAGAAAAATAACTTTGTCATGTCTTTGCTTGTATTCCGGTGGTTTTTCTCGTAATGCACGGCTCAAACGAATCAATTGCAGTCTATACCGATCGCTCGTTATGGTATCGCCAGGTTGTAGCAGCTCATAGTACACAACACCCTTTTAGTCCCGCCAGATACACAACATGATCTTCGAACCATGAATATTTGACTTTGGTGTTGATGTTGAGGTCGATGGCAACGATCGATCGGCCGGGCATAGCGTAGTATTTTTTCTTCTTGGGGTTGTCATAGAATATCCATTTTTCATTCCCAGTAACAATTCTATGCAAAAAAAACTTTCTTTGTTGCCTTTGAATCAGCTGCTCGCCAGTGAAAAATCGCTTTTCAATGTCTCTCGGTTTCAGTTCATAAGGCACCCAATTGCCTTGCTTTTGAATCATTCCCATTGATTTTAATCGTACAAAAACTGCTTGTTGAGTCAGTCCCAATGATTCTGTGAGCTCCTCTTGCGTTTGACTCGGATCTTCATCGAGTAATGCCTCAAGTCCTTGTCTATGATTTTTTTTGGCTGCCCAAAGCGAGGCTTGTCTTCAACGCTAAAAACTAAAAGTTTTACGTCTATCTAACATTTCTTTTTATAGACTTCGTTTTTCGAAGGATACAAAGGATCAGAGGGTGTAATGGTAGCAGGATCGGAAATAATTTGACGTTGTCGTGAAGGCCTGTCAGATATCTAAATGCCAATAGCTTCCTATATAAGTGGCTTACGCGTCCAGTAAGCAACTGGTTGGCTTGTTCAGTGACGGGAGCTGGTTTACGACCAACTTAGGCCCTACCCGGTATCACTTTAAATGTCATGGGTCTGCCCGTGACAAGACAGACATACGGATCTTCAGAAAAATTAAGTGAAATTGAAATATCATGCTGGCCGAAGTGTCACAGAAGAACAACTTACAAATAAAAATACCAAGAGGGATGTCGATCATCACCTCTGGAGCTTCCGCGTAAATACGGGGAGCCAAGATGAAGTGCGTCTGGCGCTCGAGTCCTTCCCAACCATGCCTAAGGCGCGCCTCGAATTCCCAGACCCCAAATTTAAGTTTACTAGGAAGAGAGGGGGAAACGTACATGAGAAGCTTAGAGACTTCAAGAACAAGATTATCTAGTCATCATAAGTCGCAATGACATAAAAAATATAAGAAAAAGACAAAACAAAACAAACATAAATTCGTATTTACGGCTGAATTTTGTTGGCTAGCGTCGTATTGGAGAATAGCCCCTTTTCCTTTTACACGCATAAAACCCCTCACTCATACACGCCCACACTCAAACCATCTTCCCACTATTCACCCACACTTCAGAGATCGTAAATTTCCAATTAACACACGATTCCACCAAGGAATCGACACAAGAGTCCTCCGATTCAAAGAGGGCACCTTAAAATGTGTGTTTATCGCCGGTTTCAGCCACTCATAATAACGGAAACACCAAGCGATGTGGTGACGCGAGTCCCGTAGCATAAGCCTCGAGCTTGACTTTCGTTTTGGATTTGCGTCTAACCCGACTCCGGTACATGAGAATTCTAGTCAAATTTTTGTTTTTATTCATAATATTCACAAAAAAAGACGCTATGCAGATGCGAACTATCGTGCACTCATTTCACTTGGTCAACCATCTGTACTTTAGAAATCGTGCCAACCTCATAACTAGTTGCACACAATCCAAAATCCGTTCGCGCACTTCCAACTAAAAGTGCTCCCTCCCAAACGTCTTCGACACCTCAAAAAATTTCATTCCCCCCCCCCCCCTTTTCCCTTGACCATCGAAAAAGGATAAGGAAAGCAAGGACGTGTCACTGCCATAAGAAAGAGCTAAACAAGGTCAGTGCCCACCACATAAAGGTGGGAAGACATTCGTTGGACTCGGATTGGTGATCGAAGTAAACTCCTTTTTATCAAATCGTCTTACCCACGATGCAAAAGCATCCTAAAACAAAACAACATAGACACTGTAAGGCGATACGTGGTTGCCGAAATACTACAAAAGAATTCGACATCACCAACTTTAAGTCATTCCTTTTCCTATCTTATTTTTGAGAAGGTTTTTCGTTAATTGTAAATCTCTCGGTAAGAGATGAGCGTCGAAAAAAATTTTGTTTTTATAACGAAACCATAAGTTATTGTCTGGATATCAATCTCACCGATTGTCAGAGAACCTCCCAATAACAGATTAGTGCTTTAAAATCTATAGGATCTACAATTCTATACTCTTGAAAACGCTTCAAGGATGTCCTGAAATGGATGTCAAAATACGGGAATATGGAAAATACTAAAATAAATCATATGTATCCATGAAATTTGTATTTGAATGTTGAAGATGAAATAATGGAATCGCCAATCACCGTCAGATGCGGAAGGATTTTGTCCCCAAAAATAGCCTCATGATATATTTTTCCCGAAAATTTCACCTGGCCTGGATAAAATTCCCCAACCTCGCAGCCCTGGAGCCAAGCCAAAATTCATCCTGAGAGCGTGATTATACGATTGATGGCTGTTCGAACCCTACGTTCTATTTTTTCTTTAGATAAAAAAATGCTTACATAGTTCGGAAAAAATCGTTCGAAAGGCAGGCAACTGAAACCGATCCAGAACACACCGAAAACTCGATGTGAGTGTTTAACTCGTTGCCCGCAGAACTGATGAAAAGGAAACTAGAAAAAATCATGATAATCGGGTTGAGAGCTAAAAACTTACGGAAGCCATATCCTCCCTCAGGGATAATCATGCAGGCAAAGGTAGGAAAAAGTACAAGAAGGGTATAACTACGAGTAATCGGGATATGCTTATGTAAAAATAAAGTATCCACGGCCAGTTCACTACCCAAATTGGTTAGATAAGAGTCAGACATAACCACGCGGCAACCACTTTAAACCAACCCTATTTGAAATCGCAAAGGATGCAATTATAAGTACTAAAATCCACACAGAAACAAATAAATGAAATTTCATGAGCCTGAATTCCTGTCTGGAAACCGAAAAGTCAATAATGACATTGACCTTACTCAGCACTTAAATTTATCATCCAAATTTCAGCAAGCAACGGTCTACGGTCTATCATTTTCCAGACTGACACGTCATTCGACTAGGCCAGCAACTTGTTCATCATAAAAACCGAAATTATCCTTTTCTACGAAAAATCAATACATACTCGTACATAAAGCTCTCCAGTTTTCCCATTTTCCATTCATCCGTAACTTGTGTTTCAAGAAGACTTCTCATCTCAAATAAATTATTCAGATGGATTCGTTGTCGTCGTCTTCGTGAAAGCGGAAACCAATGAAAAGTGGACGAAAATGGCTTAAATAAATGAACATTCGACTTTGACTAGATGAATTTCTCGGTCGACCTCCATTTGACTCTGGTCCTTCTTCGTAGCAGATGTAGACTTTGTCTTCACTTCTCTTTGGACGTTTCACGACACAGCTCTTTTACTTTTTGCAAAATTGATAAATAGCCTAAATGAGCATGATTTAATTTTGGGAGAATTGGATAAGGAATCGACTAGCATAAAAGTTGGATAAAATTATAGAAATTTTACTGAGTTTAGTTTCTGTTTAATTGACGAAGGACGATGATAAGTTTCCGGAAATGATAAAAGTTGATCCTTTACAGCCAGGAAATGGGCGATTTGTCGGGAGAGTTTTTATGAATTTCAATGAGAGGTCAATTTAAGTAAAGCGGAAAATACCTGTCAACTGTCCACTGAAAAAAATTTATTGATTTGAGTTCAGTTGATTTTCAGACTAAGTTCATACCGAAGAGAAGGTTCTGGGACTGCGTTTTCCCATCGCTTCATCCTGTCATCGCATCATCGTCAAAATTTTCAGCACCTGTAACACCACAACACGTTGCAACTGTTGCTCTTCTAGAATCGAGACAATCCAACGATTAACCACGCAATTTGCATAGATAAACCATTCACTTCACACCCACTGCGACTATAGGCTTTAGGCTAACTTCTTTCTATCTATCCATCACTTTCCAGACGAACGACGAAAATTTATTGCATAAATCTATCGAGAGTTCGTCTAAGCATGAAAATAAATATCAGCGGAAACATGCGGTCTCGTCGTATAAAGAATATCTCATTAAGAATTCATTCTCGTTCTTCTTTAATCTTAGATAATTATTTATATCAAAAAGATACAAAGATAGTAAGTCGAATTCCCCGGGATCGTGGTGAGTTTTCCCAGAAAAACGATTTTCGGTTTGCATTTCGAGCCCATTATTTGTGAAGTAAAAAAGAAACCATGTTCCAATAAATCTAGAGCAATCCGGAGCAAGGGACCAAAAATTCATGAAAAGATCATTTCTTTTGTTTGCTAATTTGCACAAATGCACATTTCCTTAACTTTGATATCACACGGATTGGAAGAATTTCAGTCGTTTTGTCCACGCCCTCCCCGTGTCGAGAAAAGATTCAAAGATTCAATTGAAGAAAAGAATATCTTTCGGTCGTTATTTTTTCAGAATGGTAGGAGGGGTTCATGTTAACGTTTTCAGCTACTCCCTGCGACTCATTAATTTCAATCGCAATTCAAACGAACAATGATAACGTCTATTAAATTACAAATTTAATAAAAGTTACATTAAAAATTCACTGAGTCGATGTGCCCATTGTTATTGAATATTCGACGTCGCTACCCAAGAGATTTTCCACTATGATACACGTAAATTAGGATGAGCGTCTCTAGTCTAAGAAAAGGGGTTGATTAATAAGTATACAACGTGTATGTGGATATGGTGGTGACTTGGGACATGTAAATTGAGGTTGCCAAAAGGGGTTCATCAATTATGTACGGTAAATTTGCAAAGAAATTAATCTAAGATTGCAAATTATTCAATAGACGTGCGTGGATCTCGGAGAAAGGGTTTTGTAATGAACGTAGAGATAAGCCGATGGATGAATAGTGACGAAAATATTTTGTCATAGTCCCTAATTTATGGGAAAATTCGGGATATTGGGTCCTTTTGTGATGCGGGAGCTTTAGCAAATTCGTTAACTGTCTGTTTTGGACTGTTGTAATGAGATGCTATTCTTTGGTTGCTTTTCATGTTGGTAAGGAGAAAATATTGTTTGAGTCGCACATCTTTCATTAAGATGAACATGTTTTTATCTGGGGATGAACGAGACGATGTTTGTATTAGATGAGTTTTCTTGTATATAACGCATAGTGGAGTATTTGCACTAAAAACTTGGCCAAAAGTTGAAAACCTAAAGTATGGTAAGTCCCACTCAAATTAGTTTTTTCTAACACTTGACTTGCATTTTATCCCTTCCGCTCATGCCTACCACTCATCACCCGCTTTCACGCGGGGAGTCGGAACTCAGGCAAAGTTTCATTCGCATTAATTTGTACTCGCTAACTTAATTTTTGCGCAAATTTCATAATACTTTTCAGTTGGTTTTTAGTACAATTAAACAATAACAATTATGGGCATGGAAGATGGAAGTGTGTACTTTAATAAGAAAAACATTTTATCCTACTTACAGTTTTGGAAATATTTTTTTTCTATTATTACTTTAAATTAAAAATAAATAAGCATTTTTTCGGGGAAGAAAATAAACGAAACTGTTTTTATACATGTTCCAGGGCATCATTCATTGCTGAAAATTCAGTTTAATCTTTTCTTGAAATGACCATAAAAGAATTGGTTCCCCTTTCTTCCCCCAATTGTTTTGCCACGTGTTTTAACTTTGAGGCATTGTCGTATTTTTGGGCCGTCCCCGTATATGAATATACTAGCCCATTTAAGTAAGTTTAGGAGGGCAAGAATTACGAACACATGCACACCGGAATCCTATCCCTTTATAGCCTATGTGTTGTTTAAACCATAAATTCACTGAAAAGTTTCATCAAAATCCGTTCAATGGTTTTCGCGTGAAAGAGTAACAAACATCCATACATCCTCACAAACTTTCACATTTATTATATTAGTAGGATATACATAATTGGTCTGGGCACTTCCCGTTATCCGACCTCAACCAAATTTAGTATGGGGATTTCTTCCGAAATCCTTAGCACAGTCCGTAGACAGTTTTTTTTTGGATTTTCGATTTTTCTAACGGTACTCTTTGTATTTTCAAATCAGGAGGTCTCTCGCCTCAGTGTTTTCTAAGGAAGTTTTGCTCCTCTTTTCCGAGCATTTCCCGTGGTCCGATTTCGACGAAATTTGGCACATACTTGCATAGCTTGCCTGATTCTAAGCATCACTCGATGATATTTTGGTGCTGCTGTGGCCTCAGGACAACAGGACCCTCTTGGGCATGAAGTCAAATGGAAACGAAACCTACGCAACATGATCAAGAGCGATGAAACCAATGCACTGGAGTACTGTTGAATGCATTTTAAGTCCTTTGGTCGGGACCAAAAAACCTTCTTCGGCATTAAGTGACACCCAGCCAATATGGGTATTTTTCGCGGAATCGAGAGCAGCAGAGATTAAATTGATTCGCTCTCATAATTGACAGTTGCTTTCAGAATTCGTTCGTTTCTGTTCATGTGGGGCGACCGGTAGCGCAGTATGTTGAGGCATCAGTCTCGTTTGGCTACCGGCGTTTCGGGTTCGAATCCCGTCCACGACGACGTTCGTGGCCATGGATGTGCAGGAGGTGCATGCTGGCAACTGCATTCTCTGAAACCAATTTATGCCAACGAAACGTCAACGCCACATGTAACAGTTGACGCGCTATGCCCCACACGGGGTTAGGGCAATTGAGTAATTGTGGATACTACCGCCTAAATATCTGATTCTTTAAGTAGTGACGAGCAAATAATCGAATGTGGAAATTATGAATGAACTGTACGAATTGATTAATGCATCATCGGCGGAACTCGGCACCAATTGTCAAATTATGATCAGGTGCAAAAGTGGTTCGGCATTGAAGGCTTTTCCGCGGCGTCAAAATTCGCTGCAGATAATTTTTTTCCGCCTTAACGTCGAGTCTTCTTGTTCGCTAGTCATTTTGTTGTTGTATCCGAATGGACTATTTATGCGTTTTCTTAAATATGGACCGATGAGAAATATCAAAATGCACAACTAATAGTGATTTTTTATTAGAGAAGGTGAACGCGAACTTTGCCGCGGATTTTTTCCGCGTCGGCGTGGTGATTACTTTATATGCACAATCGCTTGGAAAATTTTGACGGCCCATTCGAATTTTTGACGACCAATTTTTTGTTCCGAAAATTATCCTCATATTGGCAAATTTTTGCTAGTCTGAGGTGCCTATAATAAAGTAATTCTGGCTGCTTTGATGTACCCTGAGGTATATACATACATATATAGTGAATAAAATCAGTGAAGCAGGGATCTCAATTTAGGTTTACCCTGGAATCCATCACCTGAAAATATATTCAAGGTAACTCGCAAATTCATCTTGAAGGCCTCGTAATACAAAAATTTCCAGATAGTCCACATGTCCCACACCGATTCCCAACCATAAATGATAAATCACACGTCCAATTGAATTCTTATGAAAATAACAAAATCTTCAACAAAATATTCATCTCGCTATTCTCTAAAGTCCTGGCCAGATGTCTTACTGACATCTTCACAATCATTATTTGTTCGTTTGTCTGCCACATTACTCCCGACAAATCAAACAAAATTCAACTCACCATATCAAAGCGAGTGAGCAGACCATACCACAAATGTGTAACTCATCATTATCACCTTTTCCAAAAATAACACATTTCTAAATGACGTACACTTTCACCATTCATCATCACAATAGGAAATCATCAGACATACGAAGCACGGAGTGTTTCACTCCAAATGAAAACCTATTAAGAAACTCGAAAAAAAGGAGCAAATCAGAAACTCAAAACATCTTAAATACATTTCCACCGATTTTTTTTTGTCTGTATCTTCATTTCCTTACTTTTTCGATATCATAAAAATACATACATACTTCTGGTTCGAAAAAAAAAGTTTATCTAACCAGGAAAAAAGTTTTGATCACGGAGAGAGCGGGCGAGTCGATGATAAGATGCTGTTTTGTTATACTTTTCCATTAACTCTCGAAGAGTCCCAGAAAAAAAGGGAGAAGGATACGTGCACGTCCGTCCGTACAATCAGATCGAATCACTTTACGTCAATCAAAAGTTCTAAACAAGTTGCATTGGAAGTTACACTTCGAATCTTGAGCGAAACGTCTTGAGAAAAAAACACCGTGTGTATTTTCTAGATACACATGATACAAAATGTTTGATTATAGGTGAGAAAATAAGTTCGAATTTCAAAGGTGCAGAGTGGGATAGTGGGAGACAGGGTTGTTTGCCCCCCGAAACTGATGATTGAACATTGTTTGCTTTTCTATTGATTTGTTGATAATGCTCGGAATTAATGACACATCACCAATTAATCGTATAGTTAAGTGTGCCTTTGCTGCCAATCGAATAAGAGAGATCAATGAAACGTAACTATACCTTCCTCCCATGGATTTTTCATCTTCTCGTGATTATTATTTTTTTCTCACGTCCGCGACGGACATAAGTACATACAAAACAGGACTCCCTACTTACACTGCATGTCCATCATCCACACAGCATACCGGATTCTCATTAATCTCATCACTCACAGCATCATCTTTAACCACAAATGGATGTCCAAAACGATGTGTGCTTAACTTTGTTTGTTTACGGTGCGTTGAAAAAAAAATATTTCATCCTCTCGCACACGTCTTGAAGAAATCAACCGGGGGTACGATATTCAGTGAACCGTTGAAACTGGTTAATCACTTACAAAAACCCCCAGGACATAATTTACCATGGACTATTCTTGTACTTACGCGCAGTCGTCACAGCATACTTTCAACAGGCTTCCCGCAAGGTTCTTGTTTCTTGGCTTTAGTTTTTCGTTTCATCTTTTTGGTGGTCATTTGAATTTGAATATCTTGTTCTTTCGACAAGTTACGAGTACTTTCACCGATGATGGTGATTTTCTTCTGTCCGGGGTACTTTTGATAACAAGGGGCGAGTTTTTTGCGCTTAAGAAAGAGAACAATAAAGGAGCCGAAAACGACCACCAGAAAAGGCAGCAGGCAAGGGTGTAAAATGAAATTTATAGCGGAATTTCTTATTCTACAACACAACAATGAAATTATTCTTATCGCGCGATATGCATATTATCAAATTAATTTTAAGAATTTCACGCTAAGAACCAGTTGCGCGATGATCGGTGAATTGAAAAGCCGAATCGGCGGGAAAATGGGAAAGAAGAAAGATTCGCGGAAAATGGGTCTGAAGGAAGTTTTTTCTCACCGATACAGCTGTTAGTGGGTCGTGAAAAGGACCCCTTTGGGATGATGCGTATCGAGTAATTACCGGTTCTTCGTCGCGACAAAATCGCGATATAATCCTGGTGGAAATAATTCTTTAGGCAGATGGACGAGATGGTCGCTAATTAATTCTCGTGGACATTAAAAAGTTGTATTTGATAAAGATTTGGCGGGAAAACGAATCTGATTTTGTTACTATATAATATAAATTGATTACTGAGCGTTGGTTCATCCTACTCCTTACTAGGATACCATTTTGTGACAGGTTATTTTAGGTCCAAATTCAAATCCAGGATAAAAAACATCACCATAATTCAGCGCTACACTCCGCCTGAACAGTGGATGAATCGGCTAAGAACGTCGTCTATGACCGTCACGGCGACACTTTCGACAAGGCTCCCAAAAGTGACATAAAAATTATTATGGGAGATCTCAGTGCCAAAGTCGGGTCTGACAATTTTGACTTGGAACACCTGATGGGTAATCACGGTCTAGGCAACAGGAACAAAACTGGCGAGATGTTCGTGGAGTTTTGCAACTCTCGTCAACTCGTCATCGGTGGTACCTTGTTCAAGCACAAACGATACCATTTAACAACCCGGTTCTCCCCGTATGGCAGATTGGCCATATAGCCGTTTTTAAGATATGGAGGAATTGTCTCTCGGACATCAGGTCGAAGCAGGGTGCTGATATTGGCAGTGATCACCAACTTGTTGTCACAAAAATACGCTTACGAACGGCAGCGATCCATCGCTCTCAAAATGCAAGAATCTTGCCACGTTTTAATGTGCAAAAGCTTAAAGATCCATCTATAAGACGTGCATATTCCACCGCCTTGCACGAACGAACTATTGCACCATCACCTTATGAGATTCCTACAATTGATGATAGATGGAACGCGTCGCTAATGACTCATTTATTTCATGTAGCGAAACTAGTAGAAGACCATGCATTAACGACTCCACATGGTCTCTAATCTCGGCACGCAAGAGAGTTAAAGAACAAATTAACTCAGCTACTGACGACACAGTCAAAGATCAACTTAGAGCTGAATACTGTTCTCTTCAGAAAGGCATGCCAAGAAACGTAAGACGGGACAAACGCAACAACATCAATGCAGTAGCGGAGAAGGCAGAGGAAGCGGCTTACCGTGGTGTCAGTGGAATCTTTTACAAACTTATCAAACCATTAACTGACAAATCTTTTGCAACTGAACATCCCGTGAAAGATTAAAACGGGTTTCTACTGGCCACTGACAAACACCAATTGCGACGCTGGAGAGAGCACTACATTGGAGTCCTCAACAATATCTTTGGACCTTCAAACTCATTTTCACTAGAAGCAGAAAATTCTGCAAATAGCCAGAGTTGATACGCAGCCCACCATCGGAGCTGAAAGTAACGGTGGTTATTAAATCGATAGAATCGGGTAAAGCTTCGGGGATGGATGGAATTCCAGTGAAACTTCTTAAGGTGGACATCAACGCTGACATGTCTTATCCAAGAGTGTTGGGAAATCGAAACTCTCCCTAAAGAATGGAAGAAGAGCGCCATTATTAAGATCCGGAAGAAAGGTATCCTGAAGGATTGTAATAAGTGGCGTGAAATTTGCCTCGTCCCCTTAGTCTCCAAAATGGCAAATGGCTCCAAAATGGCAAAAATAGTCTTAAACAGGATGAAGCATACAGTTTACGGCACACTGAACGATGAACAGGTTGGTTTTCGTGAGGGCTTTTCATGCACCGACCATATCAACACTCTGGAGGGCTTACGTAGAAGAGGCATACCAGGGGGGATCCCAGTGTCACGTCTTACATAAGGGTAAACTTTCAGATCCCTTTGAAGCACATAGCGGAGTGAGGCAAGGCTGCATTTTGTTACCTATATTGTTTTTGATTGCCATTAGCGATGTACTCTGCAGCGCGCTTCATGAACACCAGAGCAACACCAGCAGAGGTATCAGATGGAAACTATTTGAATACATAACGCTAACGTTATTCGTCTTCTTTCAAATAAATGACGGATGCTCGGCACCGCAAAAGTCGCAATGCAAGGCCTTAAATCAATGCTGCCAAAACTGAGTAACAACTAGATTGCAAACTTTCCTGAACCAGAGTGTACATCATCGTACACATACGCTGACCGGACGTCATTTCTAACGACGACCTCCTGTTCATTACTGGACAAGACAGGATAGACACCTCCATAAAAAAAGCGAAAGTGACAATGGATAGATCACACACTTCGAAAAGGGTAAAAAAAAATTGCTAAACAGGCCCTCGATTGGAACCCACAGGGGAACGATGCGGTTCGCCGCGTTGGACGACCTAGAAACACCCGAAGATCAGTTGAGGTTCAAGGTAACTCAATAGGCAAATCGTGGAGTCAGTTGAAGGCGATTGTGGCGAACAGGACGAGGTGGAAAGTCGGCGTGGTTAATGCCCTATGCCTCACAAGGGATTAACAGGAACCAAAGAGAGATATAGTCCACGTTTTTGGTAGAGAAGCAGACAGGCCAGCTCGGGTGGGAGATGGATTTTTGAGAGAGCAAGTAGTAAAACGGGTCAACGTCAGTTTGTGATCGAGGTGTAAGGTGATAAACAGGTCCGATAAGTTGGCGTTTTCACTTTCTATATCCGATATTCTGATTGTGGAATCTACTAATTTGTGTAGGTTGCATGATAGCTCAACCAGTCTCCCGGCGTGGTAAATGGATGAAGAATACTCGCCTGACAGGGCGACTTCTGATCAAGGGAACTTTTTTAACTACTCATCGAGATTCGAAGAAAGTATATCAAAGTAGCGTTCCGTATCGGAATCAGAGGTCCCAGGGCTTCGATATAGAAAACACAGGAATATAACGTGCTTTTTAAAATTGAATTTAATCCAAGTATAGGTGAGTTCTGGATTAGATAAAGTGAAGTGAAGTGAAATGGTATAAACACCACAGGCAGAGGAACGCGAAGCCGCAGAATGGTATGAAAGGACAAGGAAGAAGAATAATGGTATAAAGTCGTATACCGTACGTAACATGTGAAAACGGCCTAAGGGTCTGGAGTAACTACTTCAGAAGTTAAAGTTTTAGATTGAAAACCTTACGGTGATTTCAAACACTTAAACGATATTGACGTTAAAATATTGCTAAATGCAAACTTACAATTTGATCTCTGCTTTCCTTTCTATCATACGCCTTTCTCCTTCATCTAATCCAAACACTGAACGAGTCCTCTCTTAGTAGTCAATCTAACTTAATTTCAAGTTCCTTCCAAAACCAAAACGATCCAATTGAAATGTATGCATTGAAAGTGACTTGAAATTGCACAACAGCCAAATACCCTCTCGCACGACCAATAATTACAAAAGGCATCCGCATGAACCCATCAATTCACAGATTCGTCCTTTTTGCAAATCCTTCATCGAGCAATGCGAGTACAATAGACTCAACTAGTGAATAGTTCGTATAGGGTTAAGTGAAATGAAACCAACTAATTTTCATAGACTCTTGTTGTTGTTTGAACGTTTAAACGGTTTTGCCAGTCAGTCGGAGCATTGAGAGAGCTCGACCGAAATTCGGCAGACGTAAAGTGAGTCTGAAATTCAAGCCCCAAAAGGATATGTACATATGTATGCCAAGTGTTTTGAAAATGGATTCTATAAAGAAGGTCGTTGATAGTTTGATTGCTGCCACACATTTTCACTAAAAGCAACGATAAAACCGTCATTCAAAATTGCTCAATACAGTTCACTCCTTCGCATGCTTTTTTGTTCTTATTTTGTTGTTTTGTTAACAATTGACGGAAGAGTGGCGGTTGACAGAAATGGACGAATTGCAGTTTTTCAGTAAGAGTGAAATATTTATGGAATGTATTGATGGATTCAGTTTCAGAGACTGATGTTGGATTCATGAAAACATTTCCGGAAGAGGCCAAAGGGCTTTAGAGAACGATGAATTGAATAGAAAATGTGTTTTTTTTTTCTTTTTAATGTAGCACCGAAAAGTTCATCTAAGACTTGCAGAATACACACCGAAGCCATTACAAGAACTTCATTTCAGTTTTATTTACTTTTTTTCTTAAGAAAAGAAGTTTCTTTTAACGTCCTTAGAATATACCATTTGGTATTCATATTCTATATTCATTCTATATATTCAACTGCATTTAATTTTCTCTTTTTAATAAATATAATTTCCACTCATGCATAACAATTTCAATAAAAACCCATCAATCAATGAAGCAAAAAATTAACAAAACCGTCCATTAAACTCAAAACCATAAACTCGTGAACATTTCATTAATTTCCCAACATACAAACTGTTACACTCCTGCCACTTCATAAGGTGCACCGAATTTGATAATCCCATACAAGAGATCATGATGTCGTCCTGGGACATATTAATAGGACGTCTACTAAAGGAAGAAATACTCACCAACGGAGTACACACCAACTACAGTAGCATAGGACAAAGAAAAAAAAAAAAAACGAGGAAAGACCCTTGACGTCTTCGCGCGGAACAATGCGTTCGGAATGCAATAATGCACTTAAGGACGACAACAACGCAACGTATGGCTCCTTATCTTGGACAAAGTTGCAACCCCGGGGACAGTAATAATTGTGAAAGGAAGCCTCGTTCCACGGGGGTTCCTGCTGATGATCGCTGTCGTGGCCGTCGTCTTTCTTTTTACCAGAAGAAATCGAAAACCTATTTAACAAAGCGTTAAAGAAAATTTGTAACCTTCACGAACCCTGAGCGCTGAACCTCGAAGTAATTTTGTGGTGTATGCCATCGTGGAAAACGAGCACTTAGTATATATAGGTATTTATGAGTTTACGACGGGACCTTATACCCCTTTCTCGAAGTCGAAGAAAATAAAACGGAATTTTCTGAAAGGGTCACTATGTTCATATCTTTGCTTCTCAATAGTCTCGATCTCGGCATTTTTTGAGAAACCTTTAATA
Organism: Chloromyia formosa; assembly: GCA_964017055.1. Lineage (NCBI taxonomy): Eukaryota > Metazoa > Arthropoda > Insecta > Diptera > Stratiomyidae > Chloromyia > Chloromyia formosa. The sequence continues at coordinate 145,398,177 of OZ024815.1, read as the reverse complement.
AGACCTTCTCAACTGTCGAATGCAACAAATACCATATAATTAAATTGATGTCGTCCTGGTCTTCGCGAGAACGCGGCCGCGGATTTATTTCACGGCAAAGACATCTGATTTGAACGTTGAATTCACGGGACGCTATGGTTTCAACGGAACCCGGCAAGGACCTATACGTATGCTTGTTTTTTTTTGCTGACGATTAATGTCAAAAGTGTGAGAATGATAAGAGATCTTAATCGTTGAAATAAGAGCAGAGTACTGATAGTAGTTTTTTTGGTATGCTGCGTTTTAAGATCAGGGAAAATGCAGTCAACTATATGCAGGGATGCATAGCTGAAGTAGCAGATGGCCTGACGAATTTAACGAGTGCGATAAGATTATTTACTACTCGTACATATTTGAATGTTTTTGTTTTTTTTTCGCCTCTGTGTAGTAACAGACATTATTTTAGGAGACGACAGCCGCCGCGATCTTAAATAAATTAACACCTAGGGAGCAATTAACGAGTGTGTCAGTTGGTTGTCATACATCCCTAGTATGACATTTGACTGTTTTTAAGTGCATGTAAGATGCTGTCGCTGGGTTAGAAGTAAGAATTCCGTTGGAAATTGCAGTATTTCAAGTTCCAAAATCAAGGAGATCAATCATTGGTGAGAACACAAACTAAGTATGTAATACAATCACAAGTATTATTAAAATTGTGTTATGACGCATTTCCTGCATTAGTAAAAAGTATGTTTTATTTTATGTTTTTAATTTCCTGTTTGAGCTCTTTTTTACACATTTTGAACCTGATAGTCCATCCCACTAGTTTTACAACAAAATTCAATTTCCACTAAAATTAATATAGAAATCTTTACAATTCCCAGTACGATACATCACAGAAAATACATGCGAGCGATTCGTGTAAATTTTTGACATATCAGTAGTCGGTTAAAGAAAATACTAACCTCCGTTTTTCGTGCGAAATCTCATGCAAAAACTGTCAAAAATCAGGTTTGCAGGAAAATGTTCGCTTTTTTCGGCACTCAGTTCTACGCACGAAAATCTCATACATAGACAAAAACACCGTTGTTGGCAATTTCCATTAATTCGTCTGGAAACCTGTCATTACAGTGGTGATTGCTCTCTTTTGAGTGAGAAGGGGAAATTCAAGTGTGTCGTGTAGAGCACCGCGGATATGTGCTGCGTGGAAGCTTCCACTGTCACTTGTTCGTGGGAGAGACAAGTGCAACATTTTCGCACGAAAAGGTTGGTACCAGCCTTAAAAACGAAATAAATCCTTCGAGTACCTCCCCCTTTAAACGAAAGCTGAACTATGATGAGTCGAGATAATAATATCCCTGGCCATGTCATATCGGCCAGGAATATGGGATATGAACTTTGCAGCGAGTACGTTTGGCGTCTTCCGTTGTCCTCCGATGAGTTGGCCCTGCTAATCGAAGCTTGCCTATTGGCATGTTTACAAGAATTTATGGGCATTTCGACCTTGCAGCAAGTAGGTTAGGCTTCTTCCGTTTTCCTCCGACGAAACCCCTGTGACCTAGAATCGAACACAAAACAATGTCGATGAATGTCCTTCCGGCTTGACAGTCGCTCGAAATAAATATATTCCTCACGGATACGACATGAAGCCCCAGTCAGGTCAAAACTTAATTGCTAGTAGTAGCTGTAAGCCACACTTCAGTATCAGCTTTTAAGGAAGTTTCTACTCGCTCGAGTTAGGGTGTTATGGGGGATGAGGTGGTTACTTCTATGCACTACGAATGTGTAATTTCCAGCAGATATAGGTACGGATAAGACCACACTATTGACCGAACGGCTCATTCAGGGGGGAAAAGCCCACTTTTTTCATCTTCGGTAATTATTGGGGTCTCCGTTGATTATTTAGCCATGATTTCTCGATGCTCAATGAATTAACAAAATTGTCGCCAGCCACTGAGCTTTTTTAGTACGACAAAATTTCGAGCGGGGAATTTGTAGCAGTTTTTAATTTTGTAGCGTTGATTTTTATTTTTATTCCCCCACATCTGCCCCACTGAAAGCCCCTCTGTGCTCTCTTGACCTGTGTAGGAGATATTTATGTTTGAAACTGCAGAATGTTTCACCAGGGTTTCGTGAATGACAATATACCACGCAGGCTATTATATCGATCAACAGAGACGAGACTCTTATGAAACGGAGCAGCCAATAAGATCCATTGAAGCAGTCGACACAAGCGTGATGCATGCCAATCTACAACACATCAAGCAAGCTTCGAATGCGAAGGATCCACTGAAAAAGCAGATCGATCGCTGGTGTCCGAATATCGCGGATATAAAATGTATCCAATTTTTTCTTTTCATTTTTCAAAATTTGTCAGCATCCATTCTTCTTATATGTTGACTTAAAAAAGTGATAGAAGCGATAGCATGCTAAGTAGCTTTTTGCACCTGCCGGCATCAGATATCATTTAATTCCACCATTTATTGTATTTTCTCAAACAAACATGGTAAACATAATCATCCCCAGCCACTTACCATACAATGCAGTAACATCTTATCTCGAAAACGATTCAATTACTTTGATCCAATCCGCTTGACTCAATCTTCTTCCAGTTTATGTTTTTTTATAGTTGAGTCACAAAATCCACGTTTTCACTGTTTGCCGACACCATGAATGGTGGTGTTAAAAGCCGACTTACCATCACATCTTTTGTTAATGTACTCCCAATATTTGCATTTCAATGTAAGAGCCACTTGATTTGGACCTTAATGTGTTGCCTACAGTTTCACTGAACTGACCACGGCACGTAACTCGTATCTGCAGTGAAGACCCCGTCGTTTTCCTAAAATATGTGTGTAATCTGAAGATAATCCGACATTGATTAAATCACAATCCGTTTTACATTTCCAGATGGGAGACCTCAGAGCAATAATCGAAAAAGACGATCAGAACACAGAACGCCATTATTTGAGAGTTTATACTTAAAAAAATGATGTAAAACATGAACAGAGAGTGATCTTTCGCAAATAAATGGTACAGGATTAACTCGCCTCCCCTGTCCTGTGTACATCATCGCATTTATTTTTAACGTGGCGTCGTCCGTTAAAAAAGGACATACTCGAACCAGTTGTGATCATTAAAATTTAATGCAAAATATTTTGTTGAGGGATGATGATGATGGCGAAAAATTTGATTGATGGAAAGATAAGGGTTGATTGTGCGCTATTTCACGCCCCTATGATTTTGAATTCGGCGATGCACTTGAAAGGAGCATATTTGCATTAAAATGAGATTACGAAAAGGGGTGAAAATTGATCACTGATAAAATCGCACTAATGTAAAAGTATACTGTAGTGTTGAACTCGTTGTTGGCTCGTATTTGTGGAAAACAACGTTTTGCAAAGTCAATATAATTTTGGGTACAAAAATTTTATAATTTGTCATCGAAAATGAAACAGAGACACAAACTCACATGAGCTTATATTTCCTAGTACTTGCCAAACAAAGACCGTCTATTTTTGCATATGGTATTCTCTCTTTCTAGCTACACTTATAAGGAAAGCTTAGCTCTCATAACTAGAGTATATGAGACATGTGTAACTCTCATTAGTAGAGTTAAGTTCTTGCTGCAACATAAAAAAAATCTCAGAAAGTGCGTCATTTAATTCTCATACAACTCTCATAGTATTCTACCAGTTAATTTACAAGCGAATAATTCTTCATGCTGGTTCAAGATTATAAGGGGCAAATTGTTAGTTGGAAGACATTTTCCAACTTTGATTGAGTTTTCCAGGGAAACTTTCACTTTTACGCAAATATGACTTGAGGTAAAATCTTAAACCATGAAGAACTAAACGATTTGATACTAATTAGAGCGGTTATCAAGTTCCGATTGATTTTCTGCTCGTGTCCAGTGGCCGTGCCACCCATCGTTTCCTCTCATCTTCCACCTGAGCTTCCCTAAAAACTTTTCTGGCCGGAATCCAGCCTTTTCCTACTCTCCCATATCTCCTGAACAGGGATTAAAAGAAAAACTGCGGTTCACGAGTATACTCGACTCGAATTTTCCGGGGAAACCATCATTTTTTCGCAAATATGTCCAATAAGCAAAATGTAGAGGAGTAAGTTTGGAAGAATTTGAGACCAAGTAGTAAGTCCAGCTACAAGGGATTTTCGGAACTTGCCCAGCTTAAACGACTGTTATCCTTTTAATCCACCCTTCCAGAATAGCGACCACGGTTTCCTACCGAAACTATGCACTTGCCTAGTCTCTTACACGCCCTAGACAAGAATCCACAAAGAAACCGAGGTCCGCTAATTTCGCATACTCAATCCCTGTCAGCACGTAGCCTAAATAAATTTTTGAGCATTTTACGAGTATATTTGAGAATTTTACGTTTGAAGATTTTTAGTTTTTAGGGGTTTTTGGCTTGAAGATCTTGTGCATAGGAAAATTATATTCAACGCCCTAATGATCAAAAATTACGAATCCTTTCGCCTTTAGGCGTTCTTGAACTTTTAGTAAAACCACCATCAGTTAAGGAACTTTTTTTCTTAAACATCCTTAACCCTACTAAACACGATTCATCTGTAAATATATTTTGCACATTTAGAATTCATTCGATTGTATATTATGTAAGTCTTCACAGTAACAAGATTCAGTGTGAAAAAAGTGTCGATGAAAAAGTTTACATACTTCATTTCGAAACTGCTTCTTACCCACTTATATAAGGTACGCCCTAAGTGCAATGCCTGAACGATTCAACTGATATATGGAAATCTGAGCGCATTTTCCACGAATAAATTTTACAGGTACATACATCCATACAGAGTGCAATGATTATATGCCGTAAATTTTAATGAGATATTCTGCAAAGGAGCGTGTGTGTTGGCTTGACAGAAAGATAACACGAAATTGTGTAGGGAATATTGTACTGGCTTATGAGATGATGTGATTGTTGAACCCTAAAATGCACATAATCTGAATCCTTAGCAACCGTAATGAGTCTAAACAATCGTCTATCCAATCCAATCCAATGATGGCTTCGGTTATGTAGACGGAGTCATCAAACCAGATGAACATAATTTATGTAAAATGCAAAATCAATTCGCAACATTTTTCGCTGATATCATTGACGAAATATCTCCAATTTTATGCATTTATTTCTTCATCATCATCAGCACAGACTCCAATTGGAGACGTGTACATGGAAGAATCGTGAGTTCGATTGGAATGCTCGTAATGCAATTTCCCAAGAGAATTCTAGTTCGTTAACGCTTCAAAAACGCCTACAACGTTACCGGCAGACTGCTGCTGTGCGATGGTGCTCCAACAAAACGAGAAATTTTCTTTGATGAGCAGGTATCATATCGTCGCGTCCTAATCATCACAATCATCATTTCCATCAAACCATTCATCAATTCCGCCAGTCGCATGAAAGTTATATGTGTGTGCCACCGATCTGGGCATCATTGGAAAAGTATCTATGAGTACAGCAGAGTAGCCTCAAGAGGCTTTCCATTTTAATCAATTTCGTTTTTCTGGCAATTCGGTGAGAATAGCTGCGATGCACATACTATATATCGTATCTTTTCCAATTTGTAGTACATATAAATTTTGGATTGTTAAATTGCTAAAACTTGAACCGATTTTTTTTTTTTTCAAAATTTCGATTGCATTGTACCGAATTGTATCTAAGCTTCACGGTGATTGCTACATGATATAGAATGGAAATTTTTATACGAGTATGTATATACATTTGTTTGTATCTTTGTAGGCGTCAGGTATTTTGTCTGTTAATAATTGGGCATCTACCACGGTAAATATTCGTACGCAAAACTCCACTGAGCTAGACGAAATTGTATCATCCTTATTAAGCTGTTTTTTTTGGTAAAGAAGTATCTCAATGCGGAATATATGCGGAATGGTGTGGTGTTACAGATGAAGATGATGATGCTCTAATGATGATAATTTGGTATAGCGTTCAGGGTGATATGGTCATGATTAAACGTCTGACACAGCGGGCGCTGAACGGTAGCAAGGTGCTGGTTGAAAGCACATCGTTGTTACGTTAATTGGTGAAGAGATGAACAATTTTGAATTTGTTTCATATGCATGATACATATGACTGCGTCTATCGTGAATGGGTGGAAGCACACACATTTTTAATATAACTATACGGATAATTCCCATAATATTATAATATATTTTCATGTTTTTCTGTTCGAACAAAACGATTGGCAAATTTTTGTGAAAATTGCTCGCGGGAGTTTATTGCAAGAAATTTTTATTTTATATGAAAATCGATTCATTGTTACACGATACTTGGGGGGTTTCTTCTTTGTCTTGTGAGTGCGTTGTTTGTGAATTTTTAATGGAAGATAGGCAATGATTGCAGTGCACTTTTGGAATAATCAGAAAAATTGAAAGTGTAAATGGCTCTTATGTGGCAGCTGTTGGATGTTTAAAATGATATTAATTTAAAATTGATGGTGGGTGAAATTAGCTTAATTTGGCCTGTAATGAAATCATACAGTGGATAAAAGAAAAAAATTATTCGGTCAAGGATTTCGTTGTTAAATTTCAGCTGAGGCAAATTTGCATTTATATTTCTTTTGTTTCTTAGCCACGTCCTCAACAACAGTCTTGAAAGTTGCGCTAAGTAAGCATTAAGACTCGTCAATATAGAGCAACCTTCTAAACCAATTTAAATACAGAAAGGAAATATGTATATTCTATGCATACTTCCTGGTAAAACACTCATGTATAACGTGGAGTGTGGGATATACATATGTATGTATGTTGACCCACATTGGGTGCTGGAAGTTTATTACCAAATACACGCTTGAAATAATACATGATACTCAAGTGTGTTTTGAAATTCGATACATAACGGTACTTATAAGAAATGGAAGCGATCATACGTGCTTATGCGATCGTTATTTTGAAATATGAATTTATTGGATAGGTTACCCCAAAACGCTAATCTTAAGAGTTAAATTTTATATTTTAAGCCGTGGTCTCTGGGAAAAATTCTTCCTATTGGGAAAGGCTTGTCAATCTGGCAAAGACAACAAAAACTTTCCGGACAAAATTTTAAACTCGTATTGAAAAAGATATTTCCCAAGAATAATCCTTGAATTGGTAACACCGATTTTGGATTCAAAAAGCGGTAATAGCCTAAAAATTCTTATACCTACAGTCGCACCTCGATAACTCGAAACTCAAGGGAATAGCTTTTGTTTTACGATAACCTTGTTAGCTTGAAACCCTCTATAAGTCGAAATTTGAGTTTTTGACTTATAGAGCGTTTCGAGTTAACAAGGTTATCGTAAAACAAATTCGAGTTTAGAGGTTGTGAAACCAGCCTGATTGTTAATTGTATAGAACGACTAACTGCAATGGGAAGAAGGAGGAATGGTGTTTTTTGGCGCGCTGCTTACCTCTTTAACTCGAATTCATAGCGCACCGAACTCTATAACTCGTAGTAGCCTCTCCAATTCGAATCTTTTGCAAAACAAATTCCCGAGATGCCACTATTCTGGGAATTTCATTTGCAAAAGAATCGACTAGTAGCGGTTTAGAATTTGAAATTTTAACTTATAGAGGCAAGACTACGAGTTCTAGAGGTGATGAATAAAAATCGAGTTATAGAGGCAAGCAGCGCGCCCAGAAAAATCGAGTAATGAAGGTTATTTTTTTCGACTTATGAAGTTTTTTGACTTCGAGTGGAAGGGAATCGATTTTTTTCGTTCTTTAGGTTTGCGAGTAATGGAGGTTTCAGTAATCGAGGTTCGAGTAATCGAGGTCCGACTGGATTTCCCATAAGTAGGAGACCTCTCTTTACATTGTGCTCCGGGAACGCTCACATTAGAGTTGTGATCATTTTTTCTTTTACATCTATTTGGAGTCTGTCCACTTGTCCTAAGTTTGAGATTTAAGTATCTTCATTTTATGGTTAGAGATCTCTTACATGAAATTTTTTTTAACTTTGCACTCAGAGAATGTTTTTTTCAGTGGTCTGAGCCAAGAATAGAATAATAAATCTTAGGCCAAAATAACACTTATCCGAAATTTAGTTAAGAATTTTGTTAGAATAATGTAAGACCTGATTCTTGATATAAACAAACAATACAACGGAATGGAACACATAAATGTAGGTATACGTAGATAGACGAAAAAGATAAATGAAAAATCATAGTTCGGTGGAAAATTTAAAAAGGGAAAGTGGAAAATGCAATGATTCCGGTGCGTTCTTGGTTATTTATATTTGAAAATAGGAAACGGTAAGTGGAAATTGGAATAGCTTCGGTGCGATCGGGGTGATGAACATAAAATGAGAATCAGAAAACAGAACGGTCCCTCCTCAATATTTGTTTTAAATATTCATAAAGAAATATTCCACAATAAGGTATGACCACACATCTCCGTATGACATGCTCGGTGGCCGTGTTTGTTCGGTCACCGCTCTACGATCTAGAGAATGGAGGTTCGATCCTAGGCGCGAACAAAACCAACAAAACCTGTATATGGGTACTCCGAGCTTGTCAGTATAAAAACGGCGCGGATAGAAGGTGCATGCTTGCAACTTCATGTCCGAAAAGTAGATATGCTATTGAAACGTCAACAAGGCGTAGATGTAGATATTGAAGCGCCCATGCCACTGGGGGATGAAGGCGATTAACAACAACACATCTCTGTAGAACCGTAGTTGTCTTCACGGAGACGAAGTCATCGCCAGCCCACTACATCGCGTCAACTTGCTTGCTTACTTTTGTTTTTTTCTTTGCCAAAAATTAGATACATATCCTCGATGCAATAATTTTCCCGACAAGGTTCGTTTACAGTGTTTTTTCTTCACCTTCAATGACCAAAAATTCTTTATCGGAGGGTTGGGAAGACCCAATGAATGCTGGAATTGGAGAGTCACTTGATCAAGATAATTGAAGGAAAACGATCCAGGCGGCCGGTCGGACGTCGTCGAACTGTCGAGACACGATGATGGTGAAGATTGTGGTGTTCAGTATCGAGAGGTATCCGATTTGTCGGTCATTATGGTACCTCGTAGATAGGACCATGAGCACACCCGCGCTCAGCTGGTCAATTGTCATAATTTAAATTTTGATTTTTGAGTGAATGTGGTTTTGAGTCCATTCACGAAAGTTTAGTTCAAGTATAATGGTTGGGACGATGAAATCCCTGACAATATCTTCCAAAACTGAGCTATACATCAAACTCATGTTGTCGCTCATTTCATTGAAAAAGCTTTCGCCTGATGCAAAATCAGAGAACTTCGTCAGATTCCCAACATCAAAATCACCACAAAACGACTTCCTAATCCGATCAGAAAATTCTGTAAATTAAACGAATACCTAACTGAAAACGATAACCTCAAACTCTTCTAAACACATATAATCACAACATCCATTCAAATCGATTCGAATCGCCGAATTCCAGTTTTCAACTTTTCACGTTTGCAATAAATTCCAATTGTAATTTGTTATCGGAAATTGTCTCATGAATTTTCGGATTGCATTTTCTCCGCCATCAATTTCACTACCGAATATTCTGGACAAGAGAGGTATGTAGTTAGCAGAGAAGATAGGCCAGGATACGAGTACACACGAGTGTATTGAAAATTTTACCCGAAAACTATCAATTTCCAGAAAATTAATTTAGCACCCAAGGGTGATGCGTGCCAATGACGACGCTCTGTGAAAACTGTGTCCTGAAATTATTAGATATGAATGTAATACGGTTATGTTCAAACGTTCGAAATGAGGTGGAAGAATGTGAGATTAAGGATGCAATTTAAAATATTCCCAGGATATCGATAGCATCGAGTTTTGACAAGTAACGATTTAGTTTTGAACGCCCAAACTCTTTGTGCTCCCACATCCTTTTCAACACCTTGTACCTCTCTCACACCATCAAAAAGTTCAATTAATTGAATCGATCCTTTTTATCCTTTTGTGTCATTAGTGTGTTCGCAACGACGGGCGTTTACTCTGTCTGCGCAGTAACATTTCCATTATTTACCCTCAAACGGTTATGTTAACGATGATGGCATCATCGTCACTTCAGAAAATACATTTCAAAGAGACATGACCTGCGGTACGGTACATTGCATGACACAGAATTCAGTCTAATTGAAACCCATTTTAAAGAGAGCGCAGGTTGTCATGCTTCACATCCATCCCACATCATTTTGTGCGGAAGTGGTGTACTGGTAAAGGGGTCCCTTGATTCGTGGTATCGTAAAAACCCCTTTGAATGTTCTATTGCTTTTGTAAACTGTCAATCAGACCGCGAACCTTGAATACATCTCAGCAATTAAGGGAAACGGGTAAATGATGAATGTCGGGTAGCAAAAATAAATATAGAGCCAAATATAGAGGATGTAAAGTAGATGATGATGTTGGGAATATTAAGGAATTAGGAATAAGCGAAGTACAGACAACGTTCAGTGAACCTTAGCTACATCGAGAAGACTCTTCGTTGTATGTATCACTTGATGAAACAGTAAGAGAGTAATTTTTTTTAACCCACGACCGTAGCACACTCGGACCATGATGTCGCCCATGTAAAATGAGCCCATCGTAACCTTGGCCTTTGCTCCCACCATCCTTCTCTCCACCAGTCTTTATCGCTTTATGACCAATAAAATTTCCGGACAAGATATAAGATACTAATCTCACACGTGCTATTTAATTATACAATTTTACAGCCAAAAGACAACGATACTGCAAATAAAAGTGTGCATGAATTCTTATTTAAATATGTTGATTCCGCTAGAGGTGGAGAATGAAGCTAAGTCCGCTAGACAGCTTTTTTTGTCGGTACTATCAAATAGGCATAATGGATGGCAAATCCATCGAGGGAGGCAACATGAACGTTACGAGCCTAACGACATAATTCCGGGGTATCTTATTATGTCAAAGGCGATTTCCATTTGTTGCTTCAACGGACAGGCAGATTACTACCCATATACATTTACGATTCCCAACGGTAACACGGCATTGTAAGAACTTAATGGTTAATTGTTTTGTTCTCATGGAGAGACATTTGAATTTGAACCTAATATCTAGTCATCAGTATGGAATTACTGGATTTAATAGTTGACATTTGGTAACTAGAATTTGATGTGGTAAATATGGTTTATTTGTGCGGGCGGAAAAAAGGCACAAGTTTACCACAAAGATTATATGGAATTTTCAACAGGTTGAAACAAAATTATTTTCTGAATAAAAATTGAAGTTAAAAAAAAATAATAATAGTCACAATGGCTTCAGAGCAGCTCATTTGTCACTATCCAGATAATTTTTCCTAAGTTGCAAGGATAGATATACATATGTATAAGAACGATTCATAGTTCGTGAAAAAGCCAACTCTCGGCAGAGAGCAATAAAATTTGAAAGCGTTTGCATGCTTGCACAAGCCGCCTTCTTTGCACGTCTATATGGACTTTCAATGATTTGAGTAACTGACTGCCGACTGACTCCATTCGACACTCACTCAATAGATTAGATTTACAAAAGTAGAATTGCAACGGTCAATTTAATCTTGCTGCACGCAACGTCCGTCAGTATTTGCACCAACCTTAACTAGAAACAATAAAGACTGATACTTTCCATTTTTTCCAAGTAATTTCCTTCTCTATCCCTTACACCCTAATGTCGATATAACTTTCAGCTTTGAATCAACTGAAGATGAAATATAGTAACTCCACACATAATTAAAGCTGAAAATTAATCAAAGGTTCTAACAACTTGTAGATTATTTATAAAACAGAGACTTGCACTTTGCATACACTCAATATATTTTTTTTTTTCAAGAATTTCTAGCCACCACTTGAAACCATGACCTCACCAGTCGCCACCTCTCAAGTAGCGTTATGTGTACGCGGGCATCGTAAATCAAGCCCAAGTGCCCTTGTAATGGAAATTTTGTGTTAAAACACCACCAAAGAAGGATATCAATCAACACCACTAATGTCATCCCTTAAAACAAACTCTGACCTGCGTCATCATCATCTACCCCTAAATTCTTCGACCGATTTCATCATAATGATTTGCCCAACCCTAGCGAAATAAAGGAGCATAGAACATATTAGCATGCCGGGTTGGATAGTAGTAGTACACACGGGATGGGTGGGTGGGAAAGGTGGCATTATATTATAGAGCTGCCATTCTATAGAGAAGCTTAGGTCCCTACCATTCATTAGCATCAAATTAATTAATATGTGTGTAATCGTTTACCTGTACGCGTGTGGTTATCATCGACTGACTCTTGGGCTCCAGTTCACCGATTAAAGCATTGGTGACGATAATGACGAACCGCCATATAAGGTATAACCAGCTCGCAGAAACAGAAGCCGACAACTATTATAGCCCACCATTATTTATGATGACAAAAATACTGAATAATGTGATGTCTGACATTTAGATTCGAGTATTAACTCGCCGCACCGGTGTCGAGTGGGCGGGTGGGGCGACTCTGATTTAAGTCAAACCTTTGTCAACAGATGTCAATAATTATTGTCTCACGATTTTGTGTCCTTCAGTTAAATCTAACACTCAGGTCATAACACGACGAGAGCTCCGAATTAAAATTAGCTCTCGTCTGAGCCGACCATCACGCTTCGATGCTAACTGAACCTGCTACAAATACTCATATCTAATAATTGCAGCATATTAACCAATCACAAAGGTATAATTAATGAAAAAGAGCACCACATGTGCAAACAAATACATGAAAAGACGACGCGCAAGACCCAACCATTAACTGTCCGATGACACAATGCGGAAGTGGCCATAATCTCATAATATTGCTTCCCGCTGGCCAAAGGATTATTCAAATTCGATACGGGGCACGGCTCGGCGATTCGCAGAAAATCAGTTGTCAGATTGCAAAAGTGGTCGATCGAAGGCCACGATTACAGATGAGGAGAACAGACATGGAATGGTCAACACTAATATTCGCTGTGTTCGAGCCTAGTGACATTGTCGTCATGCAGGCTAGATACGACAGATGGATGAATATGTACCTCAACAGCACCCACTATAAGGTAAAGTGTCGAACTCGGCATATGTCCAGGGAATAGATAAGTCAAACTTAGATTGCGCGAATACTAACTACCACCAGTCAGTACCGGTTGGTCGCTTCAGGTGTTCGGCTACGAGGTAGAGGCATATACATAGGTAGGCTCTGACTGGCTAGGGGGCGGCAATCGCATCATGCGTCTAATGAAGTTGCAATGATACGGCCTAAGTAATCGCATTAATCACTTATTCGTAACGAGCACGAGCACAACTAGCAGGTATCAACCATTGAGATCATTGAAATGGCTCACTAGTTCGCGGTCGAGAATGAGATTTGAGAAGGCGGTTTGACGATGTATTCCACGGCGACGATCCCAAATGAAAGCTGGAGCGTTGAAATTATTTAGAAAAAGATCAATGGATAGATATTTGTCAGATTTTATTTAAAATGGAAAATAGATTTGATATATTGCCTTCGAGAAGTGGGCTTGATATACATCATGTGGCAGGTAGAACTGTGACGATTCCAAGGTTGATTCGAAATAACTACCAACTATTACTATGACTACTACAGATAGACCACTACAGATGGAATTTCCAACCAGCAACGGGATCTTATGGACCATTATTAAAAAATATAACAACGCCGAGATGGGAATTATTTACAAGACACACACAAAAAAAGTGTTTTAGTAATACATACAGAAATTTTTTCAGATACCTCTTTCGAGCAACCAGAGTATATGACTCTTTATGCCCGCCGTTAAGATACTTCATAGTACGTAGTCGAGCCAGCTTTATTAAGAATTATCCTTGACGTTTTTTCTACAGCACACTATACGATCCTCTTCGGGATTTGCACAAGTACTACTATCCTTTGAAGTGTTACGCACAGGTACACCGAACACCGTATCTTTATCCTTGTATCTCAAATGAGTTTCACTCTAGGATCAGGTTGTTTCAATCACTTCACACTACGTCCTTGCTGTCTGTTCGGGTGCAGACATCATCGAGCACAACACGTAAGGCGTACACGGAAAGAAAGACAAGCACAAAAGGGACGACTATTCTCTTTGAAGGCGAGGTACTTTGATTGTAACATGCACAGACACTATTCGAGATATCGGTTACAAAAGATATGTACTCGTGTATTCACCTCCTGCGCGCACTATCCTCTTATCAAACATCACTTTCGTATTTGTTTCGTTTTAATTCTCCGATTGGCTTCAAATCACGTACCGAATGTACCGTCGTCGTAAAATATCCACGTCCTTCGTAATGTTACATGCAGCGTGTGCAACATACCCACTCCGTCGTTCAACGTCGGGTTGTTTACCGCTCGGTATACAGTGGTAAACTGACGGGGCGATACAATCCTCCGAGTAATCCAACCGCGAAGACCAAGAGCGGATTTCTCAAAAGCAACATGTACAAAACATATCATACGTACATGGCAATGGCACACGCTTTGAAAAATATCCATACCCCATACAACATTTGAACAGCGAGACACACAGAGCAACATCGACAGCATCGACAGCAGCATTAACATTGCCAACAACAACATCGTACACCAACGTTTCACCAATACGGGAAACAACAACAATTGCACACGCGGGTAGGAAAATAAACAAAACGCATACATGCATGCATATGTTTTGTATCACACATGAGAGAAGACACCTCGTGAAAACATGAACCAGTTTTTCCTATCTTTTGAATGTTTTCATGCTTCCATGCGATACCTGAATGTATCCCCGTACATACAGATACTGAGTATGAATGAATGTGGATTTTGTCTTTTGTAGCAGATCCAAGTTGAGTGTAGAGCGTTAATAATTTGCATTGAAGTTTTGAGTTACCTTCCGAGGTACTGTTAATTGTTGGATTGACTGTAGATGTCCTTTAGAGGTGGTGATGGATGAGCTGAATGAGGACAGGGTTTGGTGAAAGGAGTATCTGAAAGGAATGAGTGTCGATAAGGGACAAGAATATGTGAATATCTTCTCGTTCTCCTCATATCCGTTACCTCTTTCAAGGATACGATCAACAGAAAACTCGATCATCGATTATGGTCCCTGCTAACCATGTTATGATGAAAACAGCAATCCGCCCATTATCTAGGCCTGTGTGAAATGCATCATGATCATTGTTCTAGCCGCGGCCCTGTAAATTATCGTTCACTCCGCAAGGAGGAGTACTATTGCCGCTCCTATGGGTACTCGTACTGAATGCTTTACTAGCATCTATCCAGTCGTCTGGAATACGTGCGGTATCCTATGCTGTTGTGATACTCGTAACTAGTAAGGTACTAAGGTGGGCGGACAGAAGAGGTCTAAATGCAAATGCTCAGAAGACTGAACGAGTCTGTTCACAAGGAGAACCATAATCCGGGAATTTATCTTGCCAAAGATGGGTGACACCGAGTTAGCTTTGTCAAGCCATGCAAAGTACTTAGGGATAATCCTGGATAGTATACTTAACTGGGGTCGTAGCGCTGAAGAACGAATCAGGAAGACGAACTCGCAACAGCTTGCCTGGTAAAAGGTGGGGCCTGAAACCAAGCATTACTCACTCGATATACACAGCTGTCGTAAGACCGATACTAACGTACGGAGCAGTAGTCTGGTGAACAGCACTCAACACGAAAAGCAACCTACAGAAAATGGAGAGGGTACAGAGACTATATTGCCTTGACCCCTCCAGGGGCATGGGCGCGTCAACATCTCTAGCATTTCTATGCCTGTTGACGTTTCAATAGCATATCTACTTTTCGGAAGTGCACCTCCTATCCGCGCCGTCTTTATACTGACAAGCTCGGAGTTTAAAAAAAACTGCCTGTGAGTACTAACAGAACTCTCACAGTGCTTTTTTTATCGCGCCGAGATTTGATCTCCGAGCTCTAGATTAGTATCGTAGAGCGGTGACCGAACGATCACGGCCACCGAGCGCGACTTGGGGATCACTGGTGCCCTTAAGAACAGTGTATTCGCTCTCTCTGAACACCCTTCCAAACCTGCCTTCGATTGACCTACATCTGATGAAAGAGGCTGCCAAATGTGCCCTAAGGCCCAGAGAGGCAGGGCACTTCAAAGAAAGGTCATGTGGTCATCGCAGTATTAGTTTGCGACCTAATAATACTGACGATATGAAGCCACAAGTAGGTTTTAATATTAACTTCGGAGTAAACATACCCGATAGGGCACAGATTCCGGTAGTTGATCATGGACGCAGGAAGGCGCTGAACCTTTACATGGATGGCTCGAAGATGGAAGCCGAAGTTGGTGCAGCAGTCTATTCGTCGGAACTTTCATGCAACCTATCCTTCAGACTGCCGAATGAGTGTAGCATTTTTCAGGCGGAGGTGCTTGCGATCCAAAAGGCAGTCGAGGTGATGAGCCCGGAAAAAAGGGTAGAACTGTTCATATTCGGACTGTCAAGCAGCACTTAAGGCGCTACAGGCCGTTATTATCAAGTCGAAGACAGAGCATAACAGTCTAACAGCTCTACAGGCACTGAAATCAGCTAGAACCATGGAACTCCGGTGAGCTCCGGTCTATAGCGGGGTTCTAGGTAACGAAATAGCAGACTAATCAAAAATTACGGCTAATGTACTCGCTATTTCTGTCATCATAATAAATCTTCATGTGACCCTCCCTTTCCCGTACCCTTTTGGTTCAGTGTAAATTTTTCATCTAAAGGATACGTGAACAGACTAAGGACGCATGAAAAAGAAACTGGATTCATCTCTCATATGTACGAGTACCTGAAACTGGAAATTATGTTTTCACTTTTCTTTTAAACGCATTTTCAACGTCAACGTTTTGAGTGTGTTAGTATTCAGGCAGCAAGGAATGAATAGGAGCGAAGTTTTCTGAACAAGACGTGCATGCTCGTAGAAAATTCACAAAGGATACAGAGTGCCGTGTGGTGGTGGTATGGTCGTTTGAAGTATGCGAAGATTGTCGCTACTGGAATACGTCAGTCACCTGAACTGATATGGGAAACTCTGAACACTTGTCTTCTCAATTATTTACCCTTTTTCCAGAAGAGAGAGAGAGAGACTAACGAGAAAAAAAAAGAAACGTCTACATTATACGGTCCACGGTATGTTGTGTGGTTTTATAATGATTATTCATATACCGTGGGGAATTGCAAGATTCCAAGATCTCAACTCACTATTGAATTGGATTAAGAGGTAGTAGTAATTCATTACTTTGTGAGAAGCAAAAGTAATGGTTAACATTTTTAAAAGGGTGGGGCGCCACTTGTCCTTTGAATATTTCCTTCCTTGGAACTAAAGTGCAGTAGATATTAGGGTTGGAGTTTTCTATTATGAACAAGTGAATGAACCTGTTTTTTTTTATTTTCAATGTGCGAAACCCTCAACGGTTTCGTATATTTTATTTCAACTAGTAGCCCAAGACATAGCGCACGAGGTGAAAAGTTTAGCAACACTTTTGTTTTAAGTGTACCGTTATGGTTTTTTTTTGGGGCTCAACACGAATCCGGGGTTTGCCAACAACAATTCGGCTGAGAGACTTTTTTATTGCCAACGATTTTTACTTTTAAGACATTTTATTTTATTTTATTGGCATTTTGGATGCCAAATGAAATTTTCCAATACAAGTTTCGATCAAGGAACTCTTTACAGATGAAAATACCGAAAAGATATTCTCCATTTTTTTTCACTTTTTTCGGTTTTTGCTTAATACCTTCCGGAGAATAAACCCTAGAGAAAAGATACTCTTGCCTTTTTTAAATAACATTAAATTTGCAAAATTTTCATAACAAGATGAGCTTTGTATAGCCAGAAGTTTCTGAATAAAAGCGCTTAAAAAATGGAAATTGTTTTCTTCCAATGTCTGAAGAATGTTCATCTTAGTGAGATTTTTGCCAATATCGGTGAAAGTGGTTATCCCACGAGAGCGATACATGCTAAATTTGTTGATAATTAAATTATCTATAATCCAAGACAAGTGGATGCCAGCCAGTCTATCACTAACTTAGAAAATGGCACCGAAAAATTGGCAAAAAATGGACTTTGTGGAAAACATTGAACATTGCATAATATGTATCTCCTAAGTGTGTGTCCTGGAGAAAAGTCGCCACTACCTTTTTGAAAGTACATTAGATAGATAGATAGATAGAACTTTATTTGATTTCAAAATGGTTGTGTACTACAAATTATTCTTAAGAGCTACAGACTGAATATGTCTTTTCATCTTTGATTGAGTTGTAAGCTCATGGCTGAAATGTATTTTTCATAATTCATTGTATAATTTACAAGGAAAATTTTCAAAAAACCTTGTTTTGAAACACTTATAACTACAACTACACTATCTTAAACTTAAATTACAAACTAAACTTAAAAGTAGATTGATTTAAACTAAATTTTGCTTCAAGCAGTATTTAAGGGCGGAGGCGTCAAGAGAAGATTGTTTGCTAGTCTGTTCTGAAAGTTTGAAAGTGATTTGTCTATTAAGTCTTTAATAGGAGTGACTTCCGCGATCTGATGTAGGCGGTTTGTGGAGAAATACCAACGTTTGTTTAGAATGATTTTAAGGCACTTATTTTGTGCGACTTGTAAACGGGCTTTGTGGTAATTAGCGCATTTTCCCCAAACGGCGGCCTCGTAAGAGATCATGGATTGCATTACCATTTTGTAAAGCAGAACTTTATTGCTCATATTCATTTTAGACTTCCTATTAAGAAAGGGGTATAAGGAGCGTAGGCAGTTTGAAACTTTTAGACAGGTGATATCTACGTGGTTCTTGTAGGAAAGTGTTTTGTCTAGTGTTATACCTAGATATCTGGTGGTTTCATCCCAAGGGATATCTCGCCCTATGAAGTTTATGCCTCTATTTGGATAATTTTTCCGTTTTCTTTTCTTCGTGAAGAAAATAGATTTCGTTTTCGTAGAGTTTATTTTTATTTTCCATCTGTAGTAGTATTGATACAGTTGATCTAGTTCAGTTTCTAGCACATTTAATATTGCAGCTGGGTCATTCGATTTGGTGTAAAGGCAAAGGTCGTCCGCGAATAGTGCGAGTTCACAACGATCGTCGCATGGAACGTCAGATATAAAGATATTAAAAAGTGTGGGGCTTAAGCACGCACCTTGTGGTACCCCTGCTGGAATGTCTTTAGGTGAAGATAAACTTTTGTTGACTCTGACACAGAATGTTCTGAAAGTACATTAAATTTGCTAAAATTTAATATTAAAATTCGCTTCCTATGTCCATTTTCTACCTTTTTTTTTACAAATACATCTCTTCTAAAATAGGATTTTTTTTTCGAAAAATGACTTTTTTCAATTTTGGTCATCAATATTGCCAAAGGTTGGGAAAAGTATTCATCCCACCAGAAAAGTCATCGGCAATGAGTTGGTAGTAAATTCAATTATCTTTAATTGCATATACATAAATAAAGAGCGCACAGGTCCATCATCCCAATACTACTGCGCATTTATAGCGCTTGCTTACGATTTGGGATAATACTTGAACAATAGACCAAAGCATGCGTGGTCTTCATTCCGAAACCAGGCAAGTTGAATCACCATAATGTCAAGGACTTCCGACCAATCAGTTTAGTATATTTTCTGCTAAAAACGATAGAAAGGTTGGTGGTTTGTCGCACACTTAGTGGATGTCGGGGGACCCTGTGTTAACCAGCATACATACCTAGTCTAGCCATAAATATTGTTACAAGGTTTGGCAACCCTGCAGAAAGGAACCGTTATATTGCATTTCTTAAAAATTGAGCTAATCGCTATAGTACGCTTGTGCTTGATGCATTTGTCATCATTTGAGTTTAATTTTTAGTGTAGTGAACATGGATTGGGGTGACAAAGAAAATAGAATTGCTGTGATTGCACTTCATAAAGTAGGAATGCAACCAAGTGATATTTTTAAGACTCTGCATACCCTTGGTATAAGCCGAATGTTTGTATATCGGGCTATTGAAAGATTTAATGATACGTCTGGAGTAAGCGACCGTGAAAGAAGTGGCTGTCCGCGAACTACTCGAACACCTCAAGCGGTTAAAGCCGTGCGAGTTACGCAGGCTACACAACCTTGCCTTATTCAACCTCACCTTACACAATCTCACCTTAATGACGTCATCACGACATCATTCACTGCATAGACAAAGACCAAACTTAATCTAAATCCACTGAGAACCATTTTAGTTCTTAGACAAACAGTCGGTCGTCTAATTAAACTTGAGAGACTAAACATTCATTTAATTAAATTCACACTTAGTCAAAATATTCCCGATCTTAATTAAAAATGAAGATCGTGAGAATCATCTAAAGCAAACAAACATTAGAATCAAATCGAACTTAATGAAAGATGCACAATTGCAACGTAGGCATCTTTCATTAGTATAAAAGGGCTTCTAAGATAAGTCCAAACGCTCACTCGTCTCAATCCAGAAGTTCAGTTCAGATCAAGAAGTTCAGTTAGATATTCAAGTGCAGAAGCTCAGTCGATTCAGTGCAGATCCTGTAGTAGTTAGTTAATATTATTAAAGTGTATTGTGAATAAACTAAAACATCGAATAAAGTGTTTATAAAAATAACAGAAAGTGTTATTAATTATCGACTTCAAGGAAGAGGTCGTTAAACTTTTACCTTTTTAAATAAAAAGGACGTTAAAAACGTAACTTGCGCGAGAGAATTCGCCGTAATCCTCTTCTGAAACAAAAAATTTTATCGCGTGAGATGAAAATACCCCAAAGAACAATTTCATGTATCATCAAAAGTGACTTGGGGTTGGGTGCTTATCGTAGATCTACCGGGCATTTACTAACAGATTCGTTAAAAAAAAATAGAGTGGAAAAATCAAAACGATTACTTTGCCGGTACGCAAACCAAGACCACCGTAAAATTTTGTTTACGGACGAAAAAAATTTTTACTGTCGAAGAAACATTTAATAAACAAAACGATAGGGTTTATGCGGTAGTCCGGATGGCGCAACGGTTAGCACGTTCGCCTTCAACGCACTGGGCCCCGGTTCGATTCCGGGGATTTACGTGTCGGACTATGAGCCCACTCAGCTGTTAAATGAGTACCCATTATGGGGTAAATAACTCGGTTGAGCGTGTTGCTGATCACATACCTCTGCACAAAAACCGTCACGATCTAGAAAATGAGATGATGCTAACTCATCTCGAGGCCGTGGTTCAAATTGGACTGTTGCGCCAGTTATTTATTTATTTATAGGGTTTATGCTCGCAGTGCCAGAGAAGCTTCTCAAGTTGCCCAAAAGGTTCAAAGAGGTCATCATCCAGCCTCAGTAATGGTTTGGTGGGGTGTTAGCTACAACGGGGTGACAAAGTTGCATTTTTGTGAGAAGGGCGTCAAAACGTCTGCCAAAATTTATCAAGAAAGTGTCCTTGAAAGTGTAGTGAAACCTCTCAACACGTCATTATTCAAAAATCAGCCTTGGAGTTTCCAGCAAAATTCTGCACCAGGTCATAAGGCGAAGTCAACCCAAAAATCGCTTGAAGAAAATGTTCCAGATTTTATTAAAGCTGAAGATTGGCCTTCCTCTAGCCCAGACCTGAATCCGCTGGATTACGAATTATGGTCTGTCTTAGAGCAAATGACGTGCTCTAAAAGACATTCTAATATCGAATCATTAAAGAAGTCTCTTACACATGCAGTCGCCAACTTTCCGATTGAAGTCGTGCGTGCTTCCATAAATAAGTGGCCAGCTCGATTAAAGGCTTGTGTAAAGGCAAAAGGCAATCACTTCGAATAACTTGTTGCAATTTCCGTTGTTGACAATGCATTTAATAAATAAACAATGGTTTCTTAACATATAACACCTCTTTTATTGAACAGTGCTTCAAAAAGTTTGTAACAGTATTTATGGCTAGACTAGGTATATATCGGCTTAGAAGGTAACTGTCAAGCTGATGTGCTTGCCAGACTAGGCTCCTCGAACAAGGAGCTACGGCAGTATGGGAATATCTACCAGCCCATCTATTAATGTAAACTGATTGTTAAATATGAAGCCTTTACTAGGGCCAATGCTAGGTGGACTGACCTGTCATACCTGACGCTTCGTTGGCATAAACTAGTTTCGGAGAATGCAGTTGCCAGCATACACCTCCTGCTGTAAAAAATGACAAAACACGAAGTTGGGAAAATTATCTTCGTAACTAAGCATTCTACAGAAAAAAAATACAGATCACTTGATTAGAAACCGTCAGATTCATACGTACGTTTCTGATCAAGTAATCTGACATATCAAGTGGTTTGGCTGCTAGTGTGAACCTAATGTAAAAAAAATAAATTCATATGTTTTCATCTTAAAGATTTACATTACAACTCAAAAGCTTTTAGTTTCGGAAAAGATAAAATAACTATCAGTTTCAGCAATGCTTCTTAAGCGGATTATAGACAATACTACTGGCTTGAAACATAAAAATTTTAATTTTCTAATACGACGTAACGACTGATCTATCAAATTACACACCAAGTATTCACAACTAATATGTTTAAATTTTATATCCGACCAAATCCTTTTTGGGTAATTCGAAACCCATAAAAGAGATTTGAATTAATTGAAATAAACTTGCGACTTATCCATATTTGACATTTTTTTTCTAAGTTTCGATTTCTATACTAAGCCTTCAACAATAATAAAATAAGCAGTAAAAAGAGAATTTTATGACATAAGATTCTTGTTCTGGATATTAAAACAGAGAAAAACTATTGATGCCGTGTTAGCACGTAACTCAGTTTTATTCTGACAAAACTGTCGGATTCAGTCAAAACAGATAGTTTGATGTTTTCGCGAAAACACAAGATTTTGTGGGCTTAGTTGATTCTACAAATGACTTCATTATTACCAATGCTAACGACCGTATATGATTTTAAAGTTAAAAGCTGATCGAATTATATTTATAAAAAAAAAACATTAAATAAAAGATAGAAATCTTGTGTTTCGAATAATTAAACAATCCAGTTTTTAGTTGGAGTTCTATTAATTTGTAGATCAAGCCGGTGGTTGCTGAACATGAACTGCCAAATATGAGAAATTCCTACTTCACTGCTTAAAAGGCAAAGATCCGCAGAAAATGAGAAAATATCTGGAAGATTCAGAATCATTGAAAAAAATGTTTGCATTCAAAAATTTTCTACTTGAATGCGCTTGCATTTTAATAGTACGAACCTATCTACCTTAAATGGTTTTATATTTCGGACTTTGAGACGTTGAACATTCTAACGCTGATTCCGACATATCAAGATCAAAAATCTAAATCAAGATTGTTCCAAAACTCAACATAACAATTGTTCCGTAGTTTGGGCAGAGTAGAGATATTATTTACACTTTGATCTTAGCCATAAGAAGCGACTGGTATAGGAGGAGGACAGTAGCTGTTGTATCTGTGAGGGTGAAACATCCATGTACATACATATATTCTTAAAATGTATAGCAGGGTATGTCCTGTCAGCGGTTTAGCTGAGTCGAGTGGTAGTTGGTACTACCTAACCTTCTGACTATCAGGTTTGTTTGCTAGGTCTAATCCTCTTATCAAAGCTAGGGCTATAACCAGAAAATTCGACCTCTGTGCTTGCGTACTCTAGTAGCCCAATAAAGTAAAGAAATCAAAAAACTGTTTATTTTTTCTATTGCTTAGAAATGCACCAGCTGATGGTTTGGGGGTCAAGCTTGACTTTAGGCAAAAGCAAAATTGTTTAACCATGGTCATGTTAAAATTGCATTATTTATACATTATTCAAAAGCCACAAAATAGTCTTTATTAGAAAAAAAACAAGCAAAAGATCGACGGGGATCGAACCCCTGGACCGAATGTTTCATGTTTCTGTTACGCTCCCGATGCAGCTGTGAGGCTTCTGACGGAAACTATTCCTTGTGCACGCTATTTAGTGTACATAAAGTGAAGCACGGAATATATACAGTTCAGAATTCACATGCACACATACTAAAGAAAAGAGAATTCACACGAACACACACTAAAGTTATTTACGCATTCCACAGATTCTACGGTTTTACGTCATACAGCACCATAAGATGTTGACACATCAAAAATCTAAAACAACGAAACAAATTTTGCGGAAATGTCCAGCAGGTTTATTTCCCATATTTTTCGTCTTCTTATCAGTATTAAATTAACTGTGCCACCCGACAAGCTAATCCGGACTGGACCTTAATGTAAGTTTTCCAGGATCATCTTATTACTCCATTTTAATCTGTTCTCTTCAAAATCGCCCATTAATCGCCCTTTTTTGTAAAAGCAAAAACACAAAAACCTTGACTTTAACTTTCATACCTTATTTCCGTCAATCCGCTTAACTTTAACCGTTTCCTATCTATTCTACTTTACAATGGCCTCTCTCCGAGGTGGTATACCATAATTTCCTGTCATTTTTTGTTCTTCCCTCAATGCCCGGTTTTCTCCCAGGAAACTTCACATCATGTTCTCAAATTGGGTCATATCTTCCAAACAAATATTGCTGTGTCTTCGGTTTCCACCGCATCATCAACATGAAATCTAACCGCACAGGAAAACTGTCAGGACAAAATTCAGAATTGTTAGAATCGTTCCCAGGTTCACAATTTACTAGGGCGCTCGATTATAGTGTGTTCTGTGTCTCCAGGATAACGTTAATGTGTACTCTCTCTGGTTTTACAATAGTGCTCCTTATGGTTGGCAATGGTGCAACCTAGTAACTATCTATCTATATCGCTGGAGCTTCTGTCTTGTCTAGGGAAAGAGGATACAGTGTTTGGGAAGAAAACAAATGGCATGATGACTTCCTTTTGCATGTTTTCAAGGAACAGTACAAATATATGTACGATAAGGTGGTTTTGTTCGGATATGATGATGTTGAACGGGTATAGTGGATGAAGGTGAGGATTTGATTGTCTTGATGAGGGATGGATTGGATTTGATGGAGTTTGAAAAATTTACACGAATTACATAAGGTGTATTTCCGTCATGGAACTAGCGTAATATTATACATAGAAATACAAATCCTTTTAATACAAAGGGGTATAGGAAATATACTTTGAAACTAAAATTTCAATTTAGTACGTGCATTATGTTTGTTTTCCGATTTCTGAACTCAGAGAGAGAAGATGTTCAATATATACATATCATCCCAGAAAAAATCCCAAATGGAAAATTATTCATATTCAACAAATTGTCAGTCGTTTGCAGGGGAGCATCTCTTTAGGCGGTACACTCACTAGCGGCAAATTGTCAACACCACACAGCAACTGCGACCTGAAATATACAGAATCTTCTGGAATCAGTTTCTACTCCGATCTCTGACACAGTTCACTACCCTACTGGGTCGAATTTTGTCAGTAAATGCACACACAATTTGTATGCGCATCACACCAGAAATTAGATCAAACTGTAAAGAGCGTTAAGCCACACAGGGATAAGGGCGCTGAGGCCGGATGGCCTGTTGTGTCTGTTAGCAAGCCTAAGTCTGTTATTGATCAAGTTCATAAATTTCCTTAAGGTATTCGATGAGTCTGAGGCGATGTTGTCATCATTCGGAAAGGCGACTCCGAAGCAGCCTCTGTGTCAATGTTCCAAAGCTTTACATTCTCTTAAAATGAGAGTCAACTTCTCGTCATCTTCTCCGCAGAAACGACAGCTCGAGTCCGATAAAATTCTCATGATTCTTAGGTGG
Source organism: Chloromyia formosa (assembly GCA_964017055.1). Taxonomy (NCBI): domain Eukaryota; kingdom Metazoa; phylum Arthropoda; class Insecta; order Diptera; family Stratiomyidae; genus Chloromyia; species Chloromyia formosa. Next base: position 145,372,474 of record OZ024815.1, on the reverse strand, counting down.
TCTCTTAGGCATTAGTGTTCAGTTAGCTGACCGCAGATTGTTCTGACCCTGTTCCCAGGGCCAGTAGAGTTTAATTAAAGGCGCAGGCAAGGAAATTGGGGGCCCTCCCTCCCTCTCTCCGGACATTTTTTCAAAATAGTGCCTACTTGGACAAAGGCGGTTGTGAGAGTGACTTTTCAAGCGCCACTTTTGCTCAAGCGGTTTCGTTTGATACTAATATCGAAGTCGGTTGAAGAAAAGCAGTTGTGAGAGTGCCATTTTGTCCTGGCTGTTTTGCTTCGTACTAATCTGAATATTTTAGCACCTTGTTCGACTAATAGAAAATGGCATGTGAGATTTTAGCTTAGTGTTCTTAGGCCCGCTTCGAAATCGACATTTTTATTGTCCTGTGGCGCCTTGGTTTAGCCAGCCCCTCCCAGCCGAAGGCCTAGACAAAATTGTTCACTACATTTCTAGTGGACGGTACACTATTATTTATCGGCATTTTGCAGTCGTCTTCGAAACTCGGTTCAGCATGTTTTGTGAGGTTTTTTCTTCGTTGAAAATGACTAAAAGCCTTAGGCGGTTAATCTTGTCCATAAAACTTTGCGTTAAAACACTCTTCGAATATACTATTGTATATGTAAGTATATCGAATTTTATCACCATCCTTCTACGCAATCAATCTCCTTCCGAAAATAATGTCAACATAATTTTCGTAATCAAAACTTACGTAAATTTAATTAACCCGCAATTTATCTCAATTCATCAATTCAAAGAAACCTTTCATCTGGTCTAGATGAAGATTTTCCACACAGCTACATCCTATCAATAACCACGTTTCTGCTACTAAGCAACATTTTATTATAATCAAAATTATTGTCTGCGCTATTTGTTCAACAGACCGGACAGATTTTCAGCATTATCTCTGACGTCCAATGGATTCCATTCCATTCCAAGGCCATCGTGCTTTCCCCAAAAATGTTATAATTTCATCAAGTCGGAGGCAAGGAGGAAAAACGTCAACGAGGATTTTCATCTCATCACGAGATTATTATGATGTAACCCTTTTCAAAAATTTCCATTCTGTCTGTGCTCGCGAAATTTAACTAAGATGAAGATGAAGGATACCCTGATGTTCGGAGGTGCCTTGTGTCGCCAATATTTGAGGATAATTAAAAGTTGTTTTCATGCAAAGGAGGCACGAAAAGCAATTTTCCAAATCTGAATACAAAATTCAGTATTAATTTGAAGCGATTCATCAATGCTACTGCGTTTGTCTAATCGGCTTGCCTCGTGTTTTTTTGAAGTGTCATGTCGCGTGATGAATCCTCTTCTTCTTCTCCTAATATTGAAAAAGCTTACGAATGCGACTTTTGAAAATTACGACAATTTAATTGAGGCTCACAACGATCTTTTGTGTTAATTTTGTCTTGTTGACGATTAAGAAGATACTTGATGATGAAAGACAGAGCCACCCTTTGAGGAGGATTAAGGTGAAATTATCGCACGGAATGGTTGAAAGGATATGGGAAATTAATTGAAATTTTTAATGAGTATTTTATTAGAAAGTGGTTTAGCTTAAATCATGTTTCATGAGTTTGACAAGATTGTACTTGAAAAATTTGTCATAGCAAGGACAAATTTTTGGACTATGTATTGTCTTTCTCTCAATCGCCCTAACCCCTTGTGGGGCATAGCGCGTCAACTGTTCCATGTGGCCCAGTTGACGTTTCTCGGCATAAACTGGTTTCGGAGAATGCAGTAGCCAGCATGCACCTCCTGCACATCCATGGCCACGAACGTCGTTGTGGACGGGATTCGAACCCGAAACGCCGGTAGTCAAACATGAGACTGATGCCTCAACACACTGCGCTACCGGTCGTATTGTCTTTGGTTTCCCGGGTTTCCTTTGTGTGAAAGTCAATCGAACATTTCTCAAAAGCAATCCGATGTTAAATTAACCTTCTGCCATCAAATTGACTATCATCGCGTGACTTACATAAAAAGAAAACCTTATCCAGCGCAACAACATACTTTGTTACTCATTCTGGTAACCATCCATTGCCTTCAAATATTCAACAATTTTCTACGAAAATAACCAACATCAATATCGAAATGAAATTGCCTGTAATCAAATTTCCTTGTTTTCTCCAGCTGTACTAAAACCCGACAACTTTCTTAGCAGACCCACTGCCGTCTATAGTCGGAGAAACTTTTTAATTTAAAAATCCACTCTCAGTTGCTAGGATAACATATATTCACAGAGCAGCAGAAGAGGTACGCCATGACGGCGATACCGAAAAGGATAACGCGCGCCAACGAAAATGTGCTTGGAGTAAAATCAAACTCAATCGTGGATTGAGTTGCGAGACGAGACATAACCTCTGGGTGTTGGTACCGAACCGACTATATACCGATGCTCGGTTTTACGAGAACGATCTGACAAAATCGTACACTCATCCACAGCGAAACCTTATGCAACATTGACGATGCTCTTTTCCTGATTAAGTTTTCATGATGTTAAGACTTTGTTCGCTAACACTGAATACGGATGCTCAAGAAGTTCGTCTTCGTCTTTATCCAAGGACTACTGGTAGTTGGGAGTTTGACATAACAACAACGTGGAGCCATAAGACATACACAGTCATGGTTCTAGTTGGCTATATTGGCGCCCATAAGACACTAAAATGGATGAGACGTTGATTATTGTATACATGGGCGACTTTTATGGATTTCTGTCGTCTTCATGTATAGTATAGTCACCACTGTCGTCATCATCTACATCATCAACACCATCAAAACAGGAGAGAAAACTATCAGTTGAACGATGCACACTCCTGGCAAACAAGCTCTATCCTAACGATGTCGTATCACCTTGGTTTTGTCTATAGTTTCCTGATGAAGCTTCTTTCAATTCATTCTCTTCCCATTATTTCGCAAGGAAGAGAGAATTGCACACTTAACCGGGCCACTCATGTCAGGATCTATTGGCCTGGCTCTAATAGCCAAATGAATCTTCATATATTAGCCCTACCTATGGAAAATTACGTCGTCAGTATTGGCGGACAACGCCACTAAGGCCTTATAGATACATATGTAGACAGTATGTAGGTAAGATGTGGGGAATAAAACCCTCTATCGCCCTTTGGGTTAAAAAAGTTGCTAGATATCAAACCTACATATACCAGCATATGGTGCACTAGTCTAGTGGAGAAGAGCAATCACTGCTGCGGGGAAAACCATTTTAGGCGAAGTTCGGAAGCTTGCATGTCGAATGGTGGGGCTATTCGCTCATTTGAAGCTAAATGCAGAACAGAGTAGTTTGCTGGGCAACAATATCTCAAGAATGCCTTCTGATCATCTAGTGGAGAAAATCTCATGCAACCAACGGTTCACCACCGTAATATAGAGCCAAGAGTACTAGCAGAGTAAATATGCCAAGCTACCCCACACACCATCAAGAGGTTCATAGATTGTTCGGGTTTTCATAATTGTGACAGTGGAGAACCTCAGTCGTCCACGCATGTGTTGAGCTATGCCTGAAGGCCGACTACCGCAACAAAAACTATTAAAAAAAAACTTATTTGCTGACAGTCAAGCGGCCATTAATGTCAAAGGGGGTTCTGATAGCTCAGTGCGTAGAGGTGCTAACTGTATATTTTTATACCCTAGACTTTTAGTATAGGGTATATTGTTTTTGTCACGACGGAAATATGCAACACCTTAAAGGAGGCTCCGGAGGTATAGCAATGTATATATATAAATGATCAGGGTCACCTCCTGATTCGATTAAGCCATGTCTGTCTGTCTGTCTGTCTGTCTGTCCATCTGTCTGTCCGTTCGCACGATAACTTCCGATAGAATGAAGCTAGAGCCTTGAAATTTTGACTAGATGTTGGAAGTATGATCTAGTTGGTTGGTATTGAAAATGGGCATGATCAGGCCAGGAGAACGCCTACTTCCCCTACATATGTAAAATAATTAAATGTATTTATAACTCCCGATTAAATAAACATGAAAACCTCTAGCTTTGGTAGATTGCTCGTGATGGTAATCTTATACTCCCCTGGAAAAATAAAATCGATCAGTTGAAAACTAACGGTAATTTTCTTACAAAGAGCCCCGTACTACCCTACTTTTCGGGTTTTTTGTCCATAACTCTTGAACCAATTGACGTAGACATCTGATTTTTGGCATGTAACTCTGGGGTGAGAAGCTGTTTAGGTTTTGGGAAGTTGGGCATAATCAGATCAAAGGAACGCCTACCTCCCCTACAAAATTCAAAAAATTAAATATTATTTTAATTACGATAACTTTCGATAGAATGACACTAGCAAGTTGAAAATTTGGTAGAATGTTGGTAGTAAAGTTTTATTAGTTAGCACTGAAAATAGGCAAGATCCGACCCAAGGAACCCCTACCTCCCCTTCAAATGAAACTTCGAATAAGCGATTACTTTTGATACAATGAAGCCAGCAGCTTGAAATTTTTGTCAAATGTTTGAAGTGAGATTGAGTTAGTTGGCATTAAAGACGGGTTAGATCCGACCTAAGGAACCCCTACCTCCCCTAGAGATGACACTTAAAACAAGCGATAGCTTACGACAAAATAAAGCTAGCGACTTGAAATTTTGCCCAAATGTTTGTAGTAGGATCCATTCGGCTAATATTGAAAATGTGTAAAATCCGACCAACGAAACCCCTACTTCCCCTACAAACGAAACTTCAAATAAGCGATATCTGTCGATAGAGTGAAGCTAGAGACTTGAAATTTTGTTTGTATGTTTGTAGGGTGATCTAATTGGTTGGTGGCAATGATGGGTAAGATCCGACCCAAGGAACCCTTACCTCCCCTACAAGTGAGACTTCAAATAAGCAATAACTTTCGATGGAATGAAGCTAGCGACTTGAAAAATTCAACAAATATTTGTAGAATGGGTTAGTTAATTCATTTTGAGAATGGTCAAGATCTCCCTGAATGAGTGCCAACCTCCCCTATAAACTGGCTATATAGGAAACTCACTTTTAATACATGGTCGTTGCCAATTATTACTTTTGGTGCCCCCACTAGGTCTGTACAAGTCTAGGGTATATACGCTTCGGCCTGGTTTTTAATTTATATTGAGTTTAGTGTAAACATGCATTAGTCTGGATTATGGCAGGGAGGCAGCTGCTTGTGAATAGGATTTTTTCGACAAAACAAAAATTTTATTCGTGAAAACAAAAGTGGCTCGAGTGTTGTCATTTTAAATTGAAGCCGGGAATAGGGAATGGAATTATGCTCACTCATGATGAGATGAGCTGGAAATTATTTTATCATCCATAAATTACCAAAACATATTTGACTGCTTTCATTGAAAAAAACAGACGTTTATGGTAATTTATTTTATTGATATCTGATATGATATTTTTGATTTGGACTAACACTAAACGGAAAACTATAAATTACCTGACGTGATCATTGTTTCTCTATTAAGTGACTTACCTGAAAATATAAATAAAAGAAGAATAAGTTTCAGAATTTTGAAATGCCGAACACTTCACACTTCATTATATTATTGACTAATCATCTGCCATACATATTCTCACTTTGATCCACTGACCATAACAAAGATAATGGGATTCATAAATATGTTACATTCAAACCGTGATAAGTGGTAGTTAAGTTTTTATTGGTCATTTTGGTTTAGGTTTATAGGTTTAGATTCAGAATACTATTAGGTCAAATTTCAGTAAATTAATGTTGAATTGATATTTTATTGTCTGATTATCAACCTGGAATGGTGTTTCCCAAATTAACATCGAACGACTATCGATCGACCTTCTCTAGAAAAACTAAAAAAGTATTCTGTAAATTTTAAATTAGATAGGAGTCTATGTTATGCACACAGAGACATTAAACACAGATACATGGCTCTAGACTGACGGGGAAGTAGTGTCCGAAGTCTTCTATGATAGTCAATGATAGGCTTAGTATTAACAAACCTGTCGTTCCGTCTCCCTGCAGTGCTACCCAGGTGGAGGTTTCCGCGTCTACGGATGTTCTGATCACGCATAATTAATTTTACAGACAGCCAAGCTGTGATTAAATCCTTTGATCCCGGGCTGATGAATGAATGTTAATAAGGCATAGAAATGCAAGAGATTTTAACGCGGCCATGCCCCTGGAAGGGTCAACACAACTACCATATTCTGATGCGATCAGAGCGACTTACTGATTGATTAATGACAGCATATGGTATTTAACAGACATACAGTTGTGGGGATCATTACGAATTGAATGTTGACTGACAAAATTGAGTACACCCAATCAAATAAAGTGTCCCCAAAGTACTTAAAAAAATCATTTATAAAATACTCGTATTTAACTCAAACCAGCCAATAACAGAGCCGAATATGGCGCCCCTCCCGTACGGTAGCGACCGGTAGCTCAGTGTGTAGAGGCGTCAGTCTCATGTCCGACTATGATCGTTACGGGTTCAAGTCCCGTCCGCGGCGTTGGTGACCATGGATGTTTGCGTTGCCTTCCCCCTGTGGTGCGGGGCGTAATAATAAGCCACAACATCTCCCGACGCAGGTGGGCGACTAGATGGGGCATGAGGTGCATGCTGGCAACGTGCATTGTCCGAAACTGGTTTATACCAACGGAACATCAGCTAAGACACATGGAATATTTCACGCGCTATGCCTCACTAGGGGTTAGGACAAATGAGTATTACAAGGGGTCTGTCGTTTCCATCGTCGACCCACAATTTTTATACCCTTCACGGATGTGATAGGGTATATTAACTTTGTCATAAAGTTTGCAACGCACAGAAGGACGCATCTCCGACCATACAAACCGTATATACATATTCTTGGTCAGTATGATGAGAAGAGTCGATTAAGCTTTGTCCGTCTGTCCGTCTGTCTGTCTGTCAGTTTTAAAGCTATCGAGTTGAAATTTTGTACAAAGCCTTCTTTTTATAGCACACTGTAAATATGTCGGAACCAACGGAATCGGACCGCTACGTCATATAGCTGTCATAGGAACGACCGGTCCGAAAATTCGTCTTAGTGAGAAAAACTTTTTTATTTCTAAAGACATCTATCTCAAATTTTGCACAAAGCCTTCTTTCTATTGCATGCTGTAAATATGTCGGAGCCAATGGAATCGGATCACTACGTCATATAGCTGCCATAGGAACAACCGGTCCAAAAATTAGTCTTTGTAAGAAAAACCTGTTTCATTTCTAAAGATATTTTTTTCGAATTTCACAATAATTAATAATATTATTAGCTAAATCACATTCTTGAGTTTGGTTGAAATCGGACTAATCTATCATATAGCTGTCATAGGAACGACCGTTCCAAAGTCAAATTTTTGTTAGAAAAACTTTTTTATTTGTAAAGATATCTTTACGAAATTTAAAATAATTCAATCATATGAACTACCAAACCACGTTATTAAATTTGGTTGAAATCGGCCTACTATTTCACACATCTCTCATAGGAACAGTGAAATCGGAACACGTTTTACTACTAATTTCAAAGTAGCAAATGCTCCATAAGTCACAACGAAGGTATGATCACGCGAAGCGTGAAGGATATCACACCTTCGGCAAGCTAGCCGAAGGCTAGCTTGTTTGATTTGAAACTGTCGACCCCCAAAAGTTCCATTCGACCCCAGGGGGTTGATATCGATGACTTTGAGAACTAGTAAGTAAAAGGCTAATTTCAACTCCGCTGAAAATGCGTTAAGATTAAGAGCTCGCTACGGTAAATGAGTACGATACCTGAACTAGTCAATACCTGCAATTAGGGAGCCGCTACACAGTTTGTGTGAACACCTATGCCAATGGCCTCTCAGGGAAGTTTTCTAGCCAGTAGAAGTAGAGGCCTTAACGGTAAATAGCTTGGAGAGATACTTTAATCCATTGTCAACTCACTGCTCTATGTCAACACATGAGGTTATAGTTAGTGAAGCTAACCAGTGCGGTGTGAACTTCACTCTTAAAAAAATACACGCTGTATACTACTTAGCCGTACTGATACTATATAATGCCGGTGGCTATTTGCAAATGGCAAGTCGTCAGTCCATTACCAGGTTATTATACTCGCTTTTCTAAACGAGCCGTAAAACACGCTAAACTTTTACTAAAGAGCAGATGAATAACAGCCGCGAGCCAACTTGTTCATCTGAGGAGTATCTTTTGAACCCTAACTGGAACTCGACACAAAAATGTCCTTATGTCCAGCCATCCAAAGAATTAGCATCTAATAAAAATATATACCGATAATAGCTATATTCTCGTAACATTTATCTAATATCCAGCTGTGGGTAAAAAGCCATTCGTTTCGCCTTTAACTCCCACTGAAAACAGTTAATTTACAGTCCGCACTTGTTCAACTGCTCTCCGACATCAGAAAAATTCAGTCAATTTTTTTTTATAGTTCATAATTTTTACTACAAATTTTATTACAATTCCGCTACTACTCAAGCTAAAGGAAACATGTCTTTTATGACCGCACCGTTTTTGACATTGGCTACCATCAGATGGACGGTAGATACGGTTCATTAACTTAAAAGGCATATGGCCCTCACCTCAAAATTTTCCAGACCTACTTCCTTAAGACAATTACCCTGTGACATAAGGATATAACCATTATTTTCTTCTTTTGTGACCGTGTTCCACACCTTCAGACAACCACTAATTAGTCACGTGTAGAACATTAAGTCTTGAGTCTTACTGTGGGTTGACCTTAACCAATTCAGTCAATGGATGACGAACTAATAAAGACACAACCAAGAATTCATTCAGAAATTAAGTAATTTTGATGGATTGAAAACGTGTGTACTAAATTTTGGACGATTGTAATGCAAAAAGTTAACCCACTATGCAGCACCTGCAAGGTGAGCTGATATGCCTCAAAAAGTTCATATGTACCTATAAACTACTTCATCTAAAGATATAAGAAAGATATGTTCAAATAAGAACACACTTTAATTTCCTTTATGATTTAAAATGAAACGCAATAAGTCACGGTCTGATGTGTTGTACCCTTCAGTTATTGTACTTCCTTCCAACCAACTACTCGAAGACGTGCCGAAGAGTTACACAAGGAAACTTTAAGAGTTTGCTCCGAACAGGATGAAGTAATAAAGGACTCAATAGCTCAGACACTTGTACATGTTCGACCATTTATCCCTTCATATAAATACATACAGTGACGTTTACAACCTTTATTAGTTCCATCCATTTCGTCCCCGGTGTTTGTTTGTTTTCATGCTTTATTTGCATAAGGACTTCTGAAGGATTGACTCAAAGACGAATGTGCTTTCTTCAGTTTTCCATGATAATGGAAATTACATTCAAGTGGGGTTTATTGTTGTCGTCGTTATAGTTTCTTCTTCCGAGTTAGTTGTGTATAATGTTTCTGGAAACAATTATAAGGTTTGTGTATTTGTTATTTATTAGGGGTATATATTAGGGTATTGGTGTAGAAAAATATGGTACGTTTGTTTCTAAGATCACCCTTTACTTGAGTGAGTCGGTAATAGGAATCATCATGACGAAGTCCTATTCTCCTCGATACTCCTGTCAAAGTCTACTTCCTACGTGGTGTACATAAGTATTTTACATACGGCGAGATACCAACCCTGCTAACATCAATGCGTTCATTATCCAGCCCTGGTCGAAGGCATCACCCTGCTAACCATGTCATGATGAAGACATCAATACGCTCATTATCCAGGCCTGGATGAAAGGCATCATGACCATTGTTCTAGGCGTGGGACTAAAGTCACTTATTTATTTTTCAAGCATATGATGAAACCATACATGACCACCTACGAGTTCAAACATGAGTAGCACTGACGAATTCGTTCAAGCCGGCTTGATGAATTCGTCAGTGATACTCATGTATGGACTCGTAGGTGGTCATGTATGGTTTCAAATAGTACATTTTAGTAACGTATATGTGAAATATGGTGACCTGTAGCAGGGGTAGGGCTCGGTCATCCAATAATACACACAAATTTTATGGAAATCAGGTTGTGCATTACCAATGTTGAATGAATGAAGTGATTTCCAAAATTTTGGTTCAGAAACCAAAAACAAAAGTATCCAACAGAATAATTGAAGGCATTTGCCACAGCATACCTATTATGCATTTGAATGAAACTAGCACACGCATGCCTATGTCATCGCGTTACGCTCCAATTCTTGGACATCCACCCAGATATCCTTTCACAGCAATCCTTCATCAATTCAAGGAATACACTTCTATGAATCCCTTTGTCTTCTGACATATTCAATTGTAAATGAATACATGATCCCTTGTCATTGTCACCTTGACGACCATGTAAAATTGCACAGATCTGACATGACACACTTTTGCATTGCATACCGAAATTTCAAATGAAATTTTCAACTACAGTACGCACCTTGAACGGTCCTACTCGTGGGGTTGGGCGCACGCTATTGAATCCTGCATAAGTTTCCGATAAAACAGGGCGGTGGTGTTACAACGGGCACGTACTGATCCTAACAAATGAGAGTAATTCATCAAAAATGTGCATGCATGTTACATGAACATTTTAACATATCGATCATAAAGATGATGAGGATATACCAGTGACGAGAAAGTCAGAGCATCTGGTTGCATTGTCATGTTCATGTTCAAAATCTAATGTTTTGAATTGATTGAATCATTCCGACACATAGTGCGTGTAAAACAACCCCTTCACATGCCACACATCAATTATTGCCGCATTTCGCTGCCAGGGTGAATGGACTGTAGACAGAAAATTTTATTTCATTCTCTAACTTTAAATTCGTTCAGTTTTAACTTAGGCCCGAGGTGGCCGTCGTCAGGAAAGAGAGTGATGAATGATGTGCATTTTGAACATTTCGCACAAAAATAATGGGCCAAGGGGATGAACATTGTGAAATTGGGCACGTGTAGATTTAATTTGACGTATAGCGAAAAAATGGTCCACACACATGTAACGAAACTTTTATAAATTTTGTCGTAACTTTCCTCCGGGTACCACGATGCTACCATTAGGAAAGGGATGAAAAAGGACCTTCAGGCGCTACGTTCGATATTACAAAGGATCACTTCAGAACAGTGCACAACCAACTCTCTTCTTTCACTTGATTGAGCAAGTGTTATGATTTCATAAACGACTTTTCGAATACATTTCAATCCAAATTCAACTCGGATAGCTTCCGGCGATTGTTACTTTTTTAAACTGACAGACCCTCCGCTTTTTTTTTGCTTCGTTTCTATTTTTTTGTAAAATATGCCGCAGCATGTCGAAATTGCTCCAGTCGAGGAACAATGAAAATGTGGATGCTGAGGACGCGAAATGCTTCCTTCGAAAAGACGTCCCTTTTTTGAATTTTTTTTTTCTAAGAATTTGATCCTTTTGTTGTCATTATTAGGTAAACAATAAATGTTATTGTTAAGTAGAGTGTATGAAAGAAGGAGTTGTTTTTGTAATTCAAAGAACACGCAGCAGCAGAAATTTCCGAATGGCCGGAAAGTTTTCTTTTACGTTTTATGTACACTGAGTAAACGGAATGAAGTCTGAAGAATTCAACACGCAATTAGTACGGATATCACACTTTAACCTTGTACATTGATGGAAGGTTTATTCCCATTTCGCTAAAGTGAAGTATGTGGATTATTCAACTGCCACAATAGTGGTAGTGAGTGCATGGCCTAAACTCTTAGTTCAGTCAGTTCGATTCGAAATATGGCGGATCCGAGAAAAAAATACAGTTTTCTCTCAACCTTGGTTTATGTTTTCTGAGATGTTGAATTTGAACTTTGCCCCTTTAAAAAAAGTACGACATCATCGGGAAAGTTTAAAAATTGTGCCAAGTTACGCCCATTTTGAAATGTGTTACTTCTAGCCATCAAATCAAATATTTCTCGAGAAAGTGGGTTACCACAAAATTATAGTATAGAATATTTTTAGCAAAAAGGTCTTATTCAATTTTTTCGTCAGCCAAATGGTTTTGGCGTTAGAACGCGTTGAATTTTCCACCGACCGATCAAATCGGGGAAAAATTCCACCCATCTTGTGATGGCAATCGGTTCATCATATTTTCATTGAAATCTAAATCTACTCAATGATTTGAATTTTTAATCACCTAAAAATCTCTACAATTCCAGCCCATCATCGCCCTTTGCAACCCTTTCTCCCCTATCACAGGCCTTGTTGGTTTTAAGTTTTGTGCTTTGAGTTGTGTTTAAAGTGTTGATAATGGCTGCGTTTTGGCGAGCCTCTGTTTAAATTTCGTGGACCTTATTTTTTCCGATTTCTCCTCCATATGGTTTTCCAACCGATAAAATATTGGCACACTGACATGCATCTAGTCAACTTACCGTCATGGAGACGAGGAACGACCGGCTTGTATGCGCGCAATAAGTGGGCAGTCTATTAATATATGTACGTTGTGTCACCTAGATGTTGATTTTATTATATGTACATATATATATATTTTTTTATATTTAAAACATTTAGTTTTTTCTATTTTTCGTAAACCCCTTCATCCTGACAACCTGTACCGTGAACTCTCAATTTTTTGATCTGAAAATGTTTTCCTCCGGACCAGAATACTTTTCAAATCCGGATGGAAACATTTTCAGATCCAAAAATTGACAGTTGACAGCACATATTTTACCGGAGGGGAAAGCATATGGAGGAGAAATTAAGAAAAGTCAGATCAATGAAATTTTACTAGAGGCTCAATGTCGTTTTGCGAGTGCGCTGTGTGTTATGAAATATTAGATAACGGACAGGTAACCATTGTCAAGGAAAAGAGCTTGGCCTCTTTTCTGAAGCCAGTAGGAAAAGCGGTGATAGTAAGGCTGCTTATTTTACAAGAAAAATATTTCCTAAAGTCCAGAAAGAAAGTAAATAGTACACGACAGAAACATGTATCGGTGCCTTTGACAAGAAGACCCGAAAAAGATTTACAAACCCACAGCTGCGATTATCGGAGCCAAGCTTTGCTTTTCAAAGTAATTGCTATTTGTTCGGTAAGGAGGTGCCAGCCAACTACACAGAAAAACAACGAAAAACCTAATCAAATCGGGATCCTGTGTACTCTGTGAGGAACTAAGCTGTGAAGGAAAAACTTTTAGAACTTATGAAAATTTGCTACGGATCTCAAGAGAACCTCTCGCCGACTCTAAAAACAAAACTCGACTGATAATCATGTCGATGTCTAGATTAAATGAAGTTAACATTGTTGCCAAATAATCATTCGAGAACGAATTGGAACAGCTAATTCCCTGCCAGCACACCACCAGTTGCAGTGGTGGATGAAGATCTTCTGGTCTCATAACGGGGCACCGAAATTAGCCATGGCGAAAATGGCCATCCGAAATAATCCATATAGGTACTTGCGTTTTCAACCGGAAGGGTCCATCGCAAAACAAACACGCATTGACAATATCGGTTTCAAATCGAAACAAAGCATGCGAAAAAAAGAAACGAAAATAGCCGTGCCGTGTCCATGGCACCCAGAGCGAGCAAAGCGAGTGTTCATGCTTGTACGATACTGAGGGTTGTGACCCCCTAAGCGCGGTGCAAGCGGAGCCCACAAAAGGGTCTGTTGATTGACAACCCTCAGTATTGCACAAAGTGTGCATGCAAGAATTATTTCGTTTTTCCTTCATGGACAATTTTGGTTTGGAACGAGCTGGGCTTGCTCCGTACTTCAGCGGTTGAGACCCCCAGTATATAGCGCTAGGTCACTCATTTCAGTCGCTCTATGTGTAACAGTATCTTTTGTCATCCTAGCATACATATACTATATTCATCCACCACTTTTTTGGGCGAAATTTTGTCAGTTTGCTTCAAATTTTCTCCATGATGCCGCACTTTTTTGACGGAGGGTAAAGTTCAAACTAGGATTCTACACCCCAAACATAAACTCAAATTGAGGAAAAAAATTCTGTTTTTTCGCCGCCAAACCACCATCTGACTGAACTATCTGGTTTCCCGTCAGAAATGTGGGAGTTCTTGTTTTGGTGGCACTTAGCCATATTTGTGGGCAATTAGATATTTAAATGACTTGAAATTGTTGAGCTATTAACAAGTTTGTTTCTGTTGGTGCCGCGATTAATAGTCGGCTATAAAATTGAACGCATTCTAAGTGGTTACATTATTATTGATTTAGTGTCAAGTTTGGATTTTCTGAGACCACTCAGATAAATTGATAGTTGCATACAGTCATCGGACTCGGTGTTCAATGTGTCGTGTCTCTACCGATATTAACGAAGAAGGGATGTGTGAAACCCAATATGTACATCAAAGATATAGGTCTCAGGTATACAATTCACAACCTCGCCTGAACACGTGCCGCGCCTGTTCAACTTTGACGAACATCGGTCCCTTTTCATAATTCAATCCTTTTTTCTCTGCCGGCGGCATGGCAAGCACTCTACATCCTTAAATGTTGTCTATAAACATTTTGAGTACAAGGTGTGGACGATCATTTTAATTTATTCAATGATATGAATTGCTTCTACAGATGACACAAGCGCGTTGCATCCAACCCCCCAAAACAACGACTATGCCGAACATCGGTCAGGGTCCTTTCACATCCTTTCTATTGTTTCATTTTTGTTTAGCACCTATTCATGGCTGCCACTCGACTGCATTGTATCCATTCCGGAAACTGAAATTTGATATCCGGCAAGACAACTAACTACCCGCTTCCATTTGATGGATTGGTCAAAGCTCAAAAAAGGGGCTTGTACGATTATTTCCATTTTATAATACTACCCGCAACGCATCATATCTAAAAGTAATGCAATTGTTGTTATGCACTGCGAAGGCATGGATGTGCAATTGGTCGAGTAGTGTACGGGGGGACATGTTAAAAAAGTGACAATGAATGGAACGTGTTCGGTATTTGCTTCACGTGACACTGTGTTAAGCCGGTTAAACAAAAAGAGAATGTTGGTAATTCCGAAGAAGGCTCGTATTACAATTGTCAAGACAAGAGACGACAACAATTATCTGAGGATTATTTGAATTCTTTGAAATGGAATTTCATTGGTCTGAAAATATTTGCAATGGTAGCAATGATGAACCGATTACAGATGTTACGTAAATTACGCCTTAATCAGAAATTTATCGTATCTCAAAATTAAGAGACACGGACTTCACCACGCGATTCCTCATGTCTAAGCATGTTTTTGGTTTTGAACAAACCAAATTTTCCAATTCGTTATTTCCATTCGTATATTTACTCCAATTGCGAAGTCCTGCGAATGAAATTTTCGCACTATCCAAAGCTGGCAAGCATATAAATTAAAACTTTGAAATATTTTTTGCCACTAGAAACGTCGAAAGCTCCGTATGCTACATGTTGAACATTACATGAAAAAAATAAACGCTGCAATTCAAATAAGGTGTTCCCAAGGTACTTAAAAACCAATTATAAAATGTTTAATAGTGGCTGATGTTCAATTTAACTTCAAAATAATTCCTTGTGTCATCCACCACAGAGGTTGACAGTGTCATCTGGTATAGAAAAAGGCACCTCAACGAGCGGAACAGTGGCTTATGCTGTAGCTCAGCTCAGGAGACCTAGGCCAGATTTTCACCGCTTGTTGCTCCTGTCCTTACGTATTAAAAAAATCTATATGCCTAGGTGAAGGCAACATAAACAAAGGAGGAAAAAAAACTAGGAAATATACAAAAATGGGGCGGTAAAGAGAGAATGGCTGCCTGGCACATATATCGTGGGTCCGGGTTTTATAGGACTTTGGAACCACTATACATAATTATAAGGTGCTTATCGCGCATGTTGAAAAAATAATCGATATGAAATATGCAATGCACCAATATTGTGATCGAACTCATATTCAGGCGCCCGCCGACCTGAAACCGCCTTTCTTAGTGCATCGTACAAGTAAACGGTTAACTTTTTATATTCGGCCGAACCGCGTCACGAATTGTGAAATTTCAGAGCCACAGCTTGTGAAAGCACAGATAAAAAAAGTTCTAGAGCCTTGAAACATGGCAGCAGCCGTCCAATGGAAAGATTCCGCAATAAACAAAACATTGCTACCAATTCCACAATTCTACTACTACTTTGCCTTAACTCCTAGCGGGGCATAGCGCGTCAACTACTCCTGCGCACCATCGTACTCTGTTCTGGGCAATGGGGCGCAACTCCCCAAAAGACTTACCCAATACCTGACACTCCTTTGCCACAGATCGACGCCATGTGATTCGAGGACCCCCTCTTGGTCGGCCTTGGTTGGAAATGGGGTTCCATTTCATGGCATGCAAAGCAATGCAGTTATCACTCTTCCGCAATGTGTGACCTATCCACTGCCATTTTCGCCTGCGTATCAATTCGTCGATTGGCATCTGACCCGTACGCCGACTTAGCTCTTCATTTGATATTGTTTCGAACCAGAAAATTCTTAAAATTCGACGAAGACATGAGTTGACGAAAACTTGCAGCTTTCTGGTAACTCCTACGGAAACTTTCCATGTACTGCTCCCATACAAAAGCACTGATAGTACCAGGGAGCGAAACAGGCCCAGCTTGGTCTTGATGCTGAGATAACTGCCCTGCCAGATTTTGGACAGCATGCCGTATGCGCGTTTAGCCTGGTTGACACGACGAGCGATGTCCTGCTCCGTACCACCATTTTCGACAACAATGCTACCCAGGTAGACGAAGTTGTCCACCTTCTCCACAAGCTGTCCATTAATATTGATGGCAATAGGTGTCCGATTTCTTTTTCGCAACGGCGGGCTAAGAACCTTGGTCTTGTTGGTATTAATCTTTAGCCCAAACCTTGCTTGCCTCCCTCTCGAGATCTAACGCCATTGCGGACAGATCCATGATTTTGTGGGAGAGTAGGCATATGTCGTCAGCGTAGTCAAGATGTTGTAGATAAGATGTCAAAGTCCATTGAATTCCTCTGTCGAGTCCGGATAGGGCTGCATGCAACACATCGCCGATCACAATGAGGAATAGGATCGGTGAGAGGATGCACCCCTGCCGAACTCCACTGCGAATCTCAAAGTCCCCCGACACCTTACCTTTATGCAGAACGCGACATTTCGCACCGTCATAGGTTGCCTTAATAATAGCCACAAGCTTCTCAGGGATGCCTCTCCTGCGCAAGGCCGCCCATATAGAGTCCCGGTTCACACTATCGAAAGCCTTTTCGAAATCGATGAAAAGCAAGTGAAGCGGAGAATCGTATTCAGCGCATTGCTCGATGATGATTCGCTTTCTGTGCTTTCTAAGTGGGCCTTTAGTCTTTCCAGGACGATTTTAGCTATTATCTTGGCAACGGCAGGAAGCACACAAATGCCTCTCCAATTATTACAGTCTGTGAGGCTGCCCTTCTTTGGAAGTTTGATGATCAAACCTTCCTTCCACTCAGTGGGAAAGGTCTCTGTATTCCACGCTTTATCAACAAGTGGGTGCAGCAAATCGGCAGTTACGCTTGGCGCTGCTTGATAAAGTTCGGCAGGGATGCCGTCAAGTCCGGCGGCCTTTCCTCGTTTTAGTGCAATAATTGCAGTGACTATTTCCTCTTTAGTCGGGGCAGTGGACCGTATACGCACGTTTTGATGGTTAGCTAAATTATCTATATGAGGGGGAACTTCACCAGAGGTTACACGGTTCAAGACCGCGGCGAAGTGTTCTTTCCACCGCCTCATTTGATCTTCTTCCAAGATAAGTAGCTTTCCATCACTATCTTTCACCGGATGTTGGCAGGAGTTACGACCACCTGTAAACTCCTTGATGACACCGTATACGGCGTTTAAGTTGTTACTTCTAGCGGCTTCTTCTACTGACGCTAAAAGAGAATTGGCATAAACTCTTTTATCGCGTCGCACACTACGCTGAACTTCTCGAGCTTTCTGACGGTAAAGGAGTTCGATGCTGCTTCTATTGTCGTCTGATGCTGCAGCCAAACGAACTTTCAGCTCCTTTCTTTCCACAATCCGCTGCCATGAAGCGTCGGACATCCAGGGCTTATTCCGGCAATCCGGGTTTGGGCCAAGGATGGTATTTGCGCTATCAATGTACGCATTTTTTATGCGTACATTGATAGCGCAAATACCATCCTTGGCCCAATTCCACAATTCTGAAATGATTTGGAACATTTTCGGCACCTCGCCACTCCTGTAGTATTTCATCACATTGCGTAAATTCGATCGATATATCCGCACTTTCCAAAATACCATTTTAACAAAGTGGAAAGTGTGGACATATACAGGGTGTTCCGTTCATGATGGTAAATATTTCAATGATAGATAGTATGGCTCATTTGGGGCAAATTAATGTTGTACAACATGAACCCTCCATCTTTAACCGTTACAGAATTATAGCATTAAAAAAAACTGTCAAAACCCTTGACTTGTCCAACAAATCCTAAATTTGCCAAGCCCCCAATTAATCGATTCGAGATTTGATCTTACTTTCTGAAACTACATAAAACTTCATATAAACGAGCTTTTTACTGGTTAAAAAAAAACACCGTTATTTCATAAAATATATGTACAACCGTTCGAACTTTCGAAAAATTGTAAAATCAATTTTTCATCAAAAATCCAAATGATTACTTCGTAATGGTACTTGTACTGACAAATCCGCAAAATTGACGAAAGTTGCCCCATTTCTTAGTTAACAAAATAGCAGAAAAGAAGCAAAACTAATGACAAAAGGTATTCCAAAGGAACACGTGAAGTATCCGCTGAACCGCTATACGCGGGACATTCAGTTGAAGTCCAGCCCTTCGCGTGCTTGAACCGGGGTTCGCATCAAAGGGCCTAAGGATCTGGTCTTGATTCCTTGTCGAGCGTTCGCTTTGATCGTTGGTGTTGTAGTTAGGCGTTTTCCCCGTTTCTCTTAAAATTCGGAACGTTCTTGCGAACGTCCTACTGTCCGGAAGTTGTCTATGGGGGAAGCGTTTACTGTACTTCCGAACTGCCTCACATCCGTTCCCTCCAGCAACGCCATATACGAACACCATATCGGCGTATTCACCATCAGTATATGCCCTTTGCATATCTGCTAATCGGGAACAACACTATACCTACCAAAGGACGAAGTTATAATATTATTACCCTAATACCAATTTTAGTATTATTACTTGGTATAATACAATATTAGTACAATAACAACAGATTAATTATGTAATAATAATAACTGTAGTTATGCACAAACGATTGAAACTGGCGGGTCCAAGAGCTTACAAGTTAATACAAGCATGATTTATATCATAAATAACAAGCATTTACCGTTAAATTAACCGTTAGCTTAGCAAGTACAGTTTGGGGAGCGCATAAAATTAATTTCGTGTCAATAAAATGTTCATTTTGAATAATTATGATATATGGAATGGTAAACATACAAAACGATACTGCTTTCTAAGGATCTAAGTTTCCTCTTTAAATTTTGAGTTGACGTTTGAATGCCAAACTAAACCAAGACATACTCCGTTTCGTTTTCTTCATTCTAATCTGCTCTGTAGCGTTTTTTTTGCCGTTTATCCTGCTCTACTCTGCGCCGTACAAGAAAACGCATATGTATATTATGTATAAATGTTTTCACCTGTATACTTCACCAACTGCTATCATTTTGACCCTAAGTGACATGCACCAAAGATACAAGTGCTTAATCGAAAAAATGGCAATAAAACCATAATATTACCAGAGGACACCTACTTTTCTCGGGTCATTGAAACCTCGCATGGGAGCACTAAACAAAAAAAACACCTTAATTGAACATTATCTTCCGTTGTATAAGGGGGCGTTACTAATGAGTTACTGCCAATAGATCTAATGCATTTACAAGAAAAAGAAGAAAAAAAAACGTGTGTGTATCGGATCGGTGTCTAGAATTTACCAAATGAGGATTAAATTACTTCAATGGCCGTTACATTATCTAAATTTCGATTACTCAACAGTTTCATGGACATGAAAAGTGAAAGCCTGTATGTACATACTATCGTTGCAATTGTGGCACCCTCCGCAAGTGTTAATATTATCACATATTTTTTTACTATTATTGCTATGCTATTAGTTTTTTCCTATATTACGTATAATTTTTTTTTTGCTACACCAGAGTACCAGACTGCCATGGCAGCTTGCAAGCTCACCGATGCGAATTATTAACAGCAGTATCCGATATACATACATAGACCCATATCGAGAAAGATACAGATGCATCAAGCGAAAATTGAAAACTAAATAAATTGTTTTGCATTTGGTATTTGACAGATATTTGATAACTGATTGATAAATGCCATTGGACCGTATCGCAGGGGTATGTTTCTGGCTTTGCGGATTATGGATTTTAGCATGTCATATCAATTCGTGCTCACACTAATCCATAATCACATAATACTAATGAGGCAACCAAATTTTAAATTATGAGATGAGTGATGTGATGTATCTTTCATACATTTTTTTCGTGTTGTTTTTTACAATACTTTTATTTTTAGTGTGTCCGCAGGAACACATGACCTTTTAAAAAATGCTATGCAAATTTTATGGAGATAAAAAATACGAAAGGCTATCTTAGCTATCTGAAAAACAATGCTTGCACCATATCATCGCAGACTTGATTGATTACCCTCACGACTATTTTATGTGTAATGATGCAGACAGCTAGCCGTGGGAAAGCAAACCATATATGTACATGTGTACATGCATAAGCGAATTCTTTTTGTCGTCGAAACAATAATGTTCATAGGTGTTAAATGAATGCAAACACCATCCGAACATTTCTCATGTGCACTATTAGAATGTTATCATGCTCATAAAATCAGTAATTACATCCTTTACCGGATTTTCATTTCTGATATAATTTACACGTGTGAAATCACAATCGCACTTCCTATCATCTCCGACCATAAACTCAACAGAGACAGTGTAAAGTGCCAACAGTTATCGGCATATGTCCTTTGTAATCAACCTACCGGAAATAACAATATATCTATGACAATTTCCTCCACACACAATTCCACAATTGAAAAAGTGTTTGAAGTCACTTTCGCCCGGCATGCACCAATTGCCGACAGCAGAACTCTGCAACATTAACAATTCCTTCGATGAGTATCAAAAACTAATTTCGGTTGAAAACCCCACCCCACACCAGCATCAACTAAAGGACGAACCAAGAATCCTGTTCTGCTCTGTACATTGTAACGAATTTCCTTTAGGTTCTTGTTTCTAGTTTCTTATTGTTTGGAACTGCATACAAATAGTGGCGTGTCCTTTTATAACTTCATCCAGGTATTGAGTTACCATCGATGTAGGATACTACGCAATTTCCATGACAATCCTAACGAGTGCTCATTAATTCAGAGGGAATAATTTTCACGGAATGGTAGATAGTGTCGTGATTCCCGGCGGACCCGGATGAAGTATCCTGGAGAGCATAGATTGTGTGTACATACTCGTATATCGTGTACCTTCCGGGCGCTAACGGATGGATAGATAAATGAATAGTGATGATGAGCTCATGTGTCAACGTCGGGTATATGTAAATTGGAAATGTCAATTGACTTCCCAAGGAAAAGGATTGCAACATGGGACGTGCGGATATTGATTGGCTAAGGTAGATAAGAAATGAAAATGAATACATTTTGTTAATTTGATACATTCTGATGTGATGTACGAGTATGTGATTGTTGATTGAATTGTAGACACAGGGAAGCATGTAATTAGAGAGCGTGTAAAATGAAAGATCGAATAGGGAAGATTCAATATTGAGTTGAATATTGGCATGTTATTTGAACGAGTAGCATACATACATAAGTAACGGTTGATGTCAAGATGTAATACATAATTATTTTACATTTTTATACCGTAGACCTTGCTTATTTTTTCAGAAAAATGAACTGTAATTCAAAAGTAATAATTATAATTGCTTATCATAAATAACGCAAAGTAATTAATAAGTATTTACTAAATTCGATTTACAGCAGTAACTAAATTTTAAATAATTAAATTACTGCTTTTCGGAAAGTAATTTAACCATACTTTGTATGGAAGTGATCAGAGTTGTCTCTTGATTCGATTTAGCCATATTTAGGCCTGTTGCTAATACCGGGATCCCGGTTTGGTACCGGTTTTTCCAGTACCGGTACCAAAAACTAATAGTACCGGTACCAAAAACTAATGGTAGCGGTACCCCGGCCTTTTCAACACCGGTATTGAGTACCGGGATTTAAGTACCGGTACTCAGTACCGAGATCCCGAGTTTTGAGTACCGGTTCTCAGTAACGGGACCCCGAGATTTGAGTACCTGTTCTTTTCAGTATCTTTCCTTTTCAGTACCGAGATGTAAGTACCTGTTCTTCAGTAACTGACCCGGGACTCCATAAAAACAAACTCGTTCATTGCCTGAGGTGAAAGTCTTTCACCGAGTCTTCAGGTTTTAACATTGAAAATGTTTATAGGGAACCAATTGGAATTGAATATTATGGACATTGGTAGAAGGGAAATGACATAAACATACGAGTATGTATGTATTACAGGATGTCGTCATCGAGTTATCGGATGTGATTGTTGCCGTTCAACGTACGTTACAATTAGCGCAATTTTTGCTTTGGGACACAAGATGTCTTCTTTATTTACAGAGTCGTGCATCGTGTGATTATACCCTAGACTTTTAGTATAGGGTATATTGTTTTTGTCACGACGGAAATATGTAACACCTTAAAGGAGGCTTCGGAGGTATAGCAATGTATATATATAAATGATCAGGATCACCTCCTGATTCGATTTAGCCATGTCTGTCTGTCTGTCCGTCTGTCTGTCTGTCTGTCTGTCCGTTCGCACGATAACTTTCGATAGAATGAAGCTAGAGACTTGAAATTTTGGTCAAATGTTGGAAGTATAATCTACTTGGTTGGTATTGAAAATGGGCATGATCAGGCCAAGAGAACGCCTACCTCCCCTATATATGTAAAATAATTAAATGTATCTATAACTCCCGATTAAATAAACATAAAAAACTCTAGCTTTGGCAGGTTACTCATGAGGATAAACTTCTACTCCCCTAAAAAAATAAAATCGATCGGATAAAAACTAACGGTAATTTTCTTACAAAGAGCCCCGTACTACCCTACTTTTCGGGTTTTTGGTCTATAACTCTTGAACCAATTGACGTAGACACCTGATTTTTGCCATGTAACCCTGGAGTAAGAAGATGCTTAAGTTCTAGTAAGTTGGGCATAATCAGATCAAGGGAACGCCTACCTCCCCTACAAATTTCAAAAAATTAAATATTCTTTTAATTACGATAACTTTCGATAAAATGACACTAGCGAGTTGAAAATTTGACAAAATGTGGTTAGTAAAAACTACTTGATTGGTATTGAAAATGGGCAAGATCCGACCCAAGCAACCCCTACCTCCCCTACAAATGCAACTTCAATAAGCGATAACTTTTGACAGAATCAAGCCAGCGACTTGAAGTTTTGGTCAAATGTTCGAAGTGAGATCGGGTTAGTTGGTATTTAAGATGGGTTAGATCAAACCTAAGAAACCCCTACCTCCCCTACAAATAAAACTTCAAATAAGCGATAACTTTCGATGGAGTGAAGCTAGAGACTTGAAATTTTGGATAAATGTTTGTAGCATGATTTTATTTGTTGGTAGCAATGATGAGCAAGATCCGACCCAAGGAACCCCTACCTCCCATACAAGTGAAACTTCAAATAAGCGATAACTTCCGATAGAGTGAAGCTAGAGGCTTGAAATTTTGTTTAAATGTTTGAAGCATGATCTTATTTGTTGGTGGCAATAATGAGCAAGATCCGACCCAAGGAACCCCTACCTCCTCTACAAGTGAGACTTCAAATAAGCAATAACTTTCGATAGAATGAAGCTAGCGACTTGAAAAATTCGACAAATATTTGTAGAATGGGTTAGTTAATTGATTTTGATAATGGTCAAGATCCTACTGAATGATTGCCAACCTCCCCTATAAACTGGCCGTATAGGAAACTCACTTTTAATGCATATGGTCGTTACCAATTGGTACTGTTGTACCAGAATACCTGATATAGAAGGTCAAAACGCCAACTTATTGGACCTGTTTATAACCTCACACCCCGACAAATATTCAGTATCTGTTTCATCTCCTTTGGGAAACTCCGATCATAAATTGATATCGACCAAATTCACAACTAGGTCACTAAATGTCAATAATCTATCTTTCAACAAGAGACTATTGTGGCATTATGATAAGGCGGACTGGGTCGCATTTAATCAATTCATCAGTGAACTGAACTGGTCTGACTGCTTCTCTACGATTATATAAGCGAGTCAATTAGTGACATCATTTGGTATGGAATGCACTGCTTTATCCCACACAGCTCTAAGAATACCAAACCAACCACCAACTCTTGGTTTAACAGAGATTGCAAAGAGGCTATAAAGAGAAAAGAAGCGGCATACCGTGCATACAAACAATGCCCCTCTGTCGAACTGAGAGAAGTTTACAATTCTACGCGTAACATCTGCAAATCAGTCATAAATAAGGTCCAGTTTGACAGCAAAATTAGGCAGAAAGTGTTCGTTCAACGGAAAGGTAGCAAAGGTTTCTGGTCACTCGTCAAATCTGTGAAGAATAACTTCACCTCCTCTTCTACATATTCCACCACTGGTATATGATGGCAAAATTTACAGTGAACCGCAAGACAAGGCCAACCTGTTGGCCGAAACTTTTGTTGCAAACTCTTGCCTACTACCCACTACTCAGAGTCCACCAGCCATACCCTTATGTGATTCACACCAGAGACCTTTGCATTTGCGCACTAGGGAAGTATTTAAAGTACTCTCAAAACTCGATGTATCAAAATCGGCTGGACCTGATGGCATCTCCCCCTTAGTTCTCAGACACTGCGCTTCCTCGCTAGCCAAACCTCTCCGAAAACTCTTTTACCTGTCCTACGCAATAGGAGTGTTTCCATCATCGTGGAAACTAGCTCATGTCCAACCAATCCCCAAGAAAGGAGAAGCATGTGATCCATCTAACTACCGACCAATAGCACTAACTTCGACCCTATCAAAAGTCTTCGAAACCCTGGTTAACAACCAACTAATGAGCTACCTTGACTCACATCATCTCATCAATGATCGGCAATATGGTTTCCGGTCTTCGCGCTCCACCGGCGACCTAATGACATACCTCACCGAAAGATGGAATCGCTGTATCCACCAATTTGGCGAAGCTAAAATCATTGCCCTCGACATTTCGAAAGCTTTTGATAGAGTCTGGCATCCGGCTCTTCAAGCTAAGCTCCAGGCTTTTGGTTTGGACCCAAAATTAGTTAAATGGATCGAAAGTTTCCTTCACGACCGTTCGCTTCAGGTCGTCCTTGATGGAGTTAAATCAAATTGCCACACCACCAACGCAGGGGTCCCCCAAGGTACTGTCCTTTCACCAACACTCTTCCTTCTCTTCATCAACGATCTTCTCAGCGTGACTTCCAACTCAATCCATAGCTTTGCAGACGATAGCACCCTTGACTACACTTACTCTTTCAACTCTGTAGCTGACTCTCGCCGAAATTCAACATCTATCAACAGAGATCGCATGTTTGACTCACTAAATGAAGACATTTCAAAAATTATTGGATGGGGGGAAAGCGAATCGAGTAGAGTTTAACGCCTCAAAAACTCAATGTTGTCTACTTTCCAATAAGCGATGTGCTCCACCTACCGCGCAACCCATTCTTGTCGATGGGGTCAGCATTCCTGATTCGCCCATACTGAACATACTAGGTATTAACATCTCCAGTAAACTAAATTGGTCCGACCACATTTTTTGCGTTGCAAAAAACGCAATGAAGTGTCTGGGCTTTCTGAATCGCTGTAAAAGATACTTTTCACCATCTGATCTGGCTCAAATTTACAAGGCTCATATAAGACCGAGACTTGAATTTAATTCCCACATATGGGCAGGCGCAGGTAGAACCGCATTATCCGCGTTAGACAAAGTTCAACGGAAAGCCTTCAAGCTTATTGGCGAGGAACCCATAACATCTAAAATCGAACCGATTGAACACCGGCGAAGTGTCGGCTGTCTCTCACTCTTCTATCGCTACTACAACCGCCGTTGCTCTGATGAAATAGCCAACCTCATTCCTGAGCGTACTTTTCCTTTACGTAACACCCGACTAGCCAGTCGTGTCCATCCTCATCTTCTAGAACTCAGCAATAGCCGCACCGCCAAATTCCATGACTCGTTTGTATCTAGGACAACACGAATGTGGAACGATCTACCATCTTTTGTTTTCCCCCGCAACTACGACCAACAAAAATTTAAACGGAATGTACACTGTCACCTTATTCAAACTCAACCCATCTCCCCACTACCTTAATCCCTTACCGCCAATGCTGTGCTCTCGCATCAAAGGATTACCCCCTAAGCTTTGGTATAAACATAAAAAAAAAAAAAAAACTGTTGGTATCACCACTAGGTCTGTATAAGTCTAGGGTATATATAGCTTCGGCCTGGTTGTATGATGAATATTTCTCCATGAAAACAGGGTTGCCATTCTGGAGTGGGCAACCCTAATTTTTTTTTTCTTTTTTACTTCAGATTCGGAATCAGCGATTAAAAATTAACTGTAGTTCGAACCAGCCCGATCGGACGAGTATTTCTTTATGAAAACAAAGTGGCGATTTTGGGGTAGGCAACTCCAATTTTTTTTCTTTTTTGACTTCAAATTCGGAATCAGCGGTGACTTAGTCTCCGGTTTCGCCTAATAGTGAAACTACATATTCGCGCGAGCGGCGCGTGAGTATTATTCGCGATGCATGTCCGCGAATGTACATATAGTGGTCAATTCCGTTGACGAACCTGACTAACCACTTTGATAGGAACCACTCGTCAGACCTGGCTGTTTTCATGGGGAAATACTCCTCCGATCGGGCTGGTTCGAACTGCAAGGTAATTTTGGGTCGCTGAAGTCAAAAAAGAAAAAAAATTTGGGGATGTCCACCCCAGAATACCCACCCTGTTTTCATAGGGAAATACTCGTCCGATCGGGCTCATTAAAACTACAAGGTAATTTTGGGTCGCTAATTCCGAATCTGAAATCAAAAAAGAAAAAAAAATGCGGTTGTCCACCCCAGAATGGCCACCCTGTGATCATAGGGAAATACTCGTCCAATCGGGCTGGTTCGAACTACAAGGTAATTTTGGGTCGCTGATTCCAAATCTGAAGTCAAAAAAGAAAACATTTTGGGGTTGCCCACCCCAGAATGGCAGCCCTGTTTTCATGGGGAAATATTCATCATACAATGCACGACTCTATACATAAACAAAATATCTCGTGTCCCAACGCAAAAATTGCGCTAATAGCAACGTACGTTAAACGAATCTCGGGTATTTGAATATCAGGTGCTGAAAAGAATAAATACTGAAAAGAACAGGCATTCAAATCCCGGGATTCCAGTGCTGAGTACCGATACTCAAATCCCGGGATCCCGGTACTCAGTACCGGTACTGAAAAAAACCGGCTCATGGTTTAATAAACCGGTTCTAGTATGGTACTGAACGAATGCCTGTGAGTACCGGGATACCGCTTGTGGTACCGGTATTTCCTTTTAGGACCTACAGATATAGTCCTGAATTTATGAAGAATTTCCAAAAACGACACAATCCCCACTTAGCACGAGACCAGAACAACTACGTAACACTTTCCGACTTTTTTCTTACAATTCCAATAAAACTAATTTATTGACACCTATCTGACGTCCTTACCTTAGTCATCAATCCACTGTACAAACATGGTTATTTTCGAAGCCATAAAGCGTAAGACATGCCACCACCACCGTCACCTTCCAATATTCATCCGTAGAAAGTTTTCTCGGCAAACGGCGCACTTTTATAACAAAAGTGAAATCGATGACTTGGTCGACGACGATGTACGTACGTTTTTCCGAGAACAATTTATCCACAATTTAGAAGCATACGTGGCATACGGATATCTAACTTGAAACGTTTCCTTTTCCGTTGTTTTTTTTTTCTGGAAATTGTGTGTTCAGGCGGCCAAGGCCCGACGTCGGGCTGTCGCGCCACGATGATGATGATGGTGTGTCGCAAATTGGACGGATACAGAAAAGTTCGGAGAACCTGCCTGTGTGTATGTTATATAATAAATGAACGTATGGCTGGCTGATCATGTTTAGAGAAGAATTCTATGTCCAGCAGAAATTTCGGATGAAATTATATATTTGAGAAAGAACTTGATCCACTCAGAATTCGGAGGTAAAAATTAGGACTTCTTGAGGATTTCTTTTTGGGTCCTCATCAATTATTATTTTATCTTTCGCTTTTTTTCGGCTTCTCCAAAACTTGTTAACGACGTCGTTAGTGTATTCTTGAAAAGTTTTCGTAAAGTTCAGTCCGAGAAATGTGTGTGTTTTATTTTTTGGATCATGGGAATTTATAGCTTCTTGGATAATACCGTGATAGTCTAGATCAGGGGTCGGCAAACTCCGACCCGCGGGCCAGATTCTTCCCGCCTTTGGTTTTTATCAGGCCTGCAAGTTAATATTGTTTTTGAAATAAATTTTATACAAATACGAGGGTTGCCTTTTATATTTCGGGATTAGAGAACAAAAACAAATATTAATCATTGAAAATCGCTTGATTGTTTTTCAAAATATTCCCCATGAAGATCTATACACTTTTGCATGCGTTTGAACCAATTGTCAAAGCACTTTTGCCACTCTGATTGAGGTGTCTCCAAAACATGCATTCTGAACGCAGCAACCGCTTCTTCAGGTGTTGAAAAACGTTGACCTCTCAGTTTTTTTTTTACGTACGGGAATAAAAAGAAGTCATTCGGTGCCAAGTCAGGACTATACGGCGGATGACCCATCAAATCTATGTTTTGAGTGCTCAAAAATGCAGTTGTTTGAGCTGATGTGTGACAGCTCGCATTGTCGTGGTGAAGAGTGATCCGTCTTCGGTCGTTGGTTTTCCTGATTTCTTGGAAGACAACTGGCAAACAAATGGTTGCGTACCACTCAAAATTGACTGTTCTGCGTTGTTCTAGTGGTACGGTTGCGACATGTCCAGTTTTTCCGAAAAAACAGGCGACCATTTGCTTGGAAGTGCTTCGTGCGCGAAAAACTTTTGTTAGGTTTGGCTCATCTTGAAACACCCATACAGTCGACTGCTGTTTACTTTCGGGCTCATACGCGTAAATCCACGATTCATCACCTGTCACGATGTCATAGACGTGTTTCGAAGCACCGCGATCGTATTTTTTGAGCATTTCTTTCGACCAATCGACACGAGCCTTTCTTTGAGCGATTGACAAATTGTGTGGGATCCAACGCGAACAAATTTTTTTGACAGTCAAATGTTCATGCAATATTGAATGTATGCTGGTCCCACTAATGCCTAAGGTTGTCTCAATCTCACGATAGGTCACATGACGATCTTGCAAAATCAGTTCGCGCACAGCTCAATGGGTTCCGGAAAAACAACTAATTTTGGACGACCTTCACGAAATTCGTCTTGGAGTGAACTACGACCTCGATTGAATTCACCATACCATCGATAAACACTGGTCCTTGATGGAGCTTCATCGCCAGAAATTGAATTCAGTTCATCCATGCACTGTTGCTGAGTTAATCCACGTCGAAAGTTGTAAAAAATAATCGCACGAAAATGTTCACGATTGAATTCCATTATTTGGCCGAGATTAATCTTTTAAGTTACTGTAAAAAACACAAATAGCGCTCGTATGTCAAAACGTTCTGAGTACTTACAAAAATGTTAAATTTTACGATAAAGCTGTCAGTTGCCAGATTGCAACACTAGGGTTGTCCAATCCCGAAATATAAAAGGCAACCTCCGTATCAAATGCGATTTTTTTAACACAACATAATTTGTTTTAATGTAGTCCGGATGGCGCAACAGTTTGCACGTTCGCCTTCTATACACTGGGTCCACTGAATGCAGTAAGCTTCAATCAAAAAGAGAATTTACGTATCCGACTATGAACCGACTCAGCTGTTAAAATGTGTACCCAACCCATTTGGGGTAAATAACTCGGTTCAGCGTGTTACGGGTCACACACCTCCGCACAAAACACACTGTCACGATTTAGTAAATGAGATGATGCTAGCCACCTCGGGGTCTTGGTCCGAAAATTGGACTGTTGCGCCTGTTATCTATTTATTTTTAATTTTCTTTTTAATGGCATTTAAATCAATTTATTTGCTTAATTTTAAGAATCATCCAGATGGTGCGGAATGGGCAATCCCGAACAGCATTCTGATTTCGGTCAGCTTTAAAGTATGTAAAATATTTTCAAATCTGTTTCTAAGTACTTTGGGAACAATTTATTTAAATTGGAGAGCTACGGGAGTGTAGTTAAAATAAAAAAGGAAAGAGATATCATTATAAGGATAAGCTGACTACGACTATCCCCTTTAGGCTGCACAAACCTAAATTTTTCATTGTGAAACTATTGTTACGATGCTTTCACGGTACGTACTGCCTAAAGCGGAAACACACTTTTAACCCACCATAAAGTATATTTCTGCTATAGGCAGTAGGAACATAGCGTGTGCAATTTGGGGGGACTTTATACAAATGTTTTTTGGGAGATAGCTCATATGAAATATGTGGGAGGATACGTCCGAGATAAAAACATCTCCCCAAAAAGGAAATTGTTGGGTGGGATAGTTTGCGGAATCACGATGATGATCACTGACATAGTACGGACCTAGAAAATACTAGGAGTAAGACTGATTTCATGCGGAAAAAATGACCTCAACAAGTACATACTCGTATGAACATACCATTCTATCTAACATACCACAAATACGAGTACGTGTCATCAACAAAATATATTTTCTCCATGTTCACTTTCCGCCACCATTGGAATGGAGTATTACACAATTTATCTGTGAATATCAAATTTCGTGCAAAAACACCTTTGTCGTGAATATATCTCTGTCGGACGAAATGCGTATTAAAGAAAGACTCAGGTAATTTCAGGTATCAATGATTGTATCTTCATTGACGTATCGGCATTATGTTGGGCGTACCGCCCAACAGCTCGCCCATTAGACCGGTACCTTATCGTACGTATGTAAACCCAGCATATGGAGAGGTGAAAAAGATATCGCCGTAAGAATACAATGGAGACGACGGACGACTCATGACGACGTCCGGCGCAATGAATGATAAATTGACATTGATATATTCCTGCGATATCTGCACCTATATCCATGCATGTTCGGTAAGGTCATCGTAGCTATAAATTTGTGTACGCGGAGATTTAACGTTAAAGATTTCCGTAGAATCAATAAATGAGTCTGCACTTTACAAGTAAGAGGTCGAACAAAATAATCGGATTCGAGAACTTTGGCCTTAGGTAATTATGAATGCGTCGTTTTCAGTAGTTTTACTTTGATGCAGGTAAAGCTCTTGAAATTGTCTATTAGTAAGCTCATCCTTACCATGCGAAGGAGTTAGGTGATGTATCCTTAAGTCGGATCGTCAAGGATCGTTCTAAGTTTATAAATATTTTTCGATAACATTTGACTAAGTAGTAGCAATGACTTTACCTTTTAGGCTATTTGGGGGAAAAAATTAAAGCAGCTACAGTGATACGCTTAATAATTGTTTAAGTTTATCAACTGCAATCAAAGGGCTCATTGTATGATAGTAACATCGTAATAGCTGCATCATTCCTTTTAACGATGACCTACATACATGAGATTGACGTGACCAAATAATAGCCCTGAAATATGTATAATTCTAGGATGCTACAACATGTTCTTCGACAGACAATCAACATTCATTACAACAATCTTGTGTGCCTGCCTTTACTTGCATACTTGCCTCAAGGTTGGGAGTATCTCTGCGTCATAGGCAGCCAGCTATGCTTAAAAGCTAAATAGACTCCCTAGGGAAATACCATATATTTATCGGTCCCACACTGCCTTCCTCTAACAATAGGCTATGATTTTAAACGCATTCTCACATAACCTTTGATGTGTTGTCACAGTAATACTCGTAACTTCAAAAATTACATGGTAATACGATCATGTACTACCTGTACACGTTTGACTTTCATTTGAGTCGCCCCATCGCCGTCAATGTCTTGTGAAGCCAAGTGCATTTCGTAACCGCAAAATGGTTTAAACATATACGTCTCGTAGACAAAGATTTATATCATTTACTTCCGACAGTGTTGGATTGCTGCGATTTGTGGACATCCGTAAGGTAATATACAAAGACACCAGCCACAGTATTGGGTCAGACCACCGGCCTTCCCTTGAAACGAACATTACTTGCCTGCTACCGGTGGTAATCTACTGCCCTCAACATTTCTGCCATTTTACTCAGATTGCAGATTGTCGTATTGTTCTCGCATCTGGTTGAAAAATTAGATACAACATTCGGATCGTCGTCGGACAAATTGATTGTCAATTGTGCGTCAATAAAGCGTTTTCATTTCAAGTGTTCAGGCGAATTCTTGTTACGACACTGACGAGGTCAAGTAACACAAAAATGCAGATCTTGTGGACCACATGCAGTGGCAGATTGGTCGCGGAGCGAATTTTTAATTAAATTGTTCGAGACAGCTTCGATTGATTAAATAGCGTATTCAGGATTTGAATACAAGTGGGTTAAGTTATTAGTGAAAATCGATAACCTACTTTGATCCTTAGTTCGATGAAATCGAAGTTAATAATGCGAAAGTTATTTCGTGTAAGATTAGGTTCCGAGATTAAATTTATGGCTCTTTTAAAAAAAATGAAAGTAGCAAGGTATGATGCAGTTCTAAAGTGACAGAAAATGACACAAAAAGTAGCGATGTCCGCTCAATAGTACTTGTGCCTTTGACATAAGTTTGAGTTGTCTGCGAGGACATTATGTCTTTTGGACTTATATGTCCTTTATATCTATATGTCCCTTACTACTACGTTGGTCTCGTCACCTCAATTCAGAAGACACCCATATCTACTAAGTTTGGTTTCTGTTTCATTTCATGATCAAGAAAGTCCTTTTGTCCTGACGCAAACCTGCAGTAGGTCCATAATATTACCGTGTGGTACTTATAATAATCCAAGAAGCTAAATACCAAATTTGACTGAAATCGGAGAACGGGAAATGCCTGGAGTAGTGATCTTTGAAAAGAATTAGGCGACGAATGCGAATAACTCTAGTTTGAACACAACAGAATACACCGTTATTCCAATCTATAATCAAAATTGCGTCTCCGATTTGTGCTCAGGGTCACACAAGGAACCTAATGCCAAATTTGATTAAGATCAGAACACGGGAAGTGCCCGAACAAACGAATAAACTGGGCAGTTCCATTTCCCACATACCGCACTCTATTTTTAATTTTCCTTTAGTCCTGCCCAAAGGACTCACCACGCCTTCTACAGTACTGCTGTGCATTCTCCTCATCACCCCTATTCATAGGATTTCCGTATTGCCCAGATTTCGCTTCGTGCCCAAAAAAGTCCTTCCTTACTTCCTGGCCAAAGGACTCAAAATATTTTCAGTACTCCATTGCATTGATAGTCTGGCTGGCGCAAAGGTTAGCACGTTTGCCTTCGACGCACTGCGCCCCGGGTAAACAACTCGGTTGACCGTATTGCTGATAACACATCTCTGCACAAGACACACCGTCACGATTTAGAAAATGAGATGATGCTAACTCATCCCGAGGTCATGGTTCAGATTGGACTATTGCGCCAGTTATTTATTTTACTTTTATTCCATTGAATTGGTCTCATCAACCCCATTCAGAAAATACCCATATTTACTAGGTTTGGTTTCAGACGATCGTTACATTACTTTACCAAAAAAATATACACATGCCAAAAAATGTTCCAAAATTGCTGTTACACCACTCTGCATCCTCGTCAGTTTCTAGCAATAACCAGCACCGCTATAATGGCTCATAACCTACATTTTCGCCAAACTCGAAAGCTTGTGACTTCTTCCTTTCACTTTCCGACTCACCGACTGATCGACTCATCACGAACTCGAAACATTACCGGGCTGATAAAAATTGGCGCGAATTAATAAAGAGTCCGTGGACTTACCAACCAATAGCTTTAAGCATGATGATGCCAAGAAATGGGACTCTATACGAATTAAGAGTGTCTGCCTAGTAGTTGCATATGTGTTGGATTCCATCAGTACACGAAGGGGTAATGCGGAATAGCAAGTGTGTTACTCATACTCATACGTACTAGACAGTTGGCATTTGAAGAGCTTTTTAGGGTTTTGTATTAAAAACAAAACCCTTATGAAATCGGTCAAATGTCTGTCCGTCTGTCCGTCTGTCCATGAAATATCTCACGAACGGCTGAAGCTACATGCATGAAATTTTGTGGGAGTATGTAGAATTATTATAATTCGCCGGAGAAAGCGATTCGTTGTAATAGGCTGACTTTAAGGGGATGTCCCCATAGAGGGGAAATGAAGGTCAAAATTTTTTTTTCATCTGGTATAGGCAAGTGGGGTATCATGAGAAAGGTGACACTAAGTACATTTCATTTCCGGTATTTTCATCAAATTTGAAAAGAGGGGAAAAGAGATAGAGGGGAAAATATGTGATCCGAGTTTGTCCCCCCCCTTGCATTTCGATACCGTTATACTTAGAAATATGAAAATTTGCAGAAAGGCGGCATTTTACTAGTGTAGAAAACCGAAAATCGTAGAATTTTGATATCTCAACAAAAAAGGTTAATAATAGTACATTTCTATAGTTGCAGTTAGCATACCTCTGCACGCCTTAAGCACAGCCGAGATCAAAAATATTGATGGCCAATGATAACCAACATCATTGGCAATAATATCTTTAAGTTTCATTACAATCACATAATATTTAATAATAGTACATTCATTTAAATTTAGGCATTTTGACACTATCCACACAAAAATTACACCTACCGGCCTCATAGGTGTGAGTATTACTTTCATGTTGTTTTTCGTAGTGCGAATTGCAGTTATTTGATTAATCATTTTTGAAAGGGTAAAGATTAGTTGGGGGCGCTGCGTCGTAATTGGCAAACTTTACCGAGTGGAAGGGGGGAGGGGTCCACATAGAGGCGAAATTAAGCTCAAATTTTTTTTTATCGACTGGTATAGGCAAGTGAGGTGTCGTGAGAAAGGTAATGTTAAGTACATTCCATTTTTTCGCATTTTCTTGAAATTTGTAGAAAGGGGAATAGTGGGGGAGGAAAAAATATTAGTTCATAATTTGCCCCCCCCCCCCCTGGCATCTCGAGACTGTTTGAATTATGAAAACTTACAGGAAGGTGGGTTCCGAATAGCATATGGAAAATAATGGAATCTGTATATCTTCTCAGAATAGGTAAGTAATAGTTTATTTCTGTAGTTAGAGTTAGCACACCTCTGCATGCCTTAAACACGTTCGAGGTCAAAAGTACTGATGATCAACGATAACCAACACCTTAGGCAATAATATGTTCTAAGTTTCGTTACAATCACGTAATATGAATTGGCATGTAAAATGTAAGTGGGTAAGACATTTTAATTATGTTTTTTTTTTGTCCATCTGAGTAGTATCAACAAGAGCAACTAGCCGATATTTATATACCAAAATAAGCGCTTGCTACAAAACCCTCGGATTGCGGGCGTAGCCCTCTATATTCCGGTTTCATTAAAATGTTGCCGTCCCTATCCCTCTAAAGGCAACTTTTATTTGATTATTTGCGTATCAATTGGCAATGCGCTTTTGCTTAAATCGTATGAGTGCCACCCCCTGGCTTTGTGGTTATGCATGACTCATTATCTGAAAACCTAGGGACGGTGATTCGATAATTTGGTGAGTCGCCGATCATGTGATAGCTCACTTTAGAGTCACTGCGCATTCTAGAGTACGAGTGAGCATGACAGAGGGCCCCCACTTCCATTAATTCTTCTTCTAGAGAATCCAGAAGTAGCAGCGAGGAAAATGAGAGAAGCACCTTTCATCTTCTCGGTAACTATACCTCATTAGCAAACAGGTCACACTTTTTGGGGGCATACTTTTATGGTTAACTGGGGAAATTAACTACAGCAGGTGTTAGTCAATGCCTTCGTCTTGCTTCATTTTCATCATTTTCAGATGCTCGTGGTCTATGTGTATTATGATGGACACTGCAGCCTTCCTAACCTAACCAACCCAGAAAAAATGCACCCACCTCATCACTGACTACAATACACACTATCTCTAAGCCATAACCATGCGTTACAATTATTTATCTGCTGTTCTGTATCCAACTATCAATTCGGGGGCGGAATTCTACCAATTATATTGTACATGTGGGATACATATAAACCAAATTTCCGATTAAATTACATTTTCCATTTAGAGACGAACTTATAAAATATAACAAATGCCAACAGATAATGTTCCGTATATAATGATCATGGGAGAAGGCGTTGATAATTTACTCAGTACACGATGCATTTTCAACCTGCACAAAAAGTTTCACATTCGCGTTTCCATACTGTATAGTTTGCAACAAAGTTGCATTGTAACAGTATCTTTAAATTTTATTGAGCTTGAGTAATGGTTCAAACCAATTCAGTCATTAATTATCTGTGTTGAATGAAAACGATAACGCTGCTATTAACATAATATCCAACAGTCCGGGTCATTTAGATCGCATAAATTTCATAGATATAGGTAGAATGCAGCGGGAGCTTGCCTCCGATACAAATGACAATAAATTATTTTGCTAGATTTTGGAAAATTACATGGTAATTTGTGCTTACATGTGCGCACCTAAACAAATTAATAAAGCAATCATTCTATGCCTGAAAATAAAAAAAAAATGGAGCAAATGTTAGATGAGGTTAGTACATATTCATTATGTACTCGTATGTTGGCTGGCGAAAATGATATTCAAAATCGCATTAGATAAGCATTGAAAATGGTGCTAGATTGCCCATTATCATTAGCTTTTCATGGTAGTAAAGCGTAGCTAACTAACTACATTCCATTATTAGATATGCACTTACATCGTCAAGCTGTTATTGCATTTTGATATGCCTTCAACTTTCGCCGAATTGAAAAAGTAATTGGAAATTATTCGATTTGACCTAGTCGAAGAAATGTCGAAATAACGAGGTTTTTATTGTAAATGTAATTCACCGGAAAATTTCGACTTATTCACTTTATTCAATAATTTCAACTTGCATTTTGTTTTCCCCATTGCCTGTAAATGCCCTTAGTTTAATGCATGAGGCAAAGTGATTTCAAATCAATCCACTCAAATAAATACGAAATAGATATTCATCAAAACGTTGCATTCACCAATCGCATATATCATAAAGATAGTATTATTCGTTTTTGTGGGCTCTTTGTAATATATCACATATAACACGGAAATGTTCGATTAAACGCATCAGTGTCTCATTCATTATACGCGATACTGCATATTTCTATGAAGAGTCTACCACTACATGTTCTATTTAAAAGTTCAGTGGACTACATTTCGTCTAGTTGTTACATCTATCACTAGCATAAGTCCCTTCAATTATATTATAAAACGGTTACATGATGCCCGTGCTTGTATCATCATACCGTAGTTGGGTATATTGCAAATTAGCTGAAGAACGGACTCGCTGAAAGAGCCACTACTGACCAACTGAACAACAAAGCCCCATCAGGAATCCAGCTAGTAATGAAACTGCACATATCATTCATAGTTTTGCAGTACGTAGTTGCAATGCAACGCAAACTGCACTCTACAGGAGTATCTTCCATTATTGCACGAGACCATGGTTTTCCATAATCTTATGTAAGATAACGTTAAACGAGCAGATTGGATCATGCTCTATGCTGGCCTTTGCCGAGGTCTTTAACTAGTAGTACTATTCGTGATCGTGGCATGCAGTCGCAGTACACCGTCTTTTCTATAGATTGATAGATAGATACTCTTGCGGAAAAAAGATTGATTAATGATGTTCATACCATTTTGCTGTAGTTTAACTTAATTAATCGGATTAGTGTAGTCAGGATGACAATATGAACAGATATTTGCGATCTGTTAATTTCACTCGGTTGGTGCAGGTTGATCAGGGGCAATTGTGGAATTTAATGGATAATAGAAGCAAAGGGGGTGGTTCTATCGTGCCGAACTAATTGAAAATGAACTGGAGCGGACGGCAATTCGCTGGTGGAACGTTAGGCTGGTTCGCGAACATCGCTCCAATTAGGAAAGGGAAGCCTTGTTGCCAGATGGGTCACTACAACGAAGACAGCAGTAAACTGCTCAACTTTCGAAACTGGAGGATACGACACGGAGACGAAGGCTATCCGAAGCTAAATCCCGCAGAAGACGGGCAGGCAGATCAGTAAGTTGTGAGTTATTTACGGTCGCAATGTCCACCACGATATGTTGTTAATGCGCTTGACCCCCCAGGGGCATGGGCGTGTCAACATCACTTGCATTACTATGCCATGTTGACATTTCGATAGCAAATATTTTTTGGATGGCGCAGTTGCTAGCATGCGACTGATATTCGCGCCGTCTTTATACTGACAAGCTGGGAGCGCTGTGGGAGTTCTAGTAGTATCCACATGCAGTTTATATTAACGTGCCGATGATTGAACCTCCGCCCCTCTAGATGTAACATCGTAGAGCGGTGACCGTGACCACACGGCTACCCACGATATGAGTTGGCTTAAATCAGTTCGAGTTTTCAAGGTGTTCAAATCATTCTTTCAATATCATTTGGTTCCAAGTTGTAAAAGAAAGTAATGATCTGAATAGAAAGGGTTCTTTCGGAGGTTTCTATAAAAACTAGACTGATTGAGACACGGAAAGATTTTTCCAATTCAAAGTGTATATGTACATACCATCGCCTCAGCAGCAGGCTTTTACGGATGTTATTTGCTCTGTGGCCTGCAGGCTTAGTGCCCAGTTATTTCAATGTGATATCATCTGTTGTAAAAAAAAGCTCATCGAAATGTTGTTATATTCTTTAATTCAACAATAAATCCTTACCAGCCGTTACAATAACTGCTAAAAAAACACGTCCTATCTATTTATTCGTCATCTTAAAATGGCCAGACATATGCATAACGATCACAATCAAAGCGTCCAGTTATTCCATACATTTTCCGTGATCTCATACAGAATCCCCAGATTTAAACAATCATTCCCATTAATCAATAAACTGACCACTGCTTCTTTATCTTAAGACCTCTTCTAGTGATTTTCAAATGACAAACGATTCTTCCACAAGAAAATTTGCATCTAATTATAGCACCGCTTTGCTTCAATCATGCAAATCCACTCAAGGGTCGCACATATCCGGACCAGAAAGAAGGTATCTTAATCGTAGGGGTTGAACGTGTATTTTGTCGGCCTCCTATCAAAAGACATCCGTTTCGTACATTTAAAAATAAATTTCCAGAATACCGGTTCACAAAAAATTCAGAGTATCAATTTTCCTCAATCATTAAATAAACTGTGTGTTGTTCCTTTTCTCTGAGAAGGGGTATTTCATAATCCTCAACGAACACCTAGTCCGAATCTTTTGCATCACCTACTTCTCAACATTTTTCAAAACATTTTTATTGTACCCGAGAAAAAAACTCAATCTCATTACAAATGCGTCAAAAGGAGCAACAAAAGATTTTGATCGTGTCGTGCAAAACCGGAGGATACCAGTAGTAGTAACAGGCTCATGAATAAATTAATGCACACCCATGTTTCAATGGGATATATTATTATCCTTTGCGAAAAAAGAAAAAGTCGTGAAAGACGAGCTAAAGGGATTGTCGCTATTCGAATATATCTGTAAACAGGTTTCTTTCTGTTGCCAATCTGAGCTCACAAAAAAAAGAGCAAGATACGCAACTCAGAACTCAGGATAAAATAAGAGGTAAAATAAGATTGCAATTGGAAATCAAAATAAGATACAGATTAAAGGAAATGGCACACTATATTATTACAATCTCATCTTAATCGGATCATTTGTTATTGCAAAAGGATGTATGCATGTCATTTTTATAGAGCGATCGGTAAAAAAATGATCTTGTATCTGCTCTTTCAAGTCGTACCATAAACTCAGGAAATGTATTTAGTTATTGCAAAAACATGCTTGGTTTGATTAGTTCATTTGTTTACTCTACGTTTTTAATGTACTATTTTTTCCTTCCACTTTTTTTGAAAAGCATTCGTATGTGATGAATAATCAATTAAATTTTTTGTTTTTATCGACCGTATGGAGAGTGAAATGATTGAATTGCAATCTCAAAATAGATTGAGGGGCTAAAGATAGACTCAACTCATAGAATGTTTCTTTTTCATCTTCATCTGTAGATGTTGGAGCAACCATTTTTTTTTCAATTGGAATTTGGCGATAATGGATCACAGAGTGGGTCCATCAGATGAAGCGAGAGAAGACAGTTTGATTTGAAATATATGTTATATTCAAATGATTAAAATGCGTTGTAGACGAGCATCAAAATTGATGGGAACCAAAAGCAATGGTTCTTAAATCAAAACATTCGATTTTTAGATGCAGTTCTATGAATTAATTACTGTTTTTTTGGTGCTCACGTCAAATATACTCGTATGTCTTGAAAATATGTAATTATCGTCGGAGCACAGTCAGTTTAAAAAACATCATATTTTTCTGCTCATTCCTTTCATCATTTAGTCATAAATTTTTAAAGACGCCGTCATTTGTAAGCAAATGAAGCAAATTAATTGTTAAATAAATCCTATTTTTTTTTGTTCGTAACCAAATGCGAGCGAATACAAGGTCAGACAAAAGAGGCGGCATTTCATAAGAAGATTTCACAATTTCAATATCAGTTTTCTCTTGTGGAAATTTGTATAATAATGCGAGCTCATTCGATTTTCTTTTGTTTTAGTGTTTATTGTTGGTTCACCTTTTATGGTCACACAAAATATACTACAGTTTTGGTGACAGCAAATAACAAAAAATGAGAAAATTTTATTGGCGAAATTCTGTCAGGTGCCTAAATTACTATTCCTATGCCTAATTAATCGAATATCCACGGGAACGATAAGTGGGATGAAAATATTCCAATTCTATTAAATGGTTTTTAGACACAAGACCAGTCAACTACGAAACCTGCTGCGAGACCAGCCCCGAGGTATACTGCAAGACCACTAGACGGACTTCGATACCAGATACGAGACATATTGCGGGACCATCAACGAGATATGTGGGAGATCAGCCACGAGTCCTGCTGCGAGACCAGTGACAAAACATGTTGCTAGGCCTGCTGTCGCAAAAACGAATAGCAGGTCTCGTGATTAGTCTCACGGCAGCAGGTCTCATGGCTGATTGGTCTTATGTTTATAAACCTTAAGAAGTTTTCGACAGTAGACTAACACCGGATTAATGATCACTTTCGTAAATTAAATGAGTTCATTGATTTTCTATTTAACATTCACAATATATTTTTATTTTGTGAAAATTTTAACTCATGATTTTCTAAAACAGTAATTTTCATTCACGACCCTATTTCATTATAGATACTTTTCGCGCGACCCAATATATAAAGCATCTGCACTCCGTTTTAAATAGGGTTTTGTAGTAAAAATCTGTCAAATGTCCGTCTGACTGGCTCACGAGCCGCTGGAGCTGCATGCATGAAATTTGGTGGAAATATGTAGAAATACTATAATTCGCTGGAGACAGCGATGCATCGTAATAGGCTAAGCTTTGGGTAGGAAGGACAGGGTGGGAGTTGTTGGGTATAGGCAAGTGGGTTATCCTGAGAAAAATA
The DNA here is from genome assembly GCA_964017055.1 of Chloromyia formosa. NCBI lineage: Eukaryota > Metazoa > Arthropoda > Insecta > Diptera > Stratiomyidae > Chloromyia > Chloromyia formosa. The sequence continues at coordinate 145,330,700 of OZ024815.1, read as the reverse complement.
TCGTCGACTAGTTCCATTTATGGCATTTTCTTCAAATTTGAAGAAAGGAAAAACGAGGGAGCGGGAAATACAGGCATACCCCGATATACTCGTAAGTCGTTTCGTCTCGGGGGGGGGGGGGGGGCAAAGACGCAATTCTGTAAGTAAATTGTAAAAAAATCAACGCTGATATCTTGCCACACTGTTCAGTTTTTTGTTTTGCCACTCACCTATTTATTGGTTTTAACATACAACTGTTAATTGTTGCTGACGGAAAACAGCCTAGTATTCGATTCGCGTCTTTGCTGAACAATTCAAGTGTTCTTACTGGGCAACGCTTAGACGCAGCCCGTTGACAGAAAACACTCGAACGCAAAGTAATATGCGGGAAGCCTTAGTTTTGATTTTGTTAACAATTTCTAAATTAATATGCGAATTTTAATAATCACCATGTTTTCGTTCATATTCTATTTGTCAATTTTGTTTTGAACAAACAAAAAGGTACGAGTAATCATCAAAATGACAATAAATATAACTAATTTTCGCGTTTAATGGTACATAGTTTGTTTTGTGGCATGACAGTGGATCCGAAAAAAAAAATAAACAGAAAATAAAAGAAATTAGGTAAACAATAGTCGCCTAAATTCCAGAAGGTAAACACGAATCAAGTGAGGCATTCAGCCATAGGTAATGATATGGCATTTGTGTGAAAAAAAGTCATGCCTGCTTTTAAGTATTTAGTTTTATTGTTAAAGGCAAGAAACTTGTGTTTCCAGTTTGTGATGGTGTGTGGTGCGCTAATTTCAATGTCAGAAAATTGTCACTTGAATAGAAAATGTTTTGCTCAATTATGTACAAACTGCGCCAGTAAAACACATTCTGTAAAGATTACAACGAAAAAAAAAACTAACACAGAACATTATTATTGTGTGGTTCATGCTTAAACAAATACGTACAAGTACAATAGGCACTTTTTTAGTAGTTTTTTTTTTAGTTTTAAACTGTAGAAGGGAATAATAAAAGATTCTATGCTTTTTTCACTATCCAGTTTGCATACAGTTTTTTTAAGAGGATACAATACAAACTGTGTTGGCTAGCATTCTTGTGTTGTTTGTACTTTTTTATACCCTAGACTTATAGGGTATATTGTTTTTGTCATGACGGAAATATGTAACACCTTAAAGGAGGCTCCGGAGGTATAGCAATGTATATATATAAATGATCAGGGTCACCTCCTGATTCGATTTAGCCATGCCTGTCTGTCCGTCTGTCTGTCTGTCTGTCCGTTCGCACGATAACTTTCGATAGAATGAAGCTAGAGCCTTGAAATTTAGGTCAAATGTTGGTAGTATGATCTAGTTGGATGGTATTGAAATTGGGCATTATCAGGCCAAGAGAACGCCTACCTCCCCTACATACGTAAAATAATTAAATGTATCTATAACTCCCGATTTAAAAATCATGAAAAGCTCTAGCTTTAGTATATTGCTAGTGAGGGTAATCTTATACTCTTCTGGGAAAATAAAATCGATCAGTTGAAAACTAACGGTAGTTTTCTTACAAAGAGCCCCGTACTACCCTACTTTTCAGGTTTTTTGTCTATAACTCTTGAACCAATTGACGTAGACACCTGATTTTTGGCATGTAAACCTGAGGGAAAAAGCTGCTTAAGTTTCTGTAAGTTAGGCATAATCAGATCAAAGGAACACCTACCTCCCCTACAAATTTCAAAAAATTAAATATTACTTTAATTACGACAACTCTCGATAGAATGATACTAACGAGTTAAAAATTTTGGTGGAATGTTGCTAGTAAGACCTACTTACTACTTTGCCTTAACCCCTAGCGGGGCACAGCGCGTCAACCACTCCTGCGCGCCATCGTACTCTGTTCTGGGCAATGGGGCGCAACTCCCCAAAAGACTTACCCAGTACCTGACACTCCTTTGCCATAGATCGACGCCATGTGATTCGAGGACCCCCTCTTGGTCGGCCTTGGTTGGAAATGGGGTTCCATTTCATGGCATGCATAGCAATGCAGTTATCACTCTTCCGCAATGTGTGACCTATCCACTGCCATTTTCGCCTGCGTATCAATTCGTCGATTGGCATCTGACCCGTACGCCGACTTAGCTCTTCATTTGATATTGTTTCGGGCCAGAAAATTCTTAAAATTCGACGAAGACATGAGTTGACGAAAACTTGCAGCTTTCTGGTAACTCCTACGGAAACTTTCCATGTACTGCTCCCATACAAAAGCACTGATAGTACCAGGGAGCGAAACAGGCCCAGCTTGGTCTTGATGCTGAGATAACTGCCCTGCCAGATTTTGGACAGCATGCCGTATACGCGTTTAGCCTTGTTGATACGACGAGCGATGTCCTGCTCCGTACCACCATTTTCGGCAACAATGCTACCCAGGTAGACGAAGTTGTCCACCTTCTCCACAGGCTGCCCATTAATATTGATGGCAATAGGTGTCGGATTTCTTTTTCGCAACGGCGGACTAAGAACCTTGGTCTTGTTGGTATTAATCTTTAGCCCAACCTTGCTTGCCTCCCTCTCGAGATCTAACGCCATTGCGGACAGATCCATGATTTTGTGGGAGAGTAGGCATATGTCGTCAGCGTAGTCAAGATGTTGTAGATAAGATGTCAAAGTCCATTGAATTCCTCTGTCGAGTCCGGATAGGGCTGCATGCAACACATCGCCGATCACAATGAGGAATAGGATCGGTGAGAGGATGCACCCCTGCCGAACTCCACTGCGAATCTCAAAGTCCCCCGACACCTTACCTTTATGCAGAACGCGACATTTCGCGCCGTCATAGGTTGCCTTAATAATAGCCACAAGCTTCTCAGGGATGCCTCTCCTGCGCAAGGCCGCCCATATAGAATCCCGGTTCACACTATCGAAAGCCTTTTCGAAATCGATGAAAAGCAAGTGAAGCGGAGAATCGTATTCAGCGCATTGCTCGATGATGATTCGCAAGGTGTTAATGTGATCGACACAGGAGAATCCGGATCGAAAGCCAGCCTGCTCTTCATCAATTGTGCTTTCTAAGTGGGCCTTTAGTCTTTCCAGGACGATTTTAGCTATTATCTTGGCAACGGCAGGAAGCACACAAATGCCTCTCCAATTATTACAGTCTGTGAGGCTACCCTTCTTTGGAAGTTTGATGATCAAACCTTCCTTCCACTCAGTGGGAAAGGTCTCTGTATTCCACGCTTTATCAACAAGTGGGTGCAGCAAATCGGCAGTTACGCTTGGCGCTGCTTGATAAAGTTCGGCAGGGATGCCGTCAAGTCCGGCGGCCTTTCCTCGTTTTAGTGCAATAATTGCAGTGACTATTTCCTCTTTAGTCGGGGCAGTGGACCGTATACGCACATTTTGATGGTTAGCTAAATTATCTATATGAGGGGGAACTTCACCAGAGGTTACACGGTTCAAGACCGCGGCGAAGTGTTCTTTCCACCGCCTCATTTGATCTTCTTCCAAGATAAGTAGCTTTCCATCACTATCTTTCACCGGATGTTGGCAGGAGTTACGACCACCTGTAAACTCCTTGATGACACCGTATACGGCGTTTAAGTTGTTACTTCTAGCGGCTTCTTCTGCTGACGCTAAAAGAGAATTGGCATAAACTCTTTTATCGCGTCGCACACTACGCTGAACTTCTCGAGCTTTCTGACTGTAAAGGAGTTCGATGCTGCTTCGATTGTCGTCTGATGCTGCAGCCAAACGAACTTTCAGCTCCTTTCTTTCAACAATCCGCTGCCATGAAGCGTCGGACATCCAGGGCTTATTCCGGCAATCCGGGTTTGGGCCAAGGATGCTATTTGCGCTATCAATGTACGCATTTTTTATGGCATCCCAGTTTTCGTTTATGTCACTATCTGGGTGACTAGTTATCTCAGCCGCTTTTTGCGCAAGATGGTCATTATATTGTTGTAAGACAGCTGGATTTTTTAGTCGAGCGGTGTTGAATCTGCGGGGCCTGGATCTTTCGTCGCTGGGGCGGCGCACGGCTGCAATACGCAATCGAACATTAGCGATCATAAGATAATGGTCTCTTCCCATCCCAATATCGGCACCCTTCTTGTTTCGCACGTCCAGGAGGCAACTCTTGAATCTTTTACTAATGGCAAAATGGTCGATCTGATTTTGTGTACTGCGCCGATCAACAGAGGACCAACTGATTTTGTGGTGGTCCTTATGCTCAAACATAGTACCACCGATGAAGAGACTGTGAAAGTTGCAGAACTCTACAAATCTTTCACCGTTGTCATTACGATCACCAAGACCGTGTCTCCCCATCACATGTCTGAGCCCATAGTTATCAGCGCCAACTTTCGCATTCAAATCACCCATGACCATTATAATGTCACCTTTAGGTGTTCTGCTCTGAACGGCGTTTAGTTCTTCGTAGAAGGAGTCTTTTGCCAAGACATTGTCGGGTTCAGTAGGGGCATAACATTGTATTATTGAGATGTTCCCCATTTTGGTCCGGAACCTGGCGGTCAAGACCCTGTCAGAGACCGGTTCCCAGGATAAGAGACAGTTTCGCGCGGCTCTGGTTAAAAGGAGCCCCACACCTGACTCACGACGACTACCGGTAGCTTTACCGGAGTACAACATTACAGTGCTGCCCGTTGGAGAGATGAATTCTCCGCTGTTCCACCATCTTATCTCACTAACTCCTAAGATATTTAATTTGTACCACAGAAATTCACTCTCTAATTGAAGAAATCGTGCGTTCTGGGGACCTTCTGATCCATTGTCCAGGAGAGTACGCACATTCCAGAATCCAATCTTTGTCATTGTACGATAGCTAAAAGTCGTAACCGTTGAGTCAGTCCTTATCCGAGGCATAGTTGACGTTTCGTTAGCATATAAAGATTTCGGATAGTGCAAGTTGCTGGCATACACATCCTGTCCTTTGATTGTCGGTTTTAACGACAGGCCCTCAAAGGGAAAGGCCGTGGTATTTTTTTCACACCCCACACCACAGGGGTACCTCAACCAAATCATCGCACCGCCATCACTGGCGGCTTGACGTTGGTTGGCAATGGTCAGTGACCACTGCCGTTCCAGGGGGCGCCCACGCGGAGGACTATGGAAGAGGAGTTTTTGCCCCCCAAAGATGGGTAAGATCCAACCCAAGGAACCCCTACCTCCCCTAGAAATGAAACTTAAAATAAGCGATAAAATACGACAAAATAAAGCTAGCGACTTGAAATTTTGGTCAAATGTTTGTAGTAGGATCCAGTTGGCTAATATTGAAAATACGTAAAATCCGACTAACGAAACCCCTACTTCCCCTACAAATGAAGCTTCAAATAAGCGATAACTTTCGATAGAGTGAAGCTAGAAACTTGAAATTTTGTTTAAATATTTGTAGGGTTATCTAATTAGTTGGTGGCAATGATAGGCAAGATCCGACCCAAGGAACCCCTACCTCCCCTACAAGTGAAACTTCGAATAAGCAATAACTTTCGATAGAATGAAGCTAGCGACTTGAAAAATTCGACAAATATTTGTAGAATGGGTTAGTTAGTTAATTGATTTTGAGAATGGTCAAGATCCTACTGAATGAGTGCCAACCTCCCCTATGAACTGGCCATATAGGAGACCTATTCTTAATGCATGTGGTCGTTGCCAATTGGTACTTTTGGTATCACCACTAGGTCTGTACAAGTCTAGGGTATATACGCTTCGGACTCCGGGCATTTGCAGCTTTCCACATATAGGCCAGCTCGACATCCACACGATCTCGGCTCGACTGTGACCCATAATCGATATGTTATTCTTATCTCCATACACAGGCCGAACCGAAATCGGTGCGGCATCCTAGCATACCAAGCGAACCGCAAACGAGTTACCAGCGAGTCAGTTTGGCGAGCAAAACCTTCGCTAGTGAATTCACTAACCTCGTGCTGGTAATAACTCTGGAAAGTTACCCTAAGCGAATATTTATGCATATTGGCTGTAGCGAAGGTTCCTCGACTCGCCAGTGACAGGGGAAAAAAATTCGTCGCGAATGTAAATTTCGAACGACAGAGTTATTACCGACGAGTCGTCGGTGAAGGTTTTCCTAGCCAAAGTGACTCGCTGATAATCTACTGGCGGTTCGCTTGGCGTGCTGGGGAGTCCTTCGGCATTCTCTGGTCTATATACACTCTTTGTAGAACGTAATGTCGTTAAATAATAGGCGCGTTCTTTTGTACTAGGATGCAGGTGAATTCGGGTGAAGGTTGAGTGCCGTGCAAAAAAAACGTTCCGGGTCAACTACTCGGTTAAGTGTCAAAGTGTAACACGCTCCTAGCGTCAATTTAGTTTTTCATCATTTTCGATTATACTCGTGAGATTAAAAATATGGAACATATCCAGAAAATATTAACGATATATTTACTTATTCGCTTGATATCAAACAATCAAATTAAAATACGAAAACTTATAATTTTCCACAGAAAATTCTCCATCTACAGGCGTCATCTCTTGACATATCTATCCAGTGTAGGTCCACTAATCCGTAGAGCTTTCCAAGTTAATTGTCGTTAATGCATTTTTGTAATTAACCCGAATTAACCTCGACTGTAGTACAAAAGAACGCACCTATTATTTAAAGACATTACGATCTTTTACAGTGCCTACAGCCGTCCGATAATTGCGGACTTCAACAACATAACACCTCATTTACACTAATAGAGAAAGAGATCAAGATCATTGCATGAGCATTATCATTATCCCATTTGTAATTGTGCCCTTCTAGGTCCTAATTGAAATCGTACTGTCAACAAAATTCGGTCTTATTTTGTTTTCTATTTTGACAATTTTTCCCAAATCTACAAACTCATCCTGTACGATGCGTGGCCGCCACGAACCTGATGGAAAGGACAAATGCACCTTGCATGATATGATCAGCACTGCAATTATCGGCTTCACAGAGCGTGACTTATTCGTTGGCATCCTGACTGGTCACTCGAGATGTACTTACATAACAAATAGGAAGAAGATGAGTGAGGGAAGAACCGGCCATACACGTTCCAGTATAGGGCAGAGGTATATCTATGGTCGCCTATGCAAGCATACTATAACGTGACAACACACACGCTCCGAAATACCTGTCCCGATACCTGGCCTGTGCAGGTATACCTTTGCAGTATACCGGAACGTCAGTGGCAGGCCTTAGAAAACTGAGGCAAACCCTATGGAAAACTGGTAGAAATCCTAAAAAACTGAGACGAAACTGCAGCAGATATGAAATGGAAAGTACTTGACACATATGCGATTTCCAGTCGCCGCGGTGTGATGACCGCCTACATTTCATGCTCATAATTGTATGTTTTTCCGTATAGTTTAGAAATTTTTCTCCCTTTATTGTTCGTATATGGAATCAAGTAAACTAAACCAAAAACCAAAAGTTGACAACTAGCAAAATTCAAAGCCCGGCTTCCTCTTCAAAGATTAGGAACAAACAGATAAACAATACACCTTTGAATTGTATGTGTTCATTGTCATCTTTGAAAATGATCTTCTGGCTCATAAATTTTACTTTGACTTGAAAATTTACTTTTTTTCATAGTAAGTAAGTAGTTATGTATATACACGGCACTTACTTAACCAAATCGGTGACTCACATTCATCATTATTCCTCTATTGAACGAGAGGCATGACCTAAAAAGTGAAGAACATGTTTTCCTCATTTTAGTAGAGCTGAGCTTACAATGGGGCGAACTAACCTAGTAAGCAATGCTGATGAGAAATACCATTTTCGATGGATCTTGTTTACATACGATCATTCGGAGTACGTAGTCGAACCTAGCTTGGTATGACAATATCGCAAACGTGGTGAGGTGAAGAAAGTCTGACGAAAATGAAAAGATAGAACGGTAAACCAGTGAAGATAGAAGACCAGCCAATCCCACGCCCCCCATGGTCATATCCGAACGTACTACAATATATACGAACAAAAAAACGCGAAGCTAGTGGTAAAACATCTAAGAAGTATAATTTCCAGAAAATATATGGACACCTTGAAAGTCATCATTGTCTTGCGTTTTGTACCCATCATTAAATGGGCGGATAGGTGACGAGCTAATAGCATCTATCGTCTGAGAAACCGATCTAATAGCTAACACTTTCGCGAAGAAGAACTGTTGCACGATTAGTTTAGCGTGATCCAGGTAACTAGATTTTTCAAAAAACAAGAACAATTTTTTTTTATTTCGGTGAGTTTTTCTTGCATTTCGACAATGCAGATCCGTTAGCGGTAAGAAGTGCTAATTATCCAAATTTTTGAATGAAATGTCAGTATTATTTAGAAGCCGCCGAAGACAACGATTCTATTGTGCAAAAGTCACGCAATGCGGGACTTCGTGATTTGAGCAAATTGACCCTGATGCTGACAGTAGTCGTTATTGCATGTTTGGAATACGAGACTATGTCGTAATGAAATCGGCACCGGTAATTTTAAATCCTCGAAAAACAGTTATAATAAGCACTTTAACGAAATTGACGTAATGGCTGAGATAATAGATCTGGCTGATGCTCCATAATAGATATGACATGAACTAGTTTTATTACGATCAGATAAAATGGAGGAACATCACGGCTACTATACTATGTAAATGAGAGTTGGGTCAATTTGTAATGAAAATTTCGGCTTCTCCAATCGGCTATGATGGGAAATTTTATAACAATGAGCTGACAATAAAGTATGGTGGAATCTTATTTATAATCACTAGTCCAGGAACCTGGGGTTTTGATTTGGAAAAGTCTGCAGGAGAGATGACCTATTTTGGAGGAATGAACATGAAATCCAGATTAAAAAAAAAATGTTGACAGAAGAACTCTTTTTAAACATGGATGTGATTATGCTACAGGGATGAAACACTATTCACAAAAAAATCAATTGAATCCAATCCATTTCGTGTTACTATTCTTGCCCTCGCTTTCCTATTGACGCAAGGCCTAAAAAGTTCCCGGTTTTTTGTCTTGTGACTAATTGTATTTTACCACGCGCCTTTTCGATAGTCCATTTCGGCTCCGGTAAGTCAGAGACAATTTACAGTAGAAAATAAAAGTAGACCACGAATGTAGGGTCAGTCAATGAACTAGTCGAAAAATCCTGAACAATTCGGCGCCCAATGTGGGGTCAATGTGATTTTATCTAGTCAATGAACTAGAACTAAATAAAATCAGACTGACCCCATATTAGGCGCTGAATATTTTCAGGTTTCTTCGATAATTTTGTGGCTATTTTTATTTTCTACTGTAAATTATCACTGACTTATGATTGAAAAAAAGTCGCGATAAAGTCTTAAGAAAAATCGGCTTTTACGTGTTTTGGCTAAGGGTACCGCGTTGCGCGTGCACATTCAATTGCACATTAAGTTTTCATTGACACACGCCCGCATTTGGCATTTCTACTGTAAATTTTCACAGATGTAGGATACAAAAAAAAATGTAGGAAGCCATGCACAAGCCATATGGTTGATGTGATCAGGGATGACAGCTGAAAAAAATAAAGCCACAAATAAAATGTCATGAAATAAAGGAGTAGCCGACTGATGACTTCTAGTTAAGTTTTTGAGTTTTAATTTTAAATGGGTTTGAGTCGCCGAGAGTCCCCTGCTTATGTTGTCTATCCCAGGCCTGTGAATTCCTTTTAATATGTACGGATACGGATAGGGGCAACGAGCGGTGACAACCCAGCCAACGTTTCGGGAGTTGAGCTGCAGCAAGCACAGGCCGGTGCTTAGCTCTTTGATGATTTCTTCGCCAGATAGCACTGCCGGATCTTCACAGTCATTATGCCAACCCTAGGCTCCGTCCCCACGAGCATCTTCGGATACCCATCAACCCGTTCATTATACTCGTTTCTGCTTCACCAGCTGATTAATAGCGTGTATTACCATCAGCTTGACTTCGCTTAGGTACGCTTATCACAAGACACCTGATATCCTTCTGAGGAATTAGCGCCCATTCGTCCTTCAGGGCTTGTTGCAGCTCTCGTAAGGTCTGAGGAGGGATCAAACGGGTCCTGATGCACTGCTCCAGGTAAAACCAATGTTCTATGGGATTTAAATCGGAGTTGCACGCTAGCCAGTGAAGTAGGTCGATATTATTGGCAGTGAGGAATTCACGCAGTATGTTCTTAGTATAAGGGCGGGCTTCATTTTTCATCAAAATGAAATCCTGTCCACACAATGGGCTCTTCCAGTAAAATGCAGTCTTAGCGCTTCGTTGATGTATCGCTGACCTGTCAAATTGGCATTAGCGGTCACAACTAAACTTATCCCTACCTAGCTTCAGCAGCACTAAAGGGCTTTTCACAGGTTAGACCAACCAGTCGCGTTAGATCACCTATCAGGCCAGGCATTAGACCACACATCAGGGTAAAATTGTTAGATATTGGTATCTGAAAATTTCCTTCTTTTCTTGTAAATTTATTTAATGTACTCAATTTACCTAACATAAATAATTGCCGCAACCATGTCATTAAAACACAATTACATGGCCATTGCTTCATTAAACCTATACGTATTCCTGAAACATGACATTGCAACAAAACAGCTTCAAAACAAACATTATATTCCTTCCCCTTCGCGAATTACCTACAAACAATACTACTAATCAAAAAGCATTTCTTTTTACTTCTTAATTTTTTTTTCTTCAAAAATTTGAAGTACCATACAAAAGACACTCGACTGCTTGTTCGCTTGTTGTTGTCCTCCGAATAACTCTCATTAGCTTTTTATGCAAATTCACGAGACCATAATGTCCAACCTCACTCCTCTATTACCATCCAATTATCACGACTTCTGCGAAATGTCGAGTTGAACGACATTGTCAAAATGCTGCGATTAAGCTGCTTAACTGCCAAAAAAAAATCGCTCCGAAGAAGCACCATATACTATAATGTGGTATGACGCGAATTAAAGTCCAGCTGTTGACACTCAATGGTGAATTTGATGAAGATATTCCTCCAAGGCAATTGCCGAAATATTTATCGAATGATTGATTGATCTTGACAAAGTGAATGCTATCAAATTCTCTTGCAAGGACAATAATGGCACTCGGGACCGACCGACGACCGACCATGACTATGACTATGACGAGACGGATGACGATGATGATGCGGATGACGATGATAAGAACCAGGACGAAACGGACGACTAGACAAGACTTGTGATGGATATTGAAACGATAATGACCTAACCGCCAGGATTATCGGAAGAGCCAACAGAGACACAACAGAGAGTCGGATATACCTAGGCGGGCCTAATAATTGAAAACCACTTTCTCACCCCACATTCAATCGATATCGATCACGCAATGGGATATAATTAGGAAGGGAATCGGAAATTTTTAAAAGGGAGCAGCAGGGATGAAAAAATATTGGAAAAATTTGCAAAGCAGGATCTAAGTGCACTTTATAGGCAAATGCATAAATAGGTACAGCGAAAAAATCAATTGAGAAGATAAAAATGACTTTATCGATGAATATGGAATGTTTGATGAATTGGCCTCCTGCCGGGTTTCGGGATTCCCTATATAGAACAAAATGGAAATTATCTGATAAAAGTGATGGTCCCGTGCCGTACCTTGCTCTTATTGCTTTAGCAAGGACAGATGTATGATGTGTCCGACAGATAAGGTTCGAAATATCAGTGGCATATGCATGATTTGAGTCGAAAGAATGTCAACGTCCTCGATAATATACTAAATTAGTTGGCCAGGTTTTGTCAGTTTCAATACAAAGATTCGGAATTTTTTTTTTATTATTTCATACTTTTTTTATTATTCCGTGCAGTTGAAACAGAAGTTCTTATCTGGAAAGTAAAGAGAAGTAAACCTACACCTAATCCGTGACGTTTCAATCAAACGTATGCCACTCCAACTCGAATAGAAATTATCTCAAAGATAAATATGTTCAGAACATATGCTTTGTCTGCGCATTGCTCACCTCCTGTGAACAATTGGAAGCCTTCCGGAGCAGACAACCATGTCCAGGATATAGGTCATAATCAGGAATATGTGCATATATCACATGAATAGGAGGCACGCATAAAAACATAATGGGTCAGCGTTATCACCGGAAGACCCTTGGACAATGTCCTTTGCAAATACATATTGTATACAGGAGCATAGTTTTAATTGTTCATACAGGGAGAGTTGGTATGTGTATGGTAAGATAGCTATCACAATTATAATAAATAATCACTTAGTAAATATTGAGTTTCTTTGGTGGAATTTTAAGGTTACAGATTAAAGGCAGTTTGAATGATTAATGGATTAACACATGCTCTTGCCAGTGAATTCACTGATTCGAGGATAATTTTGAGGGAGTCGTGTGACAGATTTTTTTTTTTTTTTTTTATTATTTTTAAGATAATATTTTCTAAGACTTATTTTCATTAAAATAGCTTAGCTTTGGACTTGACCTAAGACAACAGAAAATCAAGTCAACAATTAGTTTAAATTAGCTAACACAAATGTGGTGCAACTTGCTATCAGTGCTCGACCTACTGCCCAGAATGACAGGATAGGAATATTGATTGCATGGCTCCGACCGACTCACACAAACAGGGGTATCACGGCTAAACAACCCTGCAATTTCTCGCATTACTAATAAAACTACTATTTTTTCCTAACCCCTATTGGCTTAGTCAACGTTTTGTTAGCATAAGGTGGTTTCGGACGAAGCATGTTGCTAGCATATACCTATACCTCCTGCCCATTTAGCCACATATCTGCGATAAGTCGGGAAAAGTTGCGGCTTATTGTTAGTGTCACCATACAATGTCGAACTCGAACCACATAGGTGTGAAGAAAACCAGTCCACTTGTACTAGGTTCGTGTTCGAGTTCGACAGTGTATGGTGACACTTACGCCTCACACCCCAGGGGGAAGACAACACAAACATCCATAGCCACAATGTGGACGAGATTCGAACCCGTAGCTGACCGGTAGCATGAGACATCAGACTGACGCCTCAATGCACTGAGCTACCAGCCGCCCCTCGCCTTAAAGCCATGCAATGCCATACTACTGGACTTAAGGCCGGTTTCTCAATGCCCAGTTAAAGTTTAACGTTACGATAAACGCCAACCGCTACCTTTCCTCCGGTTAAAAATCCAACGACACGATAAACCCAAACAGCTGATAATGTGCTGATTCTGAATGCTGACACATTCTACTGAGAACAATTACGCTGACCACAAAGAACAGAGTTCTGGATGGAAGAGGATTTGGAATCAACTCAGCCGCAAATTAATGTTGAGAGACGATACATTCATTGAATATAATGGTACAGACGGCACAATTCCGCCACGAAAAACAGCTGATTTTGCAACAGCGTTGTCATATTTTGAGTGTTGTGATGCGTTGCATACCCTCGGGCTTAGGCGCTTCGAGAGACTAATATATCGGTTAGTTAATCAGCAGTATAACCGGACATTGAGAAATCGGTCTTTAGTATGAGTAAAGAATCGCAGACACAATGTATCACTAATAGTATTCAACATTCCGCAAACATCATTCACCACTCCAAAAATTACCATCATTGTAACATATTCATCATTTTTTTCTCACTTGCAGACGTTTCTTATTCCTCATCTTTCGAGCAGTTATGCATTCTTCGCACTCATCAAATGGATGGACTGCTATTAATATTCTTCTTTTTGTGGGTTTTGTGCTAAGACGCTTCATGCCGTTGTAAACAATCGACGAAATAAAGCTCATACTAAAACATATTTTAGTTGGACCTTGAGCTAGTTATATGAACAGAAAAAAAATAACATTCACAGATCGACGGCGAAGAAGAAAGGAATGCGTTTCTTTCCAGGTCCATGATCTAATCCAGTTTTGATTATGCCGTTTGAACTATTTTGTAGCCGCTATTGTTACAATATTTTGACATGGACTTGGTATTAATTCGTCAGCTTATGGACAGTTGCCATGTCGGGTTAGTTGGTTACAATGTTGAACACTTGCTACTATTAATTTGAATAGGACGTCTTCTTCGGAGCAAAATACGCTTTATTTTCGGCAATCGTGAATAAATTATATTATTATACATATAAAGATCCTATTCTTGCATAGATTAAGAGGAATATTCCGGTTGCAGCAGGAGGGATTCTCAGGCACTGCAATCAACCGGTGTATTGAGCAATTGCACTGAGTCTGTGCGTAGGACTAGTTAAGCCGAACTGGTTAAAAATGACTTAAACAACCACGCTAGAAACAAAATTTATTAGATAGACTCTTTGCGATGATGGTCTTTTTAATAATTATTTAATCATCCTTTAATAGACCTACATCGCCCGGAACCAATAAAATTCCCCTCGGAAAAGTATCTTAAAGCATGATTAAATAATGATTTAAGCAGCCATGCAATAGATACCACATTTGTTAGATCGGCTGTCTGTGATGCTGCTCTCGTTTATCATTTTTTAAGCATGCTTTAAACCACCGCAGAGTGCCAATCCAAAAAATTTAATTTCTTATATCATTCTTTAAACATCCTTTAACAGAGCTTCATCGCGCTGAGACGTTCCAAAAAAAAAATTCAGCATGATCAGACTTAAAGCATGATTAAAGAATAATAATAGACTACCGCGGAGAAAAAATCAAACAAATTTGATTTCTATGGCGTAGTTGCTTAAATCATTCTTTAACCATTCGAGAATGGTCACTCTCTTATATAATTCTTAAATTATAAGATAAGAAATTGCTGCTTGCTACAGTACTGCAAGCGTTGTGACGTATGCTGGAAAGTGCAGGACTATGGAGTGATTGTTTTTGGGTTCAAATCCCGGTAAGTCATTCCCTATATATCTCATTACAAACGAACAATACATAATGCGAAAATACAAAAAAAAAAAACATACGCGATAGCCAGACTTGAACCCATAACATTATTAAGCGATATATTATATTTCTTTAAGAAATTTTATATCTTTCTTATATATTTCTTATCATTTTTCGCCACTCGCGTCTCTTAAATCTCACTGAGCTCCCTTATATTATGATTTAAGTACGAATAAATAAAATAATCTAAGCGAAAAAGGGTGCCTTTTTGATTTAATGTCATTCTTATATCAATCTTTAATCGACATTTAAGCTCCGGCATTTTTTTTTCTAGAGATATACCTATATAATAAGCAATTAAGAGAGTTTGTGGCTAGCTGGGCTGGAAACAATTTAATATTGGATACACATTCAGAAAAAATAAGCTTAAATGGGTCAAGTCAAAATTCAGTTGAAGTGTTGGAATATTCCGTGTTCACCAGCCGACGCATAGTGGTTCGCGTCTTTGACTAATAGTGGGTTTTAAATTGAGATGATTTCACACTCCCCTTGCGTGGACAAAGGGCGTCCTAGACTGCTCGCTGCGCTTGCTTTATACGCTACAGCGGTAAAGCCACTATTAGCCAAGGCGTGAACCACGATACGTCGCCGTCGCCCGGTGAAATAGAAATATACCGAAATGTTTTTTAAATGACTCTCTATCCTGAATTGACATCGTCATTTGAAGGCACTAGAATACTTTTTGTAGGGCTTCCTGAAATAAGTAAAGTTCGACATGTGTTTGGAAAAGATCAAATGATCCTTTTGGTAGAAGCAATTCACAATCTTTTCTGTCCATAGCGCGCAGGGATGCTAGTCTGTTTGTTCTCAAGCCCTTCTGTGACATAAAAAATACTGTACGAGTATGATTTAACCCCCACTTCACAGTTGATGTATACAAAGACAATATATACCATCCCATACGTAACTAGAATTAAGCTAGTCTTTCTGAACTGGGATCTATGTGTAAACCCCCTATCGGGGGGTACTTTTAAGCCGGCCCTAAATCATAGGGCCGGCTTAAAAGTACTGTGAGAATATATTTTGATGAATATTTAAAAAAAAAATTGGTTGGTCATAATTCGGATGTCAACTTAGTACCTACGTACTGCTCTCACGTCCGCTAGACAAACCACATGCTCTGGCAACATAGCTCATCGTACAATTCATACAGCTCATGGCTGTACCAGATCCGCCATCCATTTCGGTCGTAAACTGCTCCGAAAATTCGCCGAAGGACCTTTCGTTCAAATGTGTTAGGCATGTTTTCGGGGGTTTGTGTTAGGATACAGGTTTGGCATCCATAGAACCAGTCGTATGATGGTTTTGTTTATGCGGAGCTTCGTAATTCTGTGCACATGCATCGATTTCATTATTGGGAGGACCGAGAAAAAAGTCTTATTTGCTAGTAGTATCAGTGCTCGTTTTACATTGTAAAATAAGAAATAAAAACACCGACAGTATAAAGGAAAAAAGTATTGTATCTTATTTTATTATTCAACTGTCGGAAATAAAGGAACTCATACCAAATCACCACATCCGTTACTTGATTTGAAGTACATATAT
Source organism: Chloromyia formosa (assembly GCA_964017055.1). Classification (NCBI taxonomy): domain Eukaryota; kingdom Metazoa; phylum Arthropoda; class Insecta; order Diptera; family Stratiomyidae; genus Chloromyia; species Chloromyia formosa. The sequence goes on along the minus strand of OZ024815.1, from coordinate 145,314,300 downwards.
GAAGTCGTCTACGAATTCGATGATGAGGTCACCGAAGTTGATGTTTAGTTGGCGTTCTTTTTCTTGATTGCGTCACCATTTTTTCACGTTTGGTACAGTATAGCCACTAAACTGACACGAACACATTTTTTTATTTTTATTTATGCGACTAACGTGGGCGGAGATAAAAGAAAAAAAAACTAAAACAAGACAAAACACCTCATAAGTACCGTTACAAATTTTTTCAGGTGGTGCAAATTTTAATTTAAGCTTTCTGGCTAAGGCTCTAGCGATTTCTAAAATAATCTCGGCATGTGCCTGGCATGGACTCTGAAACTACCATCCGATTGGCGTATCCGTTATTTGGGATATTATGTCTTGCCCCGTCTTCATCTACAAGTTTCAAGTTAATGGACTAAATCATATCAGCGGCAGCGGGAGTGCAGCTATTCATCTCAACGACCTTGAACACTATGAATTCAACACTATTTTAGGCCACTTTAGACATGTAAATTTGTCAATACTGCGAAGGAGCTAAATTCTGACCTTAGTTGGAGTGTCACTATTCAATTTCAATTCACCCACCCCGTAAACTATCAGATTTGAATCCAATCTCGATCATTTCGGGCAGTTTTTTTTTCACATGTGGGAAGTTCACTCATCCCCATGAGGGTGGCGGGACTATATTTGAATTGAAAGAAAAAGCGAAACGCTAGAACCTATTCTCGATTATAAAAGGTCATCTTAATGGAGAATTTTCATGGAAATCGATTCAGCCGTTTGGCCGCGAAATACGAACAAACTTACAGAAATCCATTTTTAAATACATACTCGTACATAAGAAAGATATAGAAAGAATAAATGACATCAAATACTTACATTCAAAATGGTCATTGACCGTTTATCTATGACTAAACCATACGTACACTTAAAAGGGAAGACTTAACCTACCATATCAAAACTTACAAGTACCACCATTTTCGAACAATCCTATAATCGAGCCTATCCCAAACCAATAGTTACTTTAGATAAGATATGCATATATGGAATAATGGAACAGCCATTCTATTGTCTATTGGCTGATCGAATTGCGTCATTGCATCCATTCATATCGACATATTACTACTAGGCTACCTCATTCATATTATTATGGTGTCTAATCCACACCTGCAATACTAATTCTCGTCTAGCCTGGTGCATTAGAATTCTTAGGCGTGCTGCAAAATAGTCAAAAAAGTCTTTTCAATTTAAGAATTGAATATCCGGTGGATGTTTAAGGTAAACAAACCCTGCCATATGGACTTACTGCACGGTATGCATTTTTCAGTCTCTACAGTGTTCGACTCTTGGTTGGATAAACACATGTTCCTAACCTGCAGCATGGGAAAGCAGCATGATGATGACCACACGGGAAAAATATCTTTGAAGTTGACCCTATCCTTGGATATTTGCTCTTTTCGAGAGAACGCCTTGGAACGTAGTTCGTATCCTATGTGTACACATTCGTAGCTAATCCAACCTTCATTTTCATTTCATTGTTTGAAACACAACTCTCCTATCGAATGGAATTGTTTAAATAAACACAGCCAGCAATTGTACACGCCAAATAAACAAACATTCCCGACCAGGATGAGGATACACATTGAACATGCTCGGCCACACTGCAGAATGTCGGTTGGACCAAATTCTCATGTTCCTCTGGAAATCCAAAACTGGCCTTCAACGTAGTATGGTGTTGTTTCCAGGTGCTGTCAAAACCTACTTGTTTAATCCTTCGTGACACGAATCTCCCTTCCACTGAAATGGGAAGTCCTGAACACACTGGAAACCGTAATCACGTACAGAGGTCCCAACTCAGACTCCTGGGAATATCATCATGGGAAAATCTGGGACAAATATAGAACCGAAAGAGGAATGGGGATCAATCCAGGTAAATGAACGGAAAGAAGAAATAAGTAAAAAAAAAATCCTGTTGGAACCAGAAGCCCGCAAAAGTAACACCATACACAATAGCTGCTAATTGTCGCGATGATGGTGTCAATGTGACCAGATTGCATGTGCATGTCAGCCTTTTTCTATCCTCTTTGGGTGTTAATGGTATGGTACTGGTATGGCGCGACTACCGAGTTCGCTTTTCGCTATCCATATGCGAATATGCGAAACGTTGGCAGAATTTCAAATCAGCCCGAATCTGTATAGTACGAATGTATGTGGTGTTAGTTATTGTTAGTTGTTTTCTCCCAAGTCGATTCCCTTTCCTCCTAATTTTCTCGTGTGTGAGCTGTGAGGTGTGAGTTTTTTTCTTCATTCTGCTGCTTCATCAAATCATCTATACTTGGGGTGTGCTGATTTGCTTGCTAATGAGTCAAGTTGAACATTTAACAAGCCTCCGTAGAGAGAAAAGGCATTCACTCATATTCCAATTACAATGAATTAACGCAACTGAAATAAAACACGTACTGAATCTTAACTAAGTTAAAACAACCATACTTCACTCGATTAGGAGGAATCGACTGATAGAAAATCGATGGACACAGAGTATTTCGCTCTTAGGCCACTTGTTCCAATGGCTTTAAGTTCGGGGGATAGTCATTCGGTAAAGATTCAACAAAGAAAACGTTGATTAGGCCTAGAAAGTTTGCGCGGTTAATTAGAAGTACATCTTATTACGAGCATTTGATGAACTACAGTTACCTTAATTTGAGCACATCACAAGGCATTTAGGAATTTAAGAGATTAAGACCCTTGTTTTGTGAATGCAATGTTGTTCTGCTGTTCTAATGTGTTGGGTGGAGAAAGTAGTGGAATTCTTATTGTTGTCTTCATTCAAAAGACGGCACTTACCTGGAACGAAAAAAAAGAAGAATTATTAGTGAAATTAGCACAAAATTCACACGTTTTCTTTAAATTAGCAAATTTTTATCTCAGCCTATGGCCATTTTGACGAGATTAAATCAAATGAATACTCGAGACTTAATGATGCGGTGGTTAGTTGGGAATTTTATGATGAACATATGAGTGGAGACTCAGGGTTGAAACTTGATATTTTAGTAGCTGCTTGATTACCTTGTTCTAGTATTAAACTTTACACTTAAAAATGAATAATGAAAATATTACACAAACCACAACAACGGCGTATTTATTTATTTATTTGTTCATTGCTCGGGCGTACGCCCGTTATATATAAATAGTTAAGATACAATATTCATTCAAAAACAATGTAATACAAAATTCTTCAAAATACTTCGTAGAGTCGACCCTTAAGTTTAGATTTAACTATACAGTAGTCCCTCGACTTACGTCGGAGTTAGGTTCCGAGAATTTGCGACGGAAGTCGAAAACGACGTAACTCGAGGGTAGAAACAACTTCAGGCGATAAATGTATAAGCTTTCATTTTTAGGGTTTTGTATTAAAAACAAAACCCTTATGAAATCGGTCAAATGTCTGTCCGTCTGTCCATGAAATATCTCACGAACGGCTGAAGCTACATACATGAAATTTTGTGGGAGTATGTAGAATTATTATAATTCGCCGGAGAAAGCGATTCGTTGTAATAGGCTGACTTTAAGGGGATGTCCCCATAGAGGGGAAATGAAGGTCAACATTTTTTTTTCATCTGGTATAGGCAAGTGGGGTATCATGAGAAAGGTAACACCGAGTACATTTCATTTCCGGTATTTTCATCAAATTTGAAAAAAAGGGAAAAGAGATAGAGGGGAAAATATGTGATCCGAGTTTGTCCCCCCCCTTGCATTTCGATACCGTTATACTTAGAAATATGAAAATTTGCAGAAAGGCGGCATTTTACTAGTGTAGAAAACCGAAAATCGTAGAATTTTGATATCTCAACAAAAAAGGTTAATAATAGTACATTTCTATAGTTGCAGTTAGCATACCCCACGCCCTAAGCACAGCCGAAGTCAAAAATATTGATGGCCAATGATAACCAACATCATCGGCAATAATATCTTTAAGTTTCATTACAATCACATAATATTTAATAATAGTACATTCATTTAAAGTTAAGCATTTTGACACTATCCACACAAAAATTACACCTACCGGCCTCATATGTAGGTGTGAGTACTACTTTCATGTTGTTTTTCGTAGTGCGAATTGCAGTTATTTAACTAATCATTTTTGAAAGGGTAAAGATTAGTTGGGGGCGCTGCGTCGTAATTGGCAAACTTTACCGAGTGGAAGGGGGGAGGGGTCCACATAGAGGCGAAATTAAGCTCAAATTTTTTTTTATCGACTGGTATAGGCAAGTGAGGTGTCGTGAGAAAGTAATGTTGAGTACATTCCATTTTTTCGCATTTTCTTGAAATTTGTAGTGGGGGAGGAAAAAATATTAGTTCGTAATTCCCCCCCCCCTGGCATCTCGAGACTGTTAGAATTATGAAAACTTACAGGAAGGTGGGTTCCGAATAGCATATAAAATGGAAAATAATGGAATCTGTATATCTTCTCAGAATAGGTAAGTAATAGTTTATTTCTGTAGTTACAGTTAGCACACCTCTGCATGCCTTAAACACGTTCGAGGTCAAAAGTACTGATGGCCAACGATAACCAACACCTTAGGCAATAATATGTTCTAAGTTTCGTTACAATCACGTAATATAAATTGGCATGTAAAATGTAAGTGGGTAAGACATTTTAATTATGTTTGTTTTTTGTCCATCTGAGTGGTATCAAGAAGAGCAACGAGCCGATATTTATATACCAAAATAAGCGCTTGCTACAAAACCCTCGGATTGCGGGCGTAGCCCTCTATATTCCGGTTTCATTTGAATATGAATGTATTTATTATACCCTAGACTTTTAGTATAGACATAGGGCATATTGTTTTGTCCCGACGGAAATATGTAACACCTTAAAGGAGGCTCCGGAGGTATAGCAATGTATATTTATAAATGATCAGGGTCACTTCCTGATTCGATTTAGCCATGTCTGTCTGTCTGTCCGTTCGCACGATAACTTTCGATAGAATGAAGCTAGAGCCTTGAAATTTTGGTCAAATATTGGAAGTATGATCTGATGATTGGTTGGTATTGAAAATGGGCATGATCAGGCCAAGAGAACGCCTACCTGCTCTACATATGTAAAATAAATAAATGTATTTATAACTCCCGATTAAATAAACATGAAAAATTCTAGCTTTGGTAGATTGCTCGTGAGGGTAATCCTATACTCCCCTGGAAAAATAAAATCGATCAGTTAAAAACTAACGGTAATTTTCTTACAGTAAGTTGGGCGTAATCAGATCAAAGGAACGCCTACCTCCCCTACAAAATTAAAAAAATTAAATATTACTTTAATTACGATAGCTTTCGATAGAAATAACACTAGTGAGTTGAAAATTTGGCAGAACGTTGGTAGTAAAATTAAGTTTGTTGGCATTGAAAATGGGCAAGATCCGACCCAAGGAACCCCTACCTCCCCTACAAATGAAAATTCAAATAAGCGATAACTGTTGATAGAATGAAGCCAGCGACTTAAAATTTTGGTCAAATGTTTGAAGTGAGATTAAGTTAGTTGGCATTAAAGATGGGTTCCATCCGACCTAAGGCACCCCTTCCTCCCCTAGAAATAAAATTTTAAATAAGCGATAACTTCGACAAAATAAAGCTAGCGACTTGAAATTTTGGTCAAATATTTGTAGTAGGATCCAGTTGGCTAATACTGAAAATACGTTAAATCCGACCAATGAAACCCCTGCTTCTCCTACAAATGAAACTTCCAATAAGTGATAACTTTCGATAGAGTGAAGCTAGAGACCTGACATTTTTTTTAAATGTTTGTAGGGTGATCTAATTGGTTGGTGGCAAATAAGCGATAACTTTCGAAAAAATTAAGCTAGTGACTTGAAATTTTGGTCAAATATTTGTAGTAGGATCCAGTTGGCTAATACTGAAAATACGTTAAATCCGACCAATGAAACCCCTGCTTCTCCTACAAATGAAACTTCCAATAAGTGATAACTTTCGATAGAGTGAAGCTAGAGACCTGACATTTTTTTTTTAAATGTTTGTAGGGTGATCTAATTGGTTGGTGGCAAATAAGCGATAACTTTCGAAAAAATTAAGCTAGTGACTTGAAATTTTGGTAAAATATTTGTACTGGAATCTAGTTGGTTGTTATTAAAAATGCGCAAGGTTCACCAAACGAAACCTTTACCTCCCCTTTAAGTGAGACTTCAAATATGCAATAACTTTCGATAGAATGAAGCTAGCGACTTGAAAAATTCGACAAGTATTTGTAGAATGGGTTAGCTAATTGATTTTTAGAATGGCCAAGGTCCTCCTGAATGTGTGCCAACCTCCCCTATAAACTGGCCATATAGGAAACTCACTTTTAATGCATATGGTCGTTGCCAATTGATACTTTTGGTATCACCACTAGGTCTGTACAAGTCTAGGGTATATACGCTTCGGACTCCGAGCCGAAACGAAGCTTCGGCCTGGTTTTTTAATTGACATTTCACTGTTGTCCCCCAACTCAATAGCTTCAATTAATTGGTGAAATGTACGCCGCAAATAATAGGCCTTAAAGGATGCACCTTAACACCTTGATCCATTGGTTGAAGAATCGCGGTCGTATTAGGAGGCAAAAAAATCACCTTAATGGCATCATTGTTGAGATTTATGGGATGACTTGGAGCGTTATCTATGATTAGTAACGCTTTATGAGAAAGATTATTGGCTTCCAAATATTTCTTTATTTATATTCTTTATTGTCGGACAGAAATATTGATCGAACCAATCACAAAATATATTAGAAGTAACCCAGGCCTTTTTGTTGGACCTCCAAATAACCGGTAGATTTTCCTTGTACACATTTTTGAAAGCTCTTGAATTTTCTGATTGATAAACAGCAAGAGGTTTCAGTTTCAAATCACCTAATGCATTCCCTCCGAGACGCAAAGTAATCCTGGATTTTTCTGCCTTAAAGCCAGGAGCTCTTTTTTCTTCAATCGAAAGAAATCTTCTTGAGGACATGCGTTTCTAATACAGGCCTGTCTCGTCAACATTAAACACCTCCTGTGCGCAATATCCTCCATTTTCAATAATATCATGTAAAGTGTTTGGAAAGATCTTCGCTGAAAACGGCGACGTAAGTCAAGGGACGGACGACGTAATTTCAAGGGTTTGGTCTCAAAGTAATGAACGACGTAAGTCGAAAAAACGTATAACAAGGGAGACGTAAGTCAAGGGATTACTGTAGACGGTGAAATATCGAAAAAAAAAAATCAATTTTGTCGATGAACATGTTTCCTTCTATGCATGTCCAGAAAGTAACAGTACTGTTGAGCTCTGTCGAAACCAATGGAACCGAACCACTACGTCATATAGTTAGCTGCCATAGGAACGACCGGCCCAAAAATTCGTTTAAGCTAGAAATATATCTCTAGCGCCATTTGAAAACAGCGTTGCCATTTAAAAGGTATTCTGGAGTGATTCAACGCAGTTCGTTAGTTAAATCTTTAACGCATTTTTCTCGAAATGAGATTTTTCAAATTTGCTGACATTGTAACAGTTTTGGAACTTTTTTTTTTTGGGGCTTCCGAAGGCAGCGCATAAGTCGCTTGGATCCCAATACTTTTCTATGAAAAAATTATGTAATATAGATCAAATATAGCCAAATGTGTTATTAATTTTCCGAAACATTTAATTGAGTACTTTTCTTCCGAAAAAAATCCCGAAAATCACCCAAATTTTCGGCGTTCACACTGGTATGACTAAGGAATCACAACCCTCAGTATCGCACAAACATGAACACTCGCTCTGCATCCAATAGCGTCAACCCATACAACTCTTTAATTTGGATATGTCACGTCCATAAGTTTGATTGGCGAGAAACAGGGCTTCCCTGTGTTTTTCGGAGTGGGAAGGCTGTACTAAATTAGCACTAATATAGGTCAGTGTGTGACTAGAAAAATTTTGTGTTTTCTTTTTTGGTTTTCTACCTGCTTAAGACTTAAGCTGGCAGACACTTTTAAAAGTAAAGTGTAATAATTTTTTTCGACTGTACGAAATAAGCACTAAATAGGCTCAAATTTGGCACACTTCTTTCAATCTGCTACCTTTTCTCTGCCAGCTTAAATGAGCTCTAAAATTCAATTAAAATTAACTTTTTTTTTATGTTTTAGAATACTACTAGTGCTGCGAAAATTTATTTTGCGTATTTTCGGACTATGAAGAATCAAAACTATCTACTGCCGTCAATATTCTGTCAGGAAGACTCTTTAACTAAAAGAAAGAGGTCACTGAAAGACGTACAACTTTTACATTCAGATAATGCAACTATTCATTCCTTATTAGGTTCCATGTGAAGGAACCCTTAGGAAGTGTAGATATCATGATTATGACGTACATGTTGAAAAGCCCACAAGTCCTAAAATAAAACAATTTTTTGTTGTATGGTATATAACAATCGAATGCCAATTTATTTTCTACGTCATCTATTTTTCCTTTATTTTAATGATTTTCCTAAAACAGCCTACTGATCTTAATTAAACGTGTCCGCCATTATTCAATCTCACATTATCGCATCATAATCATTTATCTTAAACGATAGTTAACAGCGATCACTTAACTAATTTATCTTTCAAGCCATTTTATCGACCATTAAATTCTGATTTTTAAAATCTAGTTCTGAATATATTACCGCCATATACGGGTAGATAGAAAGGTATCCGCCTCTCCCACATGAATGTTCCTCGTGTTGCATCATAGTAACCAAAACGATTATTACAAAATAACGCCCCATCATTTCTATACCTGAACGTTCTAAGATTATGAATATCTTGAATTATAGTTTTCGGTTTCCAAAAAATTTCACCTGTATATTTCGGGATTAAATCGAAACAATGCATGTGCATTAGGCATCGGCAGACTAGTGATGAACTACAAAATAATCAAGGCCCATGTTTATCGGATCTTTATCACTCTATTGGTTGCCCTTTCAATAGCATTATGCGTTTCCTTTCACCCAGGCGCACTCGAATATCCGCCACGATAGAAATTTTAACACGTTTTTATTTATTAATGCTTCCATAGTGTTTTTGATCATTAATCTACTGTTCATCGTACGTTGACTTTATAACCCAGTTATGCGTTCGGTTCCAGTCTTTCGTGGCCCATATGAATATATGAATGAATTTCTTTTCGGGGCTATTTCGTCTGGTACGGTAAAGTTTGTAGTAAAAGATACATACTCGTATAGAGAGCATGCAGAATAGAAATACTAAAAATTAAAAAAACAACTATTTCATTAATTTATTCAAAAGCATGGAATTTTAACGCCCGACAATTTAGTTATTTTAGATGAAAGATATTTCTTTTGCAGATTTTATTCTATTATGCGGCTATTACACTGTAGAAGTTCTTTTCAAAAATATCTTTTATGAACGATAAAAGAAAGAACTTTTGTAGTGATAATAGCCGCCTAAGGGGGAAGGTGCGCGAGCTTGTTAATAAAGTACTTGAAACAAGAGCGTTTATATCGTAAATCTTTACTTAGGCGGCTATTACACTATAAAATATCGTTCATAACAGATATTTGAAAAATAACTTTTATAGTGTAATAGCCACCTTAGATAAGATAAAATATGAGAAGCCAGGCGAGCATGGTGTAGTCTCGATTATTGAAAAGATTTGTCAATTTAAGATCCGGGAGAATTAATCATGTATTTATTAAGATTTGGAATAGTTTCACTGTATTGTTCTAAGTTCTGTGATAGTATGTCATCCATTTTTGATATGGTTCTAATATATTGTAGAAGCGGACAAAGAAATATGGACAGTTAGTTTCAATGAATTTAAAGTGTCGTAGTATCCATTAACGCTAAAATCTGATTTGGAGAATAAGTTTTTGTAGTAAGTACATTCAACAGTTACCATTTTGCGTACGTTTGTAATAGCTTCAAGTGATAAGTGCCTTCAAATTTAACAGAAAGTGAAAAAAAACGTCAAATCTAAAAAAAAATTGCAAGTGTGATAAGGCCGTAATTTTGATGTTGCGGGCCGAAAGTGAGATTGAGCAAGTCTTTCATCGGCGAGTTTTTAGCAAATTTTGGAAAACCCGGATCAATGCAATGGAAATACAATTCCAGACGGGTTAGAAAGATTACCCCATTGCAGGATCGTCTCTCGTCTCGTTGGAAAGGCTCAGTAGATAAGGACCCCGAACAACTTCTGGGAGTCCGAAATTGGAAGACGCGGTCACTTGACCGAGATATTTGGAGGACACTGATCCAGGCGGCCAGGGTCCGACGTCGGGCTGTTGTGCCACGATGATTATGAGGATCATCTCCTGAAACGGATGAGCGTGCAGAACAGGTTTAAAACTGCAGACAATATCCGGAGCGAGTTTGTTCGAGCTGATGGAACCGAAATTAACACCCGAACAGTGCGGCGATGTTTGCAAGAAGCCGGGTTATGACCTCGAAACCCAGCCAAAAAGGTTCTCTTGATTCTAAAAATGCGCCAAAAACGTCTACAATGGACTAAACAGCACCAGATATCAAGCGTCCAACCGTTCCCAGCCGTGGCTACGCCCATGAGTGTACTGGTAAGCTCACGAGAGGCTGGATTCATTGATCCATTGCAATCATGTTTGTACTCGCATACTCGCACGTACTACATATTAGTAGGCGGGCCACTTTGCAACCGTAAATTATTTGCCAATTGCTAATCGAGAGAATAACATTGAAAGTTCAATTCAAATTTGAGCTGCTGCAATTATAACCAAAAATAAAACTCAATTTCCAGACACCCTTCAACAATTTCTGTTCATATGCTAATACATAAAACAACCAACTATTAACCTTCTTGGAAGCAAATAACTCGTCTCAAATATGATAATTAATATAGTAAATGCCACGACAGTATGCAAAAGCATTAAGGTGTGAAAACATGTTAGTAGCAAACCATTTTTGACAGGAACATCAAATAAGCTTCTCCAAATTGGACTTAGTGAATAATTGGTCATCCAAATCACTGAACCCACCGGAATAGCAATACAGGTTTACAATTCAATACAAAATAAATTACATGGTTATTTATGCTAATGTAATGTTCATATCATGGGCCCTATTTGGCACACTTATGTGTGACATACTTAATTGAACAGTTAGGAATATGAGAAACGTGTACTCCTTCATAAAAAAAATGAAAACAACTTGAGTATCTATGCATAAAAATCCATCCATCTGCATTTAAATAAGTTCATTAAACATTAATCTGCATAAAATCATAAAATATAAATCATGCATACGCAATTAAGAGCTCAACTATATGTGACACCATGGATAATGCGATTCAAGCGTTCTCCACGTTATTAAAAGTAGCAAAAAATATATGAGTGATTCGATATAATAACATGTACTCAAATTACATGGTTAAATACCTTGTCGCATTAAGTATCTTACGAGTGCATAATACTCGTGTTATTGTTATTAAGAGCAAATGACAAATCTTCTAATTTATTAAAAAAAAGAAAAGAATCATATAGAATATCTTCATAAAAGAAAAATTAACAATCACTTAAGTGTGTGTGAGTGCCTTTAGCACAGTATATCAAAACTGAACATTTATTTTCCCGTATAATATACATTTTATACTACTAACCACGAAAGCAGAATATCCTTCGGGAACCAGGCAAAAATGACATGCGAAACCAACCATCAGTTATGTATGTATGATTCGCTAATTTTACGGATCGAATCGGACCTGATCCGGCAAGGCACATAAACTGGGTCCGAAAACCTAGGTCGGACCCATGTTTGGCAATCAGCGACCGCAACAATCCTCTGTTAGTTCCTTCCAGCATGATTGAACGTACATATTTATGAAAACAGAATCACAATTCTGCTCAAAAAATCCCCTACTATTTCTTTCTAGCAAGATTGAACGCATTTACAGAAAAAGTGTTGCCATTCTGGACACCAACTTTTTTTTGCAATTTCGACTTCAAATTCCCAATCAGCGACCCAAAAACCCCTACAAGGTTTTTCCAGCAAGATTGAACGGAAAGGACAATGGGAAAAAATTTATGAAGCTTGGTCCAAATTTCCAGCACAAATGGGACTTATAGAATAGTCCACTAAGCATGGCGTAACTTTTACTATGGCAGCAAACAAAAATAATAAGCTAACTGTAAAAAGGTATAGCTAAAAAACTTTTTTTTTTATAGTTTTTTAATTTATTATTTTTTTTTTATTAGCATAACCACTAATCTATTTGTGCTTAAATACCCCTCCCCTCTCTCCATCATTTTTTGCTGAATACCAGTGCAATATCTATGAGTATTATCTCATGGGTTAACTTCGTGATGTTACCAGTGTAAATTCATTTAGTGCAACATTAATTATAACGAAATCAATGACATAATATTATGTAGTTTTCCATGAATAATAACCTGACGAAGAGTCAAAATTCTTCAAATGTACTCAGTAGTTCTTGGGTTGTTATCCAATAACTCTTGAAGCAACTGGTCTTCTTCGTACCAATAGAATAGTTAGAACATAAACAGTTTTTTCTTTCTACTACGTATAAATACAAATAATAATAGTCCGAAATTATAACGGGAAATTGCAAAATATAAAAATATTCACAAAAAAAAATAATAGTAAGCAATCAAACGACTGCAAGATATGTGTGGAGTCACCAGTGCGGAAAAAAAAACTTCTTCGGGACTCTAGCACACTCCAAAACGCGAAAGAGACAGAAAAACGTGTTATCCTGCAAAACACTATCCACGTGGACCGTAACGTTTATGTTTTCTTCACATTAATTAATAATCATTAACCCTACAATACCAAATGAATACAAAAGGAGTTAAGCAAAAAAAATTCTTCGACTATAGCTTTTGACAGTTAGCTTATTTTTATTTTTTTGCTGCCATTGTTAAAGTTACTCCATATTTAGTGCCCAATTCAGATATATAGGTGTTATCAGTGGTGGAAATTTGGGGCGACCGGTAGCGCAGTGTGTTGAGGCATCAGTCTCATGTTTGACTACCGGCGTTTCGGGTTCGAATCCCGTCCACGACGATGTTCGTAGCCGTGGATGTGCAGGAGGTGCATGCTGGCAACTGCATTCTTCGAAACCAGCTTATGCCGTCGAAACGTCAACTGGGCCACATGGAACAGTTGACGCGCCACAAGGGATTCGGGCAGTTGAGAGAGAGAGAGAGAGAGCAGTGGTGGAAATTTGGACCAGGTCTGCACATTGTCATTTCTTACAAAAAAAAAACAATCAAAATTTCTAACTATTAAATCAAATACGTACAGTGAGTGACAGTCAAAATGAACCACCTTAAGTTAGAGAGTGGCAAATTTTGATTTTGTTCAGAAAGTCGAGCTTTTTAACACAATTTACAAAAGATGTTATGTTAGTGTACACTATGGTGTCAATTTTCGACAAATGAACGTTACTATCTACCATCAAAGTATTGTATTTACCATCTAAATCGGGGCACTTTTATTTAAGTGGTTCATTTCGGCTGTGAGGTGTATTTTTGAACTTTTGAAGTTTATATTATTTTGTGTGTGCCAAGAAGCAAAAATAATTAGATGCTGAAATAAGATACTTATATGTTGAGGCAATAAATTTACATAAAAACAATTTTAACCTGAATGGTTTTCAGTTTCATTTTTTAAGCAATTCTTTCTCTAACATAAGGTGGTTCATTTTGAACTGTGACTTTATCTACCCAGACCCACAAGTCTACCCCTGATCTGCTGTTCATTTTGAGCAACCATTGCTAGGGAAGGCCGCCCATTTAAATAACCACTATGTATTTGGTAGTCCCATTCAAGACACCACAGTTCACCATCAATTAATTAAAAATAAATCTAAATGTATCTGACACAATTAAATTTCCAGACTGAACTACAAACCATTGACACTTCACATACTCCTTCTACCGTAATTTCGAAATGAGATGGTTATTTTCCAATGATCGTCAACCACACTACTTCCTAATAGCCCGGGAGCTAGCGACATTTTTCGATACCGCGTATGTTATGGCTTGGTTTATCATTTTATTTGTTGTAATTATAAAGCCTACCAAAAAATTAACTTCTGCCACCATCATAAAGGAAACACGCTTTTTTGCTTCTGCTGCGGCCAGGTCCTGACAAACGACTGGTAGCATATGTTTCGCACTGGTAGCCAGAATTTCAACTCTCAGCATTTAAGTCAAATGAGTTTTTTATGACGTCGATGGCATGAGTAGATTGTCCTCCAATACAAGTGGCAGCAAGCAATATTTGTTCTTACTGAAATGTGAATAAACAGTAGGTTAAGTTTAAGGTTTGAACATTTTTAGAAATGCACCGTTATTTTTTATTTTTCAATATAATTAACAATCTGCTGATAAGCGTTGTCCCGCTAAATAAAATTTAAGTTTTAGCAAACGTTTTAGTAAATAGTGTCGCCAGCTCCCGGACTATAAAGTTTCCATTTCAGACTCACTGCATTTTTTCCAATCTAATTATCAGCACAATCTTATCTGTTCAGTCTTTTTTACTTAATCTTTGTTACATTTCTTTTTTTTTCACTTTCCTGCAATACAACAAATCGTAAAGTATTTTTATTACAAAATATCATGAAAATCAGTTGTTAACGATCACTATGATCCAATTATTTTTATTCGCCGTGCTGGTGGAATAAATATAATCATATTTCATATCCAGGAACAATTCAAAGCATAGTGTTAAATATAAGTAACGATAAAAAAAGATTCGCTACTTTTTTCATCTGTACAGCTGTATGCCGCCAGCCTGTTGTTAGAGTATGCATTATGTGATTTAAGACCTCACGGGCAATTTAAACAAACTGACCGCCGACGGTGTTGATCATTCTCGCGTAATTGTTTATAGAGGCCACCGGAATTAAACAATCAAAATCGTTAGTTTATTTGAAATTGAAACGCGATTTCAGAATTTATATCGCACAAAAGATAATGGACGAGAGTATTGTTGCATGGACGGATTTATTCGACGACCATAATAGAAACTATGGATTCATTTGGTTTTCTATTTCGACCATGTGTTAATATGTACATGAAGAGCGTATTTCGGCAAAGTTTAATTATTTTTATTGGCTTTTGTTTAAATTGTAGCTACGAGATAGATATTAAATGTTAAAAATCAAGGAGTAAATTTCAATTCTTCTTAGTGAAAAGTCAAACAAAATGATTGAGTTTGTGCGTGATCTGATCAACAGAAACATTTAACAATTCCCTGTACCACCCTATACCATCAAGTAGAATTTTTAGTTGAAATATGTAGCCGAGAAGAGCAGATGGAAAGCTTTAAAAACACACATTAAAAATACACAGATGTGAATGTACGTGTTCAGATTTTGATGTGAATGCAATAAAAAAAAAGTTTAAAAAATTTAAAGTTTTTATTTTGTTATGAAACATGGAAACATTCAAAAATGTTACTCGAATATTACAAAATATAATAGGAAAGAGGTACATACATACATTATTTCAACCCTTCTCCTCCATCGATTCTACGCTTAGAGCAAAAGAAGCTGATGACACCCTCGTAATCTGGGTCAAAACGATGATATCATCCAGACGAGTCATCACTGAGATAGGGGACTGCGCTTTAACAGCAAACGTCAATCGAGGCTTTCCACGATGAGGCGGACTATCTCCTATCCTGTGGGCGTATTATAGTAGACAGCTTTATGTGGAAACTTACTGCTCGATACGAGGGTATGCTGATGACTTGCTGAAAATCGTTAGGAGAAAGTTCGAAGAAGTCCAAACAGAAATCTTCCAATCAATCCTTCAATGTACAATGTCTTATTCTGGAATAAAAAGTTGCTCTGGACGGAGACCTGAGGATTATTTCGGATAAAGCCGCCAAGGCTCTCTGAATCTGCAAACAATTCGCAGGGAAAACGTTGGGAACTAGCCTTTGTATAGTTCAATGGATCTCTGAATATGGAAAATTTATTAAGAAATGATAATTTTTGATAATTTTTTTTTATAAAGGAAGGGCAAAGGTACACTAAGTAAAATTCAAAGGCCAACATGCCTAACAGTAATGGGTGCTATTCGCAGTTGCCCTACTGCTGCTCTTGAAGCACTACTCCATCCTCCGTTAGAGGGGAAACTAACAGTAACGAGACTTACATCCAATCAAACAATCAGGTAAGAATCAGACAAATTGAACTTAGAGGAGGAGACAATCTGGAGGAGTGTCGATCTGAAGTATGCATCAAGGATTTTCTCCATAGACTTAAACATGAAGGAGGTCAAACTGATTAGCCTATATCATGTAGGTTCATCTTTGGGACGATTATCCATTTTTGGGATGAAGACTACTTTAACCGAACTTCAGGAATCTGAGATATACCCAGAGCAAAGTTCTAAATATATTCAGGAGTCAGGGGACTAGTATATCCTTCCCTTTCTGTAAAGGAGCGGTGAAGATTCCATACGTACTAGTAAATTTATACAGCTTAAAGACTTTATTATAGGTGAAGATATTTTTGGCAACACTGCAGTCTGAACGAGATGCCTCATAGCGCACCGCCATGTCGACCGAGTAGCTGACATCTTTCTCTAGGGTTCCGCAGCCAGGAAAATGGGTATCCAGTAGCAATTTTCCTGTGCTCCCGACATCCTCTGTGATACTGTCATCTTGTATGCTTAGAGAGTTGACTTGTTTGGTGCCTTTTTTAGCCAGAACACGATGGCGGCTGGTAGCATATTGTTGTGAAGTCTTGTGATTTTCCTTTATTTGAATTGATTTGGTCAGTTATCGGCAGTTTGATCACGTTCACATCTGGCAAGTGGTCTGGTTGATATGAAGTCTGTTATACGACTCTGTCGAGCGTTTTGGCATAACGTTTTTGAATGTGACTGCATGGTGCTATGGGGCTTTCTGTCTTGGAAAATTTGGATTTTTGTCATTTTTCACCCGCATCACTCTAAAAAAAATCTAAAATTTGCAGAAAAGGTTTTTTTTCTTTTTTTTAATGATTTATACTGAATGTTTGTAGTCCGGATGGCGCAACGGTTAGCACGTTCGCCTTCAACGCACTGGGCCCCGGTTCGATTCCGGGGATTTACGTGTCGGACTATGAGCCCACTCAGCTGTTAAATGAGTACCCATTATGGGTAAATAACTCGGTTGAGCGTGTTGCTGATCACATACCTCTGCACAAAAACCGTCACGATCTAGAAAATGAGATGATGCTAACTCATCTCGAGGCCGTGGTTCAAATTGGACTGTTGCGCCAGTTATTTATTTTATACTGAATGCTTGGTATATTGAAGGCATGAAAAATTGCAATATTCCCAAGTCCCCTTGCGTGGGCTCCGCGCTTAAGGGATCGCAACCCTCAGTATCGTACAAACATGAACGCTCACTTCGCGCGATCTGCAATTCAGTATAAATCGTAAAAAAAAATTAAAAAAAATTAAAAAAATTAAAAAAAACAAAAAAATTAAAAAAATTAAAAAAAAAAACAAAAAAGTTAAAAAAATTAAAAAAGAAAAAACAAAAAAGTTAAAAAATTAAAAAAAAATTAAAAAAAAAATTAAAAGAAAAATTAAAAGAAAAATTTAAGGAAATTAAAAAAAAATAATAAAAAAAAGTTTTTTTTTTGTAAATTTGAGAGTTTTAGGGTGACACAAGCGAAAAGTGATAAAAAATCCTAATGAAAAGTGATTTTTACACCCCGGGCCCCGGAAACTAAAAAATATCCCCAAAAATCAGCTAAAAAGCTTTCTGACTTGACTATTGGACTAACTAAAGCCAAGTCTTTCATATCCAGTATCATTAATGCAAGATTTGAATTACCAGTTATTCCATCTGAAATTCATCCAATCGATCCTTCTTCATCCAATTAATTTTAGCCATGACTGGACACCAACACCAAACACAGACTTTCAGCCGGACCACCTTCAACCTTTCTTCGAAACACTTCCATTAATTAATCCCTAATTCTTCGCCATAACAGTCTGGATAAAAGTGCTACATCAGTACAATATTCGTGGAGATATTGTAATTACCCTTTACCAAAACACAGACAACATCGACGGCGGACGACTACATAAAAATCTTCCTTCGTGTGGTCCATTTCGTTTCGTGCATCATGCTTTATCGTGTAGCAGCATAACAAAACACAAATTCCAAGATTCCTATTAAATATAAAAATAGATGATGTTTCATACCAAAAATATAATCCGCCACGTTTGAATGCACACATTACATACGTTGTACTTATTAGATTACTCCACGTGTCGTGTATTTTTCACTTGAATGCAATGAAAAGAATCTGCTGAAATTTAAATTTATAAAATCTACTTCGATTTCGTTTTAGTCCTACTACAAATTACATATATTCTCGTATTACATTTGAATTGTTGAATTCCATGGCATCATACCCGGCAGACGTATCTGACTGAATATCTAGAAGAGCCGCGCCATCGATTGGATGAACGGCGACATGCATAATCCCAGTGGGATGTTTCGGCTTCTATTTCAATTTCCAATGCACCCCCACAATGAATTGGTAAGTAGGACTGGGAATAGCTCAATTTGGCAGAGATGACTAGAAAAAGATGTAAACTTTAGATTTTATCGATTACCTCACTTATTTCGGACCTGTTGACACAGTTCTATTCTGAATTTAGAACGGAATGTTTTTCTATCGTGCATTGTTGCACTAGTAAAAGTGTTTTTTGAGCTTTTGTTATACATATTTTGGTAATATTTTCGAGTTTAGAAATAGAACTTACTTTCTTGGTGAAATGTCTTCTAGAAAAAGGGAGCACTCCTTTCACTTGTTGTATTCCTTCACTTGCACCGTCTGTCTTCTATGTATATGCTAGCGAAACGTCAACTATGCCTCGGATAACGACTGACTCAACGGTTACAACTTTTTGCTATCGTACAATGACAAGGATTGGATTCTGAAATGTGCACACTCTCCTGGACAATGGATCAGAAGGCCCCCAGAGAGAGTGAATTTCTGAGGTATAAATTAAACATCTTAGGAGTTAGTACGATAAGATGGTGGAAAAGCGGAGAATTTGTCTCTCCAACGGGTAGCACTGTAATGTTGTACTCCGGTAGAGCTCCCGGTAGTGGTCGTGAGTCAGATGTGGGGCTTATTTTAACCAGAGCCGCACGAAACTGTCTCTTATCCTGGGATCCGACCGAATCATGAGCGCGAGATTCCGGACCAAAATGAGGATCATCTCGATAATACAATGTTATGCTCCAACTGAACCCGAAAATGTCTTGGCGAAAGACTCCTTTCGCGAACAACTAAACGCCGTTCAGAGCAGAGCACCTAAAGGTGACATTATAATATTGTAGTTTAGTTATGGGTGATTTGAATGCAAAAGTTGGTGCTGTCAACTATGGGCTTAGACATGTGAAGGGAAGAAACGGTCTGGGTGACCGTAACGACAGAATTTATTAGTCTTTTTCCATTCTTGAAAAATTTTTGATTCGTATCTTTTTTTTACAAAACTGGTTTGAACTTTTTTTTCTTTTCATGTTGGAAATTTCCGAGTCGCTTCAAAATCACGAGTCCGGGGTGTTTCGCCCCCTTGCCACCACCCACCTTTTCGACGGCCCGACACATGTAAATAATTAATAGGCCATCTGTGGTTTGAGACCCCAAGAACTGGAGTAGGCTGATCGATACGCAGAAGAGCTGCGCCGGCTTTCCCGAATCTGTACTTAACCTTACCTCCCCAGAGCAGTTTCCTGTCAAGAATTAGGCCCAAATATTTAACACTGTCAACATTTCATTTCATTTCATTTCATTTATTTGAGTCTTTTCTTTTTTAATGTAGGTTTACATGAAACAAGGTAGCTGGTTTTATGACAGTCGAATTGTCAAAGTATCACATATATGGAAAAGAAGGAATTCGGTTTTATCCTACCGATTCAATTGTTTATATACTAGTTAACGATTGAAATTTTTGCCTTTGCTCATAGGCTTATATACATGAACGACTCCAGAAGGAGCGGGTGCCTTATACTAGAAAATTACAAAATTAAATACTTTCAATTAAAAACGAAACAAAACAATTTAATTCTTTCACATGCGAAGGAATCTGTAAGTCGGATGGTGATCCCAAAGCCAATTAAGTTGGTTTGGGGGGTGCCTCCGTCTTAGAGATTCCTACATGTTGAGTTTAACACTGTCAACAAGTGGTTATTTCCCGCACATTATATTTTCTTGTGAAAAGTATTGTTTCGTTTTTGTCAGGTTTGCATTAAGACCAGCCTCTCCGGCCTAGATTTGGAAGAATATATTTACTGCATAATTTATAGGCATATTTAACACTTAGCTATACATTAGAAAAGCACTTTATTACACTCTGAGGATTCTAAAAACCCACTAAACCTTGAAAAAATAGCAATTGAAAATTTAGAACATATCTTCACATACCTTCTTCTATCTATTATATTTTTGTTTATTCGTGCTTCTTACTTTCTAAATAGAAAACACAATCAGATAAATTCTCCTTGTGTTTACCTTTTTTTATTGTCGAAGAAGGGGGAAAAAAATACGGACAGACACCAGCAGATAATGTACCATGATATTATTAATGATAGGATGGATGATCCGGCCACAGTTGGACTCAGCCTAGATACTCATATCTCGTACCATTCGGTATGGTACTGGAGTTAATTTAAACAATATGGTGAATACGTGCAAGTATGCCTTATGGTTATGACTGACTCTCCATAGTGTGTTATTCAATCTAGTCACTTTTTTTGTTACTTTCTGGAGATAAATAAGCTAAGGTTATAGTATCTGATGGGTAAGTTGAAGACAAAAAGATATAAAGGATATACGACGAAAAATGTATGATAATGATGAAGATATAAAAATGTACAATGAATTCTTGCGTACAATAATAATAAATCGAAGGAGGTGGGGGCGCTGCGCTGTTTGGCCATGGGTGTAAAAAGAAAAATTGATGGCCTAAGAAAGTCATTGAAATGAATTGATTGATTGATTGAATGTTTGTTGGAAGATATATAAATACTGTAGGCAAGGTTGGTCGATACATTGATATTGATGAGGGTCTATGATATTTCAAGTATAATATTAATTAGATAATTGAAATTATTGATGATCACAGTTGAATGGAAAAAAAGGCGAGAAGAATTTGTTGGATAATTTTGGTGTATCATGTGGGTTCACTATTAATTTAAAAAATTATAAAATCGAAAAATATTTAAAACTAGATAATCACGAATTTCGCATCTCATTCACCTCAAGTGCTTAGGTATTAAAGGGGCCAATAACACTATGAAAAGATTATTCAAATTCACCCAAACGATTATGGAAAGTACCTAATACCAATTAGCGTTCCTGCGGCAGCCGGTTCTTCGCACCGGAGCGACCCGTTTTGAAATGCCCAAGAGCTGTCAAACCCCATCAATGCAAGGAGAAAAATGTATATGTCTGTTACATGCTCGAGTCGTTTTTATGTTTCTCGAGAGAAACCGCGCGCCGGCATTAAACGTAACCCTGGTTCATGCTGCACCGCAATGCGACGTCAGTGAGTTGGAAGTGCTGCGACGAGTGGTGTCACCTAAGGAACTGCTCCGGACTCAACCATCATAGGCACTGGAATTCTCCCTTTACTGCCAGTGAGTGCAGAAACAGTGAATTACAAGCAGCGATCTCGTCTAACACGCCTCACCATACAACACCAGTGAGCACCTAGACAAGCTTCCAGTCAACTCCAATGATCCCTGCGATAGTTCCAACAGGGTTCCCCAACAAAACAACCTTAGCCCTGCATCGCCATTTTCGATACGCTCCCACTCGCCCAAGTAAATTGTAATGGTCTGCAAAATAAAATCGGCGAACTTGCCTCTTTCATGTATCAATCAATAGATGTGACCATGACCAACAACGATATCACCATTGAAATGCAGGCCAACGCCATAAAATCAGGCAATGTTGATATCGAAATTTACAACATACGATATTTCACCGGACTATGGTCGACAGTTCGTGCCCTCTCCAATCCACTAGTGACCCTACTCACTGCGCAAGTCGTTGCAATAAACAATTTATTGGACTCCCACCACTAGACAGACTTAAGCGCATAATCCACAAACAGCAAATCTGATTCACAATGGACGAAGTGATTGCAGCTGTAAGGAAGGCGAACAGTTGGAAAGCCTTGAAACCTTGGGATGGAATCTCAATGGCAATGCTCCAACAAGTAATGAACCATATTCTGGTCTGGTAGTGCTGCTTCCATCGGTAGATCGACGGCGGCACCTGATAAGTAATGATCTGTCGGTGGTACGAAACCAGAGGCCGAAGGTCCCATTACACCTGGACCCCGATGCGAGCACGAAGGCAAGCGAGTCGCCCGCCAACCATTCCATCCTTGTCGCCTCATATTTTTATTCCCCAGTTTTACCTCCTCTGTTTGTGTTGCCTTCCCCAGGCCTATGCATTTTTATTAATACCTAAAGGTCAGAAGCAACGAGCGGCGAAAACCCCGCCCACGTCTCCCGAACTGAGCTACAGTAAGCATAGGCCGCCGCTCAGCTCGTTGAGGGGCCTTTCTCTTCGACAGATGGCACGACCCAACCTTCATGGTCATTATGCTACCTTAGGCTCCCCCCATGGGGAAGCCCACCAAACTGTCCATTACAAACACCTCTACGTACCAGCTATCGAATATCTGACGACTACATTTAATCTATCTATCACATCGCTCATCATTCTGAAATTTTGGATGAAAGGGAGGGTGATCCCAATTTAAAAACCTGTGAAAAAAGCAACACTCGGCGGATCCTATCGTCCCATTACATTTTTATTACTACTAATTACCAAAACGCTCGAAGCACTAGTCCACCCTGTTCTTGCGACCTATTTCCGGCTAGTAAACCACCACCACAGTGGCCTCAATCAACCTCGTCCATGTCACAGAACAATTCTGGTAGCCCTTGACCTGTCGAAAGCCTTCGACACAGTCAGCCACTCAATGCTTATGCCTGACTTAAACTATTCATCGCTTCTCGGCACCACCATCAGTCATTTCTCCTGAAGAGGGAAGGTTTCCGAGAGCAGGGAGAACGGCACTCGCCTAACTTCGATCAGGTTGGTGTTCGCGCCTTAACTCTTTACTGTCTGGCATAGATAGGCACGTCTCGGACACATGTCCCGCCAGCAATGGTGCGCCTCATGATGTGGATGTGGACCATGTTTTCAGCTGCCCAGCTGCACCCACGCACCTGACTCTCAGGTCGCTGTGGGAAAACCCCGTAGAAGCAGCCATTTTTCTATCCCTCGATACCGAGGAAGATGACGAACCTTAGCATCTAACACATTCACACGCCGAACTTCCGACCATTCCTATCACAACAACAACATTATGGTAAGTACCTAATGTCAATTAGTGACTTGTTGACCACTCCCAGCAAACCCATTTCACCAAACTAATTTTTTAGATTACCCTTCAGGACGTTGTTTTTCTTCCACACAGCATCATCCCATATCTTCAAGTAACTTTCAATGTTCGCAAGATATTTTTATATCTTGACAAAATACCATTAACGCCCAATATCCAAATAGATAGTCGATTTAGATTGAATACTATACTTATCTTGTTCGAACGTTATGCACAGGAGACACGATCGGCTTTGCGAGGCAAAAATACAAGTCTCAAAAGACTTTCGTTTTCCGCCCATACGAATTTCGTTGGCTCTTAGTTAATATAACATAAGATTCTTCCCTTCAAGATGAAATCCAGAAGGGATTGCTTTGGCAATTTACCCTTTTCACTGAGGAAAATTATATTTTCTTTTCTGCAAACGTCACATCGGCTCTGTGAAATGTATTGGTGAATCCGGACATTCTATCTTATTCCTAACATGTTCTATGCCCTAAGGGATGATTGTAGGATTTAACCTGTTCCTTATCAGTTACTGATTTAATACCTTTCCGATAGTGAAGCAATGATTACAGTGCGTGAAAAAAAATATCCTTAATGCTATCCGCCGCTGGCGTCAGTATTAAATACTTCGTGTTGGGACACAATTTTCCATGACGAGTCCTTCATATCGGACGTGCCAGATCTGTAGCCTAGTTTCTCTTAAAGCATTATTTGCAAGGGACGAAACCTTTGCTTTCTTTCAGAACTCTAGTCCATTAAGGTCTAGTTAATGGGACCTAATTCTCATTTTTGGACACAAATTGCCACACATCCATATTCAATCCAACAGGTATACACAAAATCATCTTCTCGAAAGGCTTTCAATGTCTCAGAAAAACGTGCTCGGTAATTGTTTGTTCGTTGTCACATCGTTTTCGGTTTAGAAGTATGTACGTACTCCTTGTATATTTCACTGCGTTCCTTTTTCTGTGTGCGCCCCGGGCAAAGTTAATAAAATAGCGTCAAACTCTTGTGGATAACGATTAGATGTCGTGGTGACAATAAAGGTCATTTCAACTTATATCCTTATCGTAGTCCACGGCTAATCCATTTACTTCAAGTCTTGGCAATTTATCATTCTTTCTTCGACACAAGCAGGATCCCTTTTGGGGATTGTTGTTGTGCAACGTAATACATTTGAAAAGTCAATTATTTTGGTGTTGAGAGAGAGCCAACAGGGTGGTTGATGATGATAGTGGAGGTAGAATATTGATTTAAACGATGCCCCCGCTTTCTACGATGATAACTCAACTTGTGGGACACGTGCTTTATGATGGAAAAGTGATGGAAGCGTAGAGCGGAAGTCATTAATGTGTTAAGGGCTCACTAGATAAAACACGAATTAAGGAGTTATGATGGGGAAGGGCACAGTGAATTTAAAACATCAACCGATATATTGAGTGATAGTATATGCTATCGAAACGTCAACAAAGCATAGAAATGCAAGGACGGGGTTATTCTCACTATTCCATTCGGCAAAGCTGACGTTTCGTTGGCATAAACCAGTTTCGGACGATGCACGTTTCTAGCAGGGACCCGCTGCTCCCAGTTAGCCTGCAACAAATCGGGAGATAGTGTGGCTTATTATTACGCCCCGCACCACAAGGGAGAGGACAACACAAACATCCGTGCCCACGAACGCCGTGGACGGGACTACTCACTTTCTGAAACTGCATAAAATTTCATATAAAACAATTTTATTTGCGGTTGCGAAAATCACCGTTACTTCAAAGATACAACTGTTCAAGTTTTAACGAAATTTAAAAATCGATTTTTCATCGGAAATTCAAATCAGAATTTGGCAAGGGTACTTCGAACTGACAAAACTGCAAAATTTACAAAAGTTGCTCCTTTGTGTGAGCTTTCGATCGGCATATAAATATCAAGGACCTAAATTTGAAAATTTGCGAATATTACGTAGTAAAGGAAAAAAAACATGAAAGTGAAACAAATTTACTTCAACCTTGACTTAACAGATACTCCACGTTGCGAATAAAAATTAGGAAAGAAAATCCTATGTTTTCTCCGGTTTTTCTTGAATATTTCGGTTATTTAGTGTACTAGACATCGAAATAATAACAGGAAAACTAATTCATGTAGAGATATATTTTCTGACCACGTTTTTCTTCCTTTAAGATCTAATATTCAAGAATTTTCAAATCTAAGTCGTAGATATTTATATGTCATTTGAAAGGTAAGAAATTGGGCCATCTTTTGGAGATTTTGTAGAGCTCTTAATGCAAAGCCCCGTTATAAAATGTGGGTTCAATTTTCCCGTCAAAAGTTGATAACGAATTTTTTCTAAAATTTGAACGTTTGTATCACGGGCGGTGGAATGAATTTCGAAACCGTTGACATATCATTCTAACGGGTGTTTTGTATAGCTTCTGAATGAATATTGTTTTTATGGATTCAATTAGCCATAGGTCGATGAATCGGACTTTTCTCTAGTAGTTCAGACTTTTTGATAAGAATTGGGAAAAATGTAATAGCTCTGTAACGGTAAAAGTTAGAGGGTTCATTTGGGCGGCATTTTTCCACAAACAGAGTGTCGATCTTAAAGTAGGACACTCTGTATATACATACCAATCCCATACGATTGGGTGATTTTGCAAATGTAAAATTTCCCCAAATTTTGGGTGATACGTAATTCCCAAAATTCTCCCAAAAATTCGATTCTGGCTTAGCGGGAAATTTTCATTTGAATAATTCCCAATTCCCCACATGTTCAAATTTGGAGGAAGTGTTCATCTTTTTGAAAAAAATGTTTTTACCCGCTGAAACGTGGAACTTTCGTTATGCTCTCTCGAACGTAAGGTTTTTCAGTGTGAAGTTATTGTTTTAAAGTTTGTACTGCCTAAAGCAAATATCCACTCTGGGCGACCCTAAAGTAGATTTCTGCTTCCGGCAGTACAAGCCTATATTTTCCGGTATGATGTTATTAACTACGTTTTTTTTTTGGCAGTCCAGATCAAGTGCAGAACAAGAACCGCACGCATTATACTAACAACCAGCTCTATCCGGAACAATTTTGTTGGTGTAACGCGTGCAATTGTTGTGCGGCTCTGATCTGAACTGTTGGAAAAAACGCGGCTATTGTTAGGAAGCACATATGGTAGGTATGCCTACAGCGGACATCAACTCTGGGCCCAGCCAGAAGTTGGTTTCCGCTTTAGGCATTACAAAGCAAACGCATTGGTGGAATGTAATAACGGGAAATAATGTCAATTTGATGTTATTTCAATTTAGAAAGATAAATTACGTCTGAAAATATTTAACTTGACGTTATTACACTTCACCGTATACATTATTAGAACCATTATTCAAAGTTCCACTTCAATGTTATATATCAATATATTTTACGAAGTATAATTTTGGGGGAATTGTTCATAAGCGATTTCGGGTTTTCTTTTTATGTGAATTATCCCCCCAAATTCTGGGGATTTTTGTATTTTTTTGGGACAAAATACATCTTTTCTGTTTTTTTTTCACTTTAAATAGGGAGTAATTCATACTGAACAATCACCGCGAAAATTGGGTCTTTTTATACATGGGGGGAAGGGTCATTGGGGGTTAGTTCCCAGAATCCAAAAAAAAAATTATTTAAAGCTCTCAATAATTTGAAACATTTTCGGCGTCCCTCGGATCTCAAATTATAGAGCGCGCACTGTAATTAAAAATAATCATTGTTGGATTTCGTCTATTTTACTCGGAAATCTGCTTCAGATTTCTCAGAAATTTCACCTTATTCTCCCAATTTTTTCCAATTTTCTTCGGAAGAATACCGCAAGTATGGGTAAGGAAGCAAATTGATATTTCCAAATAAGCGCATTGAATCTATAATCTCAAAATGCTCTACTAAACGAGCCAGCGATTTCAATAGATATGCTAGATCATAGAAGACTTTAAATGTATCGGCTTTCTCTGACTGAAAGATTTTATTTACTTTATTAACATTTAAAATTGGAGAAAGATATTATAAAGAAAATTCATGATCACAATCAAGACTTCTTTATTCAAAGGAAATGCTGTTATTGAAATTTTTCAAATTCAATTTCAATTCACGTTGCACAATAAGTGTTTAACCTCAGGAAGCAAAATCGGCCGTAAAAAATTAAATCCGGCTAAAAATCCGAATGTAGTCCGGATGGCGCTACGGTTAGTGCATTCGCCTTCTATGCACTGGGACCTGTTGGAATTTACCCGTCGGACTATGAGCCCACTCAGCTGTTAAATGAGGTAAATAATTCGCTTGAGCATATTGCTGATCACTCACCTCTGCGAAAAACAAACTGCCGCGATATAGTAAATGGTGCTAACTCATCTCGAGGCCTTGGTCCAAATTTGGACTGTTGCGCCAGTTATTTATTTTTATTTAAAAATTCGGCTGGCCGATTTTTAATTTTTTGCCGACTAAAATATTTATTTCCGGCTAAATTTAGCTAGAAAACGGATAAATTGCCAACGCTGGCCATTTTATTGCTTCTACAACCTTAGTCTAATATCCAACGCTGATAAATATTACCAACATAAAACTAGGAACTTTTAAGGTCACCCAGAAAAAAAAAACATGTATCTGAAAATCTCACGATAAATCTATCACTTTCTACAATTATTCGCCAATTTATCATTAGTCATGAAATGATATCAAATCGCATAACAATTTTCAATAAGCATAGTGCTGCATAAAGCGTAGATCTCCACCTTTTCCACCGCGAATAATTGCAAAATATGTACATACAAAATTATAGTACATGTAGTCAAGGTTTCAGTGCGATAGTTCATGGAAGTTTTATGAAAATCAGTGATCCGACAAGTAGGACATGCTCGCGGTAGAAAACTTTTGATAAACACAAATCGTTTTGGACCAATCATCACTAATTTTCGACATTTTCACAGAGTCATTGCTAATTTCGAATTTTGTTTACAAATGTAGAAAACTCAACCACGAAATTCATTCCATTTTCTGAATGAGTACCGTCTTATTTTTTTTTTTTTTTTGTTATTTTACAACTTAACCCACTTCCATTTATAATTCACATCTTTTCATATCGCCAATTTCACATTCAAATATGCAATAAATACATTCAGAAATAGATGACCACCGGCTATTTATTGCATACTGCTAGCTCATGATCAATGAAAATTCACATATGAAAGTTTTCCTCGATAGTGACTCACTATACGGAGGATTATTTTCCGAGATCTGGACTACATCTTAACTCATTCCAGATGTACGAGCATGTATTTCCGACTATCTGACACATGGCGGCAATCACTTTCTTTCGAGTGCAACGATAGGGAAATGCAGAGAAGTGTTGTGATTGATGTATAGACAATTTCCATAAAAGTTTCTAACAATCAGTCAGTGCTTAGGTTTTTGTAATTGTGGATCTCTATCGAGTTACTGCCATGTAAGCACTGGAATCAGAAAACGCACGGTGATAATAACTTCCACCGATTAAAAAATAAAAAGTTTGTATTTTTCCCGAAATCGAAAAAAGTTGCAATACAATACAAGTAATCTGTTCCAAGATTAACCTACAATTGAACGGCGATGATCGGCCATGATCTTGCCTATGAATCTTTAGCGATCATGAGTAATGATGAAGATCATAACTCTCTCAATTTGGCACGGTACAGTTAGGAACCATCTATTTTTTCCAGGCATTACTATTTTTTCCGCAAAAGCGGTAATCTACTAGAAAAAGTAACCGATCCGCCAATTAAAGATATTTGCCGATGGAAAGGAAGAAGATATCAGAATGAAAAACGTGAGGCATCATCATTTCGCCTTGCCGACCCCACAGGCTCGGGCACAAAAACACAATCGCTATATCTTCATTCATTTTGTCGGCATATTGACCCATATCTGATGGTGAATAATCGGCAATCCAAACCGCTAAAGTTCACCCAATTAGCCATGATTCGATTAAAGCTCGTGGTTGAACGTTTTGATCAGTGTTGGATTTATACGTCATTTTAACAGTTCAAACAATTTCACGGATCTGTACACAAATTCATTGTTGTATGAATCGTCTTATAGTTTCGCATAGGTTCGTTTTCTTTTTTTATTTAGGTGGCTTCTTGAAGTGCCATGAAAAGAGCAATAACCGCTGAAAGATGCCCAGCCCGCTGTGGACCATCATCCTCATGATGACCTGCAATTGCGTTCAGGCAATTTCCGTTCCACTGAAGATCAAAGAATGATGATGCGATTTTCGTTTTGGGAATGTCAAGTGCCAAAAAAAAAAACACTTGATCACTTCATTTACAGACAAAAAATCGTTTAGGGAACATGCTTACTTCGGTGTAGTTTCACTCGGTGGTTAATGGTCGTTAGTGTTTGGTTGATATCGATTGTACTGGGCGATGAATAAGCGATATGTGGGTATCAGCTATATTTGCTGAATGTTCGATGATCTGACGGCAAGTCATTAAAATTTACAGAAGATCCCATTTGCGTCAATTAAAAATGCTGATTTGGTTGGAGAATGTAGCAAGTGCGTGGGTCAACAACCGTATGGCAGTCGACTATCGGTAAAAAAATAAAGAAAGTAGCATGCAAATGATATCTGCGTTTCCTCCTGCAATGAGATGAACCTGTAGCGTGGGAGTGTAACCAAACCAACCAAAGAGCGACCTCCAAGTCTATTGCACTAACCAAGGATTCGACCTTAACTATGATGAAGACACCAAACTGGATTGTAGACCTTTATTCACTTCCTCGAAAAAGGCTGCCGTTTTTCCTCCGGACTGTCCAGCATTAGTGCTCTCTTCAAAGCAAATGACATCACTGCAGGATGCATACAGTTGAAGAATAAGCTGTCAATCTCGAATTTAGTCGCACCTACTTCAATTAAACTCGGTGTTATGGTCATTAAGTAGCGACATTAAAAAGACTGCGCTGGTTTCCTGGTCTCACGTTATCTCTTAGAGGATGAAAAGAATAAGAAGGAAAAAGTGCAATAGACTATGAGCCATCCAGCTCTTTGACTAAGAAAAAACTGCGGGCTACAAGACAAGGAGTGACAGATTTCTAAAGATTTTCAGAAAAGTACAAGGCGCTACCGCTTCGGGAAAATTAAACTGCACCCGAAGAATTGGGGAAAAGAATAGCTGCACTTCTTCCGATGTGAAAATATGCTTTTTTATCGTAGCGGGGGGCAAAGACCTTTTCCATAGTCCTCCGCGTGGGCGCCCCCTGGTAACGGCAGTGTATCAATTCGCTGACGACCAATGTCTTAGCGATAAGACAGTTTGGAAAAGGCAGATAGCTGTAGCCTGAATGGCTGACAAACACCTAAGCGTCTCAGGTCTAGTAGGATGGAATGACTTGCGTAGTTGGACCTGCTACATAGTTGTGTGGGCTCCAGCACGTTTATTAAACCATCTGAAGCAGCTTTCTCCGAGGCCATCCCCCGAATGGGGTTAAGCGACGTGCTGACAACTCGTCCTTGTAAAAACCACTCCATGTCAAGAAACCTGGAACAAAAGCCTCGGATTGGACGGATCAACAACGACGACCACGCAAACGAATAAAGGATTATTCTTTCGGATCCTGGAATGTACGCTCCCTGAACAAACCGGGGGCTGAGAAGGCCCTCCTTCAACAGGTCGAAAAGTACACACTGAGCATTACTACAGTCCAGGAAACAAATTGGCTTGGCAGCGAGATTAGTGACAAGAAATCGCACACAATTTTTACAAGTGGCAAACCATCGGGCCGCAAGGAGTTTGGAGTAGCATTTATAGTGGGCAATCACCTCAAACCGCATATTACTGACTTCAAACCCATAAATGAACGGCTGTGTGCGATTCGCATCAAGACTCGATTCTTCAATCTCTGGCTCATCAATGTGCATGCCCCCACTGAAGTTAAAGAAGACGCAGTAAAAGACGAGTTCTACGCCCGCCTTGAAACTCTCTTCGACTCACTTCCAACAAACGACGTCAAATTGCTGCTGGGAGACTTTAGCGCGAAAGTCGGGAATGAAAGTTGGCATCGGGGGACCTCTGGAGGCCACAGCCTCCATGAAGAATGTAACGATAACGGCCAGCGACTTATCGACTTCGCCTGCAGCAGGAATCTAGTCGTAAGCTCTACGTGTTTCCCGCATCGACGCATTCACAAGCAGACCTGGAAGTCTCCAGACGAACATACCGTCAACCAAATTGACCACGTCCTCATTTGCAGGAGATGGGCGTCTAGTGTCATGGATGTCCGCTCCTATCGAGGAGCAAACTGCGACTCAGATCATCACTTGGTGAAGACGACCTACAGATGTAGAATCTCCTCAGTGCACCAGTCAAGAATCAGCCCTCCCAAAATCTTTGCGGTTGATAAGCTCTTGAGTGATGCTACAGCGGTGGCGTATACTACCGCCCTTGAGGAAAAACTATCACCTATGCTACACAACATCAGCAACACAGGCGTCCATGGGTTCTGGGAAGAACTCAAGGGTACCATCAAGGATGTCGCAGAGAAGGTCGTGGGATATAAAGCCCGGCGAGCGCGAAATGACTGGTTCGACGAAGAATGCAAAAATTCACTTGACGCGAAAAACGAGGCCTACAGACAATGGATTCAACGAGGAACCAGAGCCAGAAGAGAAAAATATGACGAGCTACGGCGAATATCGAATAGAATAATTAGACGTAAGAAACGTAAATACTTTGACGAGCAGTTGCTGAACATAAACGAAAACTTAGCTAATAGGAACACCAGACAAGCGTACAAACTAGTAAATACAATTAAGAACGGCTACCAACCCAGGACTAGCCTTTGTAAGGACAAGGATGGAAACATCATCAGCGACACCGATGGTATTAACAAACGATGGGCCTCTTATTTTGAAGAGCTTCTAAACCGACCATCTAACATCCCCACACAGGAAGCTCTCGATGATATTGTTGATCTAGGCCCACCCATTCAACCCCCGACAGTAGAGGAAGTTGATCTCGCGTTGCGGTCACTAAAACGAAATAAAGCGCCGGGCGCTGACGAGATCCCAGCTGAACTGCTAAGATTCGGTGGAACGAGTCTAGTTGACGCCATACATCAATTACTCCTGCGAGTATGGGAGAACGAGGAGATCCCAGACGATTGGCGCAGAAGCATCATCTGTCCAATTCATAAAAAGGGAGATAAACTGCGGTGTGAGAATTACAGGGGCATCTCACTAGTTTGTACGTCTTATAAAATTTTGACGAAAATTCTGGAAAATAGAATAAAACCGTACGCAGAACGAGTCATTGGCGAATATCAAAGCGGTTTCAGACCTGGTCGCTCCACAACCGATCAGCTCTTCTCAGTCAAACTGATACTCCAGAGGTGCTGGGAATACAACGTAAACGTATACCAAATCTTTGTCGACTTCAAGCAGGCATACGACAGTATCGATCGTGGAGTACTGTACAACATCATGCTGCAATTTGGTATACCAGCAAAATTAGTGCGACTGACAAAGATGACGATGACCAACTCCGTCTCACAAGTCAGGATCCAGAATAGACTTACTGATCTATTTGAAACACGCACTGGTTTGAAACAGGGCGATGGACTGGCACCGACGCTCTTCAACCTAGCACTGGAATACGTTATTCGGGCCATGAAGTCTCGAAAATCGTCAAACTACAACGACTTCAATGGGCAGGGCATGTACAAAGAATGGACGATGATCGCATGCCTAAGAGAGTAATGAATGCAGAACGAGTCGACGGAGCGAGACTGCGAGGACGACCGAGATCTCGTTGGAAGAGCTCAGTAGGTGTGGACGCCGCGCAGCTGCTGGGCTCCCAAAATTGGAGGACGCGCTCACGTGACCGAGATAATTGGAGGACAATTATCCAGGCGGGCAAGGCCCGACGTCGGGCTGTCGCGCCACGATGATGATCGTAGCGCCAATGAGACAGCAACGACTATTTTCCTCAAAGTTATCATACAAAGGTTATGTTATGTTATATTCGTTTTAAAAACACAGTTTTTTTGGTCACTTTCTCAATACAGTGCTTCGAACACTGGGCGGCGGGAATCGAACACGCGGTATGAGGAGATATCAAACTGACGCCCCAACGCAATGAGCCGCAGCGCCGATCTCTCTTTTGGAAATATTTTAACATTGCCCCATGCAATGCGCGATAATCAAACTTGCTTCGTAAATAAATAAATTGATAGGATTGCAATAATTCTTGAACGTACGAAATTGTATTTTCATTTTAGATTATTCTTCTTTTTTCTCGAATTAATCTGTTGCCTCACAAACCGCACATAACTAACATAACAAGATTGTATTCATCTATCAACAAAATGTTGTAGAAAACTCTATGCCTATGTTTTACAAATATAACAGCAACACAGAAAAAAAATTTTAAACAAACTCAACGATACGTCAGTTGGACAAAAATTGTTAAGGCAAAGAATCAACTCTGTTGAAGTTAGATACTTGTATCTTGTACTCCAAACTTTACATGCAATTCACCTTCTCGTCATTGTCTGCTCGTACACTTGAATGTGCGGTGTTGACGTTATGAAAAGCGGGCACTTGTGTATCCGTTTATCCCTTAAATCTCTTTCATGTCACGACGCCGAAAATTTTGTATTCAAGCAATGAACGTGCCGGATAGTCAGTAAACATATTATGCCGTTAGAATTAAAATATTGTTATCGTACGGAACAAAAAAAAGAAACGATGATAAAACAACAACATTGCCTACAGGAACAACAAAAAACTAAAACTGTGTCATTCAAACTCCAAAAGCACAAGGTGATTTCTTAGAATGGGGCTCCAGAACCCACAAAAGCCGGCCCCATTGGTGAAGAAGAGCAGAACAACATCCAGTCACAATTCGCTAGCCTGATAATACTACCTTGAAAAGACGACCTCGACAATAAATATTTCTAGAAAATGTCTAACAATCTAATAGACAAGATGAAGGATGGGCTTGAAAACAAGATGTAGACGCCAGAGAAGTTTTGTGGTTGTTCTGGATTTGGTGCTGTTATTATTATTTTTTTTTTCATTCGTATTATTGTAAATCATCTAAATGTTGCGTTGTTTTGGCCATAGAGAGTTATAACATCTCTAATGATTTGTATACATTGTGAAGCGAAATATTTTGCAGATTAGTGTCAAACGCACATAACACCTTCTGGATAACTGCGAATAGGAACAAAATACCGTGACCAGTTCTAAAGTTAAAAATTGATAAACATGTATAATATATGTATGTATTGTATATTAACTTGTTTTATCGGGGAAGGAATGAACAGAATATTAAAATTAGATCTCCGAAAACGGATCGATTACGTTGTGTGCATATTTAAAATAGGAAAAAAAAATGACTTAATAAATTCAATTTTTGAAATAACCATTAGACTTTGACACCAAATCTTCTCCTGCTTAAGTTATTCAGATTTTAAAAATCGAAGTTTCAGATGATTTGGAAAAAACACAGACACAAAGACATTCGACGTTTGTTGTTAATTGCCTTGACCGTGCGTCAATATCTTTTGCATTACTATGCCTTGTTGATGTTTCAATAGCATATAGATTTTTGATGGTGCAGTTGCCAGCATGGTAACCTACATTTCACGGCTACCGAGCGTCTCAACCAATTCTCTCATACAATTTGTAATGTACTATCCCCATTCAGAACTTAGCACAGAACTATTCTATCATAAAAATTTATTTTCCCCTACACATAATAATTTACTTTCACCATTCAGAATAAACCAGGTCGGAATATTCTTATTTAGTGAGCTCAATCTGAAGGCTTTGGGACAACTTAAATTATTTTTTTTTTAAATTATATTTAACGAAGGAAAGCCCGCGCCATAATAATACTGTTTGACCATGGGGACCTCAAAGTAGAGTTTTGCAAGGCCGAAGGACCATAGGTTCTGAACAACAGTACATGGACACCGTTTAAAGAAAAAATACCGCACCAGTTTTTCTGGATTTCCACACTTTTAATCTTTTCACAGTGGGTGTTTTCTTCAAGGTTTACCTGCCCAAAAACCCGGTACCGCAGTATCTAACTATCTATCACCACCTCCGTGTGGGCCAGGCGCCCAGTCTAAGTGAGAGGTTTTGGGATAATTGTGACATTTGGGAAAAAATCAATCAAGGCCTCTCCTTTTAAGGATCCTTATCCTGTTTTCAGGTTGTCAGTTCAGATGAACCTTAGTTCTCGTAAAGCGAGGTCCTCGAAATTCCTTCAGTAACCGATGTGGCCTCATAGCAGGGTATAATGGATACAGATGCCACATTGCACCTAACCTCAAACTATTTTTAACGTATCCGTACGTATGCATTTCATAAATTAAACAATAAAAAATACCTTAAAGCAAACGCATGCTAAATTTTAATGTTTCGCATGAATAAAAGTGGGGCATGCGCATGTGAACACGCCTCACAAAATCGTCTACGCCGCATCTTTCTCTGATGTTTTTTAATGATGCCATTTAAGCCACATTGCAGGCACTATACAAGTACGTTGACGTGTGTTTTTATGGCACACATAATAAGCAAATGCATTCACTTTGCATACTATAGACTATAGAGAGAAGGAGGATGATGCATTTAATCTACGAGGTGGTTCGTTAGCAAATGGTCATTGCTCCAAATATAGACCCACTTGTTCAATATCTGAATTCACTCTGGCGTATCGATTTGAAACAGTTTGATGAGTGCACAGAGCACCTACTTCACTCAAATCAAATATACGAGTACGACGAGTATGTTCATAGTCGTCCATGGTACACTTTTGCGGACACATACACACATTCAATTTGCACAATTAATTCGGCCGCCTGCCTGTTCAATTCAAATCCGTTGTAAGTAGCATGTACTCGTATGTATAAATTATTTTTTGCATTGGATTACGCAAAAGTTCAACGTCTTTTAAACAATTTCGAATACGCGAGAAAAATATTTGTAAACTAATCGCAGACTAAGTGTCCACTACACTAGACACTGTTGGCGAAAGCTGCAGCCGAGACAAAATAGTCTCTCACCCACCTATGCGACCAGATACTATGATTCATCTTTTTATCAATTCAATCACCTGTTTGTTGATCAGAAAAGTACCCAATCTGTATACTGACCACACGCCCGTAGATGGTATCTATGCCAGCAATACGATAAGTATGGAAATCTCATTCAGCGAAACACTCATTCCCTTGGGGCCATCTTGCTTTCAACAACGTCACTCTATTCAAGAGTCCAATAGTGGCGAAAACCACACTGGCATTTCGATACGTACTACGTACAAATATTTGTATAGATACGTGATCGGCAGTACAAAACCTGACCGCATATTTATGGTTACATATTTAATGCCATATTCGCGAGTTTTCCAACTGAAATCAATTTGGGTAAGGACTAGTATCTCGGATTGCATACGATGCACGTTGGTATGGCGAACGACTTCATTACTTAATTTCAATCCATGTGATTTTGATTTTAAGCAGAGGAATGAAACAAAGTTTTGGCATAAAGGAGGAAAGATTAAAGCGTTGCGCTCACGGGTCGGCTCGATTTTGACTCCAACTCTACACGATCGTGATTCGTAATCGATATTCGATACACACACACACACGATATTCGCAGTTCGGCTTGGAATCGGTGCGACTTTAACACGAACTCGACATCGATCTCGCTTTAGGAACCCCAACATGTGCATACTCGCCGAGCCCTCATCACTAGCGTTGCCAATGCCGATTATCAAAATTCCCCAAAAGTCTAGGTCAAATTAGCCAAATTTCATAACATAGACTTCCACATCCGACAAACCCTGGAGGACTCATCACTTTCGAAGGCGCAGCGGCAGCACGCCTACCTCAAGGGTAGATCCACAGAAACGGCTCCCGACGAAGTGGTGCGCACCATCGAACAGAGCCTTCAGTATAAGTAATATACATTATCTGCTTTCCTCGACATAGGTAGCGCATTTAACAATGTCCGCATCGAATCTATTCACGACGCCTTATCAGACTTGATTTGTATGCAGAGGGGCACCTCAGGGAGGTGTCATCTGCCCGCTACTCTGGCTAGTTGTCATCAATAAAAAGTTAAAGGTTAAAGTGGTCGCGTACGCGGATGATGTCGGGGATGTGCCTCTCCGTGATTGGTCAGATCGTGGAAATGGCCCTGTGTATCGTGAGCGCCTGAGCCACAAGCTGTGGACTGGGCGTCAATCCAGGTAAAACTGAACTGATGCTATTTACCACAAAAGTACCACATGTTATCTTACTAAAACTAAACGAACAGCCACTCCAATTATAATATAGCCCAGCGGAAAGTACTTAGGTGTCATTCTATAGGTAGACACGAAGCTCAGCTGGAAGTTAAACATTGAAGAACGGGTAAAGGACCGCATAGCTTTCTACACCTGTAAGAAAGCCTTTGGGAAATTGGTCGTTGGTCTGGTGGCCAGCGCTTGCTAAAAAATATACCGTCACAAAAGGTGCAGGTTGCGAAGAACGACATGTCTTCATACCACAGGTGCCACGCGAACATGCCCGAGAGAAGCGCTAAACGTGATCCTGCATCTTCCACCTATTGACCTTTTTATTAAAAAACTAGCGGCGGGCAGGCTCCAAAGAGTTGGGAGGCTGGACTGCCAAACCGTACGGCCATAGCAACATTCTAAACCAATTGCCACAAGATGTGGCCCATGTGAAAACTGACTTCACCATGTCCAAACTAAGGTTTGGGAGAAATTTCTCTGCCAAATTCCCCACCAGAGCTGAATGGGGGCGAGGTGATGAAGGATTTTGACACCACGATTTGCACCGACAGGTCCCAAAATGAACTGCGGCGTCGTCGCAGGGGTCTTTTCTGACGCACTGAATATTTCGAAGTGTTACCAACTCCCAGATCACGCCAGCATCTTTCAGGCGAAAAGGCTTGCAATCATGAAAGCTTGTCACACTCTCAGGGACATACCAGATAACCACACAGCATCGCCATTTGCTCGGACAGCCAGGCCGCTATCAAGCCACTGAACTCGGTAAGTACATCCTATAAGCTTGTCGAGTGATGTGGGGTAGAGTTAGCTTGTCTTGACAGACGGCTCAATATTACCCTGCTCTGGGTTCCTGGTCACAGGAACATAGAGGGTAAATATTTTCAATCACTACCTCAAGATTGGATGCCAAATGGCGGAATCTACACACATGCGCCGCGCCGTCTCAAGAAAGGTATGGCCCTCCTATCACTGAAGGAGAACATCGGAGCTTATGACCAAATCACGCAGAGATGTCGCCAGGCTCATGGCGGTCATCAGGGGACATTGGCCTACAATGAAAAATCTTGAATAGTTCAATAAAAAAAACGTTAGCGCCACTTTTCCGTATCATAGAAAATCACAAGATACTAACTTAAAAAATACATCAGATCTCTTATCTCTGTTTATTCTTTTTCAAGTGAGAATATCTCGAAAATTATTGAAGATACGGAAAAGTTACGCCAACCGTTTTTATTTAACTACTCGAGATCTTCCATTTTGTCTTGGATAATCTTTGGTTAGGTTTACCCGTTTCCAAAATATTCATATAATAAAAAAGTTATTTTTTTTTTAAATTCCACTAAACATTTTTAGTGACAAACGTTAAATAAAAATCACACAGTTTGCTTTAGGCAAACCACCTTCTAACTGTTCTATCTCTGATAGCCATTAAAGATATTTTGGTATCTGTATGTAGGAAATTGCGGTTTTCTATTTTTTAAAGTTTGTAAGATTACTGAATCTCCTTTCTACGGATTAATTTGCGAATGGGAACACATTGGACCGCGCTTTTTTATAGCTAAACACTTTATCCCAGTAACTTTCGGCATCCTCTCCATCAAAGTCATGGCGAGCAAAATCCAGCATAGCATGAGCTCGTGACTCGTCATCCATAGTTTTTGTATTGTCACAAATTTTTCAAGCAGTGAAAATCGCATCAGCACAAGCATCAGTGATTTATTTTTGAATTGTTAAGCTTCTGGATGGAGTTACAATAGATATAATAGAAAACAGAGGATCTCCAATATAAAATCTCTTTGTAATGTCCGACGTTAATACAACATAAAAATCGTGGTATGTTTTATAGAAATATGTAGTAGTTGAACGGGGTATATTTTTTTATATTTTTTCAAATTTTCTCGCTCCAATATATTTACACAAGCCCACGAAATGTGTTGTATTTATTAATCCAGCGTTTAAAATATGGTTGGTTGGTTAGAGTGGCTGTTACTTCTCAGTAGAGAAAAGAACACAAGTAGCGCTAATTGTGCGCCGTTTTGATGCCACACGCCTCATGAGAGGAATAAACCCTTGCTATGCAGAACGTTCTCAAGTATTCGTCCTCAGATTCATTCCGAGGAGTTAAGAAAACGTATTATCTTCCCGATACTCTTCGAAGAGTTGTCGGATATAATTTGTCCGGATAGGAATTCCAGAATGTCTATGGTGAAGGCCAGGCCTAATCAGATTCTGCATCCGGCCGCCTGAAAGGACAATACGGCCACCTGAACGCTGCCTGAAGCGGCCAAATTTCTGCATACACGATCCAGAGTTCCTCAAGGCCAGGCCTGATCAGTTTTCCCGTACAGGAGTTCCGGATCGTCTATGGCGACCTTAACGTCAAACTCCGAACACGTACACTTATTCCAATTGCTAACTTATGCTGTCCATTTCACACAACAATTACAAAAATAGGAAATTGCAGTCCATATAGGTACTCGTACGTTTCAAAACGCCCTGAGCGCATTTCGCATGAAGCAAGTGCCAAGAAACGTTACCATTTTCAGGTGGCATCAGGTGCGACACTATTACGTATAATATGCTCGAAGCCAGAAAACGTACAGTCAACCATTTTCACAAGAATTTATGTGCGAGTGGTGCACCACAACATGCCCCATTCGCATTGCATCTCGCAGAATTCCGGCCGCACACTCTAGCCGTAGTACGGAGTATCTAACACCTTATTGTTTGTAACGAAAATTCCATTCAAGGAGACTCCATTCAATACAATCAATTGTTTGCATAGTTGGTTAATTGCCAATAACCCACTATTGCAAATATTTTCTATGTACGAAATTATTTTCATTGACACTAATTACGAGTAGAATGTGTTGTGGTGTTTCAGGCGATCAGTTCAAGATTTCTCTATGTATTTTTAATAGTTTTGATATGATATGTTTCATGTTCCGATTGAGTTGTTTGATATTTAATTGTTTTAAATCAATCTGTAGATGTTTGCAGGACAAGTTATGAAAACGGTTGAAATTTATTTTCCATGGGGTTTATACTTCTTTTGAAGGATGAAAAATGACATCAGGCTGTGATTTATTGATTTCAGTGCCGCCTTCGGGGGAGTAGCACCCAACAAGCTTAGCTTTTACCCTGTTCCCCTCAAAACTTATGTTTCATGGAAGTCAGAATTATCTATTAATAAAAACCTAGTACGTACAAAGTAGGTACATCTATTGTACATAGTACCCCCTGACAGCTTTGCAATGTGGAACTGCATTTCAGCACCTAGCAGGTTGTTGATATCCACGAAAAAATCAAATGAAGATTTTTACAATAACAAACATTACCTTGACAGTAGTGATTGGCACAATGACTCTTTTTACTGTGTCGGCACTTAAGCTCCGACTCTTTCCACTGAGTCGTTCAAAAAGAGTCATCCAAAGACTCAGAAACTTGGTTAAGAACATATTCAATTAAAGCAGTTTTAGGGAAATTCATTTTTTTTCTGACCTTTGACTCCAAGTCGTCGTCCTCTCTATGCCCTTAGGTTGAACCAGCGAAATTGGATCACTATTTCTCATGAAAACGGGGTTGCCTATGTGGGATGGGCCATAGTTACGGAGTTAGCGACCCCCAATGCCCTATAGTTCGAGCCAACTACATCGGACGAGTAATTCCCATAAAAACGGGTGCCATGTTTAAACTAGCTATTTTTGACTCTTTTCTTTTGACTCTTTTTGAAACGACGGGTGCCATACTCAACTACCTCAAACCATCGTGGACAGCAATCATAAGAATGTGATTCCCGCGAAACGATAAACATTAGTCCCTGTGAGATTTAAGTCACATTATGGCAATATCAAGTAACCCACGACTTTACTCACCATTGTGCAAGGCATTCCAACAACACGAAACAGCCCATAAAATCATATAAGAGAAACATTTCAAGCCCTATCTCGGAGCCAGATCCAAACAATACAACTAAACAACACTCGTACATGACAAGAGTTAATTGAATCCGGCTTATGACTTCATCTCCTCGTGTGACGCATAAACCCGTTGGGCGCGGTAAATCTACGATACCCGTCCCGTGTAAACAGTAAAAAGGGTTACCACAACGCGTAACTTGTTAGCCGACGACGGGTCCCGACGGGTACTCATCCGCTGTTGCCTATGAATCCAACAACAAACAGATGGTTTCAGTACACGCACATGCGCTGTCGAATCGTAAACGCACCTCGTGTAAACACAACGACATGTGCATTATTTCCGCGTAAGGAAAATACACCCTTTTCCAACGTTTCGTACGCGTAAACCCGACTTACGTGTAAACACTAGTCGCGTTTAACCGATTTGGGTAAAAATTACGCGATCGCGTATACGTGTCCCGTGTATTAAAACCTTGACTCAGACTACTTAGTAGTCGGTCGAATCCTTTAAAAACCTACTTGTATATAACCACTAAACGTAATCATATCTGTGTTGTATAATTCCCAAAGACGTCCACCGAAACCGTCCAACACAAACAACGCCTCCTTGTGAAGTTCTGGTTCACTGGTGCTCCGAAGGCTCGTCGGCCCCAGCTGCTCAACATACCAAATGCCCCTTCCGAGGTTCTCGGGAATCTGGAAGATCATCATAACAACCGCCCGAATCGCTTCAGCCTATGAGAGCCCTGTAAACGATACACAGGTACGCGGGTGGTCACTGCTATCAGTTATCAAGGTTTAGCGTCTCTAGTTGTGGAGTTTATATGAACTTCCATAAAAATAATATATTTTATCTGATGGGTTAATGAGATTCGGGAATGAATTATGCTAAAAAATTAGTCCAGCATTATTTCGAATTTGGTATTATGCTAAATCGAGATCTATGACGTTGTATTTAGCATAGAATACGCAAAAATGGAATACTGAAAAGTATGTAATATGCTAATTATGGTGTAGGTTTAAAATATGTATCTGAGCTACTTTTGAAAAATACAAATAAAAGAAATCTTTCATTTGGATTAGTCATTTTAATGGTTTTATTCGAACAGGGTGCCCCACTATGAAATAAGTCGACGATGTTTACAGAAGCCTTTTTTTTTTAATAAGAACGATCCAAAGATGGTCGTCCAAAGAAAAGTTTGACCCCATTTCTGATTTTCCTTGAATTTAGGCATGTACTTTTTTTCAAATCTTACAAACGTATTTTATTGTGATCAAATCGTATTAACGTAATTTTATCGTGATTTCCGATTCCTAATTTTCATATAGCCTTTAAGTTCAAAGCATTCGATCTGAGCTCAATATAGCCTCAGGGTCTAGTCAATTCGATCATACAGAGAAATTCGCATGGCATAGTTCTCTCTGACAAGGTGTTCAACGCTAAATTCTCATGCAGGATGTCAAAAGAACTCATTTGCCAACTTCTGCTCGACGGCTTGGTCGGCTTGACAATATACGGCACATGACCTAGGTCCGAAAACCCAGGTCGGCGGACCTGCCTTGTGTTTGCGAAATGGAATCGATTGGCCAATCTTTATTAATCTATTTTAGAAAATCACTTTGTATTCTTTAAGCTCGTTTGGGTTTCTTTTAGGATAAAATAAAGACGAATCTAAAATATAATCATGATAAAAGTTGAAAGCACATTATGCATGCAGTTGCAGAGTCCTGTCTGACATTTTTTGACACTAACATTTTCTTCATGATTGTACGCAAGTAATCTGGATCCCATATTTTTTTAAATTTTGAATTCATCGGCGACCGGAAAAAATCTCTACTTTCAGCAAGATCGGTTGTGTTTACGAAAACAAAGTGTTACCGTTCTGAACTCGCCATTTTTTTCCTTTTTTTTTTAATTTTGACTTCAGATTCGTAATTTGCGAGCCAAAAAACCCCTACATACGAGTTTTTTTTCAGCAAGATTGGCCGTGTTTCTGGAAAACAGTGTTGTCATTCTGGAATCCCCACTTTGCTTTTTGCCATTTTTACTGATTTGTGATCGACGACAGTAAAAAACCCCTAACAGTTTTTTTCCAGCAAAATTGGCCGTATTTTTGAAAAAAAAAAAGAGTTGCCGTTCAAAATCTACTTATGTTTTTCATTTTTGCCGATTTTAACTTCAGATTTACAATCAGCGACCTAAATAACCTGCTAGAATTTTTTTCCAGCAAGATTGGCCGTGTTTATAAATAACGTGTTGCCATCCTGGCTATCCCAGTTTCTGTTTTTTTTTTTACTTCAGATTCGTGAGCCAAAAAAAGACCCTAACAGTTTTTCCAGCATGATTGGCCGTGTTTTTTTTAAAATAAAACAACGGGTTGGCGTTCAGGATCTCTTTTTGTTTTTGATTAATACCAATTTTGACTTCAAGTCCGCAATCAGCAACCTCAACGACCCCCAACCAGTTGTTTTCTCAGCAAGATTGGCCATGTTTATAAAAAAGCGTTGCCATTCTGGCTCCCCCATTATATGTTTTGCAATTTCGACTTCCGATTCGCAATTGGCGACATAAACGACATTTTAATTGCATTTGGATTAGAAACTAACACGAGAAGAAAAAGAACACAAAAAGGTTTGAATTGTATTAGAATTTATTACAAATTTGGTTTAAAATAGACGTAAACTTTGAAAGAGTTTAGATTGCAGAATTAAAATTATTAAAAATGCTGGTAGACCAAGACGAGGATTAAAAAAAAAAGTCTGAAATTTTTAACTGTATACGTATCTTCCCACACTACCC
The DNA here is from genome assembly GCA_964017055.1 of Chloromyia formosa. Taxonomy (NCBI): domain Eukaryota; kingdom Metazoa; phylum Arthropoda; class Insecta; order Diptera; family Stratiomyidae; genus Chloromyia; species Chloromyia formosa. Next base: position 145,269,881 of record OZ024815.1, on the reverse strand, counting down.
AGACCATTGGCTGGATGTCGTCAGGCGCCGTAGTGTGAATTTGTCACAGTATGGGGAAACGAGTACTAACAATTTTGGCTCATGTCCACATGTCCTCTTTATCAATTTTAACTCATGTCCTCATTATCAAAACCATTTTTTTCATATAGGCTTCTGCTCATTATGTATGACTATCGAATGCCTTAACAGTGATTTTCGATCATCAATTTAAAAGGCAAGTTGTTACACTGCATACCTGATATACAAAGGCCAATGTTCTAACTGCTATTCAGGATTTATTTATTTAATGCATAAACCAACAATCAATTTGACATGTTTTACGCATGCGAACCCTCGGAAAACCACAGAACAATGCATTCATGGTAATTAACCGGCAAACTCAGTGATTCCAACAGCTTGAAACAATGACCAAGCCGTATCAATAACAAAGAAATTCCAATCTAATGGACCAATTATCGCCGCACGTGAACCGCAAATTCATTATTGCACTTTTGTTTTTATTAATTTCCTTTTTTTTCGTTTTTTTTGTGCTTGCACGCCAGCTTCTCAATTTTCAAATTTTGCAAACAAGCATACCAAAAGCAAACAATCGAAGTTTCGCTCGATCCCATATGGGCATGTTACATGAATTATATGCACACAGTATGACGTGCGTACATAGTGTTGCTAAAGAGCCTCTAACAGTAGCTATTCGCATTAACTGGCGGCGCATTTATACTTTATTTATTTATTGCATTTAGTGCTGAGCACACTCAAAACCTCGAAATTGTGTCTTTTCCATTTAATTATGGGGGTCTTGAAAGTATCTGAAGCAAGTGTAGTTAATTAGTATTGTTGTTGTTGCTGTTTGTTTGGCATGTTGATTTTACTTACGTTGACTATTATTCTATTCACGCTTATTGCCCGATCATATGAGAGTATTTGCCGTGGTGGATGGCGGTCAACTCTCACTTCTTATTTGCAAATGCAAGTAACAATGGTGGAAAAGAAAAACGGTGGTAGAGGAATTTAGCAACAACTTTATATGGTAAACCAGAGGAAGTGTATTAAGGGATGTTCATAATCGCAGTACAAAAATAAACATTTTTTGTTCAGCAAAAAGTGTTGTCAAGATTTACGTAAAATCGTCCGAATCTCAAAAATGTTTATTATCGTATCTTACGGATATCTTTACAGTGTATCTGTAATCGTAATGTGCATGCTCGTATGGCTCAAAGCTTCCGTTTCGATGTTCCGACAAAATGTTGTAATAAAACTCATAATATTTACAATTTTAACAAATAGAGTGGAAAATCTATAACTATTATTTAATATCTAGTCAAATAACAATTGTTGAAGACGCAACCGAACAGGCAATGAAGAAAGTTTCCATAAATTTTCAAAAATGAAAGTAAAAAAAAAGTAATAATAAAAGATACCATATCGATTTAATGAACAGGGTAAGAGCTTGTACACACTACAGCAGATTTGGATTAATCTTGAGAATTAAGCACATCTACCCCAGGCCTCACGAGAGGGTGGGGGAACGTTGTGAGTCCCCCCGGGCCTGCTTCTTCAGAGGGGGCCCGGATTTTGAAAGCAAAAAAAAAAAAATTGTTTGCCGTTTGTACATCATAAATTTTGCTTTACTTTTTATACCCTAGTTTTGCATTGAAGCGGCAACGCTAGTATTATGGAACCCTAAGAGCTCGCGCCCACAGCAAACTTTTTAGTTCGCAGAAAAACTTAATAATTTAGTCAGAAAAGTAGAACACACAGCGGTTTATGAGACTGCGTATACAGCAGACTAAACTATTTAGTAATCGCAGTGTGCACGGTCTCATAAAACACCGTGTCCTATTTTTCTGACTAAACTATTTAGTTTTTCTGCGAACTTAAAAGTTTGCCGTGGGCACGAGCGCTAAGCTGAAAAAAAAACATTACACGTCCTGGACTCGACTTTCACACATGGGGCCCTCTAATTTCCTTTAAAATATTGTCATTTATCTGTCTACGGAATTTGGTCTATATTTTCCACAAACGAAGAAATTGGTCCGCCTAGTCTATTGCAATAAAGTGTTATGGGGCTCTCAGCTGCGATAGTTCAATCCAAAAATTCAAAAACTGCTTGAATTACCATTAACAAAAATCACCGATTCAGTGTGACGGTTTTTCTTTTCGGTGCAAATTTTCAAATTTCAAATTTCGGTGAAAACAAATTATCCGAACGGTGAATATATAATTTTTATTCCAATCTAATAAAGCGGATCCAGAAATCGAGTTCGGAGGAGGCCCGACTTTGTTTTGTTACCCGGAGAGCTAAGGGTGTGTCCATTTTTAATAAACTTTCGATCTTCAACAGGCATGTATATATTGCAAGCGCAGCCACATTCCTTACTGGAGAGAAGCAAGCAATGGTGAATGTGCAAAACGATGAAGGGCAGCTGTGCTTACCACAGCACATATGAACTGTAATAGGGTTCTATTGACACCATTTTTCCACCATCAACATAAGGTTAGTCATCCATCTAAAGATGTTCCAGCTAATCGCTTTGAACTTTCGCGCAGTCCTCCACTGCAAGCATATTTAAGCGGCAATTGCAATTGCCAACAAGCGGCAATGCGCGGCAGATCCAAAGTTAAAGATTCACATGAACCTTCATCCACATGCAAGCGTGTTTGAGTAAAGCGGCTACAAGCGTTTACTTGCGCCACGCTACTCGCGTGCCAGATAAACAAAAAATTGATTTACCGCTTCGCATTGCTTCGAGGAATGTATACGAAAGAAACACTTTGCTGCTTGATTTTGTGTGCAATGCAACAGATAGTTAAGCAAACCGAGGCGCGAAGACGCTTCCAATGGACGACCCCACCCCGCCGTTTGAATCGCGAGAGCACGTAGCCGCTCAATTATGCGTGTATTGGAGGACCACGTTTAAAGCTTAGTTTCGAGGCAGCGATTGGTGTATAATCGTTCCGACGAATATGTGCAGCATCGCTTGTTATAACCTGCCAGGCGAAGTAGTACTTTATTTGCCGTGGTGCTATCTGCATAGACTTCTACTGAATTGCGTGATTCTATCCAAATAACAAAATGCTTGTCAAGCGCATATTATAGTCAGTCGTTGCCAAAATATTTGGGTTATTCAGAATAACAGCGTGTCCAGAGTTTGTTGTGCAAGAACTTACTAAGAACACCAGTGAATTTACTATAATTATGGAATAGCAATGTCATCCGCATAATTACACACCTTGCTGCCCGATACTTGAAGGTTTTAAAGAAGTCAATTTACAACTAATTTCCAGAGAAAGAAATCCAACCTTGTCGAGTATCTTTTGTATTCGTTGGATTTTTTATAAATCATTTTCGAGTATTCCCTCGAATATTAATACCAAGCATTTTGGATGTGACTCGGGCCCCCTTTCCGGATCCGCAACTGTCGACGCCTGTATACGCCCAATCTGAATTTGTACACTGCATCATCTTAAAGATACCGGAAACACCGCTCAATCAATCTCACCAATTTCACTTGGCATAACAGCTTATTCTTTGCCAATGACCTCACAACAATAAATTTTACTCAAAAATCAATACATTGCCTTCATCATATTATATTAAAATCCTTATCAATGTGTTTACAGTACCCTATATGTGGGGCTGTGTCAACAACACCACTAATTGCTTCATAAGCACATTATAATGCTGTTTCAATCAGCATCTCATTTGTCAATTAATCTCAATGCAACAGATCTTTTCGAGGGGATCCCTGTCAATATGTATCAATATTAATGTCAACATTATTCAAATTAATCGCCCAACAAAACGACTGGAAATCGCAGACTTGCGCTTGACCTTAGCAGACCACTTCGTATCGGATTTATGTAATTTTATTCAAAGCACTCTGCGATGAGCGAGTTTTCTCGTATATAACATTTGACAAATTTCCTAGTTCCCAGCCTCAGTTTTTTTTTTATTAAAGATGCCGATCTATTTTGTAGGATAATGGTGTCTATTCAGACATATATCTTGTCGCTATTTAGAAGATGCAGCCGTATCTCAAGCATTGAACACTCCGCGAGTTGATGCTGGGAACACAAATTTGAATAACAAATTTTTCATGAGATACTTTTCGATGAATGTTTCTTGTTTGTACGTATCTCAAGTTTAATGTCGCACCGAATACTGCTCTACTGGAAAACATGAACAGCATGAACATTGAAAATTTATTGAGTGTTAAGAGCATATTTAAATGGTTAAGCGTCAATGGAATTTGATTGGCTCTGGCGTCAAAGTGCCTAATCAAAAATTTAGGAACAGTGTGGAATTTGCTTGTGATTAATTTATTTATGTGTATTAACAAATTAAAGGTCGCGAAATTTGAAGAACGAGTCTGTTATATATAGTAAATTAAAATTCCGTTGAAATTTCATGTTTTTGTTTGGATAAGAAATAATGAAATAGCGGACATACAATAAGGATCAAAAAGTGCGACTTGAGAACACATTTATTAAAAATTAAGGACAAGGACGAATTTATATTTAACCCATTATACCCACACTTTCAACATGCAAAATGGACAAAATACAAACCCAGATGGTGATGATCCACGACTCAACGAACTCTTTGGTAATCCTGATTTTTGTTGCTGCAACTGTCGTCTCTCCTTTTGCAATTGTTGCGATTGCGTTTTTTGTTGTTGCTGCTGCTGCTGCTGCTGTTGATTTGGTGAGTCTGGAACGCGTTGTTCGTTCTGTTGATTATCAGCTGCATCGCTGGTAACAATTTGTTCTAACATTTGTATTTTTAACATGATGGTGGCTTTAGATGCACTAATTTTTGTAGACGAATTAATTTTAACGAAATTTTTAACCGAAACAGATAAATAGAAAATTACAAGAAAGCTTTCGGCAAGCTTATGTGGATGTTATGAACATATTTTCGTTGTTGTAGTTGATTCACTTTTATTTACATTTTTCACGATGCAATTTTATGAATATGAATTGGTCTCGAATGGACATTGTACACTTGCACTTTCTCTATTTAGAAATGAAACTTTTGTTGGGATTTCTTTAATACTAGGTTGTGTCAGAGAGTTATTTTATTTGTAAGTCGTTTTGTGGATTAGAAATAAAACCTGTGAAAAAATGATGAGCAATTATTAGAAGGTATTCTTGACAAATCGTGGACTTATGATTCCTTGTTTCCGGATGATTTCTATAGCTTGTTGAAAATTCAGCACAAATAAAATAAAAATATATTAAAAGATGAAAGTGGATACTTTACGCTTATGCACACTACAGGAGATTTGGATAAATCTCGAGATTCAAACAAATCTACCCCTAAATCTCCTAGATTTACCATGGTATGGTAAGGTAGGGAGGACTGCCGTAGAGTAAAGTACAGCACACTTAGACCAGGTATAGGCCGCTTGATACCCCAGTAAAACATACCTCCAGTCATCATCTAATGATTGAACCAACCAGGCGAAGAAATTGACCCACATCTGCATTAACTGAGCCTCCCAGATGATGTACCAATGCTGGGCAAGTATAGAGCAGGTGAAAAGTATTCGCCTTATCGTCCTCATCTTCACAGCTTCTACAAAAGTCGTCGTATGGAAGTCGGAGCCTTCTGGCGTGTTCACCGATGACACAAAGGCCAGTAATGACTGATGTGGGATTTCTTAATCGAAAGCAGTTTAGTGGATCGTTTACATCAAGCTTAGGCCATACAAGTTTCGCTTTATAGTACGTATTTTCATGCCACCATCTCGAGTTGGCGTTGTTAATAGAGATTATCTTTATACCATACTTACACGTTTGGAGGGGCATGGCAATGTCTCGATATATCTGCAGGTTACCATCGGTAGTTCCCCTTCTAGCGAGCTCGTCTCTTCAACAGTTGCCTCTGAAATTACGATGGCCTGGTATCCCGCATAATGTAATGTTGAAGAAATTTCTCATTTCCATAAGGCATGTTCGACAGTCTGCCACGCTTTTTGACGACACCAGGACGGATTCCAGGAATCTCACAGCGAAATGACTGTCTGTGTAAATCGTAATATCTCTCGCAGATATCATATTACGCCCGAGCCATACCACCGCCTCTTTGATTGCACGGATCTCCTCCTGGAAAACACTACAGTAGTTTGGGAGGCGGGAAGACGTAACAAGACGAAAACAATCGGAGAAGACTCAAGCGCCCACCCCATAAATCGGGGTTTGAAGCCATCTGTATAAGTACACAAAGGGGTTCCATTGACTATGGGGTGAAGTAACACATGCGTACTTTTTTTCCGAACCAGTATTCTGGTATATAGTAGTCCGTAGAGGACGGGATGCCAATATTGTTCAGAACTGAAGTATGACTGAAGCGTGTGTCAGTCAATTGAAATGTCTCCCGTAAGCGGATCGCCGTGTTGGCAGCGACTTGTTCACTTACAATTTCCACAGGAAGATGGTTAAGCTTCATCTCCGAAGTACGGAGCACACCAACGGTCTGTTGACCGTTATGTTCCAGCAGGGTAGAAAGCACACCACCTTGCCGAGTACCCCTACATACACTTCTGCTTCCAGAGAAATCCCCAAATTAGAAGAATTTACTCTGGTCGTTAACACCATGTGAATTTTCCAACCAGCGGAGGGTCTACGCCAAGCCCCAGGAGTGCGTCCGTAATTGCCTCCGGATAGTCGTTATTAAAGGCTCTTCCGATATCTAGAAAAGTCACCATTCTGTACTCCTTGAATTACAAGGATCTTTCGATGTGTTTAATGATAGAGTGTAGCGCTGTATCCACAAATATACCCTTGCAATAGGCATGCTGTGATGACGAGAGTAATTTTACTGGAATGGAGTTTCGTAAGTGGAGATCAATAAGTGTCTCCAGCACCTTTAGAAGGAACGCCGAAAGACTAATGGGTCTAGAGTCCTTTGGGCGTACGTGGGAGCTCTTTCTCGTCTTGGGAATAAAGACCACAATTACACGAAAATTTGGCGAATATAGTTTAGGTCCAGGCACGCTTTAAAAATAGCTTCGTCCTAAGAAGCGACAACGGCCGAAGCATGTTATATATCTGCCGGAATGATGCCATCAGGCCGAGCTTTAACTCCGCTGGGTTCGAGCTGGATATACATAGCTCAGAGAAATTTTTCCTTCGAGACGATAGAATCGGAGACGCAGGAAACTATTATATTTTCATATATTTATCAAGACTTACTAATCTAGATTTCGATCAAAATTTAACATTAATCTCGTTTCAGATCTTGATATTTTCCCTAAACTTCGCCGCAATTTATGCAATAGAAACGTACAAATTGCATATTTTTAATTATCCTTGAAAACGCCGGAGAAGAAGAAGGGATCATACGACTGTTGTTTCTTATGAAATACATACGGACATGCGAGTACATGAAGACCACCACACCATCGTTTTTCTGTTTCCATGTATAGTAAGTGAACGACAGCGCAACTGCCAACTAAATCTTCCTGGTAAAACCAGAAGAAGAAAACGGATGGTGTGTATGGGTTTCAAGATTTGCAAATCTACCAAGATTTATATGTCTGGTGTGCATATTCTGTTAGTTTCATAAAACAAAATATTGCACGTATATAGACAGCTTTCATTATAATCTTCCAAAACACCTACTTATTATCATCAGTCTCTTCCTAACCATGACAACTCTTATGTCGCCTACATTCAACAAATTCTAACTTCTGGCATTTTCTTTTCGACTTAATAAAGTTTAAATTTGCTCGTTTCCACTTACAATATCCTTATGCAGTATTTGCAAAATATATTCTATGAATCCATTAAAAGTGGACCTTTTACTTTATACACTCGTACATGTCTTGTACCTAGACCTTAAAATCGCTCTTCTAAGCTAACCGAATACTTTCCTAAAATAGAATCATCCGAATATTGCAAATCTCCAAAATGTTTTTAGGATCACACCGAAAAGTGGAAAATTGATTTCTATATTTAGGATTCTGAACAAGTGCTTTCGAACAGGACGAGTTCTATTCCAATTCTAAAGAGGTGGTTGCTTTGGAGAATCCTACTTTACCTTAGGGGTTATTGGACGTTTCAGAGTCCTTGCTCAGGAGGATAATTTTGTGAAACTATACTTGTACATGTCCATGTACAGACTTTTAATTTGGATAGGCAAAAAGCAAGCACAAGATGTATCTTTTTCTTGCCAATCAATTATAATAGACAAATTTGATTTCCACCCAAAGTTGGAGGTGTACACTTTTCGAAATCCGTATATGGTGGCAACTATTCTATTTCAAATTTTACGACTAAGTGCTAAGACGACGGATAATTTGAAGCGACGCGAACTATGTGTTTTGTAAACATGTTAAACAGTAGTGTGTATTTTTATGAACAGATTGTTTTTAAAAATAACAACTGATGTCATGGTAAGTCAGCATAGCTTAATGTTTTCGATGTCGAGGTGGAGTCAATTGACTTTATAATTAATGGCGCATTTATATCATTTTGGAATGCGACGATTGGCATGTTAATTATAAATGTAATAAATTACGAAAAAGAGTATAAATTACTTGATTGAACACACTATGGTATAGACCAACGTTTCCTAAACTGTTGAGTTTTCCGGGTCGCAGAAAAAGTTTTCCTCTTCTTCCTGTCATGTCGGAATACTACAACCACACAGTGACATTTTCAGTTTTAACTCAGGCGATAATCATTTTCGCGAATGGTGGTGGAGAGATTGTCTTCCTGAAAACCCCATATATTCGCTTTGATGGAGGATGTGGTTCTAAAAAATCTATTTAATTTTCCTCTATAAACTTAATTTTAAAATGTTTTATTTTAACGTCCTGTTGAATGGTTGCCAATTGGGATCAACGGGAGTAAACCGATGTCGTCGTACTTGTCTTTTTGACTCCGAATTGACGATTAACTTTTCTAGAACATTTTTAACTCAAAACGATTTTTTTTTTGGTGCGTGTGACGTTTTGAGGGCACACCAGCATCACATCACATCGATTGAGTTGTTCGGTCACTAACGCGATCCTAGCCGTACCGCACTGTTGATACATATAAATTCGCACACGCAGCTCTATAGCATAGGTTTACTACTTTGCCTTAACCCCTATCGGGGCATAGCGCGTCAACTACTCCTGCGCGCCATCGTACTCTGTTCTGGTCAATGGGGCACAACTCCCCAAAAGACTTACCCAGTACCTGACACTCCTTTGCCGCAGATCGACGCCATGTGATTCGAGGACCCCCTCTTGGTCGGCCTTGGTTGGAAATGGGGTTCCATTTCATGGCATGCAAAGCAATGCAGTTATCACTCCTCCGCAATGTGTGACCTATCCACTGCCATTTTCGCCTGCGTATCAATTCGTCGATTGGCATCTGACCCGTACGCCGACTTAGCTCTTCATTTGATATTGTTTCGGGCCAGAAAATTCTTAAAATTCGACGAAGACATGAGTTGACGAAAACTTGCAGCTTTCTGGTAACTCCTACGGAAACTTTCCATGTACTGCTCCCATACAAAAGCACTGATAGTACCAGGGAGCGAAAGAGGCCCAGCTTGGTCTTGATGCTGAGATAACTGCCCTGCCAGATTTTGGACAGCATGCCGTATGCGCGTTTAGCCTGGTTGATACGACGAGCGATGTCCTGCTCCGTACCACCATTTTCGGCAACAATGCTACCCAGGTAGACGAAGTTGTCCACCTTCTCCACAGGCTGCCCATTAATATTGATGGCAATAGGTGTCCGATTTCTTTTTCGCAACGGCGGGCTAAGAACCTTGGTCTTGTTGGTATTAATCTTTAGCCCAACCTTGCTTGCCTCCCTCTCGAGATCTAACGCCATTGCGGACAGATCCATGATTTTGTGGGAGAGTAGGCATATGTCGTCAGCGTAGTCAAGATGTTGTAGATAAGATGTCAAAGTCCATTGAATTCCTCTGTCGAGTCCGGATAGGGCTGCATGCAACACATCGCCGATCACAATGAGGAATAGGATCGGTGAGAGGATGCACCCCTGCCGAACTCCACTGCGAATCTCAAAGTCCCCCGACACCTTACCTTTATGCAGAACGCGACATTTCGCGCCGTCATAGGTTGCCTTAATAATAGCCACAAGCTTCTCAGGGATGCCTCTCCTGCGCAAGGCCGCACAGATAGAATCCCGGGTCACACTATCGAAAGCCTTTTCGAAATCGATGAAAAGCAAGTGAAGCGGAGAATCGTATTCAGCGCATTGCTCGATGATGATTCGCAAGGTGTTAATGTGATCGACACAGGAGAATCCGGATCGAAAGCCAGCCTGCTCTTCATCAATTGTGCTTTCTAAGTGGGCCTTTAGTCTTTCCAGGACGATTTTGGCTATTATCTTGGCAACGGCAGGAAGCACACAAATGCCTCTCCAATTATTACAGTCTGTGAGGCTACCCTTCTTTGGAAGTTTGATGATCAAACCTTCCTTCCACTCAGTGGGAAAGGTCTCTGTATTCCACGCTTTATCAACAAGTGGATGCAGCAAATCGGCAGTTACGCTTGGCGCTGCTTGATAAAGTTCGGCAGGGATGCCGTCAAGTCCGGCGGCCTTTCCTCGTTTTAGTCGGGGCAGTGGACCGTATACGCACATTTTGATGGTTAGCTAAATTATCTATATGAGGGGGAACTTCACCAGAGGTTACACGGTTCAAGACCGCGGCGAAGTGTTCTTTCCACCGCCTCATTTGATCTTCTTCCAAGATAAGTAGATTTCCATCACTATCTTTCACCGGATGTTGGCAGGAGTTACGATAACCTGTAAACTCCTTGATGACACCGTATACGGCGTTTAAGTTGTTACTTCTAGCGGCTTCTTCTGCTGACGCTAAAAGAGAATTGGCATAAACTCTTTTATCGCGTCGCACACTACGCTGAACTTCTCGAGCTTTCTGACGGTAAAGGAGTTCGATGCTGCTTCGATTGTCATCTGATGCTGCAGCCAAACGAACTTTCAGCTCCTTTCTTTCAACAATCCGCTGCCATGAAGCGTCGGACATCCAGGGCTTATTCCGGCAATCCGGGTTTGGGCCAAGAATGGTATTTGCGCTATCAATGTACGCATTTTTTATGGCATCCCAGTTTTCGTTTGTGTCACTATCTGGGTGACTAGTTATCTCAGCCGCTTTTTGCGCAAGATGGTCATTATATTGTTGTAAGATAGCTGGATTTTTTAGTCGAGCGGTGTTGAATTTGCGGGGCCTGGATCTTTCGTCTCTGGGGCGGCGCACGGCTGCAATACGCAATCGAACATTAGCGATCATAAGATAATGGTCTCTTCCCATCCCAATATCCTTCTTGTTTCGCACGTCCAGGAGGCAACTCTTGAATCTTTTACTAATGGCAAAATGGTCGATCTGATTTTGTGTTCTGCGCCGATCAACAGAGGACCAACTGATTTTGTGGTGGTCCTTATGCTCAAACATAGTACCACCGATGAAGAGACTGTGAAAGTTGCAGAACTCTACAAAACTTTCACCGTTGTCATTACGATCACCAAGACCGTGTCTCCCCATCACATGTCTGAGCCCATAGTTATCAGCGCCAACTTTCGCATTCAAATCACCCATAACCATTACAATGTCACCTTTAGGTGTTCTGCTCTGAACGGCGTTTAGTTCTTCGTAGGAGTCTTTTGCCAAGACATTGTCGGGTTCAGTAGGGGCATAACATTGTATTATTGAAATGTTCCTCATTTTGTTCCGGAACCTGGCGGTCAAGACCCTGTCAGAGACCGGTTCCCAGGATAAGAGACAGTTTCGCGCGGCTCTGGTTAAAAGGAGCCCCACACCTGACTCACGGCGACTACCGGTAGCTTTACCGGAGTACAACATTACAGTGCTGCCCGTTGGAGAGATGAATTCTCCGCTGTTCCACCATCTTATCTCACTAACTCCTAAGATATTTAATTTGTACCTCAGAAATTCACTCTCTAATTGAAGAAATCGTGCGTTCTGGGGACCTTCTGATCCATTGTCCAGGAGAGTACGCACATTCCAGAATCCAATCTTTGTCATTGTACGATAGCTAAAAGTCGTAACCGTTGAGTCAGTCCTTATCCGAGGCATAGTTGACGTTTCGTTAGCATATAAAGATTTCGGATAGTGCAAGTTGCTGGCATACACATCCTGTCCTTTGATTGTCGGTTTTAACGACAGGCCCTCAAAGGGAAAGGCCGTGGTATTTTTTTCACACCCCACACCACAGGGGTACCTCAACCAAATCATCGCACCGCCATCACTGGCGGCTTGACGTTGGTTGGCAATGGTCAGTGACCACTGCCGTTCCAGGGGGCGCCCACGCGGAGGACTATGGAAGAGGAATTTTAATAACAACTGATGTCATGGTAAGTCAGCATAGCTTAATGTTTTCGATGTCGAGGTGGAGTCAATTGACTTTGTAATTAATGGCGCATTTATATCATTTTGGAATGCGACGATTGGCATGTTAATTATAAATGTAATAAATTACGAAAAAGAGTATAAATTACTTGATTGAACACACTATGGTATAGACCAACGTTTCCTAAACTGTTGGGTTTTCCGGGTCGCAGAAAACGTTTTCCTCTTCTTCCTGTCATGTCGGAATACTACAACCACACAGTGACCTTTCCAGTTTTAACTCAGGCGATAATCATTTTCGCGAATGGTGGTGGAGAGATTGTCTTCCTGAAAACCCCATATATTCGCTTTGATGGAGGATCTGGTTCTAAAAAATTTATTTAATTTTCCTCTATAAACTTAATTTTAAAATGTTTTATTTTAACGTCCTGTTGAATCGTTGCCAATTGGGATCAACGGGAGTAAACCGATGTCGTCGTACTTGTCTTTTTGACTCCGAATTGACGATTAACTTTTCTAGAACATTTTTAACTCAAAACGATTTTTTTTTGGTGCGTGTGACGTTTTGAGGGCACACCAGCATCTTTCACATCGATTGAGTTGTTCGGTCACTAACGCGATCCTAGCCGTACCGCACTGTTGATACATATAAATTCGCACACGCAGCTCTATAGCATAGGTTTGCACCGCACATAATATTCTTTACACAACCCTAAAGCCGGGGATTCGAACGAAAGTGGTGCCATGATTCGTCGGCTGATATGTAGCGGCCGTCATAATAATGGCCCTAAAAAACCGCCTTCATGTAGCGTTTAGCACGCGTTGTCGAAACTTTGACCGCCGTTCTGCATTTATTTAAAAATTCAATGCTATACCGACAGGGCTGCACCAGCTTTGAATTTTACGAATATACTGCAGCCAGCGCATTGATGGCATCTTGTCTCTCAGTGAAGATTGCAATACTATAGATTTGATTTCTGTACATCGGACTGATGATGAATGTCTTACAGCGGATGACGGATGTTTGATGACGGACTACAAATGACCATGATTGATGACGTAGGTCGACTGATGACGAGTGGCTGACGATTTAATTCTAGTTACAATAAAAAAAAATTCAATAATAGTTTCTTATAGCTTGAGGATTACTGTATTATAGGCTCCTGACAATAACATATTGTAATTCCAATAAATTTATGTGTAGTGCAATCAGAAAGTAAACATCCAAATAATCCACCAAAAAGCTCATCTAACGAGCATGGTATTGTTGTTTCTCGCAGTCACAATATATCCATACACTGGACTGGGCGGATGTAGTCTTTAAATCTTGCATTCTTCTAGCGCTCTCTTTTTTCTATAATTCCCTGCCGCCATTATCAATATCCACATGGCAGGAAGGACGAAAATTAGAAAATTACCAAATAATTATTGTTTACAGAAGGCAATAAAGCGCTGTGTTGATTTTGATGACGGGGTCATGGTGGTTTGTTTGTAACTGTTGCGGTGGTCGGAGACTTGAGTGTACCTATTTGGTGATATAACGACATAGCGTCAACGTACAGTACATGCAAGGGCGCCCTAATGCAAAACAAACATTCTAATTAGACAAACAATTTCAGCCGACAACAACGACCTACTACACATCTCTTACGTATCCATGTGCTCGTATGACGGTCTACATCCGCCCTGAAACAGATGTGGCATTGACGTAATGTTCGTTAAAATAAAGACAGTATAATGTCCCTAATAAAGTTGGTTTTAAGTACACGTACATTTACTGACTATGGCTAATTTAATTAGTTAGTATTAGGCTTATGTCTAGTAGTCGCATAAAAAGTGCAATCATTTTCACTGACCGATGATAACGATGTACTCGCATGTGCAATATCAGCTATGTATATGAAAATTTTGAAAGTTTGAACTTGGTTGAGCCTGCTTTCCATTATAGTCGCAACCCACAACAATGTAATGTTTCGAGTTTCTGGAAAAAAAAACTTTATCTTCGTGCAACACTATAACCTAATTGGGACGACCGGTAGCGCAGTGTGTTGTCTCATGTTTGACTACCGGCGTTTCGGGTTCAAATCCTGTCCACGACGACGTTCGTGACCATGACCGTGATGTGCAGGAGGTGCATGCTGGCAACTGCATTCTTCGAAACCAGTTTATGCCGCCGAAACGTTAACCGGGCCACATGGAACAGTTGACGCGCTATGCCCCACAAGGGGTTAGGGAAATTGATAGAGATAACCTAATTACTGTCAACAATTGTAAAGAATCAAATTTGATGCGTGGCCGTCATTTTCGAACTGAAGTAGTTTTCGTAAATTTGCTTTGATCTTTTCAAAATAAATGCATTTGTTAAGAATTATTTGAAATTTCAAAATAAAAACAGCCATTGAACGGCCTCATATTGACAGTTATCAATTTTGGAGAATGTCAAAAAGAAGTCACTAGCATTTTTGAAGGGGCTTCTTGTTTTGGACGGCGGCCGAAGAGGTTGATTTTGAGTGAACATCATAAAATCGAACCCTATTTTTGGCTCCTGAGGTGCCCGCGCAAGCTCTCGGAATTTGACGACCACCATTTCGGAGGAGATGTTGTGCGTGTGTCGAAGAAGTGCTTTAAGAGTTGGGTTTTTGACAGCGGCAGAAGTGGATGAGATTTTGTTGACGGCTACCGGGAAAATACATTTTTGGGGGCGAAGCTGCTTCGCGACCTTTCAAAGGCTACGCGAGCCTTGGCGTGTGTGAGAAAGTGTGAGAATTATGTTACTATAAGCCGTGAAGGCGTGATTTTTTACTTGAAAACGCGACCGTGGGGGTCCGGATCTGAAAATGTTCCCCTCCGGATCGGAATACTATTCAGATCCTGAGAAGAAAATTTTCAGATCCAAAAACTGACAGTACACGGTACATATTTTACAAGAGGAGAAAGCATTTGGAGGAGAAATCGAGAAAAATCAGATCCATTAAATTTAACCAGAGGCTCGCCAAAACGCGGCCAGTTCACCACTTGTATCGTGATGATGGTTTACCGCCCCCAATTGGCGCAGAAAACAACTTTCTTTTGTGTGAACTTGGCACAACAATGTTCCCGTGTAAATCTAACCCCATAACAGTACTCTATTCATCGAATTCCATTTGGTAAAAACAACACTAGCAACGACCACTAGTGGAGGTGACAATACACTGACCGAAACACAGTGAAATGCAGTTTAAGTTAACGTTTCTTTGTATCTTTTTGGTTTCGTATTTGTTTTTTTGCCGAATTTTCGATAATAGCAGTAGTTTTAATAGTCTCGGGTAGGGGTTTAATTTTTGTTTTATAATTTAAAAAAAAAAACATTCTTTACCGACAGACCTCTATTCGAAAGAGCCGTCGCGGACCACAGAGTAAGTCTTCCTTTTATTGGTTTTATTAATTTGAATTTATTAGTTATTTATTAAATTTTTCTTTTTCTTTTTTTGTTAAACTCCGTGCGTTTCCTTTAGGGAACTCCTAAAAAACCTAAAAGCCTCACTGGTATTCGTTACATGGAGGTCTCCAATTTGATCGGCTATGAGACCTCAAAAGTTCAGAGGATTGTAAGGCCAAGGTTCGCACCGGTTCGACCAGGAGATGTGTCAGGGTACATGAGCCGGTTTACGGCCATTGCCTTCCCGAAGTATGTTTTTATTTCTGCTGTTTTTTGAGGTCGTCGGACCTCTGGTACTTTTATGTGTGCTTGTGTACCTTAAGGCACGAGATATTTTGGTGTGTAATAGTTAGGGGAGACGACAAAAACCCCGCCCAAATCTCCCGTCACTGAGCTACAGCAAGTTCGTGCCACCACCTTCAAGCTGAGGAGTTTTCGCTAGATGGCGCTGTCGGAGCTTCACAGTCACTTCGCCAAACCTTAACTCCGTTCATATGGACACGACTATCCAGTACAAAACACCACGAACGACTGGGCTTCGGCACATCGACTTTGGGTTCACACCTTTTAAAAATCAAACTAAGTTTTTTTTTGTAACGTAGAAAAACTGTCTTTGGTTTGTTTCACTTTTTTTTATTGTGAAGAATGTATCAAATTAGAGTTTTGTACATATTTAAAGATTTGTTTGCAGCGCGTCTCGTATACTGTAACGGCCGTTCAAGCTAGACGGGGAGAGTATGTGTGAATTTTTTCGTATTTATTGTAATTAAACATTTAAAGTTTTAGTGAGCCCATTTAATTTGATTGTTTTACATGGCTTCATAAAGAAAACGTTAGCTATTCTTTGAAAATGTACATTGTTTTGATAATGGTTTGATTGTATTGTACAATCAGGCCCTTGGGGATTCTAATTCTAAATTGTAATACATGGATTCGTGACTAAAAAAAACAAGAACAAAACAAATTTTTTTTAATGAGTTAGTTTTCTCTGACAATCCCTTTCGGTTCAGGTTGTTCGGCTTCGGTTTCATTTAGGGAGAAGGAAGATACTCCTATTTTAATGCGGCCTTGTGACCTCATGGTAGGGTGGGTGTAGACGACCGAGAGTCCGTTCAGATTAGGACCCACCTGAACCATGCAACACTCATTCAGTCCGTATCAACCCATTTTTTTCATATTCCTCATTTTATTTCCCCTGATTGTGTTGTCTTACCTCAGCCCTATGAATCAATTTATAATACGTAAGGACAGGGGCAACGAGCGGCGAAATCGTCTCCCGAACTGAGCTACAGCAAGCGTAGCCCGCTGCTTAGCTCGTTGAGGGGCTTTTTTCTTCGCCAGATGGCACTGCCCGACAATCACAGTCATTATGGCAACCTCAGGGTCCGTCCCCACGGGCATCTTCGGACCACCAACCGGGCCATTAGACAATGGCCAAACTCTTCACCTCTCCGAGCCCATTATGAATTTTTAATTAAACTGTAGCTATCATCTCACAATTAAAATAAATAGTGTTATTTAATTGAAAATGTGATGAAAGATTATCATATTTTTTATTTATTATATCAGACGACTGTTCAGCTTTAAGGTAAGAGAAACTGCGGCAGTACGTACGAATTTTTTTTTTTTTCACAATAATGAAGCAACGGAATAGCGTACAAAGAGCCATCAACATTTAAATTAAAACGCCGAATGGAATATTGTAGTTAATAGCTATGATGTACACAATACTGTAAACTTTCATCCGTAATCCGATTTAAATGAATCGGTTGATAGTAAACAGACCGCGAGATCACATTAACTATTCCCGCTGATTGAACTGAACTGTATGCGTAGTGATATTTAACTATTCTTAGCCTCCAACACCGGTTCAGATTAAATCCGCTAGACATATACGAGTAGCTAGTAGAATGTAGCAGGCGTTAGATGGGCTTGCATCATCGGTTAGTCTTACCGATAGATGCTTATTAAATTATTAACAGGTTTTCGATGACTCTATGGTCCTCCAACACTTGAAATTAGCTGTAAGCGGCAAGATAACATACACCACTGACCTAGAGAGTATGATATGATGACTGACGTTGGGAAAATTGATTTTGGAATTAGTTGAACCGCTTGCAATTTTGGGTGTGCTTTTGGGCAAAGATTGTTGTTAGCACCTATTGAATTTTGGTCTAATTTGCAATCTGTCTGTTGTACGTACGTAATTACACACATACGAGAATAGATTCCAATTTTCATCGTAGAAGTTTAACGTGGTTGCTATTAACATAAAATCTCAGTATTTTTGGTACCAGGTTTATCTTAAATTTGACGAGACGTTTACCACCTATTGATGGTGAGTATTTCAGAAAATATTCAATGGAATGCTTAATGACAGTAAACTTTTATTGCCTCATTGTCATTAAGTCATGTTGTGGTTTTACCAGCATGTTGAGACTACACAAAGCCATTAACAACCGGTGAAATTATTGAGTTGATTATTGACACTTTCATTTTCATATGTTTTTTATTTGCTGGTTAATAGCATATTCTTTATTGTTGTATTTTTTTCATATACAATTGTTAGAGCACGACACTTGCAGTTGCATTAAAAAGGTGTTTTAGCTCATGGTAGGATGTAGCTGCAAGAAAAAATGTGCTGTCGTTTTATATAGTGATACGATGGAATGAATTTACGCCATAGTGTCTTTCTACGAGTATAGTAGTACATATGTACAGGGTGGCGCAAAAGAAACGAAGGGGTTTGAATAGTCTATAGTTCCTTTATTTTTGAATCAATCGAATCTCTTTTTTTTTCTTAGTATACTTCATAAATGGGGAATTTTGTTAATTTAAACGTGAAAAAAAAATTGCGTAGGTGGTGCCCATCCTCAGCTTTGCATAGTCGCGCTCTTTCTAAAATATTTTCCATGAATTTTTTCAAGATTTCAGGAGGTATCGCTAAAATTTCTTCTCGAATATTATTTTTTAGTTGGAGTATGGTCTGGAGTATGTGTATAGCATATGAATAAGGCACAGACCATACCCCAACTAAACAATAATATTCGAGAAGAAATTCGAGCGATACCTCCAGAAATCTTGAAAAAATAATGAAAACGTTTAGAAAGAGCGCAATTTGCGAAGCTGGGAATGAGCACCAATTACGCGATGTTATTTTTCACGTTTAAATTAACAAAATTCCCCATTTATGAAGTGTACTACAAAAGAAAAGAAATTCGATTCATTCAAAAATAAAGGAATTATGGACTATTCAAACCCCTTCGTTTCTTTTGCGCCACCCTGTATGTGTGTTTTTGAACTTTGATAGCTCTCTGACATAGCTGTTATTCTTCGACGCGTGCATACATATTAACCATTTTACAATGGAGCCTGACACGATTGAACAACGCGTTGGAGATCCTAAAATTTAATATTAAAATGCATGTTTCATTTATCAAATTTGCTTCTTCCGTTATTTATATATTTAGCTTACAACCTTCTGCCGTTATATAGCTGTAACTTTTGAATGAAATGATTAATTTTGCTGGAATTATAATAAGTAGGAGTCTACTCCTCACAAATGGCCACCAATAAGACAAGTTAGACTAAACTAGCTTCTTCCATTATAGAAATGTTTTGCTAATAAAATTCTGCCGTTATATTGCTGTAACTTTTGAATAAAATTGATGGATTTGGCTGAAATTTAATATGAGCCTTGTCCTTACCAACTCCCACCAATTTGACAAGTTTCACCCTTATAGCTTCTTGCATTGCCGATTTCTTTTCAAAAATTAGTTAGTTTTACTTTACCGTTAAATATCTTAAGACGCGTACACGTGATTTTATGTAACTTTTTACCCTATGCTTAGAAGATCAAAAGGAATGTGTAGGCAAAAATTTAGCTTATTATCTTACATTCCGAGCATTTGAATCCTTATTTTCCTCGACAACATACATATTAACCATTTTAAAATGGTGCCTGACACCTGATTGAACAACGCGTGGAAATTCCTAAAATTTACAATTAAAATGCATATTTCATTTGCCAAATTTGCCAACGGAGCTGCGAGATATTTCCACGACCGGCATAATGGCCCAAGCGAGTAAGTAATTCAACGAATGATCGCGAACTTAGAAGAAATTGATTCGATTGCTGAATGAGCAATGTCTTGCGACGCCGAAACACGAGATCAATCGAAGACTCCAACCTTTTCATTCCTATTAGTTATAACGGTACTTTTCTCTAACAACTAAAGACACTTTCCCTACATCAGTTATATAATCTATCGGCACAAAACTACGAAGATTTTCGCACATTAACTGATTGGGTTCCGGAATAGCTGGAAAAGGATCCGATCTTCAGCGAATAACCCGTTTTTTATTAAAATGGCGCCCTAAACTAAGAAAACTGTCCCGTTTGGGGCGAGAGCAATTCAATCCTTTGCTTACTGATCAATTTACTACCTGGTGTGGATTTTGGGCACGTGGTATTATTGGGTCATATACGTCTAAAATCGGCCTAAGAGGAGTTGCGCCGATGTTATCAGAGCCCTTAAGGAGAATTTATTCGTCCTCAGATCCATCTCGTGGAGTTGAGGAAACGTATTATTTTCCCGATATTCTTCGAAGATATGTCGGATTTATCAAGGCAGAAAGCACTGCCCAATTCTTGATGCCTGATTCCTGCTAGGGCCGAGCATTTGCACAAAGAAATGGATCAGAGTCTCCTTCTCCTTCTCATTCCAGCAGCTGCGGCAATATATGTAGTAGTCTCCGATCACTCCCACTGGCCAATGCCCCGTCATAGCCGCTGCAACTCTTGCGATATCCGCACGAGTTCGTATGATGGTCATAGTTTTCCAGACGTGGCACACGTTGTCAGTGCGCCCCTCTTTCGCTAGCCCATGTCATGAAATGTATGTGAGTTTCCCTCTTTACGACACTAAAGGGTGGGTAGACGGTCAACGCGTAAGACTCGTAAAGTTAGGAGCCCTGTCCCGCCATCACTTTAGCTTGAAATACAATTGCATTATCTGGGAGGCGAAAGGATATTGATGCTCTATAACACTGGAGGCCTTACAACAACTGGCAATTAAATTGATTGATGCATTAACTTAAAATGGTCTTCTCTCTCATTAACCCCTAGTGTGGCATAGCGCGTCAATTATTCCATGTGGCTTAGCTGACGTTTCGTTGGTATAAACCAGTTTTGGACGATGCACGTTGCCAGTATGCACCTCCTGCTCCCATTTAGCCGCCTACCTGCGACAAATCGGGAGATGTTGTGGCTTATGAGTATGCCCCGTACCACAGGGGGGGGGGGGGGGGGGAGAGACAACACAAACATCCATGGCGAACGAACGGCGTGAACAGGACTTGAATCCGTAACGCCCGTAGTCAGACATGAGACTGACGCCTCTACTGGCCGTCCCTAAAATGCTCTTAGATCTTCAGAAAAAATCCCCGCACCGACTCCACAATCCATTTTAGAGCCATCAGTGAATATTTTACAGTCGTACCTCCCTGTCATCTTTCCCTCACTTCATTCCACTTACCACGATGGGAGCCTGGTTGCGAGGTACTTGTCAAAGTCTACTTTGATGACGATATAATCTGTAGGCAACATGTCTCTTACTCCGGCAGGTAAAGAGTCCAGTCTACTACTGTGCTGTGTCCCTAAGGTTTGGAAGTTCAACATCCAGATGCCGTTAGTCTGACACCGCTGCACGCAGCGTTGAATTCTATTTGTAGGTCTAAAGGGAGTAGACCTAGGATAATATTTAGTGCGTCCGCTGGACATGAATGGTCCTACGTAGAGCTGGCTACCATACCAGTGAAGATATATTCCTCAGAAAACCCCAGACTAGGAGCTGATTTTTATATTTTGGAAAAAAAAAACAATGTACTTTTAAAAGTAAAAGTTATTTATCTGAGGGACACGTACTCTAGGATTTATTAAGTTATGTTTAAATCCCCCTCCCGCAGTCTATAAAAAAAATAGCTTTCACCACTATCTATGTAACTGTATTCTCCACGGACATCTTCCTTATCTCAAAAAAACGTTGATTAAGCTATCAACTCGTATTAAAGATCCGGAAAAAGTGCCGCTAACCTTTTTTATTGAACTGCTTTAAGATCTTTCATTTTGTCCCAGAAAATTTTTCTCTAGAGTCAACCGTTTTCTAAATATAAAAAAAAACTTTTTTTAGTGGCTATAACTCAAATTTATTTTACAGGTGGTCGTAACTCCTGTCAACATCCGGTGAAAGATAGTGATGGAAAGCTACTTATCTTGGAAGAAGATCAAATGAGGCGATGGAAAGAACACTTCGCCGCGATCTTGAACCGTGTAACCTCTGGTGAAGTTCCCCCTCATATAGATAATTTAGCTAACCATCAAAATGTGCTTATACGGTCCACTGCCCCGACTAAAGAGGAAATAGTCACTGCAATTATTGCACTAAAACGAGGAAAGGCCGCCGGACTTGACGGCATCCCTGCCGAACTTTATCAAGCAGCGCCAAGCATAACTGCCGATTTGCTGCACCCACTTGTTGATAAAGCGTGGAATACAGAGACCTTTCCCACGGAGTGGAAGGAAGGTTTGATCATCAAACTTCCAAAGAAGGGTAGCCTCACAGACTGTAATAATTGGAGAGGCATTTGTGTGCTTCCTGCCGTTGCCAAGATAATAGCTAAAATCGTCCTGGAAAGACTAAAGGCCCACTTAGAAAGCACAATTGATGAAGAGCAGGCTGGCTTTCGATCCGGATTCTCCTGTGTCGATCACATTAACACCTTGCGAATCATCATCGAGCAATGCGCTGAATACGATTCTCCGCTTCACTTGCTTTTTATCGATTTCGAAAAGGCTTTCGATAGTGTGAACCGGGATTCTATATGGGCGGCCTTGCGCAGGAGAGGCATCCCTGAGAAGCTTGTGGCTATTATTAAGGCAACCTATGACGGCGCGAAATGTCGCGTTCTGCATAAAGGTAAGGTGTCGGGGGACTTTGAGATTCGCAGTGGAGTTCGGCAGGGGTGCATCCTCTCACCGATCCTATTCCTCATTGTGATCGGCGATGTGTTGCATGCAGCCCTATCCGGACTCGACAGAGGAATTCAATGGACTTTGACATCTTATCTACAACATCTTGACTACGCTGACGACATATGCCTACTCTCCCACAAAATCATGGATCTGTCCGCAATGGCGTTAGATCTCGAGAGCGAGGCAAGCAAGGTTGGGCTAAAGATTAATACCAACAAGACCAAGGTTCTTATCCCGCCGTTGCGAAAAATAAATCCGACACCTATTGCCATCAATATTAATGGGCAGCCTGTGGAGAAGGTGGACAACTTCGTCTACCTGGGTAGCATGGTTGCCGAAAATGGTGGTACGGAGCAGGACATCGCTCGTCGTATCAACCAGGCTAAACGCGCATACGGCATGCTGTCCAAAATCTGGCAGGGCAGTTATCTCAGCATTAAAACCAAGCTGGGCCTGTTTCGCTCCCTGGTACTATCAGTGCTTTTGTATGGGAGCAGTACATGGAAAGTTTCCGTATGAGTTACCAGAAAGCTGCAAGTTTTCGTCAACTCATGTCTTCGTCGAATTTTAAGAATTTTCTGGCCCGAAACAATATCAAATGAAGAGCTAAGTCGGCGTACGGGTCAGATGCCAATCGACGAATTGATACGCAGGCGAAAATGGCAGTGGATAGGTCACACATTGCGGAAGAGTGATAACTGCATTGCTATGCATGCCATGAAATGGAACCCCATTTCCAACCAAGGCCGACCAAGAGGGGGTCCTCGAATCACATGGCGTCGATCTGTGGCAAAGGAGTGTCAGGTACTGGGTAAGTCTTTTGGGGAGTTGCGCCCCATTGCCCAGAACAGAGTACGATGGCGCGCAGGAGTAGTTGACGCGCTATGCCCCGCTAGGGGTTAAGGCAAAGTAGTATAACTCAAATTCCACAAAAAAAGGGAGGAAACCTCAGATTTGTAATCAGCACCCAAAAATAACATAAATAGAAAGAAAAAACAGAACTGCACCCCAATTTGCTTTAGGAAAACTACCTGATGTATAGACTATGTCCGAAAAACTTGAGAGAAAGAAGAATAATCTCATAATTTTAGTAAAAAATAATAAATTCAAAGCAAATTGCTTTTCGCAGCCCCACTTCCATAAACTTTTCTAGAAAAAAGAAATTATAATTTTTCATTTGAAATACAACCCTTACCGGTACTTGCTAAAATACAACAATTCTTCCCGAAATTTACCAAAGGAAGCTACAAAATTTATAAAGGCTGAATTTCCTGTTCCTCCCTCTCATTTCCGTCAGTTCTACAATATTATGGCATCGCCCAAATTCGTTCGAAAATTCCGGACCTGCGAGCGACGCAACGTCAAGGTTTTCCTTGACGTTGCGTCGCTCGCCTTGAAAACGGGAACAAGCACTTTCAAAGATTTACTGGAAAATTGTCATAATGTAAACATTTCTTTTAATATCCAAACAACAACTTCGTGCTGTGGCAACACATTAAATATTTAAGAGATGGATACGGAAAAAGATCTCTTCCTCGTAAACAGCGAGCAAGCCCTTCTCTCGACTAAAGTAAACAGACTATATGGAAAAGTAACAAAAGTAAAAGTAAATAAGTAAATTCTACACTTTTAATCAGCAAGGATGATATGCTAACGAGATTCGATTGCCTCTAAATTTAGAATAATTTCGAAGAATATGTGCCAGTGGCAGATGGCGGCGCTTCAAATCTAATGGAAAGAATAGAATTAAGCGTATAAAATGTAAATCCGCTATTTCACGACAACCGCATAAAATCAACTTTACAATCCGCCAAAGAATATGAAAATGAAATGGAAGACGGTTGAGATTTATGCATATCGATCAATTTAGTATTGGAATGGAGTAGTGCAAATCAATTTTTATTGAAATGTAAATTGATTTGAAAGCAGATGATGCGATCATAGGATTTTTTTTATGTATGTATATGGGGTAGGTGGCAAAATTGTTTAGTTAGTAAAGCTAAGATTCCACTAGACTCGTATGTGCAATGCACATACCTAATGCTCAAAAAGTATGCATTATCACATTTAGTGGAATCGCCGAAATTCTATGCTCAGAAATCTATAGTATGCTCATGTTGCATATGTACGAGTACATCACAGATCATACAAAAGTATGTACGTTGCCCACATAATGGAATCACTCTAAATATCAGTTTAGCATACCGTATGTGCAGCTATGCTCAACTCTGCACATACAAAATTGCATGCTCATACAAGAAAAACTGCAGAGTGTACCATTTTGTACGTGCACATGCATTCTTTGCGTTCCTCTGTTCGTTCGAGCACTTCCCGTGGTCCGATTTTTAACGAATTTCGTATGTAGCTTCCTTGGAAGACCCTTAGCACAAGCCGGTGGCTGATTCGCGATTTTTGAAAAGAATTAGGCAAGCATCTTTGGTTTGAACACAACAGATTCAAACTAGAGCTACTCGCCTAAATTTGTTCAAAGATCGCTCATCCCGGCATTCCCTGTGGTTCGATTTCAACCATTTTTGATATGGGAATTTGATATAAGCACCACACCTTCTAGAAGTGGGTGTCAGGACAAAAGGACACTCTTGATCATGAAATGAAACAGAAACCAAATTTGATATATACGGAAATTTGTTGATTCGGGGCGATGAGGCCGATGCACTGGAGTACTTTTGAAGGCATTTTGAGTCCTTTGGTCAGTACAAAAGGACCTTTGTGAATGCGGCTGATGAGAGCAATAGCCTGAAACCTTAAGCTGAGGTTTAAGTAGGTGTGCGGCTTTGGGTAGATACGCAGGTTTCGAAAGAACAGAAGATCATTGCTGGGTAGGTCGACAAGTCTGGGAATGAATGCAGGTAGGTATGATTTAGGTCCTCTTTTGCCCTAACCCCTAGTGGGGCATCGCGCGCCTTTATCGTCTTCACCACTTCTACAGAAATCATTGTAGGGAATTGTGACGAGGCCGCCTGGCATGATCTCCAATAAGACAGTGTCCCACGTCTGAACTAATGTGCTGTCTTTTCAGGGATACAAGATAAGACGAGCGAATTAAATAAAGCCTAACCCACAAAGGTCTAGTTGCATGACATGTGTTACCATTAATCCATCTCTCTTGCGTTGCGAATAGCCACAGACTTTAAAGTTACCATACATGCCACAATGGGCATCTGAATACTATTATGTTGCTGCAGTACTTCGCATATGGTCTCCTGTCTAGCAAGTTCATCTGCCTTGCAGTCACCGCCAAACCCACTGTGGCCTGAAATCCAGAACAAGGAGGTATTGAAATAATTCCCCAGTACGATGAGGGACGAGCGGATTCAGAGGAATTTATCGCGGTTTGGCTACCCGTGTACATTGTGATATTTCTATTGACGATGGCGTGCTGCCCTAGCCAGCCAGTTAAAGCTTCCAAAATCGCAATAGCTTAACTTCCGCCTGGGAAACAGTACAGTGGTCGGGTAGACGGAACGACAGGCGTATGTCCAGTTAATCGAAGTAAACCACCGCTCCTACCCCGTTCGTCTTGGAAACATCCGATGTAGGATTGCAGAGTGGCCAGTGACTGATGAGAACCAATGACTTGATTTTCGAAAGCGGATGGCCGTGTTTGCAGCAATCTGCTCTCCAAAAATATCGAGAGGAAGCAGTTTAAGAAACATGTCCAAGGCAGCAGATGGAGTGGTCTCAGGGCTCCAGTAATGAACACAGTGGCTAGTCTTTGAACTTTACCCAGCAAGTTGAATTAGGTCGCTACCCTGAGGGCCTTTCAACAGACTATAATTCCTTGTGTGAGTATTGGCTGCACAACAGACACGTAAAGCCAGTAAAGGACTTTAGGTTGCAGGCCCCAGCTGCTGCCTGTTTGTTGCTTTCTTACAGGATTACAGGGCAATTATAGCCCGAAATCTAACACAGTGGCGCCTAAGAGTAGTTGACGCGTTATGCCAAACTGGGTGTTAAGGTGAATTTGTGAAGTCTGTTTGACTGCATAATTGAGGTGCTTCTATCCAACCTTCAATTGGTAGTGGGTTGAATAGTTTAAATTTGGGTTTCCTATCCGGCCCGCTGAGCCTAAAATTCCAACGATCTGGCCGGCAACCTTTTAGTTTCCGGGGCCCCGGCTGGGGGAATCACTTTTCACTCGGATTTTTGTCACTTTTCACTCGCGTCACTCTAAAAGTCAAGAATTTGCAAAAAAAAAAAAATTTTTTAATTTATATTTTTAATTTTTGTTTTAAGTTTTAATTTTTTTTTCATAATTTATACTGAGTGTTTGGAATATTGGAGGCATGTAAAATTGAAAT
Source organism: Chloromyia formosa (assembly GCA_964017055.1). Lineage (NCBI taxonomy): Eukaryota > Metazoa > Arthropoda > Insecta > Diptera > Stratiomyidae > Chloromyia > Chloromyia formosa. Next base: position 145,242,750 of record OZ024815.1, on the reverse strand, counting down.
ATTCGCAAATCCCCTTGCGTGGGCTCCGCTCGCTACGCTCGCTCCGCGCTTAAGGGATCGCAACCCTCAGTATCGCACAAACATGAACGCTCGCTTCGCTCGCTCTGCGTGCAACAGCGTTTTGATCAGTTTTAAACACACCAAACACTCAGTATAAATCATTAGAACAAGAAAATAAAAAAAAACTTAAAAAATTAAGATTAAAAATAAAAAAGAAAAATAAAAAAAATTAAAAATTAAAAAAAAAAAATTTTTTTCCAAATTTGAGAGTCTTAGGGTGACGCGAGTGATAAGTGACAAAAAATCCGAGTGAAAAACGATTTTTTCACCCCGGGCCCCGGAAACTAAAAATACCCCAACATTTGGGATGATATCATATTTTTAAGGGTGTTTTTTTTTTGCATAATTAGTGACAAAAAAATGGTGAAAATTGAAATTTTTTTTTGTCAACACCCGCAAAATTTTTATTTTACATTATTTTCAATTGCATTGAGGTTCATATTCTTAGAAAATAAGTTTATAATGTAAAACTAGAACCTATCTGATTTCGGATAAAAATTGAAATCGCTACACGTCCCACAATTGGAGAACTCTAGTTACGGCCTTCAGCGAGCAACAGTGCCTAACTTTCTTATTTTTGACTTAAATTTTTCAAAAAACTTCACATAAGTTACGTGAAATATGTATGAGTAAAATGATGTCAAAATTTGATTGAATTCTAATTAATTCTTCCCACCAAAAAAAAAAAATCCTAAAAAATCGGCGAAAAACAGCCTCCTAACGTGGTTTCCCGCCTTAAGAGAGCCTAATTTGCATGAAAACATACAAAAAAAAAGTTCAGAACTTAAAAATGTGTCCGCTTGTAAAAGGTACCCGGTTATGGGAGGGGAGCGTACACTGTATACTGTTAGATCTAACCCCTAGTGGACCAAACACGCGTCAACTACTCCTCCTAGGCAGTTACGTGGACATTTCATTAGCAAATATGTAACTGGCTTCGGACAATAGATGTTACTAGTATACACCTCCTGCCCAGATGCCCTCAGATGCATTTCTTTGGCAGGTCGGGAAAGGCTGTGGCTTACTCATACGCCCCATACCATACCCCATCACAAACAACCATGGCCACAGCGGGATTCGCATCCGCGAAACCGGTGATGAAAGATCAGACTGATATGACGCCTCAAACCACTGAGTTACCGGCTCTTCTGCTCATATCAGAAAGACGTAATTATTTCCGCTACAAAAAAAAAATAGTTTCATATTTTCTTAACAAGTTTGTATCTTGCACTCTATCTAAAGTCTAAGCGATGGAACATTCTGCCAACTACGTACAATATTCGATCTAATGTCAAACATTCAAATGAATGGAAATTGACTAACACCCAGTCAATTTCTGTTCCATAAGTTGTTTTTATTAACATTTCCCGTAACGGCCTTCGGTCCCAAGTGAAGCCGGTAATTTCATGTCCAACAATTCTACATTCGATTCACCTTCCACATTTCATTAACAATTCACTACTCTAACTACTTTGCAGACCAAAAATAGAAATCATCCGGAACACTTAGCATCAAAAATTAAAACGGCAAATATCCAAGGAGCTTCATAAATCCATCGAATTGGGGTCGACTTCTCCTCCCTTAAGGCTGTGCTGGGAGCCCTGATAGAAAGGAGGACACGCTTTAACAAAAACAACTTGAGAAAAACACAAGAAAAAAAAAACAATAAAAACATCACAAACACTGAACAAATTTCGCACCTGATTCTCTTCAGTTCAACAGGTCGTTGGTGGTCACTTGGTTAACTTTTAATTTCATCCCTCATTCATATTCAGGGTAAACAGAAACCACATAAAAAACACATGGTGAGTAGGGGTAGGCGTAAAAAGGACAAATACGTATTTCGGAAATATTATGTCAAACAATAGGCGCGAAAAAACACCGTTCACTGAACACTCAACCGAAATCAGGAAATCAGCGAATCACTTGAGAGCGCACAGTAAATCACTCACGAATCAGGCGTTTGAAATTCAATCAAAAGATTGCCGGGTCCGGGCGTCGCAATCCAATCAACCAACACGATGTCGATGGATAAGCACGCGTTCAACACGCTGATAACGGCAATTGCCGTGGGAATATTAATATGTACACCGTTTCGTCGTCCTTCTTCCGATAACACACAGCATTGAGAACAGAAAACACTCCGAGTGAGCTCAAGTCGTTGGTTCTAGACGGCGAAGACTACGCGCGACGACTTAAGACAAGAACGAGTTGCGGAGAATCTCTAGCGGCGTCACTCGCACATAACCTTCCCTCCCACAACGCGAAAGCAAGACTGGATGGTGTTCGCTTGGATTTGATTTCGGATTCATTGCTAGCGAGCGAGACTTGATGTTGCCCCACGTCTCCATGGTACTACGATGCGGCGAGTTGTCGACAAATGTTGCTTGGAGCCATAGCAGACAACAAGAAGCAACAACGCAACAAAACAGAGCGAGTACAATGCAGAGCATGGAGCACAACAACGCTGGAGTGGAGACGCTCATAGATACAAGATACTTGAATGTTTGGAGTTGGATACCATGTCGGCCGCCAGTTAAAATCTCCGTTGGAAAAAAAAGGTGAGTTTGTGACGATATATTAATGTTTCAAGCAGCATACTAACAAATAGTTTTAGCTATTCACTTACCTTTGTTGCTTGTTGCACTGCAACAGTCCTGCTGAATATTTTCTTGTTTTGAAACATTTTCGCCGATGTTGCCGATGCATGCTCTGGAACTCATTCATCAGCTGTGAAATTGGGCGAAGAGATTCGAAATTGCTTCCTTCTCTGTCGGCGAAAATGTATGCGAGGAGGTTATGGGTGAAAATACAGAATGACCGGCTTTTAGTGCAACCCCCGGAAGGATATGTCTATGGGTATATATGTACATAGTCGTATTTATCATTTTGTTTTTTTCTCAGTGGTGGCGTCTTACGTGCATATGCAGGTGTTAAGTGTGGAGCAAAAGTTTGTTTTCAGTGATTTTGTCGCGTAGAAACAGTAATGAGAAGGCTGATCAAAGGTATGTATCTTTTTTACATCTGAGCATATATGTATGTAGCTTGCTGTCAAATTTGTCATGGCTCATGAAAAATTGGGCTCTGCGTTTGTTCATACACGGTGTCCAGAAATTGCCGCACACGGTGTAATGGACGGTCTAGTGGGCATCCGGAGATCCCCGTGGAGACGGAGCCTAAGGTTGCATGTTGACCGTGAACGCCGGGCCGTGCCATCTGGCGAAGAAAAAGGCCCCTCAACGAGCTAAGCAGCGGCCTAGTATGCTTGCTTGCTCGTTGCCCCTGTATTTTACGTATTACTAAAATTCATAGGCCTGGGGAAGACAACACAAACAAAACAAAGGAGGTAAAAATGGGGAATACAAAAAAGTGAAGCGTTAAGGATGGAATGGTTGGCGGACGGATCAGACGCCCACGCGATCGCACCTGGTTCCGGGTGTAATGGGACTCGCGGCCGACAACCATTGTAAAGGGGAAAAATTCATCATCATCATCGTGGCGCGACAGCCCGACGTCGGGCCTTGGCCGCCTGGATCATTGTCCTCCAATTATCTCGGTCACGTAACCGCGTCCTCCAATTTTGGGAGCCCAGCAGCTGCGCGGCGTCCACACCTACTGAGCTCTCCCAACGAGATCTCGGTCGTCCTCGCAGTCTCTCTCCGTCGACTCGTTCTGCATTCATTACTCTCTTAGGCATGCGATCATCGTCCATTCTTTGTACAGGCCCTGCCCATTGAAGTCGTTGTAGTTTGACGATTTTCGAGACTTGCAGCTCATCGTACATTTCATACAACTCATGGTTGTACCGGATGCGCCATCCATCTCGATCGCAAACAGCCCCGAAAATTCGCCGTAGAACCTTACGTTCGAAAGTGTCTAGCATGTTTTCGGAGGCTTGAGCTAGGGTCCATGCTTCGCAGCCATAGCATAGCACTGGTTGTATAATGGTTTTGTACACGCGGAGCTTCGTGTTTCTGTGCACATGCTTCGATTTCATTATGGGGAGAACCGAGAAAAAAGTCTTATTAGCTAACTGTATCCGTCGCTTAATTTCGTCAGTTTCGTTGGCGTCCCTTGACAGGTTGCAACCCAGGTAGATGAAGTTGTTCACGAACTCGATGTTGAGGTCCCCCACGTTGATGCTCGGTTGTGCAGGTGTCCTTGTCACCGATTGCATCATTATTTTAGTTTTACCCTCGTTAATACGTAATCCAACTTCCTTTGCAGCGGTGTCGAGCGTATGCAGAAGTTCTTCTGCGTCAGCCAATCTTCGGGACATGATGTTGATGTCGTCGGCGTACGCTGCTAATTGTGTCGACTTGATGAGTAGCGTCTTGCTGTTTCAAACCAGTGCATGTTTCAAATAGATCAGTAAGTCTATTCTGGATCCTGACTTGTGAGACGGAGTTGGTCATCGTCATCTATGTCAGTCGCACTAATTTTACTGGTATACCAAATTGCAGCATGATGTTGTACAGTACTCCACGATCGATACTGTCGTATGCCTGCTTGAAGTCGACAAAGATTTGGTATACGTTTACGTTGTATTCCCAGCATCTCTGGAGTATCAGTTTGACTGAGAAGAGCTGATCGGTTGTGGAGCGACCAGGTCTGAAACCGCTTTGATATTCGCCAATGACTCGTTCTGCGTACGGTTTTATTCTATTTTCCAGAATTTTCGTCAAAATTTTATAGGACGTACAAACCAGTGAGATGCCCCTGTAATTCTCACACCGCAGTTTATCTCCCTTTTTATGAATTGGACAGATGATGCTTCTGCGCCAATCGTCTGGGATCTCCTCGTTCTCCCACACTCGCAGGAGCAATTGATGTATGGCATCAACTAGACTCGTTCCACCGAATCTTAGCAGTTCAGCTGGAATCTCGTCAGCGCCCGGCGCTTTATTTCGTTTTAGTGACCGCAACGCGAGATCAACTTCCTCTACTGTCGGGGGTTGAATGGGTGGGCCTAGATCAACAATATCGTCGAGAGCTTCCTGTGTGGGGATGTTAGATGGTCGGTTTAGAAGCTCTTCAAAATAAGAGGCCCATCGTTTGTTAATACCATCGGTGTCGCTGATGATGTTTCCATCCTTGTCCTTACAAAGGCTAGTCCTGGGTTGGTAGCCGTTCTTAATTGTATTTACTAGTTTGTACGCTTGTCTGGTGTTCCTATTAGCTAAGTTTTCGTTTATATTCAGCAACTGCTCGTCAAAGTATTTACGTTTCTTACGTCTAATTATTCTATTCGATATTCGCCGTAGCTCGTCATATTTTTCTCTTCTGGCTTTGGTTCCTCGTTGAATCCATTGTCTGTAGGCCTCGTTTTTCGCGTCAAGTGAATTTTTGCATTCTTCGTCGAACCAGTCATTTCGCGCTCGCCGGGCTTTATATCCCACGACCTTCTCTGCGACATCCTTGATGGTACCCTTGAGTTCTTCCCAGAACCCATGGACGCCTGTGTTGTTGATGTTGTGTAGCATAGGTGATAGTTTTTCCTCAAGGGCGGTAGTATACGCCACCGCTGTAGCATCACTCAAGAGCTTATCAACCGCAAAGATTTTGGGAGGGCTGATTTTTGACTGGTGCACTGAGGAAATTCTACATCTGTAGGTCGTCTTCACCAAGTGATGATCTGAGTCGCAGTTTGCTCCTCGATAGGAGCGGACATCCATGACACTAGACGCCCATCTCCTGCAAATGAGGACGTGGTCAATTTGGTTGACGGTATGTGCGTCTGGAGACTTCCAGGTCTGCTTGTGAATGCGTCGATGCGGGAAACACGTAGAGCTTACGACTAGATTCCTGCTGCAGGCGAAGTCGATAAGTCGCTGGCCGTTATCGTTACATTCTTCATGGAGGCTGTGGCCTCCAGAGGTCCCCCGGTGCCAACTTTCATTCCCGACTTTCGCGTTAAAGTCTCCCAGCAGCAATTTGACGTCGTTTGTTGGAAGTGAGTCGAAGAGAGTTTCAAGGCGGGCGTTGAACTCGTCTTTTACTGCGTCTTCTTTAACTTCAGTGGGAGCATGCACATTGATGAGCCAGAGATTGAAGAATCGAGTCTTGATGCGAATCGCGCACAGCCGTTCATTTATGGGTTTGAAGTCAGTAATATGCGGTTTGAGGGGATTGTTCACTATAAATGCTACTCCAAACTCCTTGCGGCCCGATGGTTTGCCACTTGTAAAAATTGTGTGCGATTTCTTGTCATTAATCTCGCTGCCAAGCCAATTTGTTTCCTGGACTGCAGTAATGCTCAGTTTGTACTTTTCGACCTGTTGAAGGAGGGCCTTCTCGGCCCCCGGTTTGTTCAGGGAGCGTACATTCCAGGATCCGAAAGAATAAGCCTTTATTCGTTTGCGTGGTCGTCGTTGTTGATCCGTCCAATCCGAGGCTTTTGTTCCAGGTTTCTTGACATGGAGTGGTTTTTACAAGGACGAGTTGTCAACACGTCGCTTAACCCCATTCAGGGGATGGCCTCGGAGATAGCTGCTTCAGATGGTTTAATAAACGTGCTGGAGCCCACACAACTATGTAGCAGGTCCAACTACGCAAGTCATTCCATCCTACTAGACCTGAGACGCTTAGGTGTTCGTCAGCCATTCAGGCTACAGCTATCTGCCTTTTCCAAACTGTCTTATCGCTAAGACATTGGCCGTCAGCGAATTGATACACTGCCGTTACCAGGGGGCGCCCACGCGGAGGACTATGGAAAAGGTCTTTGCCCCCCAAAGGGGAAAAATTAGCTAAGCAAAAAAAAAAATACTACATTTCCCAATTATTCAGATGGTCAACAGGTTACAAAGAATTCTGTTATGAGGAGAATATTAAAAAAGGGCTCAAAGTTTTTTCGACTTCACAGTCATTCTGCCGCGGGGTCCAAGGTGGCTCCATCTCTTAAAATGAATGTATGGGGACTACCAACTGTCATACCAAACGGCATTTATCTATCATATTTTGCAAGGTTAAATCGCTTACTGTCCCAACTAATAGCGCTGCGAGCGCCATAACTTAAGGTACTCGGGAAAGGAAAGACAATTTTTCAGTTTAAAGTTACACTTTAAATTAAATCTGAAACTATAGGAACACCCAGCGCGCCACTGAATTTTTCATCTCCCTATCAAATCCACCTCCAAATCCACTTGAATCCAGCTTCAATATAGCCCCAAGCAGTTAGAGAGGTGTCTCACATATTTACAGTTTATCATCATAAAGCAGCCAGCCGGCATCCAATTCCAACACATGCAGCTAGTCCACCAGCTGACGAGAATCTTTGAGAGAGTCTGGAACCAGGCAACCAGGAATATATTTTAGCAAGAGTAATATTTACGAACCCTATTGAATTGTAGCTTTCCGTAAAGCTCCCAGCATACCATCCCAGTTTCTGCCACGGGTGGAGATGGAGATGTAATGAGATGGATTCTAGTCTAGCTTCTAGTCTGGCTGGCTGCGAATTGTGTTAAATCACTGTGGTTCGTACTTCGTATCTCTGAAATTCCAACAAATTTGTTTGAGCATGTCAGGCTTCAGGTAACATCCTCCACTTTCTCACGGACTAACTTTTTCACCCTCTTCCGCGTAGACAATTAGAGTAGTCTGGGCTGGACTATCTAGCGGATTAAAATGGATAAGGATGGGAAAGTGACGTTGCGTTGGGAGAATATATGGTACACTGGTCGAATAAAACTGCAGATATCAGAAAATTGTCGTTTTTATGTTGGAATACTAGTTGAATTTCTAGTAACATGTACTCGTTTGTGGTCGAAATGATTGGGTTGCGACCCTGCAATGCAAACCATGTAAATGTAAACAATTTGGCAAACATTTACTAGCGTTCATTTTATGCTGTAAATTTTGCTGCATGCTATTGGCGATGGGCTAATGACCTGGTCTCAGAATAAATTGTAAAGAGAGCTGAGAGTCAGCCCGGCCGATACGAATGGCTACGGAGATTTATTACACGCCATTGTGTCTCGACTATTTACATTTATTTCATTCAGAAACATGTTCTCTACTTAAACTTGACCGAGGCAAATTACTAAACTTAAATTCATAACAAAGGGACAGAAATAGTTTTCAAGCTGGAAACAAGTTCACAAGAGAAACAAATCAATGAAATGGTAACTAGTGACGGTCTGTGTGTCTGGCAATCAAATCATCCCACGGCAACATACCAAGTCAAGACTGTATGAAGCTTCGTTTAGCTAGCCCAGCTATTCTACAATAAATGAATAGACACAGAACAGTACCATTAAAGTACCCTCCTTGTTCTCGGGTACTGTCTGTCATCAGCACATGGACCAACAACTAACTTTTCAACTCGAATTTCAAATATGAACGTTCGTACACTTTTTCGCATAAGAGCTAGAATCTAGTCTAGAACTAGAGCATCTGAGAGCGAAAGATATAAACGACACAAAAAAGTAATCTTACACAGGAGCGTATATGAAGATACTCGTGCATACCTACTCTTATAGAGGATGTAGTCACTAGTGGAGGGTTGCATAAGTTTGCAGTAGTTGCAATCTAGCCGGAACATGAGAAGAGTCTAAATACATATTTGCATGTTGGATGATGGCTTTTAATGTAAACGGGAAAGCGTTGGAAATGTGTTACCATTACTTCCCAGCATGTTTTATGTTTAAATTCAATTGTCGCTAATCCATGGCTAAAAGCATCCCAAAAGAGATTTGTTAGCCCGCCAATTGACGTTCCGGTATACCGAAGAGGTATACTTGCACAGGTATACCGGAGTGGAGGGGACGACCGCTAGCTCAGTGCGTAAAGACGTCAGTCTCTTATCTGACACTACGGTCGTTACAGGTTCAAGTACCGTCCGCGGCGTTCGTGGCCATGGATGTTTGTGTTATACACCCCTGTGGTGCGGGGCGTAATAATAAGCCACAAATCTCCCGATTTGGGAATGAACCCGGTTTCTACCAACGAAACGTTAGCTAAGCCACATGGAACATTTGACGCGCTATTTCCCACTAGGAGTTAGGGCATTGAGTATGTTGTCACGCCTGGGACAATACCATATACCTGCACAGGCGTCCAGAGCTACACAGGCGACCGCAGAGGTATACCTCTCCGGTATACCGGAACGTATCTGGTCGGCCTTTAGATGGACGCAAACCGTTTTTGTTTTAGTGCTAGACTAGTGCAACATTTGGACTCACTCCTAGAAATCTAGTGATGAGAATATAATGCTAGCTTCATCACTTTAGAGTGATGAAGGGAGCGTACCCCGCTCTAATCGGAGATCGTGCCATTAGCATTAGCAACGCCTAGTTAAACATTAGCCCGATTCGTACAAAGATGGAGAATTAATTGAACGGGCAGAATGAGTGCCGAGCGAATTGAAACAGCTACCATACAGACAGATAATTTGCCACGTGGTGGCGAAGTGCGGGATCGGTATAGAAAGGTATAGGGGCGAATTGACGAAAGACAATTTGACGTTCAGCCAACTCACTTTCAACTCTGATCCAAATGCGATCTAATACGAGACCTGGATCAAAGGCCGCTCTTATCTGGGCTCGATCAAAGAGTTTAACACTCAGTTTACGAAAGTGGAAACATCAATCTAAATCAGTCCTTATCGAGCAGTATCCTCAACCTTTTATGAAACGTAACAACATTCAAAAAAATCCTCAGCATTTTTTTCCCAACGGTAATACCCATTCTGACGGATATATTAAACGCTTCTAGAACACTTAGGAAAGCTAGGCTCTGTGTGTAAATGCTTTCGGGATGGCGTGTGAGTGAAAAGTGACGATAATGTTGATGAACGCTACTGAAAATTGCTTCAAAACTTTGCTGGCATAACTTTAAGCTGGGATTGTATTGCAGCTACCACGAGCATGTATCTGCATACTGCACATGCATGTGATGATTGAATGGTGTTTACCTTTTGATGACAAATTGAAATGTGACGCCACGGAAGTCAGAAAATTGATGCTCAGGCCTAGATGATGGACGACGACAAGAAGGATGAGACATTGCTGCAATTTTTTTCCGTTCTCTCGTTCTGTTGCTACCCGGCTTGTTTCCCTTTTGAAAATATTATTATATTTCAATATGACTAACGGAGCATGAATGTATTTTTTCCTTTTTTTTGTTTTGTTTCAACGATTCCCATAACAAACTTATGCCGACGCAAACGACGGTAAAATGAATGAATGAATAAATCTGATGTAGATGGTAATTGACGTTATTGTAGGAGAAGTTTTTTTTCGCTTCCGAGTCTCGAAAGGAAATTAAATTTAATTTGAAGAAGCAATGCCGTTTTACATTCTGGTCAAAGTATGGTTGATATGTGGATCGTGATCCGAGAGATATGGTGGAAAACGATGGGTCGGCGATGGCAGGAGTTTGGCGGAAGTTATTGTTGCAACCTCGTTATCCATTTTAAAATCATAGGGCGACCGCAGGGTAAAAGCTGGAAGACAACCGGAAAGCTGGGTCGAGTTTGGGGATTTTAGTTGCGAGAAATCTCTGTTCATACATTTTCACACAAAACGCGCAAACATATCATAGTAAAAGCAAAGCCGTGCCCGGAGTGGAAGTTAACTTTCAGGCGTAAAACAAGAAATGTGGTCGTAGCAGGCTTTCTAGAGCATAGCCTGGATAGTTGGAATCTGATTCTGAAGCGAAACGTGACCATGGAGCTTTCCTTCCCCATGGATAGTGTTAGGTTTTTTTTTACTTAAACCGTTGTGAATAAATTATTCAAACTATGAAGTATCACAAAGTTATATACAATAGTTTAGTAAAATTGTAGGCCGATAATGGATACGACAGTTGGATAATAGTGTAAAGTTAGGGTTTATATTCTATTCTATTCTCAACAGTTATTCCTTTAATATCTCGTAGCTGTTGAATAAGTTCAGTGGACGGTAGCATGGAGAAACAGTGTCGGCCTTTGTTGTTGACGTTTTGATATTCGACATGCCATTCGTTATCGCTTCCCGTTTTAACGAGATACTTCACATAAGGAAGAGGAAATGAACTATAGTAAGCCTGTTCACAAGATTCGTCCGCGGCATCCTTAGCAGCTGCGTCGGCAGCTTCATTCCCCGTGATATTGCAGTGTGCCCATTACCCATTAAAATTCGACTTGATTATTCCGCTGATTGATAGCATGCAGCGTTCTAGGGATGGAATGCACAATTGGCTGTGTATTACTGCGGTCTTCAATGGATTTAATTGATGACAAACTGTCAGTAAAAACTTGGACACTAGATACATGAGAGGTAGATATCCATTCAAGAGCTTTAAGGATAGCGTACAAGCATTTAAGATATGCTATCGTTTGCCGCTGAGCTGGATGAAGCATATCTTTCACTGGAGTGCGGCCCTCATACGTATATGTATGTATTTGTTTTGTATTGTACCAATGACATATTCTTATTTCTAAATGATGTTTGAAAATATATAAAAATCAAAATACATACTTTGAAGGTATCTAACTTCTAATATCCTCCTCAAAATCAACCTTATGTCTTTCAATCTGCCACGAGTCAAAACGCTTATGTCCCTATGTCTACGTAAGTCGTAACACAACTCCCAAATTCTTGTTCCATTCCGCTGCACATTGGGTCTTTTCGAAAATTCTGTTCAACCAGATTTCATTCGGCTCGGCTGTTTCGGGTCATTTCACATTTTGAATTATAAAACAGATTTCATTTTCCAACCGAACTGAAAAGGGAGTCGAAATACGAGTCGTAGTCGTCGCTATCGTCCTGAGGTCGTCCGCTGTCGGTACACCTATCCGGCCTGTAGGGTTGTTGGTGGGCTTTTACGAATCTATTCCACGTGAAATGTGCACAAAAGATTGCATCCGCCAACAACAATAAATGCAGTCGACCACAAAGTCAAGGTGTAATGTATCCCTTGGCATTTTGACTGGACTCGGGCACTCCCGACTAAAGACCGTCCGTACGCAATTATCGAAAGGACCCTGTGCGTCTATGTTGTTTTTGTATTATTTTTTTTCTCGGGCGTACTTCCACCGGTTCAGCACACATGTAATTTACACTGAACTCGAAAGACATTTTTCATTACTGTTAAAAGGATCAGGATAGGGTTGAATAATGGCGAGTGGATTACACATTACATTAAATTACAGAGGATGTTGTTTTGTTTTCGTGGGGACTCCTTTTGTTCGGTTTTCAGTTTACAATTATTTTTTTTTCCGGTTTGGTGTTCTCCCGTGAGCGTGTGCGTTTCAAAAGAAAAATACAAATTTGGGAGGTTCGCGCAATAGGCCCGTTCGGGAATTTATATATTGACAGGACTATGGTTATGTAATCAAATAACAAATTTTGTGGTTTTGTTTGGATTGGAAATGAGGTTTCTCTACGATTTTGATCATTGGTGGAATTAACATGCCGTAAAGTATTCTCGTATCTTTGATCTTTGGAATATTGCAAAATTGGCTTTGGGGATTATTTAAATTTTCGTTCTGATGTTTTTTCCGTTGGGTTTGTAGCGTATCGTTTGGGAAGCTATTGAGTAATAGGTAGAGAGTTTGTCATTTAAATTGAAAAAAAAGCAAATGGATTAGCGAATCAATTTGCGACAGTGGGAAATTGTTGGAAGAAAAATATTGTTTTATGTGATCATTTGTAACATGCTCGTAAATGTTTGCTTAGCAGAGGATTACTACTGTCAGATGTTTCGTGTAACTGTTTGAAATCAACTTTAAAGGATATTATTATTATTCAAATCGTTTTAGGATTACATTAAAATTCTTCCATACAAAATCAACTGGAGGGCCGCACCGCCGCGCCGGTGGCTCAGTGCTTTCAGGCGTCAGTCATGGTTCTTATGGATGCTTGGGTTGTCTTTCTCTGTGGTGGGGGGCGTAGGTACGCTGGTTAATGAGCAGAAGGTGCATGCTAGCAACATTTGTCGTCCGAAAACAGTTTATGCTAATGTCAGTTGCGCCGCATGGAACTTTCTTTATTTATGTTTTCAACGGTTAATGTATTAAAATAAATAACTGGCGCAACAGTCCAATTTGAACCATGGCCTCGAGATGAGTTAGCATCATCTCATTTTCTTGATCGTGACGGTATGTCTTGTGCAGAGGTGTGTGATCAGCAACACGCTCAACCGAGTTATTTACCCCATAAATGGGTACTCATTTAACAGCTGTGTGGGCTCATAGTCTGACACGTAGGTAAGTCCGCTTTTTCATCGAAAACTACCGCATTCAGTAGGAATCGAACCGGGGCTCAGTGCGTAGAGTAGAAGGCGAACATGCTAACTGTTGCGCTATCCGGACTACAATTAATGTATTGATAAACCTAATTCCTAACCAGTTTTTTTTTTGTTTTCAGGTTAGTATTATATGTTACAACTGTAAACCCCGGCAACACATAAACATTCGTTCTGTGGTAATATAATATACTAATAGCGCAATTGATACCACTGTTCATCCAAATAAGTTAATATAATTAACCTATCGTAATAGTCATTAAAATCACCTTCAAATTTTCATAAATATCCTAAGCACCGATTTCCGCGGCATCAGACGGAACTTTCGTCATTCAATACGATCCACGCGCGCAGAAAACCGTCGAAGAATCCGTTACGGAATGTGGGTTAATCGAGGTAATAGCCAAGCAATACTGTCGGTAGTCAATCAGCGAATTACTCTGTCAGTCACCTGATCATAGCGTTCACTTTTACGCTGTTACCCAATCAATTAAAAAGTGCAATTGGCCATAAATGTGCACATACCGAGAGTAGCTCCACCATGTACTCGTACACACGAGTATTCTACCTCCCATATTGCATACGCTACGTACGGATATTGAATTCAGTGCAATACTGCAATAAGAATCCTATGGAAACTGGAATTCGATTTTCTTGATGCACTTTTCAGGTATAATTTTTCTCAATCAACGCCCCATAATAAATTAACATTTTCAAGTTATTCAACTTTGCTACGATCGTAAATATCGGAAGTAAATAGCCCGGTCAGGTTGACAGGACTGCTTTGTTGATGCGTATGTGCGGCAATGTTCATGAAGAGGAAAAATCAAAATGATGGTCAATTGTTTAGCCTCATAAGATCGAACGTTTTTCTGCATCCCAATACGTTTGATTACATGAAGCGACGACTATTTGACGCAGAATGAATGCAATGTATTTTATTGTCGACTCGATTGGAAGCTGCAGACTCTCACTTCCGGGAAGGAATACTGATGGTGCAGAAACGCTGGACCAAGTGTGTTGAAGTCAAAGGAGATTATGTAGAAAAATAAAATCATTTCTGACTGAAAATCGCAGTCTTTCAATGTCAGGCCGAGAACTTATCACCTTACCCTCGTATAATAGGAGGAAGTGACTATGTACGATCGATCCTGCCCTTGGACCATCCTCAGTTGATGCCTTCTGATCAGAATAGTGAAATGAAATGCATATATAACTACATTATAACCACTTTAAGTTCACTATACTAAACCCATTGCGAGAAATAAATATAACAAAATTTTAAACGCTCTTTCAATGTGACTTTGCAAATATTCCTTTGCATGTATAAAATCACTTAGTACTCTGATCATCCGAACGAAGAATATTGTTAAAATGTCCAAGCCAATTTTATAGAGTTTCGGTAACTTGAATTTGTAATAAAATGTTCTAAATACCTTTATGCGAATCTCGTCTCGTCTCGTGGACATGATACTAATGCAAAATTCAATCCTAATATCGCTGCCTATGTTTACCTTAAATATGTGTCTGAGTGCATTAGATCTATAATCTTCTAAGTACCGCCAATATTAAAAGTGCACTTTGTGTTTAATGTTCCACAGTTGTTTATGCCGCAATCGTAAAAGAGAAAAGTATAAATGGTAAATCTCTATCAAAGTAAAACAGTGTAGCGATGCAGTTTGAATAAATTGAATTTTGACACAGAAAAATACAAGCATTGTTTAATGTAAAGTACACAGGTTCTGAATAAAAGTGGAAGAATGGAAATGCAGTCAAAATAATTTATACGGAGGTTGCCTTTTATATTTCGGGATTGGACAACCCTAGTGTTGTAATCTGACAACTGACAGCTCTATCGTAAAGTTTGACATTTTTGAGGTTATACGTACTCAGAACGTTTTGACATACGAGCGCTATTTGTGTTTTTTACAGTAACTTAAAAGATTAATCTCGGCCAAATAATGGAATTCAATCGTGAACATTTTCGTGCGATTATTTTTTACAACTTTCGACGTGGATTAACTCAGCAACAGTGCATGGATGAACTGAATTAAATTTTTGGCGATGAAGCTCCATCAAGGACCAGTGTTTAT
Source organism: Chloromyia formosa (assembly GCA_964017055.1). NCBI lineage: Eukaryota > Metazoa > Arthropoda > Insecta > Diptera > Stratiomyidae > Chloromyia > Chloromyia formosa. The sequence goes on along the minus strand of OZ024815.1, from coordinate 145,227,373 downwards.
CGATGGTATGGTGAATTCAATCGAGGTCGTAGTTCACTCCAAGACGAATTTCGTGAAGGTCGTCCAAAAGGTGAAGGTCGTCCGGAAACCATTGATGCTGTGCGCGAACTGATATTGCAAGATTGTCATGTGACCTATCGTGAGATTGAGACAACCTTAGGCATTAGTGGGACCAGCATACATTCAATATTGCATGAACATTTGACTGTCAAAAAAATTTGTTCGCGTTGGATCCCACACAATTTGTCAATCGCTCAAAAAAAGGCTCGTGTCGATTGGTCGAAAGAAATGCTCAAAAAATACGATCGCGGTGCTTCGAAACACGTCTATGACATCGTGACAGGTGATGAATCGTGGATTTACGCGTATGAGCCCGAAAGTAAACAGCAGTCGACTGTATGGGTGTTTCAAGATGAGCCAAACCCAACAAAAGTTGTTCGCGCACGAAACACTTCCAAGCAAATGGTCGCCTGTTTTTTCGGAAAAACTGGACATGTCGCAACCGTACCACTAGAAGAACGCAGAACAGTCAATTCTGAGTGGTACACAACCATTTGTTTGCCAGTTGTCTTCCAAGAAATCAGGAAAACCAACCGCCGAAGACGGATCACTCTTCACCACGACAATGCGAGCTCTCACACATCAGCTCAAACAACTGCATTTTTGAGCCCTCAAAACATAGATTTGATGGGTCATCCTCCGTATAGTCCTGACTTGGCACCGAATGACTTCTTTTTATTCCCGTAAGTAAAAAACAAACTGAGAGGTCAACGTTTTTCAACACCTGAAGAAGCGGCTGCTGCGTTCAGAATGCATGTTTTGGAGACACCTCAATCAGAGTGGCAAAAGTGCTTTGACAATTGGTTCAAACGCATGCAAAAGTGTATAGATCTTCATGGGGAATATTTCGAAAAACAATAAAGCGATTTTCAATGATTAATATTTGTTTTTGTTCTCTAATCCCGAAATATAAAAGGCAACCCTCGTATATATCTTCAATTCAAATTCTTCACTCATTGAGTAAACATTCGATACACCTCCATTTATATCCTCTTGCTGCAAATCTTGTAGGCTAGGATATAAAGAACTAAATCAAAAGAGCTAGACTGTGTAACGTCTATTAAAGGCTCCTTCCAATTGACAAAATCCATATATATAAGTCCCTGGCCTTGGTTTCACCCTACTTTGGCTTCAAAACGCTGATCAACTCTATTCTTTCTCTTCATAATTTTTGATCATAATCATTTTCTATTCCCCATTGCAATATAAAAATTTTCGCTCATCTGCTATTTAAATTATTTATGACCAAAAGTACAAACATTGAACTTAAACAATTTTGCAACCCTTTTAGATACAGATGTGCAACAAACGAATACTCCTTACAAATGTATTTTAAACACTTCAATTTATTCTGGTCAAAATAAATTTCAATCAAAACTCACCCCTTTTTGCATACTTTACTCGTACAATATAGATTTGAAGTTGCCCGCATTTATTCCAATTGTCCATGGCGTCACTTCATGTTTATCATTTTGTAACATGTAACGGAGAACAGGATTTGTGTTGACCTTTATAACTTCCTTTCAAGAGTACAAGTATCTATCTGATTTGAATATCATCATTTTATCTGGCGTTATATCACCCCGGCGAGTCATGGGGGTATGAAGGGATGGGGTGTTGCGGAATATATCGATGAAAATCAGTTTATAGGAAGTGACGTTTTGTGATTGGATTATCGTGGCATTGGGCGTATATTTATGAAAAAGCTGATACAGTAAAGTAGATGACCCAACGGCTAGCACATTCATCTTCTGTGCCCTGTCCTACTGCGGTAGTTTTTTTTTGATAAAAGAAGATCTACGTGTCGGATAATGAGCCTACTCAGTTGCTAGATAAGTATTCATTCGGGGTTGTTTACACCGGTGGAGCGTGTTATTGATCGTACACCTCTAAAGGGTTTTATTGCTAGCTTAAAAGCAATTTAAGTTTCATGATGGTCGTGAGGATGTGTTTTGCTAGACGCGATGATGATTGAGTACGGCGGCGCGGCGTCTATAATTTGTGGCTGTGCAATGCAGGATTATGGATTGTGCATAAGGCTGATTTATGTCATGAGCCGAATGCCCGAATGTTGAAAGCATTTTGAGCCTCTTGGTCAGAAAAATTGGCCTTCTTTGCGACGAAGTATTTCTTATAAAGAAAGGGTTGCCATTCTGGGTTGGACAATCCCAACGTTTTGTTGCTTCTGATTCGGAATCAGCGACCCAAAGTTGCTTTGAAGTAGTTCGAACCAGCCCGATCGAACAAGTATTCCTCGTGAAAACAGGGCCATTTTGGGGTGGACAACCCTAAACAAAATTTCCCTTTTTTTACTTCAGATTCGGAGTCAGCCAACCAAAATTACCTTTTAGCTCAAACCAGCTTGATTCGACGAGTATTTCCCATAAAAGCAGGGTTGCCATTCAGGGGTGGGCAACATTCGCCTCATGTACATACAAAATCCTACATTTCACATCCACGAATCGCAAACGCGGTGCGCAATCATCATCGCGCCAATACTATACTACATTGCACAGCCACAATTATTCTTGCTTTGCGATCGCTCATAGCATTAAATCGTGCAATGTCGCTGGCCGCATTAGCTTCTAGCAAAACACCTCTGTATAAAATACACACAAATAGTGCTCCGTGCTGATCGCTTGATCGCTAATCGCGAACAATCGTCGCATAGCCATTTTTAGCAAGACGAACCTAAAGTACACCGTCATGATCATGAAAATGAAACGATGCTAACTCATCTCAAGTGTTTAGTCCATTAATTGGACTGTTGCGCCAGCTATTTATTTATTTATTTTTATTTTTAAGTTTTATGTCTTGTTCACATCGGCGTAAATGAGGTGAATCACCGAAGAACGTTCACAATGCACTGCACTGTGATTTGACAAAAACAACCTTCGCTAACCTCAAACTTTATATCTGTTTTTTGCTGGAAAAATGAGCCAAATTAGCTTCCTCCTCGATGGTGGTTATCTGGTCAAACTTTTTTTCTTTGTAATTTTACACAATTTAATAAGAAAACATGCTTCTCAAGCGTGAACTGTTGTGGCAGCGACTGGCATTTGCGGTCAATTTCTAAAGTGTTCACACAGCATATTTTTAAAGTGATTTTGGTCTCGATTTTGTACAAATGTACACAGCAAACGAGGTGATTTCAAACTGTCAGATTGTATGGAAAACGAGATGATTTGGTGAGTGATTTCGCATGAAATCACGAAAGTGGACCGAAATCACGTGATTTGGCTCAGTCTGAACATATCATAAGATAGGAACTCTTTCCCTTCTCGCAGTCCTATAGTTAAACCAAAATTTAGTGATATCTAAAAGATGAATTTTGAGGGTCTAAAGACCTTTTCCATAGTCCTCCACGTGGGCGCCACCTGGTAACGGCAGTGTGTTAAATCGCTGACGGCCAAGTCTTAGCGATAAGACAGTTTGGAAAAAGGCAGATAGCTGTAGCCTGAATGGCTGAACAGCACCTAAGCGTCTCAGGTTTAGTAGGTTGGAATGACTTGCATAGTTGGACCTGCAACATAGTTGTGTGAACTCCAGCACGTTTATTAAACCATCTGAAGCAGCTATCTTCCGAGGCCATCCCCTGGATGGGGTTAAGCGATGTGCTGACAACTCGTCCTTGTACAATAAAAACCACTCCACGTCAAGAAACCTGGAACAAAAGCCTGGGATTGGCCAGGCGGCCAAGCCCCAACGTCGCGCTGTCGCGCCACGATGATGAGGATGAAAAGATAAGATTCCTTGCTAACTGACGTAATAAAGTTGGTGGGCCAATATATTAATTATTGACATAATGACGTGTTTTCTATTACAACGAACATAACCCTGCAAAAATTCACAACCAACTTGCAACATCAAACACCATCCAATGTAAAATACGTCATCTCTTTTAATATTCTGTGGGGTTGCTAAATATTATTTGAAATTGTTTTTATTTTCACCTTTTTCAATTCATGTCAAATTTACTATAAAAATGTTCGCCGGCACAAAAAAAATATAGACAAAGAATATGCATAATAAGTACCCCGTTTTAATGAACGCGCAACGCGGACACTGGTCATCGTTATCATCACTTAACTGAAAATACGAAGAAAAAGCAAAATGGGACTATGGCAAAAATGATGATGACGGAATGGAGAAACGTTTTCATTTAAATTTTTATTTAATTTGCCTAAAGGTAAGGGTGCCGTTTTTATTCTCGTTTTGAAGGAGTAAAGATACTGTCATGAATGAAAATAGTTGGAAATTTCAATGAAATATTTTTGATTGTTTGCCAAGTTATTACCCGAGGGAAAATAGACTTGAAAATAGCAGATAGGGAGGGGGGAGTTTTGAAACTTTGGGGCGATGTAGTAATCAAAAGCAGAAAAGTTCCCCTTTCAAGTGAACTCCATTCACCATTCAAAAGACGACTTTCTTTAGTTTTTCGCGTTTATCTCCGGAACTGTTAACCCAAAAACTTAATAAGAACCAAATTAAAATCACAAAAAATATACAAAAAGGCTGCAACCACTTTTTTCATATCTTGAATAGTTTTCGAGATAGTCTTACTTGAAAAACAATGTTTTTCATTGTTCCAGATTATTAGAAACTAATGTTGGAGACTGTACCTTCACAGCTAATGTCCCACGTGGCCGCCCGCGAGGAGGGTTCTTATCTCCCCTCCTATGCTGCATAGTGGTGGATGAGGAGTTGTGGGAACTTACAACAAAAGGATTCCCTGTTCAAGCATACGCAGACAACTTGGTGATCACGGTTAGAGGCATATTTGAAGAGGTCCTACCCGATATCCTCGAATGCGACGGCAACGAACTTTGAGTCAATACATCCAAGACCGTTATCGTTCGTTAAGCTTAGACATATCAGGTGCCCTATAATATATAACTCCCCAGGACTCTTGGCAGGCCAAGTACCTTGGAGTTATTCTCGACAAAATAGTTCTTTGGTAGGATCAAATTAGGGCAATCTCTGATAAGGCCTTCAAGGCATTATGGATGTGTTGACTATTTGTAGGTAAAATTTGAGAATCCAGCCCTGCCATTGGAATCTGGATTTATTTAGCTATTGTAAGACCTATAGTAAAGTACGACACGTTGATCTAGTGGAAAACAGCAGGCGCCACTTATGGTGAGATAGCACTGGGAACGATACAGAGGCTGGCCTCATTGTGATCGGAGTTATCCGCACTTGCCCCACTGCGGCTCTAGAAGTTTAGTGACTTTGCTCCCATTGCACATCCATATCTTGGTGGAAGAAAGTGATGCTATACTATACTGGGTCCCGGGGCATGGTGGCAATGATGGTGATGAATACGCTGATGGGCGAGCCAGGTTGACATCGTCTACACCTCTTCATGGACCAGAGCCGTTCTGTGAGATTCCCCTGTGCAGCGTAAAAAGATATATAAGAGTATGGGGGAGAACCGATGCCTCAGCGTATTGGGACTTCCTTACGGGTCAGAGACAAGCAAAGCAGTTTATTGCGTGATATAAGTATGACTCGACTTAATGTCAGAAACATTTGCGGACTTCTTTCAGGTCATTTGTACTTGAGACATTATTTAGCAACGTTGGGTTTGGCCCCAGATACAATCTGTCGTTTCTTTGATGGAAAAGAGGAGACTTCGCAACATATTCTCTGCGAGTGTGAGGCCCTCGCCCTGTTCCGCATGGAATGTTTAGGGCTTGATTTAAGTAATTTCATTAGTACCACTAAGTTTGATTGGTAGACCTAGACCTGCAAGCAGATATAGGGCTACAGCACAATAGACCATCAGGTCGCAGTACTAGTGGGCCAGCCCGCGGCCTATCTCCAATCTATCTATCTATTTATTATGATGCAGGTAAGATCTATAGGTTCATGGAACTCCTTTGTCTGGTTTGGATAGGGCTGCATCCAACACGTCGCCAATCACTATGCGGAATAGGATCTGTGTGAACATGTACTCCTTCAGTTCCCCGACACTTTATCTTTATGTAGAACACGACATTTCTGGCCAACGTAGGTTGTCTTAATATAGCCATTGGATCTCACATTAATTTTCTATTTGAATCTTTGATCCTAAATACACTAAATTACAAGGATCAAGATTCATCCGCAATGAGTGACAAAGGTACTGTGTCGACTAAAGAATCAGCTCACAGTATCGCATACCTGATAGTTATGCTTATATGAAATAACTGTAACAACCAATGTCCAGAGATCTTAACAAAATTTCTATTTACAAAGTCCCGAAAGGTAGGGGTCGTTACAGCCTCAGGGTTCTTGACTCCGGGATTCGATGCAGGAAAATAACAAGGCCTCTGTGGGTTCACCGCAGTGATGGTCCCTTTCCTTTTCAGGAGCTATTGCCATCGCTCTTTTTTATATTTGTATTAATCAACGCAGCAGGTAGGCAAAGTAGTAGGTTCTATTGTATATTTGCGTGATGTCGTTAATTGAGCAGAAAAACTTTTTTTTTTAATATAGTTTATTCAAGTTTCGTATTGAAAAAGTTTTTTTTTACCATACTTGTGGCTCTATTCTGAATCATTCAACTGAAGTAGCTCTTATACTACTGTCTCTATCGTAGGACAAATCCAGAATCCGCTAATTTAAAGCCGGTGAATTGGAAATTGCCTGGATTATTTGGGTCAGATTTATTATGGAAATTAGTAAGAGAGAATATTGAATATTTTCGCTGACTCACTTTTCTATCAACGATAAAGGAGTAATCCCCATGCTAAAATACAACTCGTACAGCTAGAATCGCATATCAAATTGTATGGTGCTAGTCGTAGCATAGGAATTACTCCTCAATTTGTTAAGTAGTTGCAGGACAGGGAAGCTTCTGACGATTTTTTCGTTGTTCTCAACTTTCTTGGGGGTCGCCTTTTCTGTGGAGCTGATTCGCCTGAGGCGAACTACCCGAGGCACTTGCCTTTCAAAATATCTTCACTCCAGATTTTCAAAAGTCTTATCTATGGAAATAGCAACGCAGCACGCAGCATCATCAACGCATATAACCATTGACCTTTCACATTTTCCGGAATTTAAACGTATTACTGAACATTTTAACATTTTAATCTCATTTAAACGTTATTCGTCAGATTAAAGATAAACTTCAACCTACTTCAACCCTTAACTGGTTTAAAACGTTTTCACGTTTTTGTTGTTGTTGTTTCGTTCAATGTTCAGCTGGACATCTGCTAATGCGTTCGTAATAAATCACTTATGGCGACAACTTGGAGGGCCATCGAAAAACTCTCCCCCAATATATTGTTTGTAGCATTTCCATTGAACAATGTGACAAAATTAAAAAAAAAGAATGTTTTCTTTTTTTGCCAAACAGGAAAAAACATACAAAATCTTTTCTAGTCATTTTTCAATGCTAGGGTGGGCATATTTAATGCATGTTATATTGTAGGCTCATACGAAACACCCGTTTCTCAGTTTACACGCAAAACGAGGGATGCAATATGCATATGAGGCTGCAATATCCTGCCTGACTATGCAGAAAAAAACGGTGAATTCGAAAGTTGCTTTGACGAACAATTACACATTGGATGGTTTCACATCAAATGATGAAGTGCCTCGCGTACCTTTGACATTGCATCCCAAACTCAGACATATAGAGTTTATTAAACAAAAGGGGCTCGCGTATATCTACCCTTCGTCCTTTCACGAGGAATTTGATTGCCACACGGATATCTTCCTCATTGGGACAACAGAAATGTTTATGCAAATTGTACGTTCATTTGGTGTGATGCAACTATATCCTTAATGAAAGCCGCGTGTTGATTATTGGAGGAGGATGAAGAGCACTTGGGCAAAAATACGAAGGAATTTTAATGTTTATTTGTTATGTGTAAAAGGATTGACAATGGAGGGCACTTGAAAATGCAAATTACCTTTTTGAATGGTAATTTTGTATTTATGTGTTTACGTACAAAATTTGTGCCATAAAATGATAGTCATGTTTGTAAAATCAATTTTCATATAAAATTTATTAATATGGCATTGACGTATATTCATATTTGTATTGAAATTTGATACCTTATTATGTTTTTCTTTAGACATCGGATCTTTTCAGCGCTGAATTAAATGAGCAAACTTATGTATTGGGAGGCTATATGCCACAAAAATACACATTGCCTCTGAACAATACGCTCACTGTAGACTGACTAATATTTCCTATTTCTTGGCTTGATCGTTATCACCACTAGATTCACAGATACTTAGGTATCCGGTGACAGTACTGAATAAATTTACACGCTTTCACCGCACTAGTGACATATGCCTAGAGTTTACTAAATGTACGAACTCCAGGCATTCGCCCAATTTGTTTCTGAAAGTGTGATTTACAATGTTCGTTAGAGAAGCTTGTTGTGGGTGACGAATATAGTTATGTGCATCTAATTGCCACCATTGTCGACAGAAATGCTGGGGGCCAGTAGCTCAGTATATTGAGGCGTCAGTCCGGTTTCACGGGCTCAAATCCCGCCGTAGCCTTGCTTGTTTGTATTGTCCTTCCCCTGTGGTGTAGGGCGTAATAATAAACAACCACAATAAAAACGGACAACATGTGCATCGTCCGAAACAAGTTAAATGCTAACAAAACGCCAACTAAGCCTGTAGTTGTTGACGGTTTGGGGCAAATTGTATTGTCGGCAGATATGCTACCTACGTCGACACATTTGTTCACCTTCTCGACAGACTGCCTTATCTTTCAAGGCGAAATTCACACACACGACACCGTGCTGCACGGCTGCTTGAAATTTCAGTCGAGATACACAGCATCAAATGGGCGGATTCACACTCATCGCTCAGCATGCGATACGAATACGATCGACTATGCTTGGCTATTGTGCGTGGCTGCGTCGGAGCTGAAAATGTAGCTAATCTGAATATCGCCTAAGCAACACTCGACAGTCCACACCTCACGTCATCGTAGATCGTAGGTCATAATAGCCACCACAGTCTCTCAAGTAATACTTCTCCTGTGCGAAGTGTTCATATACCGCTTTATAAAAAAGATGTTTCATTCTTAATTGTGACAGAGATCAGGAACTCTAGAACCTTGGTGTTTGGTAAGTGGCCATTTTGTTACTACCTATATTCAAAGTAACAGTTAAACCACAGTCGAACTTCCCATAAGCGGACACCACTGGGGAATGGGATTAATTAACCTACACTGGAGTACAAATAACTCGCCTAATATCAACATTATAATTGAATCCTCCTCTGATTAAAGGAAACCCCTTCGAAGATTTAGTGAACAATATTCTTTTGCCTTTTAAATGCAGAATGCCAGTTTCATGGCCGCAGCTTTAAGGTCGTATACATGGGAATCAAGCCCCAGTCTGTATATTGTAGCGACACTTCCAACAATTGCGTCGTATTCTTTAGGTTCAACAATTAATGGTCGGTGGCGTATCTTCTTCTCAGAAATTCCTTGTATACGGTCTCGAAGCAGAAAAGAATGTTCGACTATCGGAAAGGAAGGGTAGGTAATCTGGCTGCCATGATAAGCACAGCACACTCACATCATAAGCTCATCCATTTGGATACGACAGAATTCTATTATCCCCATAACTCTAACTAATTATTGGACCAGCCGGAGCTAACCCCTTGTAGGGCATAGTGCGTCAACTGTTCCATGTGGCCCAGTTGACGTTTCGTTGGCATAAAACTGGTTTCGGAGAATGTAGTTGCCAGCATGCACCTCCTGCACATCCACGGCCTCGAACGTCGTCATGGACGGGATTCGAACCCGGAACGCCGGTAGTCAAACATGAGACTGATGCCTCAACGCACTGCGCTACCGGTCAGCCAAACATTAATTCACGAGCATTTAAGTCGTTCCCACAAGAGATGGGATGTGTTTACTTACTTAAGCCATGAATGCACAAGAAAAGACCCTCGCATATGTCATTGTGAATTGGCTTTGCTTTGCTGTCCGTTTATTTCTCATTGAAAAATCTGCAGAAATGGTGTCCGTGTCCGTTTATTAGAATATCCGGTTACTAGAAATACTTTTCTTAGGGCGGTTTCCCAATGTCCGATTGAAATTTATCATAACAATAAACTGCCAGTTAGCACAATTTAATTTTCTCTATGTCTGTTGTCTGAATTACATTATTGATCGGATAAACGCTTATCGTGAAGTAGCCTCCGGTCAGCGTATATTCAAAACAAAAACCCAATACCTGGGTTCCGATTAAAAGTGAAAGTGTCGATAATACCAACACATCAGACTCCATCGTATTCTGGGTAAAAAAGGCACCAATCAAGTCAACAATTTATAAGAAGACAAAACGGAGATGGCAGTATCACAGAGGACACCGAGAGCCCAGAGAAAGGAAATATTGATGTTTTTTTTACACAAAAATTCCAATTACATACCAGTTTAGAGTAATTAAAATATAACTGCACTTTTATCTACGCATTCTATTCTGGTGAACACGCGCGTCTATAGAGAAAGTATATGGCATTAAAATGACCTCTTCTTTTCGTGAATGAATTCCTTTATAGGTAAACAAAAACTCAAATCTGTGCCTATTAATTCTATTAAAACAGGAAGAATACCGAAGAACTGTAAACCCAATTCATCTATAACCATTCATCATTGTTCAAAATATAAAATTTTCGAAGGTGAAATCCATAAAATCTGGCCCATGCTGTACTAGAGTACTAGATATAGTACTACCATTCAATAGGGAAACACTGCATTCATCTATTTTTGGTAGATGAGTTTCGAGAAATTGGAAATCAATATACATACGTATTGTTGCTGCTGCTCATGCTAAGCATATTTATATTGTTAATATGATGGAATAATACCTGAAAGAAAATCCATTTCTTTTCTCCCTCACAATCAATGCACAACCAATATTTGGCAGCCACCAAACAAATCACCATAATTCTCAATTCATCTCAACATCAATAAAAGCCATACAACACAACGCACATAAAAAAACTCAGATAGACTCAATTCAAACAATTAATTGGCAATTCATCACTATCGAATCTGGATTACTCGGCTATTAGGAGCAAACGCCGCATCATTAATTTCATTCAATGTGTGGTGATTCTTGGATCATGCCTCTGCAAAGCTCAAACTCACTTCACCATTTATAGAAAGACCACAAGAATCAAGCGAGATCTTTATGTTTTTTTTCTCGTATCCATAGGCTTTCCGTTGGAGGTTAATCAAAGTTTTGCAGGGAATTTCTTTTTTCCGTAATTCACCTTTCCTTTAATCATTCATCTTTCATTACTATGTCGGCACAAGAATATGAAAAGTTGGCGGAAATAGTGTGCATCTGCATGGACTTTTGTTTTTTGGTGTTAACGTATGTTGTTGTTTTTTAAACTGATTGAGTTGTTGAAAAATCTGTGCAATTCATTGTTGTTGTGAGAAGATACTTACTTGTCTTGGTCGCTTCGGTAACTGAAAGTAAACGGCAAAGTAGAAAGCTTAAAATCTTAAGAATAGTTTAGCCCGATGAATGGATAAAACATAAATTAGGAAAATGAAAAATTATTGATCAACGGCTTTGTGGATAAAGATGTTTTCTTTTTGAAAAATTAATGCTTGTATATAAAATCTGTTCGATTTTTACGTGAATTGCAGTTATTTCAATTATTTGGTTTTTGGGAATCTATGGTTTGAAAAAAAAAATAGTTTCGCCCAAGCTGTTGCCCTCTTCTAGTGAATTGCCATATTCAAGATATAATCGAGTTATTTCTTCAAGATAGATAACCGCTGATGATTGGTTTGTGGCGTCGCGAAGGAAGATTTTTCCTGTTACGTTTACATTAAATTCTTTATTTAAAAGTCAAACACTTGTTATTTAAATCACTTCGAGAAAATTAAGAAATTTTTTAATTTCGTTGAATGTCAAATAACCAAAAATCAGCTTAAAAAAAACCAGGTCGAAGCGAAGCTTCGGTCCGGAGTCCGAAGCGTATATACCCTAGATTTGTACAAACCTAGTGATGATACCAAAAGTACCAATTGGCAACGACCATTTGCATGAAAAGTGAGTTTGCTATATGACCAATTTATAGGGGAGGTTGGCACTCATTCAGGAGGATGTTGACCATTCTCAAAATCAATTAACTAAACTATTCTACAAATATTTGTCGAGTTTTTCAAGTCATTAGCTCCATTTTATCGTAAGTTATCGCTTAGTTGAAATTTCATTTGTAGGGGAGGTAGGAGTTCCTTGGGTCCGATCGCCCATCATTGCCACCAACCAATTAGATAATGCTATGAACATTTAAGCAAAATTTCAAATCTCTATCTTCATTTTATCGAAAGTTATCGCTTATTTGAAGTTCCATTTGTAGGGAAAGTAGCGGTTTCATTGGTCGGATTTTACATATTTTCAATATTAGCCAACTGGATCCTACTACACACATTTGACCAAAATTCCAAGTCATTTGCTTAATTTTGTCGAAAGATACCTCTTATTTTAAGGTTCATTTGTAGGGGAGGTAGGGGTCCCTTGGGTTGGATCTGGCCCATCTTTAATACCAACCAACCGAATTTCACTTCAAACATTTTCACGGATAACCAGGCTGCCGTTATGTCCCTTGAGGCGGCGTCAGTGTCAACAAAAATAGTAAAACAATGCCGTCAAGAGCTGAATTCTCTGGTCACCCTTAACAGAGTCACCCTCTTCTGGGTTCTGGGTCATAGGAGTATAGTGGGAAATGAGCAGGCCTATGACCTGGCGCGATTGGGCTCTGGCCTTGACAGATCCTATGCAGTGACTGTCAATGCGCCATTTAGTGCCACTAAGAGGAACTAATATATAAATCGTACATAAACTTAGCAAACTATAGATGGGGCGCATTAAGGACGTGCATCACCTCTAGGAAAATATGGCCATCCAATAATACACAAAAAACTAATGGCCTTTTGATAAGGACCCGTCCAGAACCGACTGCAGTTACAGCCATTTGCCCACCGGGAATGCCAAAAATATCAAGAAGTAACAGATTAAACAGAAGCAGCAGAAGAAGAAGTGGTATTGGCGTAGCCCAAATTTCGGCGCAGATTTCTCGGCCGCCCGACACCAACTGGGCAAGCACTGCGGCATTTAGCCGCTCGCCTTGAAGAGACTGGGGCAACACGATATGTTGCCAGGCTTGGCTGGCCCCGGAGCAGCCGTCCTGCTGAGAATATCGCCATAGCCGAAGATGTTGAAGAGGACTCCAAAATATCGACCAGACGACGTGCCATGCAAATGGTTATTAGCCGGTAATCTTTACAGCGAATTTTGGTGAAACGGGGTGCACTACAGAGCTATGATCAACGACTTTTTCCTTTCTCAATTAGATGAATGAAGACTGGAGGACATGTGCTTTCACCAGGACGGAACAATTCTGAAGGATGCATTTTCGGGTCGCCTAATCTCTCGCTTTGGCGATTTTCAATGGCCCGCAAGATCACCCGATTTGGCCGCTCCAGACTTCCCTTTGTGTGGGTTTTTTTAAGTCCCGGGTTTATATCAACAAGCCCCAGACTCTTGAAGCCCTCAAAGTGAATATCCGCTAAGAATACGAGAACCTATCGCCGGAAGTTCTGGCAAAACTGATGCCATAAAACGGGCCCGTGTGATCATCAATTCTCGCGACGGCCACTTGACTGGTATCATTTTCTCGACTTGATGGAAAAACATTTACGATATCAAATAAACATAGTCCACAAGCAGAACCATAATTTATCGTTCATAAAAAAATACAGCCGGAAAATTTCGGATGATTACTTTTGCGCCACCTTGTATATACAGAGATACCAAATATTATGGAGAGGGCCGGGGCCTCATGGCCCTCTCTGGATCCGCAACTGGCAGTACCCTTCGAACCAATTTAACTGACTGATTCTCGGAAATGATTCGGCTCAATTTTTGAAAATATATCCTGAATCCGAAAATAACTTGAAAAATGTTCAATCACTAGTCGATGCAACACACCACCCCACACGAAAAAAACAGTCATTTTTTACCCTTTTATATTGCGGATTCTGTCAAAACTCATTAATATAGCTTCGTAGCAAAAAGGAAGGAAATCCAAAACCGGATAAATATATTTCGGACTATGTACTTACTCTATTTTCATCTCTATGTCACCCCTTTTCTATTTCTTTTTTTTTTTTCAAATTATTTCCGAACTAAAGCCCATCAGTTTACTTGTCTACCCTCTCCGGCGTTCATTCATGTTGCTCTGGTATGACGAATCAATTTTTCATTGTCATTCAATTTTATGCTGCTCTGAGTATTTCCACCAGAGTACATCTGTTTTGATCCACCAAAACTAAGTGCACACAGGGTGTAATATGACGACATAAGAGGCTAAGTCAACATACCATTATGGTTTCGATATATTGACCTCCGTAATTTGGGTATTTTGAATCGGTTGCGAACGGATTCCTTTGAATAGGCGAGAGGTATTCATTTTCGCATCATACAACGCTAATGAATTCACCGCTGAAGAGGCAGATTTCATCCTACCAAATTTCAATAAATCCATTCACCTTTATAACTTTGATGGTATAGCAGCAGAATTATTCGCTTCTGATGGGAGACTTATAGCCTATCATTATCGTCAATTATAGTCATAGTGCAATTGTTTACGAGTATTACTCGGCTAATAATTCGTTGGTAGTGCGATAAGATCATCTTGTTGTTGTTTTAAATCAGGCGGCACATATAAGCTGTCATGAATTATATCTATCAAGTCGTCATAACTCAAATCAAAATCACCCTCAAGGTACGAGTACTAAACAATTGACACCCATCGAGTCGATCAGATAGGTCCATTTTCAACCTGGGACCTCGTTAAGTGGGCGTATCGGACGCTGAATGAATTGATCTTGGACTGGTGAATTCTGAAAAATCTGCAAGCCATTCTATATGCACGAGTACGAATATGAACGGTTGACTGACCTGTACCTTAGTGGCTTAGTAGAGCGGAATAAGATTGGATTTCAGTTGTCGTCCATCAAATAGCGATATTATCGACAGGTGAGAACTTTGTTTTACTTGCATTATTATGATCGTTGGCTTTGATGGTTTACTTGAAAGCCCAAGTGGAAATATCTTAATCAGGTACATGTTGAACTGCACAAAATACAACAAAACTCCACTCACTATCACTTGTTGCGAATCAGTTGCACTCAAAATCAATGCCACCTGAAAGGTGAATGGATAATGCACACAAAATGTAGTTTGCATATTCAAACACCCATACATACCGCATGCGGTTCTGACGTCCCATGCGAGTGTTGATTTACTGCAGGACATGATACATATCGGAAACACCCATATAATCCCAAATTAAGTCAATATGGAATATTTAGAATTTTACACAAAGTACACATATTTATCTACATACCTATTCATGTTTTTCAATGTAAATCTCATTAGACAATTTGCAAACAGTGCACAGATAAATCGCTAGGAAGGATAGTGGTTCCTGGGGTAGAGGGCTTGCTTTTGTTGCAACATTGCAATATTGTATTTGCATGATTTCGGTTGCAATTTGGTCGAAATTCAATCATTTATCGGTGCAAAATAGACAAATTATGTATGAATGCATTACTGCGATACGGACATGAGAACACATGCAGCATTTCAAATTAGACAGACACGTTGCTAATAAATTAATCAATTGTGGATTGTGTGCAAATAGTTGCCAGAATCGATAAGTGTTGAGTTTTGACAAATTAAATTGGAAGCATTTGAAATGAATGCTCATACTAATTGTCTATGAAAAGTCAATCCGAGCCCATGTTTCTATGCGTAAAAAATCACGTTCGTTAAGCTAACACCCCCACAAAAGAAAAATCGAGTTGTTACATATCGTATAATTAAGTGCCAATTAGGTGTTCAACTCAAAAACTTAGTGGTCCAGCCGAATCACCACAATTGATTATCTTATCTAGGGTTGCTACCTTGACGTCATGCTAGCACCCCTACTTTTTAAGCTACAAAAAATCGAGATGAGGCATATCGGGTAATTAGGTGCTAATTAGGTACTCAAAAATTTAGTGCTACCGCCGAATCGTCGTAATTGATTATTATATCAGTGGGATCACCCCAAACTCTGACGTTAATTATCCCTAGCGGCATATGTCAAACTACACTCCCATATAAAAATTATAATTTCTGCCATGACTGTAGGAGCACTTAATGTGGGAATAGAGCACCAAATAAGCACTTAATTAATACTTTTACTATACGCTTATTTTGAAGTTGCATAGCATAACGTCAAGCTAGCACCCCCATATAAAATAACCAGTTACGACGATTTGGCTGGAGCACAAAATTTTTGAGCCGAGCATCTAATTAGCACCTAATTATATCACTATCACTGTCGATATGTCTCATCTCGATTTCGGCTGGAGCAATAAATTGTAATTAGCACCTAATTATGCTACATATATATCACATCTCGATTTTTCGTTGTGGGGGTACCAGCGGGCGTAAAAAAATCCACGGGCAATAATACGAAATTGTTTGCTGGGCTGTATCATTTTCGTCCAAACCGAACCCAGGCAACAATTTCGTCCTATTTGGAAGATAAACTGCCCAAATGTTGCCTACATTCTAGACCGGTAAAATAACCACTAAAAAGCTATTTTTCACGATTGGTATTGTTTTTAAATTTCGCGGGGCTTTAAGCGAGAAATAGGGACTCTCTCGCGGGTTTTAAGGGGGAAATAGGCGCTCTCTCGCAGGATATGTTATGCGAGATCTGGCAGCACTGTTTGCAAGTCCCCTAGCAGTAGTCTAGTATAGACTCCAAGAATTGGTCTTCTCATACTTTCCAGACCCGGGCATTCACAGAGAAGGTGGAATGTACTCTCATCTTCTTCTTCAACCCGTCAGCTTCAACGGAATTCGTTATACGGAAGCCGAAGCCTCCTGGCGGGCTCCCCTACTGGACAATGTCCAGTGATGACACCCACAACCGCACTAATATGATACCTTTTCAGCGACAACAGTTTGGCAGAACGTGTCCAGCCTGGTCCAGCTGGTGAGCTTTGTTCTATCATATAACAAGTGCTGCAGCTTAGCCATTTCGTGTTAGTCCTACTAATCGCATTACAGCATAATTGTATGCACCGATAGGCATTTCAACTTTTCAGACAGTACATTTGGCTTTTTGCGCTGTCCCTCTTGTAGCAAGTTCGTCAGCTCGGGAGTTGCCAACCTAACCACTCTCTCTTTCTCTCTGGTGCCTATTATCCTCTTGTGGGGCCTAGGGCATTAGCCATGCCTACTTTCCACCTCGTCCTGTTCTCCGCAATCGCCTTTAACTTTCTCTACGATTTGCCACCACTTAAATTCCTAAGACAAAATCTATTTCATGTTAAATACATACTTTTAAGGTCGGCACACACATGCGTCCAAAATCCAATTTTATCCGCGTCGAATCCAAAATTTCCCCGATCGATATATGGATTTGACAGGGAAATGTTGGATTCACCCGGGTAAAATTTGGACTTTGGACGCAAGTGTGTGTCGGGCAGAACCCAGTATGGGTCAGATACATAGTTTTTTTTGTTTTTTTTAAAAAAAAAAGCTCGGGTTAACTATTACTCTTGATCTGGATAGCTGCAAAAGAACGCGCCTTGTATATAGTGTACATTACACGACACGAGCGCGAATTATCATCCAATGAAATTTCCACTGTGTTTATTAACGCATAAGGTAAATTAAAGAAAGTCTTGAAAATAGTTGCGATACGGGGGTAAATAACGTCAAATAGACGCTGTATATCCGCTGGAATGATTTAAATGATTTAAACGGCTCAAAACTAGAAAAGGTCCAGAGAACTGGAACACCTTCCTGGATGGGTTAAGTCAATTACTTGTAGTATTAGCAATACCTACAAAAAGTCTGAAATCAAGAAAACTGTCTCTCAACTTGCGGCAACATGAATTCTGTTACTTGGATCATTTATCATCACCCTGACCGTCCGTCGTCGTGTGAAAAGGAAAAAAACATCTTCGGAAAGAAGCGATAAAATATCTGACAAATATTGACTATACCATGAAATTCTCACACAGTTTGATTAGCAATATTGTCAACACAAATCGAATCCTTCAGTTTTTCCACCGTTACTGATACCTACTAGGCACGTGAATCATATCTTACTATCGTAGATACTTCATTCTTATATGTAGGTAATCTTAATAAATACACACAATAAATATATGGGACGATTTGGAGACAAAATTCTTGATTACAGACTCCCTATCGTCTTCACAAATCTTAAGAATTCAGGTCGGTCAAAGTCAAGTCTCTCTAACTTTACACAGATACCTACTTTACTGGAAACTTTGTTGACAAAGTTTCTCATCGATTTTCGTCGCCTGAAAAATGTTGGTCGAAGAGAGGAAGCAATGAATAAATAGAGAGAAAATCGGAGAAGGCAAATAGATTTTAAGGATTTCTACAGAAATTCGGGTTGCGGATGGATATATAATGTTGCAAGTGCAAAACATGTCTTGCAACCTAAAAGATTTTAATATCTTAAAAGCGTTTGGTACAGTCTTCAGAGATTCATTAGTGACGGTAATTTGTAAGATTTTTTTTTTGCTAGTAATATAGTTTACTAACGCCAGATAGAATCTTTGTTCGGGTGCCTCTTAATTTGCTTCCACCCTTATCGTTCGTATGCGACCAACCTCTTAGGCCCGGGCATATTGTGCCCAACTATTCCCAACCCACGCACCAGCCACATGGTATTGTTGTAACAAGTGTCAAAATCACATTTTGCAAGAAAAATGTCATGTAGCTTGTGCATGAGTTGGGCATGGGTTGGGAGCAATATGCGTTCCGGCTTAAGAAGAAAAATTCGACAAAGCGGACACGGAAAATCTTTGTCGGTTTCGTATATTAATCCGTCTCATCAGACGCTTCTGCATCGTACCTCGCATTACTGTGAGAGGCGTCCTGGCAGACGTTGTTTCGTCTTATATGGGTCAACCAACACAACATTGGTACGAATCATATCTTGACAAAAACGCTTTTATTGATATTCAGCTTACCGATATGAATGGGAATCCTGGTTAGCCACCAGAGCTAGATTATAGTGAAGGTGATTGCTGATACCAATCTAGTGTCTCCGTTCGAGTCTTGAGAATCGAGTTGAGTGGACTCGGCTATTACTAATCCAAGCTTCTCGTCATGGATGAACCCACTACCATCATTTTATTCGACATAAACGCACTGGTTTCATCCACACTATGGATCAGGTGTTGCCTTGAACACCTAGCTCTCTCCAACATTTCGATTTAAGTGATCACCTATTACTTATCCCCCATGTCGGTAAAGGAGTGTGCCCCAAGCAATGTCATCCTAAAATGTGCCAAAGCCGAACACTCACAGAGCAGATGAAAAGTGCTCTCACTCGCCACAGCTCCTGCCGAAGTCATTAAAAGTTACCCGAACCCTCCTGATCCACCATAACGCAGTGTCCAGTTATAACACCCACGACCGCACTTATAAAACTGCTATTCAGCGATATCAATCCCATATATTCATATAGGTCAAGCCTAGGCCATATAATTTTCGTTACTCGGCACGTGCTGTTATTTAACAATCTTGAGTTAGCCTTACCAATCGCGGACAATTTGATAGACTGCTTGCTAGAACCAAGGCGGATATATTTCACTGATTTAACTTTGAGAAAGTGTCTCCGTTGTCTCCCGTCGAGCGAGCTCATCACCTCTGAAGTTACCGACAAGCCAACATAGCTCGATATTAAAGAAGTTCATCGTCCTTGACGTGGTGAGAATCGCCTTTAGGTCTCTTACCGAAGCCTGGTTATTAATATAAATGGTGACTTCCTTCGCCGATATAACGATACGCCCCAGTCAACCTCTAGCTTGCATCGAAAGCTCCGCCTTGTAAACGCCGCAAAGGTCTGGGAGACGGAGAGATAAGTCTTTCTTCAGTCGATCGAGGTAGGCGCCGCTGCGGCTCCAACACCCGCCTCATGCTTAGTATAGATCCATCTATTTGGCCTACAACTTAATAATGAGACTTTTTTTAGAGATGGCAACACCGATAAACCAATGGTAGTCCATCTTTGACATACATACCATTTGAAGTTTGTATTCATAAGCTGTCAATGTCAGTATAAACATTTCGTGTTGATTGTTGACAACGTATTTTACCGGACCATGGAAAGTTTCGAAAATTCACGAAAAAAACAACATTTGCGGGAAGTTTTACTTGGACATTATTTTGCTAAGAAGACTGCAGCTCAGAGTCATAAATTGCTCGTGGAAGTTTACGGTGACGATGCTTTTTCGCGTGCACAGTGTTTTCGGTGGTTTCATCGGTTCAAAAATGATAATTTCGACATTACCGACGAAGAGCGACCTGGCCAGCCAAAAAAGTTTGAAGACGAAGAATTGACGAAATTACTCGAAGAAGATTCGTGCCAAACTCAAAAAGAGTTGGCAATTTCGTTGGAAGTGACTCAGCAAGCCATATCGAAGCGGTTAAAATCACTGGGAATGATCCAAAAGCAAGGCCACTGGGTTCCGTACGAGTTGAAGCCAAGAGATGTTGAGAGGCGCTTTTGCATGTGCGAACAACTGCTTCAAAGGCAAAGACGGAAGGGTTTTTTGCATCGTATTGTGACCGGCGATGAAAAGTGGATTCATTATGATAACCCAAAGCGAAAGAAATCATGGGGACCGCCCGGGCACCAATCAACATCGACCGCGAAGCCAAATATTCATGGTTCCAAGCTTATGCTCTGCATTTGGTGGGACCAGATCGGTGTTCTTTATTATGAGCTGCTAAAACCGAATGAAACCATTGACGGGCAGCGCTATCGACTGCAATTGATGCGTTTGAGTCGAGCATTGCGTGAAAAACGGCAACAATTTGCTGAAAGGCACGACAAAATAATTCTTCAGCATGACAATGCTCGCCCTCATGTTGCGCAAGTCGTGAAAACGTACCTGGAAACAACCAAATGGGAAGTGCTACCCCACCCGCCGTATAGCCCTGACATTGCTCCATCCGATTACTATTTGTTCGCTTCGATGACTCATGCGTTGGCTGATCAGCACTTCACTTCATATAAGGATACTAAGAACTGGCTCGATTCATGGATAGCCTCGAAACCCCAAGATTTTTTTCGCGACGGAATTCGTAGACTTCCCGAAAGATGGGAGAAAGTTATCGCTGCTGATGGCCAATATTTTGAATAATTTAGTTATATGAATAAATCTATGAATAAATGCCCAAAATTCCAAAAAAAGTCTCATTATTAAGTTGTAGACCAAATATATAGATACGTACCGAAACATCGAAGGACGGTCCACCACCCAATGGCTTCATAGAGGAATCCTACCTACTAAAGACATAGTATGGTGTGATCTAGTCCGTCGTAGCAGGGAGGCCTTGGTTGCTTAGAATTATCAAATGGCCAGTACTTAGTCTGTCCAGTGGCCTGTTTCGCGAAGACGGACAGCCGTGCACCAAATTCAAACAGGCCCTAAAAGATGGATGCACTCCAAGGGTGGAGAATATCAATCGAATGGCGAGATAATAGTCAGGTCGGGCCGATTTATATGGCTCAAAACTTGAAATGGTCTAAACAAAAAAATTCTTTCGAGCGGGTAGACGGAGCCTAGTTACCATCATGTGCTCCGTCTGAAAACCTATCCAACAGGATACCTAGAGTTTCTTTACTGGAGATAGTCCAGAATCCATCACGTGAGTATTGAAGGGTTTGAGGCTAGAATTTTTCTGGCTTCTTCACAAAATACAGAATATAATGTTTAAGGGTTTGAAATTCCGGCAATAAGAACTCGCTCTGGTTTCAAAGTTATGTTGCTGCCATTTGAGTCCTTTAATTATAATAAATTCCATCAAACCTAAAACTGAAATTTACTACTGAACCTTCCAGTAACTACCGAGTGTTCTGAGCAAACCCTAGACGAAAACGATTCTTTTCAATTTTCTCCATCTACATGGAACTATGTATATTAACCTATTCAGTATGTTTTTTCCAAACTCCTATCCGAAAATATTGAAAAGAGCACATTTTCCAATTTCTAGTCATTTTTCTGCAATTTTTATGGGATAACTTGCCCAACGTACACACAGAAGAACAAGAATTTACAGTCGAAGCTGGGACAAGGTCATGACACCAGAAACCTATTATATCATTCGCATACACCAACCACCATCCACCCGCAAAAATACGATGACGGGCGCCATCCAGGCTAGCTGACTCTAGCTAGTCTGCAATTGTTTATGAGTTAAGTTGTCTGATAGTTAGCTTGTTTGTTTATTATGGCCCAGAGCGCTGGAACTCGGAGGAAGAAGTGCATTAGTCAGAAACTTACAAACCTAATTTATGGTTTTGTTATCGTCATGATGGATATTTCCGCAAATATGATGATGGTGGATTTTGTGGTGGCAGATTTTGTCCCATACACATGATTGGGCGGTATGTACTTCAGTAAGAGACTGGGTCAACACAATTGATGTTGTAGGGAAAGAGATCTGTTTGGGAAGCGCTCAGTTCGTATGTAGTTAAATTTTAATTGGATATTGTGGAGTAACCAAGTAATCAACATTCGTGAGAAAACTGTTTGCGAAGGTTCTGGCAAATTTAGATCATGTTTTCCGATACATCTGGAGGAATGAAATGTCTGTTATGCTCAGTTCTCGTTGGTTCTAAACATATCGCATTCACATTTGCACAATTGCCAATATCCTTTACAAATACTGTCGGATATCTTCTCCCATTTTAATGTGAATGTCTCAAATAAACCATTAACCACCAATATTTTCATAACAAAACAACAATCCCGAAAATGCCGATTGACATTCATATTCGCATTTACCATACTCATATCCTGACATGTCATCCGGGATCATAAAAAATACGAAACCCAATCAACGATGCGTAACAACAATGAAATTGTTATCGTATTCTCTCCCCAAAACCGAGCCATTGACGAAACTTCAATAAAATAATCCATCAAATCCGCTAAGAAATCAACTAGTTTTGCCACAAAATCATATGATTTTGATTTTTTGTTGATTGCATTTTTCCAAAATTCAGGATAATCGTATAACAATCATCAGTTTAACGATTTGGGCAATTTTTCCCTTTCGCACTCCAGACATTGGCACATACCTTTTGCCTTCCCTATGCGCATTGCGTCAGGATAAGCGCATAAGGATCGGGCCGGAAAAGGTAAAAGGACAAAATGAAGGCAATCGTAAATGCGAAAATTGTCATTGAATTCACGCTTGATAAATTGTCACGCTCAATTGGTTATTTGACGAAATCAAAAAGGGGTCCGCACGGGATTCTTTTGTATAAGGTTTGAGTTTAGTTTGACTGTATTTTTACGATTCCGTCAGGGTTAAAAGGATACAAAATTGCAAGTACCATAAATATGTCTGGTTTGGCAAAGAAAAAAACTTGTTTTCTGGAAATGGGTTAGCTGAGTTGCTATATATATATTTTAATGAATCATGAGTAAATTTTATTTTATTATTTTCAGATCTATCTGAAATTTGACCGAATAGATAACAGAAATACGAATTTGGAGTAGCTTTCGTGGTGGATAACGTTTTTAAATCGTACGTCATTGATTGGAAACCCATCAACGAATTATTGGGCGCTATCAACATAAAAGCGAAGTTTCTCAAAATCTGGCTGATCATGATCAATGTCCACACACCGACTGAAGACAAAGATTATGAAATCAAAGACGATTTTTATCACACTCTGAAAGTCTCTTTGATTCTCTGTCCTCAAACAATGTAAAAATTATGATGGGAGACTTCAATTCTAAGATCGGGAATAAAGAGACACACCGAGGAATAGCCGGAGGTTACAGTCTTCACGAAAAATGCAATGAGAAGGGCCAACGCCTCGTAGATTTCGCTACAGCAGTAGAGACTTAGACAGATGATCTACAAGTTTTCCACATCGACGCATACATGAAAGAACCTTGGCATCCCCGGATGGCTACATATATGTACTTACTTACAACCAAATAGACCATGTCATCATCCAACGAAGATGGACATCGAGCGTTCTCGACGTACGTACATTTAGAGGATTGAACTGTGACTCTGTTAGTTATGTCATATCATAGCTTTTTGGTGCTCATGGAACTCCCGGTTGCGCTCTCAGTTTATGATCCCAGTCGGACAAGAATCGATACTGGACCGGTCCTGGATCGATGACTGTCTACTAAGGAATCGATGACTTTATCGGAGACACGTCCGAGATATTTGTATGGGCATGGCCGCTTTTTCGATACCGAAAATGAGGACAGGAATCGATCCGGAATCGATGACGGTAGTCGATGGAGAATCGATGACTGGAGTCGACGTAGAATCGATACTGGGGTCGAATTGGGATCGATGACTGTAGTCAACGTGGAATCGAATCCGGATCGATGACTGGAATCGATTCCGGACCGATGACTGTAGCCAACGAGGAATCGACACAGATCGAATTCGGATCGATGGCTGTATAAACGGGTTGAATCTAGCCTGATATACAATTCGTCCAGAAACTAAAAGTGTCGTTATTGATTTCACGGCACTTTTAATTTAACGGCGGATTGTATTCATGGCTTACAAAAAGAAAACATACATATTCCTTTATTCCATATTTCATATATGACAACATACGCCGCCAAATGCCAGATACTTTCAAATGAATTCAAATTTCAAGCTAACTCGATACATAATTGAAAACATTTGAATTTGTCCAGCTTCGGAGACAAACCGATGAATGGAATCGGTAAGGAATCGAAGACTTTGCGATTCCACTGGGATCGGAGACAAATGTCCGACTGGGATACTTCTAAGGTGGGGATAGGTCTCTCTACCTCTGGTGGAGAATTTCAAAATAGCCATGATTGTATTGTCATGTTCGTTGATTCTGTCAAAAAGTTCAAGTGCTTTACCGCGTATTATTTTGTCGATTGTGTCTATTCTGAAGTCCCTTTGAATGTCAACGTTCCGTACATACCATGGAATTTTGAATATCTTTCTGAAAGCCAAGTTTTGAAATGTCTGGAGCTTCTTTATTTGGGACTTGCAGGACCAATACGTCGTCTACATAGTGGGCCCAGAACTATGGCATGATACCTCTTTTTTCGATTTCTTCTTCTATACTTGACATGAATACTTCACTTATCAGTGGCGATAATGGGTTCGCTATTGGAGTTCCCGAGATGGTCTTATAGAGCTGTTCTCTGCATGTGAAATAATTTTCATTCATTGAACTCAGAGCTAGCAAAGCGAGCATTCATGTTTTTGCGATACTGAGAGCTGTGATCCCTTAAGCGCGAAGCGAGCGTACCCACAAAGAAGACTGTTAATTAACAATAGTATCTGTATTTGCGTGTTCTTGGATCATTTACTCTGCATAATTATGGTCTTGTGTGAGATCCGCTCGCTACTTTCGCTTCGCGCATAAGGTATCACAACCCTCAGTATCACACAAATTGAACGCTCGCTTCGCTAGCTTTGCGTGCAACAACTATGCAAAAAGCTATCTTTCTTGAAATAACGTTGAATTGACGGTAGTATACTCCATCAATATATACACGGCAGTTTCGCATTGCCTAAAGCGGAAATCCACTTGTGGGTGGGCCCAGAGTTGATATCCGGTTTAGGCGGAATGTCAACTGAGACATTATTCCACTTGATGTTATTACATTTTTGGAAACATCCTACAAATTTTAAATTCAATGTCAAATATCAAATATTATATAAAGTACAATTTTGGGGCCTTGTTCACAATCGATTTTGGGGTATTTTTCATGTGAATTATCCCCCAAATTTAGGGCGATTTTTTTTATTGAACAAAACATCCTTTTTTTTTGTTAGTTCATTTTAAATTGGGGGAATAATTCATAATGAACAATCACCCCAAAAATAAGGTCTTTTTTCATAGTTTTTTTTGGGGCGAAAGTTCGCAGAGCCGTTGGACGGGAGTCGTATTATATTAGGACACGTGTTATAGCGCTAAACCTCGTCCACTGGTGCGACTGCAACGCAACTCGAGAACGACCGACTCCAAAACGACTTAGGCCTTCCGCACATGACGCAACTCGTTTGAAACTCGAGTTGGAAACCAGTTTGCAATGCAACTAGTTTCGAACGCAGTTGCAACCAGTTTGCAACCTCAGTCCGCACATGATGCGATTGATTTGCAACCCGATTTTCAAACAAGTTGCACACTATATTTGAAATCCCATTTATCACACTGGCACTTTTCACTTTTTATACTCTACTTACCTGTCAAATTAACTGCGGCCACCTTTTACTATGTTAATAAACACAAAATATTTGAAACAGAACACATTTCAACCATCGCGAACGCAGCTAACACATTTTGACAGACTGACCAGCTGACCAGATTTTTTGTGGTCTGTGGCCAACAACAAAATTCATATGCAACTTCCAACTGCAACTTCTTTGCGACTCGGGAATCCAGTCGCACGCAACACGTTCCAAACTCGTTGCAAACCGGTCTGCAACTAGTCGACTCGTGTGCGGATCCCCATTGCTGTATACAGGCAATGTCACAAATCAGTTGCATTGCAAACGGGTTTGCAACTCGAGTTGTAAAGCAGTTTCGTCGTCTGCGGAAGGCCTTAGCTGCCAAGTTGCGTGTCGACTCTCATCCGACTTTTCGTTGGTTTCCGGTGTTTTGGTTTTTAAGTACCCATTTCAGTTTTTATTTTTTTTTTTTTTTTTTATCTTCTGATGCAGACTGACGAAAGGAAAAAAAACTTCTGAATTGATCACAAATCCGAGAACAGTTGCGTCAATAGACGAAGAACGGCCCACACGACTTTCGTGCAACTGATGCAAGGAAGTCGGGTTGCAGTTGCGTTGCAATTGAATTGCATCGGTGAACGAAGGCCCTAAGCGTTTTTCTTTTATATTTCGTCTTTATACGCTTTACGGGTAATCACTTTTTCAATATGTATCTATAAACTCGATTTAGTGAAATCCACTTTAAAATTCTATCCTAATCCACACCTATGGCCAACAAACATACCCTAACATGGTTTCTGAGCCGTTAACCAGTTTACAATTTTTAGTACCCTGTGCTACTCTGTTGTTGCAATCAGTTAACCAATACTTGGTATTATTGAAAACCATAAAACTGAATGGCACTTTTCACAATTTGTTACTATCGTGCTGCGTTAGATTCCTTATAAATAAAGTGAACTGGTGCACGCCAGTCTACCGATTCTCCGACATTTCATGGCGCACTTAGTGCCCAGCTTGTTTCTTGCATTCCTCAATGGATGTATTTAAAACAAAATGCTGGTTAAGTCTTAATTGGCTAGATTCTACCTATGCTATATGTGTGAAGTGGACAAATGGAGCTGATTACTTCACAGTTTGGTTTCCTTAATATGGACGAAAGTAAAATGTTGATTGAACAGCGAATGTGACAATTGTATCTTCGTAATCCACTGAATACGAATATACTCGTACAAAGCTAAAATCACAAATCCAGCCTCATAAATATGAAAGACATATTTCCATTTTATTATCACACTTGGTCGTCGTCATCGTCAAATCGTATTCCTCCATACTCGTATATGATCCTGTACGTTAGGGATGTCCAACCCACGGCCCGGAGAGCGTTTTAATGTGGCTCATGTTCAATCTGCGGCCCGCGGCCCGAAAGCGAACACAGGGCCAAAGAAATATCAATACACCTCCAGGGTTTCTACATGACTACGACTTGATTTTTGTATACCCTTCACGAAGTAGGGTACATTAACTTTGTCATAAAGTTTACAACGCACAGCGGGAAGCATCTTCGACCATATAAAGCACGAGTATATTTCCTAGTATAACTCATTCCCTGCCAATGCGGCCCAGTGAATTTAAAAGTTTGGACATCCCTGCTGTACATTATAAGCATTGCAATAAACTTCCTAACAGCAAACGTAGGATGTTTTCATTACATGTAATTTACACCACAATGGATATTTTGCATTATTCGCACTGACAACTTGTGATCTGGAAAACTTAATTTACGACCATTTACATAACCATAACTTTATTATGTGTCCACTTGAAAGTGGACATTTTGATATGCCCAAAAGTAAGCTCGGCCTGCAAAACTACCGAGAGCTCTAGAGCACTTCGAGCCTTTGGGCTATTGTCCAGCCTGTGTGCTTGGCTATTCTTCCAACCTCAAATGAGAGACACAAGGATAAACAAAACCGACGGGCGAACGACGACATATTAGGCACTAAAAGGGAAAAATGGGGTTTTGGTCTCAGATTGAACTTTATATATAGCATCAGACGTAGACGCTGATGTTGATAAGGAACGGACATTAGTCGCGACGCGACGTCGTCCGATCGACAAACAGACACACATTGCCGACAAATCCTGTGGGTAGAATGAGAGTTGTAATAGTACACTAGACAAAATATGAGCAATACTACTCGTACATGAAAGTTTCATGGAGAAAATATGTGATGTGTAGGGGGCATTACAGGATTAAATGTATCGTGATACTAGTTGAGTGACGAGAGTTTGAATTACAACTGATTTTCATAAAATACTGCACATACCGCTTGAAATAAACCGCATTTTCTTTTTAATTGGTGAAGGAGGATAATATCAAAAGTCCCATTGTACGGGAAGCGAACTTTCGGCAGAATCTCGGGAAAAACGTGAAAACTTACGATCTAATTTTTGTAAATATTTTGGAGACAGTTAAAAGAAAACTAACCATTTTCTCAAACAAAATGAAAGGTCATGAAAAATTCCGTAAAATTGGTTATCACCAATCTCTTCAGAACATTTTTAGTTGACCGGGCGACGCATAGTTGTTCGCGTCTTTGACTATTAGATTAGATAATTTCGCACTGCCCTTGCGTGGGCTCCGCTCGCTATGTGAACTCCGCAGGTTAAGGGGTTGCAACTCTCAGTATGCGGCCCTAGAACGCTCGCTCTATACGCTACAACGGTAGAACCATTATTAGCCAAAGCGCGAACCATGATGCGTCACGTCGCCCGGTGAAATAGGAATATACCCTCTTTCCAAATCCAAAATAGTTTTCGAGATAACCCTGACTTGGTAAAAGATTGTTTGATGTTGATGACTCTGATAATGGGCACTACGACCATAACTCAACTGAAACGATATTATAGCATACACAATTCAGGCAATTTGTGGATCGAGAGTTTAAATATCATAATTCAGGATTTTACAGCGAGGTTTTAAATGGATCTATTCAAATCAGAAGTCCGGATGGCGCAACAATTGGCACGTGCGCCTTCTATGCACTGGGCCCGAGTTCGATTCCTACTGAATGCGCTAATCTTCGATAAAAAAAGGGGATTTACGTGTCGGACTACAACTCGCTTCATCTTGAGTACCCATTTGGGGTAAATAGCTCGCTTAAGCGCGTTGCTGATTACACACCTCTACACTAAACCACACCGTCAGGATCTAGTAAATAAGATTGATGCTAACTTATCTCAAGGCCTTGGCCCGGTATTGGACTGTTGTACCAGTTATTTATTTTTATTCAGATCACGCATTGATATTTTAATTTTGTATTTTTTTTACGCGTTCGGCCAACTAGTCGTTAGACTACGCATTAGACCAGCCATTTGACGGCATATCATAGCAGCTTTATAGGCGGCCTAATGCATGGTACAATGGCTGGTCTATTAGGTGGTCTAATGCGTGTTTTAATGGATGATCTGATAGCTGGTCTCATGGGAGGTCCAATGCGTAGTATAACAGCTAGTCTGATAGGTGGTCTAATGCGTGGTATAACGCGGGTAGTTGGTCTAACAAAAAAGCCTTTACGCTCTTCTCACTGTCATAAAAAATCACAGCTGTTTTCATTGGGTGCTATTAGGCTAGGGGAAATGCCAAATGTGGAATGTTGTTGTTGTAGCAAGTAGAAATTCAGGGTTGTGTGTGCGTGTCATAGAATTTACGCGTTCACTCCTGTTTCTTAAGAAGCAGGTTAAAGGAACGCAGCTGCTTCGATGGGGTTATCCCATAAGTGGATGTTCACACTGCGTGCGATGCCGAGCCGAGTCGGGTCGAGCGATGCGATGTGGTGGGTGTTCACATTGCACGCCGTGCGATGCCGAGCCGAACGATGGCTTGCGATGCAAAGATGATCCGAGCGATGGCTTGCGATGCAAAGATGATCCGGGATGTTCACTGCACGCAATGATGGAGAGTAGAGACCAATTTAGTTCAAGGAATAGAATCTGTTCGACATCATGTCGTTTGTATGCTTGACCCAGTAAATTTATTTCAAAACAGTGCTCTAAAAATGGAACGGCGTCGCCATTGGGTGCATCCCATTAATGAAGAAAGGCCCAGTGTTGGTGAATTTCATCATCTCTTCCGCGACCTCAGACGAGAGGTTTCACAAGCGGATTGAGCAGCGGCGCACCGCTGTGTATAAACGCAAAAATCGGCAGCCGCGGCGGCTTTAGGACGATGAATGTATAAACCGCTCGACTCGCCGTTGCGGCCACCGCCGCGGTTTGTGGGGCGGCGAGATTGCATTTGAATTCAAACCGCTTGTGAAACCACGTCTTCTAAACGCGACCTTATTACGGTGATAATAACCTTTCATTTGAGCCATACTGAATCAAAACCGGAATCCAAAGCGTATATACCCTAGACTTGTACAGACCTAGTTGTGATACCAAAACTTCCAACTGGCAACGGCCATATGCATTAAAAGTGAATTTTCCATATGGTCAGTTTGAGCTGTGGGCATGGATCCAATGAAAAGTTTCATCGTTCATCCATTCGAATTTTGGATATTTACATTTGAACTAACGTTTACAGTAAAGGTTGCCGTTCATTCAATAGGGTCATGCCCATTCTCAAAATCAACTAACCAACCCACACTATAAATATTTGTCGCATTTTGCAAGTCGCTAGCATCATTGTATCGAAAGTTATCGCTCATTTGAAATTTCATCTGTAGGGGTTCCTTCGGTCGGATCTTGCCCATTTTCAATGCCAACCAACTAGATCATGCTACAAACATTTGACCAAAATTTCAAGTTTCTAACTTCATTCTATTGAAAGTTATCGTGCAAACGGACAGACAGACAGACAGATATGGCTAAATCGAATCAGGAGATGACCCTCATAATTTCCATGTATACACTGCCACACCGCCGCGCCTAAAAGTCTAGGGTATAAAAGCAGACATATGTACATGCATTTTTTTCCGTGTGATCTTACATCAAATATTACTTTACAGCTCGTACTTGCACCATACTGGCTCCAAAAAGCTTCACATCGCAAAGCATCGCAAAGCCCATAAACTCCATCGCAAGGCCCATTAAATTCCATCGCAAAAAATCAGCAGCCGGTACTCGCACGAAAAAGCAAAGAAGTTTGTGAAAACATCGGGCCATCGCTCGGCTCGTCATTGCATCGCGCGCAGTGTGTACACTCAAAGCGTGATTCCATTTAAAATTGAAGACTTTCCATTTCCTTGCTTTAAAAGCTTGTAATCGCATTGCATCGCTCGACCCGGCTCGGCTCGGCATCGCACGCAGTGTGAACATCCACATACACTCCATCGCAAAGCCCATTAAATTCCATCGCAAACAATCAGCAGCCGGTACTCGCACGAAAAAGCAAAGAAGTTTGTGAAAACATCGGGCCATCGCTCGGCTCGTCATTGCCTGAACGAAGTTGAGCTGGTGTAGACCTTTTCGCTCTGGGTAGCCAGCTTTCGTCCTGAGAGATGTCTGGTGGTCGAGCCGTAAGTACAGGATTGGATTGGTATCTGGCTTTCGACGTAAGTAGTTCTTGTCTGTGCAGCGTAGCAATATCTGATTTATATTGTAGTTGGTGTTATCGAAGGGAACTCTTTTAAATCTTTGGACTTCCCTTTCAAGGTCCCTTAGAGTTCGCCTCCATATGCTTTCCCCTCCGGTAAAATATTGTATTTTATGTACAAACAACTGTCAATTTTTGAATCTGAAAATATTCCCCTCCAGATCTGAAAAGTATTCAGATCCAAATATTGACAGTTGTCCGTATATATTTTACCTGAGAGGAAATCCTCATCCGCTCGTAGGACCGCAGCCAATATGAATTTTGGTTATAAGATGCGATTCGATACCGATACGAAATGATACGATATCAAGACGAAACATCGATCAGGGTTATGCAATGAAAGTTTCCCAATTTTTTCAAAACATTTATTCCTACTAAAACTTTATAGCCAACTAAACCCGGCCGATATTTCTCGGCAATTCCTATTAAAATATAAACTATTTTACATACGAGTACTTTCAACTAGATCTTTTGTATCTACCACAATAATTTACGAGCGCCTCCGGTTATGAAAGGGAACTTTTGAATTGTCAAGCTACTACCGCATTCATTGCGGGGTTCCAATGTCCAGTCGTAATCATGCATTGTATGCCACATCTAAGCATATTGTTGTGCGGACACTAAGTAAACATATTCTAAACACCCATGTATCAGCTTAAATTCACATTGTTTGTTTAGGCGAAAATTTCTCTATTGTGTACGAACAGATTTATTCTTTCTTTTTCGGCATTCCCTGGCCAAAGGACAATAGCAATCAACGGCTTACCACCGAGGTACACATACAATTGGCCGATGGCCTTGCTCTACCCACCACGGGACCCTTGTCACCTTTCCCATGTTCCACTAATTGAATTGACAATTATGGTCAATGGACTATGCAGTTCCAGATACATGTGTAATTTGGTAGCAAGATTTATGCATGTAGACACGTGTTAATTGCAATATTTGAATTATATTTTCAAAAATTGGCGACTCCTGCATTCTTGATAATTGGCGAATGGACAAAATGTCCGAAGCAAATTGTGGCCATTGTTGCTGTGACATCTTTATTTGAAAAGAAAGGCGGAGTTAGGTGGACTCGTATGTCATCGAATGTAGTGTGTCACGAGCCGAAACACGAGCTCATAAAATATCCAGCAATATTATGAAAATATTCAGGACTATTGTTTAATTGACTATGACGAGGAAAACCGGTTTGACTACCAACATTGATCGATTGATGGTATGCATATATGCTCTGATTGTTTGGTCAAACACTATGCCTGTGATTCACATGTTGTACAAACCGTAGATATTGTTTTGAGCTCTAATTAATATGCTAATTGAAACCGACATATCCACCGAAATTAGGTGAAATATCCATCCGGAGCCTAAGCATTTTGTAGTTCCATTGATAAATCCATATTTTTCATTATTAAATCTTTCGGAAAATCATCCTGTCTCCGAGTCCCTGTCCGCATAATAAAGTAACCTTCAACCTTCAGTAGTAGGGAAGATAGATTTTACATCACGTGAATTTGCGTAGGTGCTCCATCCTCATCATCAGCATAAATCCTTAAGCTGGTGCCTGAGCCTGGTTGGTGAGAAAAATCATTTTTAGGAACTTACTTCATCGGACGTATTTACATATCTCTCTGTATCATACGCATCCCGGACATTTAAGTGGCTTAATCTAATCCTGAAAGTGTCCTGTACATCTCATACCCCCAACTGTAATAATTAAAATGCAAATGAAGTCCGACAAAAAAAAAAATTAAAAATGAAAACTTTTTTCATCATTTCAATTTTCGACAGAAGGAAGAAGTATGCGAGACAGGGATAATCTAAACAGCGGTGCGATATTCATTTTTCAGCGTTTTCCGTGCAATTCATTTAAGAGCGCAACAAGTGAACACTTCATATTGAAGGTTACTTCCTTTGCTCTCTGAATTTTGCCACAGCCGGGTAGGACTCCTGGGTCCTGGGTCAGAGTCATATATCAAGGACAAGGACTGCAAAGCATGGGGCGTAAGCACGAGTGCGGTGACTTTAACCGCACAAAGTAGCCTTTTTCGAATTTTAATTGAATTTGAAGATGCGATTAGGCGTCTTAAAGCGTTTAATAGATGAAATTTAAATTAAATTTGAGGATAACTAACTGGAAGTTGATTGAATTTAAGAGGAAATTTCCAAATTGATGGATGTCATATTCAGACAATGCTGATAAATCGTATACAAGTTGATATAATCGAAAGCGAATTAAAGTGGCTCTCATTTGCATTCCACAATATATGTATGTAGAGTGCACCCTAACATTATGAGATGGACAAGAAGTTGAATGGCTCATGTTAGATATGAAAGATATATGAGTGGATTTGTGTTAAATCCGAAAAATATGTTTGAATCTGGCTGTATATGGGCTCTGTGCGGTTGATTTAAGACACTGTGTTGCGCCATATGTGGGGCGTTCCACACCACATCGTGTCCCATATTCTCGTCGGTTTTTTTCTTAAGCTATGCATTTATCAGAACTTGTTTTTTGACAGCATTCACTTCTCAGGCCTTCCATAAGTGTGAATCACCCATAGTGAAGATGTGGGCATATTGTAGCTTTTCTAACGCATTTTAAATCTGATGACTTTGACATTAGGTAGAATGTTTCGCTGATACACCAGGAATAACCAAAAAACTGAATTAATACATAAACAATTTGCGTCAGAGTCTGGGACGGACTGTGCATGAGTTGGCTACATTTTTCATATTTATTTCAGTGTAGTGTAGAATAGTTAGTTTGAGCGACCGGTAGCTCAGTGCGTAGAGGTATCAGTCTCATGTCTGACTACCGGGGTTTTGGGTTCGAATCCCGTCCACGACAACATTCGTGGCCATGGATGTTTGTGTTTTCTTCTCCCTGTGGTGCAAGGCGTAATAATAAGCCACATTATCCCCCGACTTGTCGCACGTAGGCGGCTAAATGGGAGAGCAGAAGATGCATGCTTTCAACTGCATTGGCCGAAACTAGTTTCCGCGAATGAAACGTCAACTGGGCCACATGGAACAGTGCTGCTCTCCAAGGCACATTATATATAGTACAATATTTTTTCTGTGTGATGGCTGGGGCAACGAACAAGCACCCCCCGCCCCCCAATTTTCCGAAACTGAGATGGAACAAACAAACACGTGCCCTAGCTCAGCTCATTGTGGAGCAATTTCCCAACTTGCCCCAGGTATACGGCTAAATGGACAGGAGGTTCATGCTAACAACATGAATTATCCACAAACAGTTTATGCTTATGAAACGTCATCTTAACCGTATGGGAATTATTGACGCGCTATGCCCCACTAGAGGTTAGGGCAAATAGTAGTACTATGTCAGTGTATACTTCAAATGTTCGCATCGAAAAATATTCAACTAGAGCCCACCACTTCCTTAAATGGGATGTCAGCATCAACACATTTTAATTTAAGATCTGACGCATTCCGAATGATTTTTATTTCATATCTAGAATATATTTATATAAAAATTAAAAATAAAAAGGAACAATTTTGTTTTTGAGATTTGGGCGCCAACTGTTTGAAATCCGAGACATGTTACTTGCATCTTTGTAGCCGCGCCAACTTAAAAGAATAAAACGACTTGAAGATTTAATTCTTGAATTGTATGGTTCGTCTTTTGTTTTGAACAAATTACTTCATTGGCGTCATCTTAAAGCGGATGTTTAATAAAAAAAATAAAAGCATAAAATTTCAATAAGAAACAGGCATAAATTGCAGAATTGAGGCGGATCAACCTTAACTCATTGAGTGCGTTTGTGTTGTGCATATATCCGGTATCGTCTAGGGTAACGAGCACGCATTACACAATTGACAAATTGCATTATTCTGCGCCTGTGATTTATCTGGGGTAAGATTCAGACTCGATAGGGATAAGAGATACTTTTCAGCTAGGCGAACATAGGTGGTGAGCCTAAAATTTATCCGTGTCACTTTAGTTTCATCTCATTTCGCCCGCGATTGGATTATGCGTTTTCTGATTGGAAAATGTTATACCTGGTCAAACGACCAAGAATCTAAGGAAAATAAAACAGCAACGTGCGACAAGTGAAATAAACACTCTTTTTAAGGATTATGCTTTGAACAGGAAGGTTGTGTCTTCACTTCAATTTTATGTTTATTGCAATTCTTAATTCGTATCTCCCAAAAGCAAGGCTGTTGTAAAAGGCCCACGCCAAGAAAAACTTCTTAGCTGCGAAAAGGATTAATATGTACATAATCCGGCCAAAAAAGTATGATCGGTGCTTCGCGCTTCGGTTTTGGATGTGCATATTGAACTCTGCTTAAAATCGTTAATTTCATTAAACTCTGTTTAGCGGGATGCTTTTCAAACTGGATTCGTGACGAAAAAGCAAAATCACTTGGCATCAGCTCACGAAGCTGCCCGCCAAACATAGTTTAATGAAATTGACGATTCTAAGCAGGGTTCAATCAATCAATCGAATCAAAAATCAAAAATTTACTTACATCGCACACCTAAGATTCTCTAAATACTCAAAACAATTCAGAGAAACAAGCGGCATTCGAAAATATATATTAGCCATCGTCTTATGTATCATCTCAAGCGCAACTTGCGCAGTGTGCCATATCGGTCAGTGTTGAATACGAATGGATTCAAAGAATTTGCTCCCATTTTCCCCAAATCTGTATGTTGCTCGTTTCGTCGTAACGAACGGACCAAGTATGAATTATTTACGTCGCCTGATTCTAAGCTTTTCACAACCCTAATAAAATACAATACATAACAAACCAAATGCCGCAAAATTTCGAATACTAGGTAAGATGGACACAAACCATTGGGCTATAGAATCCTTGCTATGAAATGCCCATCTCCTTTTGGTAGTGCAATTATTAAGAGACAGGTATAAAATAAATGCAATGGCCGCGATTCTGAAAGCCGAATCAGGATCCGACTTTTTCTATTTCTCCTGCATTTGCTTTCGGTAAAATATGTGCCGTCAACTGTCAATTTTGGGATCAGAATACCTTTCAGATCCAGAGGGGAATATTTTCAGATCTAAATGGCGCATCCAGTACAACCATGAGTTGTATGAACTGTACGATGAGCTGGAAGTTTCGAAAATCGTCAAACTACAACGACTTCATTCGGCAGGGCATGTACAACGAATGGACGATGATCGCATGCTCGCCAAAGAGAGTAGTGAACACAGAACGAGTCGACGGAGCGAGATTGCGAAGACGACCGAAAGCTCGTTGGGAGAACTCAGTCGAAAGTTGGAGGACGCGGTCACGTGACTGAAATAACCGGATGACAACGATGAGTTTAGGTCGATTTAACTTAATTTCAAAAGATAAGTTTTAGGTTCTAATCATGCATTGTAGTTGTATCGTTACTTTTCTTGTCGATTCCCTATCTATTCAGCTGGAAATGAATACACTGATTTGATAAAAATCAGACGAGCAAGACGAGCATGATACTGACCATTCACCTCATCGTACCCCTAATATAATGTAGTGAATTAAGTGCTCTACCGCTCAAATCCCATATGTAATATCAAACAACCAACAATTATTTCATTAAATTTTAACGATACTTTATTGATTCAAACATAAATCAATAAAATTTTTATTTTATAATAAAATTACTTATCATTTCACCATTTCACGTCTTTAATGTTATTGACTTAGTTATTCTTTCATTTTACTTTGTTTGTTAAACTTAACTAGATCAAAATTGAATTTTATTGTTTCTTGCAAGTTAGTTGTCATATTTTCGTCAACAATATAATTTTTGAATCATATGCGTTTTAGCTTTTTTCATTATGAAAACGGGTTTGGAACTTAACACCGCTCTGTTCGTAATCCATTTTTAAGAACTCATTCTTTAGTTTTCTTTCCATTTTTATTACTGAATTATATTCTTTCCAAATAAGGAATAGTTTAATAATGATTATGTAATGTAATTTTAAAGTAAAAGTCACAGTTGTTACTTTTCTCGCCCCGTTTTCAAAATATTTCGATAAATTCTTTCAAATAATTGAACAGGATTTCTGCACTAAGTCTAATAGAGATGCATATGATTGCACAAAACGATAAATTACCAGATAAATTTGTGATACGCTATCAATTTAAATATATGTATATGGTATGTATTTAAATTCATACTTAATGTATTTTCTATGAATGTATTATTGTTTCTGATTTAATTAACATAGATTAGGTACTGCTACGAAATTGGCGTTTTATTGTTTCTTCTCTTACAATCTAAGACAGTGAACAAGATGTTACCTTACAAATTGAAAAACAAAACCAGATGAAAATACGCTATTGAACACACAAATTGTGTGCTGTATGTGTGTGTAAAGATACTCAACAGAACTCAAAACTGACAATCAATATACATATTTATAACAGATCTATGCATTCAACAATTGTTTATTTTTTTCTTAGACCATTTGAAATTTCTAATTTTAATATAACTACTTGATTGGTTTGTGTCTGTGACTACATTTATTTTGGTTTGCATTTCGGCATGGCTGAAGCTTTGTCATATCGTCTAAATGTACCGGTCGAACCGGTTCGGCGAGCTTTAACATTATACCTAACACCCTTGACGCATTAGCAAGTTCGCAAACCGAAAGACTCGTAGCCAAGAGAATAGACCAACCGTTGAGTATTCTTCCGGTAAAACAGCCGTTGATGTACCGTTCCCGGCACTAGATGCCGCTCCGGACGTTTCCTGTGAACCGTTAGACGAGTTCTTCCGCAAAGCCTTGCGAGCTTTTTCATTTGATTTGATGGCTGGTGACGTCATGTTGGCGGTTATGTTGGTAACGGCTGAAGGTTACTGGAAATGGAGATTTTATTTATGTACGTTAAAATTATTTGTTTTGAAAATTTAAAGTGACAACACAGAGAAGACGTGGAAAATTGTGTTTATGGGTTAGGCGATTGATAGTGTGTTTTGTCCATTTGTTCGTTTCGCAATAGCGCCCGCCACATGGGCGTTTTCGTTGGTTCCGATGAAAAATGATGGAAATGTTGCTAAATAAATTTGTTAACTAAAGACCGGAAAAACATTGTTGGCATTTTGAAGGGCATCCACGAGACGATCAATGAAATGAGATTCTCGACTAATCAACAAGAACTATGCTTTAAATTAAGCTTGGTTTTTTTAAGTACACAAATATGACCTTCGTATAACCAGATAACAGGTTAACAGAGATTGGAATATATTTTTCTTTTTTAGGGTTTTGTATTAAAAACAAAACCCTTATGAAATCGGTCAAATGTCTGTCCGTCTGTCCGTCTGTCCATGAAATATCTCACGAACGGCTGAAGCTACATTTCATGTATGTATGTATTTTGTGGGAGTATGTAGAATTATTATAATTCGCCGGAGAAAGCGATTCGTTGTAATAGGCTTACTTTAAGGGGATGTCCCCATAGAGGGGAAATGAAGGTCAAAATTTTTTTTTCATCTGGTATAGGCAAGTGGGGTATCATGAGAAAGGTAACACCGAGTACATTTCATTTCCGGTATTTTCATCAAATTTGAAAATAGGGGAAAAGAGATAGAGGGGAAAATATGTGAACCGAGTTTGTCCCCCCCCCCTCGCATTTCGATACCGTTATACTTAGAAATATGAAAATTTGCAGAAAGGCGGCATTTTACTAGTGTAGAAAACCGAAAATCGTAGAATTTTGATATGTCAACAAAAAAGGTTAATAATAGTACATTTCTATAGTTGCAGTTAGCATACCCCTACACGCCTTAAGCACAGCCGAGGTCAAAAATATTGATGGCCAATGATAACCAACATCATCGGCAATAATATCTTTAAGTTTCATTACAATCACATAATATTTAATAATATTACACTCATTTAAAATTAGGCATTTTGACACTATCCACACAAAAATTACACCTACTGGCCTCATATGTAGGTGTGAGTACTACTTTTATGTTGTTTTTCGTAGTGCGAATTGCAGTTATTTAATTAATCATTTTTGAAAGGGTGAAGATTAGTTGGGGGCGCTACGTCGTAATTGGCAAACTTTACCGAGTGGAAGGGGGGAGGGGTCCACATAGAGGCGAAATTAAGCTCAAAATTTTTTTTTTCGACTGGTATAGGCAAGTGAGGTGTCGTGAGAAAGGTAATGTTGAGTACATTCCATTTTTTCGCATTTTCTTGAAATTCGTAGAAAGGGGAATAGTGGGGGAGGAAAAAATATTAGTTCGTAATTTGTTTAATTATGTTTTTTTTTGTCCATCTGAGTGGTATCAAGAAGAGCAACGAGCCGATTTTTATATACCAAAATAAGCGCTTGCTACAAAACCCTCGGATTGCGGGCGTAGCCCTCTATATTCCGGTTTCATTTTTTCTAAAATCGAAATGCAGTGTAGTAGATTAGTTCATTTTTGAGATACGCCAAGCGATTTGTAGATTCTGAGTGCATACCAGGCACTATTTGAGTTTTTAGAAATTGATAGAGGCTGAGCCAGAAAGCTTAAATTCAAATTTGCACCATCTAAACAATTTACTTTCTTAGTTTAGTCGCGGTACATATTTTTGACATAATTAAAAAAAGAATATCCTATTATTCGTTATAAAATTAAACAACTTTTGTACTCAAAATATTTTATTTGGATAAACAGATAAACAAAATGTTACAGCGCGCCAAAGTTGAAAAATCTATTTTACGAATAATTTTTTCGCCAATAAATCCACAACAGTGCATTTCTGTGCAAATTATCAAAAGAGTGATTTCGCAGTTAAACTTAAATCGATACGCGGTTATTCAGGAACGATTTATTCTTAAGAGAATGTGTACACATCGAGTCAACAATGAACATTTAACTTCTATCTGCTAGTCCAGACTATGAACGAAAAATAGGAAAAATAAATCGTGTAGTTTTGAAATTTTGCACAATTGTTTGGGTCAGTCCCCAATGATAAAGGGTCCGGAAGTGTAGGGTAGAGGGGGTCAAAGGCCCTTTTTTTAATTTTCCTTGATTATTTTAAAACTTAGGATTCTACGAAAAAAATTCCGGAGACTAAATCAAACAATATAAAATTTCCTACAAAATGCTATATCATACTCTAGTAGACCATAAAATAGTATAGGGTGTGGAGTATTGATTTCCCCACAAGCAAAACCGGTAAGATAGCTCCCGATTGAATACAGTTAGCGATATGAAAATTGGTTCAAATATTTTTATTAAGGTCTAATAGGTTGGTACCGCAAATAGGCATAATCGGATTAAAGGAGCGCCTACGTCCCCTACAAATATTATTTTTCCAAACGTATCGATAACGACCCAACCGAATGAAAGTAGGCAAGCCAAATTCGGGTGACTGACTGCCTAGGACCTTACTACGCGCTCCTCTGTAAAAATTAGTTGAATTGGATGGAAACCAAATTTACTTTCCATACAAGAGGGTGTTCTTGTATGTTAATATTCAAGGTAAACTTCCAAATCGGCCCCCTTTCTCCTTGTTTTTTTTTCCTTTAATGCGTATTATTCGAAAATTTTCAAATCCAGATGTATCAAAGAAATGTATTAGGCGCTTTCTTTTGCTTTTCTTAACCTGTATCGGTTAGTGAAATAACACGCAATACAACAACAATGCTACCCTATATAGGTTAACGCTTAACCTGGTAATTTATCGAGGGCCGATCCTGACCTGGATAGCGCACAAGTAAAGCTTTTATTTAGGGGGCATCTACCGGTTGCTAGAAGAAGTTCGTTCGTTCGATTATG
Organism: Chloromyia formosa; assembly: GCA_964017055.1. Classification (NCBI taxonomy): domain Eukaryota; kingdom Metazoa; phylum Arthropoda; class Insecta; order Diptera; family Stratiomyidae; genus Chloromyia; species Chloromyia formosa. The sequence goes on along the minus strand of OZ024815.1, from coordinate 145,185,654 downwards.
TTTCACTGTGTTTTCACCTCATTCACCTCAATTAAATTCAATGGGATTCCACATTTTTTCCAATTGGAAAAGTGATTTTTGTCGAAATAGTATTAGGAAACTACTCGAAATCAATCAATCAATCAAAAATCGATTATGAAATATCTTCAAAGTTTGAACAGTTGTACTTTGAAGTAACGGTGAGTTTTACAACCGGGAAAAGTTACTTTACATGAAATTTTATGTAGTTTCAGAAAGTGAGATCAAATCTCCCATTTTAGGACAAAGGAATAATGCATGGCCGCACGTCACTTGAGCGTCTTGCTAATACTTCCGTGAGCGCTCAAAGGACGGTCATGCGCTCTCTTCAGCAAGTTCACCGGAAGGCTTTCTGAAGCACAGAGCTTCCATGATTGTTAATCCTGAAATTCATTGCCACTTTCGTACTCTGTCTGTCGTTAGAAACCTGAAGATCCGGTAGCTTTGGCGCGGCCTAGTCATGGAAGGATCGCTCTCTCGTTGGTTTCTTTGACCCCTGGGTTCAATTTGTATTGAATAGAAGCATGTTACCTTATATGTTATAAATATAACGAATAGTGAGAATAGAATGATTTGGACTTTGCGGTTTAGTTAGCTTTGGACACCATTGATATGTTGAAAGCGCGCAAGACAAAGTATTCATTGAGGACCGGCGGAATGTGCGATAGTAAAGGTAGTACCTACACCGCAAAGTCCAACTTAATTAGCCAATTTGTGCTGTTTCTCATTCTTGGGCGAAAAAGGATCACTTTTGCCTAGAGCCCTCACAAATTAGTACCTCACCCTACCAATCCTTAAACCCTTCGAAGTGTTAAGGCTTAGAACGACGATCTAGTCCCATTTAGGCCCCATTAGCATTTTTTCGTAACCCGCACGGTATCCCCAGTATATAAAAATCAAAACCAGCGTGAAACTACCATCTACGCCTGCGCTTCAAACTTCCAAAAACGAAAAGTCGATACAAAGTCCCGTGAAGGCCCGAGGGAGGGTCTGCATCACTACTACTACTAGCAGAGCAAATAGCAAAGAGAACTCTGGCATTTTAACAGATAATCGGTTATTATCAAATCCACAAGATATGTTAATAATTGTAGTGTGTTAAAAGAAATATTTACATAGGTAAAAAATGTGTGTTGATATATCATATGAACAGATATAAGACGTGTATCAGTACACAATTGAGTCCGTTAAGAATATAAGTAAAGACGCAACCCAACACAGGAACAGGATCCAAGCCAATTTGCAGGCAATCTAATATCATATGCACACCACGCACCCAAATCTGGATAGATTAGAAAATCTCGAAACCCACGTATACCATCGAATTTTTGAAGCAGAGGAAAATTTGATTTGTAAGACGACTGTTTGTCAGCTGATGGCTGATTAAGAGAAAAAAAATAGCATTCACCAATATAATTCGGCGAGATTTGAGACGAGGTTGGTTTCAAATTTCGCTCCAAATTTAGATTTGGAAATCTTTGAAATGTATGGAAAATCTAGTAGATTTGCGGTAAATTTAAAACGATTCCGAGTCAGATCGCCAGTCATATAGATACTGCTTACGAATGGATTTTCAATCCACTATCTCATGCATACAGTGCGTAAACAATGCACTTCCTATTGGAAAGATGCCAAATTAAAATCTCTTTTTGGCGCCTTGTTTTGACTGCTCAAATTCCACAACTTCACCAGTTTCGCTAAGTGGTCATAATATTTTGTTGACCTAATTCGTGGTCTTTTATACTTCGCATCGGGAATATGCGGGTTCGAAATGTTCCTCTTAACCACAGCATGCATCTCATATTGCATGCGGACGAAGTGGCGGTTCTGGCTACGCTATTTTTAACATAGCTCCACGATGCATATGTTTTACGTTGCCTATTTTTGTTTTGGGTACTTGCTTCAAGACGTAAATTGTGTTGCTCAAAGTGAAAGTGTCATTTGCCAGAAGAGTCGAATTTTTATGATGTTATGTCTACTCGTAAATGCGAGAAAATCTTAATATTCACAGGGGAGTCCTATTTCTTCGGTTTGAGCAGGTGTAATAAAAAAAATAATAATTTATAGTCTCAACTGGCTCTTTTATACACATATATTTAAATGGTGTAATTAGGATTAACATTTTTTTTTTTATTATTATTAAGGAGATTAAAGAGATAAAAGGCGCGATTTTTTCAACATCCATTCAGAGCAGAGCAGGTTAAGACAACACAATTACACTAACAATTTGATCTGAGCTGCTCTGGATAAAACCTCAGTTTAAGAATGCTACTCCGTTAAGTAGTCTGCATTTTGAAGTGCAGGCGGCGTAGGTGTCGAAGTTTTCGAACAGTTTACAGTTTTGGAAGCACATAAAGTTAATTTCCTGTCAACAAAATTTGCTGTAATTATTTGGAATAGTAAACATACGAAATAATTTTGCTGCCTAAAGGAGATTTGTCCGATTGTATATGTACTAAGGATTTAAGTTTTCTCTTGAAATTTGAGTCGACATTTGAATTCTGACTAAACCAAGACACACTCCCAGCAAATACATGCCCCGTTTTCATGTGCTATACTAATTTTCACTCGATCGTGTTTTTGCTGCTTAACCTGCTCCACTCTGCTCTGTACGAAAAAAACGCAGCTAAAGTATTCCTCGCATCGTTGAATATATTTTCCGTATACTGATAGCCGTCACGATATTGGTCAGTGGGCGAGTATGCGGCCAGATTCGACATTCCTTACGTCTTCACTTCGTTGATGTTGGTGCGATACTGAGGATTATTATCACTTAAACACGGATCGAGCCTACGCTCGCTTTAGTTCCTCTGGGTGCAACAGGCTGTTGTAGGATCCGCGAACCTATACACAAACCCCATTTATCCAAGACAACTTACTCTGAAAATTCTCTCTATTCCGATAGAGAGAGAGAGAGAGCGATAAATGCGATAGAGAGAATTCTTCTATTATTCGCGAAACAGTAATGCTTCGATTTTTCTATTATCTTCTTGCTGTTATCATTTCCTTCCGAGAAAACCTGACTTCTTTGAAACTATATCTGGCGTAACATACGGCCCAGAAAACCTTGAATAACTTCAAAGTTCAAAATTATTATTCCCGTCCTATTCGACAAAACTACCAACGCGCAAATAGTACCAAAATATGCGAGTACCATATGTTCCCTAAACTTCTGCTCAATTCAATTAAACGAACTCATCGTAAAATATTATTAACAGAAACACAAAACTTAATAAATCTTCCAATTGTACCATGCGCACGGAATTGTTTCGGAGCATAAAACGATTTATTTGTTGATGAAAAAAGACGTCCGTCGTAATAATTAATTAACAACGACGGACGGCCTGGCGTTGGATTGAAAAAAAAGAAACTAGATTTGTACGTCCAGGCCCAGAGGGCGAAAAAAAAACTGGGTCAAGTTCTTTGGGGCCATTGAAAAAGCTAGTGTGGAAGCAACGATAAGCGAATCATATGAATTTAGATGGACGTGATTGCGACATTTTCCAGCGTTTTAATTGTAGAATATACACACGTTTCGACGACTCTGTGTTGTAATCAGAACTATACACATGATTTTTTTTAGGTTGTTGAGACAGTACGTATAAGAAGGTGGCGTTGATAGGGCTGGTCGGGATTGTAAAGTTCCTTCTGGTTTTACTTTAAACCGTTGGAAGATTGCCAGTTTAAAATTGATAGCATTCAAATAATAATAAATGATGCATCTGTGAAACTGGGATTGGTGTCAAAAACGCCTTTTAGCCAAACGATACAAGGTATAGTTGACTTTAGAGATGCTTCTCGTCAAGTATATTAGATCCTTGTTTAAATAAACGGCCGCAATTGATAGTAAAAAAAATCTTTAAATATAGAAAAAGTTGTCAATAAACGGGAACAAATTCATAATAAACGTGACAATTTATTCGAATAAATTTGAAGCCGGCAAACATGTTTACTTGGCGATTGACCTAATCAGTCTCTCAAGTAATTTAAGCAAGGTGGAGGAGAGACTAATGGGTCTGAAATCGTTCGGTCGTGCATGCAAACTCTTATCCGCTTTCGGGATGAAAACGACCAACACTTCTGTCCAGGTCCGAGAAACATGGACTAACTTAAGGCAGGCCGTTAGAATAGCATATAGCCATGGATACACAATATCCGAAGACTGCTGTAAATCCGCCGGAATAATGCCGTCGGGTCCAGCAGATTTAAAAGGCTGGAGATTGCCCGCAGAATTCTTTAGAGAGGATGGATACGAAATCACACGGCGCTATCCACTGAGTAAAGCTATCCTCGAGCTTCGAAACCGCGGAACTACCAGGAAAGTGCGTGGCCACTTTCGGTTTCAGCCGAAATTATCCATTACTGACTAGTTTTCAAATGTCTGATTTCATTCATTTTTGGGACCATAAAAAATAAATAAATAACTGGCGCAACAGTCCAATTTGAACCATGGCCTCGAGATGAGTTAGCATCATCTCATTTTCTAGATCGTGACGGTCTTGTGCAGAGGTGTGTGATCAGCAACACGCTCAACCGAACTATTTACCCCATAAATGGGTACTCATTTAACAGCTGAGTTGGCTCATAGTCCGACACGTAAGTCCCCTTTTTTATCGAAAATTACCGCATTCAGTATAGGAATCGAACCGGGGCCCAGTATGTAGAAGCTGAACGTGCTAACCGTTGCGCTATCCGGACTATAGTACCTCAATATTTAGGAAAGGTATATATCAGGAGCGTTCCGTTAAGCTTATCTGTTTGTGTAGGCGTTTGGTGCTGCCGAACCTTGGCTTGGTTATCTCTGTAGCCTCGGAATATCCTGATAAAAATATCATATTCACTCACAGGAAACCCATGTAGTAAATTCGAAGCCACAATTGAATTTCCCTCCATAGGGTAATACAATTCCTCTATTCTCCATTGCACACTTTATCCTTAATAACAAATTCCTTAACAAGACAAGCCTCTGCCATTCACTTTTTATTGTAGAATTAATACTCACGCCGTTATCAAAATTCCCACTATCCTCACCTTATAATGCAACTTAAATACACTATTGTTGACTCATTTTTGTTAATGAAGTATTCTATAGCTCACTTCTAAAGTTTCAAGAATATCACGAAGATGTTGTTCATAATTGATATCATGTACCGTGCACGCGTCCTCGTATGTCTTACATATAGAAAGGACTACCCAACACTGGGATAGTACGATTAGGGGTGTTCCAATCAACACTCATGCATATCAAATGTCAACTTTAAACATAAGCCATAAAAGACAGTATTAGAACTCAGATGTCTATCATTTCAATAGGCTATAGAATAGGCTTCGTACAACCAACAACGTTGCAATGCAATCATGAAGTCGTGACCCATATTTTATTGTGAGGCGATATATATACCCTTCACAATCAACAACTTATAGTATAATGGAATATGCCTTTTACAAGAAACAATTGGTATCCAAAAGACAGCTAAATTACAATAAAATACGATATTGTGATCTGGCGACAAGGAAATTTGCGATTCTTAGTTTGCACCCTAAAGGTTTCTATTGCCAGAAGCCGCTAAGCGACTGCAGCTTGGCGATAATCGTAGAGAGACCATGAAGCACTTGCACTACTTGTGTGCAATTTAAGGTTTGTGGTCCGTGATGGTCGCTTTAATGATCCTCGCCAAGATAGAGTCGTTGACTATTGTCTAGCAATAAACACCTTTAGCCCGCCCAGGACTAAAATGGCAATACGTGAAATTCACGACTCAATTTCAATGCTCTTGCTCACATTCTCAGTATCTTCGGAGAGTACGCCCTCTTTGATGAAAGCCCACACAATATGCTTAGATTCACAGTCTGTATCTGTATATCTTCAGCTACTTATTCATAAATTATTCTAGTAGACGATAAGATCATAAAACAAAACTCGAGACTACCACTCGTCTGCAAAGAATCAGGATAGTTCTCGTTCACAATTGAATATTCAAATCAAAACAGATCAAAGGTGTGGCTAGGACGGTTCAGTAGATAAACACATATGTATGTATGCCGCGTAGTAGCACAATATGCTGCAGGCCTACGCAACTTTTGTAAAAATTTTAAATAAATTGATTTATGAATGTCGACATTTCAACAGAAGTGCCCGAATAGACTGCTGCGGATGTTTTAATTCGTGTATGTTTGAAAACGTGACTGACCCACATTAGATGATTGTTATGGGTCGACGTATTCAAATTAGTACTTAAGTTCACGGTACTCTATGAATGAATATTAAAAATTGATAGTAGCCGCGTTTCTTTGCTCCAGAGCAGAGCAGAACTGATTACAACATCAAAAAAAAAACGAAACAGCTCATATCCGAGTAGCGAAAGATAAATTCACGTAGAAAATGGAGAATTCCCTTGGTTCAGAAAGAAACGCGGCGTATCATTGGGCGATTCAGGTGCCGCACGTTTGCAGATGATAGAACGTGTGTGTATGGCCGACTAATGGCCCACGACTGGCAATTTGAAGCCATTGCCATCGTGTATCTACGCGTATAGCGATGAGTGGCGATGGCGTTTGGCAGAAAATTGCTTTGAAAACCATTATGAGCTAATAATTGCTGGAAGCCATCACCGCCACAAACCACTATCTGCTCAAATTCACGGTAGCAACTGACAGCGATTGGCGATTGTCAGTAGCAGTCGTTAGGTTTTGGTCATTGATATATGTAATTGCTTTTTCTGCTGTTTCTGCATTGGGTCGCGAGAGGTCTTTAGAGGTTTTCGTGCGAGTTAAAAATGATGAAGGTCGGTATTGCTAGACGCGGCTGTGCGTCAATCGCAGGCGACGATCGTAGAAGTGGTTACAGTTATATGATGATCGTGTGTTGATAGAAGCTTCTCTGCCAAATTCCCCAGCAGGGCTAAATGGAGGAGCGACAAGGTGATGAAGGTCGGTCGGTCGTCCTAGAAAGCTCTCTGTTTATATTTCGTTGAGGACTGTTAAGAGCAAGATCTCCCCTCTCACTAGCTCAATTTTGCGGATTCCAAATGGCGGAATCTGCCAACCTGCGCCGTATCAAGGTAGATATGGCCCTCCTATGACAGAAGGAAAACATCGCCAGGCTCACGGCGGTCATTACAGGACATTGGTCTATCGGACAACATGCAATAAGGCTTAACATCCCAGATAATCCGCATTGCCGCAGCTGCGGGAATGAAGATGAGAAAGAAACCCTCACTCAGTTCCTCTGTGAATGCCCGGCCCTTGCTAGGGCCAGACATCGAGCATTGTTAATCTAGGGGATGTGCCGGAAGTGAAGATCGGAGAGCTACTATACTTCCTGAACTCCTCCGGTTGGATCTAGGCATCCTTGCATCCTCTGTTAGCCCAGCCATCTCCATACAACCGATTTTGTCGAGGTTTGTGGTTACAAAACGGCGCATTCGGGCTAATTGGGCAAGTAGTGCTTCAGACACCACTTATACCAACCATGACTGGGGGTGCTCAGGCGAATGCACTACACTACGGCATTGTGAGTCCTTTGGTCGGAAAAAAAAGACTTTCTTTGTAACGAAGTATTTCCCGTGAAAACAGAGTTGGCATTCTGGGGTGGGCACGATTCCTCAAATATATACAAAAACAGTGCAATGTACAGCTAGAAATCGCAGACGCCGTGCTCAATCATCCTCGCGTCAATACATTACATTGCACAGCCGCAATTCCTCTTGCCATTCGATCGCTCATAGCTTGCGATCGTGCGATGCCTTCGCTAGTCTCAGTAGCTTGTAGGAAAATACTTCCATATAAAATATACAAAATTAGTGCTCCGTGCGGGTCGCTTGATCGCTGGTCGCCAACGATCGTCACGATAGAGGCTGTTAAAGTGCGTTTCGCTAGACAGAAGATCGTCGCACATTGTTCGCGATTAGCGATCCAATCATAGAACATGGAGCACTATTTGTGTGTATCTTTTTTATCATCGCCTGCGATCGACGCAGACTGGTGTCTAGCAAAACGGACCTTAAGAACGAAATTGAGCTGGATGTAATTGTGTTTTAACAATAAAATTAAGGCATTTCCAATGTACTCGTGCTCATTGCTCTCTAGCGAAATCTGTAATTTTTTTTATAATTGTTGCATGTCAAAAGGAGTACTAACTGGCGGGCGGCATAAAAATTAGGGACGGGCCGGATTTGGCCCGCTGCCCGGAGTTTGCCGACCCCTGGTCTAATCCATTCGCCTCAACAACCCCAGTCATATGATACCCATCTTGTCTAGATATCACTTCAATGTCAAAAATGCCCTTCTCTAATCAAGGGGCTCAAAATCCCATCAACAGTAGTCTACTACATTCGCTTTATCCGATGAAATCTGTGATCCGATTGTAACTCGGGTTCCCATTTATACAATAGTGCATAAGAAGAGCTTTACAATTTGAGGATATTCTAAAATTACCCAAAGTGATAATTAACCTAAACACAGCATAACCTGTTGACAGTCTTTCATCTCCGTGCGACAACGGAAATTGGCCATATCCCTTGAAAGCCTATCGTCTTCCGCAGATATTTTAGGCCACTAATTAGCATCCTCTCATTGCTCACTGAGCTCAATGAAGTCAACTACATCTCATCATACCTTTCGTTGCTTTCATCACTCAAAATTCAAGCAATACCATTAACCGACAACAGTCAACCGTTTTATATTTAGAGACATTCCAGCGCCATGTATAGGACACTCTTTCATCTCATGCTGAACCTAGTGCTGAACACAATGTTCAGACTTATAAATAGACTGACAGATCTATCGTATTACCGTGCTGCAAACGACAGAAGATCTAGATAAATATTTTTACAAATTCAATGCAATTTCATCCATCAAGTTGGAAATTGCTATCTGATGAGAGTCAGTTGTCTTCTTCTTCTTGGGCCATTACTATTTTGCATAACTGAATCATGTCGAGTGTCTAGCTCGAGTGTCGTCTTTCCATTATAATGTACAAAATCTCAATCTTAGTAACGAGATAGCTGACGAATGGATTGAATTTCCGCAAACTTACATTGTTTTGACTACTTGCACAGAGTGTGGTTGATGGATTTACATACGAGTACATTGTAGTTAGGGTTTCCTGGGAATGGAAATACAGTGGCGGTTAGAAGTTTGAGAAATGTTTTGAAATTTTCCGAAAATAAAGAAGATAAACTCTTATGTCTTGGATCCTCAACTTCTATTCGTCACTGAGGTGTAGTGAGTCCTGGTTTCGGGAAAGTCCACACCAGTGATGAGCAAAGTCATGATTTGGGCCTCATATAGAGTACTGCATGTTGTGGACTACGTGTAAATTCAGGTAAAACTCTTCACCATAAGACTAAAATATCGAAGTTTAAACGTCCGTAACTATATGAGCACTAACTGAAGTTACCACCCAACATAAAGTGCATGGAAATCATTCTCGACTCTAAACTTTGTTGGGAACTGAATATAAAGCAGCGTATTAAGAAGGCCTATAAAGCTCTATTTCCCTACTGGAGCCCAATATGGTATGGCGTGCTAATTTGGTGGTTAAGAAGCATAACCTCAATTTACTGGGGAAGGAGAAAAAATCACGTGGATCGTGGCTACAGATGCTATGACCGTCAGATGCACTGAATGTCATACTAAACTTTCTCGCCTTCTCTTTCTAGACCTGCACGTAGGGGTTGTGGGGCAGGTCAGGTCGCCCATACAGACACACCAACATTCAGGCACCCCTATCAAAAGATGTGAGGAATATGTTCCCAATTCGCTTACAAACTAGAGTGGAGGCGTTGGTGACGGGCAAATATGAATAAAAAATTATAACAGACGCAATTTGAAAATTATTTGGGGATTTTAAGCGTGGATCTTCTCTGAAAACCTTGGAGTTTGAAAATCATTCCGCCTCTCAGGCTATGGTAGTGTTTTCGAGGAGGAAGTATGTGCTGCCAACACGGGGAGCCTACAAAATGTTGAAGTGGTGCACTGAAACGGCAGGGGATGTCACAATCTTGACGAATAGCCAGGCTGCGATTAAGGCTTCAGAGGCTATAGTAATGTCATGTCGTCGAGATCTTGACGAACTAGGAGCCCGTCTCAGAATCTCCTTCCTCTGGGTCCCTCCGGACATAGGAACATAAAGGAAAACAAATAGGCCAATAAGCTAACGAGACAAGGCCTCACCCTTCATGGGTCTTACGCAGTGAGCCGCCGTTGTATACCGCTAAGAGGGAAGTCTACATACACTACGTGTGGAAAGCTAACAATAAATGTAGCGCACTGACAACATGTGGTGGCATGGCATGGCTACATTATTATTGCAATCACAACGTGGACGGTAGGAAAGCATGCGGAAGCATATCCTACAACAATCATTGTCGCAGCCCTAGCTTAGGCAGTGCATTTTTCACGAGAATATTCGAAATCTCCCAGCAATGGTAAGACCATTCCGTAGCTCCTCATGTTGCCGCTGGGCGTCTAACAGACTGCACAAAAAAAGCAGATTCCGTTGGATGAACAGTCTACCATACCAAATACTGTGGGTATTAAACAACACTTTTTTTTAAAGAACCTCGGAAAAATGCGATAATAGAAAAAGAGAAGAGCAACCCAGGTAAGTGCGGTCATGGCAAATGGTTGAAAAGTGGCTGCTAGTGGTCAGTTAGCCATTCGATCAACTATCGAGAGCTTTTTAGCGCACTGGTCGGTGTTCGGCTCCTGTATACGTACAATAGGGAAACTATGGCAGTCATACCAAAAATAGAACAACGATCTCTTACTAGCAGCCAAACTTTCCACCTCAAAACTTCAGGCTCAAAAATATAAGGGGGACGAATATGTCTTTGATATTGACAAAAATCAGTAGCAAGTAAGACAATTTACCTTACCACGAACAACTTATGGAATATGTTATCAACTCCACGACTATCCAATCCCGACATCGGAAGACAATCTTTATTTGATCCTTTTTTTCAACGAATAAAACATGAAATACTTCATTGTGTCTGTGATTTGTTTCTCATTCATAGCCGGAGCGGCTCGGGCGTACGATAATCGTATACTTTGTGCAGGCATGGGGATATGCCTTGAGTGGCGTATTTCAAGTTAATAAAGGCAAGTAGGTCTTTCCCTTTCTGCTTGCAATGCTTTCCCTTTATTTCGTTTTTGATATAAAAATGGATTTGCTTAATCGTTGAATGGATAAGGTTTTTTTTTAGAAGGAGCTTTGTATACATACTTGAAAGTTCGTGTGCTCCTTTTCGGCATTGTTGTCAGAGAGCAGATTAGGTTTGTTAGGATTTAATCGAGAGGGAAGGTTTTAAGACCATTTTTGTTGTTTTTCCTTTAATAAGGTGTTTGAGTATTTCGAATTTTCCGAAGGCAAGTCAATCTCCTTAGGATCATCAGGAATATGGTGAAAAGCAAAAGCTGCTTTCGAACTCTGCATTACAAGGGGAGACACGTACCATAACACACTCATATTTAGGAGCCTATCATCAAACGATTGGCGAAGCCTATTTGCTGAGTAGACCTGAGACACCCTAAAAGTTCTCCTCAACAATTTTATTGGGAACGAATTTCTGTTTACTCTAAAACTGTTATTGCTGATTGTACTAGATTACAAACAACATTATTCCACTTTATTTTCTTTGACACCAAAAATATGTGAATTATTGTTGGATTTTCCACAATTTATGATAATCCCATCAAAGTACAAAGTCTCATAAATGCAACTGTGTCGAACAAATAATGCACAAATTGCATTCAAGTGTGAAACGATTTATTTGTGCCTATGTGTGTCATATCGGAAAAGCTTCTGAGCAGCAATCAAGTAGAAAAGATACTACCCACACTCATATAATGTCCATAAATGTATGATACTACGTTGACTTTTGATGTGATTTCGTTGTTATAAATACCATTTTAGGAACTTTATAAGCTTCAACGGAACAGCAGTCATAGCCGCATGTTGACGTCTTGCAACTTTTTCGAGTGCAGTAAAACCTCTTACATCATAGATTGACCCAATTTTCGAGCACACGACAAAGTCGATTGAGACAACGACCACGCCGACGAAAACAGCAGGAATAACAATGACAAAAGTAATAAAAAAAACAAATGTCAGTTTAAATCAGTTAACTTTGAAAAGTTGTTTGCTGGCCATGAACCAATTTTCTCTCCCACTATACGGGTATGTCGTGCACTACTCGTTATCAGATAGAGTACGTACGAGTATAGATACAACAGTGAATGATAGGACGAATAACCCGTGCGTGCAGGACACACACGACTGAAATGATACGAAGATGCCTAGAAGGATTCTGTTTTTACCTTTCTTTGCATATACATATGTATGTATAATAGGGAGGCCACTGTGAAGGACTCGACGAAGAAAAGAAGCAACTCGAGGCTTGCAGAATGAGTGGAAGCCAAGGAGTTCTGACTAAGGATGTTGCGTGAAAATTTTACAAGGAAACATACAACAGTTATATAGGACTTGTTAGGAGGCCTTGAGTGCATTCAAGTTCTTTTCCTTTTTTTATGGAAGAAATTTACTGAGTCAATTAGATTATTTAGATTATGTGGAGTGTACCATTGCTAACGAGTCAGCAAGACTAGGTTAGCAATGATTCCTACCAAAAATTACTCAGCTTTGACCTTTAAGCCTTTCGCACGAATGCGGCGGATTTACAGGAGGGAAATGAGGAAAATTTCTCCTCCTTCGAATCAGAATTTTGTCTTTAATCATAAAAAAAATAATATTTAATAATTTTAGAATTGAAATGAGGACGTACATACACTCCACATCAAGTGACTCAATATTATTTTGACTCATAAATGCCACAACTTCTATTTATTTCAATGGCACATAATTTTTAGCTACGGGGTTGTACGATTTTTTGCTGGATTGTCATGAAAGCGCAGATCCGAATGAACGCATTATTTGAAATCATTCAAGCTGTTCATTATGCATATTCCCACATACATGTTCCCAAAATCGTTTACGTTTGCTAGTATCCCCCATTTTGAAACCGCTTTTTTACCACCAAATTGGTTTCTATAGACATGAAAAATATTTCAGACCCGTGCGTATGCATGCCACATAGCATGTGTGTATTAAGGAAACACTTCGGTAAATCGAAGTTGTCAACGAGGAATACATTTCTGGTTTATCCTACTTTCCTCTCTCTATCGCATTGTTTTCATCAAAAATTGATGATGACAAACCAATATGTAAACGACAACACACTGAGGACGATAGCTGAATGTCGATTTCGATTCAATCATTCATGTAGGCAAAAGGACACAATCGTTTCAATTTCAGTCAGTCGCAAACGTATGGAAATTGCGACAGTGTCGACTACTCGTATCCGTACGAGTATTTGTATTTTCAATTTTCTGCAGCTTACGGATATATGTTGAGCTTCTCCGAAACAATTTCCATGTTTAAGGAGACAAATTCTATTGTAGATATATGTAGGTAGAATTTGATTGACCTGTGACCAACAACAGATGACATTTAGATATTGATAAGGTGTGTAGGTGGAGTGGAATCGACAATACGAGATTATTATTATAATACGAGTATCTACCTCTCAGACCCATTTACGGATATAAGATATGAAGCGTAACATTTTTACATGATTTTATCGATTTTCTCTCAAAAAACCAATCAAGTGTATGTATCTAGTGGATACATATCCCTCCAATATTATATAATAGACACTACAACCGCAATGTTTATTTATTGGAGCTCAGCATATTGAATGGATGGTGAAATAAATGGCGACCTCATGCCATAATAGGGGGCTGAAAGCGGCTTATGCATATAACGAGATCTGACAAGAGTATCAAAAGTGGATCTCGTCTACTCGTCATGACATTGGAGCCATTGTAGTTTTTCCTATCAAATGCTATCTAATGAGGTATCTAAATGGAGCATAGAGAAGATTATTGTGCTATTGTGATAGTCAACAGCCTTATTGGATTCACTATCTGAAAAGCTAGGTGCACAATTCTTGCAGATACAGTCTACGTTATAATAAAACTCAGAAAACTTGAATTTTCCATTGGTTATACTCTTTCCAAAGACACAATTCCATGAGATGACATTGAATACGCGAGTATGGAAAATGCATACTGTGCAAGCTTAGCTTGAATTGTGTGTATCTTTTATATATAACCACCAATGACCAATTCAATTTATATAATGATTGCCTCGTTACCATTTAAGTGATACGTTGTCATTGTTCAGACGCTCGACCATCATTGGAGTGATGACAGTCGTGTGGCTCTAATAAATGCCATCAATCAAAATTTCTGATAAGAACCGAGACCGCATAGAGGACGACTATACAGCAATCATCATCATTTTGTATAAGAGTTTGCGTTCCACTCAATGAGCTTGCAATTCATTTGTCATTAGTGAACATTAGATTCGTTCATTAATCCTTCATTCGGGAAGACGAATAAACTAGTGTAGAAGTGGAATGAAACGCGTGCAATGGAGTGGAAGAACTACATATTTGTTTTGTTTCTTTTGTCATGAGAAATATCGAGTAATTACGAGCAAAGGATGTTATCGGACTTAAGGAGGTACATATACACAAAAATAAGGCTAAGAGTTGTGCTGTTCTTGTGTTCTTGCCTTTGTGCTAACCTTTTTTGTTTCTTCCGGACGAATTATCTCTTGATACTTGGCATTTCAGAGCCGTGCAAGGATTACATTAGTTTTCGAAAGTATTCATTTGAAGCACTACGAATAGATAGCTTTCCCTCTGCAAACCGAAATCCATATTTACCGAAATCGATCGTAAGCGAAAAGGTTAGATGACGACGATAGTACACGTAGACCCTGTCGAGATGTGACGTGTTATAGCTGGGAAAGCCATTTAGCATGCTCACCGATAAGTCAATGATCATAGATGACATCTTGCAATGAGTCTCTGATCTCGTTTTCTAGATCCTGCAGAAAACGAGATCAGTGGGGCCTGACTTTGCATTTTACCTGTATGTGGACACTTATTTAACCCTCGATCGCTCGCGCGGCATACATTTGTATTCCCCTCACCTTAAAAAAATCATAAGTCTGGTCACACGCATGTGAAGGGGTTGAGGTTTCGTGTAGCTGATTTTTTGGGGGTTATGCTTAAGCAGTGGAAGTTTTACTTTAAACCGTTACTCGGTTATCAAGTTATTTCGAGTTTGTCGGTTGAAAGTCTTCAAGGAGTAAATTTTTTTCAACAATTCTTAGAAAAAAAAAATTCATATTTTTTTTAACAACATCGTTATTGTAATTTTTTCTCTTTTGTAGAACTTATATAATTGCAATAAAAGTTCAAAACCGGTCATTCTTTTCGTTTTGATTTTTTTTTAAATATATTGCTTTTCTTAAATATTTATTATTTTAAATCATATAACTAACTTGTTTCCAAGCTTAACTTCTTAAAAATAGGTCATGAAGTCAAAACCAACTATTATTTTATCTCAACGAGTAAAAAATTTCAAGAATTATAAATAATACTTGTTGGAGTACAATTGTACTCCATGCGACAATCTGTGATAAAAGATAGGTTGTTCAAAAGCATCCATCTGGTGAAACGTTGGACGCATGCCTTATTCGAGAGCAACATCTCTTGCATTTCTATGCCTTGTTGACGTTTCGATAGCATATCTACTTTTCGGACGTGCAGTTGCTAGCATGCACCTCTTTTTCATGGCTTAATTGACATTATTGTACGCTATGCGTATTATTCGAAAATTTTCAAA
Source organism: Chloromyia formosa (assembly GCA_964017055.1). NCBI lineage: Eukaryota > Metazoa > Arthropoda > Insecta > Diptera > Stratiomyidae > Chloromyia > Chloromyia formosa. The sequence continues at coordinate 145,169,874 of OZ024815.1, read as the reverse complement.
TTCAAACGTATCAAAGAAACATACCGTTGGAAAGCCAACATATTGCGCAACTTTTGTCAAATTTGCAGATTTTTCAGTCCAAAGTACCGTTGTAAAATTATCATTTGAATTTTCGATGAAAAATCGATTTTGTTATTGTAATTGGAACAGTTGTATCTTTGAAGTAACGGTGAATTTCGAAACCGGGAAATTTTATATGTTTTGTATGAAATTGTATGTAGTTTCAGAAAGTAAGGTCAAATCTCTGATTAAATGATTGGGAGAGTGGCAAATTTTGATTTTGATCGGAAAGTCGAGCTTTTCGACACAATTTACAAAAAAATGCACCAACTCTGTAACAGTTAAAAACAGAGTGTCTACTTTGGTGTCAATTTTCCACAAATGAATGATACTATCTACCATTAAAGTATTTACCATCTGAAGCGGGGCACCCTGTATATGCTTTTCACTTTTTTTTAAGTGGCTGATTTTTTTTTTTTTTTCAAAAACAGACAATTTTTCTTGTGAAAAAAAGTTGTACGAACCGTTACTTCGTAGAATCTTTAATTTTGTCGATAAAAGATACTAACTAGGTTCAACCGTTTTCAAAATATTTTCCAAAAACCAAAAAAAGGCATTTTTTTTAAATTCTGCCGAAATGTCATACATCTCAATGACTTTTAATATGTCTTCCCAGAACATGAGTTTAAAAAAATACATCAATCATTTGGTTGATATTTTATTTGAGCGCATTTTGACTGTGGCATGGGTTTTCATCGAAGTAAGTCAATAATATCAAATCTAGATATTGTTTCGAGTTCGAAACTGACTAAATTATTAATTTGTTAAATTAGTTTTTGATAAACAAAAACATACATCCCATCACACGATTTGTTTTCTATAAAACAAATTTTTAAATTCTTCGTTTACTTTTTAATTTTTGAAAACATCTTCGCGACGGCCTAAAGATATCTTTGCAACCCCCAATAGGTCTCGACCCACACTTTGAGTACCTATGGAATAGAGGAATGGTTTCATGATCACCGACAAACTTTGGTTCCATCTTCACGGAAACCTTCTCGTGAATTTAACGCCATGAATTACAGTTCCCCAAAAGTAGTCTTTTAAATCGTACTGAACGAGTTAAAGATTTTGAACAAACTAGATTTTCATCGTTTGTAACTTGCCTCCAGGGTGAATGCGTTCGTGCGTTATACCTCCAGCAAAGAAGTGCTTTTCTTCAATTTTCAAATAAAAATATTATTTCCATATTATTTATCTTTTATGCTCCCATTTCCGTAGAAAAGTCATTCAATCTATTCGCTTTCAAAAACATGTTCCTAGTGTGTATGTATTATGTTTCTAAAGAAAGGTGTTGAATCTATGGCTACAACAGCGTGTTTGATAACGATACCTATTCACTCAACAGTTTCGGAATGGTTTCAAAGAAATAGTCTCGGATCATTTTCAGGGCTGCTCATATACATCACGTTAGTTTGTGTACAATGTACATGCAGCAGAAAATTCACCTGCATTCAACCCACCTGCACATACACTTATCACATTCCACCTCGTGTGAAGTCAATATAGCGTCATGTTAGCTTAAACGATTAAAAGGTGAAGTGTCTTTGATAAACTATTCCGTAAATATGCGTGTAACATATATCCACGTCCGTGCAATAATAATTGTTAAAATTGTTCAGACTCCCTAATTACACGTTTATTCACTGAGGGAGGGAAAATGTGTGGACGATGTACTATGATATGAGTAGGCCAAACCCAGACGTCCCAGCATGTTCCGTCATTTTCCGTATGAAATATGATAAGGTGCGCTTATATGTAGTTGAATGAAACTAGCGTTAACTATCCCAAGAGTGGTGTAGGTTGCTTGTAATATAATGTGTAGTATCATATTATTTGCCATATTATTGTGTAAAATGATAACTAGGTCATAAAAGATTAGATCCGACCAATTCAGTGAATGCAATACATGCGCCACATACTCTACGTATGGACGGATAGTTGCTGACGTACTGAAGTGACTAAAACCAAAGTATATTCAAAACACTCCAGCAAGTGAATTGAACTTCCTCTGCTTAGTTCCTTACTTTGGCTCAACATTGTTTACAAAAGAAATGTACATAATACATATACACACTCTCGGAATTACAAACAAAACTACAATATCATAAAACCTCATAAAATACAAATATTAAGTCCCCTTCAATTAATGTCACAGATGTAATTTGGTCGACATCACCATTAGTGATGTGTTTGTAGCAGTAATACATATGTAAGCAAAACATTTGTAAGAATTACGTCAATATTCGTAAGAGAGCTGATGTCATCGAAAGTCAAGAAAGTTGAGCAGTTAACCTTCATTTCAAATCTGTTACACGTTCAGTGCTAAACTCCAACTCAGCCGACTACACCAATAGATGGTATCTTTTCACCAGCTTGATATCACATTAGGTTGACAGCTTATTGCAACCGCCATAAGAGGCTGAACATGTGATATTCAAATTAAGCTAGAGTAGATCACCTTAACACCTTACCTAATTACCTTTACCTTATAATCTTTACTTTTTTACTGTTTACCTTTTCAAGTGAAAATTGGGGTAATTTAGTTTTTTCGTTGATCATCAGGTTTTAGGATTCACATATACTCCATTCGCAAAAAAAAAAACTTAAAATTATAGATTCAAGATTAGATCCATCCAGTCGCATCCAGTCATCCATCAATAATAAGTTTCACATCGCAAAATTGACTACTGACTACACAGGCCACTGAGCGCGATTGTCTGTTACATGCCTCGTACTGTTTATTATGTTCACTGGGAGCAAAACATCTCGGCGCAACTGCCCTCAATGAAGAACTACAATCCAAACGCTACTACGGTGAGATTCGATTGCTACAATCAGTAGTGCCACCTAAGAAATTGCTCTGGACTCAGTCGTCACAGGCACTGGAATTCCTCCTTAACTGCCAGTCAGTATAGGAATAGGGAGCTACAAGCAGCAACCTCGTCAAAGGCGCTATTGAGCACTCAGACAGGTTTACAGCCATCTACGATGACTCCTGCGAATAGTTCTAGTCCAGCGACACAATCTGACACCTGCACCATCGATCGCCATCTTCGACACGCTCTCACTCGTTCAACTCAGGGGTTGCAGAATAAAATTGCTGAGCTCGCATCATTCATGGACAGACATCGTACCCAATTTGGAGCCATACAGGAGACGAAGCTAGCTACACTCCTATTCGTCCCTCAACACACATGGATACTACGCTATTGTCAAGAAAGACAGGTTGACCTAGGCCAACACTGCGCGGCATAAGAAACCGGGGAAGATCGCGATCGATAGTGCTGGAGCTGCTGCACACGCTAGCTCTGTGAAGTTGACACCATTAAATTCGATTTTTATACCCTTCACGGATGTGATAGGGTATATTAACTTTGTCATGAAGTTTGCAGTAGTCCAGATGGCGCAACGGTTAGCACGTTCGCCTCCAACGCACTAGGCCCCGGTTCGATTCCGGGGATTTACGGGTCGGACTATGAGCCCACTCAGCTGTTAAATGAGTACCCATTATGGGGTAAATAACTCGATTGAGCGTGTTGCTGATCACATACCTCTGCACAAAAAAAAAACCGTCACGATCTAGAAAATGAGATGGTGCTAACTCATCTCGAGGCCGTGGTTCAAATTGGACTGTTGCGCCAGTTATTTATTTATTTATGAAGTTTGCAACGCACAGAAGGAAGCATCTTCGACCATATAAACTATATATGTATATTCTTGGTCAGTATGATGATACGAGTCGATTAAGCTTTGTCCGACTTCTCTCTGTTTCTGTGCAAACTAGTCCCTCAGTTTTAAAGCTATCGAGCTGAAATTTAGATTTTGACGAACATTTTTCCTGAGCAAACGAAGGCTTACGATGGGCAAACGAACTGTTCAATTTAAATTCTAATCTAAAACGTGCCATACACACACCGATCGATCGGCCGATCCGCCGCCTGATATAGATATTGGCCGATGGGTCGGCCTGTGTATGCGGTTATCGTTGACGATTTTTTTGACAGTTCCATATAATTTTGATCAGCTGATATGTTGTGGCGATCCATCGGCCGATCGATCGGGCGACGGATCGCATAATGTATGGCGGCTATAACGTGACGGTGTCAACTTCACAGAGTTTCACACGGCAGTGTTGCTGGATTTTATCTAACACCTCTCCCTGAGGATCCATTGCTTTGGAATCAATTCCATGGCACGAACGCAAATCGTTGAAAAAAAAAAGTTTCATGAAAAATTCACGAGAACTCAAAGCCTTTCTCTCGAAATATTTTCTCGTTTCTGTATTTTTCTTAAACCTGGTTTTTAAATCGAAGAATACGAGGAAACATGTAGGTAAACCTTGTTTTGATAACAATAATTTTTCTGCGTAAATGTTTCAAAATACTTTCACCAGAACTCCAATAATCCTTCGAAGAAATCAGGAATATGCTGCTTTCTCTCGGAAGTTCATACCAAAATTTATATATCAGTATTTTCTAATTTATGTATCCAAAAAGCATAATAATACACTTTTAGACAAAAATCTCGAAACTGACACTATCAATCACTAGTCCTATACGCTTTTATCTTAATCGCTACTAAACAAAAATGACAGATGTTGCTGTCCGCGTGAATAGCAGTTGTTATAAGACATTCTGTTCTATCCGGATTTAAGACGGAACATATGATGTGATTGATTAGTGTCTTCTTACGAAAATCTTCTAAAGGGTCTATTTTTAAACATAGATTATGTCCTGTGTGTTCTATAGATAAGACGATTGCTATATCCGTAGTACCTGAAAATCTATAAGAATATCTTTGTTATCAAAAATATATTTTCCTTTTTATTACTCATCCCACCGGGATCATAAACAGTATGCAGTAGTGGCTAGTAATTCACTACTTCTATAACGAGAATTTATTACACTCAAAATAGGTCATCATCCACATCCACGAAACAAGGCTACCGGGGAAGCCAACGAACGGGCTTAACTGCCTTCCTTCGGAAAATCTCTAATCGATAAACTGTTTATTGATCCCATCCCCAATTGAAAAGGAAAAACACTCGAAAATTTAACCAAAATACGAGAGGTTCTAAACCACACAGCCATAGATAAGATAGAACACAAATCCACCCACAAAACTCCGTCATTTCACATCCAGTTCAACTAACCCACAAAAACAGAAATTTTCCACGTTCAACTGTGTTACGTAAAAGGACATTCAATCTTGCAAGGACGAATCTTGCCAACGTCATTCGAAGGAAAAGTCTCTCACTCTTTTCAAACTTGATGGTCAAAACACACTATTTATCGCCGGAAAATCTAAGTGCAATACGAACCTGTCGAAATCCTTTGGAAAAACTGGATATGTGTGTTCCTTGGTCGGCGTCGCCCTTGTGCGAAAATTCCTAAAACGTAACGTATAACACTTCTTCCCAAGACACCAGGATTCACTCACTAAAATGTTATTGGATTGCCAACTTTCCACTTTCAAGTTAGTAAATATTTAAGAGAGATTTTCTTTTTTCCGTATGATGGAGCACACGATATTATTCCCGAAAAAAAAGGAATACACTGGCAAATGGCCTTTAGGTCGATGATTCCAACCACCCACAAGTTAACATACGATATAAACCACGTACAGATACCACAGCGGGGTTGTAGGTATAGCACTTTCGGGGCTCTTATCGCTAGGACGACAGCTTGCTGGATACTGCGATGCGTATTTTCCAAACACTGAATCGGATGTAATCAAAATATGGGCACAGCGAAACTTTCCTTCCTGCGGACACCAAAAAAACGATTTTCCCTCAAGATATTCTCGCTCGACGAATGCCAAGAACCGAATGAAATGTTGGCCGATAGCTGGTGGCTGTGATGTGTGCACTGTGCAGTATGCCCACCACCTTGCGATAGAAGTTGGAGAGCAGTTGTGAGTTTTCCGTAGATTTTTCGTTATCGAAAAGATGCAGAGGAAACTTGTCGTCAGCTGATTGACCAGCCGTGCAGGAAGGCTTCCCAACTATAGAAACATACATATACACAGCGGACTGGAAGTGATGGAGCTTTTTCCCATGGAGCGCAAGCAGTACAGTGTTTAATAAAAAAAATGTCATTTTCAATTGTAGTATGTACCAGTGAATTATCGAAGCTACTGTTCTGTACAAAATAATATAGAATTATCTGCAAGAACCAGGAATGAAGAGTAACTAGGCTCACAGGAGCGCGAAAGGTCTGATACAGTGGTATCAAGGATGAGGCGACCGAGGCATTTGCCTTGAACGCAATCACTAAGGGGGCGCCAAAACCTGAAAAGTACAAATAAAATTTAATATTAAAAATATAAACAAAGAAAAAACTAAAATCCAAGATCGTTCCGGGTACAGCCGAATGTCCTGTGGTGGACGTGGTGCACTGAACTGTTTCACGAAGGCGAAAAGCCCCATTTGCAGCCAACTGTTCGACAAAAATATCCGAATGAAGCAGACTTAGTACAGTTCCAAGGGTCGCGGGGGATGTAGTTCTAAGAGCTCCCGTGATAGTGATACATAGAAGCCTTTTAACTGTCTTGAATAAGTTTATATAAACCGAGGTGATAAGTGTCGCCCACCAGACAACGATCCCATACATAAGTATAGGACGTAAACCCGACCTGACGTAAAGCCAGAAAACCACCTTCGACTGTGGGCTCCACAAGTACAATGCAACAAGGTGCCTTTCTAAATCGCCCCTGAATGTTAGGTTACCAGGATAATTTCTTAACTAGGATGAGCCTTATACCCTCCATCGACGGTGGTTCAAACGAAGGTACCTTGTACCTTCTGGCGAAAAGAACAATTTCCGTTCTGGTCGGATTGACCCTAACTGCAACCCCTTGGCCAATTTCCCCAGAACATAAAGGGCCTTCTGCGGTAAATCACTAACAACACAGATAGACTTTCCTGAGATGGTAATTGCAGTGTCATCCGCGTATGCAGTGGGCTTTCATTCCAGCACTTCCAGTTCCTTTAACAATCTATTGACCACCAGATTCCAAAGAAGGGGAGAGAGAACGTGTTCCCCGCACACATGCCTATCTGCAGACGATGGGCCCAGATTTGTGCAGATCACCCTCGATTTCAGCAGCATGTAAATTAGCTTGCAGAGTGAGTCATGTACGTACACCCAGATTTTATAGTGCATCGCTGATAGCCGCCAGTTTTATGTTGCTAAAATCGCCTTCGATATCTAGGAAAATGAGAGAGTAGTGCCATAACCAATAATGATCTTCCCTTCCAGTAGGCCAACAGATGTGTGGGAAATTTAGATGTTCAACGAATCACGAATCATTCAACGCAAGGTCCAAACAAACGCAGATGGCGAAATTATTGTCAGTGGCTTTTAACATGGGCTCAAATTCGCCTCGTCCGAAATTTAGCTACCAAATAGTCAATTAAATTAGAACTGTTAGTGGCGTAGATAGCTTTAAGCGCGAGCGGAGGATATGTCTCAGGCACTATTTTTAGGGGTTTATAATAAACACAAAATTTGATTGATTGACTTTAATGTCTATCCGTCTGTCTATCCTTGCGTTCGTGTATCCGTCTACCCGTAAAATATCGCACGAGCGGCTGAAGCTACATTCATGAAATTTGGTAGGAATATGTAGAAGTTGCATTTTCTGTGACACATGGTTTCATTCTGCACACCAACTTAGTATACGTTTCGAAAACGAAACAGCAGTTCACATTTAATTTTTCCACGTAGTACATGATTTTATCGAATGGTCACCATTGTAAGCTCGCGCACAATACATACAAGCGCGACTAAAATAAAATAAATAACTGGCGCAACAGTCCAATTTGAACCACGGCCTCGAGATGAGTTAGCATCATCTCATTTTCTAGATCGTGACGGTTTTTGTGCAGAGGTATGTGATCAGCAACACGCTCAACCGAGTTATTTACCCCATAATGGGTACTCATTTAACAGCTGAGTGGGCTCATAGTCCGACACGTAAATCCCCGGAATCGAACCGGGGCCCAGTGCGTTGAAGGCGAACGTGCTAACCGTTGCGCCATCCGGACTACCGACTAAAGCGCGTCTGATTAAAATGCTTTCGGTTTTGCAAAGTTCGTGTGAAAAATTAACAACTGTCCCGCACACTGTGTCTTAAATGCTTTCGAAATTTCTCAAATCACAGTGGCAGTTGTGGTATGTACACGGGACAAAACATTTTTCGATTTTATAACTTTCCGGCATTAGCTCCGTGTAAGCCTCCTCATACGAATACAATGCTGACTGCCACTGTGTTATTCGATAAAAGCTTTCGTCGAATACCGTGTACCGTAAACACGTTCACGTTCACACTGAGCTTATGCGAAAAAAAATTCCGTATTCGTGCATAAAATGTCGTCACTGCTCTATTCGACAAATGCCCATATAACGTATGTAAATATCCCCAGACCATTTCCTGCTACTTAAAGATTTTGTTTTTACATCAAGATTTAAAAATCCATACGAGTACTTACTATCATTTGTTAAGAAATCGTTAAAACATTGCAAAATCTTCTGCTATGTTTTTATTAAAACAAAAGAGCCAGCAACATTGTATAGATAAGAGACTCGAGGTCATACATTTCGTCCAAAATAAATTAAATGTCGGCCCGTCAGAAGGCTTGTGAAGGTCGTCCGCCGTTCATTCTTACCTCTATCTAACCACCCACATTCCATGGTAAAATGCAAAAGCTTTAGATTGTTATCTAGAAGCCTCTGAAACAAGCCTTGCCCATTCCAATCCAATCGGCTGTTTCTTCCGATCGAAATTATCCACCCCGAATAGAGGAAGTCAAGCTTTTCTGAGGAAAATCTGGAATTTTAGCTTTGACATACTTTTACACAAAAGATTTAGAACTTTTGTATCTGAACCATCATACTGGTATTGCGGTGGGGCACACATTCATTTCCATTATCCCAACAAGATATGGGGGTGGTGGATGACGGCAGTGTATGGACTATAGGGTGCTGATAACAGTAACAAAGCTCCGAGAAAAATACCACACACAAGCTGTTGATAGTACGCGCACTAAACCAATATGGTGGAGGACAAAAAAACATCATGTGGAAAATAAACAAGACAACAATAATGTATGTGACATTCTAACAAATATACAAAACATTATAGCCAGTCTTTATAGTATCACATAGGCAAGTTTGCAAATACACAGTTCAGACAGATAGTTCAGAATGTTTAAGATACATAGGGCCAATTTCTCAATGTCTGGTTAAAGTTTATCCTATTCATTAACGCTAAACACCACCCATCCCCCAGTTAAAAATGGATCGAACAATACTTCCAAACAACTGATACGGGCTGCTGAGACTTTGACAGCTAGAATTTTTTACGTTTGCACATTCAAACGAGACAATTAAACTAGCCATAAAGACAGAGTTCTGGAAATTCATTCGATGGAAAAGGATTTGAAACCAACTCAGCCGCAAATTAATGCTGAGAGACAGTACAGACGCAGGATAGAACAGGTGGCAGAATTCCGACAAGGAAATCAGCTGATTTTTCTACTGCATCATCATATTTTGAGCAATGCATACGCTTAGTTTAGCGTCCCAGATAGCTAACTAGTTTAACCAGACATTGAGAAAACGGCCCATAGTTAGTGTAAGAGATACAGAAAAGAATTTGTTGTATTTGTAGGATTTATAAAATATTACTCAATTGCCCTCACCCCTTGTGGGGCATAGCGCGTCAACTGTTCCATGTGGCCCAGTTGACGTTTCGTTGGCTTAAATTGGTTTCAGAGAATGCAGTTGCCAGCATGCACCTCCTGCACACGCATGGCCACGAATGTCGTCGTGGACGGAATTCGAACCCAAAACGCCGGTAGTTAAACATAAGACTGATGCCCTCAACACAATACAACTTCACCATATTCTAGAGTGGTCGCCGATCGCCTTGTAAATCCAGAGGACGATAGAGGGTCTGGCTCTTCACTGCATACAGAGTTTTCGTGGCTTTGTCTGATTTTACGCACAGATGCTCTGACCAGAGTAGTTTCTTTTTTTATCAAGGATAACCCCCAGGTACTTGGCATTGTCTGCTATGAGTATAAGTAAATTGTACATTAGGGGGCATCTGAGGTATCGCTTCTTAGTAAATAGGACTGCAACTGCTCTGGAAGCGTTAACTCGTAGGCCATTTACCTAGTACCATTCCTTTTTTATACATGCTGATTTTTTCTGTTGATTGAAGGATTCTGATATAACCTACTCGAACTTGCCCCTAACCGTGATCACCAGATCATCGACATATCCTTGTGTGATGCCCAGTGATGTAAGTTTTCAAAGCAAACTGTCCACTACTATACACCACAGGAGTAGCAATAGGACACCTCCTTGTGGACACCCACGAGTGACACTAGCTGATAAGGTGCAGTTTCTTCTCGACAAGGGCATTTGTCCCACCCAATGCGCTGTGGTGACGTCCGCTTTCTGGGCCCTTAATGCGCTGTCGATGGCAGTAAACGAAGTATCATCAAAGGTACCCGCAATGTTGAATAAAGTTTCTTTCGCCTCTATTGCCGATTCAATCTCACTCACCAGGTGAGCAAGAGCGGTCTCGGTGGACTTCCCTGATTGGAAGGTAAACCGTCTTTTGAGCAATAGATTCCTCTTGAGAAGGGTTTGGCGTGTATGTTCGTCGAGAATTTTTTTTCCTGTCTTAGGGATGAAGATCAGTGGCGTAGATAGGGGGGATAGGATAATATAATATGTACAAGTAATATTTGAGCTAAGTCATTGAAAATGCGTGTTAATCATGTGCTGGACATTCTGCTTTGAAATGTCTGTACTTTTTAAAATTAAAGCTTAATTCACAGGCATCTTCATTTGTGGAAAATTACCACCAAAATTAGCATTTATTTTCATATAATAAAACCTTTGGTTGTTTAAACAAAAGGAAGCTTTAAAAATGTAGATTTTAAAACTTTTTTTTGTGTTATTGATTATTAGCAAATCTTAAATACTAATTTTGAACTAAAATCCAAAAGTTTAACTAGAAGTAATGTCATCAGTCAAAGTCAAGACACAAAAGGCGAAATCTTTTAAGACCTTACCATACATACATCAAAATAGGCGCATGGTACTGATAGTCACGAGACACAAAAATCGAAACCTTTTTGGAACTTAGCATCAGACTAAGTTAATCTACCTTAAGGTTACCATAAACTAACTTAAGGTTACTTTAAATATTTCCTGTGGAAAATAGTCGGAATTTGGTCGAAAAGGCTAGAATCTATCCGGCGCCCAATATGAGGTCAATGTGATTTTATCTAGTCAATGAAATCAAAGTAGTACTGTTAGCCACGAGACACAAAAACCGAAACCTTTTTAGACCTTACCTTAGGGATACCTTATAATTGTTATGGTTCTAGCGTATTATTTAATTAGGAAGGAGAATTCGCCCCCCTTCATAATGGACACCATGTACAATCTGCGTATATATTAGAGCTGAGGCTACTGCAAATTGCTTAATATGTGGTGATGATACATATTATCAATGACATGATAAATGCCTTAATGAGTCTCACTGCTTCCCTGATGGATCAAAGCAGCACCTAATGAGGTAATCCATCGTGTGGACGAAACAAGGGGACCAAGCGTCGAATAAAACGCTAGTAGTGGGCTCATCTATAGCTTGGATTAACAAGGGCCTACTCCACCCTACTCAAGACTCGAACATAGATAGAATAGGTTAGTATCGGTCCTCGAGATGAGTTAGCATCATCTCACCCCAAATGTGTACTCATTTAACAGCTGAGTTTATCATAGTCCAACACGTAAATCCCCTTTTTTATCGAAGACTACTCCATTTATTGTAGTAGAAATCGAACCCAGCCTAGCGCATCAAAGGCGGACGTGACAACCTTTGCGCCATCCGGACTATAAGTATTTTTGCATATGAGAAAAATGTTGAGTTCAATATTTGCCTATGTGTTAAATATACGGTATTAGAAAGACGAATTTCACAGAAAAATGCCCACGGTAAGGATGCTTAGCAATATGCTCAAGGCAGAAGAAGAAGAATGAAGAATGAATGAAGACGCTAGTTAATCTTTGCACTTTCACTGCAACAAATTACATTACATACATCAGCAATCAGAGTCAGGACACTCCATTATATGTACTCCACACATGACTAGTTTATCCTTATAGTTTCCATGCAGAATCTATTTGTACAATAGGGGGAACAATTTCAGTGCAGACCATCGTCGACTACCGTCGAAACAAGATTTGAAATTTGTCTTAACCCAGATTAAGTGAAAAAAATCGTAAAAACAAAATACTATACCTTCCTGACCATCTCAAGAATACCAATAGACACTGATTACTTTATTAGAATCCCATCTAATTTTATAGCGTCGTTAAGAACCGAACTGCTAGTATGGTAGTGCATACAGTGCTCAATAGTTAGCACCTCATGAATTATAATCTCTAAACCATCCACCATATAGAGGTCCGCAGAACAATTAAATAACCCATTTGATATCATTAGCATACCAAATTTCTCACCTAATTCATGGGAAAACGATTCGGTGTGTCGTGTTGGCTAAACATACTTTTCTTTCCGGGACGCTGACTGAATTCGAAATGTGTCGTGGTTTCATTTAAATTTCTTATTTGTTGCATAAATTTACAGCCGACATGGCATCATGGGCCCGACATCATCCATTATAGCAATTTAACTGGTCACCGCGCGAAAGATATCAATCAATCGACGTGGCAACGATACGATATGCGACCTATTTTTGTGCAAATTCAATGTAACTGACCGGCAACGAAGGATCCATGTTCAAGCATATTGTCATGGTCACTGATAAAATACATACCAGTCAACCAGTCAGAGATGACCCTTCCCATATGCATTACATTATGAAATAATACACAATGCTAAACCGCGATTTCGCTTGCAGGTCACGTTACCTGGTATAGCGGTGCTCAAAGCTGCTCATATGGTCAATACCACTAACGAATTAATTAGATGTAGCGAATTCAGAACGTTCGGTCAATAACACTAATATCACGTAAGCCCTTGTGGTTCTACTGACAAACACAGTTGCCCTTTAACCTCCAAAAAAGGATCAGGGCCATTGAGGCAGTATAGAAAATTGGCAAACACTTGACTCCTTTGCCAGACACAATGTCCTGAAATGTTGTTGAAATGAAATGAAAAATGGCCTCAGCAACAATACCATACAAACAATATGAGTATTCGTATACGGAAAGTACGTTCCGCCTTTTTGGAATTTTCTGTTTTTTTTTTCGCGCTTAAGTGACTTTTGTCACGAAATGTTTGGGTTTCACACTTTCTTGGTTTTTTTTTTTATACATATACGAATGAGTGACATTGGCGTGACATTTGGTCGTTGACAATCGATTTAACGTTTTCCTTAGCCAAAATGCTAAAGACGACGAGTGGTTTCCTATACTACGGGGAAGTTCTATATTTATGATACTGTGCACAGTATCAGTCAGAGTATGCGATTGAGGCTGTAATGAATAAATTCTACGTATGAGTTTGCTAGAAGGATGGCTGTTCACTAATGTCAATCGAAAAATTGGAAAGTAATTTATTTATAATTATTTCTGGAATTTCTCATCGAGGCGGCAGCAGGATTTTGCCATATCACGATAGACAATCTTGCAATTTATGTGTTGAATTTAAGTCGATTTCGGAGATTTATACGATCTTCATTTTAAAAATAGTCAGACTAACTCGAAATATACACTTGCGCATCATGTAATTAGCTTCACAGACAAATTTAGGATTCAGTTTCAATATTTTTAGGGTTACTTTAAAGTTCGTTCCAAAAATGAATTAAATTTCAATACATACTGTTTACTAAAAACAAATACAATATAATAAACTGATGTATTAAATTTTAAGTGGCAAGAGTGAGGCAAGATTATATATTTAGGAGACACACAAATTATATTTTAATATGAAAATACTGAAATTTTAATATCGAAAATATTTACATTAAAGTCTTTATAATTTAATAGTAAGACAGAGGCTGATTAAATTGTAATATAGGCTCTTTTACTTTTGGAATAGTCCGCGAATACTTTCCAATATTTCCGCAGGTTTATTTTAATGGATTTACTATTAAATTATAATATTTTCTGTGATCCATTGCAATACGAGTATATATAATGTAAGCACGAACACTAAATATAATACCAAAAATACTAAAATTCTATGTATTGATTCACTCTTTAGAAAAATGCCTAGATGTTTATTTAGTAAATATTGAATTAAAAGTCGACCGTTAGGGTTAAAATATAATATGGATCTATTAAATAATAATACAGGTGCCAAAAATAACCACGAGGACTAACCATCCCCGGAACCGCCCAAGGAGGAGAGCTATTCTTGGGTTCAACCAACACAAACACGATCAGGGAGGAAAACCCATCCCTACAAGGACAAACCATCCTCAGAGACGCCTGAGGTGGAGAGCCAACCGAGGGTTCAATCGACACAAGAAAACATTGATCAGAGAGGAAAACCCATCCCTACGAGAACTAACCATCCTCGGAACCGCCCGAGGTGGAGAGCCAACCTGAGGTTCATTCAAAACGCTTGGCTTGCGAGACTAAAGCCGCTTCTAAACGATGCGTCCAACATTCGATCCAACGTTGGATCCAACGTTTGAATCAAACGATTTGATAATTGAAGTGACAAATGTATCTTCTTAACGGCAACGCGGCAATTCGATCGTTCGATTCAAACGTTTGACGGTTTGGCCGAGTTGTCAATTAATAAATTAAATTGTAATTACTTATCACGGTGATGGCGGAAGGAAGAAGAGATAGCATCTGTTGCTGCAGCCATGGTGGTATTGTAGTGTTGCACTTTTTAATTAAAAAAAAAATCCGGTTTACCAAATTCGTCGTGCCTTGCAACCGAGATTGCTTCAAATGTTTCTGCTCAACGGTTCGGCAATTGTTTCATTCAAACGTTGGAACGTTCGAATTCATTTGATTCGGGTACGAAATTCGCCAATAGAGCGAACGTCTTTCAACGCGAACGTTCGACGCTTGACATTGGAAGCTCGTAGCTCGACATTCGGCCACACTATGCTACGAACCATCAAGCGTCCAACGTTGGAAGGTGTTCGTAGCATCGTTTAGAAGCGGCTTAATAATAAAAATGAAACCGGAATATAGAGGGCTACGCCCGCAATCCGAGGATTTTGTAGCAAGCGCTTATTTTGGTATATAAATATCGGCTCCTTGCTCTTCTTGATACCACTCAGATGGACAAAACAGAACATAATTAAAATGTCTTACTCATTTACATTTTACATGCCAATTCATATTACGTGATTGTATTGTAACAAAACTTAGAACATATTATTGCCTAAGGTGTTGGTTATCGTTGGCCATCAGTACTTTTGACCTCGAAAGTGTTTAAGGCATGCAGGGGTGTGCTAACTGTAACTACAGAAATAAACTATTATTTACCTATTCTGAGAAGATATACAGATTCCATTATTTTCCATTTTATCTGCTATTCGGAACCCACCTTCCTGTAAGTTTTCATAATTCTAACAGCCTCGAAATGCCACGGGGGGGCAAATTACGAACTAATATTTTCTCCTCCCCCACTATTCCCCTTTCTACCAATTTCAAGAAAATGCGAACAAATAGAATGTACTCAACATTACCTTTCTCACGACACCTCACTTGTCTATACCAGTCGATAAAAAAAAATTTGACCATAATTTCACCTCTATGTGGACCCCTCCCCCTTCCAGCCGGTAAAGTTTGCCAATTACGACGCAGCGCCCCAACTAATCTTTACCCTTTCAGAAATGATTAATTAAATAACTGCAATTCGCACTACGAAAAACAACATGAAAGTAGTACTCACACCTATGAGGCCGGTAGGTGTTATTTTTGTGAGGATAGTGTCAAAATGCCTAACTTTAAATGAATGTACTGTTATTAAATATTATGTGATTGTAATGAAACTTAAAGATGTTATTGCCTATGATGTTGGTTATCATTGGCCATCAATATTTTTGACCTTGGGTGTGCTTGAGGCGTGCAGGGGTATGCTAACTGCAACTATAGAAATGTACTATTATTAACCTTTTTTGATGAGATATCAAAATTCTACGATTTTTGGTTTTCTATACTAGTAAAATGCCGCTTTTCTGCAAATTTTCATATTTCTAAGTATAACGGTATCGAAATGCAAGGGGGGGGGACAAACTCGGATCACATATTTTCCCCTCTATCTCTTTAGTAGTAGTAGTATACTCCCACAAAATTTCATGTATGTAACTTCAGCCGTTCGTGAGATATTTCATGGACAGACGGACAGACATTTGACCGATTTCATAAGGGTTTTGTTTTTAATACAAAACCCTAACAAGCTAATTTTGCTATATGCATATACAAATTTTACTCAATTTAGTTCAAATACAATGGTCACATAAAAATGAATAAATAAAATAATAAAATAAAAATTCTGGGCCATTTTTAACATATCAATCAGCTGATATCACGAATTAAATTTTTTCCAGGCCCCAATTGAAGCATAGACTACCACACCTTTGATAGGAAGACTACGAATAAATAACGACTACGAATAAATTTAAATTCCGCTATCAGCTGACTGATATATAAAATGGCCAAGAATTCCTTGGAATGGTAATTGCAAATTAACCGTGGATTTGCTCATAAAGATTCCAACCATATTTTATAGCAAACTCTCTGCGCTAAAAATAGACAATTTTGTTTTTGCGATTAAGTAGGAAATTTTCGAAAAATGATGAGCACAATTTGGTCGGACCCATTTTTTAGTTGTTTTTCGTTACTTATAGCCTTTGCAGTCAAAGTTGATCTTTAAGAAATTAATATGTTAATAACGAAACCATTAGCTATCGTTTGGCATATTTCTCGTCGGTTTTAACAAAATTTCCGAGTAAAATGTTAAATTGATTACATTATTATACACATATAAATTTATTGTACTTTTGTGTACCTTACACACAAATCCTCGAAGATGTTTTATTACGACACTACGGATTTTTCGGCTGACCGAAAAATCGACAGAACGGTCTCAACTGTGGTATAGTTGTCTCTGCAATACGTTAAATTCCCCACTTTTATTTTCCATTTTCTGGATCTGCAGATTAGTGAAGCTAAAAATAAAGAATTAAGTGACTTACTTCCAAGGGAAACCCAGATAAATTACTAATTCGTTTTTGTTGTGTGCTCAAATGCAACTTTGTATCTGCGTTGGTATGGACTGTTTCCCTATTTGACTAGCGCCTAGTAAATGAACATATGCCCGATGAGGAAACGATATCCATATTTTACTCGAAAAATTAATTAGACGGCATTGCATCGGTGGTGTATCAGGTTTAGTACGTACGAGTCTATTGCATGCAGACACTCAGTGTTTGGGGATAATTCGGTTGGCATTTGGACTGGCCAATGACCAATACAATGTTACCGAGCCATGCATTGGCCCATATAGTTAATTGCCATTTTATAGTTTTCGGCTGCTGCGTTATTTCATTATAGATCCATTACGATTTAGCCCGAAATTTATTGTTATTGCCATTATGTATAATCAATATGTGCGAATGGCGTTGGAATGAACCATTTAAAATTTAATGGGTTTTCACCTTGAGTGAAATGCAGAGTCCAGTTCGAGGAAACTAAATACGGAACATTTATAGTTGACGTCGTCCGGTCAACTAGAAATGTTCCATAGGTAGTTTAGCCATAGAGAATGTATGCGAAGCAATCAGTATATACCGAATTTACACTAAATTATTTGAAGTAATTCCACTCGTAGAAAGTAAACAGAGACCACACGCCCTCTCCCCCGAAATACCCGCTCAGTTCATATAGTCGCACATGAGATGTCAAACTTCCACCCTTGTGCAGAATCCCCTCATTTCTCTCGCTCTTTTGGATTTCCTTTCAATCTCTGTTTTCTGTGAGTTTAGCACACAGAAGAGTGAATTAGAAGGAAATAAAAAAGAGCGAGAGAAATGAAGTAATTCGGCAGAAGTGTGGAAGTGGGAGAGGAGGATGGGAGTGACACAAACTTGGTTTTTTATTAGCCCACCGATTTATATAACATATCCAAATTTTAGAATTACCTGACCTTTTGTAAAAACTCTCTGTCTGTTGAAGTATAACTACAAATAATATTCATAAACTACGACTGCAAATATTCCTTAATTTTCTTAGTTTACGAGTATAAAAAAAAACCTGATGATCAATTTACCAGTCCACTCGCAACAAATGAGTGTGTGTGAAATAACGGTTTTTTACACTTTACAGCATTTTTCAAGAATTTCTCTAAAAAGTATGGTATTTCTTTTACCATAAAAATTGTGGGCGGCACATTTACGTACATACATATATCTTCCATATCTTAACAACTATCACTTGGTCAACAAAACTCACTACAACATCTGGCTCGCATTGTCGCGAGCCCACACAATTCCACCTCAATCAACTGAAGATTATGCAGGCCCTTGCATTTTGATTGCATCGTTTCAATGAAGTGTCCGTGTGATGCTCAATCGATTTTTTCTGTATTCTAAAACTTACCGGTGCGTCCGATCCTCTTCCGTTAAAAGTCGAAAGGCGCCGTCGGAAGGCGCATTCAAATTCCACCTTTCCAAGTCACTTAATCGTTTTGCATTCAAACACAATTTATTGCCACAAAAGTGTGCTCGCTGCATTCCAACACTGGTTCGTATCATGAGGTCTTGCCATATTTTTGAAGATGATGATCGCGCCCGAATCGTATCTTTTTTATGAGAATTATCCGCATCACTGTTATTATCATCGTCATCATCGGATGGCACGAGCCGTCGATAAGCCATCTTTTCGGAATACGATTTAGTTAATTCACCGGACAATAATTATTAATTACTCGTAATAATAGCACGCGCAGTTTCGGACTTCGGAGCGAAAACTGAAGGGTCAGGCTTGTTTCAATGAGATTCTTTTGGATGAATAATAAACACGGATGTTGATGGTTGATGCATATAATGTACTCGTACGAGTATGTACGTTCATATCTGGTTTTCAACATTCATACCCAGCACTTATTTTTGATAAGAATTTTACTTTATATGTAGCTTATATACTACAAGTATGCACATCAGACTACGACAAGCTAAGCACTTGCCTTAAACAATTCAGCAGTAGCCACTATTATGGTCACTGCTGAGTTATCGTAAATGTTTAAGTAGGATAAAAAAAATGAATGAAATTAACTACGTCTTTTATTTTACCGACTAGCCAACATTTCGGGGTTTTCAATATTATCAGTTTGGACCTCGTTGTATGAAATAGTTGAAATATGTGTCAGAGACTCGATGCTTTCTTTACTAGAAGACCTCTCTCTCTCTGGTTCCTGTTAACCCCTTGTGGGGCATAGGGCATTAACCACGCTACTTTCCACCTCGTCCTGTTCATCGCCATCGTAGCTGTTCGCCGTATAGCAATTTGGCGGGTGACGCTTTCAAATCCTCCTTCAGTGATGTTCGTAGTCCAAGTAATACTGTTGGAATTAGTTCAATCCACGATGTCGGTTGATTGCACAATAGAGCTGATTTGAAAGTTCTGTGCCATCGCTCAATGGCACCATTGGACGCAGGATGGTAAGGTGTTGTCCGAATCCGTTTGGTTCCGATCAGGTTAGTGAGAGCTCGGAAAAGTGCACTCTCAAATTGCGCGCCTTGGTCGGTGGTAAGCGTTTTGGGAGTTCCCAAGCGTGCAACCCAGGTGTTGAAGAACGCGCTGGCGACTGTGTCGACTGTCATATCTCTCATGGGGACTGCTTCTGGCCAGCGTGAGAATCTGTCTACCATTGTCAGACAGTATCGATAGCCGTTTACCAATGGCAGTATGACGATGTCAATGTGGACGTGATCAAATCGTTCGTTGGGTACGTTTATTGCAATGGTCTGGTTTCTGTTGTGTCGTTGAATCTTGGACCGTTGACAAGATATACGCGTGTCCATCTTATTGAGTCTTTTCGAATGCTGGGCTAGACGTATTTTAGACGCAGCTGACTGAGAGTGGCTTTGCCACTCGGGTGAGCAAGTCCGTGGACAGAAGGAAAAGCCTGTTGACGAAGTTCCTGTCGAACATAAGGTCGAATGTAGTTATCCCGTTGAGATGTCGCAATAAACTGCTGCAGCGTCAATTGACAAATTTTGAAGCTGCAGTCCGCTGTTGTTAAGGAGCTCACGAAGCTCATAATCTTCCTGTTGAGCCTGGGCTAGTTGGTTCGATCGTGAATGGCATGTTGAAAGCATTTACTCGTGAGAGAGCGTCGGCAACTAAATTGTGCGACCCAGATATGTGGACTATCTCAGTGGTAAATTGAGATATATAATTCAAATGTCGCAGTTGCCTAGGATTGGCTTTGTCTAAATTTTGCGCAAAAGCGTAAACCAACGGTTTGTGATCAGTCTTGGTGATGAAGTGCCTGCCCTCCAGCATATGCCTAAAAAACTTAATGCCGGCATAAATAGCAAGAAGCTCACAATCGTACGCGCTATATTTGGTTTGGCTGGACTCAGTTTGCGCGGAAAGAAACCAAGTGGACACCATCTGACTGTTCCAGTGTTGCTCCCATAGCAGTGTCCGAAGCGTCAGTCACTAGTGCAAGTTGCGTCTTGTGATCCGGATGAGGGAGCAAGGCTGCATTTGCCAGGTCGTGTTTGCAAGTTTCGAAATCAGCTTCCGTTTCAGGTGTCCAAGGGACCTTGCGATTGTCATTTTTCTTGCTGTTGTGAAGAAAATTATTCAACGAGGCCTGATGATGGGCTGCATGTTGAAGACATCGAATATCCTTCTTCTTCTTCTTCTGTCACACGAGTTATAACAGACACAAACATCTTGTGAAACCTAAAATAGAATAAAGTTTTGTTAATATTCACGACTCAGTATTATTGTTAAAAGCGTTTGATATCATAGACAAAGGAAATCTCCAAAACCAAGGTATCTTTACACTTTATTGGGGACCCCGACATGATCGTTGATTCGTTTGACCACTTCATGTGGTCCTGTGTAAGGCGACTCAAGAGGCTGCCTCACTGTTTCGCCCCATGGCAGAAGTGGTGTCCATAACCGCCACAATATTGCTGTTACTGACATCTGCCTTTTGAAGCTGTTCTTCTGTTTCCAGATTCGTTAAGATGGTTCGAGACTCTGCTGCTAGACTCGGGCTTCCACTAGTCAACGAAGACTCCAGATGGGTCGAGAATCAACCAGTGCTCGTTCAGTTGCTACTCGTCATCTGTGGTTCGAGACTATGATAGAGCTTAGTACAGTATGTGTCATAAAAGATACGTACTCCGTACATACAACAATGTTTTGGAGCTCCTAAGACTACCAGACTACAAACTACCCAGAAGTTAGTGTGCACTATTAGTGGGCATACTAACGGGCCACTGCCTGATAGGGGAACATACGTACAGACTAAAGCTAATAACTAGCGATAATTGCAGGAATTGCCTGTTACTGAACACGAAACTCTAAAGCACCTTCACGCAGTCGCTAGAAGAAGATTAAAATGCCTAGGAGCTTTACTTCTGCAACGACCTTGAAAGAGTCGCAAGACTCAGTTGGAGCTTCGTCAATGAGTCGAGTTTCTTCCGGCTCAACAACGATCTTCTGATAAGGGCTAGCAAATACACGGGATGAGTACCTGAAATATTTGGTATGAATACCCGAAATATGTGGTATCGCAATTGACCTCAGAGCGGTCTATGCGGAGCCGTTAGGCTGCCACCCTACTTAACCTAACATTCGCTTGAAAATTGAGTTGAGCTTATGGTCCGGATGGCGCAACGGTTAGCACGCTCGCCTTCTATGCACTAGACTCCGGTTCGATTCCTATACTGAATGCGGTAGTTTTTGATAAAAAAGAAGATTTACTTGTCGGACTATGATCCCACTCAGCTGTTAAATGAGTACCCATTTGGGGTAAATAACTCGGTTGGGCGTGTTCCTGATCACACGCCTCTACACCAAAAACACCGTCATGATCTAGTCAATGAAATGATGCCAACTCATCTCGAGGCTTTGGGCCAAAATCGGACTATTGAGCCAGTTATTTATTTTATATTATTAAAAGCTAATTTTACTGTAGGCTAATAGCCCTCAACGATGCAATTCGTCGTCAGATCGATCTGACGATATTTTGATCGTCAGATAGATCGCACAGTGTATGTGACTATCTTTGACGATTTTTTTGACAGTTCCATATAATTTCGATCCATATAATTTCGCACCGTCTATGACAGGTCTAACTTACTGTGGTTATATAACTAACCAAAGACCCACCCTGAACTAAGGAAACACTTCATTTTCCCCTAAATTCCTTTTTCGCTAGTCTTTTCTCTGCTGTTTCTTGGCCGCTTATTCGGTTCTGTAATATTCTAGTATAAAGAAACTCGGCTAAAAATAAAACGGCCATTATTCGTTGTTTGAAATGTCGCGCAACGGAAATTACAGTCGCCCTCTGTTGACCACTAGAACAACCAACCCAGTTTAACCATTAAATTTAACACAATATGGAGATTGTTGGTGACATTTCACGTTTCTACAGTGGCCAACAAAAACTCGTTATGCCAACGTACCCGCTCCACTGTAAAATACGCACGCCGCCTTTTCATTCAATTCTCGAGAATCAGTCAGTTCTCAAACGTTAGTATTAAAAGTAAGTAGGAGTTCCTCTTTCCGTGTGACCCAGATTTGAGATTTTTGTCTGGCGTGTTTTTCTCAATCAAAGTACAAATTTATCAAAAAAGTGTAGCAACGTCGAGGTGATATTCTTCGCAAGTAGAAATTTTGTGTCATAATTAGTTGGAATTTTGGTCCTGTGAATCAGCGCAGTGTTGGGACTTATGTAACCACCCCCTTGGCAACAATTACATAAAGACCGCGATTTTCAGTTCATAGTTTTTCGTGAAATGAGTTCTTTTCTAATTTAAAAAGGAACGGTCAATTAAAAGGGTATCGCGTGCATGCAATGAATGTAGTGGCAAGTTCAGTAAAAAGTGGGTCGATGTCAGATTCTCTCTCCGACCGCTACCTGGAAAAGGCGATGACGTTGAATGGCTCGCGCCGTGCGCTGCTCGTACTTGCCAAACAAGCACGTGTTTGACCTTTGGTGTGATTTCGCCAGAATTGGTGTGATTACGCGATTTCTGATAGGGAATAGAATATTGCACAGGGATGTCGTCTCGTGAATTGTCCACGCAAATTAGCGGTGGGTGACAACGCCGTAATAGTTCTAGAAGCAATTTCCTCCACTTGTCAAGTGACGCTGCTTACGCAATGGGAGATTTTCATGACGAATTCTCAACTTGGCATTGCGCCGAATACAGCACGACACGGCCGCTGTATTGGCGGGCGGACAGGCACACAAATTCCTCCCGTGAAAATTTCGTACAAGGTCTCTCGGACAGAATCATGTGCCCGCTGTTGCTCTAGTTATGGGAGTGTATTGATTTTCCTATTTTGTATTGCATGGGGAGTGATGCAATTGGATATGAAGTGCATATAATATGCATTTTCCATTTCTATGGAAGCCTCACTTTCTTGCACACAAGTGCACCACCCACTCTTCACTCTCTTTTGTTCGGGAAATGGGGTGAGTCTGCGCTGCATTGCTTTGCCTTGACGATGGTGTTTGTGGTAAAAAAAGCCATAAATTAGCCGATTTCCTAGTTACTACTGGGTCGACGGATACGAACTTGAGCTACATACTAATTGCATTTTCTGGTCTAGTTCGTCCAGTTGTCTAGATAAGATAAAGCCGTGAAATAATCTACCAACGGACTATGTGATGTGTGGATTATGTAATGATAATGACCTTAGGCTGGTTGTGTAAAGTGCATGCGTTTATGGGATGTGCTATGATTCAGAAGTTTTTTTCTGGCTTGAGAGTGTTTTTTCTAAACTTATTGGTATTGGGATTTTTACCTTCATTGTCAGTAGTATAAGAACATCGTTCTCCAGTCGACAATTTTTTTCGCGGAGAAGCAGCGGGGGTAGGAAAATCATACAACATACAAGGATATGCGTTTAGACATACAAATGCCCACTTCGTTCGTTATGTACATATCTATTTGATTTGCTCGCGCTCTCGTCTGCTTCCATGAAATATGGGAAAACGACCAGATACCAAATAAATCATTACCCGCAATGTTTTCTCACTTTCCTCCATCGGAAAGAGGAATCCCATCAAAGAAATAAACGAGAACATTTCAATTCAGTAGTCATCTGCCTTTGGTGCCGAACAGACTACGAAAACTGTAGATCCAAGAAAATGTGCCTTTTTAGAGTAAACAATATCAGAATTGTAGTCCGGATGGCGCAACGGTTAGCACGTTCGCCTTCAACGCACTGGGCCCCGGTTCGATTCCGGGGATTTACGTGTCGGACTATGAGCCCACTCAGCTGTTAAATGAGTACCCATTATGGGGTAAATAACTCGGTTGAGCGTATTGCTGATCACATACCTCTGCACAAAAAAAAACCGTCACGATCTAGAAAATGAGATGATGCTAACTCATCTCGAGGCCGTGGTTCAAATTGGACTGTTGCGCCAGTTATTTATTTAATATCAGAATTGTGAACTTTGCAAAAACAACAACGTAGTCGCCACAAGTATCATCCTCGACTTATCTCTATTCGCATTTGACCCAAACACAAATAGGTATCTTCTCATAGTTAGATATGAGAAGGAACCCTTTTTTATTTTTCATTCGAAACGAGACCGAAGTTTCGCTCCGTTCCTGAGTCCGAAGCGCATATACGCTAGATTTGTGCGGACCTAGTGGTGACATCAAAGCTTCAAATAGGCAACATACTACTTTGCCTTAACCCCTAGCGGGGCATAGGCAACATACTACTTTGCCTTAACCCCTAGCGGGGCATAGCGCGTCAACTACTCCTGCGCGCCATCGTACTCTGTTCTGGGCAATGGGGCGCAACTCCCCAAAAGACTTACCCAATACCTGACACTCCTTTGCCACAGATCGACGCCATGTGATTCGAGGACCCCCTCTTGGTCGGCCTTGGTTGGAAATGGGGTTCCATTTCATGGCATGCAAAGCAATGCAGTTATCACTCTTCCGCAATGTGTGACCTATCCACTGCCATTTTCGCCTGCGTATCAATTCGTCGATTGGCATCTGACCCGTACGCCGACTTAGCTCTTCATTAGATATTGTTTCGGGCCAGAAAATTCTTAAAATTCGACGAAGACATGAGTTGACGAAAACTTGCAGCTTTCTGGTAACTCCTACGGAAACTTTCCATGTACTGCTCCCATACAAAAGCACTGATAGTACCAGGGAGCGAAACAGGCCCAGCTTGGTCTTGATGCTGAGATAACTGCCCTGCCAGATTTTGGACAGCATGCCGTATGCGCGTTTAGCCTGGTTGATACGACGAGCGATGTCCTGCTCCGTGCCACCATTTTCGGCAACGATGCTACCCAGGTAGACGAAGTTGTCCACCTTCTCCACAGGCTGCCCATTAATATTGATGGCAATAGGTGTCGGATTTCTTTTTCGCAACGGCGGGCTAAGAACCTTGGTCTTGTTGGTATTAATCTTTAGCCCAACCTTGCTTGCCTCCCTCTCGAGATCTAACGCCATTGCGGACAGATCCATGATTTTGTGGGAGAGTAGGCATATGTCGTCAGCGTAGTCAAGATGTTGTAGATAAGATGTCAAAGTCCATTGAATTCCTCTGTCGAGTCCGGATAGGGCTGCATGCAACACATCGCCGATCACAATGAGGAATAGGATCGGTGAGAGGATGCACCCCTGCCGAACTCCACTGCGAATCTCAAAGTCCCCCGACACCTTACCTTTATGCAGAACGCGACATTTCGCGCTGTCATAGGTTGCCTTAATAATAGCCACAAGCTTCTCAGGGATGCCTCTCCTGCGCAAGGCCGCCCATATAGAATCCCGGTTCACACTATCGAAAGCCTTTTCGAAATCGATGAAAAGCAAGTGAAGCGGAGAATCGTATTCAGCGCATTGCTCGATGATGATTCGCAAGGTGTTAATGTGACCGACACAGGAGAATCCGGATCGAAAGCCAGCCTGCTCTTCATCAATTGTGCTTTCTAAGTGGGCCTTTAGTCTTTCCAGGACGATTTTAGCTATTATCTTGGCAACGGCAGGAAGCACACAAATGCCTCTCCAATTATTACAGTCTGTGAGGCTACCCTTCTTTGGAAGTTTGATGATCAAACCTTCCTTCCACTCAGTGGGAAAGGTCTCTGTATTCCACGCTTTATCAATAAGTGGGTGCAGCAAATCGGCAGTTACGCTTGGCGCTGCTTGATAAAGTTCGGCAGGGATGCCGTCAAGTCCGGCGGCCTTTCCTCGTTTTAGTGCAATAATTGCAGTGACTATTTCCTCTTTAGTCGGGGCAGTGGACCGTATACGCACATTTTGATGGTTAGCTAAATTATCTATATGAGGGGGAACTTCACCAGAGGTTACACGGTTCAAGACCGCGGAGAAGTGTTCTTTCCACCGCCTCATTTGATCTTCTTCCAAGATAAGTAGCTTTCCATCACTATCTTTCACCGGATGTTGGCAGGAGTTACGACCACCTGTAAACTCCTTGATGACACCGTATACGGCGTTTAAGTTGTTACTTCTAGCGGCTTCTTCTGCTGACGCTAAAAGAGAATTGGCATAAACTCTTTTATCGCGTCGCACACTACGCTGAACTTCTCGAGCTTTCTGACGGTAAAGGAGTTCGATGCTGCTTCGATTGTCGTCTGATGCTGCAGCCAAACGAACTTTCAGCTCCTTTCTTTCAACAATCCGCTGCCATGAAGCGTCGGACATCCAGGGCTTATTCCGGCAATCCGGGTTTGGGCCAAGGATGGTACTTGCGCTATCAATGTACGCATTTTTTATGGCATCCCAGTTTTCGTTTATGTCACTATCTGGGTGACTAGTTATCTCAGCCGCTTTTTGCGCAAGATGGTCATTATATTGTTGTAAGACAGCTGGATTTTTTAGTCGAGCGGTGTTGAATTTGCGGGGCCTGGATCTTTCGTCGCTGGGGCGGCGCACGGCTGCAATACGCAATAGAACATTAGCGATCATAAGATAATGGTCTCTTCCCATCCCAATATCGGCACCCTTCTTGTTTCGCACGTCCAGGAGGCAACTCTTGAATCTTTTACTAATGGCAAAATGGTCGATCTGATTTTGTGTTCTGCGCCGATCAACAGAGGACCAACTGATTTTGTGGTGGTCCTTATGCTCAAACATAGTACCACCGATGAAGAGACTGTGAAAGTTGCAGAACTCTACAAATCTTTCACCGTTGTCATTACGATCACCAAGACCGTGTCTCCCCATCACATGTCTGAGCCCATAGTTATCAGCGCCAACTTTCGCATTCAAATCACCCATAACCATTATAATGTCACCTTTAGGTGTTCTGCTCTGAACGGCGTTTAGTTCTTCGTAGAAGGAGTCTTTTGCCAAGACATTGTCGGGTTCAGTAGGGGCATAACATTGTATTATTGAGATGTTCCTCATTTTGGTCCGGAACCTGGCGGTCAAGACCCTGTCAGAGACCGGTTCCCAGGATAAGAGACAGTTTCGCGCGGCTCTGGTTAAAAGGAGCCCCACACCTGACTCACGACGACTACCGGTAGCTTTACCGGAGTACAACATTACAGTGCTGCCCGTTGGAGAGATGAATTCTCCGCTGTTCCACCATCTTATCTCACTAACTCCTAAGATGTTTAATTTGTACCTCAGAAATTCACTCTCTAATTGAAGAAATTGTGCGTTCTGGGGACCTTCTGATCCATTGTCCAGGAGAGTACGCACATTCCAGAATCCAATCTTTGTCATTGTACGATAGCTAAAAGTCGTAACCGTTGAGTCAGTCCTTATCCGAGGCATAGTTGACGTTTCGTTAGCATATAAAGATTTCGGATAGTGCAAGTTGCTGGCATACACATCCTGTCCTTTGATTGTCGGTTTTAACGACAGGCCTTTAAAGGGAAAGGCCGTGGTATTTTTTGTTTTCACACCCCACACCACAGGGGTACCTCAATCAAATCATCGCACCGCCATCACTGGCGGCTTGACGTTGGTTGGCACTGGTCTGTGACCACTGCCGTTCCAGGGGGCGCCCACGCGGAGGACTATGGATGAGGAGTTTTTGCCCCCGCTTGCAATGGCTAATGCATACATACATACATACGAGGTATCATCAAAAAATAACGGTAGTTACGCTTATTAATTAGTGCGGATGGCGCAACGGTTAGCACGCTCGCCTTCTATGCACTGGGCCTCGGTTCGATTCTGTTAGTACAAGCCGTGAAGTGTGAATTTAACTTGAAAACTTGACCGTGGAAGTCTAGATGGTGTGAAGCATTTGTATTAACTCACTAGAGGGGGTGGAAAGAGGGTGAGAAGTCGAGTTTTCAAGTAAAATCACGCCTTCACGGCTTGTACTAACAGAATTCTCACACTTTCGTGATCGTCTTGCACACGGATAGCTGCAAAGATGGAAGACTTAATGAGTGCTTCTATCCGTACGAAACCACTAAGCTTAGAGAAATTAAAAGTAAAAAGTATTTGTCCCGTTGTGGGGTTTGAACCACAAACGACCGTGTTTCGAGTATCAAAAAAAAAATGCCCGGTGCATTAGCGACTTAAGCTACAGACGCATACTAAGTTGGTGTGCAGAATGAAACCAAGTGTTACAAAAATTCCAACGGATGCAACGTTAAGATCGAAGTCCAGTCATCATCGTGAGTTGGTAAAGGATCGATCACTTTGACAGAGAGTGATGCTCAATGTTTTTTTTTATTATCATATTTCAACGGATTTGTACATTTTTAAATTTTTACCTTAAGGTCAAACTGTCAATAGTATGAAGGTGTTTAAAAAAGGTTGCGCGAAAAATCGCTAAATGAGACAACAGTTGGCGGGACAACTTATGGTTCCTCCATCATGGCAATGCGCCTAGCCGCTCAACCTTGTTATTTCGCGAGTTTTGTGACAAACATCGGATGGCTGCCCTTCTTTGACTTCCCTACTCCCCAGACCGTGCTCCATGCGATATTTTCCTGTTTTCAAAATTAAAATCTGTGCCGAAATGGTACCAACTAGGCGATTAAAGAAAATTCGCCACAGACCTTAAATATGTCGCACTCAAAAAGCAATGACCCGGAAACTAATCGAGATATAAACAATCTGCATACAATCAATTATACGGAAGGTTATGAAAATTGCAGTGGTACCAATCGCCCGTCGCCACAACGATCCATGGACATGTAATCAAAAAAGTACCGTTATTTTTTTATGAAACCTCATTTACGAGTATGCAACGCATGAACGACAAGGGCGCATCAGTGGAACAATGCTAAAAGTAAGACCTAGAGTTCAGCGGAAAGGCTCAGGCGATGTGGACGGCGAATAACCGTTGGACTTAAAACAAATCGTAAAGCATTTAGTTTTGAGCTTATTGCCACCACTGACTTTGATTCTAGTTGCAGTCGCTCGGGGCAAAACATACACTTAAGTTTCCAGCCATTATCGTTGAGCGATCACCGCAATAACCGTTCCGAACAACAAGTACCTTAAAACCCAGACTTGAAAATAACTCTTTACATTTTGGGTTGTCTAAGCCGCACGCGTTTAATGAAATTTTAAAGAAAGATTGAAAGTTGACCCAATAATTTTCAGTTCGTTAGCTTATTTATTTTGA
This sequence comes from Chloromyia formosa, assembly GCA_964017055.1. Taxonomy (NCBI): domain Eukaryota; kingdom Metazoa; phylum Arthropoda; class Insecta; order Diptera; family Stratiomyidae; genus Chloromyia; species Chloromyia formosa. The sequence goes on along the minus strand of OZ024815.1, from coordinate 145,140,004 downwards.
AAAGTAGTATTGCGTAGTATGCTTAACGGGGAGTCCGTCTTTAAACCATGAATTTCTCATACTGACCAACCTGCCTGGGGCCCTCACTAGCAGTCTGCATTCTAAGTTACACTCATAGCTGAATCATTCGCTCTGAATTTACCACGTTTTTACCTGGTTGTATATTATAAAATACCGCAGACTCTTGTGATTATTACGTAAGTCTTTGTGACAGAATATTCATTATCAGCCAACATTAATATCCCTACTTAGAACTACAATAAAACGACTTCTACAATTTGGGAATAGAAATCCCAACAATGTCTTCTCCTATTAACATTATCAATAAACGTCTGGAAAGAATTGTTGCTAGCTTGAATTTCATCTAAGACCTAAGTGATAATTAAATGGTAAAAAATCACGTCACGATACTTCACCAAGGCGCCGTTTCTTACTTTAGCTAAGTTTTCTGCTTAAACAATTTTTTTTAAACAGCTAGTAATCATTTACCAAGAAGGACATGTGATATTCCTAATTTATTGTCTACCGAAGGTCATCCCCTTGTTCGCATTCTGGGGGTGCGATATTTGACTTAAAATCAATCAATTTGCATAACAATGTGACGGGTTAGACAACAGAATTCGCTCATCGATTTGGTTTTATCTTCAATACACTAATTGGTACACTTATTCAAAGTTAATTAGTGCCTCGAAGATAATGGGTCTTTATTGTTATCAATCCACTAAAAGCTGGTACTTCTAATCGAATAATAGTTATGGACGTAGTGTTTTCATTCCCGACCTGTTTTCAGCATAGTAGACAATTAAAAATATTTTTCGTTATACCAGTTATACCTTAAAAATCGTCTAAACCGTTTCTACACATTTTGAACAGTGTTTACTCAAATATGAAGTGTTTTTTAATTTTTTTTATTTCACATAATTACTGTATCATTAGAAAAACTAGTAGTTCTTAATACGCCAGAGACGATTACGCTAATAAAGAAGAAGAATCAATTTGAAATTACCTTGCTACATTAAACGAACCAAAGCTCGGCTGTTCAACAAAAATTGTTAATACACTTTCACTACATACTATGACAGAAACAAACACGTTCCTGTGGCAGCCGGTTCTTCTTACCGGAACGACCCGTTTTTCGACGGCCAAGAGCTGACAAACCCTTTCAATGGGTGCGTTCCTAAATGTATCGTAAATGCGCTACTTATCCATTGTCCTTCACCGATACGTGATTTCTCCGGTGAACGACACGATTCCCTTGCCGCCATGAATATATTTCACACAAACATACGCCACTTAATAAGGGATATTTCCATTTCAAACACAATTTTCAAATAAAATTACGAGCGAGGACAGACTTTCCGGTAACTATACGCACTTTGAGGCCAACAAACAGTTATTTACAAATGGAGTGACAACTTGTCAATAGCGAACTGTCAAAACACTAGGAATCGTTGAAGGGGTAATTTGATCGGAAAAAATTTATGATACTTTTGCCCTTCAAAAAGATTTTGGTATCGGTGTCTGAAATCGTACCGTTCTCACAAAGAATCTATGAAACCGTGTCGACGCGCTTCCAAAATGGGAACGCAGCCATTGTAAGAAGAACTGATGTATTCGAAGCATCGCTACCACAACAACAACAGAAACAAACACATGAGACCAGCCAATAGCTTCGTTGATTCAAAACTGTCATTGAGTTGCTAAGCGATGGAAATATTTATTCGTTACTAAAACGTTCCATACACACACCGATCGATAGGCCGATCCGTCGCCCGATATCGATATCGGCCGATGGATCGGCCTGTGTATGTGCTTATCGTTGACGTTTTTTTTGACAGTTCCGTATAATTTTTGATCAACTGACATTTTGTGGCGATCCATCGGCCGATCGATCGGGCGACGGATCGGATAATGTATGGCGGCTAGAAGATACCACAAAATATCTGACGATCAAAATTATACGAATCTGTCAAAAATATCGCCAACGATAGGCGCATATACTGTGCGATCGATCTAACGATCATAATATCGTTATAGCCCCCATATACGATACAATCCGTCGTCAGATCGATCTGACGATGGATCGCCACAAAATATCTTACGATCTCCGCTGCACACACACTGTACGATTTTCGTGCGATGCGATAACGAATGACAATTCAAAAAATAGGTTATGGTCTTGGAATAGGGAGACCAGGAAGTAGACAAAGGGAAAATTTTGGTAACCATTCGCTTAGATGTGGTTGTTACACGACCGCTATCACATCTTTCCAGTGGCGTTTGCGTTTTATGCAACTTCTTTCAAGAGGTCACCCACACATTGCACTTTCAAGGCTGCGCTACTGAATCAAAACTAAGCAGCTGATAACCCAAGTGTTCAGATTTTAATTACCCGCGGACCACGAACAAAAACACTTACTTACCGGGGAATATCTTTGTTCTAAAAGCATTTCAGCTACGTAGAGCGACGATGCACTTAATAGCGATACAAAATCAGGACACTTACCTGTGAAATGAAACTCCACTTTTCCTGGAAATCCATCTGTTGTGGCAATGTTCCATAGCACACTCCATTTTCCAAAATTAATGGGATTAGTAGCTTGTCTCACTTAAAATAGGCCACTAAGTGAACACATAAACAACACTTTACAGTTCTTGATGTAATTTTCACAAAACTAATAGAGTTTTCACTTGAAAAAATGTAATTTTTCACTGCAATCTCGTGTTCAGCACAAAATGACCGGCGAGAAATGTCATCCCACGAAATCGAAACTAAGAACAGCTGATCGCAGCTAAAAAAAGGAAAACAACAGTTTGGTTACTTTCACAGACAGTCACGTTCACGTATAGCTTTTGTCTCTATCCTTCTCTTGTATATCAATGGTTATGGTTCACTCCCAATCCATCCTACATTAATTTTTGTTAACTATTTGGATTTGTGCGGCATTTTCGTATGCTACCTATTTTATACTTCCATTGCGGAGCCATTTTAAATCATTGGAATCCCCCAAATTCATAGTCGAAAAAAAATCTGCAGATAAAATTTGATCGTCAGATCAGTGAAATCGTCAACGATAGTCACATACACTGTGCAATCGATCTGACGATCAAAATATCGTCATATCGATCTGACGACGGATTGGATCGTAGATGGGGGCTAATATGCGATGCAATTTGTCGTCAGATTGATCTGACGATATTGTGATCGTCAGATCGATCGCACCGTGTATGTGACTATCGTTGACGATTTTTTTTAACAGTTCCATATAATTTCGATCGTCAGATATTTTGTGGCGATCCATCGTCAGATCGATCTGACGATGGATGGCACCTTCTATGGCGGGTCTAAGATCGACCTGATGACGGATTGCATAGTAAATGGGGGGGGGGGGGGGGGGCTAGAAGCGATAGCAATAGTATCTCGTTGCTAAGCGATTTAAACAATATTTTATTCGAGAAGTGACAGTTTAATACCAATTTGCCCACAATCCCAAAGGGGGAGAGGACGGAGGAGCTTCCTAGCTCAAAGGGGCGAGAAGAGAGAGGTTTAGACTTGTATGCCAAACACGTGTGTGCTCTGTGGAAACCACCATTCCATTTCATCTTTGTCTTAAATCTAATAATAAAATTTGTACTTGCGAGAACCTCGAAATATTAATTTTGATTGTTTGTATTTTGAACAAACTCCTCTTCAATAAATCAAAAATATTTTTACACAGTTTCTAATACATAAAAAAAAATCTTTCCATTACAGTCGATCTTAGTTAAATCAATTTAAACAAATAAAAAACACAATGGGCGTACCAGCTGGTGATGTTGAAAAGGGCAAGAAACTCTTCGTCCAACGTTGCGCTCAATGTCACACCGTTGAAGCTGGCGGCAAACACAAGGTCGGACCCAATCTACACGGCTTGATTGGCCGTAAAACTGGCCAGGCTCCCGGCTTTGCATACACAGATGCCAACAAGGCCAAGGGCATTACCTGGAATGAGGATACACTCTTCGAATACTTGGAAAATCCCAAGAAATATATCCCCGGAACAAAAATGATCTTCGCTGGTCTGAAGAAACCAAATGAACGTGCCGATCTCATCGCCTACCTTAAGGATGCCACTAAGTAAAAACAAAACAACAACAAAGGACGCGCGGATAGCATGTAAAATAATACAATGAAAAAATCTTAAACTGCCCCGCATTATAATACAAAAAAAGAAAAAAGAAATTGAAAACACCGTAAAGAGAAAATTTCAAATTACCATTTAATAGGAGAATTTTACAAATGATATAAATACGAGTATAAATACATAGTTTAAATTAAACTACATTTTTGATTCTCGTCTTTTTATTTTTTTTTTGTTCGTTACCAGTAATAGCAGTGAATGAATGAATTACGTAAAAATATAATCGAAAAACAATTGAGAGCAATATGAGGCCGGACACAAACTAGAAGAAAACATTGTTGTAGTATTATTAAATTAAAAGTAAACTATCTCTGTCTGTGTCTGTGTTCAATCATTACAATGGATTTACGAACACGAAGAAAATACTTATTTATCTATACATCCATTAAAATTTTGTGATTGAAATCAAGAATGCTATACACATACACTATTACATTTATTTTATTTATCTTATTTTAAGATAATTATAATTCGAGAGAGAAGAAATAAATGGATGACAAACAACTTGTTCGAAGTGTTGTGTTCTCATTTTATTTGGCGTTTAGCCGAACGACAAGGACGGTGTGACCTCGGTATCCTTGGGGGGAGCACAATTTTAACAAGGTAATGTGGACATTGAACTTTTTAAATAGGTTTGCATTTTTTTTCGTCTAATTTTAGCACATATCTGCAAATGTAATCTTCGTGTAGAACTCTTGTGAGTTGAACATTTGCAGAGCTTAAATGTTTAAGTTATTTCGCTAGTTAAGGAAGAAATATGCAGTATTTTTCAGTATTGGAAACGTGTTTGGAAAATTCGAGGATGTGTTATAAAATGTGAACTTAATTTGTCTAGCAAAATCGAATTTGAAACTACTTTAAGGGGGCACCGAAATTAACCATCCGAAATAATCTATATGGATGGATACTTGAACCGAAAGTGTCCATCGGAAATAACGAAATAAGCCATGCATGACCCATATCGGTTTCAAATCAAAATAAGGCATGTGAAAAAAAATAGCCATGGAGTGTTCAGAGCGAGTGAAGCTTGTGCGATACTGAGTGTTGTATGAACCCTTAAGCGCGAAGCGAACGTAGTGATTGGAGCCCACACAAGAGACCGTGGTACTCAGAACGAGCAAAGCGCTCTTGTTTTTTTTTTTTTGCAATACTGAGGGTTGTGGTCCATTAGGCGCGAAGTGAGCGGAACCTATACAAGTTGCAGTTGTTGATTTGTTGATTCACAACTCTCAGTGGTCATGTATGGTCACTTTCGGACTCAGCCGAAATTGTCCATTAATGGCTAATTTCATGGTGCCCACTTTAAGTAGCCTAATCACACTCGATAGACCAAAGGGTTCCATAAAATTTGCACAAATTTTTATACAAAAATTTGCTGCTCTTGAGGGGCATATAAAACACATCAGAGTGTTGGGTGTGCTAATACGAGGGTTGCCTTTTATATTTCGGGATTAGAGAACAAAAACAAATATTAATCATTGAAAATCGCTTTATTGTTTTTCAAAATATTCCCCATGAAGATCTATACACTTTTGCGTGCGTTTGAACCAATTGTCAAAGCACTTTTGCCACTCTGATTGAGGTGTCTCCAAAACATGCATTCTGAACGCAGCAACCGTTTCTTCAGGTGTTGAAAAATGTTGACCTCTCAGTTTGTTTTTACGTACGGGAATAAAAAGAAGTCATTCGGTGCCAAGTCAGGACTACACGGCGGATGACCCATCAAATCTATGTTTTGAGTGCTCAAAAATGCAGTTGTTTGAGCTGATGTGTGAGAGCTCGCATTGTCGTGGTTAAGAGTGATCCGTCTTCGGCGGTCGGTTTTCCTGATTTCTTGGAAGACAACTGGCAAACAAATGGTTGTGTACCACTCAGAATTGACTGTTCTGCGTTGTTCTAGTGGTACGGTTGCGACATGTCCAGTTTTTCCGAAAAACAGGCGACCATTTGCTTGGAAGTGCTTCGTGCGCGAACAACTTTTGTTGGGTTTGGCTCATCTTGAAACACCCATACAGTCGACTGCTGTTTACTTTCGGGCTCATACGCGTAAATCCACGATTCATCACCTGTCACGATGTCATAGACGTGTTTCGAAGCACCGCGATCGTATTTTTTGAGCATTTCTTTCGACCAATCGACACGAGCCTTTTTTTGAGCGATTGACAAATTGTGTGGGATCCAACGCGAACAATTTTTTTTGACAGTCAAATGTTCATGCAATATTGAATGTATGCTGGTCCCACTAATGCCTAAGGTTGTCTCAATTTCACGATAGGTCACATGACGATCTTGCAATATCAGTTCGCGCACAGCATCAATGGTTTCCGGAACAACAACTGATTTTGGACGACCTTCACGAAATTCGTCTTGGAGTGCACTACGACCTCGATTGAATTCACCATACCAACGATAAACACTGCTCCTTGATGGAGCTTCATCGCCAAAAATTTAATTCAGTTCATGCACTGTTGCTGAGTTAATCTACGTCGAAAGTTGTAAAAAATAATCGCACGAAAATGTTCACGATTGAATTCCATTATTTGGCCGAGATTAATCTTTTAAGTTACTGTAAAAAAACACAAATAGCGCTCGCATGTCAAAACGTTCTGAGTACGTATAACCTCAAAAATGTCAAACTTTACGATAGAGCTGTCAGTTGCCAGATTGCAACACTAGGGTTGTCCAATCCCGAAATATAAAAGGCAACCTCCGTACACCCACCAAATTGAAAGCTACTAATATGACAAACGGATAATTTGAAAGGTGGCTAATTTAGTCCAGGCTAGGAAGTCCGAAAAGGCTTGATTAGGAAAAATAATCGTGTAGTTTTGAAATTTGGCACAATTGTTGGAGACAGTCACCTAAATACATATGTATGTGCTCAGAAGTCTCCGATGATCTCTCTCAATTGCCCTAACCCCTTGTGGGACATAGCGCGTCAACTGTTCCATGTGACCCAGTTGACGTTTCGGCGGCATAAACCGGTTTCGGAGAATGCAGTTGCCAGCATGCACCTCCCGCACATCCATGGCCATGAACGTCGTCGTGGACGGGATTCGAACTCAAAACGCCAATAGTGGATAAAGGGGGGCAAAGCCAAGTTTTTCGGTTTTCCTTGAATATTTAAATTTTTAGTCAACAAGGAAGCTGCTTGCGGTGACGACATCAAACATCGCATCAGTGTCGGTTGGATGAAGTGGCGAGAAAACTCGTGGAGTTTTCTGCGACAAGAAAATGCCACAAAAGCTTAAGGGCAAGCTCTACAAAACGGTCGTTCGTCCCGCGCTCATGTATGCGTCTGAGTGCTGGTCTATGTATGACACATACGAAAGTAAAATGACTGCGACCGAGATGAAAATGCTACGGATGTCAGCCGGTGTGACCAAAAAGGATCGCATCAAAAGAACCTACATCCGAGGTAGCTTGTTTATTGATCACTGAAAAGCTCGGAGATCGTCGTATGGATTGGTATTGCCATGTTCTAAGGCGTCCACCTGAGAACCCAGTCATGAAGGCACTATCAATGAATGTTCCATTTACTGGACCCAAACCCCGAGACCGACGGAAGCACACATGGATCGATCAGATGAAGAAGCAACAACAACGCATTAATCTTGGCGATTATACGATCCAAGACCGAGCTGCCTGCAGAAGGAAGCTGAGACTATACCGCCAGAATGGGCGAAGTACCAACACCACAGGCAGAGCAACGCGAAGCCGCAAAGTGATATGAAAGGGCAAGGAAGAAGATTTCAATTTTTAGTGTAGACATAGCTATAATAACAGGAAAAAATATCGTGTAATTTTGCAATGTGGTACATCTGATGCGGAGAATCCTATGAATATATGCTGTAAAGTCCCCGTTGCTAGGGGGTCCGGGAGTGTAGGATAAAGGGGACTAAAAGCAAGTTTTTTTTTCCAGTTTTACTTAAATATTTCCGTTTAGTGTAGACATCACTGTAGAAACGGGGAAACAAATCGTTTAGTTTTGAAATTTTGCAAAATTAATAAGGGCAGTCCTCTGAATATACGCTCTAAAGTCCCCGTTGATAGGGCGTCCGGAAGTGTAGGGAAAAAGGGGCCGAAGTCAATTTTAAAGTGTTCCTTGAATATTAACATACAACCTTGTTTAGAAAGTAGCCTTACTTTTCGTCCGATTGAACTAATTTTAATAGGGGAGTATAGTAAGGTCCTAAGCAGTCCTCCACCCAAATTTGACCTGCCTACTTTAATTCGGTAGGCGTTATATGCATGTTTGAATACATTGTATACACATAATATTTTTAGGGGAGGTAGGCGTACCTTTCATCAGATCGTACCTATTTGCGGTACCAACCAACCATATTTCAGTGAGAATATTTGACTAAATTTTCATGTCGCTAAGTGTATCGGAGAGTATCGTGCCGATGTGATGAAACCAATATACCCTATATTAATTTATGGTCTAGAGTATAATATAGCATTTTATAGTTGAGGGTATGATATATGTTATGTACTTTGATTCGGCCTTAAGACATTTTTGTGGAATCCTTAGTTTTCAAAATAATCAAGGAAAACTGGGAAAAAAAGACATTTGATCCCCTTTCCCCTACACTTCCCGACCCTCTTTCATCGGGGAGTTTTGAGCACATATTCAGGGGACTGTTTTCTACAATCGTGCCAAATTTCAGAACTACACGACTTATTTTTCGTTCCTAGCCTGGACTAAATTGGAATACAGCCAATTAGCAATTAAGCGAGATGTTTAGTGCGTTGCTACACCTAAAAACATGCCAGTGACTGCGATCAAGGATTTCCCCAAGGTGTCCAATTTGAAATTGAATACTTCATTGAGAGGGAAATGGAGGTAATTTTTTTAAGTTGTATCTGATTTTTTGTAAGTCGTCCTCAATTTATCGCTTGTATTTCATTTAAGAACCTAGAAAGAATATATGTACTATGGTTTTTCAGCAATACCTCACATTTCCGTTCATATGCTAATTTTTTTTCCTAGAAAATTATTTCCGTTATAACCGTCTGTGTAGACTACTTTAAATCGAACTGTATTATCGACGCCACAATATTGTACTAGATCGGATTGCTCATTCAACAGCTGTTTAACTTCAAAGTTGGGTCTTGGAACGAAACCATACAAGTGATAATAAACAAATCTCATCAGATTTTTTTTTTCCAATCAGAATGACGGACGATGTAAAAAGATATTTTACAAGTTTACTTCAGAAGTAAGTTTTCGCAATTTTTTACTCAGTACGGCCGGTTCTAAACATTTTCCCATTGCAGGGTCAGCGGTTTATTTTGCATTCTAGTCACCGACAGAGACGGTGTTCCCCTGATACGAATAGAAAATAAATCCATTGACGATATTGATCTACCGCCCTCACTGTTTTCAACGTTTGCACTAGCAACAGACCAAGCCGGAAAATTGGGACTTGGGAAAAACAAAACGATTATATCTATGTATTCGAATTATCAGGTATGTTGATCATGTAGAGCTTCGGTTCCTAGATTTAAGGATGTCAATTGCCTTAAACTCCCCCCCCCCCCCCCCCCCCCCCTGGAGCATAGGCGCGTCAAAATCTCTAGCGTAGCAATGCCTTGTTGACATTTTGATAGCATATACATATGTATGTAAATGTCAGATGATGCGGTTGCTAGCATACACCTCTTATTTAACGTGCCGGGAAAATGAACCCCTGATCTCTAGATGCAAGCATCGTAGGTGGGTGACCTCACGACTATTGAGCGCATAGATCTTAGACCTGCCATAGACGGTGCGGTCCATCGTCAGATCGATCTGACGACGGATTGCATCGTATATGTGGGCTATAAGAATAGTCGTGAAAAAGACGGTTTATTGAATTAGTTCTGAAGGCAATAGTTTGCCCCTATTACGAGTAGATTCATTTTTGCTTCCTTCTGACTGATATGTTAATTGCCTTGACCCCTCCAGAGGCATGGGCGCGTCAACATCTCTAGCATTTCTATACCTTGTTGACGTTTCGATAGCATATCTACTTTTTCGGAAGTGCAGTTGCTAGCTAGTTCTGCTGATATGCATAGACTGAAATGAAATTGAGTGAATTTTTAGTGTTTTCTCGAACTTAACGTGAAAAGAAAACTTCTACAATGAAATATAAATAATTGAAGAGTTCGCTAAAAACGACTGAAGAAAAATATAAATCGTAATAAACTAATAATTTTTCGTCTAAATTAAATATCAATATATTTGCAGATTATCCAAATGAACAAACTTCCGTTGATCGTCACGTTTGTTGGCACGGAAAATTGCAATACCGGACATATTCTGGCACTGGAGAAAACCATTGACACGTATCTCGATGAAATTAAATTGGCGGTTACGGAAGCGTAAACATTGTGCTTTATAAATAAAACATCCGCTTTCATTTCTTTTTATGTTTATATTGTTAAAAAAAATATCACTGGTTTCGAAAATAATAAATAAGTGAGAAGTCTTTATAGATATCATGCTTCGTTTGTGAGTGTCTTCTCCTGGCAGCTTAATACGGATGCAATCGCTGAGGATGCATCATTCCTAACGTCGCTTGTGTATGTGGCAGCATACCTAACCCTCCAGTCGGTGGCGGCGGTGGTGGCAGACTAATTCCAACACCCAACGCAGGTGGGCCCAACGTGCCCGCTAGACTTCCTCCTATTGCAGTGGGCGCCACCGGTGCAGGAACTGCAACCGCCGGTTGAACAGATGTTTGCATGAGTAGTCCACCGCCGTGTGTACGAAAATGTGCACTCAGACTACTAGACGTCGCAAACACTTTAAAACATTCGGGACATTTGAAGCTTTCCGTTGAACGATCATTTAAATGGATTTTTTTCTTATGCCCAACCATGTCCCTATTACGACTGAATGCCTTCCCACAAACATCACAGATATGATTTTTAATGCCCGTATGCGTGACCATATGTTTAGCCAGATCGCCCGAGCTATAGAATGCCTTATTGCACACCGGACACACTTGATCGCGAACACCGGAATGGATTTTTTGATGAGCATGGAAGTTACCCAACGTGGAAAATTGCTTGCTACAAATTTCACATTGAAACGGACGTTCGCCGGTGTGCGTGCGCGTATGCACCAGAAGATTGTATTTTTGGGCGAAGCGTCGTGGGCAGTAGTTGCAGGCGTACGGACGCTCGCCAGTATGTGTTCTGAAAGATAATCAGCTTTGTTATTGGAACGGGAGAAACAAAACTAGATTGGATGCAAACCTCATATGCATTTGTAGTTGTGCCGTACATTTAAAGGATTTATTGCAATGATAACATGTTTGTACGACTTTTGGTGCCGGTTTTGGTCCACGCTTTTTATGTTCTTCTGGTAACTTTCGCTTGTAGCGATTTCTTCGCTTGCTGTGTGAGTGTGTAGGAATAAAATAATTTAAATGTGTATGTATATTGGCATGAATATAATTGCTTACCTTTTCTTGACCTTCAATTTCTTATCTTCATCATCGTAGTCATCATCATCGTCATCGAAAATTTTCTTTGGTGGCTCATTGAGATAGGAATCGGTCATTGTCTCAGCATCACAATACCTGAAAAGAGGTATATTTACGTTTAAAATTTATTTCATTTATCAATCTGGGCCATTGGCTGAATATGGATCGCGGAGGGCGCAGGAACCATTCGGCTGAACTCAAACGCCAATGGTTAATGTTTGGCCACATTCAGACATAAAAAAAAACCCTAAATGAAGGTCGCACAATTGAACACGTAATAGGCCAGGAGGTACGTAGAGTTGGGAAGATAAATTTCGCGAAACGCGGTTTTTCTTTTGATTCTCGCCTAGTGGTTGTAGGAGAATAAGAAAATTCAGAGTGTCCGCAGAAGGATGGGAGTCATGCATGCTGGATGCGCTCCGGAAATCCGTCGTTACTCGTCAACCGCTCAATGTAGAAGACTACATTTTCGGAGCACGCAGCATTCACGCCTGCATTTTCCTACTCCTCCAGACACCTACTCAATTTGTGTACTGAATTTTACCAAACCTCCAGGCTGCCACAACAGACATATATTGCAGACACTATTTGTACATGGCCGAGATGATAAATTGAGCCGGTATCATAATATCTAGCAGTTCCTTACCCAAATCCTCGATCATGTATTCCAAGATATTGTCTCAATCGAATATCCGAATTTTCACATTCCTGCTTGAAGTGGTATGCGGCTCCGAGACGATAGATACAATTATTACAAATAACCGACGGCATTCCATCCATTTTATAAATCTACGAAAATCCATTTTTTCCTTTACTGAATCCTCAAAAGATACGCTGTTCGAAAAGGTTCACATACCCTGACTTTGGCCACTAGCATCAACATAGTCGACGGCATCATTGCAAAGTCCGTACTGAATATTGAAGTCATTGCACCCTCTTCCAAACAAACTCGACATATCTTATGTATATTGTAGTCCATTGCATTCGCGCCACTTGCAACAAGCATCAAAGAACGATATTCAATGTCAGAAAATGGACAAATTTAAGTGATTTCCCTAGCAAAGAGACACGCACAGCAGAAGAAAACAAACCAAAACAGACTTTTGACACTCAAAGAAGATGATTCTAGTACAAATTTCACGAGAACTGTATTACCGCGGAAAGATCGGGAATCCCCACTACAGATGATTTCAGTTAAAAAATGCAACTGATGTTTACGAAAAGGCTTTTATCCTACACAGATATTGCGAAGAAATTAAAAAAAAAAGCAAATATACATTAAACAAACTCTAAAACCAACTACACTGGCATTAAAACTAATCAAATAATGAACCTATAAAATAAACACAATTAACACAACTTTTCACTTGGTGTGTACATATCCATTACAGAATATCTGAAAATATACGCAAAATTCGCAACATAGTGGACGCTGAATAGAAACAATAATAGTATTCCTTGAAACATCTCCCGGGATTGCCTTCAAACTGCAATCCTTTCTTCGTAGCCGAAACTATTGCCTTCGGCGGAAATTTCGACAAACTGTATTGTATGAGCGCCTTGATATTTTCTCCGTCTTCGTTTTCGGGTTCAGCACCGGCAAATAACTGACACGTCAAAGATTGCAGACAATTCATCGAATCGTATTTCAATATTCGCTCCCACTTTATATCGAAATCAACAGGTTTTATATTGTTCGAACTTTCGTCACTATGCACGTCGCGTTTTAATCGTAAAAAAGATCGAATTGTCATAATTGGTCGACGGATTTTATTGTAATCCTGCGCCAGTAGATGCAGCATGTAAAGAGCACCCAGGCCCATAGCAGCCATCATTAAAATCCTGAAAGAGAAACAGGCAACGGTTAATAAATTATTCAATTGAAACTCGCCAGAGGTACGTTTACTTTCCGATGGTTTCTAGTTTTGCTATAATAAACCAAATTAATAGCATGGGTTCGAACTACAAAGATATTTATTTCGTGTAAGTATATACTAGTATTTCGGGAGCAACTTGCTCCGTTCTTCAGCTCCCGAAATAATAGTATCTACATGAAATAAATATCTTTGTAGTTGGAACCCGAGTCATTTGCTTTATCGCCAGAGGTACTTACCGTATTCCACCAAAATGCAACATTTGAACGTCTTGATATCAAATTGAACTTCTCTCAAATAATCCGCAAACTGAACTGAATCAAAATCGGATCTCCATTTTTGCATAGAATATCATTGGCGAAATTCTCCGCTCATGTGGGAAGTGGATATTATAACTCTAAGCGCGCTATGTAAACAACTGAAAATGCCATTATCCAAGTTGTCTGGACACTTTCAACCTGTCTTTGCGCGTACTTCCGGAAAATCTACAGCAAACTTTCACTGAAAAGTGGTCATTGCATTGCATTGCATTCACCGATATGAGCAGACCCATAACCAGTTCTAACGATCATCTTACCGGCATCCAGTCGATTCCGTGCAGTAATTTTCCTACTGCATCTTACGCTCTTATATAACTGCAATGATCAAGCAGAAGGCCGCATGCAAGTTGCGTGTGTATTTTCATTGCAGCATGGGATCATGGCTCATAGTGAAGATGCAATACATATTGCTCCACTAAGAAAAAACGGGTTTTATGCGCTATTGGAAAAATTTGATTTTGCTTTCTGGCGTCAGTTAAAGTGGTAAAGTAAGTTTTTTGCTTGCTATTGGATTGAATTGTTGCAGAATCGATTATTAGAAGTTTGCAATTTAACTTCTCTTGAGGATAGATATGAGATAAAGTTCAATGTGAAGGCTAATGGGAATGGTCTATTGACGGCCATAGAAAAGAAGCAAGTACCATTCGCATAGTTATTATACTTACATATGATTAAAATTTTAATTAATAGATTGGATTGGTAACAAACTTGCAAGCAATTTGTCGTCCTATTAAATGAAATGATAGTGAATATTGATTGCGGAGAATTCAATTGAAAGTGTAAAGTTGATAAATTCTGAAGAGCTGAAGAAGAAGAGCCTGAGTTGCGTACGGGTCACGGCGAATCTATACGCAGGCGAAAATGGCGGTAGACGCATTGCGGAAGGGTGATAGCTGCATTGCTGGTCATGCAATGAATTGGGACCTCATTCCCGATGAAATCCGACTGAGGCAGTGTCGTAGCAAGCTCTTCTGGCGCTCCTTAGTGAACACTTTTTTTAACATGAAAATGTTTATGGGGAGGCTATTCATATAAAAAGCTACCAGAAATCCGACCAAAGCGATCAGGAAAGTGGCATGGTTCCAAAAGAGATTCGCTTGCATGTTTGAGAATGAGACAATGAACTTATATTGGAGTAGTGGGGATGTGTTTGGGGTATCTAATTGTAGTGGTATAGTGTGGTGTATTGTAGAGGGAAGGGGATGAAAATAGATATACAGTTAAAAGTGTAATATCCTCATAATAACTTATAACTTTTGTTGGGAGGTTAATGTCTGCTGACATTTTCTAAACCAAAGTCCCCGCATGGTCGGTATAAACACACCACGAACAAGTACTAACGCCCCCCCCCTTAAAGTTGACTAATTATAACACATCGCTTTCTCCAGCGAAATATAGCATTTACACATTCTCACCGAATTTGATGTGTGTAGCTTCAGCCGTTAATGAGATATTCTATGAATAGACGGACATTTGACCGATTTTGTAAGATTTAAGACACAAAACCCTAAAAAAAGGAATTGTATGAATAATTATTGGATGGGTTCAGAAGGTATTGAGTAACTTCCGCTCATGTGATCATGATCAAATGATCACCGAGCAAGCAAGATTTTTGCTCACCGCTCACACTTTTCTTCTCCTTCTTTCTCCTTGACTTTTGTATGAAGTGTGTGTGACAACAAGAGTGGCGTTCAGCAGGCGGAGACTGCATAACCGACGAGTTGCAGAACTGTTGGTGAGCTGTTCTGATTGCTCGGTAGCTTCTGAATCCATCCATTGTTAGAATCACCGCCCCAACCAATGTTTATCCTTCCAAAATTGGTTCACTTAATAACTGCAATTCGCCATACGAAAAACAAAATGCAAGTAGTACTCGCACCTATGCATGAGGCCGGTAGGTGTATTTTTTGTATAGATAGTGTCAAAAATCCTAATTTTAAATGAATGTACTATTATTAAATATTATGTGATTGTAATGAAACTTAGAGATATTATTGCTTATGATGTTGGTTATGATTGGCCATCAATATTTTTGACCTCGGGTGTGGTTAAGGGATGACCTATTACGACGCATCGCTTTCTTCAGAGAATTGTAGTACTTCCACATATTTCCACCAAATTTCATGCATGTAGGTTTGGCGGTTCGTGAGATATTTCATGGACAGACAGGCGGACAAACAGACAGACGAACGCATGACCGATTTCACAATAAGGGTTTTGTTTTTACTACAAAACCCTAAAAAAGTGTTCACGAAGGAGCGCCAGAAGAGCTTGCTACGGCACTGCCTTGGTCGGCCTTCATTGGAAATGAGGTCCCATTTCATTGCATGACCAGCAATGCGGTTATTACCCTTTCGCAATGTGTGATCCGTACACTGCTATTTTCGCCTGTAGATTCCTCGTGACCTGTACGCGACTCAGGTCAGCTCTTCTGAATCTATAAACTTTAATACTATCAATTTAATTCTCCACAATCAATATTCACTATCATTTCATTTAATAGGACGACAAATTGCTGGCATGTTTGTTACCACTCCGATCCATCAATTGAAATTTTAATCATATGTAAGTAACTATGCGAATGGTACTTGCTTCTTGCCCATAGCCGTCAATAGACCATTCCCATTAGCCTTCACATTGAACTTATCTCGTATCTATCCCCAAGAGAAGTAAAATTGCAAACTTCTAATAACCGATTCTGCAACAATTCAATCCAATAGTAAGTAAAAAACTTACTTTACCCTAACTAAGACGCCAGAAAGCAGAATCATTTTTTTCCGATAGCGCATAAAACCCGTTTTCTCTTAGTGGATCACTATTGCATCTTCAGTATGATCCATGATCCCATGCAGCAATGAAAATGTTACACACGCAACATGTGGCCTTCTGCATGATCACTGCAATTATATAAGAGTGTAAGATGCAGTCCGAAAATTATTGCACGAAACCGACTGGATACCGGTGAGATGATCGTTAGAACTGGTTATGGGTCTGCTCATATCGGTGAATGCAATGCAATGCAATGACCACTTTTCAGTGAAAGTTTGCTGTAGATTTTCCGGAAGTACGCGCAACGACAGGTTAAATGTGTCCAGACAACTTGGATAATGGCATTTTCAGTTGTTTACATATCGCGGTTAGAGTTATAATATACACTTCCCACATGAGCGGAAAATTTCGCGAATGATATTCTATGCAAAAATGCAGATTCGATTTTGATTCAGTTCAGTTTGAGGATGATTTGAGAGAAGTTCAATTTGATATTAAGACGTTCAAATGTTGCATTTTGGTGGAATACGGTAAGTACCTCTGGCGATAAAACAAATGAATAGCTCGGGTTCCAACTACAAAGATATTTATTTCATGTAGATACTAGTATTTCGGGAGCTGAAGAACGGAGCAAGTTGCTCCCGAAATACTAGTATACACACGAAATAAATATCTTTGTAGTTGGAACCCATGCTATTAATTTGTTTTATTATAGTAAAACGAGAAACCATCGGAAAGTAAACGTACCTCTGGCGAGTTTCAATTGAATAATTTATTAACCGTTGCCTCTTTCTCTTTCAGGATTTTAATGATGGCCGCTATGGGCCTGGGTGCTCTTTACATGCTGCATCTACTGGCGCAGGATTACAATAAAATCCGTCGACCAATTATGACAATTCGATCTTTTTTACGATTAAAACGCGACGTGCATAGTGACGAAAGTTCGAACAATATAAAACCTGTTGATTTCGATATAAAGTGGGAGCGAATATTGAAATACGATTCGATGAATTGTTTACAATCTTTGACATGTCAGTTATTTGCCGGTGCTGAAGCCGAAAACGAAGACGGAGAAAATATCAAGGCGCTCATACAATACAGTTTGTCGAAATTTCCGCCGAAGGCAATAGTTTCGGCTACGAAGAAAGGATTGCAGTTTGAAGGCAATCCCGGGAGATGTTTCAAGGAATACTATTATTGTTTCTATTCTGCGTCCACTATGTTGCGAATTTTGCGTATATTCTCAGATACTCTGTAATGGATATGTACACACCAAGTGTTAAGTTGTGTTAATGGTGTTTATTTTATAAGGTTCATTATTTGTTTTAGTTTTAATGCCAGTGTAGTTGTTTCTAGAGTTTGTTTAATGTGTATTTGCTTTTTTTTAATTTTTTCGCAATATCTGTGTAGGATAAAAGCGTTTCGTACACGTCAGTTGCATTTTTTAACTGAAATCATCTGAAGAGGGGACTCCCGATCTTTCCACGGTAATACAGTTCTCGTGAAATTTGTACTAGAATCATCTTCTTTGAGTGTCAAAAGTCTGTTTTGGTTTGTTTCAACGATCTATATGGATGAGATCTAACGCACATATACACTAAGTGTGTGGGGAACCAAACTTTAACAGCTGTTTTGGTAGTTTAGACTGGCTGACAATTGTTTGGTTGACAGTTCCTTGTTTTAAAGAAGTGAATTGGCGCAGCGGAATTTTCAAGTGCGGTTTAATAAGAGAAAATTAAGTTTATTTGGTGAAATTTTTTCGTAATCTTGCGAGACTCGAATCTTACATTCTATTTGTGGGCTTGTAAATGTAAAATATAGTGCGAAACACCCAAATTTTACAAAAATAGCGCGCGTCGTAAAAGTCCGCCGAAACAAGTAGAATTTCCGGAAAATGAGAATCTCATTACACACGTAAAAGTGTTGAACGCGTCCTTTAAGATGTGCGGAACCGTGATGTGGCGTTAGAATAAATAAAATACAATTGTGTTCTTAATAAAACAATTGTTTTCTTTCGCGGGCCATTTCTCGCCAGTCGCAAGGTAAGCAGATGTCCGTCTGTCATTTTCACCATTGGGCTCATTCATATTGCCGAGCCGCTACTTCACCTCCGTAGCGAAAAGTGCGAGAGTCCCGGAAATAAAAAGATTTCGTTCTAGTTTCGTGGTTTTCGCGTTGTATTTCAGGATAAATTTCACAAAATCGTAGAGAAAGAAAAATTTGTCTTGATAAGACCTTCTGTATGTTCGGATCATGTGCCATGTGGATTCCGATAGCACACACAATAACAAAGGGAGGTAGTCGTTCCAGAACGAATGCTCCGGAGCGGCAGTAGTTGCCGCGTTGTTGCTCATATTTGGTGAATGAGCCCATTGAAAATGAGATAGTGTTGGTGCGCACAACCACATGAAGAAAATGGTTCCCAAAATTCTCGCTTATATTACATCCTGTATTCTTTCATCGTAGGTTTGTTTTCATCTGCTGTGCGTGTCTCTTTGCTAGGGAAATCACTTAAATTTGTCCACTTTGTGGCATTGAATATCGTTCTTTGATGCTTGTTGCAAGTGGCGCGAATGCAATGGACTACAATATACATAAAATATGTGGTGTTTGTTTGGATGAGGGTGCAATGACTTCAATATTCAGTGTGGGCTTTCCAATGATGCCATCGACTATGTTGATGTTAGTGGCCAAAGTCAGGGTATGTGAACCTTTCCCTATCTAGATCAATAGCAAAGAACTTCAGTCTCTCCACCCTTTTTCTTTACGTTTTCAAAAGAATAATCATTCAAGTCTTATTTTATCATATTTTTTGGTTTAATTTTCACCTAAATTCAAATGTTCACAGTGGCTTACACAGTTTAGTTTGAACCGCATCGATAATGCAGTTCAATCCTCTCATATCCAATCAAATTTCTAGCAACCAAATCTTTCTCTTTTTCTTCAGTTGATGTGTCATCCGTTTTCAAGTGCCGTGCCGTGAATGTTCTGGCGGATGTTGTCCTGCGACTATTTCCTCACTTTAATCCGATTTCCCGTTTAATTTCTCGCGTTATGTTGGAACGTAAACCAAAACCTGCTTTTTGGAGATTCATTAAAGGCAGTGCTAAAACGCTTTTTGTCCTCGAGGCCGTTGCATTCGCAGTGTCGTATGGTGTTTGGCATCGAATGAACACGAACAGTGGTAAGTTAGCATGGGCGACAATTGCCAGGCATGTTGATGTTGTTTTTCATGCTATTCGTTAAGCTCGAATCGATAAATGCCGGTTAAATAAACTGTTTATCGGACGGCGGGATGTAATCTACAGGAAACTAAAGTCCCAATTTCCAATAAGGTTCGTAAGTTGAGGAAAAGTTGACAGGTGCAATGTGTGTAAATGACAGTGGCTGTCATACAGCGTCTTGTATTCGTTGCTTTTTTTGTTGAAAGTTCAGCGAAAAAATCAAAATTTTCCAATTTGTAGTTCAGAAGAATTGGAATTGTGTGATTATTTTGCAAGTTTTCTCGTCAAATTGAAACGCAAATTGTTTGGTGCGCACAGTGCAGAATTCTTCGGTTGCAGTTGGATTGCGGGAATTTCGCCGCACAAGTTTATTTGTTTTATATAAAAATAGAAATTCAGAACAACACTAACCGGCATCGGTAAGAGTGAATTACAATTGAAATTAGATTGCACGCGTTTTAGGGCGGAATTGTACATTACGTAAGAAATTCGAAGCATGTTGTTTTGGTTTTATTTCTGCCATTTGAGTGCGACACCATGCCGGAACTACACGTGACCAAAAAATTGAAAAGGACCATATTAGTAGAAATGTATTTCACAATGGCATTTTTTCATTAGAAAAACAACCTCAAGTTTGGGTTCGCTACGCTCACAATTTTACAATTTTTTTTTTAATTCCGGTCGTTTGAACATTTTTTCACGTTCACTCACCCTGGGGGATGGGCTTTGACAGCGCCACCATTCATCTCAGCGACTTTTCTATATAGAAACAAGCTAGCCGAAGGTATGTTACCCTTCACGCTGCAACAACATTTGGAGTGGGGCGGCTTTCATATCTGAGGCGCCAAATTTTAATGATGGGTTTCAATCGGATTTGGTCTGAAATGGACGAATCTGATATCCTTTTCCGCGAATTCATAACCGTTTAGGAGATATTTACCTTTAAAGTTTGTATGAGAAAAATCCAGTGCTAGAATTGTATTTTATATAGAATAAATTTCCGCTTTAGATACTTAAGATCATCATCATTTAATTTTTCATATTTTCAGGCCACTTGTATTTTATATTTAGCGTGAATAAGCCGCCGATAAAATTAAGGCGCCTCAGATATGGAAGTCTTGCCTTTGGAGTCCGTCAGGTGGTGTAGGGAGTCCTGACATGTACAGGTCAAACAGGGTTGGAAATAAGACTCCTCCTTGGAGGACACCCTGTTTAATTCTTCTTAATTTAGATTTCCCAGTTCTAAATTCTATGTAGGATTGTCTGCCGGCAAGATAGTTGGCGATCCACTTTGTTATTTGCGACGAAAGCGATGTACCGCAGATGTCAGACAGAAGAAACGAGTGGCTGACAGTTTCAAAAGCCTCTGACAGATCTAACGCCACTAGGTTAGTTCGTTGACCATTCTGTGTAAGGAAGCGATTGGTGGTGGACGTAGTCGGGTCGTGATCGTCTTTTTTTCACAGAGTATAGTGGTTGAATCGGATCGATCATCGTGGTCGGCCATTGTGGCGTTCCTTTTTGTGGAGTTCTTCTTAGTTGGTGAGATTATTCCATATTTGCATTCCGGGGTTGATTAGTTCCATCTTTAAACAAGTTGTAGTGTTGTTTTTTTTTCTAGTTAATACTTGGTACATAGAACGAATAGTGGTTGAGTGGTTTTAGGTTAGATGTTAGGATGGAAGAACCGGATCCCCCGGACACCCGGGGAGAAAGTAAAAAGAAGAAAAAGACTTCGGGTGGGCAAAGATCGAGGGATGTAACCCCCGTAAAAATGATTGGAATAATAGATTCAGTGGATAACACCAATGCATCTAAAAATAAAAACATGATTGACACGCACGTGGTTAGTGACGCCCAACATGCGGAAAAAGATACCGCTAAGTCATGTGATGACAATAACGGAACCAATAACCGTACTAAGAGGACTTATAATTATCAAGAGGACTCAACTGAAAAAGAATTTGTCGTCATGATTCAAAATATCGAGGATAAGAGGATATCGGAAATGGTACTTAGCGATATCCTGGATCACTGTCGTGTTAGGGGACTAGTAAATATCCAATACGCAAATTTTCGGTCGGCCAAAGTGGCGTTCAATAATCCCAAAGATGCCAACACGATTTTATCTAATCCGACATTAACAACCAATGGATACAAGGCGTATATCCCTCAAAATTGTATCTCTTGTTATGGTATCATCCGAGACGTACCTAATTGCATATCCGAGGAAAACTTAATGGAAAAACTCCATGGTGCATGTCGCATCCTTAGCGTTTATCGGTTCAACAGGAAAGATAATGACGGAAACATCGTGCCAACTACGTCAATTAAGGTTGAGTTCGAATCGCTTAAACTTCCAAGTATCATATACTACGGTCATGCGCTCAAGAGGGTAGAATATTTCATCCCAAGAGTACGATTATGCTACAATTTCGGCAGAATCGGACATGTAAGCAAATTCTGCAAAGCGAAGACCAGGAAATGTTTGAAATGTGGTTCAGATTTTGACACCTGTAATCAAACTTGCACCAATATTCTGTGTGTATTATGCGGATCTGAACAACATAACTTCTTCAACCCTGACTGCCCCAAGAGAAAACAAGAACAAAAAACGTTGGAAATCATGACGGTGTCTAATAAGTCAAGGAAAGAAGTACTCGAGGGAAACTATAGTAATTACTATAGTATATTAGGTTCTAAAAAATATGTCAGTGACTACCCGAGTGTAACAGAAGCCATGGCAAACAACAGGAAACAAGCACAAACTAATAATCGAAACCAGGACATTTTTAGAAACAGAGTTGAAGATGCCAATAAAGTCCAACTAGGAAAGAGGTCCTTTGCAACAGTAGCCAAAATGGACAAATATGAAAAAATAAGACAAGGACACGAGGACATCATCAGACCCGTAACAATACCTAATCAACTTGCCTTCATGTATCCAAACGGTAACAAAGAGATTAATAACAGTCTAACAAAGTCGTATAATACCAACGCGAATATGAATTACTATAATACCCCTCAACCAGCGGAGCCTTGCGCGAGGTATAATCAGACACAATTAATAATAAATTTGGAAAATAAATGTAAGAATCTATTGGAGTTTATTGAAAATAACTGGGACCCTAATGACCCCAACATAAGGGCGTTCATTAGTAACTATTCTAAAGAAGCAAATATAGGCATTACGCAAAACGATAATCTAGATACAAACAGATTAAAAAGGCAGTGTACAAACCACAATGAAGTGTGTTCAATTGAACATACAGGGACTAGGAAATAAGAACAAAGACACATTTGAATCACTTTGCCATCAGCACAAAATTGACATAGCATTAATTCAAGCAACATTATTAAATCCTAATAAGTTTAAACCATATTTTAGCAACTATTATTCTTTTTTTAACGATAGAAGTGATAGTTACGGTGGAGTGGCCATCCTGATTGTTAAAAAAATTAGATGTAAGGCAATTGAATTACAGAATCCTTTGAATTTTATTGTCGTCGAAACGACAAATCTCCCAGAGAATTTTATTATTTTAAACGTTTATATACCCCCTTCGAGAAATAAGGAGGAAGAAAGGGTTTTTACAACAAACTTTACAGATTTATTCTGTAAAATTCGGAACTACAGTAACAAAAATCTTTTATGTGTGGGAGACTTCAACGCTCACATATTGGACTGGGGCAGTAGATTTGATAATAATAGGGGTGTTGTCTTGGATAATTTAACGGCAGATTGTGGCCTCAACATCTGCAACAATGGTGCATCAACATTCATTACCAATAATGGGAGACCATCGGTATTGGATGTCACGTTTACTAACCGTACGGACCTTATTAAACACTGGCACACATTGAACGTGAGGATATTTGGTTCCAGGCACATCCCTATTATTTTTCACATACATAATAGAACTCCCATTAAGAAAAAGAAAATCGTGAACTACTCTATCCTGAAAAACAATATGGAAAAGATCGAGTTCGAAAATGATATCAACAGCTTTAATAAAGCCATGAAACGCTCGATTAAGGAGGCTACTTTCTTTGTCGAGAAAAATTCGTATACCCCAAAAAAATGGTGGAACAACAACCTGAAAGCCTTATTTCTGGAGCTGAAACAAACATCTGCTAAATTTAAGCTGAATAATAATTTCGAAAATCTCTCAGCACTACAGGAGGCCAAGTACACTTGGAAGAGGGCGGTTAGAACAGAAAAAAGAAAAACCTGGAAGGAGACAATTAACCGTATGAACCTGTCCAAAGATCCTAAAGAGATGCATGAGTTGTTTAAGAACGTCCAACATACTTTCTTTTCTCAGAACGACTGTGGCACTTGGGTAACTGAGAGAAAGATAGAATTCTTAAACCTTTGTAAACCTAGTCGGCCATTGACTGCGTTAGATGACCACCATCAGGATAATGAACATGACAGCATTGAATTTGATATCTCGGATCTCTTATGGGCACTACATAATAAGAGCAATAACTCAGCTCCCGGGGTTGATGGGATCTCATACAAACATATAAAAATGATGAATTCTGATGCCAAAAGTAAATTTTTAGAAATCCTAAACAATTACTGGGAATCCAAAACAATCCCGGCACTTTGGAAAATCATAAAAATTATTCCCATTCCCAAACCCAATAAAGATTTAAATCTTATTCAAAACTACCGCCCTATTTCATTACTGAGTGTCCCACTGAAACTAATCAACAAAATGGTGTTAAACAGACTAACTCAATTCATCAATGAACACCAAATATTATCAAAAAATTCATATGCTTTTAGGCCCAAAAAAGCCACCACACACTGTATTAATGACCTCATTAACACTGTTCAAATTAATAAAACCAATAAAATGGTCTCTGTGTGTGCTGTATTTGATATAAGCCGTGCATATGAGAATGTGGACCGATCCAAACTCGTCCAAACCATGAGTCCTGATATTACTAGTTGGATGAACCAGTTTCTAAGGGAACGACTGTTGATCCTTGATGGAGTTCAGCTGGTGGTGGATAATGGACTGCCTCAGGGCAGTTGCCTTAGTCCAACGTTATTCAACTTATACACCAATGAAATTCATGAATTGTCAGACGAATTCAATATCATATACCAATTTGCTGATGATTTCTTATTGCTTTCTCGGGGGAAAAATACCCAGGAAGCCATAGATAACCTTGAATTATTTGCATCAAAGTTTATTAATACATTAACTAACCTTAAGCTTCCGATTAATTTTGAGAAATCTCAATTTTTTATTTTTTCTAAAGCTAATTGCTCACAACATAATATTTACGTTAATAATCAAACCATCACGAACTCTAACAAACTTAAATATCTTGGATTCTTTATATCTTGGAATCTATCCGTTCTTCCCCATAATCATGAAGTAATAAAGAAAAATTATTTTAATAAATTAACTTTTAATGTAATTAATAAACAAACTGAAGGTCTACATCCTAGCAAGGCGCTCACCTTGTTTAGGACCCACATTCGTCCCAAAATTGAGTATGCGAGAACAACTACGGCTAATATGAATAAAACAACTACCAACAAGGTAACATCCTACTTCAATCCATTTTTAAGGAAATGTCTAGGGGTCACCCCATCCACCCCGATAAATGCACTTTACGTGTTAGCCAATGAACTTCCGCCGACTCTTAGAGGGTTATGGCTCACGGCCAAAGAAATGGCAAAAAGAATTACATTCGAGCCAGAGTTTGTGGAATTATGGATTGAGAATGCGATCCTTGAAAATATTGAGTGTACTTATGGGGAATGCTGGAGGATATTTGGCGATATTCTTAGAGACCTTCCACATCTTAAAAATAACACTCCTGCGAATAAAATACTCATCTTTAATAAGGATAAAAAAATTAATATTGTTAGTGATGAGGATTTATTAAATGACAACCTGGGTTCCTTGCTGGGGCTCGTTCTGGATCCAAATGAAACCGCAATTTTTACCGATGCATCCAAAGACACGACCTCTGTGGGGGCGGCGTTTATTAATAAGTCTGATGAAGCCGTGGGCAAGTTCAGCTTACCTGCTGATACTTCAGTAGTGGAAGCGGAATTAGTAGCTATACTTAAAGCAGTGCAACATGCCGCTAACAGGAACCTTCCCTACGTATCTATCTTCACAGATAGTAATGTGGCCTGTGATATCGTTAATAAAAAAGACTGTGACTCTCCAACGGCACAACTCATCAAAGAAACGGTCCATTCGTCTAATATAAATAGACTGATTTTAATATGGATCCCGTCCCATAGAGGTCTGACATTTAATGAACGAGTGGATAGGTTGGCGAACGAAGTCAGATTAGATGGAACTCCATTCATCCCATCATTCTCACTAAATCAAGCCTTGAATATAATTAAAGAACGTATTTTTAGGAGATGGCAAGAGGATTTCGACCTCACATCTAGGGAAAAAGGGCGATTCTTTCACAAAATCATTAGTAAAGTTGATACTGAAAGCTGGTATAAAAAGATTAAATTCAAACATACTAAACCTAAAATCATTAAAATAGCTAATCGCCTTATTATCAATCATAGTTACAACAAAGCTTTTTTAAATAAAATTAATAAGATCCCGTCTCCAGACTGCATTCACTGTAATGTGCCTGAAAACAACTACCATATAATAATGGAATGCCCTAGATATTACAGTATGCGAGCTAAGTTTCCGATCCTAAATAGAATTAATAATAGTTTTGCTGATTCCCTAAAGGAAATAGGCCCGGAGGGTTGGGTAATATTAGCATATGAGATCGAAAAAAGAAATATCCCTTTCTGACGAAGAAGTAGTCATTTTTCTTTTCTTTTTTGGCCAAAGACCTATCAAACAATAGTCATAAGATAATAAAGTTTAAATTATTTTTGTCTGAAATAAGATGGAATCAGTCGATCATTTGGAATCTTGGATGAATCTCTGAGAACAGTAATATATTTTATACTATGTTTTGTTTTTTTTTCACGTTGATCTATCTCTTAATCAATATACTACCGGTTTCGCGTTCGTTAATTATCCGTCTCGAAGTTGTTACACTTAATCGGGAGTTACTACGAAAACCATAGTTTCGCGTTACAAGATGGCTATACAATCCTTATAGGATTCAGCCAACCCGAACACATATACGCATCGCCTGTGCGGTTCAGATCACTGAGCTTATATCAGGGTTTATGCACGTGTGTTCAAAGGAGAAGGAAAAAAAAAATAGTTCGTTGACATGGACGTGACTGATTGATTGGGGCCATTATGTATCCTTGATGCTATGGCATCCAGAGCCGTTGTGATTCTGTGTATCCTTCGGAAGCCTTGTTGATGATCGGCTAGTTGAATATGAGTCACAATTATAGGGTGGACTTACGGTGGTATTATGTTATCGAATAAATTTGACCAATTGTCTCAAACAATATTTGTCGCACTTTTGCAATGGCCTAAAATGTTTTGCAAGTGGTATTACACTATAACAAATAAATATAACCATTTTTTTTGGGCTATGTCGTGGTCAGTCAGTCTTTGACCAAATATTTGACCAAGGTAAATTCAGCTATCACACCGGTATGACCGTTTATGATCCAGAAAAAATTGACTAACGTGAATTTACCTCAAATCTTTAGCAGACATATTACATTGGGTGCGTTTTCAAAACGAAACAGTGTCAACACTGTCGCATGTGTGAGAGAGATGTAAAATGTTTTGCACAGCTGATCAAAATTATATGGAACTGTCAAAAAGATCGTCAACGCTTACACGGGCCGATATCGGGCGACAGATCGGCCGATAGATTGGTGTGTGTATGGCACGTTAATATGTTTTTGAAGTGGTTGGCGCTTTTTGTCGGGTCGTTAACCCTGCTGTTGCGGAATTGCAACATGTTCTTTTTGTTTGATTGGGTTTGTAACGGGCCCCAACCGTTCACCAAAGCTTATTAACTTAACGCCCATTATTAAGTTGCAATTGTGAAGGTGAGAGTCCCCATTTGCTCCTCCTGTGGTCAGCAACCTGTTTATAGATATCAAGGTTTAACTCCTTGATTCTCAGATCGTCCGAGTTGGTTGAGTCGTTAGTCGTTTTGGGGTGATAGTTCCTGGTGCGTTAATCAGTGGAGCCATACAAAAGTTATAGTTGCTACGAATAAATGTAGTGGAAATTGCAATTATTTTACTTCTTTTATAAAAAAAAATCATAAAAACAATAATCACACGTTTTTCTCTTTAATTTTCAGAATTCCGCCAGTATATGAGCGATAATTATCCCATAATTTTAGAAAGTTACTATCAAGTCGGGGAACTACTTGGCCAGAACAAGATCCGTCAAATCGACCGGAGCACTTGGACTCAACCGCAGCAGCCCAACAAAAAAGATTCGAATTAAATAACACACTAAAATAAATGGCTGGACATCTCTATATCAAATCTTTTCTCTGGCTAACAGTATTAGGCGGTCTCGGCTACGCTCTCTTAGAACTTACGCGTCCATCTGAAGCGAAACTTGCAAAAATCAGAGAATTTTCAAAGTCATCCAGCCTAACGGAGGAGGAAAAACGCAAACTTCTGTTTATGCAACGGTTAAAAGACGCAGCATCGATTGATCCTAATCCAGTGTATGTGAGTAAGGGTGAAAAGCGCGAATAAGTGATTCAAAAACAAAAGACTCGGAAAGACCCAAAAACAATTTTTCTTAATACATAGACGAATAAATATAACATAACAAAATGAGTGATAACAGTGTTAACCTTAACAAAAAAGAACTAATACTCGAGCGTCTCAACAAGCGCAATAAGGATCGTCAAAACTATTTGGATGCAAAGCTGGAAATTCGCAATCGGGAAAACACAGAATTGGAGGGCACCGACTATTTTGCACAAACTTTCTCGGAACGTGCGAAAGAAATTGAGAAGAACATCAACAACGTACAGAAAGATACACTCGACCTGACTCGCACTTTCGCTGGCATCAATAATGAGATTCAGGAGCTGCAAAAATATCTGTCAAATTCAACTCTATTCTTGCCCGACTTTAAGATCAAGGCATGTCAAAATATCTTGAACGAGCTCACCGCACAGTCCGAAGAAGTTCGACAAAAATTGCTCCCAAAAAAGAAGTTTGGTTTCAACAACAAGAAAGCTCTCAGCATGAAAACGAATAGTATTCAAAAAACAATCAACGGCGTGGATAAAGCAGATTTTGTGAGTGAAAAGACGAAATTCACGTGGACGGTATCAGATCGAAGCAACGAATACATTCTGTTGATTGGCACCGAGGTAGATAGAAAGGATGTTACAATTTCCAATTTGAAAAATTGCTTTGTCGAGATACGAGGACATGCCGGATCGGTACAGTTATCAAACACTGAGAATTGTACATTCCTGTGTGGACCAATATCGCGATCTCTTTTTGCCGAGAATTGTTCCAACTGTAAAATAGTTGCGGCCTGTCAACAATTGCGACTACACTCGTCGACAAATTGTCGTCTGTACTTGCACGTGACATGTCGCGCTATTATTGAAGATTGTTCAAAAATTGACGTGGGTTCCTACAACTATGAGTATTCGGGGATCGAGATTGATTTCAAGAAATCCGGTCTGGACGAAACTGTGAATAATTATCGTGATGTGGCCGATTTTAATTGGCTCTCGCCGGATAAGGCGTCACCAAATTGGAAGTTAATTAACCAACACGAGTACGAGAGTGCAAAAACGAATTGGTCTGAAATCAAGGATCAATTCGAAAGGGATAAGCAAATTTGAAAATTACTGTTTCTAGCTTTTCTGATCAGCACTCAACTATTAATTTTAATATATATAATATATGAGAAATTCGATACGTTATATCTGGCATCAACACCGTACTAAACCCGCTAGCAAAAGTTGTTTCCGCGTGCTGCGTACAGATTTGAAAATTTAATGATTGTAATAAAGGGACATTTATGAACAAGTATTTTGCAAATTGGAAATAAAAAAACACTAGTGATAATCCGAGACTATTTATAATAAAGGATAGACATTTACCACAAAAGTTGACGTTTTACTGGAATATGAAGGTATGGTGGAGTTGGCGTTTCTATCTTCGGGCAAAACTCAAAATCAAGCATTGTTTTTAATAGGAAACTGGGCTCTGAATCAATAAACGCAAGGAAAAATTAAGCACAAATAAACGTATGTTATGTTACACTCGAACGAAACACGTGTATTCAATCAGAAAATTAATTCGGGCCAGGTGCCACTTAATGTCTTGATTTGATCACCTACACCAGGAAGCCAGAACATTGCCCTTAAGAAACCACAACACTCTTCTCACTAAGCAGTAATTAGTTGAATGAATAAAAGATTAGAATCTGTTCCTTATACTGCGAGTATGTTTTTTATTATAGCAAACAATTGTTTTGGCAACCACGTGCTGCCTTCTTCAGTGCTAGTTCTAATTTCTTTAATGGCTGTTATCGGAATGACCATCCGAACCATACCGATCAGTTGGCTAGGAAAGCTTTTGCAACCCCTCTCATCGGCCCAGAGCCATACTGTGGAATCCCCTTGTGTATTGTAAGACGACATATCAGGGAATGGGAGCACTCGGTAACAATTGCGCACTGGGACAGTACGCCTGGGCTCAGACAGGCCAAACTGTTTATAACTGGTCACTCGCACAGTCGTACCAATGAGCTCTTAAGATTACGCAGAAACCGCGTGAGAATTATCTGCGAGCTCCTTACGGGTCATTTTACCCTGAGGGATCATTTAAATAGAATGGGGATCGTCTCTGACCCAAGCTGTCGCTTCTGTGAGGATGAGGATGAGACATCTCAGCACATTCTTTGTGACTGTGACGCACTTCAACTCCGCCGCTTGAAATCCTTCGGCGACGTATTTCCTGAAGCGGAAACGATTGCCACACTAAGACTCGAGCAATTGAGCAGATTCGTGGGAAAGATTGGTCTCGACAACTCATCCCTAATCTGAATAGACACTAGAGTGTAGCACAATAAACCTTCAGGTCGCACTGCTTGGTGGCCCTTCGGCCCACCGCCCTCCACCTAATCTAATCCGAACCATAATCTTATGGACAAAACCCCAGTGCCACGCCAAGTAAGGCCAATATGAGGGACCGCGAGAGGGAAGTCCAGAAACTCAAAAGATTTGCCTTCGTAAACGTCAGCTATTTCAACGCTGCACAGAGAAAAGGTGGTTTCTTCGATAGCGGACCCCAAACCAAATAGGGTAAGGAAGCACAATCACCTGCCATGTCTTCGGACTAAATTCGACTACCTTGAGCGACCAGGACTATAGCTCAGCTACGCTGAGGGTGGTGGTATGTATGTACACTTGCGAGCAAAAATACTGAATCAAACCGAAAGCACGTGTATTTGTATGCATATTTTGAAAAGTACATTATGTATCCCTACAAATCGTATATCATTTAAAAACTTGAAATCTTAGCTTCACATCAATACCATTTTTAACAATATTTGAAGATAGATTTTAAAAGAGTGGGGCTTGAAATCAAAAAGTAAGAAAAATGCGGATGTTAGAAAATGGATTGCGGTCAGGTTTTTGTTAAATAAAACGAAAAATTTTGAAAAAATAGCAAAATTATTTATTTATTAATATCTGGTATTACTACTTCTTACTCTAATCAGAGCTTGTAAGCGATTTTTAATTGGCATTATTAATTTTTTAATGGTATCTTAAGGAATTTGGCTCCATTCCTTTATTAAGGCCTCCTTCAATTCGTCGATAGTCGAAGGCGCGGGATCTCTGTGTCGGACTCTTCTTTTGAGCTCTTCCCACAAGTGCTCAATGGGATTTAAGTCTGGACTGCGTGCAGGCCAGTCAATTGTCACAATATTAGCTTCGTTCAGGAACTGCTGTGCTTGACGCGACGTGTGACATCGTGCATTGTCGTGCATTAAAGTAAAGTTGCGGCCAATGGATGCTGCGTAGGGAACAACATGGCCACGTCGAATACCGGTAATATACCGTTCGGCTGTCAGTCCTCCTCGGCCTCCAATTTCCGTTTTTGAATCCACGGAGATACCGGCCCACACCATACACGAACCGCCCCCGTATGCTACCGGTTCTGTGAAACAGCATTGCCCAAATCGCTCACCTGGACGCCTGTATACTCGACCTCTTCTGTCACTGCCGTGTAGACACACTCTGGTCTCGTCGGTGAACAATACGGATCGCCATTGCCCGAGGGTCAAATTTAAGTGATTCCTGGCAAACGTGAGTCGCGCTTGTCGGAGATGTGGGGTCAATTTTGGGCCTGTGGCGGGCCGTCTTGGAGTCAAATTCGCTTCCTTTAATCGTCTCCTCACTGTCCACTCGCTTACAGCTACTCCGCTCACGTTCCTCAGATTCTGCTGCATGTCAACTCCCGTGAGGAGCCGATTTCGTAGCATACTTATCACAATAAAACGATCGTCTCTACCGGAAGTGCACCTAGAACGGCCGGGTCGGGGTCTCTGATTGTAGCTACCTTCCTTTCGAAACCTGTTATACACTCTTGACACAGTAGACTGACTCATTCCGAGCGAGTGTTCTCTGAGTAAGCCCTTCCGATAATAGGGCGACAACTTGAGCCGCTTGCTGAGGCGTGGTAGTCATGAATGACAAAATTGTGACTTTTATTGCGTTAAACTTATTCAATCAACCTTCCAGATTCAACTGACCATTGAAAACCCTTTGCAGATGCATTTATAAGTTTAGGTTGCCTTGTAATAACCCATTCATAAATGTTCAATTTTCCGACTTTTTAGCTGCAGGTAGCGTTCATTCATAAAACACTCATTAAATGGTTATAAAAAAGGTATCATTGTAAAGCTAAGATCTCAAACTTTCAAATGACATACGATTTGTAGGGATACATAACGTACTTTTAAAAATATACATACAAATACACGTGCTTTCGGTTTGATTCAGTATTTTTGCTCGCAAGTGTATTTCCACATGATAAAATGCATTTAATAATTTTGGCCAAGTTTTTGGTACAAATACTCCACTGTGCGGCGGGCCTGCACACACACACCCAAACCTACTACAAGAACAACATCTATGGAGAGAGGTTAGGAGAAGGAGAGAAAAAAATCAATATCGATTTCATTTTTTAATGATTCTATTATCACTATGGTGTGTTGCCATCCTTCTATAAAATTAAGTCCATTATTACAAATTGTAATATTCACTAGGGGTATTAATATTTGATACATATAGTACATATATTCTTTTTTTGTTTATTTCTTCTTTCTATCAATAATTATAGTAAAAACCATCATAATAATTTGTGCTTGATTAGTAGACGCGAATATATCTTCAAAAACAAAAAAAGCTAATTGATAAAAAACCAATTAATACAATTTATATTATGTAACCGTAGAATCTATCATCACAAATAAAAAGAAAAATAAATAAAATTACTGCAAATGTACGTAACTATTATAATCGCGGGATCTCGAAAATAGGATTATGACTTTGGAACCATACGAATACGTTATTTTATGACAAAAAAAAACTCTTTGATCAACATCCTTCTCAACATTTAGGCGTTGTTTTAATATGTATTAGTTTTTTATTACGTATATTATTTTTAGGGATTTTCTTTTTGCACCGATTGTTATAATTCATTCATTTAATATTCACTAATTCTTAAAATAGATCCAAAATCTTTACAAAGCGATAAATGTATTTTTATATTTTACAAAAATTATTACGCTTAAAACAGACAATTGAGCGCAAAATCATGTTGTGTAAATGTTTAAAAAAAAGCCTGTACGCGTTGACATACTTCATTTCTTGTGAAAAATTCATACTATTTGGTTTCCTTTATCGATCGATTTGTAAACCTAATAAATGAAGAATTAATACAAAACTTATAAAAAGGTTTTATCATATTTAAAATTGATCGGGAGGTAATTCAACCGGCTTGATTTGCGGAACGACTGATTTGATTTGGTGTAGTCATGACTTGAATGTCGTATCTGTAGGAGAAAATACGAACGATATTCAATTAGAATATTTTTAGACAAGAGTATAATGAGAGATGCTAGAGTCTGAATCTGTATGCGCAAGGCGAGACCTTCTTCAATATTACCTTATGTGGTAAGGCAGTGATGAATAATCAATACGATTTCCTAAAACAGTCATAATTGCGAGTGTCTTCAATGTAGGCTGGAAGTCCAAAACATGAGTATCGTTATTGTCGATTAGCTTCGGAAAATCTTCGTCCACTACATTTTTATTCGGGCTGAAAAGAAAAATCGAAAAATCAAATATCATTCTGATTAGAATAAATACAATGAGTCGTTACCTGGTCCCGCCAAACATAAACATTTTGCTTCCTATCACCAAACACACTTGACGACGTCGTGTGGAAGGTTCAGCACCAAACGGTCTCACCACAGCCCAGCGATGTGTTTTCGGATCGAATGTATGTAAATCGTTGAAATGTTCATCCAATATTCCATTGAATCCACCAAACACATAAATGAGATCTTTGTAAATAACTGCAATTCGAAAAGGAACAATTTTACAAACAGTCTTTATACTCATATATCCTGGTCGCGACTTGGACTTACACATTGAATGACTTCTACGGCCGACAGGAACATTGCCAGTTGTACGTGGCTTGTGCCACGTATTTGTGATCAAATCCAGGTATACAATATCCGAACAATAGATCTCTTCCATACTATGATAGGGGCTGTGTTTATCGCCGCGTCCGCCAAATATATACATACGATCGTTGATGGCGGCCGAGGAATGGAAGTCACGATATGAGGGTGGCGTGCCGACCGTATGAATATATTTCCATGTCATTGTTTTGAAATCGAGGCAGTGAACGTCACAGGAAAATTGATCTATATCATCTTGAAAGCCGCCAAATATGTACATTTTATCTTTATACACGCATGCCGAGTGACCGTCGCGCGGACCTGGGATATCGCCTGTGTTTTCCGGCCGTGACCATGTATGCGTTTCGACGTCGAAACAGTACAGTACATTGCACGAGCACACGTCATTTCGTCCGCCCCATAGATAGATTTTGTCATTGTACTGTACTACTGTGTGACCATACCTGGAAGATGAATGGGGAGAAAAGGGGGTGTGTACAATGCAACTGTATTGTTGGAGAAATATGGGGGTCGGTAACGCAGGAAGCGGTCCAGAAATCAGTCGTAATTCGCCAACCGTTCATCGCCAGATTAGTTAGACCTCCACATAGACGGAGCGATTCGTCCCCCGATCGATCGGCCGATATTGTGATGGTCCGACGGATTGCACAGTGGGCTTTTTTTTTAAAGTTGCATATAATTTTGATCGGCAGATCTTTTTTGTCGCGATCCATCGGTCGATCGCTCGGGAAACGGATCGCTTCGTCTATGTGAGGTAGTTGTTGTTGTTGTAGCAATGGTCGGAGTTCGGTGTGTTTGTTGGTTACATGCCTACAGATTCGTATTATTTATTGGGTTCTCCCACAGTGATCTAGGAGTCAGGTGCGTGGGTGCAGGTGGGCAGTGAAAGATGTGGTTTACGTCGTGAGGGGCTCAATTACATGCAGGACAGATGTTTGAGTCGTCCTGGTCGATGCAGGATAGGTAGGAGTTCAGTAGTGAACACCAGCCTGACCGAAGTTGGGCGAGTGTCGTTCTCATAGCTCTCGGAAGTTTTTCCTCTTTCGGAGATATCATTGGTGGTATGGCCGAGAGAACTGGATTCGGACCTAAACCTGCGATTGACTGATGAACCTCCTCCCGATGCATCGCTGCGATGGCCAACCTGTGTGCGCCACTATCAAAGGGTACCCTTTTGTATGTACCTCTGGACATACCTCTCTAGGTCCCTCAAGTCGCGCCTGACATGTCTGGGCGGCGGCGTCTTGTCCATGAGGTTGGAGTTTGGGTGATCACTTTCACTTCGGTAGCAACCAACCAGGTATTGCTTGGCAAGAAGCTGATTAAAGTCCCTTAAAGGCATCATCCTGGTTTCCTGATGTAGATGGTCCTGGGGTGACATCAGGAGACAGCCAGTAACAGTACGGAGAGCGGCGTTTTGGCACGTTTGAATCTTTTTCCACTGTGTATCACAGAGATTCTGTGACCACACAGGAGCCGCATAGTTGGCCACTGATCTTCCGACTGCTTTATTCGTGACGTATACGGGGGTGTTGGGAGTCCTGATAGGTATAGATTTAACAAGGTAGGAGATAGAACTCCTCCTTGAGGTACACCTTGTTTAATCTTGCTGCTGCTCCTAAATGCTGCGCTGCTGCTTCTGAATTCTGTCTTTGTGGGGTCTTATTCTTCAGTTCTTGGTCCTCAATTGAATTTTACTTAGAAGAGTAGGCAAATGTAAGGTGCCTCCCAGAAAAGTGCTCGTGGAAGCAAAGCAGGAGATGGGTAGGCATGCGTACGAGACGCAATCCGGAAACCAATCATAGCTCGAGAACCATTCACCGTATATGGAACGATTAGGAATATCAACAACGATAGACACAGTGTGATATATCGACCGATTTATTACAATATCGGGCGATCGGTAGCTCAATGCGTAGAGGCGTCAGTCTCTTGTCTGACTACGATCGTTACAGGTTCAAGTCCCGTCCACGGCGTTCGTGGCCATGGATGTTTGTGTTATTTTCCCCTGTGATGTGGGGCGCAATAATAAGCCACAACATCTCCCAACTTGTTGCAAGTAGGCGGCTAAGCGCGGTCCTCCACTGAAAGCGTATTTCACCGACAATACGCTCCCGCCCGCGACACAAGCATCAACAGGCGGCGTGCGAAATAAGCGGCTACGAGCGACGGGAATCCTCCATTACAGGCGTTTTTGCGCCCCAGTTTGCTTAACTATCTCTTCCATTTCACACACCGAATCAATCAGAAAAATGCTTCTTTCGAATACATGTGGCTACGAGTAGCAGCGAGCGGCAATTCCAATTTTTTCCTTTGCATCTGGCGGTCGAGTCGCGTGGCGCACGTAGACATTCGTAGACATTCGTAGACACTCGCTTCGCTTAAACACGTTTGTAATAAACGCATGTTCGTGAAAATCCTCAACTTTGGATCTGGCGCATATTGCCGCTTGTGACGCGGGAACACGTTGCTGCTCAAATACGCTTGCAGTGGACGGTCGGGCTAAATGAGAGCAGGAGTTGCATGTTGGCAACGTGCATCGTCCGAAACTAGTTCATGCCAACGAAATATCAGCTAAGTCACATGGAATAGTTGACGCGCTATGCCCCACTAGGGGTTAGGGCTATTGAGAATCACTCTCTACCTCCACTTATGTGCCCTTTAAGGCTGTCTGCAAATTAGTTTACCTCGTGTGTTTCTATTAATGAGTTACGCCTTGGCTTTTATGCAAAGACGCATGTTGGTTGGACAGATGTGACAGGTTCTTATCGTTTCAACGAGTGAAAAATGAAATGCTGGGCGCACATTAGATCGCATTTGCGATGCGACTTTGTCACTTTAAGAAATGCTTGACCAATCTGTATCAACCAAGTGTTTTAATTGTTGTGCTTAAAAGCAGATAATTAGGTATGACGTATATCAGCAGTCAGCACATATTTCTTAATGATCTGTTTTAGAGCACAACGAATAACCTAATTTGTTGATACGATGATACCCGAGCATTTATGAAACTGACAGAGCTGCGCCTTTCCTGGACAAAGCACGCGTATATTCAAAACAAAGCAACGACACATTCCGTTGACAGAAAACGCGATCCAATATGCGCGCAGCCTAGGGGTGTCAAGTTCTGTATGACGAGGCAAAAGTTTAAGAGTTCGGTCCCTAAAATCAATGGGCAAAAGTCGCAGTTGATTCGCCATTTCCAATATTTTGTCAAATGACCGATAACGATGATAACAGTCAAGATACTTTGTTCCAATTTTTAACTATTCTCGCATCGCATTCAATTTCCAAGATAAGCAAATTCTTTGATACGAACAAAGACAAAAAGACGTTCCTGCGGCTGCCGGTTCTTCGTACCGGAACGACTCGTTTTTCGACGGCCAAGAGCTGCCAAACCCCCTCGATGCAAGAAGAACTGCAGTATTTGAAGCATCGCTACCACAACAACATACGAACAAAGAAGCGCTCCTACGGCAGCCGATTTAACGCACCGAAACCTTCAACGCCAGAAGGCGTTGCTACCACAAAACATCAACTCACTAAAGGTTTGTCTTGCAAGGCACACGATCGTTGCATATTGTTCGCGATTATGCCATAGAGCACGGAGCACTATTTGTGTGTATTTTTTCGATCGACGCAGAATCGTGTCTAGCAAGACGCAGCTTTAGTCTTCTACAATCAAAACACTTACCGATGAAATGGATTCACAGGATGATTGAGTGGATCACCGTTTTTGTCCTTCTTCACAGGAATAGCGGACCATCGCATATTCTGCGTATTCAGCACATGGCAATCGATTGATCCGTAGAACATGTAATCGCCACCGCAACAGTATCCGCCGAACGAATAAATGTAATCCCCTACGGCAGCGGCGGCATGATTAACACGACGAGGACCTCCCTCCAAGCGCGTGGTCCACCGCATTTTCCGACACGACACTTTCGTGTGTTGTTGACAGACTCCACCAAAACGAAAACTACTTTTTTTCCTATTATTTAAGTCGCTACGCGAAGCCCTGAACAATATTTACAATGTTATCCGTTTCACGCAAAACTCTCTCGGCAACTGGTCGCCTGAAAGAAGAAAAATTCAAAGTAGATTCGAATATGTCAGTCGCCTGGTCGTGGAACATAACACAGCACCACAACGAAAGTGAAATTAAATTTCGTGTCTTGACATCATAGCCCGCTAAGGTCATCCACGAGATCTGAAGCAATCGAGGTGTGTGGAGATTTTGCAATGCACTTACTCGCCTGTGTACCCCTTCAATCAAAACGTACGCGTTTTTGCAATGACTGCGTGCGAATTTATCCGACCTTGACCGTTCTCTTTTCGACTGCCCGTTGCAAACGATAAAATTAACAGAAATGAATGACGTTATGTGTCAATCAATTTTCAACAAAATGTTGCCCGATGTGTTGTTGATATAAAACAGCTGCGAGCGTGCTCACAAGGACCGGTTCAGAGTACGGCAAAAATCGGTGCAATGGCTGGATTCCAAAGGTACCCAGCAATCGGAACTGTCGCGAACAATCGCGCAACTAATCGGTTACGCGTGCTGAACGCCACCATTGTTGTCACACACTCTTTAAATGAAAGTCAAAGAAAGAGAAGAAAAGTGAGAACAATGAGCAGAGATGTTTCTTGTTCATTCAGTGATGACGAGCCAGACGAAATGTTTCACTGCAGCTGACAGGACAAGATGCCTGGCAGTGAAACTTTCGTCCGGTTTGTGAACATCGTGGTTAAGATTCGCATTTCTGGGCGCTTCGCTCTACTAAAATACTAGTACAATAAAAAAAGGGTATACTTACCCTATGAATTTCGATGAAAAGTCCGGAAATCATCTAAAATGTTGTCATCTGAAAACCACTTTACAGTCACTTTTAGGGGCATTTCCGGGAGTTTTTCACCGACCCAAGAATAAATCCTGGAGTAGTGCCGCACCATTCACATTAGCGAAATTGAAGGCAAATTAATGAAAAATGCGAAATTTCTGGTTTAGTGTAATGCCCCAACCAGATTGAACGCAGAAAGCAGCGGCAGCGGCAACCAAATGTTAAGTAGATAGCATGCGTTTCCCTTAAACCACCTAGATTGAACTCAGCTGCAGCGACAGCGACGAAAGCAGATCTGCCTTGATGTTGCTGCTGCCGCTGCATTCTGCGTTCAATGTGGTTCTGGCATAAAGCGTACGATTGTTGTTCTGCTCTTGATGTGGACTTTAAAAAAGCGGGTCTAGTGACGCCATAGAGTTCACATATTCCTGACTGACTTGCTCACGTGCGTTTCAGTCGAAAGTAGCCAGTGGTTGGTG
The DNA here is from genome assembly GCA_964017055.1 of Chloromyia formosa. Taxonomy (NCBI): domain Eukaryota; kingdom Metazoa; phylum Arthropoda; class Insecta; order Diptera; family Stratiomyidae; genus Chloromyia; species Chloromyia formosa. The sequence continues at coordinate 145,100,196 of OZ024815.1, read as the reverse complement.
ACTGATGGCGGCGAGTACGGTTTACGTGCGTTTTGTGTTTAATTTTCGATTTGTGTATTAAATTGCATCTAGTGATCCAAGAAAACAATATGTGCGTGAATAAAATGCTTTATGTGCATTCGTACGCAAGGTGTTGGCAGTGGTAGTGCCACTGCCTTCTTTATAAGAAAATTTTCAATGGGTGGGTTCAGAAGATACTGAGCAACTTCCACTCAGGTGATTATGATCAAATGATCACCCAGCAAGAAATATTTCTGCTCATCACTCACAAACTTTGTTTCTTCTTTTTCCCTAACTTTCGTGTGTGACAACGAGAGTCGCGTTCAGCAGGAACAGATTGCATAATCGGCAAGTTGCGGGACTACTCGCGAGCAGTTCGTGCTATTCGGTAACTTCTGAACCCATCTAATGGGGAATACAAAAAATGGGACGATAAGGGTGGAATGGTTGGCGAACGGCTCAGATGCCCTCGAGCTCGCATCAGTGATGTAATGGGACCCTCCGGCTTCTGGTTTCGTACCAACGACAGATCACTACTTATCAGGTGCTGTTTTTGATCTGTCGGTGGAAGCAGCACGACCAGACCAGAATATGATTCATTAAGGTCGCCACACATGAACGAGCACAACCACGACCGAACTTCCATCGAACCATCAAATATCATAGAACGGTGGAAATGAGCAGTTTTTTTTCTATAGAGTTTGACGTGGTTCGATGCATCCTCGCGAACAAAATGCTTGTCGTGTATGTTGACCTTCGCACACATGATCGCGCACAACCACGACCGAAATTCAATCGAACGATCAATTTCATAGAACGGTGATAATGAGGAGAATTTTTTCCCGCACGTTCTATGAAATTGATGATTCGATGGATGTTATGGCGTTTACGACATATATGACAGGGAGCATGAATCCCCCTTTTATGTTTTGTTCCGGTCGACAGAGGCTTATTTGATTTTATGCTTATACATATGAACAGACAGTGGAAATTGCAAAGTCCAAGAGAGTACATTACATACATACAAACATATCAAGAAATTTTATATTTTACTGTTTTTGTTATGGACGGCTTCACCGGTCCATTATTGAAACACTGTATTCGTTTATAACTCTATTAAATTTTTATTAACAACTTGTAATCTTAACACTTAATACTTAATTTTAAGTTAACATTTGAAACAAATTTTACTTTTAAAAAATTTACTTTTACCAAATTTACTTTTACAAAATTATGTATCTTAAACTTCACGCGAGGATTTCCTGTTTGAGTAATGAGCGAAGATCGTCCTGCGCTATGCTATTTTATATCTTCTTTTTTCCATGCCTGGTTCCCACACACCAGGACATTTCTAAAATAGAACGATCCTTTCTTGGGAAACCATAAAATTCTCAACTGGTGTAAATTACCCAATTTAAGATATATGGTTCCGTTCGAATCATTTCTCAGAAGATTGTGCTACACATATTGTACACAAATGTGCGTAAAAGGACGGTTCTAGCGAAGTGCAGGTCATGGTGTTGATCACTTCTTTCGTGGAAGGAAGGAAGGAAGGAAAGATGTACCATTGTGGTGTTTTTGCGTCTCTGTTGTTTATGTGACGCATTGTGGGTGGCACATAACAACACCCCCCTTGGGGAAGACGGATGATAAATTGATTTTAAATTTATTATTCGTCGTAATTAAGTCTTCCGATGGAAGGCCTCAATCTAGACCGTGTCGATCGCGTTTGGCGAATTGGAGTTGTTTGATTAGCAGCTGAATTTGAAGTTGAAGGTAAAACCTCTGGTGGATTTTCGGGCACACTATTCCTTTCAATGTTGTTTATTGGAGTAGGAGGTGAACGTGGTGTATTGTATTGGGTTACTATTTTATTATGGTAAATATTGATTCTAATTTTTTCATTCCGAAATACGAATTGTATAATGTCGCGTAGTTTGTTATAATTAAACTGGTTGAATTGGTCAACAGGGTTTGGAATATTTATTTCATTAATTTTGTCTGTCTTAAGTTTTCCTTTCAAGTTTATTATACAATAAAAGAAATCTTTATAAGAAGGTTTTTCGAAGAATGAATGTTTGTAGAAGCAATGGTATATAATTTGTTTATCTTTTGAGACAGACTTCTCTATTTCATAGAGAGAGTGGTTTTTGTTCACGATAATTTCTCTATTTGGACTTTTATCTAGGAATAATGTCATATGAGGATTCTCATCACTTTTATCTGTTGCTGTAAAGTATGCAACATGTGATATTGTACTGCGTATATTATCGTTAATGTCATTATAGTCATATATTTTAGGGAACTCTGAATTGTAATAGAATTTTATGTAATCTTCGTACGTATCATCAGATTGAGCAATTAACACATTTTCCGTGATATTGGCCTTATTTTCATGGTTCTGGGTAGGGATAGGAATATCGACATCATTGCCAATTTTAATTCGCGATAAAGCGTCTGCATTCGCATTTACTCGACCTTGTTTGTAAACTATCTCATAGTCAAATTCTTCGAGTTTTAATCTCCATCGAATAAGTTTGCTTCCTGGATCCTTGCAGTTGAAAAGCCAAGTTAGTGGTCGATGATCTGTAACTATCTTGAACTTTCTTCCGTAAAGGTAAGGACGGAAGTTCTGCACAGCCCAAACTATTGCTAGCAATTCCCTTTCGGTAGTACTATAATTAGACTCTGCCCTATTCATTGTACGACTTGCGTACGAGACTGGAAGATCAATATTTTTATCACTTAATTGACTTAAGATAGCACCAATTGCGAAATTGGATGCATCGGTTGTGACTATGAATTCCTTAGAAAAGTTTGGATATTGCAGAATCGGGGCTGATATGAGTTTAGATTTTAACGTCTCAAAAGCTTCTGTTTGTTCGCGTGACCATACGAATTTGATATCCTTTCGGAGTAACTTTGTAAGTGGTTTGGTAAGCTTGGAGAAATTCTCAATAAATCTTCTATAATAACCACAGAGGCCAAGAAAAGATTTTATTTCTTTCTGATTCTTTGGTATTGGAAATTTTTCTACAGCTAAAACCTTTTCCGGATTGGGGGAAACTCCGTCTCCTGAAATAACATGACCTAGATATACAACTTCATGTCGCATGAATTCGCATTTGAATGGCTCTAATTTTAGGCCACTATCTTTCATTCTTTCAAATACGTTTTTCAGTTTCATTTCGTGATCTTGGATTGAACTTGCATATATAACGACGTCATCGAGATAAACAAAGCATTCTAGCCCTTGTAGACCAGACAATACAGTATTCATGAGACGTTGAAACGTTGCTGGCGCATTCTTTAAACCAAAAGGCATTCTGGTATATTCGTAATGACCTAGAGGTGTAGTGAATGCTGTTTTTGCTCTATCTTCGTGTCTCATATTAATTTGATGAAATCCACTGGCTAAATCCAAGGTAGTGAAGTATTTAGAATGACCCAATTGGTCCAATATTTCAGTAATATTAGGAATTGGAAATACGTCGCATTCAGTAACGTTGTTTAATTTTCTGTAATCAACAACAACTCTCCATTTTTTCTCTCCAGAGGCGTCCTGTTTTTTAGGGACTACCCAAAGTGGAGCTGACCATGGGGAGTTTGATTGTTGTATTATACCTTGATCAAGCATTTTATTTATTTGCTTATTAACTTCACTCTTGTGGACTTCTGGATAACGATAAGTCTTTGCAGAAATCGGTCTGTTATCTGTCAAATTAATTTCGTGGTCAATGAGATTTGTACTTGTTAAAGGATCACCATCTAAGTGGAATATTTCCGAATATTCAGTGACGATTCTTGAAATCGACTCCTTTTCTTCCCTGTTTAGATGGTCAAGTCTAATGGATTCCTTTAGTCTTTCATGACGGTTTGAATGGTTTGTAGGATTATTTTGAAAAGTATATACTGGCTCAGATCCAGTAATCTCTTCTAATGGTTCGAGATAAACCTCGCTATATTTTAGTATTTCATCCTTTTCGGTAGAATTTAGGATGGATACAATTGCTTCGTTTTGATTATTTACTTTGGTTAAGGCTTCGCTTAAATATATTCCTGGACCTATTTCCTGTCTTTTAACAATACCTTCTTTGATTTCTGGATTTTGAATTTTCACTTTAACGTAAGTGATCGATCTTGCTTTTATCTTTTGTTTTACAACATCTTTTCTATACATTTTGGAATGATCTTTATATTGATCTTCATGAGATCTAGAATCTGCTAAAGATTCTTTAATTTGATCATCTGTAGTACAATGATTCCTTTGGAACTCATCGCTTTGACTACTATGTATAGTAGATGTATGTAAAGGGATTTTTACTTTCCCTACCATCAGGACTCGTTGGGGAAAATCCAGAAAACAATTTCGATTAAGGAGGAAATCATTACCAATTATTCCATCAAATGGAATATTCGATTGTTTTATAATGACAGAAAACGTGTGATTTATATTCCGTGTTGGAAATAGAAGCTTAATATCTGCTGTTCCTACGGTTGAAGTAGATGAGCAGATACCATGTAAATCAATTTTTGTTGTTTCATCAATGAGTGTATTCCCTACTAACGTTTGAGCTTTAACTATTGAAATTGAGGCTCCTGTATCTATTAAGAATCTGAAGAATTTAAACTTGGAATCAGGACTTTGAACTTTTATAAAAAGGTTGTTGTCACTAGAGGAATACGTGACGTTGTAACTTTTGGCTAATTCCCCTCTAGGAGTAATAAAGCCGATATGTCCCGTTTCCTCACATTTGACGAGTTGTTCCCGTTTTTTGAAGGTTGTTGTTGACGAGAAATAACCTCGTTTTTTGAATGGAGTTTTACAGAGTTTATAGATTCATTTTTGTTTGAAGTCTTTGCACCAGTATTAGATGGGGAATTATTCTTCTTTTGATTGTAGGCACGCTTCCTACACTCTTCTATTATATGCCCTTTATTTTTGCAATATTTACAGAATTTTTCACCGGCTGTACCAACATTGAAAGCTGCACCCGATTTCTGTTTTCGGTAGCAGTCTGCAGTATTATGATTTTTCATTTTGCAAACCTTACAAAATTTTGAGTTTTGATTAGAGCCATTAGTACCTGTGTAGTGCCTTTTTGTGAGAGTAATAATTTTCTCTTCTTCAATAGCTACTTGCATGGCTTCCGTAAGGGATTTTACATTTCGTGCTCTGATAATTTTACTTATTTCAGGATCAACATTTAAGATGAAAGTGTGAAGGATAAGGTCATTCATTGCTGCAACTCGACCTTTTAATTCTTCTTCGTTTTCAACTGATTGTTGCACGCAAGTAATTAAGTTTTTTGCTGCAGTTTCTATTCTCACTATATATTGAGAAATTGTTTCTTTTTGCATTTGCTTGCATTGTTGCAGTTCGATTAATAAATGATTGTAATGTTTCCGATCACCATATAGCAATTTCAGAAAATCACTCAGTTCGGACCATTCACTAAAAGTATGATTAGAAACGGCTATTTCAGCTTTACCCTCTAGCTGAGTTATAGCGTAATCTAACAAAACTGCTTCTTGTTCTGGGTATGCTAACTTAAAAGCTCTTTTGCACCCAGTTAGATATGAATTTAATTTGTCGCGATCCCCATTAAAAGGTTTAATAAATTTAATGAGGATGGACAAATTAACTTTTTCTGTCAGCATATCGCTGCAGGACTCATTCTCCTCGGAATCGCGTCGTGTTCTATCGGCTTGACCGATATTTGAGTTTTCTGGCTTAGTTGAAGTTGACATATTTTGAATTTTGTACAATATTTCTTATTTTATTCTTATCATTCATAAACACTTACTTGGTTGTTACCATTATTGTCTCGACTTTTGTTGAATTCGAAAATTATTTGCTGATTGTAAAACTGCCTTTGTCCGTCCGACAAAGTGGATTATAGCACTGCCTCTATCCGTCCGATAGGGTGAATTTGAAATTGCTGCCTCTATCCGTCCGATAGAGTGAATATGGAATTGCTGCCTCTATCCGTCCGATAGGGTGAATTTGGAATTGCTGCCTCTATCCGTCCGATAGGGTGAATTTGGAATTGCTGCCTCTATCCGTCCGATAGAGTAAATTTGGAATTGCTGCCTCTTACTATTTTTCGCCAGATACAGATTGGCTTTCACGTTGCTTTGCTCGACATGCAAAGTTTGTAACCGTTGTGTTTATCGTTGTTGTATTTGTTGTTTTTGTCACAAGCATAAGCTTTGTACGATTTATAGCAAAGTATTAATTTCTTGTATTACACTTTATTTTATTAAAGTCCACAGTTTATTAGTGTGATATTTTATTAGGATTATTATTATTTGGTTTGTCTTGGGTTTTTAATCTGGGTTTTTTTTTTAATAGAGTTACAGTGACATTTATACTTTTGTGTTTTATTTAAATAGTTCGATCACTAGATGGTGTTTAATTTTTGACACCATCCCACTTCTGACACCAAAATTTTCTCTGTTATGGACGGCTTCACCGGTCCATTATTGAAACACTGTATTCGTTTATAACTCTATTAAATTTTTATTAACAACTTGTAATCTTAACACTTAATACTTAATTTTAAGTTAACATTTGAAACAAAATTTACTTTTAAAAAATTTACTTTTACCAAATTTACTTTTACAAAATTATGTATCTTAAACTTCACGCGAGGATTTCCTGTTTGAGTAATGAGCGAAGATCGTCCTGCGCTATGCTATTTTATATCTTCTTTTTTCCATGCCTGGTTCCCACACACCAGGACATTTCTAAAATAGAACGATCCTTTCTTGGGAAACCATAAAATTCTCAACTGGTGTAAATTACCCAATTTAAGATATATGGTTCCGTTCGAATCATTTCTCAGAAGATTGTGCTACACATATTGTACACAAATGTGCGTAAAAGGACGGTTCTAGCGAAGTGCAGGTCATGGTGTTGATCACTTCTTTCGTGGAAGGAAGGAAGGAAGGAAAGATGTACCATTGTGGTGTTTTTGCGTCTCTGTTGTTTATGTGACGCATTGTGGGTGGCACATAACATTTTCCACTAATCAAATACCTATCGATTGAGATCACATCAAATGAGATATAATTAAAATTTAAAGAAGGGGAAGATTTTCCTTAACATCTCAACTAATTCAGTTGTTTATCTCATCGCAAAGTATCCACTAGATGCTTGGTAATTGTTTATTCTTATTAGGGGATTTCTAATAATAAATCTGGCTAAATTCTTGGAATACAATTAATGCTTAGGTTGTTCAGTTGATATATTCTGTAAACACAAGCAATCCAATGAACATAAATTTATAATCATTATTCCGTGTGGTCATTTTCAAATTGCCACTTTCCAAGCAAACATTTGAATATTTTTACAAGAACAGAATTTATGCTATGATTTCCATGGAATGTAGAGGAAATAGCAGAGTTTGGAACGGTTCGATGGATTTTGGTCTAGAAAGTAAAATATTAAATTTGTTATGTAGAACATAAAATTAATAAATCACCATCCTTATTAATTGTAAAACACATGATCCTAGCCCAGTTAAAAATAATGCGCTCTTTTTTGAACCAAAAACAGTACCTGCCAGCCCGTTAATAAACATAGATAGTCACATCCGAAAGGCACAATTCTTTTTCTAAATGTTAAAATTTTCCTTGATTTTCATATTCATTATTCAATTTTTGCTGCCCGTGCCCACCCGCGGAGACAGCAATACATCCGCTACAAAATACACCCTGCTTTCTTTATCTGTCGCCGTCTCGGCGAAACGGCGAAATGACACCGGGACCGTTTGGCAGTTGTCAAAGTTGACGATTGCTCGACCCGGTGACGATAGATAAATATGTACAACTAGCTTACTGGACTGGAGACGAAATTTCTGGGTGACGTGACGTGTGGATCTCGTTTTTTTTCTCCACACACCGAGACAATTTGTGTGTACCGAGAGTTTCGCTCGAGTCGCGGTGCGCCACTTTTCTTAACAAACCCAAGTGCCAAGAGGATTTGTAATTGTTGTTCGTTCTCGTTTTAGTTTCAAGTGGTGTGGTGTCTCCTCTGTACAGCTTGGAGTTTAGTGCAGTGCGTGTTGTATCAGTTGAGTTCGACGTTTTCGGCAATTAGACCCCTGTCCCGATTTAGTTTATTTGAAATTTCTAATCGGCACGCCAGCGAGCCAAGCTGCGACAGCCCGTTTTCATCTCTCTCGATTCCGAAAGTGCACTAACAAAGTTATCATGTCGCGCGAATGAGAGTGTCAGTTTTATTGATGATTAGTCCGATTAATATCGAAACTATTGTTTTGTTAGGTTCAACCTCCAAGAGGTTGGCATACCGGGACGTTGCACACTCGGATTTATAAATCAAATTTGTGGTCGAATGTCGAAAATTGTGAATGAAAGTATGGAGTATGCACGTGAAACTTTACAGGCGGAGAGCAGTAGTGAAATGTTAAAAAATAGCACACGCAAGAATGGTGAAATGAAACGTGTACAAGAACCAGTGGCATTTATGAAATTGAAAACATATTTGTTGGCATTGCGACCGTGGTCGCTGTCTGGTAGCCTGGTGCCTACCTTGCTAGGCACTGCCCTGGCTCATCGATCCGGATCATCAAACGATTTTAATATTTTGATATTTCTGCTTACCATCTTCACCGTGGTCACAGTGCACGGTGCTGGGAACGTTGTCAACACCTATTTTGATTTTGTCAAAGGAATTGATAATCGCAAGTCGGACGATCGAACGTTGGTGGATCACATACTCTCCAAGGATGAGGTGAATTATCGTTTCTAATGTAGTTAGAAAATTGTTAGTACATAGTAAGTGCAGCAACGGCTGCAACACACACAACCAACAGTTGACCTTTTAAGGAAGGCTTGTCCATAATCTTCCGTAAACAATGAACTTTTTTAACCAAATCTTTTGAGCCCACGTATTTCTGTTATCTCTGGAAATGAAAAGAGCAGTTATAAACATTCTTCCATTAAAAAAAGAAACGCATTGTTTATGCTTGAGCGGTAACATACTCAACTACTCAACATGCAAAGACAAAAACATTGTTATGGTAAATTAGACACTCACTACGTTTAAACCGCGGGACTATCTTCGAGATTTATTTTAACTAAATCGATCTAACTCTCGACGATATAAACGTATCGATTTAGTTCGTTTTGGACTTGGCTTATCTCTACTTGCGATGCGGAACTGCACTAAAAAAATTGGGACTATGTCGCTGTCATCGCTAATGTTGACGTTGTTGTCGTTTTTTTTTTGTTCGGTATTTGTTTTGTTTGCAATTTCAGGAAAGCAGTGCGTGATCACGGGCAAGAAAAAGCCTTTTTCTGTCGACAGAAGTCGTAGTAAGGAAATTGAGAGCAATCTTTCAGCCAGTGACATAAATATGTTTTTCGCAAAAGTCGAAGAACGATCGCAACAAATCAGCTCACCGCAGAATTGCAGAAGAGTTTCCAACATTTCAAATGAACACACTATATTCTTCGAACCAACTAGTGTAGAGGAAGTATCAAGTATAACTAAATCCCTACGTAACGTATCTGCTGGCTTAGACGGCATCAAATCCAGTGATCTTCAATTAGTGTGTAATACTATCTCACCATTTCTGTGTCAAATTATCAATAAACACCTTTGTGAAGGCACATTCTCGGATGCGCTGAAAATCTCTAAAATTAAGCCGATATACAAAAATGGCAACCCCAACGATCCATCCAACTATAGGCCCATCGCGCTTACCAGCGTTTTCAGCAAAATATTCGAAAAGGTGGTAAATTCAAGAATTGTTAGATTCATTAACAAAACATGTGGATTTGATAAACATCAATATGGCTTCCTAGCTGAAAGCAACACCACGTCAGCGCTTACTGATGCCCTTACTTTTATAAACTATGAGCTAGATAAATCAAAATATGTTACTGGCATCTTTATAGACTTGAGCAAAGCTTTTGACGCGGTAAATCATTCAGTTATGTCAGAAGTCCTACATGAACTTGGCATCAGAGGAGTCGCTGGCAACCTTATTATGAACTACTTGAAAGGCAGGCCAATTGTCACTGAGTTCAAAAATGAGATTAGTGAGAAAATGTTGCTCAATTCAGGAGTCCCCCAGGGTTCTACCTTGGGCCCTACATTGTATCTTCTATACGTTAATAATCTTAGCAATTCTGGTCTCTCTGCTAAATATGTCACCTAGCAGATGATACACCACTACTTTATTCCCATTTCGGGCAAAGTGATGCGGAAGAAATGATTAATAATGATATGAAAATCTATCAACAGTGGCTACATGGTAACAAACTAAATATAAATATTAATAAGACACGATTCATGCTTTTTAAACAAAAAAACAAAGCCGATATTGAATTGAATATAAAGTTTGGTAACCAATCCATTGAAAGAGTGAATAAGATCAAATATCTAGGCCTTATTATCGATGAGAAGCTTACTTGGAATGATCATATAAATCAAATCAAATCTAATTATGCCCATTAATTGCCTTGCTTAGACGAAGAAAGTACCTTAAAACTCAGCTTAAAAATATGATTTTTCACGCCTATAGTGAATTATGGAATATTAAACTGGAGTCAGACTTCGGCTAGAAATATTTCAACTGTCAGTAGAATGATCAATAAAGCTGTTAAAGCTACCCACAATTTACACCCAAGGACTCCTACTATAGAAATCTATGAATTAACCGCCAAACTTCCGTTAGAAAAAATCATAGTTCTTGAAAAAATTAAAACAATTTGGAAAATTGTTAATAACAGGACGAAAACATCAATTTCTCTAACGTTGAACAGAGAAGTTCATAGCTATAGTACTCGAAATGCTGGAAACTTCAGAACACCTTCAGTTAATACTAATAGAATTCTGACCGACCCAATTCGATCATCAATAGTACTTTTTAACTCTCTACCTTCGGAGCTTCTTACTCTAACATCGTACGAAACTTTTAAAAGAAAATTAAAGCGACACATACAGTCTAATCAGTTTTTTACTTAACTTAAAAATAAACACCAGTTTAACTTGCATTCAACAACTACAGTTTAATTAGCGTCAACCACGTTAATTGAATCAATTTTACTATAAATGATTGAAAATACTTATTTCGCATTCCCTCATACCAGCGTTTCTACGCTATCTGGGAGGCAAAACAAGTGTTGAATTTAGCTTCAATGTTTTAATTTTGTACATTATGTCTGTGTCTTTGGCGCCTACTAATTTCTTACCCTACTAATATGTATGGGGTCTAGGTATCTGTTAATAAATCCTAAAATCCAATCGTTGTTCCATTTGTCGTATCTTGAATTTTATTTTGATTTGTATGCGTGTTTACTTAACCCTTTCCCTTTTCCCTCCCAGGGAAATGATGATAACAGCTTTGGATTTCACTGACACAATGAAGAAAGCGCCTTAGCCACACTGATCCCATCATCCCTGTAAAAAAAAAAAAAAAAATCCATCAAATTTATCTGTGCTTTCAACGGAGAAAGAAGAAGAAGAAGTACCTCTCCGTATGGTCGGTATAAACACTCCACCAACAAGTGCTAACACTAAAATGATTTAGTTAAATCGACTTTTAGTTCCATGGTCTAAACGTGGCCATTTGTTTCCGAAGAAAACCTTGTCTTTTTTAACATTCCGCAAAGGCTCGTTCAATGACTGTTCTTCGTGCGAAATTGATTGATTGATTGGTAAATACGTTCCTGGAAAATGCCGCGTTGTGGAAAACCGTATTATACGAGACTTCAAGTCTTCGGGATGTTTTTGTTTCGTAATAATTAAAAAAAAAAATACACTGGTAAACAAGGTTTTTGGCACACAAACTTTGTGATGATTTTTATTTGTGTTGGTGTACCCTCATTACAAAAAAAAAATTATTTTGTACCAGTCACATCCAGTTTTTTTGTGGCAGCTAAGTATTCATATTTACCTCATTTACGTGCAATAAAAACACTTAGCTTATTCTTAACTACAAATTTATTTGTTACTTCGTAAATACAGTCGAGAACGGATAAGTGCAAAACGCTTAAGTGCAAAAACCGCATTAGTGCAAAATATTTAAAAGCCCGGTGACTATTCACCTATTTTTCATATAATATTGTCTCTATAAGTGCAAAACACGCTTAAGTGAAATAGAAATGTGTAAAACGTGCCATACACACACCGATCGATCGGCCGATCCTCGCCCGATATCGATATCGGCCGACGGATCGGCCTGTGTATGTGGAAATCGCACCGATCGGCCGATCAATTTTGATCTGCCGATATTTTAGTGCGATTTTCGTGCGATCGATCGGTGACGATCGATTGGATAGTGTATGTGATTATCGCAAGTAAATGTCAAATTACCAAATTATTAAATTATGAAATTTTAAGGATTCTAATGATTTAAATGGCACTGCAATTAAAATATCAAATATGTACAAGAGTATACGAAAATACCACACACATCCAAATAGTTAACAAAAATTAATCTAGGTTGGATTGGGAGTGAATCATAACCTATTTTTTGAATTGTCATTCGTTATTGCATCGCACGAAAATCGTACAGTGTGTGTGCAGTGGAGATCGGCAGATATTTTGTGGCGATCCATCGGCCGATCGATCGGACGACGGATCGGATAATGTATGGCGGCTATAACAGACCCATCACAATCACAAGTAAATTGCACCAAATGCGTACAATGGTTTTACGCATGCGTATATAGGTCAGTAAAATTAAGTAAATTTTTAGGGAATAATCATGAAAGGTCTGGAAATATTTTAATCCGTTTTATAGATCATACAAGAAGGTAAGCTGAACTTTTGGCAGGTCAAAATTCGTGAAATTTGAACACGTTTTTTAATATTTTCCTTATAATTTCAAACCGGTACCTCAGATCGACAAATTTAATAGGATGTAAATTAAATAGCATTGAATTCTGCATCCAATGCACGAATCAAAGTCGAATTTCAGTTCAGCAGTATGGTCCAAATCGATGGTGAAATGAAATTTTTAAGGCTTAGGAGAAAAATCACACTTTATAAATTTTCGAGTTCACAGACGGATGCTCCGGATTAAAAACTTAAAAACTGATAAAAGATGAACATAATTTGATTTCAAGTCTAACAGCTCAGACAGACGATGCACCCGAATGATCATTCCCATTCCAATTGTAATTCAATTTCGTGTCTGCCCTCGTGAATGATCATTCGAATATTCGAACATCGTCATTCCCATGAATTAACGCCTGCATTCATATATGATAGCGCTACCGGAGCGCTCCCATTTTTGTTGTTGCGATACAGTACAGAAATGGGACAGAGATAAGAGGGCTCTGGTAGCGGTACCAATGCTATGAATGCAGGCAATAATTCGTTGAATGACCATTAAGCCGAACATACACCATCCGGAATTCCTGCCGGAAAAACTGATCAGGCCCGGCCTTGAGGAATTCCGGATCGTGTATGGCTGCTTCAGGTCGCCTTGAGGCCGCCGGACAGGCCTTTGAGGACATAGCCAAGCTTCAGATACATTCATCCTGTCCGGCCGCCTCAAGGTGAACTGTCCGGCCGCGTGTCTAGAATGGATTTACACTGGAGTTTATTTCAATAGACGAATGGATCTGAAGCTTGGCCTGTCCGGCCGCCTCAAGGTGAACTGTCCGGCCGCGTGTCTAGAATAGATTTACACTAGAGTTTATTTCAATAGACGAATGTATCTGAAGCTTGGCCTGTCCGGCCGCGTGACTATAATGGATTTACACTGGAGTTTATTTCAATAGACGAATGTATCTGAAGCTTGACCATGAAAAGTAAAATGCCGTACAATTCAATCCAATAGATATATACTTTCATCGCTTATCTTGGATTACCGTTGTTTGTAGTCGTTATTAACAGATGAGTTAAAGGAGAAACAAAGGTTCCTTACTACAAAATATATTTATTTCCGCATATACGTATTTCGGGAGTTACTTACTCCCTTCTTCAGTGCTTATAATACGTATATGCGGAAATAAATATATTTTGTAGTAAGGAACCTTTGTTTCTCCTTTAACTCATATACTTTCATTCTATGGCGATAAGATGAATTTGCAATTATCCATCCAGCCGCCTCAATGGCCTGTCCGGCCGCTTGACTAAAATGGATTTTCACTGGAGTTTTTTTCAATAGAGGAATGTATCTGAAGCTTGGCTATGGAAAGTAAAATGCCGTACAATTCAATCCAATAGATAGATACTTTCATTCTACTGCGATAAGATCGATTTGCAATTATCCATCCGACCGTCTCAAAGGCCTGTCCGGCGGCCTCAAGGCGACCTGCACATGCCATTGACGATTTGGAATTCCTCAAGGCCAGGCCTGATCAGTTTTTCCGGAAAAAATTCCGGAACGTGTGTGGTGGAGGCCTGGCGGGAATGATTTTCCTTCCGGCCACCTGAGAGGCCAATCCGCCCGCCTGAAGGCGGCCTGAGACGGCCATACACGATCCGGAATTCCTCAAAGCCGGGCCTGATTAGTTTTTCCGGACAGGAATTCCGGATGGTGTATGTTCGGCTTTAGGGTGCATCGTCTGTCCAAAGTATAAGGTGATCGTATTTTCAATTTGGCCAATTTTTAGTGTGGTTGTGAGGAATAATGCAAAAATATCTGTTTAGCGATTTCAGCCTCAATAGCCCTATCTCAGTAAGTATAACATCTAGAAGCTTCGTTTTAGTTTCAAATTATGAATAATTGACTCTAGTTAAAAAAGTTTTACTAAATTTTTGAACAGACTAATTTAGGAGATATTTTGGAAAAAAAACTTTCAAACGAGTGTCACAAACTTCTGCAATGTCTGGCGACCGCCAAACAAATATTTTTGTATTGGGTGCCAGGTCACCGTGGCATTGAGGAAAATGAAGCAGCAGATCAACTTGCATGGCAGGTGTCATCATTAAATTTTTTCGGGTAAGCACCCTTTTGTGGTCTGGGCTTAGCTTCAGCTGAGGCAATCATAACGAATTTGTCTAAAAGGATGCGACAACACTACTGGGACAACCTTACAGGACTGCGACGAGACCCTTCAACTACGTAGAAACCACCCGCATGAATTGATCCGACCTTATACTATTGTGGGCTTCCTATCAGGCCACCACTGGGTGAGATTTCATCTAAACAAGATGGGTTTGTCTAACGAGACGGAGTGTAGTCTTTTTTGGGAGGACGCTGAAACCACATGTCACATTTTATGTGTATGCCCGGCAATTGCGCGGGTGACGTTTATGTTCCTCGGGCGCCGCTATATTTCTTGGCCTGGACACCGTAGGAGAGAAAGCTGCTACACATGTACAATATTTTACTATAAGATTGATCCGACCGGGCTCGAGCTCACGTATTTATCCTGACTCATCGGTGACTCCTTGCCTGTGGCGCCACACACCATTGTTTACTTCCTTTTATCACTTGTCCGAATAAAAGCTCCCTGTCCGTGCTCTACTGCTGTATCCAACAGCAGTAGAGCACGAACATCACATTCATCTGTGGAGGATTTAGTGAAAGGCGACATAAAAGCTATCTTTCTTCCACCCATGTCACATCACTTATTGAACCAATGTGTCAGGGAGTGATAGAATGGTTAAAGAGGGGGTATCGCAGAAAGTACACCGGCTCAATTTTAGAAAATTCCGAAAAATGGTGTAACATATTTGAAGCTATCAAATCCCTCAACATCAAAGATGCTATCTTTACGGTTGCTGAATCAGGGGAGGAATTGAATCATCAACACCATACAGCCTTAAAAAAAGGTTTTGTGATGTTTATTACAATGTTTTTTACAGTAAAGAATAATGCAGCTATTTTCTAGTTCAGATATTTATTTCACTGTAAATAATGTATTTTTATATGACGTGTATTGGAAATTGACTTTTTTCTGATAATCCGACCTTTTTTGCGTTCCAACCATACTCCCAGCCCCAAAGGTGACGGATTAGAGGGGTTTTACCGTACATAAAAAAAAAATCTGTTCTACATCCATTTTTGCTATTAATTTTCTTCCCGTTCTCCATTCATTCTCCATCTGTTTTGCTATCAATTTTCAATTCGATCATGATCAGTGTTGATCTAGGGATCCTATGCACTGATGTAGAACATGTGTAGCACAGACAGAAAACTGATAGCAAATGATGTGATGTAGAACAGATGGGGAACGGATAGAAAATTAATAGAGATATGTACTATGCAAAACTAATAAAGAACTTAAAAACGTCTAAAAACCGAAACTAATATGATCGTCTAACACAGGGGTCGGCAACCTTTTGAAGACAGTGGACCACTTTCAAATGAAATGTATTTGGGCGGGCCACACAGTAGAAAAAAAAAACATTTAGCCTCAGTGCAGAAGTGTCGGATAGTAGGAAATGGCAGAGTGCTGATTGAAAAAATCGTCGGGGTTGTGTACAATTCTACTTGTCTCCTCAGTGCAAATTGTCCTCAAATTGTCCAGTTTATAGTCCTCTATGATTTTACTTGTAAAGGTGCCTATTCACAATCAGTTTAACTGACGATATTCCTACAGGAAAAACGGATGAAAAGTTTACAGCCCATCAACTAGCAGTTTCACTGACGATATTCCTATTCCTACAGAAAAAAAACAGACGCGAATTTCGCCGGATACATTGACAAAAATCTTGCAGGGAAAAAGCACGAATAATTAGTAGAATAACTGACAATTTGAAGTGCTGTCGAGAAACTGTAGGGAAACCTGACGATAATCTGAAGTACTATATGTACAGGCTCTATACAGGCTCTCATCGGTGCTTCAAATTATCGACAGTTGTTCCTACAAGATTCTCGCCAAATTTTCTATTCGGTTATAATATAATTTACTAATAGCAAATGGGCTCCTTAAGACATTTTTACGAAATTAATAACTGCTTCCCCAGAAAATTCGATTGAAGTTAGCAAAGTGTGTGCTAAAACCCTAAGAAAAAAGGCTCAAAACCAATGGTATGCCGCATAAATGCAGGTAAACGTGAAATTAACAATCGCATACATCCCAATATCACGTCGTTACATATGTTAGTACCCGGGTGCTCAGATAGACTTTGTATGAAAATTTCGTAGAAATTGGTGTTGACAAGGGGCAAATCAAGCGAATTTGGAATAAAAAGAATAACAAAGTGGTCAATGAATAGTGCTTTATTGATTTTTGGTGAAAATTTTGTATTAACATAATATTATTCTTAAAGATAAAAAAAGGATCAATTGCCACGCTGTATGTTCCCCGGTCCGAGTTGGGGATCATAGATGTGGCATTTGCTGATAGTCTTGGTCACAGGTAGACCGTTTGCAGACGCAGCAATTTTTACGGGTTTTCCGTCTTTGTTTTTCCACTGTAGCTGAACACAGGTGGCAATAACCAATAACTTCCGAAAAAATTCTGCGGAAGGTGTCCTTGGCAGAAAGGCTCCTCGTCGCACAATTGGCGGTCGACAGCTCCAGACGGTACCATTCCTAGCTGCCATCTGCCCCTCTTCGCTCGCTGTGGAAGATGCATTTGCTAACTTAGCAAGTGCCTCTTCATCATCGTCAGAAGAGGACTGCTCTTCTTCAAATTCGACAGGTCTTTCCGTCCGTTTCACTGTTCTCCACACGCTGGCGTTTTTCGGAAATCAATTCCTCGTTCGAACTACCAAGGAAGTCGCCAGAATCGCCGTCATCGTCGAAATCGACAAGACTTCTTATGTATTCGCGGTGTTCTGCGTTCATCATATAGTACGAACATGGCTAATATCATCCATTTCCAATTCTCAAGTCGAAATTGAATGGAAATCCTTGAATTTAACAAATTTAATCCATTTTCCAGGTAAAACATAATAGCGATAGCTCATTACGAAGATGGGGACAGTCAAAATTACATTGAGTGAAAAAACTTGCTTTTTATAGCTCATGAGTACCCGGGTACTCAAGTATGTATGCGAATGTTAAACTCTTGAAACCTCAACACTAATATCGCGCGACTACGATGATCTTTGGTAGATGGGAAGGAAGTGATCAAAATTATTATATGTAGTAAAAATCTAGACTTGCTCAATTCTCCCCACGGGGAATGTAAACTCGCTCAATGTAATCGACCTTTAGTATGCATTTTATCAGATTTTCCCTGTATCAAATTTATAAACTTCTTCGGGCGGTAGTCTTCTCGTTGGGATTGATTACGATTGAAATAGCGCGTTTCCAAGACGAGATTTTTATTTTTTCAAAGAAAACAATATTGTTTCGAGAGCTACTTACTCTTTTCTTCAGTTCCTTTTTGGTCAAATAGAGCTGAAGAAGAGAAAAGAGAAGAGAAAAAATAATATTCGAATTTTCGTAACATTCAAATATGTATCCTATTTTTCTGAATTTTTACGTTTACACTTGTGGGAGTGTCCTGAACCGAATGGCGTTCGAGTCAAGTGCGTCCATTGTTTGGTGCTTTTGATGATGTCTCCCACCCCTTTAGAAATGCCCATCTAGTTCTTCCTTATGAGTGGAATATTGCCTACTACCGTGCTAAAACCGAACATTGAGCAAAAAATGACTATTTTAGCAACAGACACCGGTTGACAGACTAACAATTCCTTATGTAACCAATCGAGTGCTGTTTGGAGATGTGCATTATACAATACATAACTGTCAGCAAATCCTTCGGGTTTTTCCTTTTTCTTCGCATATTTCTAAAGCCTACAAGAGCATTTGGATGCGTTCACAGTATGCTTAGTGGGCCGCATGCAGCCCGCGAGTCGCTGGTTGCCGACACCTGGTCTCACAAATATCCCAAAAAATTAATTTTCTTTTCAAAGTGGTTTCCTTACTTTTGGACGGAGTTCGGGATGGAAACATAATTTTCAAAAAAATAATTCTGAAAACTCGAAATCAATTTTCATTTGTAGGAAAATTCCATTATGGTGTGAATGGAACCGTGTTGTAGGTGGCCGTGTTATTGGATGTTTAACGCAATTTTATTATCATGATAAGCCTAGTTTTGTGTTTATAGTTAAACGAATCGATATCTCAGATCTCATATAAAATTACTGATATTTCATTACATACATTTCGCCGCCGAATATTTTCGTTTCACAATAGCCGTGATTTTTTTTTTTTAACAGGATAAGCGACAAAAAACGATCGAAAGCAGATTGAGTAGTGAACACGAAAACGGGGCATGTCTTGGTTTAGTTAGCATTCAAACGTCAACTACACTCAATTTCAAGAGGAAACTTTAATCCTTAGTACAGATACAATCGGACAAATTTCCTTAAGGCAACAAAATTATTTTGCATAATTCGATTGACGACGACAATATGTTTTGTCTTTTCCACGATTTATTTTGTTATTTCTTATGCGTTTCGCTCTCTCGAGCATCTTCAGAGGAATTACAAAAAGTTACAAAAAATCATCTTAAATATATAAAATCTTAAAACTGCATTATTACCTGGGAAAATATAAATAAAAGTGGGGGTAATTAATTGTAATTAATGGAATTAAAAAGGTCTTTTTACCTGAGGGTAAAGGAGGTAAAGGACCGATTCAGGTCTGTTTGCTCGTTCAAAAGAGTTTTGCCAGGTAGTCGATTGGCTTCCAGCAGATCAAGCTTTCTCCCCTTACGGCAGATGTGCAATATTTGTGGCTTGAAATCATCTCCGATTTTATGACTTGTTTCTTTTAGGTGTTCTGCGTGTTCAAAAGTTTTGAATCGTTTACATGTTTAATGAATCTTGTTTCTATTAAGCGTCCCGTTTGTCCAACGTACATATGTTGCAGCGCATTCGGGACATTCAAGCTCATATACTCAGGTTTCTTGTACCGGTCAGGACCGGGGTTTTCCGTTAAGCAATCTTTTTCCTATGGTGGTGGTGTTGCCGCTTTGGAATGCCTGGGTTAGATTTTCTCGTTTGAAGAGAGATCCTACCTTCTCCGAGAGAGTTGGGATAAAAGGCAGTGCGATATAGCTATCCTATCGCTCTACTGCCACCTTAGGGTAAACCAAGTTTCGCACTATTTCGGTATGGTTCCTTCTTATCAAGTCCTCGATCATATTATCTTGATATCCGTTGCTAGCTGCGATACTTCGTATCGTGTTGAGCTCCTTCTCAAGATTTGAATGTGATATGGGTATCTGGAACGCTCGATGATTCATTGACCTATACGCCGTTACTTTATGATACCATGGGCAGACAGAATCGGCGAGTATAGTAACGTCTGAAAATGTTGGTTTTCTATAAATCGAAAACTCGAAATTGTTGTCCACAAATGTAATGGTTAGATCCAGGAAATCAATTGTGTTGTTGATACTAGGGATACTAGACGTAAAACGATTGTAAAACG
Source organism: Chloromyia formosa (assembly GCA_964017055.1). Lineage (NCBI taxonomy): Eukaryota > Metazoa > Arthropoda > Insecta > Diptera > Stratiomyidae > Chloromyia > Chloromyia formosa. The sequence goes on along the minus strand of OZ024815.1, from coordinate 145,079,866 downwards.
AGCACTGAAGAAGGATGCATGTTGCATCCGAAACACATGTTTGCAATCGTGAAAAATAAAACACCGACAGTATAACGGAAACAAAGTATTTTTATTTTATTACTCAACTATCGGAATCAAAGGAACTAATATCAAATCACCACAGTAAGATCTAGTTAGTTGGTACTGTAAATTGACAAGATCCGACCAAAGAAACTCCTACCTCCCCTGCAAATTAAACTTCAAATAAACTAACTTTCAACAGAATGAAGCTAGCGACTTGAAATTTTGGTCAAATATTTGAACTTAGATCTAGTTAGCTACCGTTGAAAATGCGCAAGATCCGCCCAAAGGAACCCCTACCTCTCCTGCAAATGAATCTTAAAATAAGCGATAACTTTCGATCAAATGAAGCTAGTGACTTGAAATTTTGGTCAAATGTTTGTAGTAGGATCTAGTTGGTTGATTTTGAGATGGGCAAGATCCTACTGAATGAACGCCAACCCCTGTAAATGTTAGTTCAAATATACATGAAACATCCGAATAGATAAACGATGAAACTTCTTATTGGATCCACAGACACAGTTCAAACTGATCATATAGGAAACTCAGATTTAATGCACATGGTTGTTGGTTGTTACCAATTAGTACTTTTGGTATCACCACTAGGTCTGTACAGGTCTAGGATATATACGCTTCGGCCTGGTTTATCAACATATGATAGCGTGGCTTGAACGGAACCAGTATAGTCCTCGCCATCCAAATCCTGTTCGACATTAAAGTCGAGCGTGTCGATGTTCGAGCATTTTCCCACGACGCAAATGTTTGTGCAGAACAAGCTTACCCGCCTGCAGCCGCAATTCTCCATGCAGTTTGTCTTGCTTTCAAGAAATTAGTTGCAACAGTTGGTCTGGCGTCGGAGATTGCAGTGTGGTGACAGGAATCAGGTATTTTTTAGTGGCTTCCCATCTTCACTGCTCGGGATCCAGGTGGTTACCAAGCCAGAGCTGCACTTGGTGGTACACCCACAGACAGGGCTGCTTTACAGCGGCAGAAGTGCGAGGGATTGGCTGCGATCTTACGTGCGGATCAGTATTTGACATTTCTCGATTTCTCCTCCATATGCCCCTCCGGTAAAATTTCTTCAGACTACTGTCAATTTTTGGATCTGAAAATGTTCCCCTACGGATCTGAAAAGTATTCTGATCCGGAGGGCAACATTTTCAAGTCCAAAAATTGACAGTTCATCGTACATATTTTACCGGAGGGGAAAGCATATGGAGGAGAAATCGAGAAAAGTCAGATCCATGAAATTTAACCAGAGGCTCGCCAAAACGCACGCAGTTAAGGTTAGCTGCGATAATGACAGGTGTTAAGTATTACATGTATCCCACCTTGTCTAAAGGTGTATTTTGGTCTGGTAATCAGCGGTGTGGTCTCTGAGTCTAGGGAGATGGACTTTGAGATCAGAATTGTTTGCTAGTATAGCCTTGGGCAGTTGACTTTGCCTTGGTTGTACAAGGCTGTAATTGCTTGGAGTTTTTATCTCTCCTACTTCCTATCTTGTTCAACAAGCGCGCATGTTCGAGTGGAAAAGTATATTATTAAAAGTAGAAAGTAATAACTATTGGCGTTAGATCGTCTGCGTACAATAAAAAAGAAATGCACTTAGACTTTTGTGGTTTTCAAGTCTTCAAATTTAAAATAATTCAAATTTTTCAACCCGAATTATTGAATCCTTTTCTCTCCGTCTATTAGGTATTTTTTTCTAACCAAGTTTTCTCTTCTTTTCAGGTGGTTTCATTGGGAGCACTCCTTTACTTGGCCGGCTGTATTGGATTCATATTCCTAGCCATTCTTAGTCCGGCGAAAATGGAACATCTAGCCCTAGTTTATTTCGGCGGTCTTTCATCCAGCTTTCTGTACACGGGCGGAATAGGCCTTAAATATATCGCATTAGGTGACGTTTTGATCCTTATTATTTTTGGTCCACTGTCTGTACTATTCGCATATATGGCTCAAACTGGTCACGTAGATTGGATTACAATCTACTATGCCATTCCGTTAGCTTTAAACACTGAAGCGATCCTGCACAGTAATAATACACGTGACGCGGAAAACGATAAAAAGGCTGGTATTGTAACAGTAGCTATACTTATCGGGCGTACAGCATCGCATGTTCTGTACGCCCTACTTCTATTCACTCCGTATAGTATTTTTGTAGTATTGGCTGTAAAGTACTCGTTTTGGTTTCTATTGCCACTTGTGACACTGCCACAGGCATTTAAAATTGAAAAACAATTTCGTAATGAAACAACGATGCAAGGTGTACCACGACAAACGGCTAAATTGAATTTCTTTTTTGGAATTTTGTATGTCGTTGCAATGTTTTGTGCTCGAACACTACCCGTCTTCTCAATGCGAAAATAATAATAAAGTAAAAAAATAGATGGATAACGACAACAAAAGAGGTAAAAAATCACAAACAAATCAAAGTCTGGTTATTATTATGAAATTTTTTAAACTAGAGACAAAACTCCTATTTAAACGAAAATCAACGTAGTTTTTAATTTATTTAATTTAGAATAGAAAATCTTTCGTATCGATAAGAAAGTTATTTCTATACCTACATAAATATATATATTTATAAATAATGAGTCTATTTAATGTGAAATTGTTAATAGACGCAACGTGCTGCTGTAAGTTACAGCTAAGATGTAAAGAGATGTAAACCATGAGTCAATTCCTGCTAGTCAGGCGACGAAAGCAAAAAAAAACACAACAAAGAAACTGATTTTGTTTTATTTAGAAATTGGTTAATATGTTTTGCAATGTAGAGATAATTATTTAAAAATTGTACTCATATGTATCGGTATCGATAAGTAAATTTTGCAAAACTTGATTTCTTTTTGTTTTATTTCATCCGTGCATGCGAATCGTTCTATGAATTTTTTATTCTTATGGCGTAGTTAAATTAAACTTTGAGATGGAAATAATTTTCCTGTCGATGAAAGTCATATCATCGTGTCGGGAAAACTCCCCCGAACAGCATATTAAAAGTGTCACTCATTCCGTTACCAGCAAATTATGTAATTTAATTAAAAACAAATCGCAAACATAATTCCATATCAGGAGCCCTATCTATCTATCGATACCGCTAAAACTCTATTACTAAAATTCGTCAAAAACCTTTTTGACATGAAACACATCGCTAACATGAATTAATTTATGGTAAATATAATAGCGCTGAATAAAATGAACTGGATAAATTAATCAAATTAGCGATGTGTTTTAAGCCAAAAAGCGTTTAGAGGATTTTAGTGATTAGTTTTAGCATTAGCGATAGCTGGAATAGGGCCCCAGTTCATCCAGTCAACAAAAAAAGATGCTATTTGTAACGGACGGTTTGGTGGGCATCCGAAGATGCCCGTGGGGACGGAGCCTAGGGTAGCTTAATTGACCGTGAAGGTCGGGCTGTGCCATCTGGCGAAGAAAAAGGCTCCTCAACGAGCTAAGCAGCGGCCTATGCTTGCTGTAGCTCAGCTCGGGAGACGTGGGCGGGGTTTTCGCCGCTCGTTGCCCCTGTCCTTTACGTATTAACAAAAATTCATAGGCCTGGGGAAAACAACACAAACAGGGGAGGTAAAAATGGGGAATGATAAAAAATGAGGCGATAAGGATGGAGTGGTTGGCGGACGGCGCAGATTTCTTTGCGTTCGCATCAGGATCCAGGCGTAATGGGACCCTCGGCCTCTGGTTTCGTACCATCGACAGATCCTTACTCATCAGGTGCTGCCATAGATCTGCCGGTGGAAGCAGCACTACCAGACCAATGCGCCAATGAACATTATCCCAACTAGCATCATTATACCCTTCACGGATGTAATAGGGTATATTAACTTTGTCATGAAGTTTGCAACGCACAGAAGGAAGCATCTCCGACCATATAAACTATATATATTCTTAGTCAGTATGATGAGACGAGTCGATTAGGCTTTGTCCGTCTGTCTGTCTGTTTCTATGCAAACTAGTCGCTCAGTTTTCAAGCTATCGACCTGAAATTTTGTACAAAGTCTTCTGTCTATTGCACGCGGTAAGTATGTCGGAGCCAGCGAAATCGGACCACTACGTCATATAGCTGCCATAGGAACGACCGGTCCAAAAATTCGTCTTTGTGAGAAAAAATTTTTTATTTGTAAAGATATTTTTTTCAAATCTCACACTTGTCAATAGTATCTTTAGTCAAATTACATTCCTGAATTTGGTTGAAATTGGACTACTCTACCATATATGTAGCTGTCATAGGAACGACCGTTCCAAAAGCAAGTTTATGTTAGAAAAACTTTTTTATTTCTAAAGATATCTTAAATTTCACATTATTCAATCAAATTGATGTCAAACTATGTTCCTATATTTGGAGGAAATCGGCCTACTATTTCATAGACCTCTCATAGGAACAGTGAAATCGGAACAAGTTTTACTAATAATTTCAAAGTGGCAAATGCACCATAAGGCACTACGAAGGGTATCATCAGGGCTTCGCGTGAAGGATATCATACTTTCGGCCGAAGTCTAGCTTGTTTTCAAATTATTTCCACCTTCCCATATAGAAAATATCTAGTTTGATTAGTCTACTATATCCATTGAGTTTTAAGCAAGCGTGTCATAAAACGCAACTGTTGTGTATCCGTTGAGTAAGTTCCCACGCAGCAGTTGGCACTACCGATGACTGAGATCTCACTCAACAGTTGCACAATCGATGTGTTTTATGGACCGTCCCAATCTTCCGAATGAATAACAATATTTAATAGATTCCACCAATTTTTCCGACGACTCCAAAATGTCACTAATTTCTCTCCATAGCTGTCGAGCTTTACGTCATATCCGAATTGAAATTAAAAATAGTTTATAAAGGGAAAAATTATCGATTGCACAGGTACGGCATCCCGTAAACTTTGAATACCCTCTCAACTCTTTGGACGACTCTTTTTGAACGACCCAGTGGAAAGAGTAGAGTTTTTGTGTCGGCACAGTAAAAAAAATCATTATGTATATCAATAGTATGTGGACTTTTAGGCTGCGCGCACGTTGACACACGTTCGCGTGTCGCGTTCACGTGTTTTATGTCAAACGGTTTGAGTCTACGGTTTGCAACCAAAGATGCGAATCTGTCAATTTGACAAATGCTCGGCTGTTGTATCACCAAATTGGATTCATTACTGTTTGTTAACGCCAATAATTTAGTATGAAATATGTGCTTCTGTACATCCTACTACTCTCCAGTCGTTTGTTTCGCCACTCAATTCTTACCTAATTATCCGTTTTAAAGCACAATAATGAACCCAACTTGTTTATACGACAAATAGTCGAGCATTTGTCATATTCATCAGATTCGCATCTTTGGTTGCAAACCATAGACTCGAACCGTTTGAATGAAACACGTGAACGTGTGCCAACGTGCGCGCAGCCTTAGTCAGTTCACGTAAGAACGATTATGTTAACGACAAAGCTTAGGGGATATCCTTTGATGCAATAGCATAGCCTTGGGTGGCAAGAAAAATTAAGGTAAGAGAGGGCTGGATGGGCCGAGTAGGATCTGATGAAATTAAATGTCGGTGAACAATTTCTTTGAATTTCTATAGGTCGTAACTGTAGGGGAAAACAGACGATGGTAAAGCGTTCCACACATAAAATTTAACGGTTCGGCTGCCACTCGTTTCAATGGTAAGATGGTGGGCACGACTTGTTTGCCGGGTGTTGCATACAGGAAATGCAACATCGGCAATTAAACTGCTTATTTCATTAGAGCAGCGGCAGTTAAAGTATCGATAAAAAAGTGATAGACAACCAACATGACGTCTGTGCTGAAGTGATTCAATGCAGGAAGTGATACCATCATCACCAGTAAGTCTGAAAGCTTTCCGTTGCACCGTTGTCTAAAGGTATAGATAGACATTCTCATGAGAGTGGTATCATGAGACTGATTTCGTTCTCGAGAATCATCTGAATAGCAGTGAGAATTAATTCTTATGAACATTTTCCGTTCTCATGCATTCTCATGGGAATTATTCTCATCATCGTGTAAATATATAGCGTTAGAGTATTCTCATGATCGTAACCATTCTCATGACCGAGGTTTATTCTCCCCAGTTGTTCGTGAGAACAATCATTCTCACGGACGGTCTTTTATAGAAGTTTATGTTTTTCTGCTAAAAAAATATTAAGCAGGTCATTTTTTTTGTTTTTTAATCTGTAGCGATCAAAAATTGATTTTTCAAAAAAAAAAAAACAAAATTGATCAAAAGATCCAAAAAGGATTAAAAAAGGAGGTCAAAGTTTATTTCATCGACTATAGGCATGTTGAGTGTTATATTAAAGGGGATAATAAATAATAAGTCATATTTTAGTTCCAAAAAAATCTCCATAAAAACAGGGTTGCCATTCTGGGGAGGGCAATCCTAAATTGTTTTTTTTTTCTTTTTTGACTTCAGATTCGGAATCAGCGACCCGAAAATGTTTTCAGAGAAGTTCACTTAGTTGGTGATAATAGCGTACTAAGCATAAAAGTGCGGTTTGGGTGAAAAAATATGAAAAGATTAGTGCGGAAAACAAAAGCAATATTTTGGTTTTGTCGCGAGGCGATCGAACTAATTGCGAAAGAAGTGAAAGACGGGATGTTCCTCAGTGTAATGTGCAATGATACTCGAAGAAGTTTCGAGAAATGGGCCCCACCTAGCGGAAGAAAGGCTTTGAGCGATGAGGAAAAATTACCCCATTTGTAGATCGCTTTTTACCGTTACAAAGCCATCCGAACTTGTTGAAACTTCACTTAACTTTAGAAACGACCTAGTAAGCAAAATGTTACAAATTTCATCAAGTTTGTTGAGAAAGAGCCTGTAATAGCTGGCTTATGTGTGTTGGGACCAGTCCATAAACAGACTTTCCGTTAAAAAACCACCCTATATTTTTGAAATGGGCCCAGGAGCATGTCATATGAACTCCCAAGATTTGAAATATTACCATGTTTTTTTGTGTGTCCCTATTTAAGCAACATGTTGGCGACTGATGAATCTGCGTGTGGCGGAAACCTCGAGACGCGCTCAGCGGTGAATGCCTTCGAAGATTCTCACCGAAATCTGAAGGGCTTATGGTGTGGGGATTTTCCCCGGTCATGAAGGCGGGAAATCCCAGCTGAAAGTAGGAGCAACAGTTTACTTGCAAATACTGGAAAATGAAGCCTTGTGCGTTAGGCATTCACAGCCTCCCTCGACGTTTCTGCTGCACACAAAATCTTCCATCGCCAACATGTTGCTTAAATTTCAACTATCCAACATCCATTCTTTCACTTATTTTACACATATTTCGATTTTCTCACGCCAAAACCAAAATATTGCGTTTGTTTTTTCCAATAACTTTTTCCTATTTTTTCACCCAAACTGCACTTTTTTGCTAATGACACTATTATCACAAACTGAGTGAACTTATTTCGAAACTTTTCACTATTTCTAGATAGGATACACATAATTTGTTATAACCTGAGCCAATGAATCACTCTAACTACTTCGAAGAATTTTTGCAAAAAGGGAATCAAATAATTTGAGCAACTTTTTTTTCAGCACTGTGTACAGCTACATTTTATTTGATTTTGTGTATGTACAACTGTGGTTACTCAACTGGATTCGATCTGGGTTAAGAAAATAAAGACACCAATATCGTACAATAATTACGCAAACAATTTGTTTTTTAATTTATTATGAATTTCATTGAATTTCAAATTGAACATCTAGTTAGAACTTTCCGATTTGGAAGGTTGCAACTTTTTAGTGTTTTTTTTCTCGAATTTATCCTGATAAAAGATATATGTAGTTAGCTTTTAGTTAGTGAACCAAAAGCATCACGTCAAAGTTTAAATCGTGTTATTTAAAAAACATGTATTGCGATTGGGATATTGGTGTATTCCGGATAGTTTGGCATTCTCTAGAAAATACATACTCGTATATCCAATATGAAATTAGTGTTAATTTTTATTATTGAAGCTGCAGGCTTCCTACAGGTAAAATCAAATGATTTGAATAATTTGCCGAAATAATCAAAACAATCATAATTCCAGGCCAGTGAAACCGGATCAAACGAATGGATGGGAACTCCAATTTTCGATTCCCAATCAATATTCAATCTTATAACTTCTGCCGAAGAATCGTCGAGTGCTGTCTTCTCGAACCCGGCCAGCTGGATCTCAGGTTCATTGACTGGTGTCGTCAATAATCTTCTCAACATTAACAATCACCTTCACAGTGTAATTTCGTCTGAAGCCAAGGAGACAATAGAAAAATTACGGAGCGTTCGAGAAGATGTCGCGAACATGGCCGAGACACTTTTTTCAAAAAATGATTTATCACTCGACAATATGAGCACTTGTTTCATGAGCAGCACGTATACGAGTAAAATTGACGCTGTTAAGAAGTCTACTCGATCCTGCATTGCTGGGCAATATCGGGATGGTGTCGCATTGTTGCAGTCGTTATTGGAAAATTTCATGGACTTGATTAAATCGCCCAAACCTACCTTGCCATCGGAAGATGATTGTAATGCTCTTCAAAAGGGCTATTTCGATATGTTTGGAGCAGTTCGTAAACGGGATTGTTATCAGGACTTACAAAGGAAATCAATGGTTGAATCTCGAAGGCGTTTTTCTTACGTGAGAAATGCAGTAATTGACATTGGTGAGTCTGCTCAAAGTATTCCGGAAGCTATGGTGGAATGTGCAAAGAATGGAACGTCTATGATCAACGATCTGAAGCAGAAAATTTTAAGTAACTGCAGGGGGAAGGTGAAATAAAAATTGTAGAGAGAAATAGATCATACCCTTTTCATTTTTCAGACATTAAACCCATAAAAATAGCATTTGACACGTTTTCTTGATGCTATTCAAATAAAAATATCCCATTACCTAATCTATTCTCTATTCTGTACTTTGTTCTAAGAAAACACGGGTACGTAGCCTACGTAGACTAAACTTATGAAATAATAAAGATCATAACTTGTGGTTTCACACTGTAATAACAAATACAATAACTTCAATGACTACGCGCGTATGTTCTATATTTTATGAGTGCCCCATGAATGATTGGGTGCGTTCATAAAACGCCATCGCTGAGTCAGCACTAAGAAGCGATTAGTGCTGCATGGTAGTGTGTCGTAGAAACGCTTGCACCGAACTAAGCGCTTTCACTTTTGGTCAGCAGAAAATTTTCTCACTTTTCTGGCTCAGCGCAATATTTGACATATTCGACAATTGTCAAACTTCGATTCTAACCTCGGTTGTGTTGTGTATGATGGTCGATAATTGTGTTTTTGACGTAATTGTTAAACCTTATTGCGGGAAAGAAAGTTGTTACCATATCTTGTGTGTCACCTGGGAGTCATCAGAGCAAGAAAATTCGAGTTTTCTGTCAAATGCCAAACTGAATATGGCATTTGACAAAAGACATGCCGTTTCTAAAACACAAAAATAATCACAATGTGCTGGTCAGCAACTGTGAAGCGCTAACTGAGCGATTTTTTTTATGAACGCAGCCATTCAAATACTCAGAAGTGCTTACATTGTGTTCCTTTCATGTGAAATTGGTTAATTTTTTATACCCTTCATGAATGTAATAGGGTATATTAACTTTGTCATGAAGTTTGCAACGCACAGAAGGAAGCATCTCCGACCGTATAAACTATGATATATATATTCTTGGTCAGTATGACCAGATGAGTCGATTAAGCTTTGTCAGTCTGTCCGTCTGTTCCTATGCAAACTAATATCTCAATTTTGAAGCTATTGAGCTGAAATTTGTGTACAAATCCTTCTTTCTATTACGCTGTATATATAGTACTATATGTCGGTCATATAGCTGCCATAGGAATGACCTGTCCAAAAGCCTGTGTTTGTGAGCAAAACTTTTTGATTCTAAAGATATCTTACCCAAATTTCATATTTTTCAATTGTATCTATTGCCAAACTACAATATATTACCGAAATTCGTTGAAATTGGACTACTATATCATATAGCTGTCCAAAAGTAAGTTTTTGTCAGAAAAACTTTATTTCTAAAGATGTCTTTACCACATTCTTAAATTTGGGTGAAATCGGCCCACTATTTCATATACCTCTCATCGGAACAGTGGAATCCCAACAAGTTTTCCTTCTTATTTCAAAGTGGTAAATGCAGAATGGTTGCTCAGTTCTGCATTTATAGCAACCAGACTTTACTTCGCGTGAAGGGTATCATACCTTAGGTTAGCTTGTTACTATACAATTTTCCTTTTCACAAGTGAAAAGCTGATCTAACGAAAAAGAAAATAGCACGACATTGATGTCCAGTGTAACGTTAAATTTTATTTTTAGAATAATTTAAACAAATATTAGCTTTGTGGCCATGTAAGTCAAAATGCAAACATAAAAGCCTATTGAAATTCAAATATGTAAGAGATATTGGAAAAAGATTAAATCGAAGAATTTTTTTTCGTCGCGGTAGAGTTGTATCTGTTTATGATTGTTATTCTGTTACTGAATGTTAGCAGATGTTACCATTTGCGAATTGTGTTTATCTATTATTCGTAAAATGCGTATTGAATATGAGCACTCACAAATATTAAATTTTAACTCATACGCTTAGTGTGATTATATCCAAGTATAATTACCGATACTGGGATTTTTATACAACCTACGTCGATATGTTCGACAAAACACGTTTCACGCATTCGGTAGCCACAAAGCCGGAGTGCATATTGCTCCCATCCCAACCAATGTGATTTTTACACTTGTTACAACAACAATACCAGGCAGGTTGGCAACAATATGCCCCGGGCCTGAGCCATATCCATGTACCGATGTATCTGCATGCACTGTATATACTCGTCATCAGTTTACAGATGATGAACTACTTACAAAGTAAAGGCTGGTATTCAGATTGCGTGAAATGAAAAAAAAATGACAGAAGCACTTTTCATCGGCGAAATGGCTCGTGGAAAAGATTGTGTGGAACATATAATTTTTTCACTTTTCACCCGATCTGTGTACCGATGAAATGAAATATCAGCACTGCAAGTAACATTAACATCGATTAATTTGTTTACTATATTAGGAAAACAATATGCACATTGCGGATCTAAAAATGATTATTACAATCAATAGACTCAATAAACACTATAACGTGTTCCAACTAGGAAATGTTTTTCTTAAACTCATAAATGGTTCATTTCAAACAATGTCATAAGGATATTTGGAGCTGCTCAATCTACTTCCATTTACTTATTATTTATGAAGTCGATACTCAAATCTCGTATAGTTGAAACATATAACTAGCTTAGGAGTGGAATATTTCTTGGAAACCCTAAATCGGTTTCGTAAAGACATATTTTTGAAACTGGTTTCATCCAAACACCCTAGAAAACATATCAAAATCATCGATTAAAAAAAAAAACTTCACCCGAAAGCAGTAAAAATATCGTTTTCGAATTGACACAAATTATTTGTACATATTTATAACTTAAAGATTGCAAAAGTTTGCCTAGATCTGGTATCCATCAGAGCACTCTGTTTGACAGCTTGTTTTAATGATCCTCCTAAGAATAGTCTTTATTCAAAATTTAAAAAATACGTACAAAAATCAATATATACTCTTAAATCTAGTCGCAAGAATTTTGTAGATTTTTATTTGAAACGCAACTATTTTCGTCTTTAAAGCTGGTACTAACCTTTTCATGCGAAAATGTTACACTTACCTCTCCCACGAAAAAGTGATAGTGGAAACTTTCACACACATCTGCGGCGCTCTACGCGACACTTGAATTTCCCCTTGTCACTCAAAAGAGCGATCACCACTGTAATGATCGGTTTCCACACGAAATAAAATGCAAAGTAATTTTTTCGCGTAGAAATTGTCCACAACCCTGTGGAGACTTTTGTCAACGCCCTCTAGATATACAGGCCTCCGCTCAGCTGATTTTGACGGCTGAATAACGCAATTATTTCCTTTCATGACGCCATCGTATCCACAATCCAGTGGTCGGCGACTGATGGCGGCGAGTCCCCGGTATTTGTGCGTTCCGTGTTTAGTTTTCGTTTTCCGCGTTCAGTGTTTATTTGTTAGTAAAATTTCATCTAGTGATCCGGGAAAACAAACACGTGCGCGATGAAAGTGTGTCGTGCGGTCAAAAGATGTATTTTGTCAAGTGTGAACTGTTCCACGATGCTCTGCGACTGATCCCCGGGGTTGCGGCTTCGACCAAATTGCTGCAAGTGTCCAGAAAGTGTGTTTTTAGAGGACTAAAATGCCGTCTGGTGCAATTCCAATTGTAAACATATGTCGTGCCGGGGACATCGTCGTGTGCAGTCACTGCCTTGGTAAAGGAATTATTGACGTACACGAACAGCTGAGCGGAGGCCTGTCTATTAAGATGGCAATGCTTTTGTCTGTATATGGGATTTTCGTGCGATGAACTGAGTACTGAGAAAAGCGAAAGTTTTCATGCGAACTGAATTTTTGAAAATTTTTGTATGAGATTTCGCACGAGAAACGGAGGTTACCCTTCCTTGCCATGATTTTTATTATTCCTGACGCGTTTCGCACTCCCGAGCAATTCCTGTGAAGATACTTGAGAGGACGGACGAAACGCGCCAGGGATAATAAAAATCGTAATAAAAACGAAGATAATTGTGTTTTATATAAAAATATAATGAATTACTACAAAGTCGAAAGATCGTCCATCGAATCAATTTATAAATTGTTAAATTACCGGTCCTAAATTTATTTGACTGTATGTGTACTTTTCTAATTCATTAATTAATTGCTCTGAACTGCTTGGATAGAAAAGAACATCTCTTGTTTTACTACTAAATTTATTATTTAATTTGCTAAACTACTTATGATCTAAATACGCTTTTTACAATCCACAAAATAAATGCCTTAAACATTAACTCTCCATGAATTATGATTAAATATTCAATGTAAAATACCATATATGCGGATATTAGCAGATACATACCATGGGCCAAATCGAATGAATCCAGATATGTAAAATATTAGAATAGTTTATAAGTCGATTACACTTTCGTACAAAATGAAATTTTCATCAATATACGAACATATCTATAACTTACACCTTCAAATTGTGAGTTAAAAATACTTGCTAATATTTGTCAAAATAAATTTCAATTTTAACCCTACACTTACCAGAGTATGTATAGTATAGAAACAACCAACATTCATTGTGTGATCCGCGTAGAAAACTAATTGTTTACATGAGAACATAACATGAAGATCATCTACATTGCAAATTTAGTGTTAAAATAAATAGGTAATAATAACACAAGAAAAAGTTCAACGGGAAATATCTTATGAATACAATGTTAAACTATAAGTACATAAACATCGTGTGATGAATATTGCATAATAAAACTAAATAAGTACTTAATACTATTAAAAAAACAGACAATAATCAACTAACATTTATACATATACGAAATTTTTATAATATAGGAAGCAAATCAAAATATGCTGTGCGTGTAACGTAAACTAAATATCTGATTTGAATAAAAAGTAGGGTACAAAAGAAAAACTTAATCAAGCATGCAATTTTTGTTAACTAGATATTTAAAAGATACTCCGTAGGTGTAAATATATTTGCTAAGTTTTAATCATTAGGTCTCATATTTTCTACATATATTTACTCCCAAGTCATTGCTTCATTGAAATTTATAAAATACTCGTACATATTGTAATTTCATTTTATGTTAAGTTGAAAAATCAAAATTAAAAATACGACGAGAAGCTAATTTTAACACAAAATGAAATTAAGTCACATTCAATAAGGAAATAGATAACGAAAAAAATATTCGATGAAGAGTAGAGCTATTATACTCGTAAGTGGACGATTTTATCCATGATAAATTCAAGGTCTCATTCATTCACTTAAATGCTTCATTATATGCAAAAATGCTAGTTAATTTTCGCTTTGGTGTCTTGTTGAATTTCATAAAAACTATTTTATTATGATGTAAAAAAAAATAATTTGGATAACATTTATAAAGCGATTACTTATAATAATTACATAAATAGTAGGTAAAATAAAGTCTTTATTTGTATGTCTCAAGGACCCCCCCCCCCCCCCCTTCTTTATATCGATATCGAATCGACTACTCTCATTCATCGATTGAGGATTTAGTATTGTTATGTGCTTCTTTAAAGCGCGTTGACATGATCAAAGTACGGTTTGACAAACTAGCATTTGATGAAAAGTTGAGCACCGTCCAACTACGGTTTGACAGGAGCACAAGACATCAAACCAGTTTGACAAGGGGTTGACACGTTCAAGTAGGTGGTTTGTCAAACCGTAGTTTGATCGTGTCAACGCGCTCTTAAGGCCGGTTGACATGCTCAAAGTACACTTTGTCAAAGTATGACTTGGCAAGCATATCCACTATTGTGAATTATCACTTTGCCACTTGCAAAAAACGCCGGAATTAGAATTTCCAGGGAATTTACACCGAAACGCATTATTCAGCCCACCACAAAATGAATAAAGCCCACCAACATTTCATTATTTCCCGCTCCAACAACTTTTTTCTGTGAACTTGTCGATTTACAATCAATTCTTTGATGGAAAGTTGAGCACCATCCTACTTCACTTTGATGGGACGCTGAAGACTTCAAAGCGCTTTGAAAGGGGGTTGACACGTTCAAAGTAACCTGAAAGTGGGTTGTCAACGTACTTTGTCAAAGTGTATTTTGAACGTGTCAACCGGCCTTTAACGAAAACAGCAACGAAAATGTAATCGGGAATAAAATATTGGTCGAGGTGTCTTGGGAATCAGGAATATGGTCCAGAAACGACTATGATCCATCCAGAACCATTAGCTATGTGACATTTGAACTGAAATTTGTTCTCTGCGAATACTGCGACTTCCACAAATTCACAAAAAAAGATATGTCTACAACACAATTTACACACGACGGCAACAGAAAACTGGCGACCGTATAGCAGAACACCACGACAACTGAAAGTGAAAACACGTCCGCAGGTATCAGCTGTAAGCTGTCAGAATAGTTTGGTGTTTGGGTAACATGGACCGCTAATGGGCCGGAAAAAATTATGATCAGAAAAATTACGTTTGCTGGATTCTGTTCCACCTGGATCGGAACCGCACCGGAATGAAAAAATGAATGAAGAAAATCGGAAAAACGATTCAAGAATCAGAAAACTGGTCCGTTGTAGAAACTCGCTCATTCACATGGCATGTCATCGTCATCATCGTGGCGCAACATCCCGATGTCGAGCTCTGGCAGCCTGGATCGTTGTCCTCCAATTATCTCGGTCACATTACCACATTCTCACAGAAAAATTTACCCCTCAATTTTGTTGAGAAGCCGGTTCACAAGTTTGCACCTTTATTAACAGGACCCTGAAAGGAGGGAGGGTTTTAACATAGCTCGACCTCCTTAAAAGTGTGGCCCCTACATCGGAGACCTCAACATCGGGTTTGCAGACGACTTCAATAACATATGAAGCAACAGTCAATGAGCGCCAGCGAAACCCAAACAGTGAAATGAAACGACGGATACAGCTAGCACATAAGCCATCTTTCTCGATTCTTCCTATAATGAAATCGAAGCATGTGAACAGTGAACAGAAATAAAAAAGCCCCGCATTACACATGCTATGTGTGTGTGGTAACTCCGACACGAATAAAAGAGGGGATGAGTTTTTCAGCTACTTGCTGAGTACTAACCTCCTTATCTGTAATGTTGGCTGCGAACCTACCTTTATCACCAGAAGTAGGCAAAAAGTCCTAGATCTTGTTTCTGAGGACATTCAACACTTGATTTGAGATTGGAAAGTGTCTCATGAGCACTCATTCTCTGATCATCGCTTCAGTTTGGCCTCCTTTCGAAAGCAATTCGACTCGAATCGAATTACATGATAGGGACTCAGATTTTTTTTTTACTAATTAAAGAAGCTACTTTATTACATAAGTTCAAAATAAAAAACTTTTATGATAGTGTTAGGTTGATACCTTATGTTTATGTATTTAGTTGTTCCGAATCGAATGAAACTAACAGGAATATTTTACACGATCATTCGATTAAAACATATTCAGATTTGTTCCCGATTTTTTTTCAATAATAAAATAAATCAAAATATTTCGTGAAATAAATTCAAAATTGATAGTTTATACGGCAGTTTTAGGTTGATTCCTAGTGTATTTAGTCGTTTTAAATCGAATGAAACCAATGGCAATTCCATACGTTTTAAAAGTATTCCTTTTTCAAGGATTTTTTAAAATTTAAATAAAATATTTGCATTTCAATGGAGACCATTTTTCATCCTTGCCCCCCCCTCAATGGAGACACCCCCCTCCCCCCTCCCATCCTTGAATTGGGCGCCAACAAGAAAAAGCTTTTAGCCACAAATTATAGTCATCATCATCATCGTGGCGCGACAGCCCGACGTCGGGCCTTGGCCGCCTGGATCATTGTCCTCCAATTATCTCGGTCACGTGACCGCGTCCTCCAATTTTGGGAGCCCAGCAGCTGCGCGGCGTCCACACCTACTGAGCTCTCCCAACGAGATCTCGGTCGTCCTCGCAGTCTCGCTCCGTCAACTCGTTCTGCATTCATTACTCTCTTAGGCATGCGATCATCGTCCATTCTTTGTACATGCCCTGCCCATTGAAGTCGTTATAGTTTGACGATTTTCGAGACTTGCAGCTCATCGTACATTTCATACAACTCATGGTTGTACCGGATGCGCCATCCATCTCGATCGCAAACATAACTGTATCCGTCGCTTGATTTCGTCAGTTTCGTTGGCGTCCCTTGACAGGTTGCAACCCAGGTAAATGAAGTTGTTCACGAACTCGATGTTGAGGTCCCCCACGTTGATGCTCGGTTGTGCAGGTGTCCTTGTCACCGATTGCATCATTATTTTAGTTTTACCCTCGTTAATACGTAATCCAACTTCCTTTGCAGCGGTATCGAGCGTATTCAGAAGTTCTTCTGCGTCAGCCAATCTTCGGGACATGATGTTGATGTCGTCGACGTACGCTGCTAATTGTGTCGACTTGATGAGTAGCGTCTTGCTGTTGTCCATATTCATGGCCCGAACAACGTATTCCCATGCTAGGTTGAAGAGCGTCGGTGCCAGTCCATCGCCCTGTTTCAAACCAGTGCGTGTTTCAAATAGATCAGTAAGTCTATTCTGGATCCTGACTTGTGAGACGGAGTTGGTCATCGTCATCTTTGTCAGTCGCACTAATTTTGCCGGTATACCAAATTGCAGCATGATGTTGTACAGTACTCCACGATCGATACTGTCCTATGCCTGCTTGAAGTCGACAAAGATTTGGTATACGTTTACGTTGTATTCCCAGCACCTCTGGAGTATCAGTTTGACTGAGAAGAGCTGATCGGTTGTGGAGCGACCAGGTCTGAAACCGCTTTGATATTCGCCAATGACTCGTTCTGCGTACGGTTTTATTCTATTTTCCAGAATTTTCGTCAAAATTTTATAGACGTACAAACTAGTGAGATGCCCCTGTAATTCTCACACCGCAGTTTATCTCCCTTTTTATGAATTGGACAGATGATGCTTCTGCGCCAATCGTCAGGAATCTCCTCGTTCTCCCATACTCGCAGGAGTAATTGATGTATGGCATCAACTAGACTCGTTCCACCGAATTTTAGCAGTTCAGCTGGAATCTCGTCAGCGCCCGGCGCTTTATTTCGTTTTAGTGACCGCAACGCGAGATCAACTTCCTCTACTGTCGGGGGTTGAATGGGTGGGCCTAGATCAACAATATCGTCGAGAGCTTCCTGTGTGGGGATGTTAGATGGTCGGTTTAGAAGCTCCTCAAAATAAGAGGCCCATCGTTTGTTAATACCATCGGTGTCGCTGATGATGTTTCCATCCTTGTCCTTACAAAGGCTAGTCCTGGGTTGGTAGCCGTTCTTAATTGTATTTACTAGTTTGTACGCTTGTCTGGGGTTCCTATTAGCTAAGTTTTCGTTTATGTTCAGCAACTGCTCGTCAAAGTATTTACGTTTCTTACGTCTAATTATTCTATTCGATATTCGCCGTAGCTCGTCATATTTTTCTCTTCTGCCTCTGGTTCCTCGTTGAATCCATTGTCTGTAGGCCTCGTTTTTCGCGTCAAGTGAGTCTTTGCATTCTTCGTCGAACCAGTCATTTCGCGCTCGCCGGGCTTTATATCCCACGACCTTCTCTGCGACATCCTTGATGGTACCCTTGAGTTCTTCCCAGAACTCATGGACGCCTGTGCTGCTGATGTTGTGTAGCGTAAGTGATAATTTTTCCTCAAGGGTGGTAGTATACGCCACCGCTGTAGCATCACTCAAAAGCTTATCAACCGCAAAGATTTTGGGAGGGCTGATTCTTGATTGGTGCACTGAGGAAATTCTACATCTGTAGGTCGTCTTCACCAAGTGATGATCTGAGTCGCAGTTTGCTCCTCGATAGGAGCGGACATCCATGACACTAGACGCTTATCTCCTGCAAATGAGGACGTGGTCAATTTGGTTGACGGTATGTGCGTCTGGCGACTTCCAGGTCTGCTTGTGAATGCGTCGATGCGGGAAACACGTAGAGCTTACGACTAGATTCCTGCTGCAGGCAAAGTCGATAAGTCGCTGGCCGTTATCGTTACATTCTTCATGGAGGCTGTGGCCTCCAGTGGTCCCCCGGTGCCAACTTTCATTTCCGCGTTAAAGTCTCCCAGCAGCAATTTGACGTCGTTTGTTGGAAGTGAGTCGAAGAGAGTTTCAAGGCGGGCGTAGAACTCGTCTTTTACTGCGTCTTCTTTAACTTCAGTGGGGGCGTGCACGTTGATGAGCCAGAGATTGAAGAATCGAGTCTTGATGCGAATCGCACACAGCCGTTCATTTATGGGTTTGAAGTCAGTAATATGGGGTTTGAGGTGATTGTTCACTATAAATGCTACTCCAAACTCCTTGCGGCCCGATGGTTTGCCACTTGTAAAAATTGTGTGCGATTTATTGTCATTAATCTCGCTGCCAAGCCAATTTGTTTCCTGGACTGCAGTAATGCTCAGTTTGTACTTTTCGACCTGTTGAAGGAGGGCCTTCTCGGCCCCCGGTTTGTTCAGGGAGCGTACATTCCAGGATCCGAAAGAATAATCCTTTATTCGTTTGCGTGGTCGTCGTTGTTGATCCGTCCAATCCGAGGCTTTTGTTCCAGGTTTCTTGACATGGAGTGGTTTTTACAAGGACGAGTTGTCAGCACGTCGCTTAACCCCATTCAGGGGATGGCCTCGGAGATAGCTGCTTCAGATGGTTTTATAAACGTGCTGGAGCCCACACAACTATGTAGCAGGTCCAACTACGCAAGTCATTCCATCCTACTAAACCTGAGACGCTTAGGTGTTCGTCAGCCATTCAGGCTACAGCTATCTGCCTTTTCCAAACTGTCTTATCGCTAAGACATTGGCCGTCAGCGAATTGATACACTGCCGTTACCAGGGGGCGCCCACGCGGAGGACTACGGAAAAGGTCTTTGCCCCCTAATTATTATTATTTCTACTGTTGGAGGAAAAAGAAAATGCTGATGAGTACTTACTTTTACTTTTAGTCCGTTTGGAGGTCGGCCCATTAAACAGGCGCGGATGCAGAGTGTCAAATTGGGAGAGGGGGGACTCACAGAAAAATTTACCCCTCAATTTTGTTGAGAAGCCGGTTCACAAGTTTGCACCTTTATTAACAGGACCCTGAAAGGAGGGAGGGTTTTAACATAGCTCGACCTCCTTAAAAGTGTGGCCCCTACATCGGAGACCTCAACATCGGGTTTGCAGACGACTTGAATAACATATGAAGCAACAGTCAATGAGCGCCAGCGAAACCCAAACAGTGAAATGAAACGACGGATACAGCTAGCACATAAGCCATCTTTCTCGATTCTTCCTATAATGAAATCGAAGCATGTGAACAGTGAACAGAAATAAAAAAGCCCCGCATTACACATGCTATGTGTGTGTGGTAACTCCGACACGAATAAAAGAGGGGATGAGTTTTTCAGCTACTTGCTGAGTACTAACCTCCTTATCTGTAATGTTGGCTGCGAACCTACCTTTATCACCAGAAGTAGGCAGAAAGTCCTAGATCTTGTTTCTGAGGACATTCAACACTTGATTCGAGATTGGAAAGTGTCTCATGAGCACTCATTCTCTGATCATCGCTTCAGTTTGGCCTCCTTTCGAAAGCAATTCGACTCGAATCGAATTACATGATAGGGCCTCAGATTTTTTTTTTACTAATTAAAGAAGCTACTTTATTACATAAGTTCAAAATAAAAAACTTTTATGATAGTTTTAGGTTGATACCTTCTGTTTATGTATTTAGTTGTTCCGAATCGAATGAAACTAACAGGAATATTTTACACGATCATTCGATTAAAACATATTCAGATTTGTTCCCGATTTTTTTTCAGTAATAAAATAAATCAAAATATTTCGTGAAATAAATTCAAAATTGATAGTTTATACGGCAGTTTTAGGTTGATTCCTAGTGTATTTAGTCGTTTTAAATCGAATGAAACCAATGGCAATTCCATACGTTTTAAAAGTATTCCTTTTTTTAAGGATTTTTTAAAATTTAAATAAAATATTTGCATTTCAATGGAGACCATTTTTCACCCTTGTCCTCCTCAATGGAGACCTCGCTCCCATCCTTGAATTGGGCGCCAACAAGAAAAAGCTTTTAGCCACAAATTATAGTAATCCTTCATATTCTCACCATATTCTCTCTTTCAGCGGTTTTTGATATATTCTCTGCCCAGGCGGATACAAATACATATATCCGATTTCATAAGGGTTTTGTTTTTTTTTTTTCTACAAAACCCAAAGCGTCACTACGCCTTAAGCTATCAAGCAAAGACCTTTTACTACGCCTCAAGCTATCAATCCTATAGCAAAGACTTTTTAAAGAAGATTTAATTATCTATAACTTAAAGTGAGACTAAAACGAAACTTGTAGCGAAATAAAACTATTAAGGCTGAAATCAATAAACAGACATTACTGCATTTCTGGTCACAACTACACTAAAAATGGGATGATTTGAAAAATATTGGGCAAGATAGACTTAAATCAAATTATCTTAAACTTTTTTTTTATATTTTTTTTTTATTTGGAGTATCCTTTTCAAAGATCTGTGAGCTTGAAAATAGGTAAAGTGTGATTTTGTTCTAAGGCTCAAAAAATGACGTTTTATGACTATCGATTTCGATTATACTTCTGAGCCGAATTTCAACTTTGAGTAGTGCATTGGACGCAGAATTCAACGCTCTTTAGTTTACATCCTATTACATTTTTGGATCCGGTGCACCGTCTAGAAGTTGTAAGGAATATATTGAAAAAAGTGCTCGAATTTCTCGGTTTTTTCGTCTGTACAGCCGGGTTCCATAATGGCTCCATCACTTCAATTGAAGGTATGGGTTCCACCAACATTCGTACCAAAGGGCATCTCTCTATCATATTTTGGAAGCTTGCGCCCATATTTGTCGTCCCAACTATAGGGACTTGACTGAACTGAACTAAATAGCGGAAGTATACGAGTATGTCGTTGTTATCGGGCGTGACTAGAAAGAACTCATCTCCCTATCGGAATTTATCGCTAAATGGGAGGAAAAAGGCAAAAAAATCGCCTGATCCCGCAAGCAATTTATTATACCGCGTTGATGGGATATCAATTGATGCAATTGATCAAAGTCGAATGTAATCAATCAAAAAAAAAACTCGATCCTGCCAGGAGTCGAACCTGGAATCTTCTGATCCGTAGTCAGACGCGTTATCCATTGCGCCACAGGACCACATGAGCAACCACCTCTTATTATTTTACACAACGCTCCCGGGATGGATGTATAGATTATATGGAATTTCATTTAAATTACTTTTATTAACAGAGTGTACAATTAAATCTCACAAAACATGCAAAAAAATGTTTATTCATATAAAAAAGCAGCAATTACGCCCCGTAGTATGCCCACATAAACACCATAAAATCATCGGCCACAACATGAAACCAGGTGGCACTCGCGTCACTAACATGAATTTCAATTACCGCCGTCGCTGTTGACACTTCACCCACCGCAAGAATTTAGAGTTTTGACATTTCACGCACTTGTTCCATCGCTCAGAATTCTGGTTCGTGCATTGTAAATTCATTTCTTTCATTATTTGTAATATCTAGTGTGTCCGCGTGTCACAGAGTGCTCCACTATCCGCATTAACATTATTCCCAGCTGTCGATAAAATGGCTTTTAATTTTGCCGCATTCTCCTACATAGTGGCATTAATTGCCGACGCATTTCTCATATTTTTCGCAATATTTCATGTCATCGCATTCGATGAGCTCAAAACAGATTATAAGAATCCGATAGATCAGTGTAACAGTCTGAACCCGGTAAGATAATCCGCCTGGATTAGAATACTAAAATGTTTGAACGAATGAATTTTGAATTGCATTGTTTTCCAGTTGGTTTTGCCGGAGTATTTGTTACATATTGGGTTCAATTTGCTGTTCTTATTTGGCGGTGAATGGTTCTCGCTATGCATCAACATACCCTTGATCGCGTATCATATTTGGAGGTAAAGTCTGAATAGATTAAAGATCGATCGATTGGGATGGGCGTTTCATTGAATGTACTTTTATCTATATAGGTATAAGAATCGACCTGTAATGAGCGGACCTGGACTATACGATCCCACGAACATCATGAATGCCGATAATCTGTCGAAAAATATGCGTGAAGGTTGGATCAAATTGGCTGTATATCTCTTGTCCTTTTTCTACTATCTGTATGGGTGAGTATTGGAGTTCTAAATGGGGGAGTCATCTTGTTTCCACCACGTTGTGACAATCAACATGATCATATCTATGCAACACAAAATCTTAAAGCTAGGTTTTTGTCTTATCAACTGACTCAAATTAGCACGTTAGAATTAGGTTATTGGCAAAGTAAATATTCGTCGGTTTTATCTCGAATTGAATAGAATGCCATTATCTAGTGCTTTCCTTTTGATAATGAGCTTCGTGCACGGCAGCAAGGCTGGCCTTGTATGAATTAAATTACAAAGTTGAATGATATGTAAATTCGAAAAACCTAATGGTAGACAATAAATTAAAGAATGGACGAAGTTGCTTTTTTTTCTCGGTCAGTTCAATTAAATTTTCAACTAGAAAGTAAGTCAAACATACTTTTTAGTTGAAAATTCAATTGAACTGGCCGAGAAAAAGCAGCTTCGTTCACTCTTTAATTTATTGTCTACCATTAGGGTCTTTTTTTTAATTTTGCTAAAACCTGTGTGTTTTAAACACATTTTTACTGTTTCTTTTTTTTCCAAAAGTTACTTTGCAAACTTAAATCCCCTACTAATATTTTCAAATATTTTAAACTTTGCAGAATGATTTATTCACTCATTTCAACGTGAGTGATAGTTTCACATCAGCTAGTCAACAACAGAATCAGTTTGCTCACTATTGTGGGTGATGGAGCGCGGCTTTATGATAATATCTAAGAATAGTCAGTCCCCTATTCTGTGTTAATTCACATTGAACAACATAAACCTTTTATAATTCAACTCTAATGTAGGCAATTAACCAAGAAGAAAAAGAAATAGAAAATATGATGATTTGTCTTAAGAAAAAGAAAAGACTCAAATATGATGTCAAACTTTAAAGAACATTTTTAAATTGAACAATGCTTATTTATTTATATAAATGAAAAAAAAAATTAAAATAACCAATAAATAAAAATTAAGTGATATAAAATCAGAGAATTTTATATACATATTAATCTTAACAGACAATATCATTGTACAATAGAAAAATAACAAACTGCACGTCAATACCCAATTTACGATATAAACAAAATGAAACCGGAATATAGAGGGCTACGCCCGCAATCCGAGGGTTTTGTAGCAAGCGCTTATTTGGGTATACGAGTATAAATATCGGCTACTTGCTCTTCCTGATACCATTCAGATGCATAAAAAAACAATTAAAATGTCTTACTCGCTTACATTTTACATGCCAATTCATATTACGTGATTGTAACGAAACTTAGAACATATTATTGCCTAAGGTGTTAGTTATCGTTGGCCATCAGTACTTTTGACCTCGAACGTGTTTAAGGCATGCAGGGGTGTGCTAACTGTAACTATAGAAATAAACTATTATTGACCTATTCTGAGAAGATATACAGATGCCATTATTTTCCATTTTTTTTTTCGGAACCCACCTTCCTGTAAGTTTTCATAATTCTGCAATAAGTATAACGGTCTCGAACTGCAAGGGAAAGGGAACAAGTTGCGAACTAATATTTTCTCCTCCCCCAATGTTCCCCTTTCTACAAATTTCAAGAAAATGCGAAAAAATGGAATGTACTCAATATTACCTTTCTCACGAAACCTCACTTGCCTATACCAGTCGATAAAAAAAAATTAACCTTAATTTCGCCTCTATGTGGACACCCCCCCCCCCCCCCCCCTCCACCCGCTTAAGTTGTATTAGTCAGCGCCCCAACCAATCTCTACCCTTTCAAAAATGATTAGTTAAATAACTGCAATTCGCACTACGAAAAACAACATGAAAGTAGTACTCACACCTATGTGGCCGGTAGGTGTATTTTTTGTGTGGATAGTGTCAAAATGCCTAACTTTAAATGAATGTACTATAACTAAATATTATCTGATTGTAATGAAACTTCGAGACATTATTGCCTATAGTGTTGGTTATCATTGGCCATCAATATTTTTGACCTGTGATGCGTTTAAAGGGTGCAGGGGCGTGCTAACTGCAACTATAGAAATGTACTATTATTAACCTTTTTTGATGAGATATCAAAATTCTACGATTTTTGGTTTTGTATGCTAGTAAAATGCCGCATTTCTGCAAATTTTCATATTTCTAAGTGTAACGGTCTCGAAATGCAAGGGGGGGGGACAAACTCGGATCACATATTTTCCCCTCTACCTCTTTTCCCCTTTTTTCAAATTTGATGAAAATACCAAAAATGGAATGTACTCGGTGCTACCTTTCTTATGATACCCCACTTGCCTATACCAGATGAAAAAAAAATTTTGACTTTCATTTCCCCTCTATGGGGACCTCCCCTTAAAGTCAGCCTATTACAACGAGTCGCTTTCTCCGGCGAATTATAATAATTCTACATATTCCCACAAAATTTCATATATGTAGCTTCAGCGGTTCATGAGATATTTCATGGACAGACGGACAGACGGACGCATGACCGATTTCATAAGGGTTTTGTTTTACTACAAAACCCTAAAAACGATGGAGAAATTCCGTTTCTTAATCTGAAACCATCAGAACATCGAAATTGATACAGTGAAACTTCCCTTTAGGAATACTTCTCAAAACCGGACAATTGTCTTAAGCGGACCCCATTAGTTTTTTTTTTGCATGAAATTCTTCTGTAAAACGGAAACTCCAAATAACGGACGTGGACAGTCTTTTTATTCAATTTCTGAGTACAAAAGTCAAGGGAACTTTTACCCGCTTTCGGGATAAAACAGCCCTCACCTCCAGTCAAATACAAGCGACATAGACCAACTTCAGGCAGGCCTTTAAGATGCCCTCTATGCTCTATCCAAGGGTATAGAACATCCAAACATTGTTGCAGATTCGCCGGAGTAATACCGTCGGGTCCAGCAGATTTAAAAGGTTCGAAGCTAGATATCGCCCACATAATCTTCTCCCGAGAAAGGATTGATGCACTGACGTCACAAGGCGTTGAGCAACAGATGAGGCAGCAGTCGAATTGCCGGGAAAATGCGTATCTAGCAGACCCTCGATAGTTTCTTTACCTGTAGACGTCCAGGGCCCGTCTTCCTTTTGTAGGAAGCTTGGTGCAGATGGATTAGACGCCAGGACTTTGCGAAAGCGGGAACTCTCGCAGGAACCTTTAATCCGTTCGCAGAAATTTCTCTTCTGGTTTGTTCTTACCTTGATACCCGCTAGTAGGACATGATGCAGTCACCGCCGCATTCATAGCACCTGTCAGAGAATTGGCCGTATCATGCAGCTCATGTCTGCTGCAGGGTTGACTTGGCAGTAAAGGTAGCCTTTCGACAAGGGCATTCCGATACGCAGACCAGTTAGTCCTTCTGCGATTAATAGTGATTTCACTTGATACCGGACGCTCAGCAAAGCTGAACTGAAGGTATCGGTGGTCAGAGAATGAGTGTTCCGATGACACTCACCAGTCTTTGATCAAGTGTATGATATCCTCCGATGCAAGGGAGATATCCAACACCTCCTGTCTGTTTTTGTTATGAAAGTGGGCTCGCGTCCCACATTGCAGATTAACATATTTGACGATCCAGTACACCTTCCCTTTAAGCTCAAGGCAATCAAATACAGTGTCGTTGTCGCTATAATTTGACAATAGGAAAGCCTTGACGGTACTCCTTACAAGAATACACGACCGGGGCTTCCCGGGGAACATTCCTAGCTCACCGGGTGACGCATAGTGG
Organism: Chloromyia formosa; assembly: GCA_964017055.1. Lineage (NCBI taxonomy): Eukaryota > Metazoa > Arthropoda > Insecta > Diptera > Stratiomyidae > Chloromyia > Chloromyia formosa. The sequence goes on along the minus strand of OZ024815.1, from coordinate 145,053,314 downwards.
TTCGCGTCTTTGACTAATAGTGGGTTTTAAATTGCGATGATTTCGCACTTCCCTTGCGTGGGCTCCGCTCGCTACGCGTATACCGTATACCGAAGTTTGCGCAACTCTTTCTTATATAACGCATTAGTTACATTGTTGGCATAACAGATGTTACTTAAAATATATGGATTGCACGTTCTACCTGGCTAACTTAAAAAAGCCTCGAGGCACAATTGCCCTCGTCGTGGTTCAAAAACATGTTTTTACCTACTCGAAAGATTTCAAAACTTTCCGCCGTATCCAGTTTGTATTGCTGTCGACCGTTGCGCAATAGTTTAACAGCACCAAATGTGATGTTGAGTCCGGTTTCGACCATGTGTCGACCAACCATCGATTTTGTATGTCTCACCGGGTTTTCTCGTCCTAATTACGCATCTTTCGTGTGTTCATCAAACCTGGTTGTAATCAGCCGCATACATACATAGGCCAAACATGCACTCGCAGTTGATTTTATAGATTTAGATGATCTGTTATCGCGAGCTTGTCCTTCGCGCTCCCTAGCCTGGATTTTGTCTGCAGACACATGCTCGTACCGACGACGTCGATGTTGTATTTTCGGAGGACTTTCCCGATACAACCTAGAAGCATAATGATCAAGATAATCGGGAGAAAACTTAACAGAGTTCACCGGGACAATCTATCCTGGCTGGCTTCACGTGAGGATGGGAATACACAGGTCCGCAGAACAAGAGTTACTTTTGTCCCCATTCTACGTACTATTACGTGTAACGGTCTCGAAATGCAAGAAGGGTGGAGGGACAAATTCTGATCACATATTTTCTCCTCTCCCTCTTTTCTCCTTTTTTCAGTTTTGAAGAAAATTCCATAATGAAATGTACTCGACGGCACCTTTCCTACGATACCCCACTTGCCTATACCAAACGAACAAAAAAATTTAACCTTATTTCCCCATTATGGGAATTTATTGTACATATTTGTATTTTTTTATAAATTCCTCATTTGTAATATACGAGTACTTATCGTGCACAAAACAACTATTACTTTCTACAATTTTTATTTCATCTTATCCCTGCAATTACTTAAAATCTCCTGCTTCAGATCGTTGATCATAGACGTTCCATTCTTTGCACATTCCACCATAGCTTCCGGAATACTTTGAGCAGACTCGCCAATGTCAATTACTGCATTTCTCACGTAAGAAAAACGCCTTTGAGATTCAACCATTGATTTCCTTTGTACGTCCTGATAACAATTCCGTCTATGAATTGCTCCAAACATATCGAAATAGCCCTTTTGAAGAGCATTACAATCATCTTCCGATGGCAAGTTTGGTTTGGGCGACTTAATCAAGTCCATGAAATTTTCCAATAACGACTGCAACAATGCAACACCATCCCGATATTGCCCAGCAATGCAGGATCGAGTAGACTTCTTAATAGCGTCAATTTTACTCGTATACGTGCTGCTCAATAAACAAGTGCTCATATTACCGAGTAATAAATCATTTTTTGAAAAAAGTGTCTCGGCCATGTTCTCGACATCTTTTCGAACGGTCCGTATTTTTTCTATTGTCTCCTTGGCTTCAGACGAAATTACACTGTAAAGGGGATTTTCAATGTTGAGAAGATTATTGATGACAGCAGTCAATGAACCTGAGATCCAGCTAGTCGGGTTCGAGAACACAGCACTCAAGGATTCTTCGGTAGAAGTTATAAGATTGAAGATTGAGTGGGAATCGAAAATTGGAGTTCCCATCCATTCGTTTGATCCGGTTCCACTGGCCTGGAATTATGATTGTTTTGATTATTTCGGCAAATTATTCAAATCATTTGATTTTACCTGTAGGAAGCCTATAGCTCCAATAATATAAATTAACACTAATTTCATAATGGATACGAGTATGTATTTTCTGGAGAATGTCGAACTATCCGCAATATACAACGTAGTATCTCAATCACAAATACCTTTTTTTAAAATAAATAACACGTGGATATGATATATTCACTTTATATACGATTTAAAGACTTTAATGCAATTCTGTATAGTGAACTAAAAAACTAAACTACTTCTTTTGTAAGGATCAATTCGGTAAAAAAAGGTAGAAAGTTGCAATTTCCCAAATCGAATACTTCTAACTCGGTGTTCAGTTCAAAATTCAATGAATATTCACAACTCTGCACAGAGTATATCGGTAGCTATAGTTCATTTCCTCCATATAGTTGTTCGCGGCGTGCGTAATTATTACACGCCGTTGGTGTCTTTATTTTCTTAACCGATGGATTCCAGTTGAATAACCACAGTTGTACATACACCAAATTAAATAAAATCCGAGCTAGTTTTTCTGAACACGAGTTCTATGTGTAAACACCGCATTTTGAAACGACGCCAAATTGAACATTCCATGTGAATAGGTATTACTATTTGGCCTTAACTCCCATGGGCCGTTATCTATTGAGACGCGGCATCCTTTTCTGTTGCTGCATTGTCTGGGAGAGTACGCCTTATAGGCCTTATTATATTTGCATAATTTTTCCCAAAAGGGAACGAATGACGTAGATCAATGGGTAAGAGAGTAGGTCTTAATGACCGAGGGGTCGTTGGTTCGAAGCCTGCCTGCTACGGCTTTTTTTGATGTGTGACGCGGTACGGTGTAAAACCGTAGAATCTGAACGGTGAACGGCAAAACACAAAAATTATAAAATGGGTTCCAAGACGGCAAGAACTAGTCAACATCAAACAAGTGAGGCAATGGCCGTCAACCGGCACACGCCCGAGTGGTTCAATGGGAGCAAGCATTTTGAACCTTTCTAAACTGACGACAAAACCGATACCATATTGTATCACAACCAGAAATGCAAAAAGTATGTATTCTTTGGAGAAAGACGCAAATACTTTTTTAACGGCATTTCGAATAAAAATGTTAAGAATTAATTTCCCCCGGAGGGGGACGGCTCTGCTTCGCGCCAGTAGGAGAGGCGTGACCGGGAACATTCCAAGTCGGGTGTTGCATCACCTTTTTTGGCTACAAACACGACATGGGTGCGAATTCCAACCTGGATGCAAATCGCAACGTGCAACTTGCCGGTTAGTCCAGCTACGAGCGAAAATAAGAAAAAAAAATCATGTAGTTTAGAAAATTGGTACAATTGTTGGGGACAGTCTCCTGAATATGTGTGTAGGGGAGAGTGGGTCAAAGGTCCTTTTTTCAGTTCTCCTTATTATCTTGGAAACTTTGGATTCTACTAAAAAAGCCTAATCAAAGCACATCAAATTCCCAACAAAGTGATATATGTATCTCTAGACCATAAAATGATTTATTATACCCTAGACCAGGGGTCGGCAACCAGCGGTCCGTGGGCCGAATGCGGCATTCCATAACGTTTTGTGCGGCCCGCGAGGGAGTGGCCAATTAAAATATGTACTTTAAGGATCAGGATTTTAGGATCTGTAAATAGCGAAGATGATGTGAATGTGCATAAGTGCGTGTGGTTTGAGAAATATGCGAAGTCCATGATAGAACTGGAAAAAAATATGATGCTTGCTTGCAGTTATAATACATAACCTCAAATATCACTTGATTGATTACTCATGGAAAGTCTGGTCTATCAACCTTTGCCTGATGTCTGTTGCTAACGGATGTATAAATTAACGTAGATATCATAAAAATGGAAGAAAGTCAACTCAATTTTCGGTCTTTGTGTGGTAGTAGGCAAGAGTCCACCAGGAAAGGAAAAAGCAGACCGTTTGGGCGTTACTAAAGCGGTAACACATGTCATCAAAAGCACGTAATAATGGCAGCTCTTGACGCCAATCGGTTCAGTGTACTCCTGAAAGTGTAAAAATAAAAAAATAAAAACAGAAAATTGGGATGTTTGGATGTTACGAAAACGATGGCGGACATCTTCAAAATCGCAAACCGACCCTACTCAAGTGCACAGTCTTGATTCGAATGGTATTCATTTCAAGACACTGCCACAACTGTCTGCGCTAAACGACAAAATTAAAATCCCGTTGCCAACATTGCACCGAAAATGATAATCAGAAACTTGGGCGTGCGAATCGAGTTGTTGAGTAAAGTAGATTCAACCACCAACGCGTCAAGTTTCAATGTGTTCTTGAAAAGAATTTCGACCTGTTTTTTTTTTCAACTTTTAACAACATATAGAAGCATCAGTGATGCTAAAAAAAGAATGAATGCTTCGGCATTGCATCTTAGTCGATTTATAAAAGATCAGATTGAATCAACAGATCGGCCCCTAGGGAGCCGGGGATCAGGGCAATAACATAATAGACTGATTTTTGAAGTGTTTGTGGCTCTTCTTTAGAACAGGCCCATTTGTCATATAATTAAATCTAATCCACACTCCCTATATAAGAATCAAAAGGAAAATTATAATTCAAAAATTTAGCATTTTACTCAATTTACGTGAAATATTCATATTTTTTCGAACCTAACTAATAAACTGTAAATCGTATTTTCAAGTTTTTGAAATCGCAAAATTTTGTTCTAGACCTCTTTTAAAAGTCGTAAAACCGTATTATACCGGGTTTCCACCAAAGAGACAGTTTTAAAAAACAGTTTTGTTTTCAAAAACAAAAACAGAAACAAGTTTTGTTTTTTGAAAACAGTTCTGTTTTATGTAAACAGATTGTTCCAATTAAACGGACTGGTTTTGTCTCTAGTTCTGTTTATCTTGTTCAACATGTGTCCCAAAATATGTCAGACGACGAGAATTTCATAATGGGCTGTGGCTTTTTTTAATAAATGACATCTAAAACAGAAAAAACGGAGATATTGGGTCAATTATCAATAAAAAAAAAACTAAAAGTTATATAACTTGAACCTTTAAAATGACAACTGATTTTATACTTGGATGCTGTCACAGAAAACCAAAGTGCGTGTTTCAACCAACCAGACAAAAAGCAAGTACAAATGTGTTTTCCTTTGATCTGTTCTAGAAAACAAGAACATTTTCCCATTCGCGATGGGAACGTGTTTTGTTTCCTAAAACAGTTTTTAGAGACACAAATGTTTTCAAAACTGTTCAGTTTTTCCAAAACACTGGTGTTTTTGTTCAGAAAAACAGTTTTTGTCCGTGTTTTTTAGAACTGTCTCTTTGGTGGAAACCCGGCATTAGATACTGAAAATCGGACAAAATACAATAAAACGTACTATCTGGCACCGCTATCATATATCAAATATCGTTCATTGTACAAATAACTTGACTACGGTCATTTATTCGCGGATTTAATAACGTCAGCCGGCGCTTTCCATATTTTCAATTTTCAACATTTTTTGCGCGAGGGCAACGGAATTTCGGTTTGCTTTATTGTGCGCTGACACTTGGATGAATATCCTCAATAAAGTTCCTTTCGAAACAAGAATGAGACTATATCTCCTGCTCTAGACCATGAAATTATGTATGGTATATTGATTTATTCTCAACCTGGACTAGGTATGAAATTCAGTTCAATCGTTTGTGGGGACGTGGAAATAATTTTCCTGTTGATGAAAGTCATATCATCGTGTCGGGAAAACTCCTCCGAACAATATATAAAAAGGGTCACTCTACGTTACCCGCAAATTATGTAATTTAATTAAATACAAATCTCTGATTCCATGCTTTAGATGTATGCTGGCATACACCTCCTGTCCATTTAGTCGCCTCCAACGACAAGCCGGTAAAGGTTTGGCTTATTCTTACGCCGCATACCACAAAAGTCTCTTGATGGTCGCTCAATGTGTCTGTAGGCTTTGTAATTTATGTGTACATATTCTCGGAATTCTCCATCAAACCGGAAACTTCGCGCTCGCCGTTATGTACAATTGCCTTCTCTGCAGCACACTTAATTATTTTTCTGTTCTTCTCACCTATCATTGTTGTTGTAGCGACGCCTACTGGCATTGAAGGGGTTTGATAGCCCTTGACGGTTGCTGATGAATGGGTCGCTCCGGTGCGTTGCTGTTGTAGCAGCGCCTACTGGCGTTGAAGGGGTTTGGCGGTTTCTTTTGTAGTTTTCCTCCAAGGTGATTGTATATATTCCAAGATTGTATACTAGTTAAAGAGTTTGTCGACACTTGAAATACTGGAAGCCTTGCCCTCAATTGGTACACTGAGGGGGTTCAGCACCGTTAGATCAATCAAAATACCACAATTCGTTAAAAATATCATATTTTATTAGGAAATATAATTTTTAAATTATTGCCTTAAAATCTATTACTTATGTACGGATAAGTATCGAATAAAAAATTTCGTCAAACGGTGTTCTTTTAAGCCTAGACATAATACACGTTAGCTTCTAACATTACTTTAATTACAGACACATTATCAGGACAAAATGTATACACACCATTTTTGTATTTATGTTAACGAAATATTTCAATCGATGTATATCCTCTAATCCCTTGCGCCCTGTTAATTCACTGGCAAGTAATAAATCGTTTAACGGTTACCGTACTACCGCCCACCACCTTCAAGGCTAGTATACCAGTGAATATAGTCACTAAGTAGCTTGGGAGCAGTGTCGCCGTGTACAACTCTTGCTTATTGAGTAAAGTCATACAGGAAACGAACAGATGACTAATGACTACATACGCTACGTGACTATATCGCGAAGTGTCCAAGGCATTGAAAAATATGACGCTCCAGAATGTGTGCAGTAGTACAATGCAAAGTGTTTGGGCAGCGGATGTGATAAAGAAGACATTTGTTCCGCCCAGCAAACCGACTGTTCCCGGGCCGACCTGTAAACAGTTTTCTTTCGTTTTATGACTGATGACAATCGAAATAGTGCGTTTTCATCTTACCGAATCGGCCAGAACATTAACAAGAGCAAACGCACCGCTGATTATTCCAAATCCTAGTCCCGACACATAAGCTAAAATGTGTTTGTTTTCGGTCACTCTGGAATTCTGTGTAACTTCCTGTAATCCGCGTTCAGTCTTTCTCAGTATTATGTAAATCGCGTATCGAAACGCCTCCTGCGAAATATGACACATAATTGTTTGCACCGACAAACATAACAGGGCGAAATTCAAAGATTATGTTACCTGGAAAAATATGGAGAAAACCAGACCAAAGCTAAGATACTCCCGAAGCGGCACAATAGCAAACCAGAATGTTGACGACAGTAACAGCGAGAGGAGCCAAACAAACGCGGCTGCTATTAAAATTATTATTCGGATGGGATCGTGAGCAATTGTGAAGATGAACATTGCTAGCGGCGGGCCAAATGCCAGAAAGGTGCACCCGAAAAATTCGGCTACCGTCATTGTGTTTTGTTTTGGATTATTTCTGCGAACTTATTCGATGCACCACTTTCACTATTTCGGAGAAGACGTGGACTTTCGAGTGGAAACGACGAATGGTTTTATCGACAACCGATGAATTCTCATTCCAGTAAGTCCAAAGCCGGCCAGGTGTAACTGCACGGCGCCGAAGGATAGAGACAAAGAAACGAAATACTAGTAATATTACAACTGCTTGTAGTTTCGTAGAAAACCCTCCTAAGAAGCTGTCATCCACTGACGTGAGAAATGTTCATTTGACAGTTGGGCGGTTTTTTTTGTCGGCACCTGGTGGAATTTTATGGGTTTCTACTAGACTCAAATCCATTTGAATTATTGCTAATTCCGGAACATTCCCTAATCCCAAATCAATTTAACCCAATTCAACCGGAAGAAGCTGAAACTGAAAACAAATCAACAAAAGACTAAATTTAGCGGTGAAATGTGTTTTTCTAAACGAACGCGGAGACATCTTTAATGAAAACACGGCAATCTCAACGAATCAGAGCGGTTGTCAAATAAACACTCAACAGAATTGAGTTGATTTTGTGAAGAGCTGAGTGAAAACAGCGGCGATTCCTCTCGCTTTTGTGTTGTTTGCACGAAGACTGTGGAGCACTCCCGGGCTTTGGCGGTGGTCGCATTTGGTGTGTGATTCGTGGGGGTGGAAGTGCATTATTGTTTCCAATTACATATTGTGTAAAACACCGTGCGCTCAGCAATCATTCAGTGTTCTACAGATCAATTGAATTAAAGTCATTCCGTAACAGACAGCAATGGTAAGTTTATGTTAATACTCATATTAGTAGATAACACGGGGGCGCGGGCACGGCACATTACTCACTATGCATCTAATGTGTATACAAGACTTACGTCCAAAATACCTTATCACATTTTGTTTCGTCTATTTTTACTTTAGGGTGATGCGAAAATTTGTGATATTACGGATGCCGTGAGGGATGAAATCAAGAAATTTCGTTTCAGCAAAAACAACGATAATGCTGCATTAATATGTAAGTGGAGCATTGTTTCTAATGCCGCACGCTTCTTCCAATCAGTCGATGTATGATTAATCGTCGCGTCATCAATAAAAAAAATATATGTATATCTTTAGAACTTCATTTCCGTATATACGGACGGTTGGATTTTGTTACAATCTAATGTGTGTCACGAAGTCGTGTTTTATCTATTTCGTATGTTTTTTTCGTTGCAGTAAAAGTTGACCGCGACAAGCAAATGATCGTTGTCGATGAATGTTTTGAGAACGTGTCGATAGCCGAATTACAAGAACTCTTGCCGGGTCATCAGCCACGCTACATTGTTTACACCTATCGAATGGTCCATGACGACAGTCGCGTCTCATATCCGATGTGCTTCATATTCTACACGCCAAGGGATAGCCACGTAAGTAGGCCAATAATTGTCTTCTATTTTGGCCAGTTTTTACGTATGCGACTTTCTACTTCATCAATTATGCTCGAAGCAAGCTCATTTTTAAGAATGCTTGCTGTGAACATTCATAAATCGAGATTGACTTGATTTTATGCCAAGAGAGATGTTGAGTTCGTTATCGTTAGTAACGTCTATTAAGAATGATTTGTTCGTTGAAGATACATAGAGTTGGTTCTTGAGCGTTGACGAAATTTAGAATGAAATGAAGATGCTAGATAACATGTGAGACACACCGAGAAATCATTCGATTAAACAGGATTAAATCAAAAAGTTGGAAAATTAAGAGGTTTGTTCTAAATTTGAGGTTGTTTGTTGTATGACTAATTATGGTCTAAATAGCCTCATTTACACTTAGGCCTGTTATTCTAGAGCCTAGCTCAGCTACGTAGGAGAAGCAGAAGAGAGTTCACCCCCTTTACTCCTGTTTATGATTATTCTGTTAAGATTTTGTAAGGTGATTCCATTTTCCGGTGGAGAGGAGAAGAGAGAAAGAGAGAGTACGAGGATTTTTCACAAGACGATAGAGGACGGAAAGTTTAGTTTTAACCAGCGAACAAGCCACGCTAATACCTTTAGGCATTCACTGCCGAATTGTTAACGCACCAGATATGCGACTCACCATTTTTTGATCTTAATGATCTGCAGTTGGCGACTGCAAAAACTAAAATCTACTTCGGTAATACTAAGAAGAAAAGAAGGCAATGTTGCCGATTTACGTTCTACCAAGATAATGATCTTTCTATTCAAAATTGTGCTCTTTTTATACATTTTCTTTCCTTAGCCTATGTACTCAAAGCTATTATTTACATAGTCTTGGATCTACAAATATCCTTTATGTAAATAGACCTCGGTGACCGAAATCTGTTTTGGCCTGTAATAATTTAATCAATTTCATTTGCATCCTAAAACAAATGAAATTTAGCGACGAAACGAAAATAGACTTTTTCCTTTATGACCACAGACGAAAACGGACCTTCTTCCGTATACACATAATGTAAAACGGATGGGCATGCACCGCGAGGTACTATGAAAGGATATCGGTGCGTATGCATGCCAAGTAAACGAATTAGGCGCGCTCCGCGGGAAATCTTCGCCGTCTCAAATTTAAAAACTAAAACATTGGTTTATTGTTTCACCAACAGATTTGGGTCACGAGTCCAGAGTTATTATTAGGTATGTAATGCATACATACCCTACAATTTGGAATACTTGTACATATTGCATTCCCAATCCCCATTTCAAATCTTTAAAGCGATCAGAAATACAAAAAAAAAAAATAACGGAAAACGCTGCACTCGTCGTTTAAGCACATACGAGGGCGGTCCGATAAGTACTTAGTCTACAAAAGAAAAACGAAAATTTTGGAAAAGTGGCGATTTATTTCTGTCTCCTTTTAGCTCGATACACTTGATCCAGCGATGCTTTTAACCCGTCTGAAAAATATGTTTTCTCGAGGTCTGCAAGGTAAGCCTCCGTGGCGGCGATGACCTCCTCATTCGACTCAAATTTCTGCCCGGCGAATGACTTTTTCAAATTTGGAAACAAAAAGAAGTCGCACGGGGCCAAATCTGGGGAATACGGTGGATGGGGCAGCAGTTCGTAGCCCAATTCAACCAATTTGGCCGTTCCTGCGGCAGCCGGGTCTACGTACCGGAGCGACCCGTATTGATTTTGACGTGTGTGATGGTGGCTTACGACCAAAGTGTTTGCGGTTTGTGTCGAGCTTAAGAAGTCACAACACGCTTCTCACCAAGCAGTATCTGCTTGGCTGTTATTGAAGTGACCATCCCAACTTCAACCTTATGGAAAAAACCCCACCGCCACGTCATGTAAGATACAACATGAAGGACCACGAGAGGGAGATCCTAAGGTTGGAAAGAGTTTCATTTGATAATGTCGACTTGTAGCCGGTCATCACAACACTGCATAGTGAGGAAGTACTTCGATTGCGGACCTAAAATGGCACTGAATGCCCAACCACCTATGTTCAGACGAATCTCGATTTCTTAGAGCAAGCAGTATTACGTTGGCTCAACTTCGCTCTGGCTTGTGCTCACATCTGAATTCGTACCTGTTCCGCATCGACAGTAACATCCAGAAGGCCACAGGCTAGACAGGAGGCCTGTGGCCTTAATCCGCAAGATGTTTCTCAATTGCCCTAACCCCTTGTGAGGCATAGCGCGTCAACTGTTCCATGTAGTCCACCAGTTGACGTTCCATCGGCATAAACTGGTTTCGCAGAATGCAGTTGCCAGCATTGCCAGCTCCTGCACATCCATGGCCACGAACGTCGTCGTGGACGGGATTCGAACCCGAAACGCCGGTAGTCAAACATGAGACTGATGCCTCAACACGCTGCACTACCGGTCGCCCCACATCGTTAATTGTCTAGCGGCTCCCACGCACTTAACTCCCATTGCGCTATGGGTTAACCCCACGTTGTTGTTGTAGCAACGCGTCTTTCGTTGAAGGGGTTTGGCAGCTCTTGGCGGTTGCTGATGCAAGGGGTCGCTCCGGTGCGTAGAACCGGTTGCCGCAGGAACGGGATAACCCCATCGAGGCAGCAGCTTTTCTCCATCTGGACATTGAGGAAAACATCACGGATAGCCAAACTATGTGACACATACACTTATCGGATATCGCATGCGTCGCTTCTACTACAACAACAGAAGAATCTTCCAGTAACTTTAGTTAACGCAAAAGATTATAGATGTGGCCATGCGACATGATAAAGAATGAATGAATGGCGGTATAGTATGGAGATATAAGGACATAATTACATTGTGCTGGTCATTCCTACTCATTTGCCCTAACCCCTAGTGGGGTATAGCGCGTCAGCTATTCCATGTGGTTTAGCTGACGCTTTGTTGGCATAAACCAGTTTCGGACGATGCACGTCGCCAGCATGCACCTCCTGCTACCATTTAGACGCCTACCTGCGATATGTCGGGAGATGTTGTGGCTTATTATTACGCCCCGCACCACAGGGGGGAGACAAAACAAACATCCATGGCCACGAATGCCTTGGACGGGACTTGAACCCTTACGTCTATAGTCAAGCAGGTTGCTGTTTTGGTAGCGATGCTTTAAATACTGCAGTTCTTTCATCGAGGGGGTTTGGCAGCTTTTGGCCGTTAAAAAACGGGTCGTTCCGGTACGAAGAACCGGCTGCCGCAGGAATCTAGCTGTCTGAGCTACCTGTCGACCCTCGAGCTTGCTCGAGCAGGAACTTGAGGCATCGTTGTTGTTGTTATAATAGCAACGCCAGTGGCGTTGAAGGGGTTCGGCAGTCCTTGGCCGTTACTGATGAAGGGGTCGCTCTGGTGCGTAGAACCGGCTGCCGTGGGAGCGACTAGGGACATCGTGATATAGCCTCATGAAATCAGAATGCCCATCGCGGCGTGTAAAATGAAAATAATGGCTGATGTGGTTAGCAGGACGAACACTAAATGGATTTCGGCGGCACCTGCCAAATAACAAAACTGATATGGCCTGGAATCGATGAAATCGATCGATCCAGGCTCCGATGAATTTAAAGAAAGTACATTCGCGTGTTGGTGGGAGTTATCGCTGAACATTGCCTAATCGGCGAACAGGCTAGACAACTCCCAACTTCCTTACAATGATTTTTGTAGGAGTTGCGATGACGAGGATAGGGAGGAAAGTACTTCCCATCGGCAAACCGAAAGGAGGAATAAAATGTTTGGGTCTTTATTTTTCAGAAATTTGAATGACCTTAAAGACATGGATGTCACAAGCTCCTTCATTTCATTGTCAGCTCCGGCTGGTTGGTAAATACTTGGGCTATCACAAAGACCCATATGTGATATATGTGTGCGTTTCTAAACTAAACAAAGGGCATATTTTTTTCATTCCCTGTTGGCTAACCTCACTTATAGAAGTTGCACTGCCAGGGTTTGTGTTGTATTAGTTTATTTATATTTTTGATCGTCATATCCTGTCCTTCTAGACGATTTTAAACCAGTTGAGTCATCCACCAATAACATCCAGTTACAGACGCTGGCCCCCATGTGCGCTGATCTGCACCACAATCACTCCACTATAAGGCAATTCACTAACAAATTTTCACGAAGGGAGGTGTTAACTAATGTGCACAAATAGGTTCCCTGGGCGCTGGCTAACGGATGCTGCTGTCACATAGCAGACAGATCAATTGACTTGCTTAGAACCATAAGTTTGTTGCGAGAGCTTTAAATAGATATCTCACACCATTTATCCAACGGCGAGTTGAAAACGTGAGACTCGAATTGCACGCGATTATACGTTGCCAAAGTCGCTGGGCTCCAAAGATTTAATACATCCGAGTCTCGAGCCTACTTTTTAACCCACAAAAATTGTTAATTGTTTTAATTTAACCCTGCGGCAGCTGCCACGGGATTGGCGACATCCAGTTAAATCCATTTACTTATAAACCGCTACGAAAACCGTAGTAGCAGTCGCCGCGGTTGTACGTGATTTGTACATCTCGCATTGGTGATCTTACAAAATAGAACGTAAATAGTCTCCACGGTGGCATTCGAACCCCCAAGCCGGCGAGACATCAGACGTCAGTCTCGCACTGAGCTATCGGTCCCCCACCGAATTACGTTTTATAAATTCTTGGCTGTTATCGTATCAACAGATTGTGTTGATATGGGACATAAAGGAAATAAAACTCATTAAGGACATGCAGGATATAGAGGGAACGTAGAGGTCACAAAGGACTCAAAGTCAGCTCAAAGCACATTTGCTGTAAGATGCGCACTTTTCAATTTTTTTTCACTCTTTCTCGTTTAATTACAGATGAGTCTTCAAATGATGTATGCTGGAACCAAATCAGCTGTACAGCAAGAAGTTGGCGTAACAAAAGTGTTCGAAATACGTGAACTAGACGACTTGACTGAAGATTGGCTACGTGAAAAGCTAAAGTAAAGAATGCATATTTCATTGCCACGATCAACACGAATACTCCCCCGAGCATAACATATACAATTTGAGAAAGACAGCTTCCAGTACTCTTTTTGAAAATAAACAAACAAAAACACTTAAATGAGATGCATCGAAAAAAACTGACGATGAAACAACAATGAAGTATTAGTAGTATTTTGCTCACGTGTCGAATTTCTTTTAATTAATACCAGTCTATGTATTTAGGACTCATGAATAGTCTCTGGCATTTTATATCTTATCAAAATACATTTTTGTATTTGAATTTTACAAAAAAAAAAATATTACTTTTAAATGAATATATTTAATAGGGATAGTAATGTCAAAATCAAAGTTCAGGGAATTTTATATATAAATTTCATTGAATATTCTTGCCGTCGAATTAGAGAGTATAGTAGGAACACTAAAAAAGAAAAAATCATTTGTAGCAATATTATTGTATGTGATTGAATTGTTTTATATATGCAAAACAGGAAAGTATGTACGAGTATATCTGAACATTATTATCTATTGTAATACCATACCAAAAAAACAATGCAAAGTTTAAATCATAAACTAAATCTGAGTTTCATTTTATTGGAAAGATATTAAGCAGTAACCATGGACCATACGGGCGGTTTGAAAGGACGCATGCAACTGCTGCAAAGGCGCACACTATGACTGGAATTTGGACGTTCCTGCGGCAGCCGGTTCTTCGTACCGGAACGACCCGTCTTTCGACGGCCAAGAGCTGCCAAACGCCTCGATGCAAGAAGAAATGCAGTATTCGAAGCATCGCTACTACAACAACAACAACCGGAATTTGGAGAAGGGTACATTTGATGAAAAAGGCAGGGAGAAGAAGGAAATCAGATAGATACTATGTTTCCTCAATTCCGTGTGCCCGGTTTTTAAGTAATAAGTAACGAAAGATTTCCTTCAACGAGCCATGCGGTAGCAAAATGATGCACACCAACGGTAATGGAAGTTACAGCAAGCATAGGCCGCTGCTCAGCTCGTTGAGGGGCCTTTTTCTTGGCGAGATGGCACGGCTCGACCTTCACGGTAATTATGCTACCTTGGGCTTCGTCCCCACGGGCATCTTCGGATGCCCAGCAAACTGTCCATTACATATTTGGCGCCCAACGTGGGGCCCATTTCTGGTACAGAACTAAAAAGGACCTTATCGGGTTTCTTTTTGGTCCTTCCACCGATTTGCGTCCCCACAAGCACATTAAGGCTACTTGCTCTAAGTCTTAAGACTTAGCCACTTTACTTCACGTATTTTCCCTTCAAGTAGCTGTGCCTTCCTCTGTAGCACCACCATCCTTCCTCTGTAGTAGTTTTTCCTTTTAGATTCAGTTTAACAAGGCAGTCCTGGCTTTGTGTTCGTCTTTTGTGGTTTAGCCACGTATTTAAGGCCCCCATAAAAGCTTCGAATTGCGGGCATTGGGAGCCTCTTCGGTGACCGGACGAAGCACGGAGGAGCCCTGGATACCTTTTTGTTTGCCAGGATTGTCCTTTTAAGTAACCTTAAAATTTTTCTTTACACAGTACTGCATTTTTGTATTGTTCATGTGCTCAGCAGTTTAAAGAGTTTATGAGTGAATTACGGCAACGAATGCGGTGTTGCACCTCTCTCTGATGGCATCAGGATTCTAGTAACCCGTTGATCATCTCAAAAGTGGGGAAATGTAGTATTTTTTTCTCTTTGCTCATTTTTCCCCTCTACAATGGTTGCCGGCAGTACCCAGTTCGCTTTTGTTTTTTTTTTTCTATTTTTAGCAGCACATTCTGTCCTCAGCTTCTTCTTCTTGGCAGGCATCGAAGTAGAAGCTGCCTTGTAATGGACCACCTGGAATGAACCATATTCTGGTCTGGTAGTGCTCCTTTCGCCGGCAGATCGAAGGCAGCACCTGATGAGTACTGATCTGTCGGTGATATGAAACCAGATGCCGAAGGTCCCATTACACCCGTCCTCCGATGCGAGCGCGAGGGCAAGTGAGCCGCCCGCCAACCATTTCATCCTTATCGCCTTATTTGTGTTGTCTTTCCCAGGCCTATTAATTTTTATTAATACGTAAAGGACAGGGGCAACGAGCGGCGAAAACCCCGCCCAAGCCCCCCGAATTGAGCTAAAGCAAGTATAGGCCGCTGCTTATCTCGTTGAGGGGCCGTTTTCTTCGCCAGATGTCACGGCCCGACCTTCACGGCCATTATGCTACCTTAGGCTCCGTCCCTACGGGCATCTTCTTCACCAAACCGTCCATTACAGAAAACTGTTCTTAGAACTGACACAGGCTGCCTCCTGATGTCGTCGCAAGATCATCTTTATCATGAGACCAAAATGATGCCCTTAAAAAGCCACAACACTCTTATCACCTAGCAGTATCTGGTTGGCTGTTATCGGAGTGACCATTCTAACTCCGGCCTTATGGACAAAACTGCACCGCTACGTCACGTTAAACGCAACATGAGGGATCTCGAAAGGGAAGTCCAATCCAAAGGTTCAAAAGAGTTCCCTTTGATAACACCAGCTATAAGTCGGCCATCACAACGTTGCACAATAAGGAAAAGCTTTCTTTGATTAAAATCCAATATGTCGCGCTCGGTGGCCGTGATCTTTCGATCACTGCTTTACGATAGTAATCTAGAGCTCGGAGATCAAATCTCGGCGCGATCAAAAACTGCCTGTGAATACTAATAGAACTCTCACAGTGCTCCTAGCTTGTCAGACGGCGCGGATAGGAGGTGCATGCTAGCAACTGCACTTCCGAAAAGTAGACTATTGAAACGTCAACAAGGCATAGAAATACTAGAGATGTTGACGCGCCCATGCCCCTGGAGGGGTCAAGGCAATTAGAGAATGCTGAGTTGGATGAAAAAATCAAATAAGGGCTGATGCCGAGCTGGATTACCTTTCTTTTTGCATGTTGTAAAATCAATTGAATGATCTCCTTCCTTCGTCAGTCTTCTTCTTTATCTTCCTTGCCCTTTCATACCACTAATCGATCCACGTGTGGTTTCGTCTGCCTCAGCGTTTGGGTATAGCAAATGATAGTGTTTTCATGACAGGGTTCTCTGGCGGACGCCTTAGAACGTGGCAATACCAATCCATACGACGATCTTCGAGCTTTTCAGTGATCGGTTGCTCAACAAACAAGCTGTCTCGGATGTATTAATGGTCAAAACAAATAGCGATTGGTTATCAGTGTTCTTTATGAAAAAAAGACGGAAAAGTGTTTTTATCCTCTTTTTTTCATATAAACTATGAATGGTATGTTGTCCTCATTAAAAATTCACGCGAAGATCTATGAATGTGGGAGCAGTATTCTTCTAGTCTAGTATGATGTCTCCTGTTTTTAACATGACAAAAAAGTGTGCATTTTGATTTTAATTGCTTCAGTATTATTCAGCTATGCATTCTTCCTGGTATGTACCGCGAACCACTTTAAATATGTAGCATGTAAACAACAGTTAAGTCTCATTCAATTATGCATACTGGCTTGCACCGCAAACCATTGGAGATACAACCAACAGTTCGCCTATGCATTCTGATCGAAGTAATTAAATGGATTGATAATATTTTTTAACTGCTTTCTATATGCTTTTTGTGGTATATTATCCTTATTAGATTTTTTGCAAACTACAATGAAAACACCCGGAGAGCTAACTGCAACAAACTGTGAAATTATCATCTAAATTGGTCCAGTAGTTTAGGCGTTTAGCTCGGACGAACATTTCTGACATATATAAATATATTTCATAATTCCCGTAGCCCCTTTCCGTTGCAAATCAAACTAAAATTTATTATTTTATTTCTTAATTATATTTGTCATAAATAAAAAAAAACAGAATCTTCTCTAAACTATTCACGTTCTTTGTTTTTAGTAAATACCTAATCCTGACTTACATGTACATTTATATCTAAACTAAAAATAAAAACCTTTCGTTTCTTCAAATTGCAAATCGTTCACTGTTTTATGTTCACATTCAAAATAATTTCGTTTATTATACCACTAGTACAGAGGAAAATTATCTGAGATACAAGTTTTTAAACTTAGTAAACAAAATTTAATATTGATTAATTCAATAAACTGTTTTGTCCTCTTATTCTTTCGACTTAAAAACATACAAACATACATGCAGTTTGATAACACTACATAAATGCCTAAGTTTCTATCGATTCATTTCAATCGGCTCTATATTATTTTACAGTATAACATTCATTTGAAATGACCAAATTTTGTTTATCGATACAGCCGGGTGAATTCCTTAAGAGCTATCGTCACAGCTTTCGTTGCATCAGCACTGTGAATAGAATGGAAAAAATGCATAAGAAACGTAAGTGTAAAATAAAAGGAAAGCGGAAAAGTCAATTGACTTACCTCAGTACAGCTTTCCTGAAATCTTCTAATTGACCGTCAGTGGCCGTCACATAGCCGCCACTATTCTTCTTCGGCAAAGCGTCAAGTGCAGTCTGTAAATAATGCGGAAATCCATCACTGTCGACCGCTTTCAGTTCAACTAAGACCTCGGCCACATCGGGAAGCATGTACGATTGCAAACAAAACACGGATGCGTGAATCAGATTCATCACCAACGCTTCGCCATTTTGCTTAACGATTTGCCGCGCCAAATGCATTGTCACTTCGTGGTTGGCGGCCGTTTTATGTTTCGCGGGCTTGCCACACTTTAACAGATTGCAAAAGAATTTCATTACAGACGAGTTGGCATATCGATGGTCCAGCGTGCAAGCGAGCAGGGCGCATTGAATGATCGGCGTAACAACCGGACTTTGCAGAAACGGCACCGGGCAACATTCAATGAACCGCGAGCATAGTCGGAAAAAATCCTCCACCGTGTCCGGATTATTTTTCAGTCCATTCTCCACTTGCAACATGTTGAAGGTGGGTTCAATGAAAGCTTGCAACATTTCAACAAGCCCCGCGGTGCAATCATCCTTTTTCGCAAACTCGTCCACAAGGATACTACCCAAGTATAGGAAGCAGCTGTGATGATTAACGGCATACAAGCACACCATTTGCTTGACAAGCGGCTCAAGCAAATGCGACGCTTGTGTTCCAACCATTCGAAGTCCATAGCGCAAAAGTCGACACGATCGCTCCATGATTCGTGAATCGGACTGATAACGATCGAGTACGTTGCTGATCACAGGCCAAGCTTGTGTCAGAATAGTCACCGTTGGATGAATTTCGCCCGGTCGTACATCGGGATTTGTGTGTCGGATTATTGCGCAGGCACGATCTATCCAATATATGGGATTGCTGCGATCCTCTTTCGACGTGACCGTTGATCCGCCCGAGGACTCGATCAGCTTCACCAACGGCTCAAATTGAAATGACATAATCTCGACCAACGTCACCTCGAGCTGGGGCCGCTGCAACCGAGATATAATGATTGATATGCCCTTCAGTAGGCCAATAGAAAGTTCGTTTGATATCTCGAAACTGTCCAAACTGCGCGCGATTTCTACAAGTCCGGAAATGTGTCGTGTCATCTGATTACGACACGTGGCACAAATTGATGTGAGCGCCTGAGCTGCGGCCGATGCCAACCCATTTTTCTGTTGTAGCGAGTACAGAAGAAAGTTCAATACCGCCTCCAGTGATTGCGGATGCGCTTCAATCCATTCGCAAAGTTCGCCGATTAGTAAGATGGAGGTGTAACGAAACACTATGTGAGTATTTTCCGGCAAATTTAAAATTGCTTCGACCACTTTCGGCACCACCTCGTTCTCGTCTCTATGAGAGGGGAAACAACATGTTAGGGATTTGCAAAACGAAATATCAGTACAGTACTTACGGTAGAATATTTTTAGCGACATTTTGCATTATGAACAACGCGGACTCGCTGCATTCCCACGTGACGGACGGCTGTTGGAGAATTAAAAGCATTTGCTTGAAGCAATTTGTCGACCCAATTATAAACACAACGTCCTTGATAAGATCTGATACTTTTCGTCGGAAGTCCTGCAAAAAAGAACGTAAGGATTCGATCATAAATATGATATTTTTGGGGTCGTTCTAGTTACTTACATTAAAGCTATCGTCCTCTTCGATCAACCCTTCGTGATCGGGATCCATCTGCACGTGCCTGAACAGTGCACTGATCAGTCTTTCAATGTGCGGCTTGAAGTGCGCCGTGAGCTCGTCATCGTTCCTCTGATAGAGCTCCT
Source organism: Chloromyia formosa (assembly GCA_964017055.1). Lineage (NCBI taxonomy): Eukaryota > Metazoa > Arthropoda > Insecta > Diptera > Stratiomyidae > Chloromyia > Chloromyia formosa. The sequence goes on along the minus strand of OZ024815.1, from coordinate 145,033,449 downwards.
CGCTGAGACAATACCACAGATTGAACGTAATCTCAGCTATCTCGTAATCGTAGTGTCCAATGCATGTCAGAACGAGGTCCAGCACTTTGATGGAATAGTGTGGAGTTTGTTTTTGCGAAAGCATTTTTGGCAAGAATGATTCACCTGAAATTCAAAGCGTGGAATTATAAACAGACCCGACTCCAGAGAAATCCATTATTCAAACATACCAAGTACAGTGAATATACGACAATAATTCACGGCTTTGTCGACATCCTCCATTGCCACGCAAGTGTGATATGAATCCTCCAGCCTTAACACGCCTTCGAAAATGGGCATCTCCCACATCTGTTGATCCGTGTACTGGTTGTTATTCGACTCCATACATTGCACAATCGTGCACAGGCAATCGGTGGCGGCGTCGTGCAACTTCTTAGACGTGTCGGGTGCCGTCAAGATGACAAACACCTGCTGCGTTATAGCATTCTTCATGTCCACAATATGCTCGAACGAAATCAAATGCATGGAGATCCACGCATTGAAGCACCTCACGACCTTGTTCATTACTTTCAAATTTCCGCCGGCATACATGTACAGACACTTATTCAAGAACTCCAGCAACGTCTTGGCATTGGATTCCATCTCCCGATGCACTTCGTCGCGACGATTGGCTCCCAGACGCAAATAGCGCGAGTCCATTTCTTCCGGAATGGTTTGGAGGATTTCCAACAGAGGCCAAATTGAGTCCGGCCTTGTCGACAATCGTTCAATCAATTGTGGGATCGGATTCTTCCACGACACCATTAACAACATTAGGTCGGCCACGGCCAACGAGAGTTGTGTCACTATTACATCCTCCGTGTCGCCGGTTACTTGCTCGATATGTGCGATCAGCGAGTCGCGAAGTTGTTCGTGAACTTGCACGGGCAATTCATGAAAGCTGTTCTGTATCTTACTGCGGATTGTTTGTGCGGCGAAATAGCACGATTGCATATCACGTTTTTGCTGCAGCAACTCGTCGGCAATGCTCCACGAAAAAATCTGCGGAATGGATACAAAATATATGTATGTATTATGAAATCAGTTCACGGGAGGAAAAAGTGAGGTTAGCCGAGTGAATGGATACTTACCGACTTCTGGAACTCCTCCAACCACTTTGCTGCTTCCTGCTTTTTCTTTGCATCGGGATTATTGTAGAGGGAGTAGATTCCCTGGTACACGACCTCTAACGTCGGTTTCAGCTCCATTGCGATACTCTCAATTGTCCACACAGATTTTCTGTTTTGTTTTCTGCTCTCCACCGATTGCTCCTTCGGCGAAAGCCCACAACGCCACCGCTAAATTCTTATCAGAATCGCAAGTCTCCCTTGCATTTACAGCCAGAGAATATGCAACTGCTCCCACTAGTAATTTTGAAACTCACACATTTTTCTATTTTTGACTAATGTAGGCCAACGAAATTCTGTACAGGTAGATTTTTGTGCATAAGTAGAATATATTTACAAAAACTTTATCGTCGTCGACTTATGTACTTAGTTGTCAAAATAAGTCGAGCCGCTGTAACTACACCATGAGCGTCGATATGTCAAATTTTGTATATGCGGAGAATTGATAAGAGATGTGGAGACAATTTAAATCAACTCTACAACATAATAACCGGTAAACTAACGACACGGAATCAGGCCGAAGAATATAAAAATTCAGTCTAGCCTGGTCTAAAATATGTTCGTAATTTTAAATTGTGTGAAATGTTGTCAACCACGGTTTGTTTATTACTGAACTTATTGCCAGGTACACACAACTGTTTGTAAGGCCCATAATCTGTGTCCGGCTTAAAAGTAGAGTTAATTACCCACATGTAAAGTAAATCCCAAGAAAGGTGCAATTAATATTACTTTAAACAAACGATACACCTCTCACTCGTATAGGCAATGGATGTAAAGTAGTAACGATCTTTTTTTTATTGTTTTTTATTTCATTTTCAAAAGCACTGAATGATTAACACGTGTAGAACATTTTGTATTTTGCCTGGTATACAGTTCGTCGTGAAATGAAATGTCGTGAGATCCATACAAACAATTTAAACCGGTTGACCGGTGAAAAGTTTCGCGTTCATTTTGTACGATATTTCACGCCACTTTCATTCCGCGACGAACTGTATACCATGCTTTAAGCATGGTACACAGATCGCTTAAAATGAAAAAAAAAAAATACCCAGCGATACTGAGGGTTTTCAATTAGCAGAGTCTTGTGTTGTAGGCTCCACGCTTAATGGATCAACTCTTAGTATCATCGCACAAACATAAAAACTCGCTCTGTTTGCAAAACAGTCTCTTGTGTGGGCTCCGTTCGCTCCGCGCGTAATGGATCACGACCCTTAATATCGCTTCACTCGCCCTGCGTGCAACCACACTGCCAGCGAAGACATGCCCCGTTTTCGTATTCGCTACTCTAATTTGCTCTCGATGGTTTTTTGCCGCATAACCGGCTCTACTCTGCTCTGTAAAAAAAACACCTAATATTTACTCGCGGGCCGGATAAAAGTCATAGGTAGTCCGGATTTGGCCCACCGACTCCTGGTATATACTAGAGGCGGATTGCTGAGAAACAAGTTGAGTTTCAACCCCCCCTAACAACACTTCATCCATTATTGCCACAAAATATATTAAATATCCGTAAATAACTGGCGCAACAGTCCAATTTGAGCCATGGGGCCTCGAGATGAGTTAGCATCATCTCATTTTCTAGATCGTGACGGTCTTGTACAGAGGTGTGTGATCAGCAACACGCTCAACCGAGTTATTTACCCCATAAATGGGTACTCATTTAACAGCTAAGTGGGCTCATAGTCCGACACGTAAATCCCCTTTTTATCGAAAACTACCGCATTCAGTAGGAATCGAACCCAGTGCGTAGAAGGCGAACATGCTAACCATTGCGCCATCCGGACTACCACAAAATATCTTACGAACGAAATTATATGGAACTGTCAAAAAAATCGTCAACGATAGTCACGTACACTGTGCGATCGATCTGAGGATCAAAATATCGTCAGATCGATCTGACAACGGATTGCATCGTATATGAGGGCTATTATAGAAATATTCATTTAATGTTCTTCCCGATTGCCAACATTATGCATTTTACTTACATATCTATATGTTAAAATGCAGGGCAGGTACATATACGAGTATTCTATTAGGAACATACATAGTTGCGTAAATTCAATTTCATTTCCTTATAACTTGTTGTATTGGGACAAAGTCATTACCTTGCTGTAAGTTATACTGGCCGTTTAAAATGAACACATTTCCGTACTCAAACTTCTATCGACTCCATATCATAAAGCCTTACAATGATTGGAAAAAAGCAAACTCTTAACTATGCCTTTCCCTAAATTAGGAGTAGAATATCCTTCCCAATGCATACATCATACAGGCATATGCGTACATCCCGCATATAATGCACGCATTCATGTGTCCTGCTCGGAATGTTCCAAAAGGGCAGATGTTGAAGGGCAAACGCTACCGTGTAGTGCATTTGTTATTTCGGTCGTCTGTATCTTTTTCGAGTTGTGCCTATAAGGGGATATAATGGATAAAAGCAAAAAGAGACCGCGAGCGCCTACAGTTTTCACTCTGGTTACCGGCTGTTATATGTATATCCTGTCTTGTCGACAGGGATTAAATACATATTTGTGTGGACAAGGGGAAATTTATTGGCACGCGCGCACCACAGCTTGGGATATTTCGGGAGCGCGTGTTCAATTTTAAAGCGTGGCGTTGATTTCTTGCATTTGTATGTGTGTCCTTCCCCGTCTACTGGGCAGGATCTGATTCGAGGAAGAAGGAGAAAAGTTGTTCGACTGTGCATCCTGTTCACCTTTTCGTAAACAAGCCGCTGTTATATGTGACTTTATGGGTTCGTCTCTTTCTATTCACGGAAATTAGGGCCTTTAGAGTTTTTATGCTGTATTATGTTTATCTGTTATATTTCCCTGAAATGGATTTTTATCTGTTTTATGATTTTCAGAAAAATCAATATTTATAGTCTCATATTTAGGGCGACAGCTTCGGAAGTATTCGTTTGTAGTTGCTGCGAAAATATGGAATTAAAAGGTAAAGTAAAAATATTGCTCAATGCATTATGATGTTTCACCCGTATACATAATGGAAATGAATGAGTAAATCTTCTCTTCTACACCGCTATACATGCTCTCATATTAATAGGCCTGTGAAAAAAAACAGGGTAGCAGATTGAAATTGGTTTTAATATTTGCAATTCAAGTGATATAAAAAAGACGTTTTGGTAAAGTTTTATGAAATCATGTTCTCTGGCCGTATCAGGCAAACACCACGCCCAAACAAAAAAGCAAAAGGATATCGTAAATAAATTAATTTTAGATATGCTTATAACTTTTTCTCAGAAAACAGTACTAGCGTACTTTTCAAAATGGTTCACCGGTGCATTTCGTATGAGAATTTTTCTGTCACCAGTGGATTTCACCCGAACTGTGCCCCAGGCATAACGTCTAAAGGATGGTTAAGTTCATGAAAACACTCATATTCAGCATGACAACATGATTCGAGGCAATTTTCGGCCATAAAGCCAGGTATACAGTCCGTCGTAAAATGGAATGTGCCGTGAAATCCATATAAATATTTCAAACCGATTCACTAGTGAAAAATTTCACGTGCATTTTATACGAGATTTCAAGGCACTTTTCGTTCCACAACGAACTGTTTATGTACTATGTCCCAGGCTTAATGGCGAAATGATGATGGTGATAGATGATATCCGTTTTTTTGCATTTTGTTTGTTCCATTGAAACATTACTCTCCCAAAAAATCCTGTCTTGAAGTTTTGAAAGCTTTTGGCTTAAGCATAGTTTACAGTTACCATATGGAAAAAAATGAAAAATTTCAAAACAATTTTATACCGTTTCTGTCCAGTTTTTTTTTTCAATTTCCAGAAACAGTGTGTGCCCTTGACCTAACCAATGCATACTCGTGTAATGCTTAGTTTGCGCTAATAAAATAAACTGTGAACAGACAGTTTTTAGCATGTGTAAACCAACCGTGCAAAAAATACCACGGGGGAACAAATTTGCATTCACTTCACAATAATTTGCATGCAAAAATGTTTGTATCGCATGGTAACTGTAAACTGCCCTTTACGGACACAATGTTTGAGTAGGTAGAAAATAATCCTATATGGCCAGGTTGGCGCTCATTCAGAAGGATCTTACCATTCTCAGAATCAACTATCTAACCCACACTACAAATATTTGTCACTAGCTCCATTCTATCGAAAGTTATGGCTTGTTCGAAGAGTCACTCGTAGGGAAGGTAAAGGTTTCTTTTGTCGAATCTTGCGCATTATTTATTACATTCTTTAATACCAACTAACTAAATCCTTCTTTAAATATTTGGCCAAAATTTCAAGTCGCTGGCTTCATTCTATCAAAAGTTATCACTTATTTGAAGATTCCTTAGGCGGCTATTACACTATAAAAGTTCTTTTACAAATATCTTTTATGAAAGCTATTTTCAAAGAACTTTTATAGTGTAATAGCCGCCTAAGAAAAGATTTGCGACATGGACGTTGCTTGTTTCAACTACTTTTCTAATATGCTTGCACACCTTCCCCCTTTAGCGGCTAATACCATTCATAAAAGTTCTTTTGAAATATCGTTCGTCAAATATATTTGTAAAAGAACTTTTATAGTGTAATAGCCGCCTTAGACTGGATCTTGCCCATTTTTAGTAATAACTAATAACTAGATCTTACTATCAACATCCGACCAAATTATCAACTACTCGCTAGCTTTATCCTGTCGAAAGTGATCGTTGTTCAATAGTATTTCAATTTTCACCATTTATAGGGGAGATAGGCGTGCCGTTGGCCTGATTATGCTCATCTTACTAGAACTCAAGCAGCTTCTCATCTGAAGTTTACATACCAAAAATCAGCTCCCTACGTCAATTGGGTCAAGAGTTATAGACAAAAACCCTGAAAAGTAGGGTACGAAAAGTACCGTTAATTTCAAACTGATCAATTTCATTTTTACAGGAAAGTACAAAATGACCTTTTCAAGTCATCTGCCAAAGTTAGAGCTTTTCACGTACATATATTCAATCGGGAGTTACAGATACATTTAATTGTTTTGAATATGTAGGGGAGGCAGGCGCTCCCTTAGCCGGATCACGCCCATTTTCAAAACCAACCAACTAGATCAAACTACGAATATTTGACGAAAATTTCAAGCCTCAGCCTTTATTCTATCGAAAGTTATCGTGCGAACGGGCAGACATGACATGGCTAAATCGAATCAGGAGGTAACCCTGATCATTTATACACTATACACATGGCTACACCTCCGGAGCCTCCTTTAAAGTGTTACATATTTTCGTCCTGACAAAAGCAATATACCCTATACTTGTAAAGTCTAGGGTATAAAACACACACTTGACTTGTAGCAGGATGTGGTTTAAAATAGAACCAGGCTCCTTTTTGCAATGATTTGCAAAGGAGGTAATTTGGATGCGAGGGTATCTGAAATCGCTATGCCTCCTGGACTCACTCCTAATTCACATACATACATACTTAAAAAATAATTGAATTCAATGCAAAGCTATTTATATCTTTTAGCTCGGCACAGACAATAAGGTTTAATATGAGAAGAAAACGACACTAAGTCGACTTTTATGTGGTGTTTATTCAACGAAAATAACTCCTATAAATACCGAGAAGAAGCTAAATTGTTTGTTGGGTTCTCTCCTCATCCTGTTGAAGAAGAAAAACCCGTATTCCGAATACATCCTCTTCGTCTTCGCACATTTTTGAAGACTTTAAAGTATAAGGTATATCGTTTTTGTAACGAGGAAAATATGTAACACCTTTAAGGATGGTCCGGAGGTATGCAATGTATACATATAAATGATCATGGTCACCTCCTGATGTAATTCAGCCATGTCTGTCTGTCCGTTCGCATGATAACTTTCGATAAAATGAAGCTAGACACTTGAGACTTGGCCAAATGTTGGCAGTTGGTATTGAAAATGGGTATGATCTGGCCAATAGAACGCCTACCTCTCCTACATATGTAAAATAATTAAATGTATCTACAATTCCCGATTGAATAAACGTGAAAAGCTCTAGCTTTGGTAGATGGTTCGAGAGAATAATTTTTTGACTCTTTTGGAAAAATAAAATCGATCAGTTGGAAATTACCTAGGTAATGGTACTTTTCTAACAAAGAGCCCCGTAGTACCCTACTTTTCAGGTTTTTGTAACCTTCAGATGAGAAGCTGCTCCAGTTTTAGTGACATGGGCATAAGCAGACCACAGGAATGCCAACCTCCCCCACAAATTTCTAAAAATGAAACATTCCTTTAACTGTAACTTTCGATAGAATGACACTAGCGAGTTGAAAATTTGGTAGAATGTTGGTATGTAGTAAGATCTAGTTAATTGGTATCGAAAATAGGCAAGATCCGACAAAAACAGCCCCTACCTCCCCTACAAATCATACTTTGAATAGGCGATAACTTTCGATAGAATGAATCTAGCAAGTTGGAAATTTTGGACAAATGTATGTAAAAGAATCCAGTTGACTGATATTGAAAACGGACATGGTTGGACCAAAAGGCCCTACGTCCCCTACACATGATATCTCGAATATATGGTAACTCTCATAGAGTGCGGCCGGCAACTTTTGGTGAAATATTTGTGGAGTGGGTTAGTTAGTTGTTTTTGGGAATAGGCAAGATCCTGTGTAGTCTATACAATTTGTCAATACATTCATACAAATCTACTGGCGGAGGCGAAAGTTCCATAGAGTGATCACTCTTGTGCAGTCTATACTATTTGTTATCACTAGAGACCGGATTATATGCAACATAAAAAGGCTGAAATATGCATGCAAATATGCATGTAAAATGCTTAGAATATGCAAGTAAAATGTGAAAATATGCAACATAAAATAAAAGAAAAAAATTGGATAATTATGTTTTTATTAAGAAACAAAGGGACGAAAAGTCACAAATTTAATGGTTTTAGCAGTCTCTTGTTTTTATAGAAGTTTACTATAATATATTGTTCTGTGTTCAGTTGTAAGATTATGTCTTTTATCATTTAAAATAGTTTTGTAATTTGAGAAAGATCGTTCTACGTCCACCGATGTCACGGGGCAATACATGGGTGCTGTATTGGCAGATATTGTCCCAGGCAAAGTTCTACCTGTACCATTAATAAAACTATTAATCCGGCACAGAGACTCGAAGCCTGTGTTGTTGTTTACAATGTTTTCAAACTTTTTTTTTAAAGTTTGTCTGGGCAATTCAGAGTGTATTTTACGAACTTTTTCAATCAGCAGAATAGATCCATTCAACTGCAAGCCTCGAGTTTCAAGTTTTTTTGATACACTCGGGTATGTGGGGAAAAATGAGTACTTATGGCAGCGATGTTCTGATGATGTAGAAGAATTTTCAAATGCTGTATTGTATTGGTGTATTGGCTTCATTTTTCTGTGTTATGAATGGGTTTTATATCGAAAATCACCGGACAATTACGAATGCGATCTTAGTGTCACCATACACTGTCGAACTCGAGCACGAACCTGGTACAAATGTCCTCTGACACACACTTACACTTCACATAGGTTTGAAGAAAACCGGTCCACTTGTACTAGGTTCGTGTTCGACAGTGTATGGTGACACTTAAGCTCATGGGTAGGGGAAGCTCCATGAGCACGTTTCACGCGAACGTTTCTCTTCGCTGAGGGTTTACGATCAAAATATCAGCAACAGCACAAGCATCATAGCTTTCACTCTGTTTTCACAGTGTTTGCTTATAAACACAAAATGTCCCTTGCACACTACATGAGATTTGGAAAAATCATGAGAAGACTCGTAACAATTTCCCTAAAAATATGCAAAATTAATGGATTTTCAATGAAATATGCTAAAACCTCTAAAAACAGCTAATATATGCAAATGCATATCAAGTTATGCATTTGCATATAATCCGGTCTCTAGTTATCACACTTTTACCATCGATATGTAGTTTTTGTCTGCTGTGTGCGCAGTCTCATAAATCGCCGTGTGTTCTATTTCTCTGACTAAAAGCGCGTTGACATGATCAAACTACGGTTTGACAAACCACCTACTTGAACGTGTCAACCCCTCGTCAAACTGGTTTGAAGTCTTGTGCTTCTGTCAAACCGTAATTGGACGGTGCTCAACTTTTCATCAAATGCTAGTTTGTCAAACCGTAGTTTGATCATGTCAACGCGCTTTAAACTACATACTTAAAGCGCGTTGACATGATCAAACTACGGTTTGACAAACCACCTACTTGAACGTGTGAACCCCTTGTCAAACTGGTTTGATGTCTTATGCTTCTGTCAAACCGTAGTTGGACGGTGCTCAACTTTTCATCAAATGCTAGTTTGTCAAATCGTAGTTTGATCATGTCAACGCGCTTTTAGTTTTTCTGCGAACCAAAAAGTTTTCCGTGTGCGCGGGCTCTTACTCGAAACGAATGGCTTATGTTACGTGATACCAAATAGCTTTGGAAGGAAATTCGACCGCAGGAATGTTTCGATTAGTGATGGGCACTATCGATAGTTTTTACTATCGATCAGCAACCCAAAAAAAACCCTACTCGCTTTTTCCAGCAAAATTGGCCGTTTTTGAGAGAAAAAAAGGGTTGCCGCTCAGGAACTCTTTTATTTTTTGATTATTTACAATTCTGACTTCAGATTCGAAATCAGCGACAGAATCGACCTCCTACCAAATGTTTCCAGCAAAATTGACCGTGTTAATAAAAAAGTGTTGCCATTCTGGATCCTCCACTTGGAGTTCAGATTCGCAATCAGCGACCCAAAAAACCCCTACCAGCTTTTCCCAGCAATATAGGCCATGTTTTTGAAAAAAGGGGTTCCGTTCAAGGAAAAGATCTTAAGTTCTAGTTCAATTTTGTAACCAATCACACATAATCTGTATTGACTTAAAAAATCTAAAATCACATGCACATCATACTGAGCCAGCCAACTTTTCCCACATAGCGCAAACTATTGGGCAGTCGAATAAACTTTTCATTCAAAGCATACTATCGGGCTATTGAAAATATTCACCGATAGTTATTCGAATAACTATCGACCGATAGTCCCAATAGTTATTCGAATAACTATCGATAACTATCGACCGATAGTCCCAATAGTTATTCGAATAACTATCGATAGTAAAAACTATCGAATTACTATCCGGACTATCGCCGGTAGTTTTACTATCGATAGTAAAAACTATAGAATAACTTTTCGATAGTTATTCGATAGTGCCCATCACTAGTTTCGATACGAATCGAGTTACATGATACGGCCCCAGATTCTCGACTCCCCCTGCAGTCTCTCACCATTTGCTGGTGCTTTTTTCGTTATCATGGTTAGATTTCATGTAATTCGATTGGAATCGAATTGCTTTCGATAAAAATGGCATTATGTTACTTCTAAAACGAATTTCTCCCATTTCAATAATTATCGAGTATTATTATTCGAAATTCTCCATTCGAACCGAATACTCGATGATTTTTAAATTGGTTTTCGGGTTTAATTGTACCATTTTCATGAATGATTCGCTAACCAGCGTTCAGCGAGGACGTATAGCAAAGTGGCTGTTATTAATTTGCCGCGCAATAACCTACAAACCTATTTGTGCAAACTAGTTAACACTTCCCTTCTTGAAAATTTGTTAATGAACTGTCTTATAGTGGAGTGATTGTGGTGAAAATCAGCGCACATGGACGAACGTCTGTAGCTGGTTGTTCTTGGTGGATGACTCAATTGGTTCAGAATCGTCTAGAAGGGCAGGAGTAGGCGATCAAAACTTGAATAATATTAAAAACAATTTACAACCCCTGGCAATACAATCCTCCTTGTGGATTAGCCAACCGACTATGTTTGGAGCCTCAGTCGTGGACTTCTGATTTCATAGTAACAGGAGAAAATAAAGTACCATTTCCATCCTTTCGAAAGCAATTTGATTCGAATCGAATTACATAATAGGGCCCGATTGATAGAATAAACAGCTGATTCCCTGAAAACAGCAATGCGGAAAAAAAAATAATTGACTTTGTCCGATTTGAATTCACTGTAAAACAAAGAAGTTAGGTTAAATACTACGAGCTAAACGATTAGAACTAATGGGTTAAAAACTTTACCGAGTACCAAACGACTTGAACCACAAAAATACGCAGATGATCGTCACCAGAAGGAAGCAACCTGTCCAAACTCTTTACCAAAACCCTCCTCTCTTACCGAAAAAAAAGATCAATATTTTTTAACATCTCCTATTCACAATTTGTTTGTATATTGCAATGTAATCACTTCTTTCCGTTAATATACATCGAATCATTCATTTTGTATTTATTTAACAATCAAAACTTTCCTGTTGTCAGGTTCTATTTTCAATTTACTTTATGTAAAAAGAACACTAAATTGTTTAAAAGGAAATATACGTGTGTTTTAAATCTATACAATAGTACAATTTTCATTTAAATAGGTTTGAAAAACTCGTCTTCTCCAGACAAGACGAAGAAAAAAAAATTCCTCCGGCATGAGCGCGTTGAGAAAACGGCAGTAATTTGATATAATACGGTGTTATTTTCAAATTTAAATATAAAATATATGTATAAAAAAAGGAGAAATAATTGTATTCTAAGACTAAGATCTTTTTTCATCGTACGTACTGCATAAATAAGATACAATATATTTGTATTAATTAAATAAAAGAAAAATGAAAAATAGTCTTATGCAATAAAAAAAAAACCTATTCGACATATTTCTCTGAATAAAAAATAATAAAAAAGGCGATCATATTATTGGGAAAAGTAGGTCACCATATCATTCGCTCATTTCATTTACTCTTCAATTTATGTATACTCAAAGTGGATTGATTCGCGACGCATATGCATAGATTTCCAATAAATTGGGAGGTAATAGTCAATATAATTTATATGATTCTCTATTTTCCGGTCGGCTATATATAACACGAATGAAACAATGATTGTGTGTGTTAATAGTAGCGACAACCACACACTATGTCCTCCCCCTATATATATATGTATGGAAATAATCGAACAAAATCACCCGATTTTACGTAAATTATTCAATCTTCCACGAAAAAAGAACTTGTCCTACTCCATTTGGCATCGTGTTTTTTTTTCTTGTGTATTTGTGGTATACAGAAAATTGCGTGAAAAATTTTTACCACTAGACGACGACGAGAAGCAGACTATTAAAACAGTGCATCAATGGAAACGTGAACAAAACGAGAAATGATGAGAGTTCGAGGCGCAATACAGTAACCAAACAAAAAGAATCACACTATCGTCAGTGGGTCAATCATCCACCATCATACACAATGTTCGTGTACACATTGCACAACGAACTGAGGATCGTCTAAAGCGGTTCATGTAGAGGCCAACGGTCAAGCAACGATCGGTGTCAAATTTGTTGTCCAACTATACCATACACCAAGTCAATTTCAATTCAATTTGAGTCGCACGTTATTCATATTTTGATTGCCGTGCAGTAAACTATGATGGAACGAATAATATGTATGAAACTCACCAAGTTTTAAGTTCAAAATGAGGTGTTGAGCAACAATTGCTCAGCTGTGTCACAGACGTTAGAACCGTTGTTCAATGGCTACCTTCATGAAACAACGGGTGGCATACTGTTGCGGATTTGTTTTATGAATCCACTCCACTGATGGACACAACACATGCAGTGCTAAATGTCATTTTCTCCACCACAAAAAAAATTCTCCGCTGACTGGGACCAGCATAATTCTGACAAATCAGAAAGGACACCTGCCATACGATTTTCTGCCAGTAGTCAGTTTTGAACTGTGAAATTTGACGACTGATGGATGACTAGATGCAAGTTGCTGTTCTAAATACGAGCCACTGCAAAGCTGCTTCGATACTACTGTCACAGCAAGTTGTGATTTCGCTGTGTATTATGAACTTATCCAACGGTTGAGAGTCCAGTTTACTGACGTTGAACATCTTAACGGTTGCTCCAACAACAGCTATACACAGGACAATATTCGAACGAGTGTCAAATAATTGAACCGATTATTGTTCAACCGTTGGCCTGTGTTTGAGCCGCTTGAATCATTCATCGATAATACGCGGAATCAGAAGAAAATGTTATACATACATAATTACATATATATATGTAATAATAGGACACATACACACTCCGTTTACTACTTGTTTTTTTTTTCCGAAAAAATTGGATTGTTTTTTTTTCTGTTTTGTTCAAAATGTTCAGATTTGTTGGTTTCTATTTTGTAATTTATTTATTAAAATTTGTTTTTTTTTTTTTATTTTAATTTAATTCTTATTTTCTTTACGCACTTTCTCATTTCGTTTATATTTAAATTTTATCGGTTTGTTGTTTGTTTTTCTTTGTTTATATCTTATTTTCATCATCATTTTTTTGTGGTTTTTCTTTTTCTTTAATATATTAAATCTTAATTTTAAAAGAACAAAAATCTTGTTTTTTCAAAATAAAAAAAAAATAAGAAAAAACTCTTATTTTGCTTTGTGTCTGACTAATTACATTATTATGACACCTGATTGCCCTCTTCCTCGCCTTCGTTCTCTTCCTCGTCCTCGGCTTCCTCATCTATATGCGGCAAACACAAGAAAATAAAAAAAAGGCAATAAATACTTTTTATTTCTGATTTCTAGACGAGATTTGATTAGTCCTACCTTCATCTTCTTCCTCTATGTCTTCTTCTTCACCGTACTTCAGGTCATATTCATCTGTGTCTACATCATCACCTTCTTCATCGTCGAGAATTTCTTCTGCGTCTTCGTCATTATTTCCACCATTCTCTTCTTTTTTCGATTTCTTTGATTCTGTGGTTTTGTCCTGCAAAAAGGGAACGAGAGAGTAAATTGTTAGGATTTTTTTGAATACACAACAATATTGATTTGTAAAGAATTTTGTTTTGTAAAATAATGCGAATCGCTTGTCGGTGTTAAGCTGTCGTGATTTGTCCTTCTCCACACTCTGCCAATCAAATAAATATGAAGTTCATAGCGTAGGGTGTACTGGATGTAAATATTTTATTATCTAGTGCCTAGAACGACAATAAGATAGGCGAGGTGCTTGGATAAGAGTCTGGAGAGGTATTCGTTTCGCTGCGTTGTTCCGGAGCGTCACTACCCCATACTCAGATTTTATAGATGGCGGTATGTACCACAAGTACAATGAAAATTGTATTTTGAGACTACATAAATTTTCCTTGAATTAAATCCCCTCAATTAAAATACTGTTTCCTCACACGAATAATCTACCGGTGCAATGCCAGGCTTTTATAATCTAACTTAAGGCCACAGAGCAGCGTAAACATCAGATTCCGAAAAAATATACTGAGCTTAATGTATTCATAGTATGAGTAATAATTTGGTTGAAAGCAAAATTTATGTGACGTTCAGCAACGACGCGCGTATCAAACAGTCTATAAACGGTTGAAATTATATCTTCGCTTTTTTCTGCAAATATGTAGGTATGCATAAATCGCACGAGCTTGCAAATACATATTTGGCAATGACGATGCTTTATCATAGCCAAGTTGACCACTGTTTTCTATTTGGTCTACAACTTAATAATGAGACTTTTTTTAGAGATGGCAACACCGATAAACCAATGGTAGTCCATCTTTGACATACATACCATTTGAAGTTTGTATTCATAAGCTGTCAATGTCAGTATAAACATTTCGTGTTGATTGTTGACAACGTATTTTACCGGACCATGGAAAGTTTCGAAAATTCACGAAAAAAACAGCATTTGCGGGAAGTTTTACTTGGACATTATTTTGCTAAGAAGACTGCAGCTCAGAGTCATAAATTGCTCGTGGAAGTTTACGGTGACGATGCTTTTTCGCGTGCACAGTGTTTTCGGTGGTTTCATCGGTTCAAAAATGATATTTCGACATTACCGACGAAGAGCGACCTGGCCAGCCAAAAAAGTTTGAAGACGAAGAATTGACGAAATTACTCGAAGAAGATTCGTGCCAAACTCAAAAAGAGTTGGCAATTTCGTTGGAAGTGACTCAGCAAGCCATATCGAAGCGGTTAAAATCACTGGGAATGATCCAAAAGCAAGGCCACTGGGTTCCGTACGAGTTGAAGCCAAGAGATGTTGAGAGGCGCTTTTGCATGTGCGAACAACTGCTTCAAAGGCAAAGACGGAAGGGTTTTTTGCATCGTATTGTGACCGGCGATGAAAAGTGGATTCATTATGATAACCCAAAGCGAAAGAAATCATGGGGACCGCCCGGGCACCAATCAACATCGACCGCGAAGCCAAATATTCATGGTTCCAAGCTTATGCTCTGCATTTGGTGGGACCAGATCGGTGTTCTTTATTATGAGCTGCTAAAACCGAATGAAACCATTGACGGGCAGCGCTATCGACTGCAATTGATGCGTTTGAGTCGAGCATTGCGTGAAAAACGGCAACAATTTGCTGAAAGGCACGACAAAATAATTCTTCAGCATGACAATGTTCGCCCTCATGTTGCGCAAGTCGTGAAAACGTACCTGGAAACAACCAAATGGGAAGTGCTACCCCACCCGCCGTATAGCCCTGACATTGCTCCATCCGATTAATATTTGTTCGCTTCGATGACTCATGCGTTGGCTGATCAGCACTTCACTTCATATGAGGATACTAAGAACTGGCTCGATTCATGGATAGCCTCGAAACCCCAAGATTTTTTTCGCGACGGAATTCGTAGACTTCCCGAAAGATGGGAGAAAGTTATCGCTGCTGATGGCCAATATTTTGAATAATTTAGTTATATGAATAAATCTATGAATAAATGCCCAAAATTCCAAAAAAAGTCTCATTATTAAGTTGTAGACCAAATAATACTGAAAAAAACGAAATGGATAACTGAACATTTTTGTCACCACATTGCAATCGGTCGTTACAATTTGCAGATTACATTTTCACAGGGGAAAACCATGATTTGCGTCAGTTTTCTGAGACATAAGAAAAACTTGCGTACAGCTTCAAACGTCATCCTCCTGGAGGCACCGGACCTGCTTTGTGCGTTTTTGTGGAGCTCGCGATAACGACGTGGACGACGAACAACTCGTCGGTACGGCAGCGGCGTGGGACAGTACGCTCTGTATCGACTATGCCGATCCCGCACCGCTGCCGTATCGACAAGTGAGGAAAGGGGGGCGCAAGTCCCAAATGCCTAAAGCGGAAATTCACTTGAGGGTTATCCACAGAGTAGATTCCCACTGTGGGTACTACTTCTACATCATAAAAATAAATTCACAATTATACTACGTTTACACTATCCGCAGATTACTTCATCTGCGCCGGCTGAGTTAATCTGGAACTGTCAAATATATACAATTTTAAACTCACTACACCCAGATTAAGCAGCAGATGAAGTAATCTGGGGATAGTGTAAACGTAATATTACACTATCCCCAGATTACTTCATCTGCAGCGTAATCCGGATGTGGTGAGTTCAAAATTGTATGTATTTGACAGTCGCAGATTATCTCAGCTGGCGCAGATGAAGTAATCTGGGGATGGTGTAAACGTAATATTACATTTATATTACGTTTACACTATCCCCAGATTACTTCATCTGCTGCGTAATCTGGGTGTGGTGAGCTCAAAATTGTATGTATTTGACAGTCGCAGATTATCTCAGCTGGCGCTGATGAAGTAATCTGGGGATAGTGTAAACGTAATATTACACTATCCCCAGATTACTTCATCTGCGCCGGCTGATTTAATCTGGAACTGTCAAATACATACAATTTTAAACTCACCACACTCAGATTAAGCAGCAGATGAAGTAATCTGGGGATAGTGTAAACGTAATATAATATTAAAAACGGTTAGACTACGGGAGTTGACAGCGGTTCGGTGTACTGCGCTGTTGCCCTAAATTTAATATTACGTTTACACTATCCACAGATTACTTTATCTGCTGCTTAATCTGGGTGTGGTGAGTTTAAAATTGTATGTATTTGACAGCTCCAGATTACTTCATCTGCTGCTTAATCTGGGTGTGGTGAGTTTAAAATTGTATGTATTTGACAGCTCCAGATTAAATCAGCCGGCGCAGATGAAGATCTGCAGCGTAATCTGGGTGTGATGAGTTCAAAATTGTATGTATTTGACAGTCGCAGATTATCTCAGCTGGCGCAGATGAAGTAATCTGCGGATAGTGTTAAATTACGTTTACACTATCCCCAGATTACTTCATCTGCTGCTTAATCTGGGTGTGGTGAGTTTAAAATTGTATGTATTTGACAGTTCCAGATTAAATCAGCCGGCGCAGATGAAGTAATCTGCGGATAGTGTAAACGTAATATAAACGTAATATAAGATCGGACTAGATCTGGTCATCCAGCTGCCTGCAAGGGAAACCATTCATAACCGTTCCCCGTTCGGCGATGGACAAGAGCTTGCTATTCACAGATAATATCCAGGGAAATTAATCATCGGCATCTGATATGCAGAGCATAACGATGACCCCACACTGACGAATGTCTGGAAACCCTGTTCCAGTTCGAGTCCGATTGTGCGGGTGACCTTATGCTTCGTTTACACATGGACGTTGAGTAAAACACGGAACATTGAAAAGCACTAACAAAAAGATACCTTTCTGTTCTGAGTAGTTTACATCTGTGGCCATGTAAGAACAGAAAGGTATCTTTTTGTCGTCGGTGCTTTTCAATACAATTTTTCATGTTCAGTGTTTTGTTCAGCGTTCACGTGTAAACGAAGCATGAGATAAATAATTGACAAGCGCTTTGCTCCAATGACGATCCATTTGATAATGTGATGCCAACCAGCACCTTTGATCTAATCGAGCAAAGAAAATTCGTTATATATGTACATATTCAAAGAAAAAGTCCCCTCCTCTCCTATAAACGCATGGCTTAAGATATTGGGGACAAACGCAACTGCATACCCCTTGAAAATTCCAAGATAGTACCCACAAGATTGGCGGGGAAAAGGAAGTATACCCAAGGAGTAAAAGGAAAGATGCCATCAAATCAACGTCTATCAAAGATGTTCTTCGAAAAAAAGGAGGCAGAAGCAGCATGCCAACATACCATTAGCATGAGCGAGCCGTTCTCCAACGGTTTTTTTTAATGTTTATGTGTTTTTAAAAAGCGAGGTATATTCAAACGCCCGCCAATTAATGAACGAACTGTCTTCTCGCGTCATCTTGTTAATTGTCTCGTCTTATTTTTATATTGTATACATGCATACATGTATATATTTCAAAGGGCACACAAAACACACCATACCTCCCCCTGTACAAATTTTACGTGCCATATACGTTACATATGTCGTTACAACGGACACTAGCAGCACAGTAAAAAAAAATATTGCGAAGGAAAGTGACAAATCTATACCACCTCTATCTATACTTTCCGGCTGCGCGTACTGCGCGTACTTCGCGTTTCCGATATTAACCAAATACAACACTGAGTGATAGGATATTTTGAGAGGGTGACATCTGCAGAGAGATGACTGTTGATAAAAAGGGAGAATTCGAAAACAACTCGCCTTAATCCCCGGCATAGCGGCGGTGCGTAGAAGAGACAGACAGCTGCCCGCTCTTTAAAAAAAAAAGTGACGCCAAGCTAGCATACGGACGGTTCGTATATGTAGTGGTCTTTGGTTGTTTGTGTTGTTTCATTTCAATATAGGAGTACGTTTGTATATATATACAAACCGGGAAAACTACCAAATACTACTACCCGGCTTTTCCACGTTTAGAAAGATCGCCTTCGATCTCAGCAGGATTAGGATGCCTGAATTCGGAACAAATCGAAAGGCAGAGACGGTAGAATTTGCTAAACATTTTGATAAGGGTATTTGATCATTGAAAAAAATATCCACACACATAAGCCATAATACATGCATACAGAGGGGAAAACGAGAAAGAGACGGATACAGTACACGCGTTTTCCCACACTCATACAACACGTGGTGATGCCGGGAAACTCGTCCAAGAAACAACCATTCAATTGAAAGGTGTGAATACGGAAAAAACTACAGCAAAGCAATTTTGGATTGGTAAAACATTGAGGGAATACGCTGAATGCGATACAAATGATTTATTGTTTTTAAGACGATTAATAATGGCGGCACGTTTTGCGTCTATCAATTGTAAAAGTGGGACAAATATATATGCACAATCCTACGACAGTGATGCCAAGAATGCGCGCCTGTGTCCCCTCCAACCGCCGTTTCCATATACAAAGTAACCTAAATGTGTCAAAAGCTCCTGGAAAACTGATAATTCTAATGAAAGGACAATAGTAGAAAATTATTTCTAAAACGAAAATACACATATATTCGAAATTTATGAATATTTTTCCCTGCCGCCCTTTTGGAATTGCTTTTCGAGCGAGCGTGTTTTTTTCTTGTTTGGCGTCGTAGGTGTAAAGCACGCGGTACGCGCGTAAGCGTATTCGGCAGGTGAAAAGACGAATCTTTGAATGTGTGTATGTACGTACAATACGTATATTGAATGCACACGCGAGGGGAGTAGCAATGGCCTGAAAATGAATGACATATCTTAAGCACAACCGAATCTAATAGTACACCGGAGTGATGTGTGCGATTTGAATTAACCACATTGGTTAAATGACCTCAAAGAGCAGTCTATATGCCTCTCTGTTCTCCTAGAGACAATGAACGAGAATAAGACCGACATAAATCTTGAAAAGTACTCCCCACAAGTTTTCGCTTTGCCTGCCACATCTAACCAAAGTTTTGTGGAGATAGAGAGAGTTAGGGGGCTGTGCTGGCTGATGTGATGATTATGACGGCGATAATTTTGAACCGACTCCGTGTTCTTTTTCATGGGGCAAATTTTCTTGCCATTCATAAACAAGGTGTAGCCCTCCTGCTACTCGGTGTACAGTACACCAATCCATCTCCTCCACCCCTTGGAGCGTCCTGTGTCTAGGTCATT
The DNA here is from genome assembly GCA_964017055.1 of Chloromyia formosa. Taxonomy (NCBI): domain Eukaryota; kingdom Metazoa; phylum Arthropoda; class Insecta; order Diptera; family Stratiomyidae; genus Chloromyia; species Chloromyia formosa. Next base: position 145,013,416 of record OZ024815.1, on the reverse strand, counting down.
AGATGGAGCACAGCAGCACCACAGAAGAATCCCAAGAAGACAACACACACAGGAGGGAATATTATAATTCTTGCAATTTGAGCGCACGCAAGCAAACAGTACAGAAATCGCTTGAACACCAAAACCAGTTCTCTATGGCGGTATTTTTTGAGGCAAACAACAAGCGATTGTGGCTCGATTGATGGGTTGCCACAGAAAGCCAGAGGCCATAACGCGATAGAATCAGAAAGAAAGAATAAAAACACGCCTAGAGCTTACGAGTGAGATAAGGCCAGGCTAGATTGTGGTGGGAATGTGACTAGAAAATATCGTGAATCAAAATTGACTTCAGAAAACAAGCAACTCTACATGGAAGAGCGATTCTAAGCAATAACAGATTTAATAGCGATTTGAAGGCATTGGGTGGGGAGACGGGCAGTTGGTAGTACGTTCTGTGCGTACACCTTGCAGTCAAACAGCGTTCATTGAAAATGAAGCCATCTCTAAACGAAGCAGCAGCTACACAACTACAAAGTGGAACCAAATGCGGGAAGCCGGGAAAACCGGCCGAAAAAAAGATAAACCGGCCGGCATTCGTGAAAAGAGGCATAACGTCCGCCCGATGGTATTATCAAATTTCAAATCCCCTGTATCGAGGCGTCATCCGGGCGGGCTTCAACTCAAAACAATAGAAATGGCGGCAGACGCACTTTTTCGCGCGAACCAACAAGCGATTACAAAAAAGGAAAGATTAAAAACGAATAGTGAATCGAATGGAGATTAGATATCAAAAAGAGTGATAAGACGACGCCAATGAATACAGCGGGGGCTAGGGGGAACTAATGTCACAACATTAACCTGCGTCATCTTGAGGATCGAGAGACGTGCGACGGTTGGACAGACTGATTTTAAAGTTGTTGTGTACACAAAAGTCCATGAATACAACATTCAAGACGCTGCACAAACAGGACATCGTCAAATCGAAGTTGAGAAAAAACGCTTCCAGCTCGGCATTCGAGCTGGCTTAACTTCACATTTCCGTATCCACACCACAGAACAAAATAACGAATCCGAGAGGACACAAAGTCGCGGGCGTCCCGTCGCTGCCAGCGCCATTATCAACGCTGACAGAACCGAAACGCCGACAAGCGCGATTGCCAGTGTGCGGCCGACATAACGTTCATGGCAAAACTCTTTTTGGATTTTTTTCTCCATCATACTTACTTCGGCGGGCCTTTTTGTTCCTTTGATTGATTCTTTCTTTTCCGCGGGCTTTGAATTTTCCTCGGCGGCAACCTTTTCCACCGCCACTTCGCTGTTTTTCTCTGCTGAACTCATTTTGTTTTATATATATTTATATAACTTAGATTTACAAATGTCTCGTGAACGAGATAACTTTGTTTTTATATGTATAAAATTATTTGTCGGTGACAGGAAAAAAAAAAGATTATCCACACCGGGCAACAACCGCGCGCTTATACACCTTTTAGTGTACTGAAAACTTAATCGACACAGTGGACTTACTGGGCGCCGAACGTACAAAAAAAACTAAATGTACTTTTCACTACTTTACCGATTAAATACTTAGAGCGGTAACGCAACCCAGCTTTTCAATTCGACCGTCTTCACTGAACGGAAACCCAAACACGACTGAACGCCGCTTTTCATCCCACTGACAAAATCGAACATGGCGCGGTCTTTCAAATTTCCCATGATACAATGTACCGGCACTTTCGGATTAAATTTATGCAGAATGCTTTAATTCAGACGCCAAATTTCTTATCGGATAATTTTCTATGGATTTTTTGGCATCTATTAAAAATATTATCAACTCGATTGTGATAATATGGAAATTATTGATGCCTTCAACGGAGGGCTTCGTGAGTGTATACACGGAAAATGTGCTTGGACGCCATGAGTTTTTGAATTGTCCATCAATCAAAATGGCGATGGCGGGAAAATTTGAAATTGTTTTTCTTCTGGCAGTGAGCTACTAATTAAGTTACTGAAGCTAACTTTCAGTAGAAGCTCCTCTTATAGTGCAACTAACACGACAATGACTCCTTATCTCTAATTATTCATTTTAATTATATTGTACATAAGTCTAAAAAAAATTCATTCGAAATAAACCGATGTGGTGCACATTTGTCAGCCTTAGTGTGATATGGATTCTTAAAATTCTTCTTGATATATTCAGATCATCAGGTTGAAACATGAACATTAAATAATGAACAAATTCAGACAAATATCGCAGGTTAATATTATTATTATAATTTTAGATGTACGTACAGTACCACGAACGGCCCATCGAAACATTCATATCGATGGACCGGCTTGTGCGTGTGATTCATTCATGACGATGGCAACAGCAACTTGAACGTTATGGCGATGGCAGCGTGCGTCGTAGACGAGCGTGGATTTTTGTATTGTGGACAGCTTGTGCAGGCGCGCGCAAGTACGGGGAGTACACCTTGCGTTGCGATTTGCCGGAAGAACAGTGAACTTGTTGAATTTGGATGTTGGGGCCAATACTGTAGATGAAATTCTATTGCATACTCTAGAAATGAAATGATTTATATGAATTTAATATGGATATACTACTGATACTGATCATAAAGCCGCCATACTACTGCGATTCGTCGTCAGATCGATCGGCCGATGGATCGCGACAAAATATCTGCTGATCTCCGCTGTACACTACGATTTCCGTGCAATACGATAACGAATGACAATTCAAAATGAAACCGGGAAGCAGAGGGCTTCGCCCGCAATCCGAGGGTTTTGTAGTGTCCGATGCCAATAGGAAATGAACAGTCCTCTGGGGATGCTTAGCCACTCATGTTAAGACGAAATTGCAAGTTACTAGCTTGCATTTAAAAATGACACGAAAACTTTTTCCTAATTGGGAAAAATATTGGATTATGTACATATATATGTATGTATCTGTTTCACAAAGACGATATTCGCTGCGTTCAGGTTTTCAAACGTGATTATGATTATGTAATACATAAATTTAAATACATATTAAACAAGAATAGGGGAAATTAATCAATGGGTGGCGACCTTAAGCTAGTCAGTAAAACATGGCTCGAATAGAAGGCCCATGCTAGCAACTGCACTCCGAAATCTATCTGCTATCGAAACGTCGACATGGAATACCTATGCAAGCGATGTTGACCCGCCCATGCTCTTGGAGTGGTCAAGATAATTAACAACACTTATGTCAACACCAAAGTGCTAAAAATGACTTCAACAACAATCCGGTGTACTGGCCCCATCACTACGATTCAAAAGACACCCGTATTGCCTAGATTTCACTTGAACTCCCAAAATGTACTTATGTCAACACCTAAAGGGCGCCACCCATGAATGAGCACAACCACGACCAGAACGTGTGGAAAAGAAATTCCCCCTATTTCCACCGTTCTATGATATTTGATGGTTCGATGGAAGTTTGGTCGTGGTTGTGCTCGTTCATGGGTGGCGACCTTAAAAAAAAACACTCGAAAGACTTCTCGCGCAGAAAGCCATACCAAAGAGGATTGATATTCTATAAGAGCGATCACCCCATAGAACTTTCTCTTCTGCCAGTCGATTTGTATGTTTTGACAAATAGTATAAAAACCATAAAACCAGTTTCATGAAACGAGTTTTATGAAACTGGTTTCTCCAGTGTGCACCGCCTCTTGTAGCCCCCATATACGATGCAATCCGTGATCAGATCGATCTGAGGATCACAATATTGATCGCACAGTGTGTGTGACTATCGTTGATGATTTTTTTAACAGTTCCGTATAATTTTTGAACACCTGACATTTTGTGGCGATCCATCGAGCGACGGATTGCATAATGTATGGCGGCTATTAACTACACAGTTGAACTATTTAGTTCAAACTGTCAGTTAAAACTGTACGTGTGTGACCGGCCTTAAAATGCCTAAGTTTATATTAGACCTGCCATAGACGGTGCGATCCATCGTCAGATCGATCTGACGATGGATCGCCACAAAATATCTGACGATCGAAATTATATGGAACTGTCAAAAAAATCGTAAACGATAGTCACATACACTGTGCGATCGATCTGACGATCACAATATCGTCAGATCGGTCTGACGACGGATTGCATCGTATATGGGGGCTATTAGTGTACTCTACTTAAATATTACGCGATTATTACGAAACTTGGGGATAGTATTGCCTATGGTATTGGTTATCGACCGCTATTATTTTTTTTGTAATTGAATGCGTCTGAGGGATGCAGGGGTGTGCTAACTGTAACTGTAGAAGTATACCATTATTAACCTTCTTGGATGAGATATCAAAATTCCATTATTTTTCTTTTACTATGCTAGTGGAATACCACTCCCTTGTAAGTTTTCATTATTCTAAGTGTAATGCCCGAATCAGATTGAAAGCCGAGAGCAGCAGAAAATCAGCAGCAGCGGTAACGGCAGCTAAATGTCAAGTTAGAAAGCATGTGTTTCCCTTAGACCCGCCATAGACGGTGCGATCCATCGTCAGATCCATCTGACGATGGATCGCCACAAAATATCTGACGATCGAAATTAAATGGAACTGTCAAAAAAAAATCGTCAACGATAGTCACATACACCGTGCGATCGATCTGACGATCACAATATCGTCAGATCGATCTGACGACGGATTGCATCGTATATGGGGGCTACTTAGCCACCTAGATTGAACGCAGCGACAGCGGCGAAAGCAGATCTGCCTGTTGTTGTTGTTACTGCTGCCGCTGCTGCTGTTTTCTGCGTTCAATCTGGTTCCGGCATAACGGTCTCAAAATGCAAGAGGGTGGGACAAATTATGATATCATATTTTCCCCTCTCCCTCTTTCCTCCTTCCTCAAATTTAATGAAAATGCCAAAAATTGAATTTACTGTGATTATTCTATGAACAGCGGACAGACACATTTGACCGATTTAATAAGGGTTTTGTTTTACTACAAAACCCTAAAAATTGGTTGATTCACTACGTTTATATTGCGGGACTATGTTCGAGGTTTCGATCTGACTCACGACGATGTAAACGTATCGGTTTAGTTAGTTTTGGTACTGACTTTTAGCTACACTTGCGATGCACAAAACTGACTGACTGAAAAGTTGGGTGTGTTCGCTAATGGTGTTGTTGGTGATAATTCTATTTTGTTATATAAATTCAATTCAATGCAATTTATTCCAACTTAACAATTTAACAAATATGCCCGAACCAGAATGGACGCAGAATGCAGTAGCATCGGCAACGGCAGCGAAATGTCAAATTAGAAAGTACTCATTTCCGATACGCGACCTAGATTGAACGCAGCGGCAGCGACAGCGGCGAAAGCAGATCTGCATGTTGTTGTAGGTGCTGATGCCGCTGCTGCTGCTTTCTGCGTTCATTCTGCCTCCGACAATACAGAGAAATCATTTTAAAACTATAATACATATATTATTATTATTATATTATGTTAAAAATTCATTAATTTTTCCTACGTGTTGGTTTTCCCACGAAGAGTATTGCTCGTGTTATGGGACTGCTAGTCATATATCACAACCTTATAGCCCCCATATACGATGCAATCCGTCGTCAGATCGATCTGACGATATTGTGATCGTCAAATCGATCGCACAGTGTACGGGCTGTGACTATCGTTGACGATCAAATTTTATCTGCCGATCCCTATCGGGACTATGGGAATTTTCGTTCGATAGTTATTCGATAGTTTTTCTACTAGTTACTAGTTTTTTTTAAGCTATCGAAAGTTTTTACTTTTTTAAACTATCGAATAACTATCGATAGTGCCCATCACTGCTTTGGACTAGGTTTGCGTTATCGTTGTTGGCGGTTGTTTTTGTCGGTGTTTATGTTTTGTTGGAGTCGGCGGTATAAAAGCGCTTTTCACAAGAAGCTACTGGCTCTTTACATTTCTAAAATTCTCTTTAAACCCAAGTGATAAGCCAACCTCTAACATTTGTCATATTTAGTACCGGTCGGTATAAACACTCCACGAATTAGAACTAAATCTAATATGATCTAGTTAATACTCCTTTTAATTCCACGGTATTAAGTGGCCCATGAGGCTCCACACCGTTGCCGAAATTATCATGAATATTAACACAAAACAATAATCACAAAAAAAAAATTATTCGAAGGGATTCATCCAGAGTATTATAGGTGTCGAGCTGGTTCTGTTCCCATACGTTTTTGCCTCGACAACTAAAACTAAATAGTCGAAGAAGTGGCACGGCCGCATGGCATCTCGTTGTGGGATAATTCTGCTACATACTCTGCTACATACTCTTTCCTGAAAAGTATGTGCCATATTTGTAATTCTCCACCATTGGGTTGCTAGTTTCGCCTTTAACCACCACTGGCTACAATAGTAATTCATAAATATTCAATTCGAATTAGAATTAAGCAATAATTTTTATTTATTTCGTCTATTATTTTTGTCTTTGACCACGAAATCGGGTAGTCGCCATAAATATAATACACATTTTGTATTTACGGGCGTAATAATCGATTTCGTGAAAAAATATCGTACTAAACGTATCGTTTATTGGGCCGATTAAGGCTATTATTGATTAGAAGAATTTGAAAAAGAAGTGGGAAAAAAAGGCATACAAGTAATATGTCCACACATTTTGTCTATGACGTAAATAAGTCAGAAAAATCCGAATCCACTGTACTATCACTCGAATCACATTGAATTAGAACGGCTGTTGTGAATTGTGTATAGCAAGCGCTAGCTTAGCTAGCTGCTGGCACTGGCAGACTATACGAAAGAGGAACACACTAGCAAAGAGGTTTCTCACCTCTTCAAACATTTAAGATTTTCATTCTATTTTCTTCTTTGTAATTTTCTTGATGTGATGACTTCACAAAGCATTTTAGCTTGCCAAAGCTTCAACGAGTCGCCTGTATCTAGTATTTAAGTCGAAACAAGCGTGTTGGAGCGTTGCAGCTTATAGCTTGGCGTTGGCTGGCTCGTTTTCTTGAAAAACGCCAACCAGCTTTGCCGACAACACGTTCTTCAGTCAGTCCTCCTATTCCACAAATGAGAATGCCCGATAGCGTTTGTTACCCCGCGCGTAGACGACGAGCACATACATACTCGTACAATTGCAACAAATATAAGCGATTATATGTGAACGTATCGTTACTTATTAAATGTGGGAGCTGATTTTCATTATGAATCAATTTTCATAGATACAGATTCGCTGCGATACGAATCATGGGTTAGGTCTTTGAAAGTTAACTCGACCCGATGATGGTTGTTATTGTTTTTATTACAATTGCAAACAACCGGATTGGGGGAATTTATTCGTAGTCTAATGATAGAATAGGTCACAGGGACGTTATCGATTTTTTTATATACACACATACTTTTATTTTATATCAGCGAGGGATGAATTCGAGAAAATTATCTCAAGAATACTGGGAATTGTATGGCCAAGCAACAGTAGGCCAAGGTAAATAAAAATTTATTTTTCTAAGAAAACAGAAATAATTATTAAAATCTCACTGGCATGTTTGATGATGCCAATCGATAGTATGTATGGGTAGTAGGAAAAATAATGTGGCCCTGTTCGATTTTGACATGAATATGTCTTACCGGTAGTCAAAACTTTGTGAAAAGAAAACTCAATTGCTCTAACCCCTTGTGGGGCATAGCGCGTCAACTGTTCCATGTGGCCCAGTTGACGTTTCGTTGGCATAAACTGGTTTCGGAGAATGCAGCTGCCAGCATGCACCTCCTGCACATCCATGGACACGAACGTCGTCGTGGACGGGATTCGAACCCGAAACGCTGGTAGTCAACATGACAAACCTCAACATCATGAAAAGAAATGTGACACCTAGGCCTGTTCCTAATACCGGGATCCCGGTTAGGTACCGGTTTTTTTTCAGTACCGGTACCAAAAACTAAGAGTACCGGTATCCCGGTTTTTTTAGTACCGGTATTGAGTACCGGGATCCCGGGATTTGAGTACCGGTTTTTTTCAACCATGCGCAGGTTTTATTCGGGATCCCGGGATCTACCGAGTCTTTTCAGTACCGAGTCTTTTCAGTACCGAGTCTTTTGAGTACCGAGTCTTTTGAGTACCGAGTCTTTTCAGTACCGAGTCTTTTCAACCATGAGCCGGTTTTATTCGGGATCCCGGGATCCCGGTACTCAGTACCGAGTCTTTTCAGTACCGAGTCTTTTCAGTACCGAGTCTTTTCAGTACCGAGTCTTTTCAGCAACGAGTCTTTTCAGTACCGAGTCTTTTCAGTACCGAGTCTTTTCAGCAACGAGTCTTTTCAGTACCGAGTCTTTTCAGTACCGAGTCTTTTCAGTACCGGGATCCCGGGATTCGAGTACCTGTTCTTTTCAGTACCGAGTCTTTTCCCGGGATTCGAGTACCTGTTCTTTTCCATAAAAAAGACTCGTTCATTGCTGGACCAATTCTTCAGGTTTTTGGAAATTGTTATTGGAAATGTTCATAGAGTCGTGTCGTGCATTGAAAGATTTTTCAGATACACATCGTAGTATAGTATGTTAGTTAGTACGCACATAGATATACGAGTATGTACATTGTTCATACATAATTGATTTTGAGTTTTGTTAGGATTGAGACTGAGATGAGAGTATTTATTGTATTGGGAATAGGATATGTAATTGGGTATGATATAAATATGAAATACATATGAACGAATATGTATATGTACGTATGTACATAATATAATGCGTTGCATTGGTCAATAGCCGGCCATACACACACGCTCTATCATCTGCAAACGTACGCCAATTCGATCGCCCCATATTTTTCCGAATGATTCGCCGCGTTCGCAATCCCCTGCAAAATCGCGTCACCTGGGTCGCCCAATTTTTTTGCGAATGATTCGCGGCGTTTACAATCACCTGGAAAATCGCGTCACCTGGATCGCCCAATTTTTTTGCGAATGATTCGCGGCGTTTACAATCCCCTCGAAAATCGCGGCACCTGGGTCGCCGAATGATTCGCCGCGTTTGAACGAGTAGTGAAATTTAAGTATTTTAATTTTGTGCGACCAGACGGTTCGTGGCGTTTTCGGTTTGCAGATGATAGAGCAACAACAATTTGTATGGAGACGATGTCAAGTTGGGTGCGTTGTGATTTTGCAGATGATTCGCCGCGACCGAATTTTTATGGGTTATCTATAGTGGCGGTAGTAGTAGCTTGCATAATAAAATATGAGAAGGATGGGTCCACGCAGATATTTTGGTCCTGCTGCAGGTGTGCGTCAGGATAAAAGGATTTGTTTATCGATGAGGAGAGATATATAGGCAAGATGGGTGTTGTATGACTAGGGGTGCTGAGACGAATACGTTAGACTGCCGCTGAAGGCATTTTGAGTCCTTTGGTAACGAAAAAAGACATGCTTTGCAAGGAAAGCCCGATCAGACGAGTATTTCCCCATGAAAACAGGGTGGCCATTCAGGGGTGGGCAAAAAAAAAGTGCTGGATGCAGATATGCTAGCACGAAACGGCTGCAGGTACATGTACAAAGAGTGAAACGGGCAACCTAGGGCTACATGCGGGGGCTCGCAACGCCCTATTTCCCCATGAAAACAGGGTGGTCACTCAGAAGTGGGCAACTCACACAAGCGACTGCTAATTCACAACCCGCAGTATCGCACAAGTGTGCATGGATAATTTCGGTTTGGAACGAGCTGGGCTAGCTCCCCTCCTAGGGCGTTGCGAACCCCCGCATGTAGCCCTAGGTTGCCCGTTTCACTCTTTGTACATGTACCTGCAGCCGTTTCGTGCTAGCATATCTGCATCCAGCACTTTTTTTTTTGCCCACCCCTGAATGGCCACCCTGTTTTCATGGGGAAATACTCATGTGATCGGGCTTTCCTTGCAAAGCATGTCTTTTTTCGTTACCAAAGGACTCAAAATGCCTTCAGCGGCAGTCTAACGTATTCGTCTCAGCACCCCTAGTCATACAACACCCATCTTGCCTATATATCTCTCCTCATCGATAAACAAATCCTTTTATCCTGACGCACACCTGCAGCAGGACCAAAATATCTGCGTGGACCCATCCTTCTCATATTTTATTATGCAAGCTACTACTACCGCCACTATAGATAACCCATAAAAATTCGGTCGCGGCGAATCATCTGCAAAATCACAACACACCCAACTAGACATCGTCTCCATACAAATTGTTGTTGCTCTATCATCTGCAAACCGAAAACGCCACGAACCGTCTGGTCACACAAAATTACTTAAATTTCACTACTCGTTCAAACGCGGCGAATCATTCGGCGACCCAGGTGCCGCGATTTTCGAGGGGATTGTAAACGCCGCGAATCATTCGCAAAAAAAATTGGGCGATCCAGGTGACGCGATATTCCAGGTGATTGTAAACGCCGCGAATCATTCGCAAAAAAATTGGGCGACCCAGGTGACGCGATTTTGCAGGGGATTGCGAACGCGGCGAATCATTCGGAAAAAAATGGGGCGATCGAATTGGCGTACGTTTGCAGATGATAGAGCGTATGTGTATGGCCGGCTATTGACCAATGCAACGCATTATATTATTATATTATGTACATACGTACATATACATATTCGTTCATATGTATTTCATATTTATATCATACCCAATTACATATCCTATTCCCAATACAATAAATACTCTCATCTCAGTCTCAATCCTAACAAAACTCAAAATCAATTATGTATGAACAATGTACATACTCGTATATCTATGTGCGTACTAACTAACATACTATACTACGATTTGTATCTGAAAAATCTTTCAATGCACGACACGACTCTATGAACATTTCCAATAACAATTTCCAAAAACCTGAAGAATTGGTCCAGCAATGAACGAGTCTTTTTTATGGAAAAGAACAGATACTCGAATCCCGGGATCCCGGTACTGAAAAGAACAGGTATTGAAAAGACTCGGTACCGAAAAGAACAGGTACTCGAATCCCAGGATCCCGGTACTGAAAAGAACAGGTACTGAAAAGACTCGGTACTGAAAAGACTAGGTATTGAAAAGAACAGGTAGTGAAAAGACTCGGTACTGAAAAGACTCGGTACTGAAAAGAACAGGTACTGAGTACCGGGATCCCGGTACTGAAAAGACTCGATACTGAAAAGAACAGGTACTCAGTACCGGTACTGAAAAAAACCGGCTCATGGTTGAAAAGACTCGGTACTGAAAAAAACCGGTACTAGTACCGGTACTGAACGAATACCTGTGAGTACCGGGATACCGCTTGTGGTACCGGTACTTGAAAATATCAAGTACCGGTACTGAAATCTCAGTACCGAACAGGCCTAGTGACACCTAAAAGCATGACGCAACCGAACACTTGAAAAATGGTGACGCTGCAAAATTATGATACATGGAGGGGGTGAAGGGACAGAGTAGAGTGGCAAGTTTTAATGTTCGGCGCCAATGAGGAATAATGATGCAATTAAAAACAAATTGGGTCATACAATATAATAATATCAGCCACCAGGAGGGGAGTGTGCGGTTGAATTGGGATAGAACTTGCTCATTTAGCTCGAATCAGATGGGACATTCATAATTCACATAAAACTCAGATATCAGCGCAGGATATTCCTACGAGTATTGAATTTGCCTATGCTTGCTTGCTATGGTCGCGAGCATGCATCGAGCATCGAACCACGTCAAACTGAATAGAAAAAAGTCTCCTTGTTTCCACCGTTCTATGTACAGAAGAGAGAGATTAAAAGGAAATGAAAAAGAGCGAGAGAAATGAAGCAATTCTGCATAAGGGTGGAAGTAGGAGGGGAATGTGAGTTTGATATCTCATGTTGCGACTATATGGACCGGGGGTGGGTGTTCAATCCTGACGAGGGGGGAGGAACGGGAGGGGGGGGGGGGGGCATTCGAAGGGGGCCCGTGATTTTTCCATGATGGTGCTTTGAACTAGAATACAATTCAAGTTCTATAGTGTTTTGAGGCCCTAAACTACAATAGATTTCACGCTTTGGCGCTAGTGTCGGGGCCCTGAGCTACAATGCAATACATTACATACGTTTCGGACTCGGCTTAGGGCTCCTAATATTTTTTAGAGTGTTGTCGACTTAGGGCCTTTATTTTTTACGGTTTTTGGACCATGTTTCTTCTTACGTTGCAATTTCACTTTCCCCAGACAAACTTCTTTCGTGCCTCATTTTGTTGGAAAGCATTGGAGTATCTAATGTCCACTCTTAATCTTTCAATCGTGACGTCAGTAATTCCCGAAGTGTGGAAGAAAGGAAGGGTAGTCCCCATCCTGAAACCGCAAAAAAAAACAGCCCAAAGCGAATCATATCGGCCTATCGCCTTACTCTCGCCGGTTGCTAAGACGCTTAAAGCGCTACTCCTACCTAAGCTTGCGACACATTTGGAATTAGCCGACCATCAACACGGCTTCAGACGTATGCACAGCACCACGACGGCTTTGGATGCCATTTCATCGCAAATCTATAATGGCCTTTACCAATCCCGTCCATGTCATCAAACGATTCTGGTGCTGGCAGACAGTCGTTCACAGAGTTCAGAAATAAGAAGTCCAAGCTCGGAAAAGTTAAACAAGCCGGTCTACAAGAAGGAGTATCATCACCCGCCACGTTTAACCTCTATCTGTCTAGGGTCCCAACACCACCTGGAGGACTCCAAATTATCAGCTATGCGGACGACTGCTCTAACAGGTAATGATATCGAACACATGAGCAACTTAATCAACAAGTACCTTGAAGAGCGCAGCACCCTCTTTGTTAATAACAACTTGCATATATCTGCTCCGAAGTCTTCAGCTACGCTTTTCACCTCTTGGACCAAAGAAGTCAGAGTGCAACTGAACATTTCAGTAGGGGATCAATTTATCCCAACGATAAACCACCCAAAAATCCTCGGTGTCACCTTTGATAGCATGGCCACTTCTTCTGCCCATGCATCAACAATCTGTGACAAAATGCGAAGGAACAAAGTTCTTAAAGCTCTTGCTGTCAGTTCCTGGAGTAAGGATAAGGAGACCCTACTCGTAACCTATAAAGCCATCGGTAGATCAGTAGCAAACTATGCAGCACCTATTATATGGTCTCAAAATCTGAGCGATACACAATGGCATAACATCCAGTCCTGTCAAAATGCTGCACTTCGTACTGGATTACCTACACCAAGAGGACCCACATGATGCCACTAAGATTCCACAACAACCTCTTATCGAAGCAATATCTGTCAGGATGTTATCGTCGCAACCACCCGAGCAACAACCTTATGGACAGAACACCACCTCTCGTCGCTCTCTAAGAAATTTTGAAAGAGATGTCAAGCGTTTCAAGAGAGAACCATTTGACTATACCTCCTACAGAACTGCTATTGCCACGCTACATAGGGTAGAAGTTCAGAAGTCAATCGAGAACTTAAAACCAAACCCAGTACTCTCAGCACGACCACCAACCATATCTTCGAACGAAGTGAATCTACCACGTGCAACAAAATCATGCAACAAGACGAGGTCCCGCTCGGTGGCCGTGGCTCCCCTCATGTCGTTCACCACATATTCAGCTGTCCAACTACACCCACGCCGCTAACACCCAGAGCGCTTTGGGAGGACTCTACCGAAGTTGCCATATTCCTTGGCGTTGATACTGAGAACGTGGAAATTGATTTCTAATGTATATAACACACCCACACACATAAGTATTCGAAACATCGCTCAACATCAAACAGCACCAACAAGCATTTTCCTGATTTTGGAATAAAGACAACTGTCCACAGTCATGGCATGTGTAATAAATCCAATCATGCCCTAAAAATGAATACAATCCAAGGGTACACTAAATCGGGCGTATGTTGTAAGTCTGCCGAGATAATACCATCCGGTTCAGCGGACTTAAACAATTCAAAGCTGGAAATCGCCCATAAGATCTTAGATGATTAGATCTCGGAAGCGGCTGAGCGCATCGGGGCATTCGCAAACAACGTGTCAGAGGAGTTATCAAGAAAATGCGTGTCTAGCAAAAGCTTAATAGTTTCCTCACTCGTTGCTTTCCAAGATTTGTCCTGTTTAAGTAAAGAACTTAGCATAGGTGGGCTTGTAGACAGAATCTTACGGAGCCTAGAGGCCTCACTTAATTCTTCTATGCGCCCGCAAAAGAGCCGCCAGGAACTACGTTTAGCCAATCTTATTACCTTTTAGTAAGCATTAAGATCCTTTTTGTAGGTTGTCCAATTTGTGAAAATTTCGCCTTGTTGAAGCTCCTCCTGCAAGCTACACGTAGATTTGAGATCTGGGTGTTCCACCAGATTGGCTTCTTATTGCCTTGCCTTGGCAGGACCTTAGCACGGCTTCATTCAGCTCACCCTGTAAAATCTAAACAATGCCATCAAATAATTCCTTGCTGCGTGACTAGGACGGTAATGGCGGCAGCACTATTGAGACAGTTTCTCGGTATCCGTGCCAGTCCGTTCTTTTTCGATTTAAGATGAGGCATCTCGGTTCTACTGGTCCAGCCAGAGTAGAACCTCCTTTAACGACAGACTGGAATGCTGCGTGGACTAGTCTGAAACCCGCACCCACAGGGGGTAACATAATCACTAAATAATTTAAATATATTAAACGCACATCTTCATAAAGATCAAGCCTTAAAATTTGTTTATTCTCTAATTACATATTTTACAAAAAAAGGTACAGACCCCATAGGAAATCGTCCCTTGTCTGGAATTTCGTCGTTTCGACTCATCAAATGAGTCCGTGGAATACTTACTTACCTGTTTTAAATTTCACAATTCTCATTTTGTACGATACATTTATGAAACTAGCATTAACGAACCGTTCACTACATTTTTATCGCACGACCTTGTCCGAGACACACTCGAGCACTTTTTTTTAGAATGAAACTCACACCAATACAATAAAGAAAAACATTGTTAGTTGGAAGTACCACTGTTTAAACACTGCGAACTCTTTTTTTTTTATTAATTTTCTTTAGAGCCTACTTCTTTTTTACAAAAACTCAAGTCATTTATCTATTGTATAAAACAGGCACTCAGCACAGTGCCTCCAGAAAATTATTGCTGTGTTATTTGAATACGTGAAATCCCCTCCGACATTTCATTCCCCAATACTGATCCCGATACCATCGATGACAAAAACAAATACTTAAGGTCTGTTTTGCTAGACACCACTCTGCGTCGATCGAAGGCGATTATCAAAACGAAAGACACAAATACTGCTCCCATGGCTTCATCGCTAATCGAGAACAATCTGCGACGATCGTGTACCCAGCAAAACGAAACTTTAGCAAACCATACACTAGAACCAACGATTGTTGTATATAATGCATCTGGATCTGCATTTTTCACACAACAGCTAAGACGGGGGAAGTGTCGAACATACTTCAGTTCCGATTTTTTTTTTTATTTTTTATTTTTTTTTTGTTTATTCAATTTATGAAAAGTTCCAAAATTCATACAAAATATTTACACTACAAATATAGATGTAACTATACAGAAAAAATATAAATTATGTAGTTTAGATATTTTATGAATAAATTGTTCGTTGACTGGTTAAAGTGTACTTATATATATTGCTTATTTATTAGTATATAATGAATAATAGAATAAGTGTAGAATTAGGTGAGTTAAATCGGCAAGGTTGTACATTATGATTCTGTTATTGGGGAGCGCAAACGGTGGAAAAGGACTTATTTAATGTATTTATTCATGGAACATAATAATTTATTTTTAGGGGTTTGTAGAAAATTAAAGCGCTTATAAAATCGGTCAGGTGTCTGTTTGTCCAGAGATTATTAAGCAATTTTGAGAAA
Organism: Chloromyia formosa; assembly: GCA_964017055.1. Taxonomy (NCBI): domain Eukaryota; kingdom Metazoa; phylum Arthropoda; class Insecta; order Diptera; family Stratiomyidae; genus Chloromyia; species Chloromyia formosa. The sequence continues at coordinate 144,997,596 of OZ024815.1, read as the reverse complement.
TATAATCAATACTAACCTTGTATTTATGCGGACTCCTCGAGATTCTTAAGAATATCTTGCAAACGATCTTCAATGTCAAATTGAAGGAGCTCACTGATCTACGAAATGAATTCGAATAAAAAAAATGGATTAGAAAGTGTTAAATGTTTTTGCATGTAGACGGAATGACACAAAGAAGACTGCTAAAACAATGAACAAAGAAGCCGCTGTTTAGAAATGTTTAAGAATGCTTACAAAATTCTAGAAATAACCTGAATCGAATCCAACACGGTAAATACTCACCAATATGGAATCTTCATTCTCAATATTACTATGCAATGGAAACATTCTTTGTAGATTTTGTATCCATTGCAACAGTTTCTCAACCTGTTCGCGATTAGTCTCAAAGTAGCTACTGAATTTTTCCGAGATCATGTCCTGCGACTTGCGAAATACAATCACATTTATCAGAAAAACAACTGAATCGAGTAGCGCATAGAGTTTACTTGCATTTCCTTTCATGGTCTGACAATCGAAGTCCTTGAGAGCGTGAAGCATTTCCTCTAACTATTCAACAAACGAAACAACCCATTGTTCAGCTTCAGATTTCAATAAAACAGAAAATGCTTTGCTTACGCTGTGCACCCTATACATTGTCACTTCGTGGCCCAGACAACGGAAGAACAAGGACCAGGCCAGACAACAAGAAATGTTGAATGCCATTTGACTGACGCTTGCTATAATTCGCACGAAATACAGAAGATTTCGACTGTTCTCTAACAGTGGATTTAAATCTTTGCTGATGGCGTGGATCTAACGGAAAGTGATAGAATAAAGATGGTCTCGTTGAAGCGACATCCGTTTTCGAATCTGAAAAAGAAAAATTTAAGCCTACCCGAACTGGATGTATTTCCCAGTCGCCATTCGTTTGTTTGAACCGTCTGAACACTTTGTAAACAACGTTCATCTTCAGGTGGGTCATTTCAATGCTGCACGGGAGCAACATGAGACCACAGCAAAGCCTGTACGAAGCTACAAGGTCGTCAAAATCCGTGGGCTGGTAGTCGTAAACTTCATTCCATAGCTACTGGGACGCCGAAAACAATGGATACATTTAGGATTCGAGTACTTACTTTTCAATGCTGCTCATAGTTACCTTGACTATGAATTCCGAATCCACATTGCTACCGTCCTTATCCTGAACGATTGTTCGGAAAATATGTGGCAAATATCCGAGTCGAATTTCAGCTAGGAATTGGTTCATTGTTATGCCGGGATGCGAAATTACAATGTGGGCTGCCTGCGGCACTAGCATGTAATCGTCAGGACTCTCGTGGACGGATGGTTGGTCCATTATTCTAGTAATTTGGAGGATTCCGGGGAACAGACAAAGTTTGATCACGATGACAAATAAAGGAACTGGTTCTGTCAAAATAACTGACGTCATCGTCAGGTGAGAAGAAATGCCTGCAGCGGTAGCGGTTACATTTTAAAATGGGGATTTTGTTTGATTTGTTTATAAATACAGTAGAGCCACCGCCATCTTTAGTCTCAGGCCGGAGTGTCAAAGCAATGACGTCATGACCAGCAGTGAACCATATGTAAACAAAGTGAAGAACACGTGCGGTCGATTTTGTGAAATTTCGCGATTTTCGTGCGTAAAAGTGATTTTAGTGTCGCGATTTTAAGTGCAATTGAAAGTAGTGGTTGTCACTGATATTTGAAAGTGAAAAAAACGCAAGGTGCCGCGAACTTCCGACCAAAATGAACTGCTCGAAAGTGCGCGTGACATGAGTGTGGTTATGAAAGTGCGACATGGAAAATTTCGCATTTTTCGTTAATTTTCCGCCAATTTGGCTAGTGTGAATTATGCAGCACTACCATGGGACGAATCCTTGGGCCGGTGAGTTCAGCGGGAACTCCCGGAAGTGCTCCAAAAAGTGAATTCAAAGTGGTTGTCAAATGACAACATTACAGGTGATTTCGGGCCTTTTCAGCGGAATTCATAGGGTAAGAATACGTTTTTTGTTTTGCTAAAATTTTAGTGGATTGATGGGCCCCAAAATACGGGTCTTGCACGCGTTGTTGACGAGCCAGACGAAAGTTTCACCGCAGTTGACAGGACTAGATGCCTGGCGGTGAAACTTTCGTCCGGTTCGTCAACATCGTCGTCAAAATCCGCATTTTGGGGAGCATCAATCCACTAAAATTTTAGCACAACAAAAAATGTATACTTACCCTATGAATTCCGATGAAAAGGCCGGCAATCACTTGTAATGTTGTCATTTGACAACCACTTTGAATTCACTTTTTGGGGCACTTCCGGGAGTTTCCGCTGAACTCACCGGCCTGAGGATTCTACCCAAGGTAGTGCTTCACCATTCACACTAGCCAAATTGCCGGAAAATTAACGAAAAATGCGAAATTTCCCGTGTCTCGCACTTTCCTAACCTCGCACTTTTCAATATACCATTTTACTCGATATTTCCCGGCACTTCACGTTTTTTCCACTTTCACACGGCACTGATGGCCACTTCTTTTATTTTCACTTAAAATACCGACCCTAAACTCACTTTTACGCACAAATATCGCGAAATTTTACCGGGAGACCGCGCGAGTTCACACTTGGTTGACTGCGTGTCATGTCGTTAGCGCTTTGACAATCAGCTGACACTCCGGCCTGAGAGTAAAGATGGCAGTGGTAGAGCGCCGTTAGAGCGCGTTGACATGATCAAACTACGATTTGACAAACTAGCATTTGATGAAAAGTTGAGCACCGTCCAACTACGGTTTGACAGAAGCACAAGACATCAAACCAGTTTGACAAGGGGTTGACACGTTCAAGTAGTTGGTTTGTCAAACCGTAGTTTGATCGTGTCAACGCGCTCTTAATCCGGACGTCGAAAATCCGGACCGCCGATAATCCGGATTCGGATTCTGTAAAAAAAAAAATTTTTAAGACATGTAGTGAGTATGCGAACGTTTTACCCCGGCTGTTTGAGTAGCGATTCTTGTGCGTGCGTTTCTCTGCGTTTGTTTTTTTCTTTTGTTTCAGTAGCGTAGATTTTCGTGAGTGCGCCAGTTTCTCCAATAAAAGTGGAAAAGACAAAGTACAGTATTTTTTCTTTTGGGTTTAAAATGAATTTCCACAAAGTCGATAAGTCGTCGATCGAGTCAATTTTTTATTTTAAGGAGACGCAGAAACCTTAGAATCTGATGGGGACGACGACGAAGACGACATTGGCGAAATAGGGCCGACACACTCTGAAGCCTTTATGGCAGCGGACACATTAATGGCATGGCTTGAGAAACAGACTGAGAGCACACCATCGCAGCTCATTCTTCTCAAGCGCATCAAAAACTTAGCGACAAAGAAACGAGCCACCACCACCATTCAAAAATCCGTTACGGATTTTTAAGCCTACTTGATACATTTTTGTGTTACTGTATCTAACGATTGTTTTTGTAAGTCTTGAAAGATATTTATGTTTTGTTGATGTTATGTTTTTGAACATCACATTTAGCATCACTTTTATAGAGAGTGATTGATTTTAGCAAGATTTTTTACGTTGTAGACGTCTACCGGCGTATTTATGGGTGCATTTCGAAAATCCGGACAATTCGATAATCCGGATGGGGTTCGGTCCCAATTAATCCGGATTATCGGCGCTCTACTGTACTTTTATATGAATAAATATGAGAATTTTGATCTGATACTGCCATTTGTGCGTATTTGACAGTTTTAAATCGAGTGATCTGGCAGATTACTTAATCAGAAACGTGCATGTGTATGTACCTTTCCATTTCAAATCATGTAGATGTGGCCAGATCAAATACTACTGTGTAAAAATATAACCCGGAATTTTGTTATAATTTTTGAAATCCGTATTCATTCTTAAAAATCTATTTCATCGCCTTCGAAGTAATGCCCCTCGGCTGCAATGCACTTATGCCATCGAATTTTCCACTCATCAAAACACTTTGAAAAGTCCTGTTCCGGTATGGCCTTCAGCACCTTCTTCGATTCGGCTTGAATCTCTTCTATCGTGTCAAAACGGCTCTGTGGGCATCTATACGAATGTCTCAAAGACTGACGACGGGGTGGGAGTAGGGGTTTATTCTTAACCCAAGCTTATTGTTCCGTCTTCCGGATCACTGTAAGTGTCTTCCAGGCGGGGGTCACTGTGATTTTGGAGGCTCTAATTTTGCTGAGGCGGCACGTCGTGACCCCTAATGATATTACAATCTATACAGATAGCCAAGCCGCAATAAGATCTCTGGAATCGACCCTGTTAACATCTAAGATAATAACTGAATGCCGTTCGACCCTCCTTGAAGCTGTGGTTAATTGTCTTGTGCTGGATTCCAGGGCGTAGTTGTTGTGGTGGCAACTTCCACGCTGATGAGCCTGCTGAGCAGCGGACTATGGGCGTGGTTCAGCAGCAACATGCTAATATTTGTATGCCTATTAATTCATGTAGGCTACACTTTAAGTCTGAGGCTATCAATAAGTCGAGTGCAACTATGTATATCGATGTGGCCTCGCCTAAACCCTGTACGCTCATTCCAACTCATATCGTTGAGAAGGCAGAATATCAGTTCTTATTGGGGAGCATGCTAGGAGGCTTCGCTTTCCTTTTAATGATTTCTGCAGAAGCTGTGGAGACGTCGATGGGGAGGAGAGTAGTTTCCATCCCCTCTGTTCTTGTCCAGCCTTGGCAAGAAAGAGGACATCCACTCTTGGCTCCTTTTTTCTCAGAACTGGAGGATCTGACGAATGCCAATATCGACTGTCCACTGCAGTTTACGAATTTTCACAAATATGGAGGCGGGAGGCCTCTGGCTCGACAACTAACTCGTACAGCTCGTTATTGTTCTTCCTTCGCCATTGGTCTCCATCGCCGGTCGCTCCAAAAATTCGCCGAAGGACCCTTTCGAAGGTGTTTATCATGTTTTTAGATGTGCGAGTTAGGGTCTCTCAACCATTGCATAATACCGGTCGGACTATAACTTTGTATCTTCGCTTTTCTGTGGATGCAGCTGGTCTTCGGTAAGGGGAGAACTCTGGGTAAAGTGTGCGGTTTTTGGGCTGAATTCTTGGTTTGATCTCGAGAGTACGAAACTCCGTAGGTAGTGAGTAAAAAAGTATTATTGTCGGTTAGAATTCTATTAGTATTAGCTGAAGGTGCTCTGAAGTTTCCAGCATTTCGAGTGCTATAGCTATGAACTTCTCTGTTCAACGTTAGAGAAATAGATGTTTTCGTTCTGTTACGAGTATTAACAATTTTCCAAATTGTTTGAATTTTTTCCAGAACTCTGATTTTTTCTAGGACTCGCCATAGATGGTGCGATCCATTGTCAGGTCGATCTGACGATGGATCGCCACAAAATATCTGATGATCGAAATTATATGGAACTGTAAAAAAAATCGCCCACGATAGTCACATACACTATCTGTGCGATCGATCTGACGATCACAATATCGGCAGATCGATCTGACTACGGATTGCATCGTATATGGTGGATATAACGGAAGCTTGGCGGTTAATTCATAGATGTCTATAGTAGGAGTTCTTGGGTGTAGGTTGTGGGTCGCTTTACGAGCTTTATTGATCATTCTACTGATAGTTGAACTATTTCTAGCCGAAATCTGACTTCAGTTTAATATTCCATAATTCACTATAGACATAATATGGGCATTTAAAATCATATTTTTAAGCTGAGTATTAAGGTACTTTCATCGTTGAAGCAAGGCAATTAACGGGCATAATTTAGATTTAATTTTATTTATGTGATCTTTCCAAGTAAGCTTCTGATCGATAATAACGTCTAGATACTTTATCTTTCACTCTTTCAATGGATTGGTTACCAAACTTCATATTCAATATCGGTTTTACGATGAATACGACGTTTACAACATATACGACAGAAAGCGTGAATCCCCCTATTGTCTCTAGAAAGATTTCCTCTCGAACGCTTTAAAATTATATCTTTATTTTACGCTTTATGAGATAGTTGGCGATATCATTAGAAAATTTTCAATTAGATTATCGCCAAAATTGTTTAACTGGATCAACTCTTGAACATTTCTCGCAATTATTTTTCAAACTGTTCATCTTTCTCAACAACGCCTAATAACCGCCATTCCAATCGTTGCAAGCTTCACCATATTTACATCAGCTGTCGTACACGAAGAAAGAGAGAAAAATCTCAACTTCCGGCTCCCTCTTTCGTGTCAAGTTTCCTTTACGAAGTAAACTGTCAAAATGGTACGTCCGCGAAATTTTCGATCTATCTAAAAATCCAATGTCATCGTATCGTTAAGCATAATTCACGGGCCAGCATTTACCCATAGACATTGAAACGAACCTCAAGTTTTTGTTTGAACAATGATATTTCGACGATTAATTATGGTTTTCCTGTATTTTAGGTTAATGTACCAAAACAACGTCGTACATTCTGCAAAAAGTGTAAAGTGCACAAGTTGCACAAAGTAACACAATACAAAAAGTCCAAGGAACGTAAAGGATCGCAGGGTCGTAGACGTTACGACAGGAAACAGCAGGGTTTCGGAGGTCAGACTAAGCCCATCTTCAGGAAGAAGGTAAGTTGTGTGCGCGATGGTGTCGACTTCCCCGATCAGCCGGAGTGCCCCGTTTGCGCGTTGAAATTCCGTGTTTTATGCATATTTGTAGAACTAGTTGGTCCTTCTGATAGTGGGCTTACTGGTGGGACAAAAATATGCTAAATTAATGTCGTTTTCATTCATCTGGCGGTTATCGGAATTAGATTTCGTGTACTGGTGAAGGGATCCGAACAGAGGCTGTCGCGAAGAAGTCGGTTTTAATTCGCGCGATTATCGGTGTGTTCCGTTTGTCCTGTTCTAGAAAACGAGAGCGTTGTGACTAGTTTAGCGGCCATGCATGTCGTTTTCCTAGCGACAGAATTCGGTGTTAGTGCCGCTTTCCATGGGCGGTTTTTGATGGCCGCGGCTTTCCTATGTATTTTCTTATTGCCCAACAACAAAATACATGGGAAAACCGTCAACCGTGGCTGTTAAAAATTGGAAAGCGGCACTTAGAATTGGCGCACCGGTATTTCTCTTGTCTCGCTGCCTTACTGAGGCGCCAAATTTTATCGGCGGCTAATTCACGCTAAATCTAAAATGCGAGTGGCCTAAAAATATGATGATGTATCATAGTAGGTTCGCAACTACCTAAAGCGGAAATTAATTTTATGTACAATTCTAGTAATGTATTTTATTTTCCCATACAAAAGTTTGACTTGGAGAGGATATCCACTATTGTGAATTATCACTTTGCCACTTGCAAAAAACGCCGAATTTAGCTTTTCCAGGGAATTCACACCAAAACTCATTCATTATTCAGGAATAAAAACCACAAACATCTCATTATTTCCCGCTCCAACAACTTTTTTCTGTGAAGTTACCGATTTACCATGAATTTTTTGATGGATAGTTGAGCACCATCCTACTTGGCTTTGATGGGACGCTAAAGACTTCAAAGCGCTTTGAAAGGGAGTTGAAACGTTTAAAGTAACATGAAAGTAGGCTGTCAACGTACTTTGCCAAAGTGTGCTCTGAACGTGTCAACTTGGCGCCGCAGATGTCGAAGTCGCCCTCTGCAACAACAACTCTTCGCTCAACGTGTTATCTTCAAGATTCATTCAACAATTTTCTTTTTCACAGGCTAAGACCACCAAAAAGATCGTACTTCGTATGGAGTGCACCGACTGCAAATTCCGCAAACAGAACCCATTGAAGCGTTGCAAACATTTTGAATTGGGAGGTGACAAGAAGAGGAAGGGACAAATGATCCAGTTCTAAATGTTCTGTCTAGACGAAACTATCAATAAAAATATGAAAACTTGATTTTGGTGCTTTATTTCTTATTTGGTGTATCACATATATGCGTTTAGCAATCTCCACATTCCACTTCACTCCTCAGTTGTCTCGTGCAGGATTCCGTCCGGCAGGATTCTGCCTGGGCTGTCGAGGAGGCCGGGGTCGTAGCCCTCCGCTGCCATTTTCATCTTGACCGCTTCCGCTGGCACACCGAACTGCATCATTTTGAAATATTTCCGGTAGCGGGCATCATTCGACGCTGTAACTCCATGGAGTTCTGGTTTTTCCTCCGTAGTCAGTGGGTCTACAGTGTCTACCGAGGGTAATTGCTGTTCCTCTGTTGCGGCGGGGGCAGGTTCTGGAGTATCAACAGGTTTTTTGGCGTCACCGTCTGCTTTCTTGACATCAGTTTCTGGTTTCTCCAAACTTGAAATCGATGCAATCTAGAATAGATGAGAACAAGATACAGAACTCCGATTACTTTACTGATGTACAAAAACAACGGGGAGTGGTTACTTTTGATTCAATTATAATTAAGGAGGCTTCCACTCTTTGAATTTTGCGTTCCAAGTTGATGAATTTCTTCTCGCAGTCGAGCGCGAAGTCATTTAAGAACGAGCAGGTTGTCGTAATGAAATGATTGATGAAAGCTAAGATTCTCTTCTGGTGTATAGGAGGTACTTGACTTTTATCTATCACATTACCCAATATGGGTAAATTATCAATCTCCTCCATTCTGTTGAATATTTTGCAGTTCGATTAAAAAGGGGCGATGTTCCATTGCAACTGACATTTCCCAGTTTGACAGAAGAACAATCAAATATGTTCTATTGTGAATTCATCTAAAATTCTCGAGACAGTGATGGTTTTAATATTGGATTAAAACTTCATAGTGTCACCTATGGGACGCTAGCAGTATCTCAGAACACAGATATCATTGTGAATACCTAAGGAGGAGCAATCCGCATATACTCAACACTAAACTAATTGAAGCAATTCCAGTCGTAAAAAGTAAACAGAGAGACACACGCCCTCCACTGCGCAACACCCGCGCAGTCTATATAAAAGCACAGGAAGCACGTAAGATGTCTTCCCCTCTCCTACTTTTCCAATTGGAACAATAACATTCCAGTCTGTCTCTCTGCCGCGGAACACCCGCCCGGTCCTTATAGAGCAAAAGAGATGTCAAATTTCCATCCCCCTTCCTACTTCCTCACTTGTGCCGAATTGCTTCGTTTCTCTCGCTCTTTTTCATTTCCTCATATACTCTCTCTTCAAAGAATTCGGCACAAGTGAGGAAGTAGGAAGGGGATGGAAATTTGTCATCTCTTTTGCTTCTATATGCTTCCTGTGCTTTTATATAGACTTCGCGGTAGTTGCGCAGTGGAGGGCGTGTGTCTCTGTGTTTACTTTTTACGACTGGAATTGCTTCAAATAGTTTAGTGTTGAGTATATGCGGATTGCTCCTCCATAGTTATTCTCTATGGTCGAGAGAAATGAAGTAATTCGACACATGTGTGGAAGTAGGAAGGGGGATGGGAATTTCACATCTCATGTGCTTCTGTGGACCGGGCGGGTGTTCCGCGGCGGAGAGACAAAATGGAATGTTATTGTTCACAAAGGAGAAGTATGGGAGGGGACGACATCTCATTTGCTTCATGTGCTACTATATGGACTACGCGGGTGTTGCGCAGTGGTGGGCGTGTGTCTCTCTGTTTACTTTTTACTAGTTCGTATGTGGTGGAATTACGTCCAGAATTCAGTGGTTTCATCTCCTTCCATATATCTCTGTGATTGAACTATAAAATATTCAACAGAATTTTGCGATTTTGTATGGAATTTCACGGCACTTTTCATTCCACGCGATCTGAGCACCGGCCTTTACAACAGCGAGCGTGAATCCCCCTAATATGTTTAACGACATTTACGATCTTAGTCCGATTTGACCCGTTTACTTGTTCTGAAACTGTCAGACATACAAATTTAAACTGCCAGATATATACAAATGGCAGCTGCAAATTGCCGTCGAAACATTTATACGAATATTTTTCAATTTTATCATGGAGATAGGTAAAGGCAAGTAGAAAGTATAGAGAGTGGTTTTTTAAGAACAAATACTAACTCTGAGTAGCATCAATTGTCTTTGCTGCCCGTTTTTATCTGCTTTGCGATCAAAGCGAATTCTATTGATTGAATTGACCGCTGTACATATTTTGATTCACCGACAGTTTAATTGAAATTAATTGCATAATGCAAATTATTATTCGAACCACCTGCATACAGTTTGTTTTATTGTCAAAGATAAAATACCTTTCTTTTTTCAACGGGTGATCTATTAGTTATTCAACGTCACCGAATATGGTATTGTGTGCTGATGACATATTATAATGACTAAGTCAAGTGATAAGTCGGCGTCTCGTTATTGTATTTTTTTAAATAATGTATCGATCGTGATGTCGATGAAAAATGAAAATAAATATTCTGCAGTACATTTGCACATTTATCATAACTTATAATAGGGGTACACATGCTCACGTCGTAAACGTCATATTTGTGTTAAAGTTGTAAACTTTTGTCATTTTACCGTGGGGATGACAGAATTTTACGACGGATACGGCATTTAGGACCGAGAGCGTGAACATTTATGCAAAAATTCCACTAAAATTTTTTTTTTTTTAAACAACTACAGAGGTTTAAAATTGTCTATTGCTCTTGCCAAAAACCTGAACTTTTAAAAAAAAAACACATTTTTCAGTGTGCTGATCGTTGAAACCAATATTTGATCTTTATTTTCTGAACCTATATACAATTTCAAAAAGAATGACACTTTCCTGGTTGTGTGATTACTCCTAGGGCTCAAAATAATAACGCTTCAAATTGGGTTTTTCATTGAAAAATTAAATGCAGATTTTATAACTGTCATCAAATCAAATCAAAGTTTGCAAATACTCCGAAAAACGCCTCAATGTGTTGGCCTTTCGAATGATATCTCATTTTTATGGTTTTCGTTTTAAGCAGTTAATAATATTGGTTTTTGAGTTGTAGGCGAAAATTTGTATTTTATTTTTGACGGTTCTTGAAATTTTCGTCAAACTTGAACGCCCTCTAGTGCCTTAACCATCCGTCGTTAAAATAAAGTGTGCGTTTTTTTTGTAGGGAATTCGATGTAGTTTATTTTTGATTTTTTTCCAAAAGTTAGTATTTTTGAAGTTATATGTAGGTAAAAAGCGAAAAGGGAGCATTTCGCGCAGTTTCGGACAGTTTTCTTGGAACGCATCTCTTTTTCGAGGTGGCAAAATTGAAATTCGGCTTCAGCTCCTCAAAATACATAAGCCAAAATTGAGAAAGTAGTCCGGATGGCGCAACGGTTAGCACGTTCGCCTTCAACGCACTGGGCCCCGGTTCGATTCCGGGGATTTACGTGTCGGACTATGAGCCCACTCAGCTGTTAAATGAGTACCCATTATGGGGTAAATAACTCGGTTGAGCGTGTTGCTGATCACATACCTCTTTACAAAAACCGTCACGATCTAGAAAATGAGATGATGCTAACTCATCTCGAGGCCGTGGTTCAAATTGGACTGTTGCGCCAGTTATTTATTTATTTTAAAATTGAGAAAAAACTGTTATATTTTTTTCTCCGTTAAACCACGCCATTACTGGACTATACAGGGTGTTCAGTAATGACCGCGCACGGGCAGTGCCACAGGATTCCTCATGCGATTTCCAACGAAAAATAGTAAGGGAAATTTTGCCGAAATCTTAACCCTTTAGCTGCTACAGGTATTTACATTTAAAAAAAAAATAGGTTGACTCGCGTTACTAAAAACACTATATCTCAAAAATCACTGAGACTAGAACACTCAAATAAAATTTGCAACACAGCTAATACTTCCCTATATTACATAAAACAGATTTCATCAAAATGAGACCAAGGGTTTAATTGTTATAGCACTCCAAAATCAATTTTTATGTTAAAAAAAATGTTATTTTCGAACCCTTTTTTCTTAAATTTTTGCATTCACAACGTTTTTTTCCAGATCCGAGATTTGGCAGTTGTCTGTACAAATTTTACCGGAGGGGAAAGCATATGGAGGAGAAATCGAGAAATGTCAAATCCTGATCCGCTCGTAAAAACGCAGCCATTGTATGATCCGCATTGTGCTTCAAAGTTTCCTTCCGTTCGATTTATTATGTCCTCAATTAAAAAATCGTCTGAATGGTGAATGCAATCGCCAATCTTATCCAAACATGGTAAATACTAATTTGTACAATAATACAATATTAAGTAGGCCACAAAACATCTTAGGAACTAATTTTAAGGCATCCTTTTCTTAATACTTCCAAATAAAATGAAATTATTTTATCTGTATCTGAATATCATCAAAATAAAATATAACTCTGCCGCTTTTACATGATGATTGGTAGATTAGTCAGCAAATTCCGGCCAGGTGTTTTACTCCAACCTGCTTCTTTTATTAGCGTTATATGAAAACTGCTCTGATAAGATAAGATAAGATTATTTCTGATACTATACACATGAAATAAGCCGTACACTGCCAACAATGATCCAAGCCCGCTAACTACACGAGAGTTATCGGAATAATGTACTAGTACCTGCTACTACATACATACATAGGAATCATTTTTCACGGCCAGGAGAATTTGAATGCTAGTATTTGGCCCCTAAACATGACCGTCTTTCGACTTAAAAAAGAATAAGATATTTTCATACATAGTTTTCGTCTTGATTTAATAATAATTATTCATGCTTTTAACCGCTAGGAAGGTAAAATGATACACCTTAATCTGGAAGGTGTAATCTTTGAGTCGGTCGACCGACAGTACGGTGCACGTATGACCACGTGGGGCTTCCTCTTACAGTCGCGGGACGGCACATGCTATCAACCTGCGAAATAATTCGCGATATTTCCACGGTGGTCAGCGTAAACATGAACCACCCCCGTCTATGAGGAGATGTGGCAGTTTTTCTAGTTACATATTTTTTGAATGCAAGTTTTGTTAGCTATTACATCAGTTTTGCAGCATGAGAGAAAGCATGGAAGGCCTACGGCGGAGACTAACTTGACTTTTTCCATGGGATTATACGAGTGAGGTGAGAAATTTGAACTTACTATGGCGGAATGAGGATTTTCGACAATTCCAATGAATTTAGAAAATTGAATTTAGGTAGCAATGAGGGAATCCAAAGTTCAAGTTCATATGCGATGCGAGAATTTGAGAAGTGTATTCTCATGGAATAATGTAATACGAGTATTTGGCATTTGTTTGGAACGAATGAACATTTTCAATTTTGATGACGTTACGCCCTAAAATTAGTTTTACTTACTGACGTAGGTAAGTAGCTTCTTCTGTAAATAGCATGCTTTTAAATAACATTTTTTAATATTTAATATTTTGGTCGGACCGTCATAATTCATATTTTAATATTGGCTTATGTCACGCCATACTTCTGGCGTCACATCAGACAATGACAAGGTTTATAAAGGGTAGCCACTAGACAAATGATGAGTGTTTGAGAGAGGCGTGAAATTTAGTGCCAATGCAATGGAATAAAAAATCACTAGTGGAAAGTTGAAAATTGAAAATGACGATTGCTAAATGGAAAACGGAAAATAGAAAATGGAATTTCAAAAATTTCTTTGGAATAAATTTGATGGTAGCCGACATTTTCGAGCCCAGAGATTAACATTTATTACTAACCACAAAACACTGCGGCCTGTGAATCTATTGTGCCATAGCTATTGCCCTATAATATGGGAGATATAAATATATCTAGATCAGTTGAAGTAGCCCATTGATTCTCAAAGTATGGGTCGCGACCCTCTGGGGAGTCGCTAAGCTAGTTCCGGGGGTGGCGAAAATTATTTTAAAAAATTCGAAATTAAACGAAAAATTTAGAAAATTATTTATTAATAATTTTATTGAAAACAATCGGGAAAAAATATTCCGACGATTTAAAAACGACGCAAAACTCCGACGTCGCGCCCTGGCCGCCTGGATCATCGTCCTCCAATTATCTCGGTCAAGTGACCGCGTCTTCCAATTTTGGGCGCCCAGAAGTTATTCGGCGTTCTTATCTACTGAGCCTTTCCAACAAGCTCTCGGTCTTCCTCGCAGCATTGCTCCGTCGACTCGTCTTGCATTGAATATTTTCTTAGCCATGCGGTCATCTTCCATTCGTTGTATATATCCTGCCCATTGTAGACGTTGTAGTTTGACGATTCTCAAAACTTCCAGCTCATCGCACAGCTCGTACAGCCCATGGTTGTACTGGATGTGCCATCCATTTCCGTCGCAAACTGTTCCAAAAATTCGCCGAAGGACCTTTCGTTCAAATGTTTTTATCATGTTTTCGAAGCCTTGAAGGGTTCAGGTTTCGCAACCATAGCATAGCATAGGTCATATGATGTTTTGTATATGCGGAGCTTAGTATTCCTATGCACATGCGTCGATTTCACGATTGGGAGGACCGAGAAGAAAGTATTATTTGCTAGCACTATCCTTCGCTTGATTTCATCAGTTTCATTGGCGTCATTTGACAGGTTACTTCCCAGGGAAATGAAGTCATATACGAATTCGATGCTAAGGTCCCCGATGTTGATGTTTGATTGTTCTGGCGCCTTTGTCCTTGATTGCATTATTACTTTTGTTTTGTCCTGGTTAATGCGAAGTCCAACTTCTTTTGCATCCGTGGCAAGATTATTTAGAAGTTCTTCTGCGCCGGGCAGGTTTCGGAACATGACGTTGATGTCGTCAGCGTACACTATCAACTGCGTCGACTTGAAGAGCAGTGTGCTGCTGTGGTCCGCATTCATTACCCGGATGGCGTGTTCAAGTGCCAGGTTGAAGAGCATTGGAACCATTAGCGTAATAAGCAGGAAAGTCTAGTTTGAGTGAAAAAATGGGAAAAAGTTAGTGCGAAAACAAAAGCAATATTTTGGATTTGGCTCGAGACAATCGAACTATTTGCAAAAGCAGTTCGTCACTGGGTTTTTGTAGCGGGTTGTGCCGCTAGTAATAATACACTACTCCAAAAAAAAAAAAAAAAAAAAACTGGCAAAATTAGATATTTTTATATTAACATGTTTGAGCCGATTTTCTCTGTTAACTATTTTTATTGATTAGAAACATTGTCTTTTGATTGCCTTGAGAAAGGCAATGAACATTTTAGTGCTATCCGAGCATTATTTAATCAAATGTGTTGATATACAGTTACGAAAGTTTTGTAACGCTCTACTGTTTTTGTGGAGCAAGGTATTTAACAAGGACTTGAGAGAAAAGCAGGTAATATTGTTTTGGTGTCAGGGTCGATGAAAGTCTAACTTACGACGCAGGCAAGGAAATTTCGGGGCCCCCTCATAATTTTTTGAAAAAGTTTCTTTTCACATAAACTAGGATAAGGCATCGCTTCAAATATTATGCTCAGTTTTGAATTTCTCGACCTGTTGTAGGAGGCCTACTCGGCCCCCGGAAAGATAATCAGTTAAACGTTTTGCTTGGTCGTCGTTGTTGATCCGTCAAATCCTAGGCTTTTTTTAAAGTTTTTTTTTTACATGAATCGTTTTTACAAGTATGGTTTGTCGGCCCATCGCTAAACCCTATTCAGGGGTGGCCTCGGTGATAGCTGCTTCAGGTGGTTCATAACGTGCCAGATTTCACACAACTGTGTTGCAGATCTGATCTGACTACGTGATTCATGCCACCCTAAGATCCTGAGACGCTTAGGTGTAACTCAGCCACTCAGGCTACGACTATCATTTCCTCCTCCTTTCACAACCATGGATTGGGACAGGCTTCGGCAGACAGATCGGAAACAAGAATTACCAGAAAGCAATTAATACGAGGGTAAGGTGAAAAGTTCTCGCCCTGATACAGAAATACCGTTACAATCAACAAAAATTTAGGTTTCCTGCCTGAGTGCACGTGTCATTAGTGTCATTAGTTCGTATGACAAGTTTCAACTTGTTCTTTTAAGTAGTTTGTTTACACGAATTTTTGCAGTAGACGTTTTACGTGTTTTTCGTTAAAATGGAGAAACTTGAATATCGTACGGTCATAAAATTTTTCGTTTTTAATGGATTAACCCCTATGGAAATTCATCCGAAGTTAACAAAAGTTTACGGGGACTCTGCACAACAGGAGGACAACCGTCCCTCGAAGACGACCCACGTGAAGGACTTTCAAGTCACCAATCAAAAGCAAATGAGCAAACGATTTTAGCAGCAATCTTTGCACCGATTCAATCGGGATCCGAACATTTTTGTGCGGCTATTTGTCACTATGGATAAGACTTGGGTGCCCCACTACACGCCAAAAACGAAACAGCAGTTGAAACAGTGGGTGGAAGCCGGTGGTTCAGCGCCAAAGAAAGCGAAATCGATCGCATCTGCCGGAAAGGTCATGGCCACCGTGTTTTGGGATGCGAAAGGGATCCTGTTAATTGATTACCTTGAAAAAGGCAGAACAATAACAGGCGAATATTACTCCAAACTTCTTGACCAGCTGGATGCCAAAATTCACGAGAAGAGGCCTGGCTTGTAGAAGAAAAAAATCATCTTTCACCAGGACAACTCACCTGTACACAAGTGTGCGTTGGCGATGAGAAAAGTGCGGGATTTGGGGTACGATTTGCTCGACCATCCCCCCATTCTCCTGATTTGGCACCCTCAGATTTCCATCTGTTCCCAAACTTAAAGAAATTTGTTTCTGGGAAGCGCTTCGCATCCAATGAAGAAGTTGAGAGGGCCGTAGATGAATATTTTCACAGCCTTTCAGACTCTTACTTCTGGGAAGGAATACTGATGTTGCAGAAACGCTGGACCAAATGTGTTGAAGTCAAGGGAGATTATGTAGAAAAATAAAATCATTTTTTAACTGAAAATCGCAGTCTTTCATTGTCAGGCCGAGAACTTTTCACCTTACCCTCGTATGTATACTAATTTCCAATAATTTATTAATTTCATGTACTATTATAAAAGCAAAATACATACATACATTGCTCCCTTTATATAAGTTGTTTTTTTTTCTTTCACTGTCGATGCTATAATGCAGTCGAAACAATTAAAAAATAAAACCGGAAAATAGAGGGCTACGCCCGCAATCCGAGGGTTTTGTAGTGTCCCATGCCAATAGGAGATGAACTGTCCTACTCTTGGAGATGCTTAACCATTCATGTCAAGAGGATATTGCAAATTGTAAGCTTGCGTAAAAAATATTGAAAATAATTTTTTTTAATAATTATAGAAAGTAGTCAGAAAGTCAGCGACCAGCATACCTCCCCCGCTCCCTTTCCCCCTCCCTCCTCTTCCACCAATCTTTACCCTTTTGAAAATGGTTAACTTCAATTCGCTCTACGAAAAACAATATGCAAGTATGTTGTACTCGTAGTAATTAGTACACGAGACCTGTTATGTGCATTTTTTAGAGTTTTGTAGTAAAACCAAAACCCTTATGAAATCGGTCAAATGTCTGTCCGTTTGTCCGTCTGTCCATAGAATATCTCACGGACGGCTGAAGCTACATACATGAAATTTTGTAGGAATGCGTAGAATTACTATAGTTCGCCGGAGAAAGTGATGCGTCGTAATAGGTCAGCTTTAAGGGGGGGTCCCCATAGAGGGGGAAATGAAGGTTACATTTTTTTTCGTTTAGTATAGGCAAGTGGGGTATCGTAAGAAAGGTACCGTCGAGTGCATTCCATTTTTAAGTGTAAGTGTATTTTTTGTATGGATTGTGTCAAAAATAGGAAAATTCTCTCTATTCGATTAGGAAGAATTTTCACAAGACTCAAGAAATATCCGCTTTAGGATCAATAAATCCCCCCACGTGGGTTCCTGGTTCTTACCCCCTAAAGCGGAAATGGACTACCTAAAGCAGAAATGCCGCAATTAAGGAATTTTAATAATTCTCTCTAAATGCAATAAAGAGATTTCTCCTAAAATTCGCGAAACAGGAATGTTCCACGGACAGACATTTGACCGATTTCATAAGGGTTTTGTTTTTACTACAAAATCCTAAAAACGAAAGAAATCATTAAAACAAACCGACGAAAAATTGCGCCAAATTTCAAAACTCCGGGAAATTTTCGTTCGATCAATATATTTTTGTCAAATTTTCCTGTGGTACTAATTGAAATACTCGTACGTCGTACATACGCTACTTTGCTGCTATTAGAGGTGTTTTCGTAGTGTGAATCATTAATAAAACATCGTAATATTTTGAGTACTTACACGAGCTTAATTATATTGATTAAATTTCAATTGGCCACAATGGGAACTTAAATTGCTCACGGCACAGATAATACACATTGGCTTAGTTGTGAATCACTGATGAGTTCAAAACTTAGTTCGAATCAAATATAATAAACAAAGAATAAGAAAACTAACATATTCATTTTTTTATTATAATGTTTGTTCCTTGGCTGTCGCTTTTGAAAGTTTAAAAGAGAGTTTTCGATTGGATAGACTGTCATTTTTCCAAACACCCAAGCTAACTTCACTATTCTGAATCAACAATCTCTTGTGTGGACTACGCTCGCTCACAACTCTCAGTGTGGCACAAACATGAACGCTCACTTCGCTCGCACTGGGTGCAAGATATTTACGAGTACGATGCATCGTTTCAATTTTTCAATTTTTCTGGGCTCGAAAACTACATATGTGAAGATATGTTTTCCGCGCCCAACATGTATATTCTTGTTCAGCATATTGAACCCTACAACATTAAAATTTCAAGAAAATCGTAGGTGAAGTATAGTTAATATATGCATAATTACCGAAAATATTTCTGTCCAATTTGCCGGACATGCTGCGGCAATAATTTTGACAGTTCACAGATGATATCCACGACCACGCTGTCACTTTGCGGAGGGATAATGAATTTTTGTAAACACTCATGCAAAAATTGTGTAAAGGAAAGTTCGGAAACAGTCTAGACAAAAATTTCAGAAGGCGCAAAATGAATTACTGAGCAGTTCCGCTATAATTCCGCAACAGTGTGCATCTTCTGAACCTACCCATTTTAAGTTGTTTACTTCATTAAATGCAACCGTGTCGTCGTTCACAGATTTTAAGTGTATTTATTATTGCAATTGCATAGGGTGGAGTACGAACGTGCAATTCAGACAAATCGGGGGTGGTAGCGCTATTTATAGACTTCATCGTTTGTCGCAGTATAAGATTTATTCTGTGATAAACTATTTTGATGTCTTTTATAATATAATTTCTGAGCTTTTTCTTTTGTGACGGTTACTTGTGGCGGAAACCATCATATGGTACGGAACTGCAGTAAATACGTACATAATATGCATAAATAAGTAGCTCATATTTGTCTATTATAAAATTATGAACTTAGTTAAATTTACGTTTACACTGCAGCAATCTTGATTGTGAGTAGAGACATTCAGTAGACTTTTCTTCACTATACATATTATTATACAGGGTATCCGAAAAGTGGCACATAAACGCCACGTGATTCCCCATGCAATTTCCGGGAAAATATATTAAGGAACATTTTTCTGAATTCTTAACTCGTTAGGTGCTACAGACATTTACATTTAGAATGGATAGGGCATTCTGCAACCCACTGAGGACATCAGGAAATTTACCTGTGACAGCGCATACGCAATAACTTTGCACCCAACAGAAGTAGTCAGTTGATACTTACATTCCAAAGAAGGGGAGACAGTATTCCCCCTTGCGGGATCCCTTTACTACAGGCACCCTTACATACCGACGATGTACCCAGGGTAGTGTGTATGCGCCGAGATGTTAAGAGTAGGTAGAGCTGCGACATCGACATTGATGTTTCTTAAACATCGATGTTTTGCAAAAACATCGAGTACTTTCTACATCGATGTTTTGGCTTCGATGTTTTTTATACGGATATCAAATCTCGGCGCGATCATAAAACTGCCTGTGAGTACTAATAGAACTCACACAGTGCTCCGAGCTTGTCAGTATAAAGACGGCGCGAATAGGAGGTGCATGCAACTAGCAAGCAACTGCACTTCCGAAAAGTATACATGCTATTGAAACGTCAACAAGGCATAGAACTGCTAGAGATGTTGATCCGCCCATGCCTCTGGAGGGGTCAAGGCAATTAGAGAGATCACATGGCGCTATGCCTCAAGTGGTAAAGTCCCCTAGCGAGGCTTCAACCCAACTTCCAGGTAAATGTGTGTCAAGTAGACACATGATAGTCTACGTCAATTGGTTCAAGAGTTATAAGCAAAAAACTTGAAAAGTAGGGTAGTATGGGGCTCTTTGTAAGAAAATTACCGTTAGTTTTTAACTGATCGATTTTATTTTTCCAGGAGAGTATAAGATTACTCTCACGAGCAATGTCCAAAGCTAGAGCTTTTCAAGTTTATTTAATCGGGAGTTATAAATATATTTAATTATTTTACATATGTAGGGGAGGGCGTTCTCTTGGCCTGATCATGCCCATTTTCAATACCAATCAACTAAATTATACTTGCAACATTTGACCAAAATTTTAAGGGTATAGCTTCATTCTGTCGAAAGTTATCGTGCGAACGGACAGACAGAGAGACAGACAGACAGACAGACAGACGGACAGACAGACGGACATACAGACAGACAGACATGGCTAAATCGAATCAGGAGGTGACCCTGATCATTTATATATTTACATTGCTCTACCTCTGGAGCCTCCTTTAAGGTGTTACATATTTCCGTCGTGACAAAAACAATATACCCTATACTAAAAGTCTAGGGTATAAAAAACTAGACTTGTACAGACCTAGTGGTGATACCAAAAGTACCAATTGGTAACGACCATATGCATTAAAAGTGAGTTTCCTGTATGGCCAGTTTATAGGGGAGGTTGGCAATCATTCAGTAGGATCTTGACCATTATCAAAATCAATTAACTAACCCATTCTACAAATATTTGTCGAATTTTTCAAGCCTCTAGCTTCACTCTATCGAAAGTTATCGCTTATTTGAAGTTTCACTTGTAGGGGAGGTAGGGGTTCCTTAGGTCGGATCTTACTCATCATTGCTACCAACAAATAAGATCATGCTACAAACATTTGTACAAAATTTCAAGTCCCTAGCTTCACTCCATCGAAAGTTATCGCTTATTTGAAGTTTCATTTGTAGGGGAGGTAGGGGTTCCTTAGGTTTGATCTAACCCATCTTAAATACCAACTAACCCGATCTCACTTCAAACATTTGGCCAAAAGTTCAAGTCGCTGGCTTGATTCTGTCAAAAGTTATCGCTTATTGAAGTTGCATTTGTAGGGGAGGTAGGGGTTGCTTGAGTCAGATCTTACCCATTTTCAATACCAACCAAGTAGATCCTACAAGCAACATTTTGTCAAATTTTCAACTTGCTAGTGTCATTTTATCGAAAGTTATCGTAATTAAAAGAATATTTAATTTTTTGAAATTTGTAGGGGAGGTAGGCGTTCCTTTGATCTGATTACGCCCAACTTACTAGAACTTAAACACCTTCTTACTCCAGGGTTACATGCCAAAAATCAGGTGTCTACGTCAATTTGTTCAAGAGTTATAGACAAAAAAAACGAAAAGTAGGGTAGTACGGGGCTCTTTGTAAGAAAACTACCGTTAGTTTTCAGCTGATCGATTTTATTTTTTTAGGGGAGTAGAAGATTATCTTCACGAGCAATTTGCCAAAGCTAGAGCTTTTTATGTTTATTTAATCGGGAGTTATAGATACATTTAATTATTTTACATATATAGGGGAGGTAGGCGTTCTCTTGGCCTGATCACGCCCATTTTCAATACCAACCAAGTAGATTATACTTCCAACATTTGACTAAAATTTCAAGTCTCTAACTTCATTTTATCGAAAGTTATAGTGCGAACGGACAGACAGACAGACAGACAGACGGACAGACAGCATGGCTAAATCGAATCAGGAGGTGACCCTGATCATTTATATATTTACATTGCTATACCTCTGGAGCCTCCTTTAAGGTGTTAATATGTAACACCGTCGTGACAAAAACAATATACCCTATACTAAAAGTCTAGGGTATAAAAAAAAAATAGGATAAAAAAGAAACACAATTGAAAAATGAAGTTAAAATTCAAAAAAAACTAACTCAATATTTAAATGTAAAACCAGGCAAAAATGAAAATTAATTGAAATATAGCAAATCGAACTTACTGCGACATCCCACGATGACGACCGATCGCCCTGGATGGTGTTCTTCTGACTCGAAAGTTAAAAAAAAATATATACAATAAAACTGGAAAGATCAGAAAACAAGGTATTTCATCCGGTTCCAGGGTACCAAATCCACAAATAGCGCTTTATTCATCGTGATTAAATCTTCACCAGATTCAATTCTCCGGACGTGCATATTTATTTTTCATTATGTTCCCGAACAAAATTTCGTTCATTTACGGAAAAATGCCTTAAATTTCTTAAAAAAATCGTTGTCTTTCCAAATTGCAGCTTGTTTTTGTTTTTCCTCACTAAGAACTGGGGGCATGGCACCAAGCCCAAAAAATATCTGAGTTTTCCACTGTGTACAAAATGTTGTTTCAAACTTCTTGCTTTATGATTTCACTTATAATTTGTTTCTCACGCTCACATTCTTTGTCGTCGTTAATCCGTTTTTGTTTTTATTTACGAATGCCACAAGCAAAATTCCAACTTAAAGTCCAAATTTCATCGACCGCTTCGCCAAAATCAAAAATTAATTCTCAGCGAGTCAAAAAACTTCCGGTCAAAACCAACCGACTTCATCGGCGTTCAAAACAAAAAAAAAACGGTCCTCCGCAATTGTTCGGACGATCAAAAACCCTCCAATTTCAAAACATATCCCATCCTCCGGGTCATTGAACGAGATGCGCCGTACACTCATCGTCAGCCTTGTCGCCAACAACATACATCTACGCACCGTGCCGGCTCCACATCATACCAACTGCATCAACATAAATTTTGCATAGTGCATCGCCATTTTGTGTATGCTGCGTTGTTGACGCCAGCTAAAACTTGTGTAGGCCATTGTAAGTTAGTTCAGTCAAATGATATAATATATGTAACATATTTTTTGCGTGTGAAAAGTGAAATGTTGCATGACATTTGACTTAAATAGCACGGTTAGAAATTTTTTGTTTAAATCTTAATAAAATTTGGGTTGCACATATGACCACACCAGATTTGAATTGAATTTTAAGTATTGCAGAATAACTAAAATCGTTCATTAAGCCAATCCGAATTAACATTTAGTTCGAATAGTATCGAAACAGTTTCAATAAATTATAATTGTAACTTAATAGTTCTTACTTGCATTATAATAATTATGAAGGAACAACTTATGCAGCTTGGTACTTATGTACTTTGTAAGCAATTTGATTGAATTGATGTTCAATTGCCATGTGAATTAAATCGTAATGTTTTTTCATTGACGCTTAATATTTTTTTAATTGAAATTTTCAAGTTATATGAATTAATCCATAATATTTTGTTAATTGAAACTTAATACCCTGCAAATTAAAATATTCGAGTCAGTTGCGAATTGAATTTTCATATTTGTTATAATAATATAATAATTTGATGAGCTATTACGAAAAAGAAGGAAAGGAAACTAAAGACACCTGGCGCAGTGAAGCCAGATGAACTGATATTTGATGTGCGCTTAATTGGGATAATTTCCAAGTGTATGTAAAATTAAGATATGGGGCGGTATACTTGGTATCAGTTGCGTTTTTTTGGAATTTATCGGGGTTAAGGTAAAATAACACACGCGTAACACCAACAGCATTCACCTGGTTAGCTTAGTCGGGTGGCTACTCTACACTCGATAATCCTTCGATAATTTCCACATGCATGACACATAGATGGCCTTAGTGTCGCGTGGAATCTAATATGTTGATGTTGGCAGGCTTGTGTCTTTGCCAATCTAAAAAACTAGAATAAATAAAATTAAATTAATTTCGCGTAGCTAGATATTTTGCATACAGCTTTTTGCTGTTATATAACTGCGGCCAACCTTATCGATTTCTGTAAAAATTTGGTGAACATATCCGTTCAAATCCAGAATTGTTTCTAACGTTTTAATTTTTCGATTTCGCCGCAGTCCCCATATCCCTCCTCCACATGGCGGTGAGTAGGTGGGGAATCGGGATTGAAAATCGTGAAAAAAAAATGTCAAAAATTACCAAGATTAGTGTGCAACCAATTGTTTCCGAGGTCGCTGAGATGAATAGTGGTAAGCCCGAAGATCACTCCTCCCCTGGGGGTGGGTAGGCATGGTAAAAATTTCTAAAAGGGCCAAAAAATTGTGAGCGATGCGAGCTTCCTTAGCTAGAAGTCAATAAATAGGGGAAAGTACGATTTTTACGATTTTTCGGAACGAGTTGGTACGATTTTTACTTTTTTTCTTTTGCACCGCTGGTGAGGGTGTTGTTATGGTCTTCCGAAACGAGAGTTGCCGAACAGTGACTGGTTTCAGGCCATAATAATTGACGATCATTTTTTTTTGCCTGTATAGATGACATAATGGCTTCAGTAAGACCGTCAAGATTCCACTCATTCGTGAAATGTCCTTACAAAACATTACCACGTAAATTTAAGTAGTAGTCCGGACCGGATGGTGCAACCGTTACCACGTTGCTTTCTATACACTGGGCCCCTACTGAATACAGTAGTTTTCGATAAAAAAGGGAGTTTATGTGTCGGAATATGAGCCCACTCAGCTGTTAAATGAGTACCCATTTGGGGTAAATAACTCGGTTGCGCGTTGCTGATCACAAACTTTTGCACAAAAACAAACCCTCACGATGTAAGTATGTGATTTGATGCTAACTCATCTCGAGGCCTTCTCCAAAACCAGTTTATGCCGAGAAACGTCAACTGGGCCACATGGAACAGTTGACGCGCTATACCCCACAAGGGGTTAGGGCAATTGAGAGAGAGTGAGATAGTTATTTATTTATTCGAGTTTAATGCAACAAATAAAATAGAAAATTACGGAAAATGGCAAATATGGAAGATAAGGAAAATATAGAAATTATGGAAAATAGAAAATTCAGTTCTACCAAATGAGAAAATATGGGAAATATGTAATATTGGAATAATTTTTAATTGAAACGTGTGTTAGGTTAGATTAGGTATAGACCGCTTAAATCCTTAGCGATGCCGCATGTCTACGGTGCCTATTATGAATTGGTGTTGATCATTAGTGCCGGGTTTTTATTGAGCTCAAAAGTATTCGTCGATCGTCGCATCTGCGAATGTCAGAAGGCTTTTCATGCTAAGGTTTGCCACTGCTTTCAGATTGCAAAAGAAGTAGGCCCCTAGATATTTTTGTCGTTATCTGGCGAGTGCTGGGCATTTAAACGGGAGGTGCTCTAAGGTTTCCTTAGTATCTGGTAGCTTAAAGTTCCTGCAGCCATTACTTGTGATTGAACCCAATCTATGTGCATGCTCCCCTATCAGGCAACAATCAGTAAGCCAACTAACATTGCACATTTTCCTCTGGAAAGCTCCAGTTATACCCAGGCATCCCGGTCTCTTAATCCTTTCCACTTTTATTTATTAATGTTAATGCCAAGTCCTGTCCACCAGACCAGGATTCCGTACGTTATAATCGGCCTAGCGACAGCTGTGTACACCTAGTGTTCCCAAGTTGGGAAATGGTTTAATTATACATATTGGGAAAAGTTTAATTCATTTGGGAAGGTGATTTTTCATTTGGGATAGGGATCTTTTCATTTGCGATAAGGTTTAATTCAATCGGGAAATACTACATAACAAAAAAGAAAATAACAAATCCTTCATTTTAACAATTTTAATTCAGCTGGGAAATGGTTTAACTA
Source organism: Chloromyia formosa (assembly GCA_964017055.1). Taxonomy (NCBI): domain Eukaryota; kingdom Metazoa; phylum Arthropoda; class Insecta; order Diptera; family Stratiomyidae; genus Chloromyia; species Chloromyia formosa. The sequence goes on along the minus strand of OZ024815.1, from coordinate 144,971,910 downwards.
TATTGGGAAAAAGTTTAATTCATTTGGGAAGGTGGTTTTTCATTTGGGATAGGTATTTTTTCATTAAGGATAATGTTTAATTCAACCGGGAAATACTATTACATTGATTTGTTAGCTTGTTTTTTTGGCTGGGGTTGGACTAAACGATTATCAAAAATGGTAAAATGGGGAAACAGAAAATCGTAAATATCATAGAAAACGTTAATTGCCTTGACTCCCCTGGAGCATGGGCGCGTCAACATCTTTTGCATTCTTATGCCTTTTTGACGTTTCGATAGCATGTCAACTTTTCGGACATGCAGTTGCTAGCATGAGTTATACGGGATGTATAACGTCCACCCGCATTTAACTAAAGATGCCTATTGTAAGGATAACATAAGCCACAGGAAATGTCATGTATATCCTGCGGTGTTGTAGATTTTAAGAAATATAATTCTAAGGATGGAAAATAATAATAAATAAGAAACACCTTTAGATCTTAGAACCGTAGTTCTAAGAAGGTTACTTTGTAAGAAATTTCCAATTGTAAGTCAACTGTGTATGCGAAGATTTACAATTAGGATATAGTTCTAAGAAATACGTATTAGGAAATAGGGTAAGTGCACCAGTCAAGAATCAGCCCTCCCAAAATCTTTGCGGTTGATAAGCTCTTGAGTTATGCTACAGCGGTGGCGTATACTACCGCCCTTGAGGAAAAACTATCACCTATGCTACACAACATCAGCAACACAGGCGTCCATGGGTTCTGGGAAGAACTCAAGGGTACCATCAAGGATGTCGCAGAGAAGGTCGTGGGATATAAAGCCCGGCGAGCGCGAAATGACTGGTTCGACGAAGAATGCAAAAATTCACTTGACGCGAAAAACGAGGCCTACAGACAATGGATTCAACGAGGAACCAGAGCCAGAAGAGAAAAATATGACGAGCTACGGCGAATGTCGAATAGAATAATTAGACGTAAGAAACGTAAATACTTTGACGAGCAGTTGCTGAACATAAACGAAAACTTAGCTAATAGGAACACCAGACAAGCGTACAAACTAGTAAATACAATTAAGAACGGCTACCAACCCAGGACTAGCCTTTGTAAGGACAAGGATGGAAACATCATCAGCGACACCGATGGTATTAACAGACGATGGGCCTCTTATTTTGAAGAGCTTCTAAACCGACCATCTAACATCCCCACACAGGAAGCTCTCGATGATATTGTTGATCTAGGCCCACCCATTCAACCCCCGACAGTAGAGGAAGTTGATCTCGCGTTGCGGTCACTAAAACGAAATAAAGCGCCGGGCGCTGACGAGATCCCAGCTGAACTGCTAAGATTCGGTGGAACGAGTCTAGTTGATGCCATACATCAATTACTCCTGCGAGTATGGGAGAACGAGGAGATCCCAGACGACTGGCGCAGAAGCATCATCTGTCCAATCCATAAAAAGGGAGATAAACTGCGGTGTGAGAATTACAGGGGCATCTCACTAGTTTGTACGTCCTATAAAATTTTGACGAAAATTCTGGAAAATAATAGAATAAAACCGTACGCAGAACGAGTCATTGGCGAATATCAAAGCGGTTTCAGACCTGGTCGCTCCACAACCGATCAGCTCTTCTCAGTCAAACTGATACTCCAGAGGTGCTGGGAATACAACGTAAACGTATACCAAATCTTTGTCGACTTCAAGCAGGCATACGACAGTATCGATCGTGGAGTACTGTACAACATCATGCTGCAATTTGGTATACCAGCAAAATTAGTGCGACTGACAAAGATGACGATGACCAACTCCGTCTCACAAGTCAGGATCCAGAATAGACTTACTGATCTATTTGAAACACGCACTGGTTTGAAACAGGGCGATGGACTGGCTCCGACGCTCTTCAACCTAGCACTGGAATACGTTATTCGGGCCATGAATTTGGACAACAGCAAGACGCTACTCATCAAGTCGACACAATTAGCAGCGTACGCTGACGACATCAACATCATGTCCCGAAGATTGGCTGACGCAGAAGAACTTCTGCATACGCTCGATACCGCTGCAAAGGAAGTTGGATTACGTATTAACGAGGTTAAAACTAAAATAATGATGCAATCGGTGACAAGGACACCTGCACAACCGAGCATCAACGTGGGGGACCTCAACATCGAGTTCGTGAACAACTTCATCTACCTGGGTTGCAACCTGTCAAGGGACGCCAACGAAACTGACGAAATCAAGCGACGGATACAGTTAGCTAATAAGAGTTTTTTCTCGGTTCTCCCCATAATGAAATCGAAACATGTGCACAGAAACACGAAGCTCCGCGTGTACAAAACCATTATACGACCAGTGCTATGCTATGGCTGCGAAGCATGGACCCTAGCTCAAGCCTCCGAAAACATGCTAGACACTTTCGAACGTAAGGTTCTAGGGCGAATTTTCGGGGCTGTTTGCGATCGAGATGGATGGCGCATCCGGTACAACCATGAGTTGTATGAAATGTACGATGAGCTGCAAGTCTCGAAAATCGTCAAACTACAACGACTTCAATGGGCAGGGCATGTACAAAGAATGGACGATGATCGCATGCCTAAGAGAGTAATGAATGCAGAACGAGTCGACGGAGCGAGACTGCGAGGACGACCGAGATCTCGTTGGGAGAGCTCAGTAGGTGTGGACGCCGCGCAGCTGCTGGGCTCCCAAAATTGGAGGACGCGGTCACGTGACCGAGATAATTGGAGGACAATGATCCAGGCGGCCAAGGCCCGACGTCGGGCTGTCGCGCCACGATGATGATGATGAAATAGGGTAAGGAAATGCATATATATAATAAGATCTTAAAATAAAGAAACCAGTTGGTATTTTGTTGACGCCGAGAACGGGTGTTTTCACTTAATCTCATCTAACATAACTCATGCACCTCTTATCCGCGCCGTGTTTATACTGACAAGCTTGGAGCACAGTGGGATCTCTATTAGTGCTCACAGGATCGAACCTCCGTCCATTCCCTAGATCGTAGAGCGGTGACCTAACAAACACGGCCACTGAGCGCGTTAAACTGGGAAATAGAAATTAGAAAATATAAAATGAAATATACAATAGAAAACGAAAAGCTGCAGATGAAAAGTCAGATAGTGGAAATAGAAACTCAAAAATAGAATATCGAAAATCGGAATTCATAAATCTAAAACTGAAATTTGACAGTTGAAGTTCGAAAACCGGAATTCGAAAACAAAAGATCGATAGTCTTATTTCAGGGAAGGAAGAGAAACAAACACATGGGTGACTACACCATAAAATTGATTCTAAACAAATTAAATCGAGTTTCGAATTTCAATTATTGATTTTCGAAAATTTCGATATTTCTAATTTCTTTATTAGAATTTCGAAATTCAAAATTTGCAAGCCCCGCTGACCCTATCAATATTATTTCGAGAAATTATTATGATAGCTGCTTCGCAAATACAAAAACCCAAGTACTCAAGCAATGATGCGTGCTAAACGTTTGAAAACAATCACATTTTCTGGAGTGTAATCTAGCAAAATCAGAACTGTTACTATTGTAGTTGTTGTATGATCTGGACATAAATTATGTATACATATTCACAGTTGCTGTCTTTTGAATATGTACATCTATCTAAAGATTCTTCACGGTATATTATTAAAAATATATATATTTCTAAAACCCTGTGTCCACATATTTCACTATACCAGAAGGCATCAGGCCAGGCATACATTTCGTATAGATACTCGTACGTTATAAATCGACTTCAGCAGCGATAGTACACCAGTCGCGGTATGTGAACAGTGAGTGAACAGTGCAGGTTGATATACGAGTACAGCGAAGCGGAGCTATCATCAGTTCATGATAGTACGTCGCCGTTGTTGGTTGTTGGATTCTTGTTGTGCCTCGTCCGCTCGCGACAAATCACATTTTCAAAATACTTCCTCAATTGCGCATGCATACGTTTTCAAAAATCATCTTATCTGAATGTAGTCTGAGACGAGATTAAAAGATTCCTCTCTATCCGTGTATGTAGTGTCTTAATTTATTTTCTTCTTTTTTCGGTTTGTACATAAATTCTCTGAAGTGTGTGATTATTTTCGACAGAAATAAAAGTCCAAATAGTGGCGCTTTGAAAACTTATAGTTCCTCTCCCTTATAAGTACACGTTCCGAGTATCTACAAGTGTGTGTATCGTCGCGAATTGCGTTTCAAAACAAGGATAAAAGAAACTTGAATCCTTTGTGTATATGTATGTTGACAAGTATCGTGTGGTGTATGTGAACGGTTTCTCAGCAGGAGTTCAATAGAAGAAATCCTGAGGGAAGGTTTTGTTTTTGTTCCAAGGGCTGAATACATACATGCGTAGGCAGTAATTGTTGCAGTTTTTGTGAATGAATCAAATTATTTGGTAAGCGAACGATATTATTAGATGGAAGATTAACATGCTAACCTGTTTAAACTGTTTATTTACATGGCTACAAAAAGATCAGCAATTTATTTAAATTAGCATATGATAGTAAGAATGAATTAATCGAATAACAAGTGTCAAGTATATATTATAATCGGCTGAATCTGCGATGCTACTTGTTGTTTGACTTAGTTCATCTGCTTTTCAGCCGACTGTTTTTTTAAAACATGTGTTTATAAAGAAATGTCTGCACAGCACGTTAAGCCATTCAGCTGTAGGTGGCTTAGCCGTAAAAAGGCGGAAAACAGATAATGTCGTTATACGCGTATACATACATACATACTCATAATCGGATGTTCGAAATAGCTATTATACCGAGATATGACGTTGTTATTGCTATACATACTGTACTCAAAAGTAGTCGAAGTAGTCAAGTCGCCGTCATTTGATACGTTTTGCTGGATATAACGTGGATACCTTTAAAGAACAATTGAATCGTAAATTTCGAAAAGGGCGCGTCTCCATTCATTTTCCATAGGAGATGAGCGCTTGTCAAAATTCATGATTCAATTTCAATTTTGGTATAACATTTTTTTTCTATATAAGGTTTTTTTAGATTGTTCCAACGAAAACATTATATCGAGGTTCTACTATCTGCTAAATTTCGAAGAAATCGATGTTAATATATAACAAAGCCTACGTGTGTTAAAAACAACAACAAAGGGCAACTACGTTCTAAATGTATTAACAATCCATAATTAGTGACGCGCTCGGCGTCCGTGTTCGTTCGGTCACTGCTCTACGATCGAGAGCAGGGGTCGGCAACCTTTTTAGGACAGTGGGCCTCTTTCAAATGAAGTATCTTTAGGCGGGCCGCACAGTGAGAAAAACATGAAGTATCAGTGCAAGAAAACAGACTCCAGTTCTGTTGCTAACAGTACGCCAGACAAACAACAAAAAGGGATCCAAATCAAAACTTTTTCTTTATATTGATTCGGATGGAATTTAATTCAGGATACTCATCCAAGTTGCAGGGCACAAAAATCAAACCGAAATTCCATTGGAAACCAAAATTCCGTTTTCCATGAGCACAAAATGTTAAAAATTGGAAATAGGGAAAGCGCCGGCCGATGTTATTAAATCCGCGAATAAATGACCGTGGTGAAGTATTTGTACAATGTTGATTTGAACGAAATTTGATATAGAAAACTCCCCAGCAGAGCCAGGTAGTGTATTTTATTGTATTTTGTACGATTTTCTGCTTCTAATACAATTTTACGATTTTAAATGAGCTCTTAAACAAAATTTTGCGATTTTGAAAATACGATTTACGATTTTTCAGTTATGTCGTTCTCGATTGGGAACGAAATTGTCCCAAATCACTCTTTTTTCGAGCAACTGTCCCAAAAAAAAATGCCCTTTAAAAGATTTGCTCTGACTTTTACTCACAACAATTGATTTGATCGGAAAGAACAAAGCTGGTGTCATAACAAGAAGCAAATAAACAAATAATTTCTCATGAATTTATTTTGTTTATTTGTTTGTTGGCATAACACCAGCTTTGCTCTGTCAGATCAAGCGCACACACATACCCAAATTCGAGTGATTTCAAATTAGAGCAAATTGCGTTCCAATCTTTGAATATATAGCCATGGAATGAGCTTATCCTGTATGTCTCTGGCTCCAACATTTGGCGAATAAGTCGAAAGTCAGCCTACTCGGTTGTTGTTTGATATTGACATATGTTGACTGTTCTGTCAAATTGTGCATGAATAAAGGTCAATTCTTGTCAGAATATCGACAGTCAGCCTACTCAGTTGGCGTTTCGGTATTGACATAATGTTGACCGCGCTGTCGAATTGTGCATAAACAAACGTCAATTCTTGTCAATATTTAAATTTCATAATTACTAAACGGTCTACTGAGTTAGCTGACTGTCGACCACATGTCGACTTAGTACCCAGATTTTGGAGCCACTGTTTCTATGGAGACATACAGGACAAGCTCATTCCATGGCTATATATTCAAAGGTTCCAATCGAAGGTAACATTAGGTTAAAAAAAAATGGATACTTCACATAAATTGAGTAATATGCTAAATTTTCGATTCATAATCTCTTTTTGATTCTTGTCTAGGGTGTGCGGATTAGGTTAAATTAGATGACAAATGGGCCTGTTCCAAAGAAGAGCCACAACCACTTTAAAAATCAAACTATTATCTTATTGCCCTGATCCTAGAGACCTGGAGCCGATCTGTCGATCCACTTCCTCTTTTCGATAATTCGACTGCAATGGTCAATTTCAAACGAGGCTTCGTACTCGGCAATGCCGAATCATTAACCTCGGAATTATACTGTGCGCGAATTACGTCCCCAAGTCGCAGTCAACGAAAATCAGCTGTTCAGCCAGTTATAGTCAAATCTCTTGTTCGCGTTCTTTTGACACATTTGAGCTATGAAAAACTGGCTTCCTAGCAAACTTGAAACACTTTTTTGAATTAAGAATAGAAATATACACTTCCAAGCGCATAACAGTAACTTACAACAAAACAAATGATCACCCACAGTTTTAAACCACATGCCTATTGTGAATTGATATTTCGCGGCTCGTTGATTGCGACAAAGTTGAACTCGTCTCAACTTTCGCGACGTGAGCGACGTGTTGTTCGCGCACAGTATACTTATCGCCATATGAAATACATTGGTTCAACTTTATTTGGCAGCAGAAGCCGTGTTGTTCGCACATACTCTAATTCAGCCATAATTCTTTTCTAGCATCACTGACGCTTCCTTAGGATTTATTTGAAAAATACACGTCGAAATTCTTTTGAAAAACGCAGCGAAACTTGACGCGTCGACGATTGAACCTTCTCGAGTCAACAAGTCTATTCGAACGTCCAAATTTCCGGTTCTAATTTTTAGAGCAATGTTAGCAAAGGAATTTTGGTTTTGCCTACTAACACAAACACCTGCGAGTGTCTTGAATCGAATACTATTCAAATCAAGACTGTGACAAAGACGCTTGAGTGGGGTCGGTTTGCGATTTTGATGACGTCTGCCATCGTTTTAGTAACATCAAAATATCCCCATTTCCTACTTTTTTAAAAAGATAAACAGTGAAATCGGAACAAGTTTACTACTAAATTCAAAGTGGCAAATGCGCCATAACTCAAAACGAAAGTATGATAGTAAGTACATATCATACCTTCATCAATTTCGTCAGCATCAGCTTGTAACATAAGTGAGTTATTGCGTCGCTAGAGCAAAAACAATCCTGAGAAGCTATGCCTATATTATCATCACGAAGACCGGGATGTCCTGGTATGCTTTCCGATTAGGCAATGACCAGCGATAATATTCACAACATAATCTTCTTTTCAGCGTCAATAGAGAGCAGTTGAGCTGCAGTCCAGGCCATAATTACCTAGTTACTGACATAAACTGCCATTACTTCACCACAAGGTATCAAAATAAATCCGAATAGAAGAGATCGATTCCTTGTCACACTCACCTTCAAAGATAATGGGGTTTTGACTCCAGCTGATTACCCAACGATCCTATCAGTCACATTTTTCATCATGAACTCTAGAGAATTTCATGAAGATTGTGCAGATTTTGACATACATATTTGTTTACTTACATACATGGAAATGGGCGTTGTCCGAAAATATGATTTTTATCAGCGAAATTAGGGTGAAAATTACGTTTTGGTCCAACTCTTTGTTGATTAAATTGTTATTGCTTGTTAAAATGTTCTCTTTGTTTCTTGTTGTCACTGGATATTTTATGTTTTCGCATGTGACAAAGACAATCAGATATAACACATTGCATTGTTATACTTTATATTTACTGCATTTTGTTATGAAACAAGGAGCCACTGAATTATATCGAGTAAACGTCCGAACCAAAAAAAAATAACACCTTTTCTTCTTTTGACTCTTTAACTTTATTACTATTATCTCAAAATAACAACCCTTTTCTTCATTTAACTTTCTCTTTGAATTCTTCTGAACTCAACGGTTTGAACAAAACTTCCGAACTCCTTCTGATAATTACTGGAACTTACTTCTTAAAGTCTCCTAAACTGTTTATTAAAATGGATTTTATTTGTTTTGTTTATCAAAATGGCATTAAATGTGCTTAATTTAAATTTGATTCCTTTAAATGAAATCAAAAACGGATACTTTGTCTAATCACTTTTTTATTATTGTTCCCTGACGCGTTTCGCTCTTTCGAGCATCTTCAGAGGGATCCCTCTCTCAAATTTAATATGGACTATCACAAAGTGCAAATATCGTCAATCGAGCTTATCCTTTAAATGAATTTTAATTTCTAACGTGCTTTTAAATAAAATCAAATATGTTTTAATTATTTTTTTTTTAAGATTAAAGGTGGAGTGTACCATTGCTAAGCAGTCAACAAGATCATTTAACAATGATCCCCACCCAAAAATTTCTCAGCCTAAGCCAAAAGCACTAAGTGCTTGAGCTTACCCGATAGACTGTACTCTTCAGGAACTACCTTGAGTACATCGGGGAGGTAGCTCGACCAAGCCCAAAAGTGTGTATTCCAACTTTACATACATTACATTAATTGCCAAATGAAATCTCCTCAGCGTTAGCATAAACACGTTTTAGATTTCGGAGACAGCTGAAATGAAATTAAGCAATTTCGAGTCCAGCGTAAACGTAGTATTAAATACATTTTTTTAAATAATGATATGTATAGTACATGTATCGAATTCGGAAATCGGACGACATCCATGAATTCTTCCACAAAAGACTTTTATAATAATTGAAAAACTTTAACCGCCTAAACCATTTTTTAACAGTATGTACTCATCCGGTTGTTTCTTAAATAAATAAGCATAACAAGACATAGTGAATCAACGAAATAATTTACTAAAGTAATAAACTTAGCAGGTAAAGATTCTTACTGCCTGAATATGCTTTCACCACAGAACAAACTATTCACGAGACTCGACTTTGCAGCTGTTTTTTGCTTTAGATTAAATGGACGGTTACGCAATATTCTGGGGTTCTTGGTAAACGTTGATGTAGGTCCATTGGGAAAATTTAATAAAGCGCTACGAATGATGAACATATGGTGAATGTGTAATTTGTAAATTATGTTACGCACCATTCTTACTCGTATTATTATGATAATGCATCGTACAATGTGGGCCTTATCAATTCAACGAATGATAAAATTAATGAATCTTGTTAAACATGTTCGTTCAAAGCTTAATATTGAAATAACATTTCTATCAGTAAAATATTTTTAAATATGAGCTCGGTATGTATTTTTATAGCTTTTTGGATTGGGATCGATGACTGTAGTCAACGTAAAATCGAAACAAACAAAACTTATTCGATGTTGAGGGAAATATTTTCCATAGTGTTGGCTAAGAAAAAAAATAAGTTTCAACCCATTAACTTGATAGTTTTTTTTTTAATTCTTATTTTAAATGGCTAAATCCGTGGTTTTTTTCTCTGTAACCTAAAAATTCAAATATCTCGGTAACCACTGAAAATCGGTAGAACATTTGTGGTTTTATTTTGTTGCATTTTCGCTATATTATAGTATAACGTGTTACAAGGAACACGTCGAGTTACCTGTAACCCTGTTTAATTCAAAAACATTTGAATTTTTCCAGCTTTGGAGACAAACCGTTGAATGGAACCGCTGTAGGATCGAAGACTTTTCGATTCCACTGGGTATTGGAGACAAATGTCTTGCTGGGTACTTGCATTATTTATTTTGCCTGGTTCCGGGCTTGTCATTTAGATAGTTTTGGTTTATATCATCGCGTCGGTAATAAGTACTCGTATTACACCTGTCATCTGTTGGTTATCTGATTGGATGACATATGTAAATGTATAACCGGGTCCTCGAACTAAAACCGTAATAAAAAGTCGGTTTCCGAATTCAATTTGATAAACAGAGGCCAACTATTGGGTTATTGACAATGCAATGACACGACAGCAACTACTCGTTTGTATTACTATTTACAATAAATTTTGTTACAATGTTTACGAATAATTGCAGAAATGCAATTTATATACTGCATCAGTATTAAATGTAGCTACATATATCGTACATACTGCCCGTACATTCTTCAGAGCTGTCTGCAGTCAATAATGCTATTAACATATGAATACTATTGAATAAATTTTTTATAAATAACGTGCCCTGTGAATCATGTTTCCGTAAAAGTTTACTTAAAAATTAAGTATGCACTGATGTGTAAACAATAGGTGCTAACAGACAGTGTGCTTTGTGCTGAAGCTGAAGTCAAAGCAAAGTACGATCTGAATAAAGTATGTAGCAATGAACGCAATTTCAATGTCGTGTGACTGCAAATACTCGTTTTATTAAGTACGAGTTGCTACTTATACTAGATCACAATGTCCAGTCATACCAGCATATCGACCATAGCTGGAATCACTAACTCTCTGTCGCGGTAAAACGTGTTTTCTTGTTATTAATATTTGTGGTGTTGGTGTTTATCGCCAAGGGTTAATATTCCACTAGTCGATACACACATACGGTGCGATCCATCGAGCGATCACAATATCGGCCGACAGATCGCTCAATTCATGTGGCAGTGCCGTTTACGATGAGCGGTTTTTAGCTGGAGATTGGTAGTTTTCCTTAGTAAATATGTACATAGGAAAACAGTCAACCGCTAGCCAAAGCAAAAACTGCCCATGGAAAACAGCACTTAGGTAGCTATGCCCTCGGCTGATATGGAGAAGTGTAGATGTCAACGGTGCGGCTCACAGTGGAGCCAAATAACCAGAAAGCGGACAAAAATCAATATCTTTTGAACCAATGATTGTAACGAGTTGAGCCTGGTCTCATTCGATTGAGAAGGAAAAAAATACTTTAAGAATCATGAAAAAATGGCACATAAGCAGGTAATTTTAAAATTATTGATGAAAATAACTTATTTATTTATTCCAAACAATCAAAAAAAAGCCAACAACTTTTGAAGTAACAATCGTATTGAGTTGCGGTTTATTTCATTTGATTTGGAATGATAAAACACATTAAGAATCATCAAAAAAACTATCTTATATGATAGTTTCGAACTTAGTACCTACTGAAGAAAATCTGATATTTAAGTTAAAAAAAATCCGAAAAAATGTGAATATCTTTTGAGCTAATAATCGAATCGCATTGCGGTTGCTTTTATTCGATTTAGAATGACCAAATACAGTAGGAATTACCTTAAACATGTCGGATCAGCTTTTTATTTTGCTCTTATCAAATAAAATAGCTTATTTGATAATTTAATAAAAAACCGGAAAAAGATTAATATTTTTTAACTAATGATCAAATTGAATTGCGGTTTATCTCATTAGATTCAAAATGATCAAATATAGTATATAAGGGAACACCCAAAAACTACAATAAAAGCTTTGAACCTCAAACTTATTGAAGAAAATAAATCATTTAAATATTCAAAAAATGCAAAAAAATGTCAATATCCTTTTAATTAATACGATTAGTATTGAGCTGAGATCTATTTTATTCGATCCTGAAAAATAAAATACATTAGGAATAACCCTCAAACCATGATATGACCTTCGAATTTTGATCTTACTAGCAAAAATAGCTTATTCCATTACAAGAAAAAAAGGCCAATATACTATGTATTTGAGATAATGATGTTATCAACTTGTCGTTAGTTTCATTTGATTCAGAATTACCAAATACATTAGGAATCATATTAAAACTGCTACATAACTCAAAACTTAATGAGAAAAATAGCATGCTTAATTACAAAAATATCTTTATCTTAATATCTTTTGAACCGATGATGTGATTGAATGGAATCATACAGTCCTTTTGCCGCTGCAACGAGTTTTAGAAAATTTCAACAACTTTGAAACATTGCTACTTTAACGGGCGAAGCATAGTGGTTCGCGTCTTCGAGCAATAGTGGGTTTTAATTTGAGTGGATTTCTCACTCCCTTTGCGTGGGCTCCGCTCGCTTCACGACCGGAGCGGCTTAAGGGGCTGCAACCCTTAGTATACTGTCCTAGAGCGCTTGCTCTATATCCCACAGCGGTAAACCCACTATTAGCCAAGGCGCGAACCACGACGTGTCGCCCGGTAAAATAGGAATATACCCAACTTTTTGCTATCCTCTTGTACGTCCTTCTAGTGCAGTTTTTCGATGGTCATTCAGGCTTGTTAAATGTTCTAACATTACAGATTCGAGGAACATTACTAGTTGACTATTGGATCTACAGTGGGTTTTAAATTGAGATGACTTTGCTCGTTCTATATGCTACAGCGGTAAAACAACTATTAGCCAAAATGCGATGCAGGATGCGTCACGCGGTGAAATAGGAATATACCAGATTCGAAGCTTACCTTTTGTTTTTGGTAAATTATCCTTTTTTTTGGGAATGGGACATTAGCGTCTCACCTAAATTTTCGCTTGATCCATTCCCATATAAAAGTTGATTCACTGCTCTGTTAGTGACTGGGGAAGATACACCTGTTCAAACAAAATATGAAAGTACGCATGTTTAAACAATTACTAGTTAAGAAATCAAATATGTATTATTTAAATATTTATTCATTATCATATCATTAATATGTTTATGTATGTATAGTACGATTAATGGTATATTCCTATTTCACCGGGTAACGCATCGTGGTTCGCGTTTTGGTTAATAGTCGCTTTACTGCTGTAGTGTATACAACGAATGTGCTATGTGGGTATACTGAGGGTAGTAACCCCTTAAGCCGCGGAGCTCGCGTGGTGAGCGGAGCCCACGCAAGGGAAGTGCGAAATCATCTCAATTTAAAACAACCAACTATTTGAAAAAAAAAACGCGAACCACTATGCGTCGCCCAGTCAAAGGAATGTTCCCGTTTAACTTCCATAATATGAAAAAAAAAGTTTTTCTTAGACATTACGAGACATACCTTATTTGTTAAACAATATGTACGAATGTGGCTCAGTAAGTTTTAATTCTAATATTGTGAAAAAATACTGTATTTTGAAGGTTTTTTTTTTAATGTGTGTTAATTGACTTGATTCCTTCGGGTGCATGGGTGCGTCAACATATCTCGAATTTCTATGTCTTGTTGACGTTTCGATTGCATATCTATTGGTACTTTTTCGAACGTGCAGTTGCTAGCATGCACCTTGTATCTGCGCCGTCTTTGTACTGACTAGCTCGGAGTACAGTGGGAGTTTTGTTAGTACCAACATGCTGCCCAGTTTTTGTTCGTGCGAAGGATCGAACCTCCATTCTCTGCGTCCAGATGGTAGAGCGGTGACCGATCGAACACGACCACCGAGCGCATTTTTTAATGGAAATTTGAAATTGGGAGAGAGGAAGGGTATATCAAGTTCCCGGTCTTACCTTAGGCTCTGTCCTCATGGCCATACTAACTAAATTGGGGGACTCCGTTTTATGAAGTGACAATGAGTTACGCTTTAACGCACAGCAATTAACACAGCTTGTTCATATGAAAACTACCGATAACATATTTGCCGAACAAGATGAGTTGGGTCTATGTTGAAAATAGCAATGGCGAAACCCTTTGACAGAAAAGACGTGATCGTGACACTCGTACGCGATTTAGTATGCAGACAGCCTTACTTTTTTCGGCTATGGATGGCAAGAAAAATCAACTCATTTCGTTTAATGGTTTTGACATTCCATAGGGGAAGCGATTTTCTGTCCACGGTTCAATGAAAATCACGTGTGATCGGTATCGTGAAAAAAATTTATTTGAACCACTATTCATTGTCGGGAAATTGGGTACGTACATATCATTATTTTCAAAGAGTTGTAGTTTCGTTAAAATATATTGTAGAAAAGAGAAATACATTTCTTGACTGTCTTAAGCTGGGTGAACTCGTTCAAAGCACATTCTGATCAAGCGCTTTGATAACCCATGTTGACGTAAATTTCAACGTTTCAACCACATATCTAAAGACATTGTAAAATTAATGTGGAGTTGAACGATGTTCAACTTTCGGAAGTTATATGCGATATACGAGAAAAGCTTTGAGCTTTCTTTGTACGATTGCGGAGTTAAAATTTCGCAATAGCACATAGCATGCTCACTGTTACAATATTTTCGACAAAAGCTCCTATACCGTAGCTCCTAACTTTTATTAAGTAATAGCACCAGAGGCAGCGTGTTTTGTATGTAAATTAAAGTTTCATAATCATATATACAAAGCTCGCTGCCACTGGTGCTATGATGATAGATAGATTTTCGTGGGAGAGATAAGGACAAGATTTTCGCACGAAAACATTAGTACCAGCTTTTATACAATACAATTATAACTAAAACATCAGTAAACTTTCCATGGAATGAGCTCATAACTACCAGACATCTCTTAAAGTAGAATCAACCTAATTTTATGCAATCGTCCATTTAAAAGATTCTTTTCTTAGGTAGAACATGTCGCTGCTTACTTATTCACTTGCTGCCACTCAATTAAATGCGAAAATAATTTTAACAAGAGGTCAATTGAAAATTTGTGAATCATAAAGAGCTTTAAGATGAAGCCGTATTCAGAAGTACTCTTATTCACTCTGTGCTCCGGTATACTCGTATATGTATTCGTATCTTTATCAATTCTACCGAATATTCCTTTTAATAGTTCGTGCCCTCGTTCAAGTCAAGATTACACACTTTTAAGCATACACTAGGCTCAATTATTTCATTAGCCGTGAATGAAGATGACACATGAGTATGTTGTATTTGTATAGCGAAATGCGATATCTTTTGCATCAAAAAGATAGTCTCTGGTCATTTTCATCATGTTTCTGTCTCTTGGTTGATAATATATTGTGCATGCATGCCAGTGCCGATCACTTAAAAAGGCGTCGAAAAGTTTTGTCGGATTCATGAATATCTTTGTTAAGATTCCATTTTGTTACAACAAATCAGAAGTGGGATTAGAAATCCATGTGCGGGAAAATAAAAGTACAGTTAGGCGATTTGTGGTGACTAAGCGAAGTGTTGTTGTTGGCGCAACACAATTGCGATTTTGTGGCAGTGGCGAAACATTGTGAATCGGCGGCGGGCGTGTAAGACAGATTAGTGGCGAGTGTGCGAGACGGATTTGTGGCGAACTTTTGTGGTTGGTGACGGACTTTATTGAGTGAGGAGGAAAATGGCGGGCGTGGAGGAGGATGTAGAGTATGACAGTGACGAAACGTTAAAAAATACCAGTGGTGGCGAAACCGAATTGGCGGGTGTGAGTGGCGATGATGGAGCGGATGTGAGTGTGAGCGCGGCGGGCGCAAGTGCGAGCGAGACGGCGGTCGGTAGTTCGGGAGGGCGATTGGCGGTGGGCGAAGAAACCGAGGCGATCGTGAAACGACTAATGGCGAGCGGGTTGGCGGACCAAATCCGTGAAACCATCGAAAAGCAAACGGCGATTGTTTTCGATGAGTTGGCGAGCGGATCATCGGGATCCAGAGCAACAGTGGCGGCGGGGCGATTGCCAGAGGCGGGGTCACGGATGATGGTAAGCGGCGACATCATCGATCCGTTTGACCCAGACGATCCCGAATGTAGCGCTATCCAGTGGGTAGCAAGAATAGATCAGCTGGCGAAAGTCCATGGATGGACAGAGGAGGCGAAGACTGTTATCATGCAGCAGAAGTTGTCAAAGGCGGCCAAGAAGTGGTTTAATCGTCTAGATGACTACGACTTGACATGGGCGGAATGGAAGGCGAAATTGATCGGGGCGTTCCCAATTAGGCGAGATTTTGCGGCGATGTTGGAGGAATTAGTGGCGAGGCGTAAGCAGGCGGGCGAAACAATGACGGCATATTATAGGGCGAAGCTCGAGTTGTGTGCGAGATGTGGCATAGGCGGCGGAAATGCAGTCTCGTGCATAATTCGTGGGCTGCCGGAGGAGTTGCGGGCGAACGCGTACTCCGCAAAATGCAGTTCACCGGAAGAATTGTATAACCGGTTATTGGGAAGCCTTGACGCATATCCAGGCGAAATGGCGAGAGTTCAACGAAGTTCAATAATGGCGCGCGCAGGCGATAGGCGTGTAATGGCGGGAACGAGAGGCGAGCATCGGGCGAATTTGGCGGAACAGGCAGTAAGGTGCTATAACTGCCAAAGGCGTGATGGCCATATGAGCCGTGATTGTCCTTATCCTAGGCAGGATAGGTGCATCAAATGTGGCGTATCTGGACATAAGGCGAGCGAATGTCAAAATGCAAGGGCGTATACAGGCGAAAGATACCAGGTGAGATTAGTTAGTACTAATATTGAAGAAATGTATATAAGGCGAGGAATTTTGGCGGACGGGCGTTGTGTGGACGTATATATTGACACAGGGAGTGTGTGCAATATTGTGTGCCTGAAAGTTGGTAGGCATATAGGATATGAGATACAACGGGTACCGGTGGTTTTTCAAGGTTTTGCTGGCGGAATAAGTTTCTCTTTGGGGGTGGCGAATTTTGTACTTACTATCGATGGCGTTGAACTGATAATTGAGGCGGAAGTGACTCAGTGTGATTTGGGTCCTATTGAAGTTATTCTTGGACAGCCGGGAATAAATGCTTCAGGTGTGGTGCTAATAGTACAAGGCGGACAGGCGAAATTAATAAAAACGGATCAGACGTTGCTTTTGTCACAAATGATGGGCGATTTGGAAATTGAGGAAAATAGAGTTCAGGTGTTGTTGGGCGAAGACATAAATATACCGGCGGGGCATTCAGTATTGGCGACTATTGAAATAGTGGGCGGGCATTTTGGGAAAAATATTACTATGGCGGCTAAATTTATGAATTATGGAAAGGAAATGGTGGCGATACCAGCCGGAGTGTTCAAATGTGGCGAACTGAACACAGTGGTTTTATCCAACTTATCAAGAGGCGCGGTGAGTTGGGTAAAAGGAAGATTCTTAGGGCGGGCGGAATATCTGAATGATGACTCAGTGAAAACTGTGAGGATTGTGAAGTCTCAGGAGATTGATGTTGGCGAATTAGGCGACACAGACAGACAAAAATTGAACAACTTATTGGCAAAAAGGGCGAACTGTTTCTCAACTGGCGATGAAGATTTGGGCGTAACAGATTTGTGTCAGATGGAGATTAGGCTGAATTCTGATCGGTCTGTATATTATAGGCCTTATCGTTTGTCCTATACTGAACGGGCGTTGGTGCGTGAGCGAATTGAAAGTCTATTGGCGGGTGGCGTCATCCGGGAATCAAATTCAGAATTTGCGAGCCCTGTATTGTTGGTTCCAAAGAAAAATAACGAGGTGCGACTGTGTGTCGATTATAGGGCGTTGAATGCGATCACGGTGAAAGATCGATATCCATTACCTTTGATCACGGATCAAATAGATAGACTGGCGAATAAAAGGCGATATACTACCCTAGATTTGGCGCAGGGGTATCATCAGCTTCGTATGCATCCTGATTCTATTGAGAAAACGGCGTTTATTACACCAGATGGGCAGTATGAGTATCTTCGAGTACCTTTTGGATTGGCGAATTCTCCGGCGGTTTTTCAGCGTATGATTAATAAAATGTTGGGCGACTTACGACATAGAGATGTTTTGGCGTATATGGATGATCTGTTGATTCCATCCGAAGATATAGAGTCTGGACTGGCGTTGCTAGACACAGTTTTGGCGTTAATTGAGGAGGCGGGTCTCAAATTAAAATTGAGTAAGTGCTCATTTTTGAAGGAGCAAATTGATTATCTTGGATATGAAGTAGGCGTAGATGGCGTACGACCGGGAACAAGGAAAATAGAGGCGGTTCTGAAATTCCCAGTCCCAACGAATGTACATGGCGTGCGACAATTTCTCGGATTGGCGAGTTATTTCCGAAAATTTATAAAAGGGTTTTCACTCTTGGCGAAACCGTTAAGTGATTTAACTAAGAAAGAGGTGATATGGCGTTGGGGTGATGGCGAACAAGAGGCGTTTGACAAATTGAAGGGTTTATTATCTGGGCGACCTATATTGGCGATATATAATGGCGAATTGAGCACAGAACTACATACTGATGCTAGTAAATTTGGTATAGGCGGAATCTTGCTTCAAAAACAAGAAACAGGTGAAATGAAACCGGTGTCATATTTTAGTAGAACTACAAGTATACAAGAACAGAAGTACCATAGCTATGATTTAGAGACATTGGCGGTCGTTGAATCAATTAGACATTATAGGGTATACTTGGTGGGCGTACATTTCAAAGTGGTGACTGATTGTTCGGCGGTAAGGGCGACTTTGCTTAAACGAGATTTGGTGCCTCGTATAGCAAGATGGTGGCTGGCGATACAGGAATATGACATGGAAATTGAATACAGACCAGGCGATAAAATGAGACATGTAGACGCACTAAGTAGGAATCCAGTTATGATGATAGGAATGGGGGAGGCAGATTGGTTTTTAACAGTTCAGTTGCAAGATCCTTGTACTCAGGAAATTGTGGCCGCGTTAACTACTGATACTGCCAATACAGATGTTAGGAAAAGCTATCGACTAAAGAATGGGCGTTTATATAGGATAACATTGAACGGCGATAAATTGTATGTTCCGAGAATGGCGAGGTTCAATTTGGCGAAGAAACATCATGATGACATAGGTCATCCAGGATTTGAAAGGTGTATGAAACTTATTGGCGAAACATATTGGTTTCCTAAAATGAGGCGTTTTATTATGAAGTATGTGAAATCTTGTCTGCAATGTTCATTTGCAAAGGCGAATTATGGTAAAGGCGAAGGCGTTTTACATCCCATTGAGAGGCGACCTATTCCAATGGACACGGTGCATATTGATCATGTAGGGCCTTTTATGAAAAGTAGTTCAGGATATTCTTATTTACTCATGATGGTGGATGGGTTTACAAAATTTGTATGGGCGAAACCTACTAAGTCGTTGCGATCTAACGAGACTATTGACAATCTTAGAGGCGTATTTGCTGAATTTGGGTATCCTCGTCACATTGTGAGTGACCGAGGTTTGGCGTTTACTAGTAGGCTGTTTAAAGACTTTCTGGCGGAGAAAGGGATTAGACACTCACTTAATGCTATTGCTACTCCAAGGGCGAATGGTCAGGTAGAAAGACAGAATCGAACCATAATTGAGGCGTTGGCGGCTAGTGCAACAGATGAAAGCAAATGGGACAAGTGTTTGCCTGAGGTGGTGTGGGGCATTAATAACACTGTCAATGCGACTACACGGTTTTCTCCAGCTCAATTAATGTTTTCTCATAAGTTAGGCACTATGAGTGATTTGACTGCGAATAATGGCGCCACTGGAGTACAGGCGAAGGCGGAGTCGCGGGTGAAGGCGGAGGCGAGGTCTAATGGTCCGGGCGAGGCGATTTGTCATATTGAAAAGGCGGAAAGTGATCACTATAATCAGAAGGCGTTGGGCGATAGGTGTAAAGACAGTACTGCAAGGCGATTGGCGAATAATGGTGATACTAGTGTCGATGCAGCTGAATTGGTGGGTGACGACTCATGCAATTTTGGGCACATGGCTAGTTCTGGTGTTGATGCAGCTGGGTCTCAGGATGACGGTTCTGACGATCTTGGGCACATAACCAGAGAGTTGTCTTCGTATAAATTAGGTAAATCAGTTGATTCTAGGCGGACTGATGATGAGTTAAAGGTGCAATTGGGCGATAGGCGAAAAAGGGCGTATGCAAATATTAATAAGACCGCACAGCAAATGAAGGTGAGATATGACAAAAGGCGAAAGGTTGCAACCGAGTATAAGAAAGGCGATTTGGTGTTATGGCGACAGGCGGCTACAAATGTTATTGAGAGTGGTGTGAATAGGAAGTTAGGAAATAAATTTGATGGGCCCTATAGGATTAATCGAAACTTAGGAAATGATAGGTATCAGATAGAGGCGATTAAAGGCGTAAGAGGCTATAAACGTTTCAAGGCGGTAGTAGCGGTGGATGCATTAAGGCGATATGTGAGTGCTAATCAAGGCGAAGTGGCGTCTGAGGATGATGAGGCGAATGATGAAGTATCGCGGTTAGATTTGATTGATTTATTGGAGGGTAATGAAGAGTAACTTGGCGATTGGCGATTGTATGGTGAAACGAAAGTTTGGTGTAACTATGGCGATCGATAAATGGCGTATAAGGTGATTTTAAGGCGGATAAGGTAATTTCAAGGCGATTGGCAACTGCAAGTTGGCTAAAAGATAAAACAATTGATAATTGGCGAAATGGGTGTTTCATGGCGATTGATAATTAATGGGCTAAATGAATTTATGATGATGTGAGAATGACAGACTAGGTGAATTCATGGCGACTGGTGATTGGCGAATAGAGTTAAAGCAGAACAATTGGTAATTGGTGACAGAGTATGGGAATTTCTAGCGATTGGCGAACTGGGTGATTTTATGAAGATCAATAATTGGCGGATCAAGTAAATTTACGGTACTTAGTTATTGGTGAAGTAGGAGATCTCATAGTAGTAGGTAATTGGCGTATTAGGTGAACTCACAGCAAATGATTATTGGCGGATTGAATGAAAATTGATAATTGGCGAATAGAAGAATTTATGGCGATTGGTGATTGGGTGATTTTATGTAAAACTGATAATTGGCGAATAGGAGAATTTATGGCGATTGAAAACTGGTGAATTAAATGGAAGTTGATAATTGGCGGATTATGCGAATCTGTGGCGATGACGACTGGCGAATTGGGTGACTTTATGTAAATTGATAATTGGCGGACTATGTGAATTTACGGCAATTGGTTATTGGCGAAGTGGGTGTGTTCATGGCGACTGATGGTTGGCACGCTTGGTGTGTTGTTTATGGCGATTAAAAAAAAAAAAAAAAAGAAAGAATATGGCATTTGGCGAATTGAGTGATCAAGCTATTGGGCGAGGTGGGCGTAGCATTGGCAATCAATAAGGGCGTATCATTGAGGCGATTTATGTTGAATTTGGCGAATTAATTAACTATAGGCGTTGTAGAATTTTGGCGAATTGGGCGAAGTTAGGCAAATAACTCAGTGGCACAATAATTAATGAGGACATTAAATTTTTCAGGAAGGCCGAATGTTACGAGAGACAAGGCGAGGTGCCACTGCATCCCGTGCAACCATGAGGCGAGGCGCAACATAGATGCACGTATATACACGGCGTGTGTGTATCTGGCGTACGTGACTGCTGGCGAGTAGCGGACTATGCCAACGGGCGATGAGACACTTGTTCTCTGGCGGTTGTTGCAGGCGGTTCGAGTGCGAGTTGTTATTCACTTTTGGCGGATTATTAATAAAAGGCGAATGTAAAGGGCGGAATATAATTGGCGAACAATAAAGGCGGATAATCCAAATCAAGTGTTTGTGTTTTAGTAAATTTGTGGTAACAATTTATTTAACCCAGTGGGTAGTACAGTGACAGTAGTACATTAACATGTGAGTGAGTTGTGCTATCTATCAGCCGACCGTTTGGCAAATAAATAATATCGAGTACTCCAATCGCTCGAATAGGGCTCGTACTTGAAGTATTTGTATTTCCCCAAGGTTTTTTATTCTTTTTTTTTAATTGTAGCATGTATTATATGTATTAGGAATACCGGGGCTGTTTTCACACGACGCCGTTCGATACGATATTTTCTCGGATGAGCGTTTCTCGAAATCGAAACAGCATTTCGCACGGCGACATTCGATTTTCCACATAAATGGTTTTATCGAATAGTCTCCGTTGTGAAATGAAAACGGATGCATGCTTTCGAGCCTTTAAGAATACCGCCCACACAAGAGAGTGCGAAATCAATTCAATTTAAAACCCACTTAGTCAAAGTTAATCAAAGTCGCGAACGCGAACCATTACGCGTCGCCCGTTCAACTAGCAATGTTCCATTTTATGTATTCTGAGTCATATCACTGTATCTATGTCCAACGCATAATCCATTAAATAAAATATCTACTTGTTTATCAATGCGTCTTATCAGTTAAATTGGGAATGACATTCGTGGTCTTTTTCTCAGACCCCTTTTTCATTTCTATTTATCAATATTTTCCGAAAGGGAAGGGTCAAAGCTCAAGAAGTATATACTGATAGGAAGTTATGTATGTAATTAATGTAGGGAGAAGAGTAACATCTAGAGACGCCATTACTGTTTTTTTCTGAACTCTCGTGTTAATCAACACACCGACAAAAATATTTACTTCGGTAGGATGTAATCACTATCTGTACACATACAAGATAATATTTTCAACTTATTCCACAAATCCACCGTGAGTACATAATTAGAATGGATTCATACAGAATGCCCTAGTTGCCAGCTTAGGGATGTACTGAATACGGTTTTATTGCCATTTTAGATGACAAATGCACACAAAAAAAAACAGTCATCGAACAAATCGAGAAGGCTTATTAGTGCCTTCTCAATTTGTTCGATGACTTGAGGACGTACTAAACACGGTTTTCTAAATACGCGCCCCGAGCCCGGATTTTCTCTCGGGAGCCCTGTCTAGGGTTCGCTGTAACGAGAAGTTCGCTGTATATATCGTTCGTTATAACGATGGTTTACTGTATGAGGTGCTACATTCGCGGAACATTTTGGGCTATTATTCGTTTTTTGGTTTGCTGGGACTATACATTACAGAGTGTTGAGTAATTAAAAGGATCAGAAGGACCTACACTACTATAATTAAAATAATTATGCATCCGCCGCAGTAGACTCTAGTCTCATACAAAAATCTGTATTGCAACAATGACAGTGGGTAAAATACTTCGACTTCATCAAATGCAAAATTGGTCTCATCGAATCATTCATCATAGCTCATCTTATTGTGTGTGTGATATGCCCGTGCTCGTATGTCTGCATCGTATTATTAGTAAATGAGTGATAATTGAATTTGAATGCACGTATCCTTGAGTGATGATCATGTTTGAGTTAATCAACCCTTATTCCGTCACACTGACTGACTGTATGCGTGCGTGTACTATTGTACATTTGATTTGACTACTCCACCGCAAATCAGAGGTCAATTGATTGAATGATTTCAAGTCATCAACGCTGCTTACATTCATGCAATGCAAAAATTAGATTAACTAACCGCGGTAGAACTGAACGTTTATTATTTTAGAGTTCAGATATAGAATAATTAACGAAATATTATCGACGACGCCAATGCCCGTTATCGTGTGCAATATGATAACTTAATCCAATTATGAATAGAAGCGGCTAGTCCACTGTGTAGAAGATATGAACTCAACTGTTGTAGAAGATATGAATAATTTTACGATATGGCATTTTAATTAATTTTTCAGTCTAATGAATGAAACATAGTAACAACGTATTTTTATTTGACAATTTGACAACATTGTTAACTGAAACAACGAAACCTACCAATTGCCCCTCTCCTCTAAAATGCTTCAGCATTCTATATAGGATCGAGTAGATGTTGATCGTATGCTTTTAAGTGTCAACCCAGCTTAAAAGCATACGATCAACATCTACTTCTTCATCTAGCTCAAAGTACACTCTTACAAAGTATGATTTGACAAGTGTTTCCATCAATGTGAAATTTTGACAAGCAGTTAACAAAGTTCACATTCACATGTGTTCCCACATTGCAAATTGCACAAATGTCGTATGAGGGCGGTCCGATAAGTACTTAGCCTCGCCGCCCGATGGCGCCACTATCGCAAGAGAAACTACTATCGTGTAGTACATTCTCGTAGACGGCTACTGTCAAAATTTCAGTCGAATCGGAGTCGTAGTTTTTTTTGGACCGCGTGTGGAAGCGGGCGTATCCGCGGATTTTAGAAAAATGGAAAAAGAGCAATATCGGTCGGTGATTCGATCCTTGTTTTTGGAAGGGAAATCGCGCAGCGAAATCCAAAAGCGCTTGGATGCTGTGTACAATGACTCTTCTCCTTCGATAGCGACCGTCAAAAATTGGTTTAACGAGTTTCAACGTGGTCGCACGTCGGTTTTTGATGACCCACGTCCAGGTGCCCCGAAAACGGCTACCACGGAGGATAACGTGACAAAAACCCACGATCTCGTATTGGCAGACTGCCGATTGAAGGTGCGCGAGATAGCTGAGACAGTAGGCATCTCAAAATACCGCGTGGGTTATATCCTGCATGAAATTTTGGGCATGAGAAAGCTGTCGGCGCGATGGATGCCGCGTTTGCTCACTTCGGACAACAAGCGCAACCGTGAGACCACTTCAGAGCAGTGTTTGACGCTGTTTAAGCGCAATCCGAAGGAGTTTCTGCGTCTTTTCGTGACTGTCGACGAAACATGGATCCATTGGTACACACCAGAGACCAAGGAACAGTCGAAACAGTGGACTTTACCCAGCGAACGTGCTCCGAAGAAGGCGAAGACTGTCCTATCGGCCGGAAAGGTGATGGCCACCGTTTTCTGGGATTCACAACCTGAAGAAGGACAAAACGGTCAGAGGGCTCTACTATTCCGAATTATTGGGCCGATTCGACGCCGAATTGCAGAAAAAACGGCCCCATTTGGCGAAGAAAAAAGTTCTCTTCCACCATGACAAAGCACCGGCTCACACCTATCGAGCTAAAAGGAGACTATGTTGAGAAATAAATCGCCACTTTTCCAAAATTTTCGTTTTTCTTTTGTAGGCTAAGTACTTATCGGACCGCCCTCCTATATAGAATTTCCAGGGTATTTACACCAAAATACATTATGCAGACCAGACCACACATCAGACTAAAAAAAAACACAAACTTATTGTTTCCCGTTCCAACCATTTTTTTTCTGCAAACTGTTCCGATTTTCGCCAGTTGCGTCAAAATTGATAACTTCATTTTGATCAAATTTTGATGAGAAGTTAAGCACCGTCCAAGTTTTTGACACCATCAAAATAACGTCAGAGAAGGTTGTCAAAATTGTTTGTCAAAGTGTACTACGCCATTAATAAGGTATGTTATTAACAAGAAAATGACATAGTTTTCTCTGGTTCAAATCTACAGATTAGAAATAACCAATTAAACTTAATTTCAACTCAGATTAGTGTATCTTTATTTGCACTTTTCGAAAAGAAACCATCTAATATTCACTCAATCTTTCAGCAGGTGTTCGCGGAAAGCAATTCCCCTAGGAATTATCTTACTCGTAATTCACCTTATCACAACTGAGATAGTAAGTTTCAAGTATATTTTTTTCTGGTAATTATCACAATTATATGAACTTTGCTTGCTGCCTGGGCATAATTACACAAAAAACTTTAAGTAAACACCAGTGGACGGTAATAGACGTCTAACAAGTTGATAATGGAATGAATACATAACAAACATACTTGGTATGTACTACGTACGAGTACATAATATTTTTATTCGTACATTGATTAGTACAATGTTGCATTTTTCTAAAATTTATTTTATTGAATCGGAAATTATTAAGCTTGGAAGGCATTGCATTGTATGAATATGATCTCTGCATAGAAGACTAAATCATATTTGAATCAGTCCAGCATCAGAGTCACATTCTACAATATTTCCGATGCAACGAACGACAGCTGGATGGACTCGGAAAAAAAATCTGATAACCTTCTATTCGAAATAAAGTTAGATTAAATTAAATATGTACATACATTTCACTCTATATTCTATTATATGTATGTATAATGCCAGTTATTATCATCTTAGTTTCCTCTGAATTTATATAAATTTCTCGGCAATAATATAAATTCTTTATCCAAAGTCCGGGGCACCGAAATTAGCCATAGCGAAAATGGCCATCCGAAATAACATAGATAATACAACGGACTACTGACCCAGCGGGTAGGCACTGCGACCATAAGAGGTATATTGTGCGGTAGTCCGTAGTTTATTAAACTGTGAAAAGATCATCCCACCTCCTAATGAAGGCCAGTACATCTTTTGCAGGAATTAACCTTAAATCTGCACAGCTGATAGTAGCCTGCCCAGGGAATGACATCCAATAGCGCGCAATAATGCAGGAACATTTACACAAGATGTGTTCGGTCATTTCCACGTCCTCCAGGCGGCGTCTCTGCCTGGAGGACGTGGAAACGACCATTCAGTCTCGCTGGACAGACCTTTCTTGTTTAGGTGATATCTGGCCAGGTGATGGCCTGATAAGTACCTCACTAGAAGTCTTAGATGATCTCTAATGATCAGAATAGTTCCCTTATATTTGAAGGACATTATCAGCGCTCCTTCGATTGAAGCAGCCCTGGGAGGTTATTCCAATACTGTCAAGCAATAGCGCAGACCAGTCGTAATTGATCCGCAATTTGGCCGAAGCCAGTCCCACGCTACAATATGGCTCTGGTTCAAGGAAACGATTGGTTGATCCTTGTCTAGCAAGTTCATCCCCAGCCTCGTTCCCCTAGTGCCCTGATGGCCTGGTACCGAACACAAGAAAACTTGGTTTTTGGTTGCCAGTAGTTGGAGAAGTTCGTAACACTCCTTCACCAGTTTCGAAGAGACCCCTTATGAGGGACTGAAGCCCACGCAAGGGGAATGTGAAATCATCTCCATTTCAAACCCCCTATTGGTCATTGCGTCGCCCTGCCAACTAGGGATATTCCAAGTCCGGTGCTAGAAGCGAACGCTCAACAACGAACTAAGCGTTGGCACGATGAGACTTACTCAATTGCCCTAACCCCTTGTGGCGCATAGCACGTCAACTGTTCCATGTGGGCCAGTTGACGTTTCGTTGCCATAAACTAGTTTCGGAGAATGCAGTTGCCAGCATGCATCTTCTGCTCCCCCATTCAGCCGTCTACCTCCGACAAGTCGGGAGATGTGGCTTATTATTACGCCCCGCACCACAGGGGAAGACAACACAAACATCCATGGCCACGAACGCCGTCGTGGATGAGATGAGACTTGACGGTATATGGATGCGGACAACGGTAAGAAATCGAGCTCCCTGTTAATTCAATGAATTAACATAAAATGTTAGTAAAGTAATGAGGCCTCAATGATTTTTTGGGGTATAAAGACCGAGAGTCAAAATCATCTGGACCGGAACGTACGTGAAATCGCCGGTCGACGGTCGAAAGCTGACTAGATTTCTATTTAATCGCTTATCATTTTGCAATCACCACTTTTATTTATTTTTAACATTTTGTTTTCTTTTATTTCAGATCAATATTCTAATCGAGAAGATTGTAGTTAGGTTATAAAAGGGGGAAAATGCACATTCGGGACATATGTAGCAGGCAATGTGCATTGGCCACAATCGGAATATTGCTTTCGATATCGGGACTATTATGCGTGATATTTTGGACAGACATATTCGACTCAATGCTAGCGAAGGTAAGAAATAATAAATTAAATAATATATAAATGTTGTTTTTGATGTGTTAACATCTTATCGCTTATAGTCTTTGTTATAAGCTGCGTAGCTGCATCGGTAGCGTGGTGGACTATAGAACACGCCCGGTGCGGTCCCGGGCTCTAACTCCCATCGTGTCGAGCGTTTCTTTTTTTTTTAACATGGATATGTATATTGAGGGGCGATTAATAATAAAGACACCTGGCGCAGTGAAGCCAGAGGAACTGATTTTTGATGTGCGCTAATTTGAGATAATTTCCAAGTCTATGCAAAATTAAGATATGGGGTGGGATATTTAACATCAGTAGTACCAGATGTAAGAGCGACATAGTCACGCATATTGAAATTTAGGTAATATTTTAAAATTAGGTAGGAATTTATCTTCAGCTTCATTTTAAGTACCATAAACTAAATTAATTTCGCGTAACTTTTTGCTGTTATGTATCTGTAACTCTTTAACTGTCTTGTGGATTTTGCTTAAAGTCCACCGGAACCTATTCCTCACTAGTATCCACCAATTAAACAAGTTTCGCCCAACTAGCACTTTCCGTTATAGAGTTATTTTGCAATTAAAAAAAAATTACATGCATGTAGCAAAGGGTTAAGAATTCGAAAAAATGTTCCTTAATATTATTTGCTGGAAATTGCATGGGGGAGTCACATGGCAGTGCGTTCCAAATACCTTGTGTAGTTCTAAGTTCTTTTTTTCTAATGTTTTTAAATTTCATTTAAACTTATTCGAATTCTTCACATTACTATTATTGGAAATTATTCCTGTTACGTATGTAGAATAAATAAATAAATAAATGAGCAGAGCTGATTTGAGGCTACCTATCGCCTATTAATAAGAATTAGTGGGCTAGGAATGCATTCCTCGTGCGCGAGCCTTGCCGATATCAGAAAAACTTCCGCAAAAGTTTTACTAGCCCTTGTAAGAGTAATTAAATGTCTTTGGCTTTAATAAAGGCTATTGTGGGACAATTTACTTTCTTTCGTCGCAATGCCCATGGGGTAATTAGACCCAATGCAATCTTTTATCTAAGTATTAATAGGCTTTATTCATTATTATATAACTTTTGCCCGCCATTTGCTCTATGATTGCTAGTTCATGCTACATACGTAGTATCTTCAAATTTCTTAATAATATCATTATTTTAATTTATTTTTCACATTGTATAATGTGAGTAAATATTCGTTATTCAAGAATAGATTATTATTTTATTTCACTACATTGGTAACTATTTACATATTTCCCCGACATAAAGTGATGCGTTCCTAGAACTTGTGAGGTGCTGTTGTTTTGTTGTGACTACTCTTGAACAGAAAATCCAATCAAATCATGATAAGAAAAAACAAATTCGAAAGTTTTCAATAATTATAGCATGTCTAAAGGTACGTTTAAGTGTGTACCACATTAACGTCACTAAACTAACAATTATTTATTTTTTACGTCTCACGGTACTATGTAATCTGGGAATTTACGAGTACTTATTGGTTGTGGACTATCATAAAAGATAACTGTGGCAGTTAACTATGTTAATACGCCCAATTAAATGAGATTGCAAAATTTTTGCGCGTGCATCTCACAACAATGTTTATAATTGGTTGTTTCCTGATATTTAATTTCTTCTAAGATTTAATATAGTTCATCAATTGGTTATTTAAGAGTATATTCTTAAGAGTACTTTGAAATACGTTTTTTTTACTATCCGGTGCAGGTTAGGGTATCTCCATGCATTACCATAACAACTTAAACATGTAAGGCCAGTGGGATGGCTGGCCTACTTACTACTTTGCCTTAACCCCTAGTGAGTCATAGCGCGTCAACCACTCCTGCGCGCCAGCATACTCTATTCTGGACAATGGGGCGCAACGCCCTAAACGATTTACGCCTTGCACTCTTTTGTCATAGATCGACGCCATCTGATTTTAGGACCCCCTCTTGGTCGGCCTTGGTTGGAAATGGGGTTCCATTTCATGACATGTAAAGCAATGTTAGTTATCATCCTTTCGCAATGTGTGACATATCAACTGCCATTTCCACATGCGTATCATTTCGTCGATTGGCATCTGGCCCATACGCCGTCTTAGCTCTTCATTAGATATTGTTTCGGGACAGAAAATTCTTAGAATCCGACGAAGACATGAGTTGACGAAAACTTGCCGCTTTCTGGTAATACTTACGGAAACTTTCCAAGTACTGCTCCCATACAAAAGCACAGATAGCACCAGGGAGCCAAATACTCCCAGATTTGTCTTGATACTGAGATAACTGCTCTGCCAGATTTTGAACAGCATGCCGTGTGCGCATTTAGCCTGGTTGATACGACCTTCTAATCCATTGTCCAGGAGAGTACGCATATACCAGAATTAAATCTTTGTCATGTTACGATAGCCAAAGTCGTAAGCGTTGAGTCAATCCTTATCCGCGGCATAATTGACGTTTCGTTAACATATAGAAGATTTCGGATAGTGCAAGTTGCTGGCATACACATCCTGTCCTTTTTTCGTCGGTTTCTACGATAGGCCGGCAAAGGGAAAGGCCAATGGTTATCAATGGTCAGCGACCACTGCCGTTTCAGGGAGCGCTCACGAGGAGGACTATGGATGAAGATTTTGAACAAGAATGACCGTGAGTTTATTTTAGGAAAGTGTTAGAATTAGGAATTCTATCAGTGCCAGTGGAAGAGTTAGAGTTTAGTTTAGTAAATATAAAAAAAAAATCGAATTCATACTTATTCACAATATGTGGCT
This sequence comes from Chloromyia formosa, assembly GCA_964017055.1. Taxonomy (NCBI): domain Eukaryota; kingdom Metazoa; phylum Arthropoda; class Insecta; order Diptera; family Stratiomyidae; genus Chloromyia; species Chloromyia formosa. Next base: position 144,941,466 of record OZ024815.1, on the reverse strand, counting down.
CTACTATTCTTTTAGCAATTGGCCATTACACCGGGATCCAAGAGCTTCGAAGCATGGCGGGTGCCACCGATTCCAATGAGTCTCGACATCTATTTCTTTAATTGGACCAATCCCGAGCATTTCATGAATAAATCGGTGAAACCAGTGTTAAAAGAGCTCGGCCCGTATCGGTTCACCGAGAAACCAGAAAAAGTCGATATTACTTGGCACCCGGAAAATGCTTCAATCTCATTTCGCAAGAAGAGCATGTTCTTTTTCGACCAAGACGGTAGTCAAGGATATCTCGATGATAACATAACCGAATTAAACATCATAGCCCTAGTAAGTATTTTTTTAAATAATCGTGTGAAATAGTTTCCATTTTTCTGAATTATTTATAATTCAACGATTTTTATTAAAATTTAATTTATTTTTATTGTTTTAAGTCAGCTGCGGGACGTGCTTTATCGTGGGACTATGTAGGACAAAAAAGTGTTTCGATTGGTCTGCAAATGTATGAACAGCCAATGGCCGTGACGAGAACTGTCAGCGAATTGCTCTTCGAAGGATACAGTGATGATATGATTGATGTTGCAAGGGAATTTCCGATATTTGGAAATGATGTTCCGGTGCTGTTTGATAAATTTGGTTGGTTTTACACGGTGAGTACGATAATATGCGTAGTTTTGTTAACTTAGTAAGGAGGAGGTGGGTTTTGGAGCCGCATTAAATCCATGACTAGATAGTTGATGTATGTATCAAGGGTGCTTCACCTCACATATAAGAAATTTGAATCTGAATTTTCATTTCAAAAAGTAACGCATTTTCTTCTAATCGAAAGTCTGTGTATGCTAATCAACTTTTGAAGGGATACATCTGATATACCTACATACCTAATGGCAATTGCTTTGGTCGTATGGGGTAGCACCCACTCCTCTTACTTCAGACATGTCGTGAAAAGTGGTTTCAGAGTGCATGTCAGAAACTGTCTAATGCCCGTACCACATTATGTGGGACTCGCCGAGTGACGAGCCAAGTGGATAACACGTTGTGCACAGCCAAGTACCTACGAGTGAACGGATTTTATCCAATGCAACGGATGCCTTGCAAGCACTCGATAGAATAAAGCTAGAGACTTGAAACTTTGGTCAAATATTTGTAGTACAATCTAGTTGGTTGGTATTGAAAATGGGCAAGATCAGACCCAAGGAACCCCTACCTTCCCTACAAATGAAATTTCAAATAAGCGATAACTTTCGATTGAATGAAGCTAGCGACTTGAAATATCGGTCAAATGCTTGTAGTGAGATTTAGTTTGCCCATGTTGAAAATAGGTAAGATCCGACCCAAGGAACTTCTATCTCCCCTGCAAATGAAACTTCAAATAAGCGACAACTTTCAACAAAATGAAGCTAGTGACTTGAAATTTTGGTCATAGGTTTGTAGTCGGATCTTGTTGGTTGATATTGAAAATACCAAAATTCTATCAAAGGAACCTCTTCTTCTTCTTCAAATGAAACTTCAAATAAGCTATAACTTTCGAAACAATGATGCTAGCGACGACATGAAAAATTCGGCGAATATTCGTAATGTGGGTTAGTTAGTTGATTTTAAGAATGGGCAAGATCCTACTGAATGAGCCCCAATCTCCCCTATGAATGTTAGTTCAATATTTATAGAAAATCCGAATGGATGAGCGATGGAACTTGTCATTGGATCCACACACAGTTCAAGTTGACCATATAGGAAACTTACTTTTAATGCATATGGTCGTTGCCAATTGGTACTTTTGGTATCACCACTAGGTCTGCACAAGTCTAGGGTATATACGCTTCGGACTCTGACTAGGTTTTTTTTTTCAGTCCAGATCAAGCGCAGAACAATAATCGCACGCATTACACTAACAACCAGCTCTATCCAGAACAATTTTGTTAGTGTACTCGTGCAATTGTTGTTCTGATCTGGACTATTAAAAAAAAAGGCAGTTAAATGGCTTATGCTCGCGAAAAATTTATAAAAATTTCAATTTTTAACAATTCAGTGCATTCAACTGAATATTGCGAGCACAGAAGAAATGCGAATTGAACATAGTTAAAATAGCATTAGTCTGCCAAGATATGGCGGCCACGTTCAAATTATACGTACATTATCAACAATTATTCACTTAATGCAATGACTTTTGAACTGATCGCATTAATTATACGAAATTTTGCTGGTTTAGTTGGTCGAGAACGGGCGTATGTATGGTACGTAAGACAACACTGCAGGTTAATCACCCACGAATTTAAGAGACGTACAGAGACATCTCAATGTATTTTGCCAGAAAGGAGGATGCTTAAGAGCAAACTTTTACCTCTGTTTCAATTAAATTAATTTTTTATTATTGTAACAGAAACTTTTCATAGAAATGTTATTGTCATACATTTTAAGTTGCAAAATTGTATATTATTATTATTATTATATGCGCTCAAATAGTGTGCACACGGCAATATGGGTACTCCAAAAATTTCCTTCAGATTTTTTTTTTAAACTAGCTACATTTAATTTAGACATACTAAAGGTCTCCGAATCTAGGAATAAGGAAGGTAACACTTTTCTCCTTATATGTATGTATCTCATAACCGATTTGTCGGAGATTGAAAAGCATTGTATTAAAATGGAGATCATTAGGTCTTCAAAAAGAACGTCGCTTTTAGGGGTTTGTAGTAAAAACCCTTATAAAATCGATCAAATGTCCGTCCGTCTGTCCATAAAATATCTCACGAACGGCTGAAACTATATGAAATTTGGTGGAAATGTCTAGAAACGTTATAATTCGCTGGAAAAAGCGATGCATCCTAATAGGCCAACTTTAAGGGAGGATAATCAACACCATAGGCAATAATCCCATTAAGTTTCGTAATAATCACATATATTTCATAATAATATATTCATTTAAAGTTGGGCATTTTGACACGGACATTCACACCAAAACGAAGTACATAGTTTAAATTAGAAAGAGAGGAACCAAAAGACTTTCAGAACGAATTAATTCGATTGACGACCTTTAAATTTTCTGGTAATTCATTATATTTTTATGAAACACTATTTTTGTCTTCACCATGATTTTTATTATTTTTGGAACGAGCTCTGCTCGCTGAGCTCGCTATATGTTTAAGTGGTTGTCACTCTTAGTAGGCCGCCCCAGAACGCTTGCAATGCACGCTCTGCGTATAACAGCAGTAAATCGACATAGCGTATCCTCTTCAAAGGCATTTCCCACCTCACTTCCAGGGAATAGAGTTGTATGATGGGTGAATCCAAAGTGGATTTCCGCTTTAAGGTCGATGCAGACACATCAGTCACGTCACAGTTCAGTCAACCTTCCGAATCATAACCGTCACCGTCAAGTCACAGTCAAAATAGCGGCTGTATTCACATATAGCCGTCAGGGTATTCAGACCGTAGTCAGTCATTTTTTGTGTATGCTCTCGAGTGTACCTAGATTTACCATCTATTTTTATTTCATTTCCAATTTGTTTCCATATCCTGTTTTTATATGCTACATCCATATATTTATTATGCGATAAATCGTACAGAACGGGGTAATTTCGAACCAACTCGATTAATTTTTCGTCATCGCCCATGTTCACTTTCTAGACTGACGTCCGTCAAACACAAAAAATATCGTTGGGAAGAAATGTGAATTTGACTGTTCGGTGACGGAAGCGCGACTGACGGTTCTGATTCGTGACTGCGCCGGCTCAATGTGGACAGCGCCACTTGACTTTCAAGAAACGATATTTTTTGTGACTGATACCAGACGGTGCTGACGGAACTGTGACGTGACGTGACTGATGTGTGTGTATCGACCTTCAGGCTGTATGAACGTAGCATGCACCATAAAAATAATTTTACATTGAAAAACTCGGTTTGTACTTTAATTCTTGGGAGTGAGGACGGCTTATCGCTGCTATGCGCAGAACGAGCGAAGCAAGCGTTATAGGACCGACTACTGAAAGTGGTAACCCCTTGAGCACAAAGCTTATTCCAAAAATTCTTTGTTTCCTCCTCTTAAATTTCAATGTACATATCTCAAAAAATAATTTTCACTACTTAAGGTCTTTTTTCGTGTGAAATATCATCCCCAAGTTGCCTTTGTTCGGGTAAGATTCATCTTTTTAGGGTTTTGTAGTAAAAACAAAACCCTTTCGACTGGCATAAAAAATGGAAAATAATGGGATTTGGATTTCTTAAAATAGGTTAATAATAGTATATTTCTTTAGTTGCGGCTAGCACACTCCTGCATCTCTTGAACACGTCCAAGGTCAAAGGTACTGATGGCCACCGATAATTAGCCCTAGAGGCAATAATCTTTGCATGTTTCGTAACAATTACGTAATATTTAATAATACATTCATTTGGGCATTTTGGCAATATCCACACAAAATATTCATCATCTCCTGGCATGGGACACTACAAAACCCTTGAATTGCAAGCGAAGCCCTCTACTTCCGGTTTCATTTTCATTTTAAATTGATGAAGAGTTATACCACGGAGAATTACCCCAAAAATGGGGGCATATGTCATTGTTTTTGAACGGTATGAATTCAGGGCGGACTCGGCCAAAATTCCTGCCTAGTACAATATAATTTACAAAATATAGTTCTACATATTAAAAATAAATAATAATAATTCGATTCTCCTCCCCCTTGCAGCGCAACAACAGTGCCGATCTAACGGGCTATTACAACATGTACACAGGAGTAGACGACATCAATAAACTCGGTCAAATGCATTCGTGGAACTTTAATTCAACAACTGGCTTTTTCGGTGGCGAATGCGGTAAAGTACAAGGTTCCGGCGGCGAATTCTATCCACCACGTCCACAACAAAACACTTCCATCTTTTTGTTCTCGGCCGAACTGTGCAGACATATCAAACTAGACTATACGGAAACTGTCACGATTCACGGTATCGAAGGCTACAAATATAGTGGGACAGAGAGAACTGTCGAAAATGGTAATTTCTTATTGCCTTGAAAAATTACCAATGTATTTAAAGTGAAATTTCAAATTATGCAGGTACCAAATATCCGGAAAACAAATGCTTCTGTGGAAACAAGTGTGTTCCATCGGGGATGATTGATGTTTCAGCATGCCGTTTCGGAACACCGGTCTACATGTCCTTCCCACACTTTTATAATGCCGATCCATACTATGTGAATCAAGTAGAAGGATTAAGTCCGTCCAAGGAGAAACATGAATTTTATATGGTGCTTGAACCGTTGACTGGTGTTATTCTAGAGGCTTCTGGTCGTTTCCAGATCAATATGCTTGTACAACCTATTAGGAATATAAAGTAAGTATAAACCAAATCACTTCTTAGGCGCCGTTTAGAAGCTGCGGTTTAACAAGCGGTTGGAGCAGTGGCATCCGCTGTCAATAAAGGTAAACAAGCGGCAGCCGCCCCGGTTTCCATATTCACAGACAACGGGTGCCGCTGCTCAAACCGCTTATTAAATCGCAGTTCAATTTCGATCTAAAGTTGCACCGATTTCGAGTCGATTTGTTGAGCCGACCTATGTATGAAAAGCCTTAAATGGAAAACGTATATGTATAGAATAACTGACTTAATTTTCATTACAGAATGTACGAAAATGCTCCGTACATATTCATGCCGCTACTCTGGTTCGAACAAAAGGTCACAATACCCGAATCAATAGCCGCTGAACTTCGAATGGCTGTAACAATCCCAACGACAGGCCAAGTATGTGCCAGTGTGATATTTTTAATAGGTCTTGTTATGTTAGTTATAGTACCGATAAGACGTATGTGGCGGAATAAACACAATAAGAATTCATTTGAAAAGAAGAAACCAAAAGCGGGCGCCGACATTGCTGTCGAGAAGGGACCCGAAATAAGTCCACTCATAGAGAAGAAGAATGGCTTTCTCGGTACGGTGGCATTTACCGCGAACGGAACGACGTGCGATACGAATGAAAAGAAAAATTGATTGCGGTTTAATGTTTACTGCTACTTTAGGTGAATACTCATTACCAGCCATTTCTACTAGTTTTATACTAAGTCTAAAAATAGTGAGATCTTCTTTTGTAATTATGTTATCAATAGTGTAATAGTTAATTTAAAAGAAAAAACACAACAAAGCAAGAGACTTTTTTATCTATTTACTATCACATGATATTTGTCGAGGCAAACATGTGATTTAGTAAGTATGTAATACGTCTTATCCATAGTATTACGCTCTAATATTTTTTTTCCTTTACATGAAACACTAAACTAGTTCACTATCCCACAAAATAATGTCAGCCAGTAAATGTAGGTAACGTAGTTGATATTTTTATCTACGAAAAGCAGCACACGATGCCTTCTATTTTATACACAGCGTTTTTTATAAAATAATGATCGGTGCATTCTCCTTTGAAATAATCTATTAAGACCGCAGATACGTAAATTTTTATTGAAACCTCAACTTTTATCCCTTTATGAAATTGAATTGGACTTTAATAACACCAAAATTGTTCAATTTTATATAATGTCAATTTTAATTAATTCTGCGTAAATCCGGCAGATTTATATTTAAATTCATGACAAAATTCTCGGCGGGGATGCCGCTAACTAAGTGCGTTGATACGTCAGTCTGATATCCCATAATAGCGATTATTCACGGGTTCGAATATCCTCGTGGTCATGGAAGTTTGTGCTGTCTTCCCACTGTGGTGTGGGCGCAACAATTTCCCGACTTGACGCAGGAGGTGAATGCTAACAACATGCATTGTACGAAACCAGTTTATAGTTTATGCTAGCGAAATCGAATCGAATTGCTTTCGAACGGACGAAAATGGCACCATTTAACTCGAAAACCAATTTCCCAATCTCAAAAATCATCCAGGATTGGCTTCGAATGAACAATGTCGTATCGAATATTCGATGATTATCGAAATGGAAAAACTAGTTTTCGAGTTACGTGGTACCATTTTCATCATTTCGAAAGCAATTCGAATCGAATTACATGATAGGGCTCCAGTTTATGCTATGCCACAAGTGAATAGTTGGCGCGCTAGGCCTCAGTTGGGATTACGGTAAATAGCAATAGTGTCGGCCACGCGCATAAACAACATATCGAATGCCAGGATTTTATAAAAATAGTCAATTATATAAAAGAATGATACAACTTCTAAAAATCAAAAGCAATGATTTACATGCTACTAAAACTATTTAAGACTAAATGCGTGATCTTTACAGTGTTTATTAAAAAAAAAGAATATTGCTATACAATTTGTTAAGTTTTATATTAGATGTTGATAAATTTTTAAATATAGTCAACAAAATGTCTTCTAAAGGGGAGGGGCTGAACAAATGTTTACAGAACATAAATTGAAAATTAAAATTAGCTCGCAGAACCCAATGTTTTCCCCATTATACAGACATTGCGAAATATTAGTTACTGAAGCCAAATCTCCAATAACATTGGATTCTTCCTCAAATGTTTCAATACTGTCTTCGAAAACATGACAAATTAAAAAAAAACATGGGCCTAAAAAAACGGAAAATATATGTTCACTATTTCATCTCTCATCTTTTGGGGCGACCGGTAGCGTAGTGTGTTGAGACATCAGTCTCATGTTTGACTGCCGGCGTTTCGGGTTCGAATCCCGTCCGCGACGACGTTCGTGGCCATGGATGTGCAGGAGGTGTATGCTGGCAACTACATTCTCCGAAACCAGTTTATGCCGACGAAACGTCAACTGGACCACATGGAACAGTTGACGCGCTATGCCCCACAACAGGTTAGGGCAATTGAGAGAGACAGAGATTCCATCTTTCGTCCACATATTAACTTAGATTTTAACTTGTATAAAAAAAAACATTGTGCAGTGAAACACGATTTTCAGCAAAATTTTATTGACATTAATGTAGGCGTCAATTTGTACAGGGAAAAACATTTAGATCATAAAAAGATGCCATGCAATAACAAAAAGCCGAAGACATTTTACATTAACCATTCCAAAGATATTTTTTCACATTTATAATTAAGTAGAATTTTATATAAAAGTATGTACATATATATATATAAACTGGGACCATAATGTTTGCCATTGTTAAGCTTTTCCAATTTATACATACGTAATAAGCTAATGTAGTTTTCGAATTGTTTGAAAAATGAGTCCATGAAATGCGAATTAAAAGGCTATATGATGATGATGTTTACTGATCGAAAATAAAAAAAAATGTTAGAGTCTGATGAATATTTTTATATGAAAATAGTGCTTTTTGATCACATACATATATATGTTTTAAATGTACTAAAGCTAAGTGTACGAGAAAAAAAAACGAATATATGTACATGTTATAAGATATTTTTGTTTGTTTTTCTTCTTATTTTACCACATAACAGTAAGATATTCGTCATGTAATGGAACAACAACGATGTGAACGACTTTCTGAGCTAAGGACCAATTGCAACGGGACAGACAAGCACAATCTTCATCAATCAATCCGAGTCGTTCCTGTGGCAGCCGGTTCTATGCACCCGAGCGACCCGTTATTCAACGGCCAAGAGCGGCCAAAACCCCTTCAAGGATGAAGGAAAGTACATGTGTATCTCATATTTTTTGCATGTTCGTTTTTCACGGAATCTGTGAGCAACATATATCGGCGCAACTGCTCTCAATTCTCCTCAACCGCGCCGGCATTGAACGCAACCCCGGTCATGGATCTGCTGCGTTTGCAACAAGACGTTGCATCCAAATCATCACCATCGTGGCACGACATCGGGCCTCGGCCGCCTGGATCGTTGTCCTCTAATTATCTCGGTCACGTGACCGCGCCCTCCAATCTTGAAGGCTCAGTAGTTGCGCGGTGTCCACATAAACTGAGCTCTCCCAACGAGATCTTGGTCGTCCTCGCAGTCTCGCTCCGTCGACTCATCGTGCGTTCATTACTGTCTTCGTCATGCGATCATCGTCCATTCATTGTATTGTACATGCCCTGCCCATTGAGGTCGTTGTAGTTTGAAAATTTTCGAAACTTCCAGCTCATCGTACAGTTCATACAACTCATGGTTGTACCGGATGCGCCATCCATTTCGATCGCAAACGGCCCCGAAAATTCGCCACAGAACCTTACGTTCAAATGTGTCTAGCATGTTTCCGGAGGCTTGAGTTAGGGTCCATGTTTCGCAGCCATAGCATATCACTGATCGTATGATGGTTTTGTACACGCGGAGCTTCGTGTCTCTGTGCACATGCTTCGGTTTCATTACAGGGAGAACCGAGAAAAAAGTCTTATTAGCTAACTGTATCCGTCGCTTGATTTCGTCAGTTTTGTTGGCGTCCCTTGATAAGTTGCAACCCAGGTATATGAAGTTGTTCACGAACTCGATGTTGAGGTCCCCCACATTGATGCTCGATTGTGCAGGTGTCCTTGTCGTCGATTGCATCATTATTTTAGTTTTACCCTCGTTGATACGTAGTCCAACTTCTTTTGCAGCGGTATCGAGTGTATGCAGAAGCTCTTCTGCGTCCGCCAATCATCGGGACACGATGTTGATGTCGTCGGCGTACGCTGCTAATTGTGTCGACTTGTTGAGTAGCGAGTAGTACATTATGCGATCCGTCGCCCGAACGATTGGCCGATGGATCGCCACAAAAATATCAGCTGATCAAAATTATATGGAACTGTCAAAAAAATCGTCAACGATAAGCGCATACACAGGCCGATCCATCGGCCGATATATGGTTTCTAAAATGTGCCATACACACACCGATCGATCGGCCGATCCGTCGCTCAATATCTAAATGAAAGCTTTGTTTTGTGAATATTTTTTTTTATTTGAAAGTAATTGTTTTTTTTTTAAATTGTATGTTTTGAAGAAGGTTTCTGTCCAATCTGCCAGGTAGTTATGGTATATATGTATGACCTATTTGTTTCTTCTTCTTTTATGTGTATAATGTGATTTGTGATTGTAATATCATCTGTGTTTGTGTATTCCTTAAATTTTCCTACGGTCTCTTTTAATGCCAGTTTTAGGCATACAATTTTGGTTAGGTTTAGGGTCTTATTCTGATAGGTGTTGTATTTATTTCTATCTGTTCTGCGACTATCCCTGCGAAGTCACTTATCTCGAGTTGGTTTTGGTTGAAAAGCTCCTGTGTATGCATAAGCATATAAATGCATGCAGGAGAATTTCAGTGGTTATGGTGGAGAGTTCCGGGCCCGAGATTTGGGCGGAAATGTTGGGGTCCTTGACGTTTGTGTTGCTGTCACATAGGATGTTGTTGATTGCCTGTAGAAGCCTTATTGTGGTGTGTTTCGATTCGAAGGTGGTTGATTTTTTTTTGGGTGATGGTCATCCCTCCATCTTGATGAATATTTAAAACAAACATTCAGGACCACACCCTGCCGTACATAAGTAATTGCACATTGTATTTATTTATATATTTTCCATAAACCTATACAAATACATTTTTCTATAGTCATAGGAATGATCTAATTTGACGGTACAGTATAAACTTTAATCTTAGTTCTATTCTACAACATATTGGATTGTTTCTGTTCTGTAAGGACATTCTAGGGAAATTAATTTTTCTAAATTGTTTAACGAACTTCAATTCTTTGTCGACAACAATCGGGAAATCAAGAACATTGTTAAATTCATAAAACTAAATTTAAATAGAGATGGCCACAGATATGATGCTCCGTTTCTACCTAAATCCAGTTTGCTCGACACCTCTTCGGGAACGTCCAAATAAACTTTATCAACACCAAATTTAAAAATTAATTTACGTAATTTCTCAATATCAACATTATCATTTGGCGACGACCATATTGTAAGTGTTATTGTATTTGTTCCCTTAAGAGATGTATAGAGACGCTGCAATTCTGACATACTGTGAGCAGCAATACCGGCACGAACAGGGAATGTAATTTCATGTTTTGATCCGGTTATATTGTTGAACTTTATACGAGTATATACGAGAAAGTGATGTGGAATGAAAAAGGGAAGAACATTATTTTGTAAATATATATTAAAAATGTATTTAATACGAAACGGTCCAACCCGCTTTACTTACCTGTATGGTTTCAATCATAGCATCCACTTGCGACTTTGTGTACGATCCCTCGGAAAAATTAGCACCCCATTGTGTTGTCCAACCGACCGATAGAACGGCAGTTGAAAAATTTTTACTAGCGCTCAGGAAGGCATTTGAATCCACAGGAATGCTTGTGGGATTTACGGGTCCACGTATGATATCGGCATTCAACCAAACCGGATAATTCATCTGAATCGAAACAAGAAAAAATTCCGAAACACGGATGCTTTTTAGATAAAAATGTTGACTAGAAGTGTTTTTCAAATTTACCCACCCGATTCCATAAACCATTCAGAATATGTAAGGAACCTTGATAAACATCAGTCGATTTAAAATCTAATTTAACGCCCTTCCTTTTGTTTGGATTATTTGTATTATGTTCCAAAATTTCTGTTAAAAACTTTTCTAAAGTAATGTCCGATTCAGTTTCTGGCGGATGACCCATCACAGGAAGCTTTTCACCCGATGTGTCGTTTATTAATGTACCCAGGACAATGTCCGCTTCGATCATATGGATCTTGTCTAGATTTTTTTTTGTTAGTTAGCGGTTATTAGTTTTAAACAGCAAATTGAATGTATTCCAAAGAATCGAAAAAGGTTTTGTTTTATTTAAATTACCAGCTAAAGCTTCCTCCAGCAATTTTTGGCTATTGACTGCATGCGCCCAAAGAATAGACGTTAAATTCGTTTCCGACTGCAAGACACTGGCGCCCATTGTCATTATATTTAAATTGCCTAAACGGCAGAAAAGGATTAAAAAAGATGTTGAGAATTTTTTAAATATTATATTTCAATACAAGGGGGTTTTAGCATTTAAAATATAATTATGTTAATATTATGAAAATGTGTTGAATAATATGGAATGAAAAAGGGAAGAACATTGTTTTGGGTCTTGTAATTGCGACTCTTGCAATTCAGTCAGGTATTTGTGTAAATGGAGAATTTGTTCGAGTTGCCAATATTCATTCAGTTGTATTTATATTCAGTTTTTCTTTTCATACCTAAACTTTTTCATGCATTGCAGTTTCTTCATATTGTAAAAATATAATCGTTTAAAAAGAATACACAGCGCAATTAATAGCATTTCCCAATTGATTTAGAAAAATGCCAGATCGGTTAAACATTTTCCAAATCGGATAAACTTTAACGTCATTGAGAACGACATGTCTTTATATTGGGTTCACACTGGAGCCAGATCACTTGATCTGCGCGCAGATCGCAGATGAAGCAATCTGACTATAGTGTAAACGTAATTGTTCACCACCATATGTAGTGAGTTTGAAAATCTCGATCTCGGTGCTTGATCTACTGCTACGCCAGATCAAGTGATCTGCTATTTGATCTGACCCAGATCAAGTCATCTAGCTCCAGTGTGTACCCAATATAAAGTTAAGATCGATAATAGAAAATTCTTAATGTTCGGCACAGGTGGCCTGTTCAGTACTCACATGTCAGCACCGGTTTTCGTTTTTTTTAGTACCGTACTGCAAGCGGTTTCCGAGTATTTTCGGTACTCGTTTCAGTACGGGTACTAACTTCTTCGTGCGAAAATGTTGCACTTATCTCTCCCACGAAAAACGACAGTGTAAACTTGCCCACAGAACATTACCGCGGCGCTCTACACGACAATTGAACTTCCCTTCTACTCAAAAAACCGGTTTTCAAGCGAAATAAAGTGCAAAATAATTGTTTTCGGTAGAAAATTGTGAAATTTTTTCAGCGAACGCAACTTTTGACAGTTTTTGTATGAAATTTCGTACGAAAAACTGATCTCAGTACCTAGCTTAAAGCAAGAAATTTGAGTAAAGTTAGGGGAAGTTGGAATTAATTCCGAAGCTAAACCTGACCGTGGAACTTTCTACTCCATTAATATTATTGGCCACGTTTATACCGTGGAACTAAAAGAAGTATTCACTAGATCATATTAGACTTAGTTCTAACTCGTGGAGTGTTTATACCGCCCGGTACTAAATATGGCAAATGCAAGATGTTGGCTTATCACTTGGGTTTAAAGAGAATTTTAGAAATGTAAAGAGCCAGTAGCTTCTTGTGATAAGCGCTTTTATACCGCCGACTCCAACAAAACATAAACACCGCCAACAACGGAAAGGCAAACCTAATCCAATTTTTCAGTCCTGTACCGCATCGGAATTGGAGTTAAAGTCTCGTTTTCAAAGCTGCGGAGCTGTGCTGCGTGCTGCGGAACACACTGCTTTCGAGGCAGTTCATTCCGCAAGACGCAGAGAAATCCTGCAGCCTGGAAAACAAGGCTGAAAGTAGTCTATTCCGCAAGACGCAGCAGAATTCTGTAGCTTGGAAAATGGGGCTTAAGAGTTAGTCCAATCAACTAATCCGATATGTTTACATCGTGGTGAGATAGCTGGGATTAGTTAATACTGCAGTATTTTAGGATGATTTTCTTCTAAAATATGCATACAAGCGTCGCACCTAATACTGCGTTTACACGTGAACATTGAGCAAATTATGGATCATTCGCATGAGCATTCTGCTGTGGTCTTGAGCATTCGGACTAGTATACCAACAACGGCCAAGCAAATTTCGTTTCCGACCAGCTCAAAAAGAGGGTATGAAGAAAGATGGGCAGCTGAAAAGATACATCCCTATCAATCAAGATTCCGAAATTCTCCGAGGGGAACACGCGGAACGCTATTAATACTCGTACTTTATGTCGAAAATATATAGGCAGTCGGGACAGAATTCGTTGAAACTTCTAATTTACCTCGTGTACATGAATACATTAAAAGCTTTACGGTTGCTTTGAGCTGAGCGGTCCTCAGACGTTCCCACAAACGAGTGCCGAATGGGATACAACAATTCCTACGGAGAATTCCAATCGCATCGGATGCGTTTGTACATCGTATGGACGTTAGTTCGGTGTTGTATATTGTAAAGTATAATTTTACAGATTGTTGCGTCATTCCGGATATCTTTTTCTCCGGTCACTAAAGTCATGGAGACTTTTGATTTAGACGCAACAATGTGCTTATAATTACCTATACATTGCATAGCAAGTTCTTTAGCGTCATGAAATGGCGTGAAATACCGCACCGCGACTTATGTCAAATCAGTGGATTCAAATTTATTTTTCTTCTGTTTCATCATAATGATTTGACAAAAAAAAAAAATACTCAGTCGCGTCAAAGACGTGGGGCTGTTTCTGACATGGGGCGGAAAATTGGTTAAAAGCGTGTTGTTTAATAACTTATGCTTAATTTTGGGTGTCCCTAATAATTTGGCCACGTAAATATATTTTATGAAAATTCGTATCCAAAAGTAGTGTGTGAAAGTTCGGTATTAAACTGTAGATTTTCTTTTAAGGAGATATCTCACAAGTGAGAAATGTGGTTCTGGCAAGCTTTCTGGGGCTAAGCCGGGCGAGTCCGGAGTCAAACGTGGTCCTAGAGTATTTGAAATATTCCTGTTTCGCAAAAATTATAAGAATTCTATTCGATTAGAGAGAACTTTCACAAAACTCGAGAAATTTCCGCTTTAGGACCTCCCCCGCATGGGCTCTACGTTTTTACCGCCTAAAGTGGGAATGAACTACCTAAAGTGGAAAGGAACATTATGCATTTGGCATTAATTGGAGAATTCTTTCTATTTCATTAGAGAGAATTTTCACAAAACTCAAGAAACTTACGCTTTAGGACCGACATATTTCCCTGCTTGTCTCTAGGTTCTTACTATCTAAAGCGGAAATAAACTACCTAAAGCGGAAATGCCGCAATTAAGGATTCTCTCTAAATGCAATAGAGAGAATTCCCCCATTATGGCCAAATCCATAATGTTCCAGCGAAAATCACGCAATTAAGGAATTTTAAAAATTCTCCCTAAATGCAATAGAGAGAATTCTTCTAATATTCGCGAAACAGGAATGTTCCGAGTATTTTTTCCCATGCCATTTTTAAAGCTCAAGATCACATGCGTAATTGACCGATGATTTTTTCTAAAATATTCTTGCTACAAAGAAAAATTAAACATTAGGCGCACTCTTTTGTACTAGGGTGAAGGTTAATTTGGGTGTAGATTAAGCACCGTACAAAAAAAAAGGTAACGTAACGCACTTTCAGTAAAATCTTCTCTGAACCTCACTACAAAAATAGATAAAAATAATACCTTTAACCCTATACGGCCGCCAAACCCACCCTCGGAGGCTTGCCAGACTTCTCATTTTGGTATTCCTGCATTACAAAGAAACGATCTTGAAAGTTCTAGCCTTGGTACTTATAACATAACCAAACCGTCGTTAGCTCTCCAACTAACCACATACCCGTTAAAACCAGAAGGATACGAACAACAAAAACGGTTTCTTTTAGACACCGCGAAAATGAATGGTTTGCAAGGCGCCTGAAATTGCAAAAATTATATGACCAGGCATCTAAACAAAAAAGGACATATTCCACATTATTCGACAATCACGGGGAATGAAATTCGAGCGAGCCTTCCTACGTCGCCAATGTTTTATAAGTTGAAAAACAGGCTGAACAAAATTTGAGATAGAAGTCGTTGGAACGAGTTACAACTCACGAGGCCCACCTCGGATGCGAAAAAGACAAAAAAGTTGTAACGGACGGTTTGGTGCGCATCCGATAATACCCATGGGGACGGAGCCTAAGGTAGCATAATGACCATGAAGGTCGGGCCGTGCTATCTGGGAAAAAAAGGCTCATCGGCGAGCTAAGCAGCGGCCTATGCTTGCTGTAGCTCAGTTCGATAGACGTGGGCGGGGTTTTCGCCGCTCGTTGTCCCTGTCCTTTACGTATTAATAAAAATACATAGGCCTGGAGGAAGGCAACACAAACATGGGAGGCAAAAATGGGGAATAATAAAAAAAGTGGGGCGATAAGGATGGAATGGTTGGCGACGATCTGCCGGTGGAAGTAGCACGATCAGACCAGATATGGTTCATTACAAAGTAAAAGTGGCATTTACAAGGAAGAATGCCCAAAATGTAATATGAAGTACGTAAGTCGAACGGAAAGATTTATTAAAACACGATGTAGGGTGCATATGCATAACAGAGAAGCGGAAAACACAGCAAGCACCGTGAAGTCATCGGTCGAGGCACATATAGTTGGGAAAGGATACGCCACCGTATGGGATAACGTAGAAGCGGTTAGGCAGGTGAACAAAATATCCAAATAGGATGCATGGGGAAGTTTGGAAATCAGGCACTCAACGAAGACTAAGGGAATTGTCTATCTAGGCTAATAAAAATAAAGCATATACTATATAACCCTGATTGTTGACAATAGATCCCCAGAAACAAAACCACTAAAAAGAGAGTAACTTCCGAAATACGTATATGCGGAGATGAGAAAAAAACACCCAACTATTAGTTCTACTATTATTATTTAAATTTTTTAAACTGGCGAAATAGGGATGCTCCCATAATTTTAACTACTTTCTGTGTTATTTCTGTTCATTCGAGTAGAACGCGGAAGACTACTAACCACTAAACACTGAATGCAAATACATTGTTGTTCATTTTGGAAATCATGAGTGCAATATCTCTTTGTCTTTCTCCTTTCAACAACTGAATGAATGTGCACCCGATGCGATCAAAGAGAAACGATTGTTAGCCCACTTATATCTCTATTCACCAATTGTGATACATACGTGATAATAGTGCTCACCTAGTACAAGGCAACCAATTATCCACTTCTGTTCAATACCCATGATTTTTACCAATTCCCACTGTTTAAAAAACACTTCCAATCTCCGAAATGTTGATGATGATGTGTTGATGCTTCTACGAATTCTACGCAAAATTATGAATTAGAAGTTGCTGGGCAGCACTTTGGTATGAGATGTTCGAAATTGGTAATGCTAAAAAAGAGATACCACGCACAATTAAAACGCGTCCTGAATTATGCGAACTTGCCTTGCTTCTGTGGTTTTTTAATGTCTTTTCAATTATCAGACATTCGATCCCCCCGAGATTAGTTACTGGGTGCGATAGCTTCAAGTACTAATAAAACAATAAATACCACTAATTCACCCGTCAAAGTAGTTTTAATTTTATGACAGAGTTATCTAGTGTTTACTTTACCGTTTTTGTTATTAACTTAATTTTGATAAGATAATTGTTTTACCGGCCAAAGGAGAAATTAACGAAAATATCCCAGATTGTAGAGTAGAGACTGTGCTGTGTACCCATGTGCACTTCACAGCTGATTGGAAATGGCCAGGTTCAGGGAAGCGTGATACTGGCAGCGTTCATGCGAACGAATTAGAAATTGACATTTCTCAAATTCTCCTCCATTTGCTTTCTCCTTCGCTAAAATTTGTATAGACAACTGTCAATTTTCGGATCTGAAAAGTATTCTGATCCGGAGGGGAACATTTTCAGATCCGAAAGCTGACAGTTGTCTGTACAATTTTACCAGAGGGGAGAGCATATGGAGGAGAAATCGAGAAATGTCAAGTCGTGATTCGTTCGCAGGAAAGCAGTCACTGATAGAGGAATCATCAGTTTCAAATTGTTTTTTCTTATGAACGGGTTAAAAGCGCGTTGACATGATCAAACCAGCCACGTTTGACAACCTACTTGAACGTGTCAACCCCTTGTCAAACTGGTTTGAAGTCTTGTGCTCCTGTCAAACCGTAGTTGGACGGTGCTCAACTTTTCATCAAATGCTAGTTTGTCAAACCGTAGTTTGATCATGCGCTTTTATGCCCGGTTCACATTATTCCAGTCCAGTAATCCAGTCCAGCTATCCAGTCCAGTGCTGGACTGGATCATATCGTCTACATGATTCCAGTCCAGTAGTCTGGCGAGTGTGTTGTTGATTCGGTAACTATAGTAATGCCCGGTTCACATTATTCCAGTCCAGTAATCCAGTCCAGCAATCCAGTCCAGTGCTGGACTGGATCATATCGTCTACATGATTCCAGTCCAGTAGTCCGGCGAGTGTGTTGTTGATTCGGTAACTATAGTGTCAATGATTTCTGGGCGAGCTGGAATCAAAAAGTAGACCGACAATCCAGTCACTGGACTGGATTGCTGGACTGGATTGCTGGATTGAATTGCTGTCCAGTGCCGGTTCACATTATTCCAGTAGCAATCCAGCGCTGGACTGGATTACTGGACTGGATTGGTTACTGGAATAATGTGAACCGGGCATTATGGCCAAGAATTTGGCGATTAATTGCCCCGGTCCTGAAAGCGAATCTGGAACAAACTTTTTCGATTTCTCCTCCATATGCTTTTTCCTCCGGTAAAATATGTGCCGTCAACTGTCGATTTTTAGATCACAATGAGTGCGTTCAGAAGGTGGCAAAAGAGCAGAAACCGCTCGCGAGCAGCTTTGCAACTGCTCGCGAGTAGCTCCGGAGCCGCTCGGTTTGGAGTCTGCACCTGCTGAACGCTACTTCACCAGCTGACAAATCGACCAGCTGAAAGCTGACGATGACAATTTTAGACGTCAAGTGCCGTAAAGTGGAAAATACATGAATCCCACGCTGTCCATTACAAAAATCACGAACAACGAGAAAACAAATTCAAAAGCACCCGAAAACCAAAGAACTAGAAGCCGAAAACGGCGAAAACACAACAACCAATTTGATAACTGTCAAAACTCGAAACTCGCAACATGAGCGTGAGGTTGAAAAAGAGGAAGAAGAACCTGAGCACTGATCAGTGAGCAGAAATATTTCTTGCTCGGTGAAATTTGATCATGCTCACCCGAGCAGAAGTTTCTCAGTCACTTCTGAACCCGCTCGTTCTGAACATGTTCGCTGAGCGGAAGTTGCTCAGTTCCTTCTGAACGCACACAATACTTTTCAGATCCGGAACGGAACAATGGTTGCGTTTCAGCGAGCGGATCAGGAACGGACATTTCCTTCATATCCTTTCCCTCCGGTAAAATATGCACGGATAAGGCCGGCCGCATCTTGGACGTAGGCAGGGAAGGGCAGCGCGGCGCACATGACATTGTTGTTGTAAAATCAGATTTTGACAGTTGTTACAACAACAATGCCATGTGCGCGGTGCGCTGCCCTGCCTACGTCCAAGATGAACTCAATTTGTTGATACGACAAAAGCCGAGCATTTGCCATATTGACAGATTCGCGTCTTTGGTTGCAAACTATAAACTCAAACCGTTTGACATAAAACACGTGAACGCGACACGCAAACGCGTGCCAACGTGCGCGCAGCCTAAAGGTCGCCACACATGAACGAGCACAACCACGACCAAACTTCCATCGAACCATCATAGAACGTAGGGAAAAAAAATTCACCCTATTTCCACCGTTCTATGTTATTTGATGGTTCGATGAATTTTGGTCGCGGTTGTGCTCGTTCATGTGTGGCGACCTTAAGAGAAAGATGGAAGAATCCGGATCATTTGATAAACATGTGTCTTCGATCATTTTCTCATAAACATGGCCAATGAGACAACCGGAACCTATGAATTTGAAGTGAGGGAAGCAAACCGCAAAATGATTTTCAGGAACGTCGGCAATGCACTGAAACAAAACCATCTATAGAACAAGCCTGGAACCAGGATTTCAGTTCAGTGCACCGGCCTACTATTTGACGGCTGTTACGCTCCCAGCCTACTTGTTGACAGCTCTCACAGAGAGCGGGAGCATTGTCATAGATTTGTTGACATTTGTTTTGGTGTCAATTGTGTTGTGTGTGGTGGACGTGTTTTGTGTTTGTTTTGTGTTGTTTTAAGCAATTTTTATCCTTGTTCCGGGCAAAATTAAATTGGAATTGGTTCTGGTCAACGGAGCCTACTTCAATAGAAATTGGGCGACTCAATCCTACCGATACTAGATAGGAGAATTCCAAGTTATCACACGCTAATGAGTCGACAACGACAACTACACCATCTCCTACTTTAACCACTGGAATTTCGACTACAATATCAACCACAGTATTAACATCAACCACTGCGATCGTCACTACTTCAACAATAGCCCCAACATCAACCACTAAACCTACCCTAAAACCCAACGTAACAAATTCGACATCAACTAAACATTCCAGTTCTTCGTCCGGAAGTCCTACACGCGATTTTTTCTGCGAATGCGATCTCAGACTTCATATTTGCGATATTAATTGTTGTGATGTTGACTGCACGCAAGAAATGTTAGAGGCCTTCAGTTGTGCCAGTCGTATGCGACCTACGAACATTGCTACCATACCATCAAGGACTTCCGTCGTGCAAAACAAACGATGGATGGCTCTGCATTTTCAAGGACAATTCGCAGAGGCAAGTCGTTGAGGTGTATGATGCTGAGAGAAAATTTCAGACAAGGCACAAGTGGCCCAATTCTTTGCCAGATGAGGAGGAAGTGGAACATGATCGAGAGTTTTATATGGCTGGCGATCAAATTCTGATTTACAATGAACAAACGGAGGAGAAAAAGACCCTGGGTGAGTAAAATCAATTTTGATTCTCTGGCAGGATAGTTTTTTGGTAAAATTATGCGATTTTCAATTCAGATCTTCCCTACCCTTTGTTGAGCTCTTATTGTCACATTTCGGAGCCAGTCTGACATTTAAAGGAGTGTAGTCGCAAGTGTGTTATGACACCGGACGACTCCCAGACTTTCTTCAACACATTCATTCAGGATGTTGGTTCCGCAAAGTTATTACGCAATCGTAGCGAACTCGTCGCTACGAAAACTCCCATTGAACGATCGCATTACGTTGATTTCAACGTAAGCCTTTGCAAATCAGACTTAAAAACGACAGTGTTTTTTCCAGCGATGCTTGCTGGAAGTTGGATATTGTTATATATCATAATTTCACAAATCTTACAGGCATTGATGTTTTTCTGACATGCGACGGGGACGAACAGGACCTCAAGAGCTTCAACGTGAAATTCAAATAACGCAATGAGACATGTAGACAAAGAGACACAAATGTCAGCGGCAAATACGGATACCGCATTGGATCTCCAGTGATAGTCGGAAAATATGTCAATGTTTCCGAAGCAGCGGAAGAGACGAACGGCAACATATTATCAACTACTTCCATCCGAACGAGACCGTTCGCAATGCTCACACAGGAATAGCTCTACCGAAATCGATCTACGGAATTTGTAGCAAAGAGTCCGATGACGTCGTGAACTTTTACGAAAACTCGCCGACCCAATATCTGATGACGATTTCCAATAGTAGCGTTTTAACAGCTGCAACAAACTATACAAACTTCTGCGTCTCTTTACAAGCGAAAGCTTTTCACTACCTCGTCAACGACGAAAACTTCACAGGAACATTTCCAATGTACGTTTTCGAGTCGGGCTGGCCCCTCAACGACTCCAGCCGTTGGGTTCACGTGGAAGTCAAGAATTTTGACGCAAGACAAACGATTGGAGGATCTTTTAGTCCAGAAACAAATTCATTTCGATGCCTCAATATGGTACTAAGTGCTCGCTATGAATTTATAACAGCCCGGATTGCCGGATTGCGGAGTTCATCGTCAGAAACCTTATATTCCCAATTAAATGTGAACAAGTCAAATAAAAATCTATTATATGTATTTATTGATATAAGAATCTTCATCAATACTAATACACGTTCTCTTGAATTTCTTTGCAGGTTGTTAAGGTCGCCAACGTGTCACTACTCGCCCTCTACAAGGAGAAGAATGAACGTCCAAGATCTTAAGTTATTCCATGTAAAACTGAAAAAAACAATTTATTAATATATAAAAATTGCGATTATCGTTTTTCTTGGTATGAGCAAGTAAAAAAAGTAGATGTTGTTTTCTTTCGACCTACAGGTTTTAGTGTTTCTTGTTCTTCTGCTTTGCCTTTTAAACAACCGTCGGTGTTTACGAGTATGTTGTCGTTCCGGTGGCAGCCGGTTCTTCG
Organism: Chloromyia formosa; assembly: GCA_964017055.1. Classification (NCBI taxonomy): domain Eukaryota; kingdom Metazoa; phylum Arthropoda; class Insecta; order Diptera; family Stratiomyidae; genus Chloromyia; species Chloromyia formosa. Next base: position 144,919,539 of record OZ024815.1, on the reverse strand, counting down.
TACCGGAACGACCCGTTTTTCGACGGCCAAGAGCTGCCAAACCCCCTCGATGTAAGAACTGCAGTATTCGAAGCATCGCTACCACAACAACAACCAGTATGTTGTGTAGTTTTCAATTAAATTTGGCATTGTTTAGCAGGTGATGGATCCTCAACAAGGTGCTAGAAGACATCTCAACGACCGAACTTCTATCGAACCATCAATTTCATAGAACGTGCGGAAAAAAATTTCCCCTATTTCCACCGTTCTATGAAATTGATGGTTCGATGGAAGTTCGGTCGTGGTTGTGCTCGTTCATGTGTAGCGACCTATAGAGGAAGGCCATGGATTCCGGGAAGTGAGTCGTCGGCTCTGGGGTTCCAGGAGACAGGACAACTCACAAGAAGACGAGGACAGGGTTTAAGAACAACACCTTATAGCAAAGGCAGATTTATACGTTTAAGCGCACTCAAAAATCGTCAAAATACGGCAGCTTCCATACAAAATGACCTCAGATACGCCACAGAAACCCGTATTTCGACACAGACCGTTCATAATCGTTTGAGGGAAAGCGGCCTCTGCTTCCCCGATATCCATTAACAGTGCCACGATTAACAAGAAAGCACAAAATCGCACGACATCGGTTGCCAGGAACCACTGCAATTAGAGTATGCGGCTTTGGGGGAGAGTTTTTTTGAAGGAATTTTGTCTGTGCGGAAATGATGGTCGAACCAGGGTCTGGGGAGACGAAACAAACGTTTCCCACCCACTTTCGTCAACCTAAAAGAAAGCATTAAGAAATTTTTAAAATTCGTGTTTCAAATTTAAATTTAATAAATTAAAATTAATAAATTTAATTTAATTATTAAAAAAAGTAACGTTGTTTTATTAACAGAAGTTTGTCCGGGAATGTCCAACAACTGATCACTTAATCGCACAACCAGAATGTTGTCATTCCCGGAACTCCCATTAAAATTTCATTGTTCCTATGAGAATGAGAATATAAATTTATAAAATCTGTTAAAACCCTACTTACGTTGAGGGATACCGTTTGTACTCTTTTGAGTACATTTAGCATTCCTGGAACAAAATAATTAAAAAAAACCATCCATTCTAATGCCGGAACATTATGTCAAGTGACGGCATTTTTGTCCTCCACACAGCACTATTTTCAGGACACTTGTCACAGAACGGCAACCACACCTCATGGGGTACCTCCAGTTGAACCGGACAAACACAACATCAGCGTACTTACCTAGATAATAAGGCATCAAGAATCAATATAAAAAGTTGCTTCTTAAATTGAAGTCGTTCAGGCATAATCGTCAATTGTTTGACTTCTTAAACAACCAATAAAACGTTATGCCGGATACTTCAAGTTAATATCCGCATTTTCGCACTAATTCCACTTCACTTCATAATTCACGAACCGAAAAAAATTAAAATCTAATATTTCAATATTTTCAATTAAATTCGACCGAAATTCACAACATTTAACAGCCGCCATATTGTCACTGCGGCTCTCTCACAAATTGATCACGTGCCACCAGAATGTAAACAACACTTTTCCACGGCAACTTAAAACACGCGAATTTCGTCGAAAATTTAGGTTTTTCCGCAATTTTTTCTTTTCACACTTAGCGCGACACTCCACTTCACAACATATCCACTTTTCACTGCGCGAATCGACCGAGAACCCACATTTTTCGTGTAAAATGTTCCGCCGAACCACTCGCGTCCCATAAGACACCGTGCAAATTTTCGTTTGACATCGGCCTACTTTGCGTAGTAGTTGTGTCTGTGACCGGCCTACTTCCAGGCTTGTTCTATAGATGGTTTTGCACTGAAACCAAAACCATCTACATTCAAAGCCTGGAAGCAGACCTAGTCACGCACACAACAATAGCCCAATCACGCTCCGCGTGAAGGGTATCATACATCATACCTTTTTATTGAAACGCAACTGAACACTTTAAAGAAATTTAAATAGATTCAAATCACAGAGATATATAGGAGGAGATGAAACCCTAATTTACTGTACACAAAATTCTGGACGTAATTCCACCCCATACGAACAAGTAAAAAGTAACCATATATTACGTTTACACTATCCGCAGATTACTTCATCTGCGCCGGCTGATTTAATCTGGAACTGTCAAATACATACAATTTTGAACTCACCACACCCAGATTACGCTGCAGATGAAGTAATCTGGGGATAGTGTAAACGTAATAATAGAGACACACACCCTCCACTGCTCAACACCCGCGCAGTCTATATAGAAGTACAGGAAGCACATGATATGTCTCCTACTTCCCCTTTGTGAACAATAGCATTCCATTTTGTCTTTCTGCCGCGGAACACCCGCCCGGCTCATATAGAAGCAAATGATATGTCAACTTTCCATCCTCCTACTTCCTCACTTGTGCCGAATTACTTCATCTCTCTCGCTCTTTTTCATTTCCTTCTAATTCTCTCTTTTTGTGATTCAAATCCTTTTCCTACGATGTTATTTCTTTTCACTTCATTTTGAACGTTAATTTTCCGTTCCGTTTCATTTCCGCTTATCAGCTGGTCCACTTTTCACCTTTTTCACATCCAGATGTCGTTCAAGTACCAAAATATTTTTATACCACTTCCAACATTTTGCGAGGGACGGGGAGTATTTGGGTTGTTCAAGTAGGATCTCTGATAGCATCGTTTTTTCTGAACGAAAATTTACTAGTAATCAGAGCAAAAAAAAGCGTGCGCTTATTAGTTGTGTGTGCTACGCGTGCATTTAACATCGTTTTACACATGTCATTCGGTGATAAAACGGCGGAATGTCGTCGGGATAATCGATTTTGTAAACATTAACCTCAACACAACCTCAATGACATGAGCTGCAAAATGCTCGGAACTGCGTAAATTTTCTTTTTTTTTTTTATAATTTACAAATAAGTGCATATTTTTGTTTTGTTGATTGGTGCGATTTGTGAAAGTGAGATTATACGAGTGGCGCGATGTCGTCGTCCGTTGTACAGCAATTCGTTGCTGGCCTCAAGTCCCGGCATCGGGAGACGCAAAATAAGGCGGCTCAGGATTTGTACCTGTATGTGAAGACGGAACTGCGCGATATGTCGCAGGAGGAGCTGGTGCAGTTCTTTGACGATTTCAATCATCATATTTTTGATATGGTGAAAAGTTCGGATGTTCACGAGAAGAAGGGAGGCGTATTGGCTATAAGTAAGTAGGAAATTTGTATAGTAAACAGGGGTGAAGTTTTACATTTGGTTTGTTTACATTTGTTTGGTATTAATGTTGTATGGTTATCAAGAATCTCAAGGGGAATTGAGCCGCCAAAATCCTAAATATAATTTTAGCCCCTTTCGATTCACTTCGGTATCAGACCGAAAAGAATGCTAACTTGACATCACTGACTAACTACAGCATTCAAAGCTGGGCTGTGCTTTCAGTTGAATAAATGATAAAATTACCATTCTAGTATCCCAGAAAGCGTGGTACTGGTAATTTAATAGAAACTTAACAGAAACTATGGCAACAGTGTAAACTAGTCTCATACATACTTAGCTGCGGCACTGCTGCTGGAAACAGTTGCTATTCAGGTAGCTGCAGATGTAAGGAAATGGGTGGGAAGTGCAATTTTACTTACATTTTTAACATTTCTCTGTCTTTACCCCACCCGCAGCACTAATAATAATACTAAAATAAGGTCCTATGATTTAAAGGTTAAAGTCGTAATTTTGTACAATGTATGCTTATTCTGTTTTAGCCTGCATGGGGGCATCCACGGTTCACTTCCGCTTTATTTATTGTAGATTTTAGTTTACTGTTCCTACCTTGTATCTCTTTGAAATTATATTCACAATTTGCAATTTCACAATTTTTATTCAATTTCTCTTCCATTCAGAATGTCTAATTAGCGGAGATGTAGTGAACACGACAACACGTATTTCACGATATTCGCACAACTTGCGAAATCTTTTGCCCTCCAACGATGTTTCCGTCATGGAAATGGCAGCAAAAACTCTGGTCAAATTGGCCTTACTGCCCGGATCGAAAGGAGCAGAATCGTTTGAATTCGACATTAAACGAGCCTTCGAGTGGCTTTCCGAAGAACGGCATGAGGTAAAAAATCTTGCTATCAATGGACATTTCCACAATTCCAACGTTTATTTTTTTTCTACAGTACCGTCGCCATGCATCCGTTCTGATACTTCGCGAATTGGCCCTGGCTATGCCTACGTACTTCTATCAATCGATGTCGACATTTTTCGAGAAATTTTTCAATGCCGTTCATGATCCTAAGCCAGCGATTCGTGAAGCGGCCGGTGAAGCTCTACGTGCCGCCCTCATAGTCACATCGCAACGTGAAAACACGAAACAATCCAGCAAGCCGGAATGGTATATGCTGTGCTACGAGGAATCGATGAAATGCTTTCAGGCAGAAGTGCCGCCAAAGGAGAAGGGCGTGACTCGTGAGGATCGCATTCATGGTGGTCTGATTGTTCTCAATGAATTGTTTCGAAATTCGCATTCCAACTGGGAGCGAAAATATTCAACGCTCAAAGGCCTCCAGCTGGAGAACAGAAGGCATGCCGAATACTACACAACATCCATGTTTCCGCGAATGAAACAAAGTCTAATTGAAAAGATTGGTTCGTCACAGTCGCATTTAGATCCGGATCACTCCCATATGAAATTTTCAAATATACAAATTGAAGAGTCAGCAAATAGTCGGCAGATTTTAATTGATCATTACAATGATATTTGTGAAAGGGTCATGGAACAGCGCGGCTGTAGATCGATTTATGTGCAACAAGGTCTGATGAATATCCTGCCGCGGGTGGCGGCTTTCAATCGCGATGTTTTCGTCAAGAGACATTTAAACGGAACAGTGTACTATTTACTGAATATTTTAAAAGGCAAGGAGAAGGATCGCAATGCAGCATACGTGACACTGGGCTTTATTGCTTTGGCGGTGGAACGAGACATTGAAAAGCATGTAAAGAGCATTATGGATTTAATTAAAATGGCACTGCCGCCTCGGGATAATTCCAGTAAGCGGAAACCTACTCTAGATCCCGCCGTGTTCACGTGTATCACTTTGTTGGGTCATGCTCTGAAGTCGGGAATAACGGAGGATATTCGTGAGATTCTTGATTCCATGTTCGTTACGGGATTGTCGCCCGCGCTAACTATGTCGTTCCGCGAATTGGCCGAGAATGTTCCTCACGTTAAACGCGATATATCGGAAGGGCTGTTGCGAATGCTTTCGCAAGTTTTGATGAATAAGCCTTATCCGTCGTATGGCACACCGAAGCACAATACACCCTTGCCATATTCAAGCTTGAATGATGACGTGGCAACAATCGTGCTAGCATTGAAAACGCTCGGGACATTTAATTTTGAAGATCAACCGTTGCTCGATTTTGTGCAAAAGTAATATTTTTTTTGTGTGGCTGAATTTTGAATTAATCGATTTTTTGTTAGGTGTGCCGATCATTTCGTGACTCATGACCAGCAGGAAATTCGTCTGGAATCCGTGCAAACGTGCACCAGGCTCTTAAAGCAAACTATTCAAAGTTCCGATCCAAACAATGGTACCTCGGATACACTTAAGGAGGTGGTAGCCCATGTGCTGGAACGTTTGCTAATCGTTGGGATAACGGATGTCGATTGCAATGTGAGATTACGTGTGCTACGATCCCTGGACGAGACTTTCGATGCGCAACTAGCACAGCCCGAGTCATTAAGTGCCCTTCTGATTACATTGAATGACGAAATTTTTGAAATTCGTGAATTGGCAATTGTCACGATTGGCCGGCTATCGGCAATGAATCCGGCCTACGTTATGCCGAGCTTAAGAAAGACTTTGGTGCAATTGCTGACTGAATTGGAACACTCGGGCATGAGTCGTAATAAGGAGCAAAGTGCTAGAATGTTGGACCATTTGATTGTTAGCACTCCAAGGTAAGTTGAGTTTTACCGTAATTATTTTGACACGGATATGTCTTTTAGCTTGGAAGATGAGACTTAATTTTCCGTCATGTTACGCTTTAGGCGTTATATCAAACAATACAATGGAATGGGAAATTAGATAATGATAAATTTGAAATGGAGATAAATCGAAAATAGTAAATTTAAAACGGGGAATGGGGAGTTGGAATTGGAAAATGGACTAGAGGATCGTAAAAATTGATGAGCCTGTTGATGGCTACCTACCGGCAGTGCTTTTCATCTGAAATCCGTGGAGCATCTCGCGAGGATAAACGGGATTATATTATACGGCTTCCTGAAAATTAAAATCCGTGTCTATAAGGGCGATGCTAAAAGGTCTCGTACTAAAGCTCCTGCAGTGACACCAATGTGGGGAAGACGAGCAACCAGAAGGAGTGAGTGATCCCTCCGTAATGCAAACGCTCGATGTAAACGATGCTGAGGATGACTGTCTATCGTTGTCATCTGACGACACGAAAATGGATGTCACGGACTGTTCGAATCTGATATGGACTTATCTGCATCTGACGTTAAGGGGGATACTAACGCTACTGTGGTGGAGGCGGTGAAATTGCCGCAGTAGTGGTCAGTTTGGTATAAGTTAACCTCCACCATTGTAAGGCAGCTGCGGCTGCTCTTTTTCTCCGTCTTGAGCAAATGGGAGGAGACATTGCTCTATTACAGGAACCCTGGATTTTTCAAGATTCAGTGAAGGGACTGCGGTCTCCTAACTATAATCTATTTTACGTTAAGCGCGAACCCTGATCCTGAAGTCTTGTGAAAAAGAATCTAAATGCGTATCTGGAATCGCCTTTCAGCGACTGTGACTCCGTGGCGGTCAGCCTGGAGTTCGGGAGGAACCGATATTGGCTGATATCAGCTTATTTACCAGATGATGGTGACATTCCATCGACCATCTTAAAACAGTCAGCGGATACTGCCAATTCACATAAAATTGGTGTCATTATCGGCTCTGATTGTAACGCGCATCACGTGGTGTGGGGTAGCTCCGACACAAATGACAGTGGGGGAGGCACTTGACTATTTGCTAGGCACTAACCTCCTCATCTGTAACGTTGGTTACGTACCTACTATCACTACCAGGTCAGCCTTGTGGCGCATATGAATTAAATAAAGTGGTGGAGACCTTAACAGGGACACTAAATAAATCGACTGTCAAATCATCGTTCCTGTGGCAGCCGGTTCTTCGTACCGGAACGACCCGTTTTTCGACGGCCAAGAGCTGCCAAATCCCCTCGATGTAAAAATAACTGCAGTATTCGAAGCATCGCTACCACAACAACAACTGTCAAATCATGCCCTGCTGGCAAACGAAATGGTAGGGCTAAACCACTGTGGTGTAACCCTCAACTCAATGAGCTTAGGGCCACATGCAGAAAAAGCTTAAAAAAAGCCAAATTTTCAAAGCTTAACTCGGACTGGAAAATTTATAAGGGTCATCTCCGTGCATATAAGAGTGGATTGAGAAGGATCAAACGCAGTTTGTGGAGAGCTTTCTGCGAAAGCATTGATAAGTTCGCCGATGCCTCTAGGCTTCGGAAGATCCTATCCACAAACCCTACTATGCCTAGTTATTTAATGAAGGATGATGGTACTTAGACATCCTCCAGTCAAGAGACGATCGAGGTCTTGCTTATCGCCCCGCCTCCCTGGATACAGCAGCGTTTTCCAGGCCGAGGTCACTGCGATTACCGAGGCGGTAACCTGGTTTGCGCATAATGTCATATCTGCTAGAGATGTGCTGGAAACCGGGTCATAGTGGCTTCTCTGGTAACTGCAGAGCTGACGAACTGGCTCGGGCGGGTACGACCAATGACACCATGGAGTGCCCACGCAGTACAAAGATGCCTCTAGCAGCCTGCCAATTGGTGAGGTGACTAAAGAGGTGGCGTATAATAGGGTCTAGTGGCACTACATATCATGCATTAGGCAAGTATGGATGAAACTGGACCCTGGCAGGTCCCACGGGCTGCTGATGCTAAGCAGAAACCATTTGACAAACGTGGTGGAACTTATCACTGCCCTATAGGGGAGCATGTTGGAAGACTTCGGCTCCCACACAATGACTAGTGTAGGAGCTGCGGAAACGAGGAGGAGGGGGAAAGTCCTTCTGACCTTTTGTGTGCTTGCCCTGCCCTGGCGAGACGTAGGAAAGACATCCTTGGGTCCTACCTCTTTATTGATCTGGATGATTTAAAGGATGTTAGGGTTAATAGGTTTCATCGTTTCATTGTCGGTTCTGGCTGATTTGTAAACTGAGTTAGGCTCCGGTTGCTGTACACAACGGATCCAGTGGTGGTCTGTGTGTGTGGTTTCGATCAGTTCTTTTGTGGTCAAGACATTTAAATTAATTAAATTAATTTGATGGTGAGCACATGGCAAATCGTTTCTTTCCCAACCCAAAAAAGACATATCCATGATCCAAGTATTTTTTTTACTAACCATTTTATTTTTTTCATTATGTTTCAGGCTAATATCGTCGTATATGCGTCCTATACTTACAATCTTGGTGCCGAAACTCAAGGAACCCGAATCCAATCCCGGTGTTATTCTGAACGTTCTTCGTGCCATCGGTGATCTGGCCGAAGTGAATGGCGGCTGTGCTGAACTGGAGAAATGGGCTGACGACTTGCTCGCCATTCTGTTGGAGATGTTGAGTGATTCAGGTAATCCGGACAAACGTGGCGTGGCTCTTTGGACGTTGGGCCAGCTTGTGAGTGCGACAGGTCGAGTCGTGACACCATATCATCGCTATCCTGTACTAATTGATATATTGATAAATTTCCTTAAGACGGAACAGAGACGATCGATTCGAAGAGAAACGATTCGGGTGTTGGGACTTTTGGGTGCAATGGATCCGTACAAGCATAAGATGAACAAGGGCTTAATTGACAGCCAGAAAGACTCGATATTGATATCATTGTCTGACTTTAAGAACAACGAGACGCAAGATCTCTCAACTGCGGAAATGTTGGTTAATATGGGTACAATGTTGGAGGAATACTATCCGGCCGTGGCAATTTCAACTCTCATGAGAATTCTACGCGATCAGACGCTTGCACAACACCACACAATGGTCGTGCATGCCGTAACATTTATCTTCCAAAGTCTTGGTATAAAGTGCGTACCGTATCTCTCCCAGGTGCTTCCCAATCTGCTGGATAATATCCGTACGGCCGATATGAATTTGAGAGAGTTTCTTTTCCAGCAATTGTCGACTCTAATCGAGATCGTCAAGCAGCACATCATTTGCTATATGAGCGAAATATTCAAACTCGTCAAAGAATTCTGGACAATCAATACGCCACTGCAACCGACACTGATAAATCTTATTGAGAATATTGCCATCGCATTGGGATGCGAATTCAAAAACTACTTACCGCAATTGATGCCTCAAATTCTACGCGTTCTTCAACACGATGTGTCCAAAGATCGGATTGTTACCATTAAACTGCTGCAGGCATTGCAAAAGTTTGGCAACAATCTGGACAATTATTTGCATTTAATTTTGCCGCCCATTGTACGGCTTTTCGACGCTCCCGACGTTCCACATCAAGTTTCAGTCACTGCTCTGGAAACGATCGACTATTTAGCTCGCATTTTAAATTTCACCGATTTCTCGTCTCGAATCATTCATCCGCTCGTCCGGGTGCTGGACAATAACAGCGATCTAAGAGATCCGGCCATGTCGTGCCTGAAGTCGTTAGTCATTCAGTTGGGCAAGAAATATTTAGTTTTCGTGCCGTTAGTGCATAAAGTGATGCTTAAACATAAAATATCATGCCTAGACTATGAGAAGTTGATACCAAAAATTCAAAGCAATACGACGGTGTGCTTGGACGACGAGTTTCGAATTCGTCAGGCGAAGTACAAGAACAATGACGTGTCGTTGAGTTGTGCCGATAACAATACTATTAAGAAGTTGAATGTGTCGTCAAGTGATCTGCAAATGGCGTGGTTGGCCGCTCGTCGTGTTTCTAAGGACGACTGGCTCGAGTGGCTCAAGCGACTATCCATAGGTCTGCTCAAGGAATCACCTTCGCCGGCGCTAAGGTCATGTCGCCCGTTGGCACAAAACTATCCAAAGCTTCTTCGCGATCTGTTCAATGCAGCCTTCATCTCATGCTGGACGGAATTGTCGGATCCGCTGAAAAAAGAGCTGGCTCAAAGTTTACAGCAAGCACTTGAAGTACGAGATATGCCGGAAATCACGCAGACCATTCTGAATCTGGCCGAGTTTATGGAACATTGTGATAAGGATCACTTGCCCATTGAGCCCTCGCTGTTGGGGAAACGCGCTATGGAGTGTCGAGCGTATGCCAAGGCGCTGCATTACACCGAGGAGGAGTTCCACATTGAAAAGAAACCCCACATTTTCGAGATGCTTATCCTGATCAACAATAAATTGCAGCAAAAGGAGGCAGCCGAAGGTCTTTTAACCACCTTCCGTAATGCGGCCGATGAGCTCAAGGTACAAGGTCGCTGGTATGAGAAGCTCCACAATTGGGATCAAGCCCTCAAGCATTATACGGATAAACTGAAAGTGGACTCCAACGATCTGGAGTCGAGATTGGGTCATATGCGATGCCTCGAAGCGCTTGGAGAGTGGTCCGATTTGGGCAAAGTGACACGAGAACAGTGGGATACTTTGAGCAGCGACGGAAAAGCGCGAGCAGGACGTCTGGCAGCTGTGGCTGCATGGGGACTTCAAGACTGGGAAAGCATGCAGGAGTACGTGAAATGTATTCCCGAGGAGACGCAGGATGGTAGTTTCTATCGATCTGTCCTGGCCGTTCATTATGGTGATTTCGAAAGTGCTCAACGACTGATTGACGAAACTCGCGATCTGCTGGACACAGAACTGACAGCAATGGCGGGTGAATCGTATGAGCGCGCCTATGGCGCTATGGTTTGCGTTCAAATGCTAGCCGAACTGGAGGAAGTAATTCAATACAAGCTGATTAAAGATCGCAGGGAAATCATAAAAGATATGTGGTGGAAACGGTTGCAAGGCGGGCAACGCCTAGTCGAAGATTGGCAGAGAATAATTCAAGTACATTCATTGGTTCTGACTCCCCAAGAAGATGTTCACACTTGGCTTAAATACGCTTCGCTATGTCGGAAAAACGGATCGCTTAAATTGTCGCATAAAACCTTAGTTATGTTGCTAGAAACCGATCCCGAGCAGAACAAAATGGAAGATCTTCCCACGGATCGACCACAAGTCAGTTTTGCTTATACAAAACACATGGCAATGGCCGACAATGTGCAAGGCGCTTACGAAAAGTTGAGCCGTTTTGTCGATACATTCTTGATTTCGAAAAATTGCACGATTGATGAAATGAAGAAGGAAGATCGACGACTATTGGCGCGATGCTACATGAGACTGGGTTTGTGGCAAAATAAACTACAAGGCATCACCGACAGCTCGATTAAAAGTATTTTAGGATCGTACGAAAAAGCGACTGCCTACGATCTGAATTGGTACAAGGCGTGGCATTCGTACGCCTACATGAATTTCAAAGTTGTTCAAACGCAGAAACAACAGCTACAAGATCAGCAAAGTGCAATATCCGAACAGCTACGAGCGCAGAAGGAGAAAACTATTATTTCGCAATATGCAGTTCCGGCTGTTGACGGTTTCTTCCGCTCGATAAACTTGTTGAAGGGCAACTCGCTGCAGGACACACTCCGTCTTTTAACGTTGTGGTTCGATTACGGTCACTATCCCGAAGTGTACGATGCCTTGCTTGTTGGCATGAAACTAATCGAGATCAATACGTGGTTGCAGGTCATTCCGCAACTAATTGCTCGCATTGACACGCACCGTAACTTGGTGGGACAGCTTATTCACCAATTGCTAATTGACATTGGGAAATCCCATCCACAGGCGCTTGTTTATCCGTTGACGGTAGCCTCCAAGTCGGCATCGATTTTGCGGAAAAATGCCGCCCATAAGATTCTAGATTCGATGCGAAAACACTCGCCAGTGCTTGTTGAACAAGCAATGATGTGCAGTGAAGAGCTGATTCGCGTTGCCATCTTGTGGCATGAGCAATGGCACGAGGGACTGGAGGAAGCATCGAGATTGTATTTCGGTGAGAGGAATATCAAGGGAATGTTCGATACATTGGAGCCGCTACATGCTATGTTGGAGCGGGGTCCGCAAACGCTAAAGGAAACGTCGTTCAACCAAGCGTACGGTCATGATTTGACGGCTGCTTTGGAATATTGTCAGCAATACAAACATTTGGGCAATATAAGCGATTTGGATCGTGCCTGGGACATGTACTATCACGTATTCCGAAGAATATCGCGACAACTGCCACAGCTTACTTCGCTGGAGTTACAGTACGTAAGTCCGAAATTGCTGGCGTGCACCGATCTCGAACTGGCCGTGCCGGGAAGCTACAATCCAGGTCAAGAACTGATCAAGATTTCGCACATAAAAACCAACTTGCAAGTTATCACATCGAAACAGAGGCCGCGTAAGCTGTGCATCCGTGGCTCCAATGGCAAGGATTACATGTTCCTATTGAAAGGTCACGAAGATTTGCGACAAGACGAACGTGTCATGCAATTGTTCAGTTTGGTGAATACATTGCTTCTTAATGATCCCGATACATTCAGACGAAATCTGACCATTCAACGGTATGCAGTCATTCCGCTGAGCACTAATTCCGGCCTAATCGGTTGGGTTCCCCATTGTGATACGCTTCACACACTTATCCGGGACTATCGTGACAAAAAGAAGACAATGCTGAACTTGGAGCATCGCATCATGCAACGCATGGCGCCTGACTACGATCACTTGACCTTAATGCAAAAAGTCGAGATTTTCGAATATGCTCTTGAACATACCAAAGGCGACGACTTGGCCAAATTGCTCTGGCTTAAGAGTCCTTCATCGGAAGTGTGGTTCGATCGTCGCACAAATTACACTCGGTCGTTGGCCGTTATGTCTATGGTTGGTTACATTTTGGGATTGGGTGATCGGCACCCGTCAAATCTCATGTTGGATCGACTGAGTGGGAAAATTTTGCATATTGATTTCGGTGATTGTTTCGAAGTGGCGATGACACGCGAGAAATTCCCCGAAAAGATTCCATTCCGATTGACTCGGATGTTGATAAATGCTATGGAAGTTACCGGCATTGAAGGTACATATCGACGAACATGCGAGAGTGTTATGAACGTTCTTAGGCGAAACAAAGACAGTTTGATGGCTGTCCTGGAGGCGTTCGTCTATGATCCGCTATTGAATTGGCGCCTCCTGGACACCGATAAGAATCGACGATCGAAAACGAATACAGACGGCAATATTGGAAGTTTGAATGGATCCGTGGACGATGCATTTAATTTGCTTTTGAGCAATCAAAATGCCAAATTGAAGCAATTTGATGCGACACAAGGTCCCCAAGCGGAAGTCACGAACAAGAAAGCACGTTCAATTGTGGATAGGGTGAAACAAAAGCTGACTGGCAACGATTTCAATACGCAGAATGCAGTCACTGTACAAGAACAAGTGGAGCTGCTCATATTGCAGGCAACTAATAATGAAAACCTTTGTCAATGCTACATTGGCTGGTGCCCGTTCTGGTAGAAAGTATCCGGTTTCTTTCTACTCATTTCGTTTCAACCGAATGGAACATTGTTTAGTCAGTTGTAAAGTTACATTTCAGAATTGTAATTATACTTGCTTGTAGTCACTCTAAACTTATTTCAAGATATAATCAAGCAGATTATTGTATATAAGAGCATCAATGGTATTGAATGTCATATTACCTTCGAAATTTCACTTGTTATTTGTTTCCTCTAACATTCGCTCCTTCCACTGGATCGTCACATGTGCTCGATATATTAAAATTATACCACGTCTCAATTTTCTTTTGTATTTTTATAATGATGATCATCATGTTATATTTTGTTTCACAACTATGGTGTTATTTAATTATTTTCTTTCATGACTAAGTGTTTAAGCAATTGTTATACAGTTTACATATAATATTTCTGATAATGATTGGAAAGAAAAGATAAAAGTAAAGTAAATAGCATCTGTAAGGTATGTCGTAATAATAATTCACAAAGTAATATGCTTGTGTAGTGCAGTAATTTTACTTATAATTCGATTAAGCATAACGAATAAATAAATAATATTTATAATGGAATTTACGCGAAAGAGTTTTTTATTTTCGACTTTTTTGGGGATAAGTTTGTTGAATTCTAGTCGTGCTAAAATGTAGGGAATTGAAGAAATGTACCGAATTCTGTTTAGGGCAAGGCATTTCATTTTTTCCTGTTTTTCCCATTAGCAAGTGCAGATTAGAGTACGCATTACACAAGGGGCCCTATCATGTAATTCGATTCAAATGGAAAGAATGAATATGGTACCCCGTAACTCGAAAATCAATTTCAAAAGTCATCGGGTATTCGTATCCAATGGCTGCGTTCCTGCGAGCGGATCAGGGTTTGACAATTCTCAAATTCTCCTCCATTTGCCTTCCCCTCCGGTAAATTTAGTACAGACAACTGTCACTTTTGGATCTGACAATTTCTCCGCTGGATCTGAATATTTTTCCGGTCAATTTCTAAAATCAGCAATTTTGACAGTTCTCAGATGACAGAGGCGCCGTCACCAAAGCAACATAGTCAGTCATCCGTTAGCCAGCGTGTAGGACGTGTTGCGAAGTGTTTAGTGGTAGTTTTCTGCGCCTTTAGCCTACAAACCTGCTCCCTGAATAGGAAGTCGTCGTATCGGGGAACTGTTTGTTCGAAATAATTTGCATTTCTGGGTCGGTTTTCGCGCTCAATCCCGTCCAACAAACTCCAATCGTTTGTCATGTTGTTATCCATGGCAACGCGCACTATATTTAGTATGCTTTGCACACTATTTACAATTTGGATATCACCGAAATCATCCAATAATTCCGCAATAACTAAATTTTCCATTTTGAAATTAAAAACTTGACAGATCTTTTTTGACAAGACGGCCGTGTATGCCGTCTGTGGGAATATTTCTCAGATCCAAAAATTGACAGTTGTCTGTACTAAATTTACTGGAGGGGGAAGCACATAGAGGAGAAAACAGAAAAGTCAGATCCATATCAGAAGGCTTCCAGGACCGCGCCCAATGAAACATTTGGTGGTGATGATTATTATTATTATTGGAATGAAGAAATTCGTTTTCGAGTTATAGGATACGATTTTCTTCCTTTCCAAAGCAAGGTTCGGTTACATGGGCTGCCGTGTGGATTCACTGCACACCTAGACCGTGTTTAGAAGCTGCGGAACCCACAGTTTGCATAAACTCGGCGTTAGACTTAAACGTGCCATACACACACCGATCGATCGGCCGATCCGTCGCCCGAAATCGATATCGGCCGATGGATCGGCCTGTGTATGTGGAAATCGCACCGATCGGCCGATCAATTTTGATCTGCCGATATTTTTGTGCGATTTTCGTGCGATCGATCGGTGACGATCGATTGGATAGTGTATGTGATTATCGCAAGTGAATGTCAAATTACCAAATTATTAAATTATGAAATTTCAAGGATTCTTATGATTTAAATGGCACTGCAATTGAAATATCAAATATGTGGTATACGACAATACCACACACATCCAAATAGTTAACAAAAATGAATCTAGGTTGGATTGGGAGTGAATCATAACCTATTTTTTGAATTGTTATTCATTATCACATCGCACGAAAATCGTACAGTGTATGTGCAGTGCAGATCGGCAGATATTTTGTGGCGATCCATCGGCCGATCGATCGGGCGACGGATCGGATAATGTATGGCGGCTATTAGAGTGGGTTCCATTGTTTCACCCCAGGGCATAACTTATCCCTAGCGCCTACGACTCAAAACCAGCCGCAGCTGCCAGTTCTCCTAGATGCGAAGAAGAAGAATTCCCCAAGGTGTGCACTTTTTCTGCTTGTCAGTGCGTGACACTCGCATGCGAATGCGAACAAGAAATTTAACTATAACAGGCTAAACAGCTGATTTTCGTTGGCTGCGACTTGTGGACGTTTTTCGCGCACAATACAATTAAGGGGTAAAAAAAAACTATAATTTCATTTCTTTTATTATTACAAAGGAAATACATTATTCTTTTATTTGAAAATGATATCGTATTGTATAAGACTTATTTTCAAATCTCGTTATTGTTATTATATAATGCTAAAATTCATATTAATTTAATGTGAGTTAGAAGAAGGGAAATGTATGTAATATTACGTACTATTATATAAAACACAAAAAAAAAATCGATCATAAACTCACACATCTTTCATATTCAAATTATTAGGTATTTGAAAATCGGGAATAAAGCGGTGTGGTAACAATTCACATACAGTCGTACATAATATACGTGCTGGCGATGGTTTAGCTAGATAAACGGGCATATCGACTGGCGTGAATTCCGAAAGAACTTGACGACACATTCCACAGGGCGAAGTGAAACTTTTTTCCTGATATGCTACTATGGCTATTTCGGTAAATGTTCGATGTCCTTCACTGACCGCCTTCGCTATGGCCGTTCGTTCGGCACATAAAGATAGTCCAATCGACCCATTCTCGATATTACATCCTGTGAAAATTTCTCCAGATGTTGATCGAATCGCGGCACCTACGGCAAAATTGCTGTATGGACAGTAGGCCCGTTTCCTCACTTGAACGGCTGCTTCAATTAGTTCTTGTGTCGGTTTGCCTGGAATGGATAATTATTGTGCATGTGTTAGATAAGGAGATATATATTTAATTTTTTTTTGTGACATTGATAGTATGTTAAGATTATAGATGGTTAGATTACGTAGTAGGTATACTTATTACTTGTTTCGATAGAAATCCATCAACTGCCAAGTGATATGATTCATTAGCTGTTATAAAGACCTATCTAATCATTAAACCAGTCAAAGGTTACAATGAAACGATGAAGCTAAACAATATTCACAGTTAATAAAGTAAAAGGGCCTAAAGACCTCTTCTTCTTCTAACCACTACTTTTTTACACATTCTTACATTCATAGCTTCTTCAGCATTTATTGTTTAGAAGCCGGAGTCTCCTGGCATGCTCTCCAATTAAGTAATGTCCAGTGCGAGGGGCGACCGGTAGCGCAGTGGGTTGAGGCATCAGTCTCATGTTTGACTACCGGCGTTTCGGGTTCGAATCCCGTCCACGACGACGTTCGTGGCCATGAATGTGGAGAAGGTGCATGCTGGCAACTGCATTCTCCGAAACCAGTTTATGCCAACAAAACGTTAACTGGGCGACATGGAGCAGTTGAGGCGCTATGCCCCACAAGGGGTTAGCCCCGTCCACGTGTTGGTCATGGATGTTTGTGTCGTCTTCCCCCAGTGGTGTGGGGGGTACAATGCCACAACCTTTCTCAACTTATCGAAATGGAAAGGAGGTGCATGCTAGCAACAATGTTGAGATCGACGAAACCGAAATGGAGAAATGGTGATCTTATTTAATCAACGAAACCACACCACCATGTTAGGCGAAAGACACAAATACCGATACCTTAGGGCTACCTTGCTTGAACCTTTTTTTATGATCCCATATTAATAGAAATTTATGGTAGAAAATATATGTACAATAGTAGGAAAAGTTTGAAAATATCCGTCGCCCGATGTACGGTCAGTGTGATTTTATCCAGTCAATGAAACCGAAATAGCCAATTGAATAGGCGCTCGGTGCCGTTAGTGACAAGGCGCAAAACCGGAAATTTCTTAGTGCTAACCTTAGAGCTACCTTATAATTGTTTAAATGTAACATTATGTTTAATTAGGCAGGTGATTTCGTGCCACTACATAATGCCACCCTGTTCAAATGCACAGTCTGCACATACTCGTATGGTAGAGCCGGGCCTGAATTTCAGCATAAAATAATAATCCAATGTACCTACATCCGAGGCAGCTTGTTTGTCGAGCAACCGATCACTGAAAAGCTCGGAAGATCGTCGTATGGATTGGTATTGCCATGTTCTAGGGCGTCCACCTGAGAACCCAGTTATGAAGGCAATATCAATGAACGTTCCATTTGCTGGACCCAAACCCCGAGGCAGACGGAAACACACGTGGATCGATCAAATGAAGAAGCAACAACAACGCATAAATCTCGGCGATGAAACGATCCAAGACCGAGCTGCCTGCAGAAGGAAGCTGAGATTATACCGCCAGAACGGGCGAAGTGCCAACACCACAGGCAGAGCAACGCGAAGCCGCAGAGTGGTATGAAATGGCAAGGAAGAAGAAAAAGAAGAAGAATGTAAAACCTTTATTCAAATAGGATTTCTTACTTATTCTAGACATTTGTCTGTTCAATGCAATACACGTTAAAATAAGTAAAATCAACACATGGTAGCATGATGTCGTAACAAATTTCATTTTTTAGTACTTGAAATATATCGATGCGGCAATAATGTACAAATTGTTGAGCACAGGACTTGTGTTGGTTCAGGTTTCGTCATATACACGGGCATATCATCCGGAACAAATTCAGACAAAAATTGTCGACACATTCCGCACGGTGACGTGAAATCATCCTCTTGGTATGCAACGACAGCAAGTTCGCTAAATGTTCGGAATCCTTCACTTACAGCTTTTGCAATAGCTGTTCGCTCAGCACAAACGGTTGGCCCATGTGCGCCATTTTCAACATTGCATCCTGTGTATATTTGTCCATCGGTCGTACGAATGGCCGCCCCAACGGCAAAATTACTATAAGGACAATAGGCCTGCTTTCTAACTTTAATGGCAGCTTGGATCAATTCCTGTACACCGGGTGCTAGAAATAAGAATATTGGGAATAGAAAATGTTTTTTTTTTTAATCCAATTGATCGCTTATGTACTAGGATTAAAGTCAAAATACAAGAAAGACGCAAATTTTCCACCGTGACAAGGGCTGTTTATGAAGTTTCGTGAAAAAAGTGAGTAATACTTTGTTTAATAGCCTTGACTCCTCGAGGGGCATGGATGCATCAACATCAACATCTCTTGCCTAGCTATACCTTGTTGACGTTTCGATAGCATATTTTTCGGATGGTACAGTTGCTAGCATGCACCTCCTATCCGAGCGTTTTACTGAAAAGTTTGGAACGCTGTGGGAGTTCTAGTAGTACCCACAGGTAGTTTTCATTGACGCGACGAGTATTAAACCTATGTTTCTCTAGATGCAGAATCGTAGAGTAGCGATCGAGAACTCACGGCTACTGAGCGCGCCCAAGTACGTAATAGTGTCTTTGGGCGAAAAATATTGGGCTCCCATATGTGTCTTCCTAATGCAATGTCTGTGCAATAGCAGAGAAGGGAATTTCTATATATGATACATAGCTTTAGCACTATCATAACAAAATGACACAAAAATAAATATTAAATCATGGGTTATATCCTATTTTTGCCTCCCCTGTTTGTGTTGGCTATCCCAGGCCTATGAAATTTTATTAATATGTAAAGGACAGGGGCAACGAGCGGCGAAAACTCCGCCCACGTCTCGCGAACTGAGCTACAGCAAGCATAGGCCGTTGCTTAGCTCGTTGAGGGGTCTTTTTCTTCGCCAGATGGCACGGCCCGACACGGCCACTATGCTACGTTAGTGTCACCATACACTGTCGAACTCGAGCATGGTACAAGTGGACCGCTTTTCTTCACGTTTATGTGAAGTGTGTGTGTGTGTCTTGAGCTATTCAGAGGATATTTGTACCAGGCTCGTGATCGAGTTCGAGTTCGACAGTGGAAGGTGACACTTAGGCTCCGTCTCCACCGGCATTCTCGGATGCCCACCAAATCGTCCAATACAAGATCTAATTTACCGTTATGTTGGAAACTAACATTTTAAAATGTTTGCACTAATACCAACAACTACAGTCTCAGCTTCCTTATTCGTCATAACCGGCAGAATTCGGTGTTTTAAAATAGTTTATTCTCCATATTTGTGGACGCACTTGACCTAACCCACAACCCTTCTTGGAATCTAATCTAATTATTCGCAATCAGCGACCCCAAAAACTTCGAAATAGTAACTTTCATTAAGATTGAATGTACTTGTTGAAAACAGTGTTGCCATTCTGAACTCGCTATTTTATTCTTTTACAATTTTGATTTCAGATTCGTTATCAGCGACCACAAAAACCTACAGACAGTAACTTTTATTGAATGTATTTATAGAAAAGAGTGTTGCCATTCTAGACCCCCTGTTTTGTTTCATATAATTTTGACTTCAGATTCGCAATTAGCGACCCCCAAAACCCCCGAGTACAGATTGTCAACTTAATATCTTAATGTTTTCTACTTTTGGTCAACTTTTTTGGATTTTTGGCCACTGTGCAGCATGAGATGAGTCGATATATCGTCGGAGATCCTTCCTTCTGCACGTTGTAAATGTCATAATAAGGTTTGTATACTCTTTCAGTGAATGGTTAAAAAATATAGTAAAAATAGTGTAATAAAAACAAATCCGTTGAGTTTAAGAGGCGCAGTGCTCTTTGTAGATGCTCCTTCTCCTTTTGGAAATCTTGCATCACCACATAATTACGACGAATAAGAGTCTTTAATTCCCCTACTTTCTTTTTTTAACTCAATCATGCAAGCTTGATATCAATTTATCTCAAAAACTTTATACAAATGTAATACAATGTATCTAAGTGGAAAAGTATGCTAAAGAGAAGAACAAAAACAAACAAACACTTAACGTACGGCAAGTAAATTGATAAGAATGTGATTTTCAGAAGCATTTGTCATTCCGGACAGCTTTTCCTAACGTCAATACGAAATACTTTTCATTTTTCTCTATATGTATAGATGGAAACATATGATTTTAAGTAATTGCCCAAACGAAGAAATAAAAACAGAAAAAAAACTGAATTATCAATCTAACAATCTAATTGACTGCAATATTATAGTTATTTTTGGAAACGAGTAATAACATTTAGGTATCAATTCCATACTTAACAAAATATCAAGGTCATAAATATAAATTCTAATTTATTGAAGTTATTTGTTACGATTACGATTAAAATATTACAAGATTGTCTATATTGGTCAAATAAGTTCATAATTCGGGTATCTGCAAGACTTGTGTCGTAGTGTATTTCAACCATGATCGTACTTCTTCCAAAATAAAACGAAAATATTAGATTGTAAATCACTTAATTTCAAAAGTAAAATTTTTACTAACTCGGTACTTTAGTCCAAACAGTTACTAATACAGTAAATACAAACTATCTTAGCGAAAAAAATAAAGATCTAAAAGATAATTGGCTCCAGAAAAAGGTTATCAGAAGGGGTCGTTCTTTAATAATAAAATACAACATACGTGAACCTTTTTTTTATATATATTGCGACCTTCAGGTCAGTATTTCCCTTAAATCTATCCGATAACACAAAATAAATATCAAATTCTCAAACACCCTTTTTTTTATTTTGTCTTTACCACAACTTTTATTTTTATTCCTGAAAGATAGAGCGAAACGCGTCAGGAATAAAAATAAAAAAGTGGTAAAGGGAAATTAAAAATGTGTGTTTGTGAATATAAAATGAATTACCACAAAGTAGACAAGTCGTCAATCGAGTCAAAATACATATCGTCTGCCGGCAAGAATAGTGGCACAACTCAGAAATACTATTTTTTTTACGGCAGAGCAAAATGAAAGTCGGAAAATTTTTAGCAAAGAAAAACGTGTTCAAATTTAAATAAGAAATATTTTTTTTTATTTAAATAATCATTTAATATGAATCCGTAATTACTGATACCTTATTTAAAAAATCATGTCCTCTAACCCTGGCCACACACTGTCGAGCACGAAAATGGCACAAGTGGACAAATTCAGATTTGTGCGAAGTGTGTCTTGAGCTAATCGGCGACACTTGAACCATGTTCGGGTTCCAGTTCATATTCGGCAGTGTGTGGCCAGGCTAAGGTAAAGGAAAAGTGATACTTTTAGCAAAATGTGACGTTTTTTTTAACCCAATATAGAATAATATATGTACTAAATGAAAAGATGGGCACAACTCAAAATATGACGATGTTCTGAAAGTCGAATATATAAAAAAAAGCTCTAATTACTCCGAAACAGTTACAACTCAACATAAATGACCGTTAAGATAAGGTAGTCGAGCTACTGACCCAGCAGGAAGGCACTGCGACCATAAGAGGTCTATTGTGCAGTAGTCCATTAAGTCAAAAAATCGTCCACCTTTCTAATAAAGGACAGTATGTCCTTAGCAGGAGTCAACCTGAAATCTGCAGTGCTGTAGCTGTAGCCTGCCCGAGGAGTTATATCCTATAACGCGCGATAGCGGGACATTCGCAAAAGATGTGTTTGACCGTATCCATTTCCTCCAGACAGGGACGGCATTCAGTCTCGCTGGACAGACCCATCTTATTCAGGTGATATCTGACCGGGTGATGGTCATATAAGAACCCCCCTTGAAGAGTCTTAAGGTCGCCACACACTACAACCATTTTAGTCGCGAGCATGCATCGAACCATGTCAAACTCGATAGAAAAAAAAATTTCTCATTTCCACCGTTCTACGATATTTAATGGTTCGATGGAAGTTCGGATGTGGTTCTGCGCGATCACGTGTAGCGATCTTTAGATGAGTTCTACTAATTTGAGTACTACTCTTGTGAATGTATCAGTTTCATTGATTGGCACAGCCCTGGAAGGTTATTCCGGCACTGGTGACGTAATAGTGCAGACTAGTCTGTGATCTGCAGTTTGGCCGAGGCCAGCCCAAGGTCACAGTAAGGCTCAGGTCCATGAAAGCGGCTGGATAATTCTTGTCCAGCAAGTTCATCCCGTCCACGACGATGTTCGTGGCCATGGATGTGCAGGAGGTGCATGCTGGCAACCGCATTCTCCAAATCAATTTATGCCAACGAAACGTCAACTGGGCCACATGGAACAGTTCCGGCGTTTTCCGACAGACGGCTGCATCGGTGAGGGCTGGTTAAAATACGTAGTTCAAAAGTGTCACAAAGTGAGTTTGGACGTCTGTGAAGGTATCGAAATCCCCGCATTAGTAAAAGTTGTTCGCATTTTTAATAAAATTCGCGATTCAAAATGTCTGTTTTCGAGCCAGGTTCTCATCATTTGCGGGAAGTTTTGATCTTCTGATTCCATTTGAAAAAAAAAAAAAACTGCTGCTCAGGCTCATTGAATGCTCTCAGATACTTACATACGGTGAGGTTGCTCTGAGTGACAGAACATGTCGTGAGTGGTTTCAACGTTTTAAAAGTGGCGATTTCAATGTCGAGGACAAGCATGGTGGTGGGAGAGAAAAACTTTTCAAAGACGACGAATTGGAAGCACTGCTCGATGAAGATTCGTGCCAAACGCAAGAAGAATTAGCTGAATCACTGGGAGTGACTCAGCAAGCCATCTCGAAACGCCTCAAGGCCATGGGCATGATTTAGAAACAAGGAAATTGGGTTCCGTACGAGTTAAAACCGATAGATATTGAACGGCGATTATTTGCATGCGAACAACTGCTTCAAAGGCAGAATCGGAAGGGATTTCTACATCGCATCGTAACCGGCGACAAGAAGTACGTTACGATAACCCCAAGCGCAGAAAGTCATGGGGAATGCCCGGACATGCCTCAACGTCGAAAGCAAAACCGAATATTCACCAAGCTTATGCTTTGCATTTGGTGGGACCAGCTCGTTGTGATATACTACGAGCTACTGAAACCGAATGAAACTATCACAGGAGATCGGTACTGAACGCAATTGATGCGTTTAAGTCGAGCATTAAAGGAAAACCGACCACAGTACCAAGAGAGACACGACAAAGTCATCGTCCAGAATGACAATGCTCGGCCACACGTCGCAAAAGTGGTCAAGACATATGTACTTGGAAACCTTGAAATGGGAAATCTTGCCCCACCCGCCGTACTCCCCAGAAATCGCTCCTTCCGACTACCATCTGTTTCGTTCCATGGCGCACGGCCTGGCTGATCAGAATTTTCGTACGAGGAAGTCGAAAAATGGATCCAATCATGGATCGCGTCGAAAGACGCCTCCTTTTTCCGAGATGGAATCCGGATGATGTCCGGAGAGATGGGCGAAAGTTGTCGCTTGCGATGGACAGTACTTTGAATAATACATCTGTAAGCACTTTTTGACAATTAAGCTTTTAATTCCAGGAATAAACGGCGGAAGCACAGTTATCCACCCAATATATGCGGGGACTTCTAATAAGCGGACACTTCTAATAAGCGGACAAAATACCAGTCACAAGTGGTGTTCGGCTATAGGATGTTCGACTGTATTAAGTCATCGTGTTGAGGAAAATAGTTGAACTGCATTGAAGAAGGACAAAACTGGTGTCTGAAATGTGTATTTACTCTTGAAAAAGGAAGAATCCCGTCTCAGGAAAACTCAACCAACGAGTTTTTGTATGTATGATGATTGTTTTTTAATTTTTTAGTGAACTATAGGCGTGGAAAACATCGACGACGAAAGTTTTGAAAAAGAAATGTTCACGAAACCATTCGTTGTATAAAAAATTTCGTTGCACGGTAGTTCGTTATAGAGAAATTCGACTGTATATCTGAAGAGAATTTTCGAAATCAGCGTGCACTCACTTTCACTTGAAATAACTATCAAGGATATCGATATGGGAAACATAATACCTATTTCAATATGTGTCGTTTGAAATGGTGATCACAATTTTTTCTAAACTCATAATCAAGTACATATGTCAGTATCGCTCATCAAAGCATTACTTAATTCATTCAATTCATCGAGATAAACTTACTTCAATATTAACTATTATTATTTCACTGAATTTGATATGAGAACAACAGAACAATATTTTTCTATATGATATTTCAAAAACAGTTCTCGCAGATTATGAAATATAACGAGGAACTTGTTTTTAAAATAAGATACGCACTATAATTTAAATGTACGAGTATTTATAAATTTCAAGTTATATAAATCTGTACGTGTATGTTTTTTTTTTAAATTCATATTTCCAAAATATGTAGTGATATTTACCCAAACTATCGAAATTCCTAACAGTTGATCGGACGCCATTCATTTCGCCTGACTGTGACATTTTTAATTTTGTTTAATTCCAATTAACTCAATCTTGTCAATAATAGTAATTATAGATACGGCGATGTTAGACGGGAACGTGGTGCTTCTTGCCTCCGAGAATTGGTGTGTGCTCCGACTGAAGTCTATCGTCCAAATGATCGAGTGATCTTATTATAAAGTCGTTTTTAGCAAAACACAAAAAATTCTCTCTCATTACCTTGAAGCTTATCGTTCGCGCAAATATTTTACGAGTGTATATTTTTATTTATTGCACTATCTGTGACGTAGTTCTCACGCTTCACGTTTAAAACTTGGCCCCGAATTGATCGCGTTAACGAATATTCTGTTTTGTTGATAAAAATCGAAATGAAGAGATGTCGCGTACTGGCCGAACACCGATGAGGAATGAGCTATTTATTCAGAGCGCTTCCCTTGTCAAAAGCTAATTGAGACTGTGATAATCACGAGTATCTTAATTAGTAGCTATTGTTTTAGTAAGTAATTAAGTTTTGGGCCGTTGAGCTGGTTTTATTCTATGTATGCAATTTGCGAACTCATTAGAAATTTGTCGGAAGAAACAAATACGTTCAATATTTTCTGAGACACACTAAAAACACAAAATTACACCAGTATCTAAAGCAGCGTGCAGCGTACTGAATATTCAAACACTTGTTTCGAAGTATCTTTGTGACATAAAAATACATATTCACTTGACTCTTGCACTCATATACTATAGGTACATTGAACGAAAATATCTTTAGGGTAGATGTTCACTATTCACTGAAGAGACAGAGTTAATTGAATTTCACTTGGAAGATCTCGTTTTCAGGCATATTAAATGCTCGTCGCATTCGCTAATCCATTTTTAATTAACTTTCGGAATTTAATATTCCGAAGTTAGTGTTTCGCTTGAATTTAGCTAATAGTTTCTTTCTACATATTTGGTAGGAGACTTTTTTCTTTTAAGTAAAGAACATTTAATTTCGTTTTTAACTGACTCACTCTTCTCAGTTTTTAACAAGCACATGAACATGATTGCTTTTCATGATTCTATGAAACCACGGACTATCGTCTGTCAGATTAATTAATTTGATCGTATAGTGTGTTAGGTTCATTCAAGGGCGGTTATTAGCCTGTCTCTTTTTTTTATCGTTCAAACTGTATGAAAGTGAACACTGTCCTTTAGCTCGTTAGAATAGAGAGAAAAAGTTCCCAGGGTGAACACCCTCCCTTCAAATGACACGCTTAAAGCTGCTCAAGCGCAGTGAAAGTGTTTTTAGGCTTCGTACACACGTGAGTGGTTCATTCAGCGAGAATGTAAATACAATTACCTTATATCATTCACGTTCATGTGCTTACCAATTCGCCTGATTTTATGCAATATACGTTTACAGACATGGGCGCCGAACCCTTCTCATTCGCGTCGTGTACACATTAACGACAATTTGTGCATTTATTTCTGTTCAAATTGGGATTCAGCAAGAGTACACAAACACTTCTCTTTGCCAAGGAGTATAGTATATTTATATAATGCTCAATTATTCGTTTGAGTTCTTTTGGTGTATTTAAGGCCTGCTGCAGACAATGGCACATCGCTGTCAGTTGCTATCGTTAATCTAGGAAGATAGCGGTTTGTGGCCAACTGCTTGTACAATAGCTATCAGCAAGCAGTTGGCTGCGTACAAAATTTCAGCTCAATAGCTTTAAAACTGAGAGACTACTTTGCATAGAAACAGACGGACAGTCAGACACATATAGTATAGGAAACAGTCTAGGCAAAAATTTCACAGCTGATCGTACATCTCGTTCAGAAGGCTCAAAATGAATTACTAAGCAGTTCCGCATCAGTATGCATCTTCTGAACTTATCCATTTAAACATTTCAAATCGCGTAGAACAAGGGAAACTCCTCTATTGATTAATTAGGATAGATGCTTGATGTTTGAATAGCCCTATAGAGCACAATTCATCTTTAATTTCCGTCTCAGAAAGATTTTCGCTAGAATAAATCGTTTTCAAAATAGAAAAAAGGCGTATTTTCTTGTGTTTTTTTTCCGAAACTCTGCAGAAAGTCCAGTCCATATTTTTGAGGACTTCTGGTATAATGTTTCCACATTTCCACTTAAAAAACAAAAATTTTGAAAATTACTACAAGTACGAGCTATTTTTCAGCGGATTTGGACTGGGTACTAGGCACGGGATTTTTATTAAAATAGCAATTGTAGGGGCAATGAAAAGCCAAGGGCAAAAACTTTTGAGGTTGGGAAACTTTTCTTTTTTTCTGAATAAATTGAATCTGAATAACACCTAACATTTGAAGGGTTTTGAGATGTACCAACAGTCAAAAAATTAATTCTTAAATATCTTTGATATTCCACCTTCAGAAATCTGCTCTCAGTAGGCGACATTCAAGTCAATGTATTAACTTATTGCCGGCATACATTATGCGATCCGTCGCCCGATCGATCGGCCGATAGATCACCACAAAATATCAGCTGATCAAAATTATTAAAATAAATTAAAACTCCGATTGGATTCTATCATCAAATAAGAAGTTTTATTTTAACAAAAAAAAACATTAAAAATCAGTTCATTATTTACAATAATCAAATGCCCTACATTATATGCAAGCAATGGACTCCTCAAAAAGTTGCGGTAATCGATTGAGTTCACCATTCGAGGAACTCTCACCAAATTCACTTTCGACAACCTTAAAATTCACATCCACTGTTGACTCCTCGTGCAAAGAGCTTTGCGACTTCTCATTGAGAAAATCGAAAAATTTCCTATCCTCCAACGAGGACAATTCCAGAGCAGCTGACGACAACTTCAGAAGTTTATTTTCCGGTGAGCAAGGTCGATAAACATCCATTGGCGGCTCAAGTGGTGACGGCGTTGTGGCTGGTCCGGAAGCGAAAGTGGTTGGAGTTATTTGCACATATTCGCGCCCGTGAATTGTGTAACCATCATTTGCAGGAATAAATTCGAGATTTGGATGTGCTTTCCGATGATGATGAACAAGACGGTTACGTGCCGCATACTGTTTGTAGCACCAATGACATCGATGAGGTTCCACTGGAAGATTTCCCACTGTTCGGGCATTGATTTGCGAGGGTTCCTTTATATTACGAGCTGACGGTGGTAAGTCTTCGCCCGGATGATTTTTTAGAATGTGCTGTTTTCGCTTGGCATTGCTCTTGTAAACTTTGGAGCAAAACTGACAGTAAAACAATGACTGCGGTTTTAAAATCGGCAGATTTAATTCTGGTATTGATTCGATTGGAATCTGGGGATGCCGTTTCACCATGTGGTTCACGAGCATTCCACGACGCTTAAAGCCCAGCATACAATCGTCACATTTATACATGAAATTGCGATAGTCTTCAGTCGGCTTCGGCAGTCGATTTGTTTTCTCCTCTTCAGCGATCTGTTGCGAATTCCAATAAGGTGAATTACTCTCGAATGAATCCTGATTCGAATAAGTCGGAGAAACCACGGTCGTTATCTTCTTGGGCGGTCGCTGTTTTCGTTTTTCTGTGTGAATTCGTTGAATATGCTCCCGCAACTTATCCTTACGTTTAAATTGCTTTCCACACTGTGAACAAAGATATTCATATTTTTCCGAATGACACAGCCTGTGCCGTTTTAAGAATGCCATGTTTGGAAATTTACGTCCGCATTCGTTGCATGAATATTTGAACGATTGATGGAAAATGCGGACGTGTTTTCGCACTAAATGATATTCGGAATATTTCTGAAATATAATAGAATAAATATGTGAACACAGGAGAAAGGTTGGACATCAATTACCTTTCGACACCACCGGCAGGAGTATGTTCCGTTAATAGAATGTGTAACTATGTGGCTTCTAAACTCAGATACGTTTGTGAATTTTTCCTCGCAAGAGACACAACAGAAATATCGGAGACTGTGGCTAGTCAGATGGGCCGCTAGGGCAGCCGGAGTAGCACAACTCCGATTGCAGTGACTACACTTGTAGGGTTTCATGTCATTTTTAATATGTATCAATCGATGGGCCTGGAAATATTTTAATTGTATTTTTTTTTTTCAATGGGATAAGTCATTGCATACCTTCAATTTCTCATCTGTTGAGAATTTTTTATAACAACTTCCGCAGCGAAATACTTTGCTGGTGTGCTCGCTGTTCAAAGCTCGACGTTCCGTCAAATGTCCGCTCATATGCTTCTTCAAACTCGAATTAGTCATAAACACTTTATTGCAATACAGACATCGTATTGAATCTTTTCCAATATCCACGAAATGCTTATTACGCACTTTTTTCTTGCGACGACTTGGTTTCGGCTTATCACATTCCTCGTCGACATCGTGAACACTCAAATGCTGTTGCAAGTCCTTGGATGTAGCGAACCGATCGTCACATTCGAAACATGGCCACGGATGATCACGATTGTAGATTTCACGTAGTTCCACTTCTGTCGGACTTAGCGTTTTCAAATCATAGTGTTTTGCGTATAAATCGCTGTAGCCCACCTTTAACTCCTGTTTCGGATGAATCACTTGGCAACATTTGAAGTAGAGTTTGCCGGATTCTTCGTATAAGAGAAGGTTTTGTTCTGTAAAGTTTTTAGCAAGTCGTACGAATCGCATCCAGTTGCAAAGGTCTATTTTGGGGAGATATGCGAATGTGAAATTATATATAAGTACCCAATCAGATGTATTTGAGGATACACCTTACTTTCATTTGATACGTCTATGATATTCGAATCGTTGGCCAAAAGGAGGGGATATGTATTGGAGGCTTGGATAAGCAGCACATCGGAAATAACATCACTGGCTAAGCGAATTTCGCCCTCAAATGGCCCGAATTTTGTACGCAATCGTATTTCCCGTTTGGCATAGACTGCTAATTCTGCAAGTAAACAAAAAAAAAATACTTATTACATAATTTATAAAATCGCTGCAATAATTGCCCTTTATGTGTCGAACATTTCCATTTAAATGTTTTTTAAAGGATAATTATCAATTAAAACATTTATTGAACAAAAACTCTGTTCATTTGGCCGTTGACTTTTGCGAACGTCATTTATGTTCTACTGGTGAGTTTTTCTTTTGTGTTATCCACACCAGGGACTCCGTCGTATTGTATGAGTGGGTGAGTGAGTTGGGGGCGACCTGTAGCGCAGTGTGACTACCGGCGTTTCGGGTTTAAATCTCGTCCACGACGACGTTCGTGGCCATGGATGTGCAGGAGGTGTATGCTGGCAACTGCATTCTCACCAGATTAAGCCAACGAAACGTCAACTGGGCCACATGGAACAGTTGACGCGGTATGCCCCACAAGGGGTTAGGGCAATTGAGTAGTAGGAAAATTTCGTTTCATGCAACACCCAAAGAGTCCGATTCCATCTGTCGTCACATCGGCACGACATCGCCCCGGCGGGAATTTATTTATTTATTTATGTATTTATTTATTTTGTTTCTCAATGTCTGGTTAAATCTTATCCTGTAGATAAACGCTAACCGGCCCTCATCTTCCGGTTAAGAATTTATCCGACAATAATTCCAAACAGCTGATACGTACTGCTGAGATTTTGACAGCTAGAACTGTTTACGTTCGCACATTCAAATGAGACAATAAAACTGGTCACAAGGAACAAAGTTCTGGATATTCATTCGAAGGAAACGGATCTGAAACCAACTCAGCCGCAAAATAATGCTGAGAGCTGGCACAGGCGTAGAATAGAATTGAACAGGTGGCAGAATTCCGCCAAGAAAATCAGCTGATTTTCAACTGCATTAGCTGCGCTGTGGACTGCATTATCAAATTTTGAGCGTTGCATGCGC
This sequence comes from Chloromyia formosa, assembly GCA_964017055.1. Taxonomy (NCBI): domain Eukaryota; kingdom Metazoa; phylum Arthropoda; class Insecta; order Diptera; family Stratiomyidae; genus Chloromyia; species Chloromyia formosa. The sequence goes on along the minus strand of OZ024815.1, from coordinate 144,888,654 downwards.
TAAGGTTAAATTTAGTGTCCCGGGTAGCTAACTGCCAGTTTCACCGGACATTGAGAAAACGGACCTATGTCAACTACAAACCACTTTAGTTTGTCTGGACCAATGTATATATGTATGAATATTTCGGAAGCAACTTCACCTTTCCTCAAAACAAAGCTATTAGCAGCCGGCAGCATCGTCGGCATTATTTTTGTGCAGTATAAAAAAAAATTCGATATAGTGACCCATAGCAACTGCCTTTTAATGTTGATAAACGAACATTGACATTTGGGAACGGAAATTCAAGCTCTGTAGGCTAAAGAACATTCTGCTTTTATACAACAAAACTAATAGATTTCTTCCTAACACAAAAAAAAAATGTGTGAGAGACAATATCCTTTTACTGGAATTACAAACATTGACTACAAACGTCCTGTTGCATCTCAAAATGATATGCGGACAGCATACGACTATGGCCATCGATTAATTTATGGGAACAACATTGACGCAGCTTCGTGTAAGAAAACCGGCACTAGGATACTACATCAAGGAAATCCGGAACGACTGAAAAATACATCCGAAACGAAAGAAGTTTTCGGACATAAGGTAAGGGATTATTATTGTGCCCGATAGACCACATTTATACGTATATGTATTTTTCCTCAGTTTGCAATTCCAGATTGTAGATTCACAGCACCGAGCATGAAAAATATTCACTTCATAAAAGATTTTGATGAGTCGACATTGAAGTTCGTTCCCAGACCAGTAAATGAACACTTGACAACTTACAAGAAGAGTTTTGTTCCAAGAGATAAACACCCAGTATATGTGGCTCCCGTTCTTGGAAACCCTTGTCTGCAGCGCCAAATAAAAAAGGCAACCTATAGCATAAATCCAAATGAAAGAAATCATACAAAATTTATGGATATGATGGCTTCCTCATATAATTTGGACTATTTTGCGCACTCTGCTGACCAAGTTGCTCCATTGGCTGCACGAGATGTTATTACACTTTGGAATTGGAATGAATACGTAAAATCCGATATTACGAAGAAAACGTACCCAGCTTTCATATCCACCTTTCCGGAAAATAAACCTATCGTTGCAACTCGAGATACAATTAAAACACATGAGATTCTATCGTCAGTTAAATGTGTTCCCCATAAGGGTCTACTCACGGAAACGAGAGAGAAATATTGCCAGCCTAATGAGTCGTTAAAAATGGAGCTTAATCTACGAGAGCCTACCAATGTTATTCAACAAACACGATTCACGAAACCCACAACTGAATACGGCATGATTGGATCGGGTGATAGGATTCAACGTTATGTTTAGTAGCGTTGGTTAGGATGTATCAGTTTCATTTCTAAAATATATTATGCATTTCTTTTTGTTCTTAATAAAATTAGAGACCAATTTCTAAACGAGCATTTTTGTTTTTATAAAAAAGTTTCAAGTGGTAATTCGTTCCTGATATGTTTTTTGACTGGTCCCAGACTAAATTTTGCGAACAGGAATGTTCCTAAATGGGGTTTCTGTCTAGGTTCACACATCATGATCAGCAGTTTTTGTTTTGTGTACTTTTGGCGCCTGGGATTTTGTACAGCATATAAAGCCAAGCGGCTACGAGCGACAGGGATCGTCTATAGTAGGTGTGTTCGCGCCTCAGTTTGCTTAATTATCTCTTCTATTGCACACAAAATCAATCGGGAAAATGTTCCTTTTGAATATATTCCTCCAAACAATACGCGGTTACGAGCGGGAAATCCAGAATTTTTTGAATCTGAAGCTCGAGTCACGTGGCGCACGAAGCCGCTCGTAGCCGCCTCACACAAACTCGCTTGTAGTGGACGCATGTCAATGAAAATCCTCAACTTTGGATCTAGCGGGCATTGTCGGTTGTTGACGACGTTCGTGGCTATGGATGTGGAGGAGGTGCATGCTGGCAACTGCATTCTCCGAAACCAGTTTATGTCAACGAAACATCAACTGGGCCACATGGAACAGTTGACGCGCTATGCCCCTCAAGGAGTTAGGGCAATTGAGTAATACAGATGGAATCAACGAATTCGCCCCCATTTTTCACCCAACCTGTATTATGGCTGTTTGAATTCGCTCGTCAAAGACCCGCGGCGCTCGATTCGATCTGTATCTTTGTCCGGATGAAACGAACGGGCCTACTATGAATTTATTTCACCTGGTTCTGGGCGCCAAAACGCAATCCACGGATTAACTTTTTTCTTCCCTCTGTTTGAATATTAAAAAGATTTTTGTTTGGACTGAGGAGGATAAATCCATAGAGTTACACTAACAACGTTAGTGCTTCCTTAAGTATGATTTGGAAACTATTCTATACGAAAGGACATCATTGGACATCATTTTAAATTTTGCGGGAGGAAAGTTATCTAATAGATTAGTAGTATTATTTACTTTGTTTGTACACTATATATGTATTTACCGAATAATGTGCGCTAAAAAAAATTGTGGACTGGAGGATGAGGGGGGGGGGGGGGGGGGGGGAGGGGTTGATTGAGAAATCAACAGGTCATCGACTGCAATGCTTTCGAAGTGATAACGGGAAGAAATTCGACAACAAGACGTCATGAAGATTTTTGGGGGAAGTGGCATTCGTCATCAGCGCACAGTGCCCTATACGCCCGAACAGTATGGTGCGGCCAAGTGAGAAAACCGAATGATCATTGAAGCGGCGAGAACAATGATTCATGCGTCAAAATGGGATCTGGAGTTCTGGGCAGAAGCTGTGAACGCTGCTACTTTTTCACACATTCGAACTGGAAAGAGCAGTGTGAAAGACAAATCGCCATTCGAACTCTGATATGGAAAGAAGCCAAGAGTGGATCACCTCTGTGTGTTCGGTTAGGATGCATATGTGCATATTCCGAAAGAACATCGACATAAACTGGGTGTAAGAGGAGTAAAATGCGTTTTCAAGAGAACATCAAAGGCGATCGCGTTTAGAACCCGAGTACAAAAAGGCGACAGAGGATGCTGGATCCCAACTTTTTCACTCATTCTCAGACGGGCCCGGGGCCGAGGGTGAAGACACGGCTGACGAGGAAGAGCAGTGGCGCGACATTCAGCGTGGTGGTGAAATACACATCGATTCGCTTGATACTGTCAGTGGCGGTGGCTGAGCGAATGCAACTTCCGCAGTTTGAGGTGAAGACGGCGTTTCTCAATGGACTTTTGAACGAGGAAGTTCACGTGATTCAACCGGTGGGTTTCGACGACAACACGGGGAGAATCAAGATGCTGGAATCAGGTGTTCACCGCATTCAATCGAGAATTTGGCTCCGTGGCAACGGAAGGAAATGCATGCATATTCGTGAAGGGAGAGACTGGACGAAAGGTCATCCTGGCCACCTAAGTGGATGACGGATTGCTGGCAGTAGATCGCAAGGAAGACATCGAGCTCGCTATCAAACACCTACGAGAGAAATTCGATGTGAAGGCGATCAGTTGTGACGTGTTGCTGGGCATAGAACTCAACAGACAGGACGAAGGTATATTGGGTACGCAAACTGCATATCTGAACAAGGTTCTGAAAAGATTCGGCATGATGGATTGTAAAACAGTTACAGTTACCGTTGGATTACAATCAAATGACGGAGGCTTTCAGGAGACGATGAGAACTTTCCGATTTTCAAACTGCTGTATCTCGGATGTTTTTTATTGAATCGAGTTGATTTTTTAAAAACGTCCTCAAGGGATTGACAAAAATGTTCTTACCAAGTTTGAACCCCTAAGACCCCCAGGGTCCGAACTACAGAAGATAGGGAAAATGCAAAAACGAGAAATTGTAGTGTCGCGTAAACAGTGTCTCTTGGTCGATTTTCATTTTTCTTTGGCGAACGGGAAACTCTAGAAAATCTCACATTTTCGGCTCTATTTACTACTACTGCACGGATCAGGAACAAATGATACCCTATGCACACCCTCGGGACAAAGTCAATCCGTGGGAAAAGAAGGCAGACCTCAAAACACTTCCTACGAGGCTATAGCCCTATCAAAGAACAACAAGAACAACGGGAACAAGAAAAAAATTAAAAATACCGATTTTGAAACTGTCATATCTCGGGTGTTTTTCATCGTATCGACTCCAGATTGGCTACACTTCCTAAGATGAACCCTATCAAATTTGAAACCCCACGACCACCACCCAGGGCCCGAGCTACAGATCCGAAAACCCGTACTTGTTGTGTCGCCTAAACATAGTCTTGGTCGCTTTTTCTCGTTTTCACTTTATTTTTCATTTCTTTGATTTTCTTTGACGGGCGGAATACTCTTATGTCCCCAGATTTCGACTGTCGTCTAACAGCTTAGCGACACCGTAATTCGTTCGACATTAATTTTCGCCAAAATATTATATGAATGTTTTTTTCCCCATTGGCACTCCCATGACGATAAGGGGTAAACTTGGACTAATGTAATGTAAATGTAAACACTGAATTGTCAGTAAAAAATGAATTAAGGACTGTTACTTTGCCTAAACCCCTAGTGGGGCATAACGCATCAACTACTCCTGCACGCCATAGTACTCGGTTCTGGGGAATGGGACGCAACTGCCCCCACGACTTATCCAGCAACTCACACTCGTCGGCCACAGATCGGCGCCATGACTTTCTAGGATGCCCCCTTTTTCGGCATTCATTGGGAATGGGGTCCTATTTTTTAATGTTGTCACCCTTCCACAATGTGTGACCGACCTATCCGCTCATTTTAAAATGATAGATATAAATCAGACTCACCTGTTGATCTGTCTGAACATTTTCCAAAATACAAGTAACTGGATGGAAGACTTGCCCTGGCTCTACTTTCCACAGGTTTGTCCGACACCAGCACTTCATCTTCATCGTCTTCATCATCGGTAGGATTTCGATTTCGTGGTAGCCGAGAGTCCTCTTCAACGGGTTTCATACGAAATTCCTGCTCGCACTCGGTCGCCTCTACGTCACGATTGAAACTTTGATTCAAATATGATTGTAATTCGGCATCCCGTTGCGTAATATCGTTAACGGCGGCCACTAGCAATAACTCAGGGTTAGTCTTAGGGCTATTAAAGAGAAATTCGATGAACTTACGTAACGGTGACATTGTACTCTCCAACAACAACCTTTGGGGATCTTTTTTATGTAAATTACTGGACACATTGCCGGGCGGAATTGCATTGTACGTGGTCGAAAGTTCAGGAATCAGTGCATGATCTAGTTGAACGAAATTGCCATCGCCCAAACCCCCAATCAATTCATTGTTGTGCGAAATCTTGGAGTTAAAAACATATCCAGTCGGATGTGATTCCTCCGGGCGATCCTCCTTCGCAGTCACTAATTGTAATTGTGTTCGATACGATTCCGTATCAGTCGTGCTCGGAATCAAATCAACTTTGTTCGTTACATAGTAACTTTGATAAAGTGTCCCTCCGGGCGAATGATGCAGAATGATTTGGGTTATTTGACGCTCAATCTGATCATCGGCGGTGGTCTGATCCTGTTCCAGAGGGTAGTGCTGGTGACTGACGTCATATTCGTTTGCATAGTGGCGACCTGTCACCGGGACGGTGTAGGTCGAGCATATTTCGCTGGTGCCAATCGTAGGACGATTATTGATTTGGGTGTCGCCTTCAGATGATGTGCATGGTATCAAGACGATATTCTCAGTTTCTGTGACTTGCTCGTTACTATACGGCGGACTGAAACGTGCCGCCGAGCACATGTTTGGATCATATGCACTGATCCTGTTGTAGGCGTAGTAATTTTCATCGTGCTTAACATCTGAAAGAGAATTTGTGAAGATAATAGAAGCTAGTAGGCAAAAATCAAAGTCATCTACCCAGACAAACTTTCTCATTCAACTCCATTGCGACTTTGTTGTGGTTTTATTGCACGAGAGACGACTTTAAGGATAATTGTTAGGTCATATTTTAATATTCTATTTATTCTAAAACAGCTGAGAGGAAGTGATTTTACTTAATTGCCAAATGTTAACTAAAATATATAGAATCAGCTGTTGACTGAAGTGTCAAAACAATGCAGATTTTCGCGCCGCGGCATGCACTTCATGGAGGCATGAGATATAGAGAGGACATGAGATCATAAGCTGGGTTCAGAAGGTACCGAGCAATCGGAACTGCTCGCAATCAGTTCCGCAGGTAGCGAGTCGGTCATGCAGTCTATGCCTGCTAAACGATACTCTTGCTGTCAGACACTTTATCTGAAAATCAAGGAGAGAGACGAAGAAAAAAAGCGTGAGCGGTAAGTAGAAATATTTCTTGCTCGGTGATCATTTGAACATGATCACTTGAGCAGAAGTTGCTCGGTATCTTCTGAACCCAGTCCTTGAGGTTTAGGCTGCGCGCAAGTTGGCACACGTTCGCGTGTCGCGTTCACGTGTTTTATGTCAAACGGTTTGTGTCTATGGTTTGCAACCAAAGATGCGAATCTGTCAATTTGATAGATTCTCGGCTGTTGTCGTATCACCAAATTGGATTCATTATTGTGTATTAACGCCAATAGTTTAGTATGAAATGTGTGTTTATGCACATCCTACTAGTCCCTAGTCGTTTGTTTTGCCACTCAATTCTTACCTAATTATTCATTTTAAAGCACAATAATGAACTCAAATTGTTGATACGACAATAGCCGAGCATTTGTCATATTGACAGATTCGCATCTTTGGTTGGAAACCATAGACCCAAACCGTTTGACAGCAAACACGTGAACGCGACACGCGAACGTGAGCCAACATGCGCGCAGCCTTAGAGCGCGTTGACATGATCAAACTACGGTTTGACAAACCACCAGGAGTGCGTTCCATAACGTAACTATAGTCAGAGCTGTAGTCAACTCTGACTACTGTCATAGTCAGCTATAGCTATGGGTGTTATGGAACGACAATAGTCGTAAAGTAGCACAAACACCCGCCATCTTTTTCACTACACTCACATTTGCGTCGGTATTTCACTCTCCATGCAATAATTTGTAACACACAAACACTCTTTCGCACCAAATTTCCTCAAATCAAATTTAACGTGCTCTAAACTGCATAAAACAATTCAAAATTAAACCAATAATAAAGTAATTTTGCACAACATTGAATGTTTACTGTCAGTTTGCCTTCGTGTATACGTGTGTGTGTGATAGCTATCGATAGCTTCCCCTCATAAGCACGAGCTAGAATAGTTGACTATAGAGCTGACTATTGTGTGTTATGGAACGACGATAGTCAACTACAATAGTTGACTATCGGAGTTATGGGACGGCAATAGTCAGTGGTAGTTGACTATAGTCAACTATAAAATAGTTACGTTATGGAACGCACTCCTACTTGAACGTGTCAACCCCTTGCCAAACTGGTTTGATGTCTTGTGCTTCTGTCAAACCGTAGTTGGACCGTGCTCAACTTTTCATCAAATGCTAGTTTGTCAAATCGTAGTTTGATCGTGTCAACGCGCTCTTAGTAACCGCCATAGACCTTGCGATCCATCATCCATCAGACGAACACAATATCGTCAGATCGACCTGACGACGGATTACATCGTATATTGGGGCTATAAAACGCGACCTAGATTGAACGCAGTAGCAAAATGAGATCTGCAGGTTGTTGTTGTTGGTGCTGCCGCAGCAGCTTTTTAATGGCTGCATTCATGTGAAAAATTTTCGCTACGGAACGCTACATCCCCTCCACTACACATTTGAGGAGACGCTACCTGTCAACATTTCTTTCGTGATTGAACCGCTACATATGAAATATCTGACAAACAGGTGACACCGTAAATATTTGACAATTGCCAATTTTCCATCGTAAAACATTTCTTTGGCACATCACGAAACAAGGAAATATCAAATCAAAGACGAGAAGGCAGTAAATTTACATAGACGGGGATTCTATTTGCGCTTTTGATGTACACAAACGTCACAACGCACATACCAGCTGCGAATTGTCAAATGTAGCGCTACATGCCCAGAGAGCGTAAAAAATTTCTGCTACCAAGGAGAAGTAACCGCTCCAGAGCGGATGGAAGGAGCGGTTGCAATCACGACCGGGAGGAGTTGTAGCGCTACGGAGCGCTCCGTAGCGATCCGGATAAAACGAGCGTCGTGAATGCACTCAATGCGTCCAATCTAGTTCCGGCATAAACCATCCAATGCAGATAGATCAGTGTGTGGGTTCAGAAGATAACGAGCAACTTCTGCTCAAGTGATCATGATCAATTGATCACCGAGCAAGAAATATTTCTGCTGACCGCTCGCATTTTTCTTCTTCTTCTTTCTCCTTGACTTCCGTATGAAGTGTGTGTGACAACGTGTGCGTTCAGAAGGAACTGAGCAACTTCCGCTCAGCGAACATGTTCAGAACGAGCGGGTTCAGAAGTGACTGAGCAACTTCTGCTCGGGTGAGCATGATCAAATTTCACCGAGCAAGAAATATTTCTGCTCACTGATCAGTGCTCAGGTTCTTCTTCTTCTTTTTCAACCTCACGCTCATGTTGCGAGTTTCCGAGTTTTGACAGTTATCAAATTGGTTGTTGTGTTTTCGCCGTTTTCGGCTTCTAGTTCTTTGGTTTTCGGGTGCTTTTGAATTTGTTTTCTCGTTGTTCGTGATTTTTGTAATGGACAGCGCGGGATTCATGTATTTTCCACTTTTCGGCACTTGACGTCTAAAATTGTCATCGTTAGCTTTCAGCTGGTCGATTTGTCAGCTGGTGAAGTAGCGTTCAGCAGGTGCAGACTCCAAACCGAGCAGCTCCGGAGCTGCTCGCGAGCTGTTGCGGAGCTACTCGCGAGCGGTTTCTGCTCTTTTGCCACCTTCTGAACGCACTCAACGAGAGTCACGTTCAGCAGGCACAGACTGCATAGCCGACAAGTTCCGGAGCTACTCGCGAGTAGTTTGTGCTCTTCGGTAACTTCTGAACCCATCCAGTTGACAATTAAAATTTTAGAACAATACAGCTGACTGCTTTTCTAAAATACAGCGGTTACTTCCGCTGCCTACACACAAACAAATTTTTCTTCGCTGTCAACCAGCGACCATTCACTTTCATAGGGCAGTACTGGCTATGTGCCAGGAAAGTTTAGAGTTGAGTGAGTTGCAGTTTTGTTTGTCTTATCCAAATTAATTGAAATTTTAATACGTAGCCTAAATACAAACGGAATAAAATTCAACGAATTTACCATAACGGATAAGTGCTCTACTAATTCAGGTGCAGTGTGAATGCAAAACGGTCTTCACGACGTGTCCTCTCAAGTGCATCTGAAATCAGCGATCGTTCCAAATATTTTTCTTTTCGTCTGCTCAAGAGGGTCGATGCATGGGCCTTACCGAACTCTTCAATTCGGGGTTGTGCGACTAGTGCATTTTGTTGGTGTGAAATCCGGTTTTTGTTTATACGCGGAAACATTGACTCGCCGAGGTGAATAGAATTATTATTCGACTGAGTTATTGTCCCCGTTGTCTGACGGTGGTGTGCACGAGTACAACGCAACTGTGTGAACAAAGAAGCGCGTCTCTTGCCAAAAAATTGGAAACGCAGTCGACGCAAAACAAGCGACCGTAGCTGAAAATAAAATTTGACTGTGAAGGGTGGGGGATTGTTTTGATCGACCGATAAAGAACAGCATAAATTTCGTCGGAGATGAGTGAATTAAGCGCAGAAGAGGTACGTATTGTTTTAAACGTAATTCTGTATAAATAATAATACATATAATAAAAGACGAAAGAAAAGGAAGACGAGCAAGAAATTGATGGTGTCTTTTCTTTTTTCTAGATCCGTGCACGGCGATTACGTCGGCTTGGGATGCTTGATAAGAGCAGCCAAGGTGAATCAAGTGAGGTTACATCTGCGAGTGTAAAGGTGGACGAGAACGCGACCGCAAATGATGCCGGCACAGCTACTCTGCCAGATAGCGGAGATACGTGCACATCACTGAAAGAACCAGAATCTGAGGGTAAGTTATATTAAGTGTTGGTGCGTATTTTAAAACATTTTCCAAGGCAGAATTCCATTACTTCGAAAAAAAAAAGATATGAGCGTCGCTACAGCTTTCTATTGATGAGAATGTTCAAAAATAATTCATACAGTCATCCAGGGTTCGCTGCGCTCACTAACACACTAACTTCGGTTATGTATTTTGGATATTCTTTCACGGCCATTCAACCCGGGTGCGGGGCGGCCGATAGCTGTGTCAGTCTCATGTTTGACTACGGTCGTTACGGGTTCAAGTTCCGTCCAGGGCGTTCATGGCCATGGTTGTTTGTGTTGTTTCCCCCCTTTGGTGCGGGGCGTTTTTAAAAGCGCAACATCTCCCGACTTGTCGCAAGTAGGCGGCTAAATGGGAGCAGGAGGTGTACGTTGGCAACGTGCATCGTCCGAGACTGGTTTATGCCAACGAAACATCGGCTAAACCACACTTTGCCGCGGTTTTGAACCGTGTAACCTCTGGTGAAGTTCCCCCTCATATAGATAATTTAGCTAACCATTAAAATGTGCGTATACGGTCCACTGCCCCGACAAAAGAGGAAATAGTCATTGCAATTATTGCACTAAAACGAGGAAAGGCCGCCGGACTCGACGGTCTCCCTGCCGAACTTTATCAAGCAGCACCAAGCGTAGCTGTCGATTTGCTGCACCCACTTATTGATAATGCGTGGAATACAGAGACCTTCCCCACTGAGTGGAAGCAAGATTTGATCATCAAACTTCCGAAGAAGGGTAGCCTCACAGACTGTAATAATTAGAGAGGCATTTGTGTGTTTCCCGCCGTTGCTAATAGCTAAAATTGTCTTCGAAAGACTAAAGGCCCACTTAGAAAGCACAATTGATGAAGAGTAGGCTGGTTTTCGATCCGGATTCTCTTGCGTCGATCACATTAACACCTTGCGAATCATCATCGAGCAATGCGCTGAGTAGGATTCTCCGCCTCACTTGCTTCTCATCGAATTCGAGAAGGCTTTCGATAGTGTGAATCGGGATTCTATATGGGCGGCCTTGCGCAGGAGAGGCATCCCTGAGAAGCTTGTGGCTATTATTAAGGCAACGTATGACGGCGCGAAATGTCGCGTTCTGCATAAAGGTGGAGGACTTTGAGATTCGCAAGTGGAGTTCGGCAGGGGTGCATCCTCTCACCGATCCTATTCCGCATAGTGATCGGCGATGTGTTGCATGCAGCCCTATCCGAACTAGACAGAGGCATTCAATGGACTTTGACATCCTATCTACAACATCTTGACTACGATGATGACATATACCTACACTCGCTCACAAAATCATAGATCTGTCAAATTTGGCAAAGCAGTTATCTCATCATCAAGACCAAGCTGGGCCTGTTTTGCTCCCTGGTACTGTCTGTGCTTTTGTATGGAAGCAGTACATGGAAAGTTACCGTAAGAGTTACCAGAAAGCTGCAAGTTTTCGTCAACTCATGTCTTCGTCGGATTCTAAGAATCTTCTGGCCCGAAACAGTATCAAATGTAGAGCTAAGTCAGCGTACGGGGCAGATGCCAATCGACGAATTGATACGCATGCGAAAATGGCAGTGGATAGGTCACACATTGCGGAAAAGTGATAAATGCATTGCTTTGCATGCCATGAAATGGAACCCCATTTCCAACCAAGGCCGACCAAGAGGGGCTCCTAGAATCACATGGCGTCGATCTGTGGCAAAGGAGTGTCAGGTGCTGGGTAAGTCTTTTGGGGAGTACAAAGAGTACACTGGAGCTTTCACACGGGGAGCACTAGCCTTTACGCCGTGCGTGACAGAGAGCGGGTACAGCTCGTGCATTTCGAGCCGTCGTGTCTCTTGATTAAAATGCAAAACGATGAGTGGCGGCATTCACACGGGAAGAGCGACAATGGCTCTCGCTGTATGTTCAGTCGCAAAATTCGTGTTGTGACTACATATCTTCTTTACCGTCGTCGCCATCTTCCGTTGTCGCTCTTCCCGTGTGAATACCGACACTCCTCGCTTTGCATTTAGATCAAGAAAGGCAATGCGACGGCTCTCACTCGCGCGACGTAAAGACTCGTGTTCTTCGTGTGAAAGCTACAGTATACCCTTTGCATTTCAGTCTTACGCGCCTCGCTCCCACTCGCGAGCGAGAGGTGTAAAAGGTGTAAAAGAGAGGATACTGATTCCTATACTGCTTGAGGGGACTAACAACCCCACGGACCCAATCGATTGGCTTACTAATACCGAAACAGGTGCCGCCCTGTGGTGGGAAAAGAAGCACTATCGCCTTCTGAGGAGTGTGTTTACGAGTACGAGAGAAACGAAAGCACTTCCAACTCTTTTAGTGATAGTGGGCCGAGTTGAGCCCGGGAATGCACCCCATTAATCAACGAGATATTCTGTAGGGTAGTTGAACGGTGAGATCATTCCGGCTTTTGAGAAGTCAGTAGCAAATAATGAACCGTGGGGATGGGTGTGCCCACAGTACCAAGGTGTAGGATTCGCTGGGGCTGTGTGTTGTTGCATAAGTCGGTTAATGTTAAGCCGCAACTTATAATGGTAAGGCTCTGAGGGAAGTGCATTATTCCAAAGTAAACGTCCTTCCGACTTCAGTCGGAGAAATGCCGTCCTGTAAGGGGGAGGTTAAAGCCACGTGCTAGGTACTCCGTAAGGCAGTGAATGTAGACACATCTCGGATAGTAGATCTTGGTATCTTTAAAAATGTTAATTATAGTGTATGTTACCTCTATAACAATTGCACACAATTTTACTATTTCTATTTACATAGGTCGCTCCTCAACTACCACCAATGTGGCAAAAATATCCCGTCTCGTTATATCACCTCCCCCCAAACCACTCACTAAACCTGCCGAGCCCGAATCTCCACTTCAGAAGTCACCAAGTGAGACGTCCGTCACTAAGATGGAAACTGAAGACTGTTTAGGCAATTCACAGGAAAGTGCGGAGAAAGGAGGTGACGGTGATTCCGGTATCGAGAACATGGAAACCGATGAACCATTTGCCGAAAAACCATCGATTCGCCGTCAACTGGAAACGATTATTTCAAAAATTTTAGACGCCAGCTGGTCGCCATATGGCAAAGGTGAAATCTTATGCCCGCAAACTGCCGAATATTATGAAACTCTAGGCGATGCTGAGGAAATCGATTACGTGGATCTCGTTTCCAATTTGCTAATCGAAATCATGTTCAAGTATGTGGATGGAGAATGCACGGAGAAATTCGAGAACGATGATTCGAATCAATCGTTCTCGTTACCGAAGAAAAGCAAGAGCGAGGACTTGAATCTCATGGATACGGCCGGATCGAGCGGTGGTGGTTCATCGACCGTTGACATTGCTTATCCGTCTGCGAGTACTGCATGCTCGAAACCCAATTTACGGCCGTTTTGTTCGACCAAACAGTCGGCACTTTTGTATCTGATCCGTTGCTATCGGAATGCACAAAGCGAGCTGAGTGTTGTCAACAATGAATTGCAGACGGAAACTTCTCAAATAAAGCGCACCGAAATTGAAATGACACGAGGTCAAATTGTCACGCATGCAATTGCTATTCTGACGCAGACATTTCATGAGAACGTGAATCCAAAATTACAAGATTCGCCGCTTCTCGACTTACTTTACCGGAACAGTGTGCCCGACGACTTTTTGCAAGACTTAGTCGCCGAGACGTCGAAGAAGAAAGCGGCATTTGATAGTATTTTCGGTACACTATTGCGGGAGCTATTTTTCGGTATGCAACGTTCATGCGCCACGGCCGCCATTCAATTGGATCAAATCGAAATATTGGCAAATCTTGTGACAATTCGTGTGAACAATGTTCGACCGATTTGCAATCTGATTTCGAAGAAATATAATTTCTACCCGAAGTTATGCACAAGTGCAACGGAGGGTCGGGAAATTGTCAAGTGTAGCTATTTAGGACCATTCTTGTCCGTCTCGATTTTCGCCGAAGAGAACATTAAGTTTGCTGATGAAAATGGACGCTCGACTATTCTATCGCCGCAAGCAGGAACGTTTCGACTGGTGAGTTTGTCGCTGCTGTCGGTCGTGGCATCAGTGCACAGACGATCGTTACTAAATTGACAATTTTTTTTATTACAGCAATTGCATACAATGAGAACATTGCTGCACACCGTCTTTCATTCGTTCTTGGTGAATCTCGAGAGTCGGAATAGCATGCTCATGTACATATCAAAAATCCTAAAGACTAACGAACGTCGTGTGCAATTTGCTGCCGATGAGAAGTCGTTGGCTCGCGATGGATTCATGCTGAATTTGATGGTTATTATGCAGCAACTGTCAGTTAAAATCAAATTGAACAGAGTCGATCCAATGTATCCGTTCCATTGGGATACCATGGTCTTCATCTCGAAAGATACAAAATTGAGATTCACACAGGACGAGTACAAGAAATGGTTCAATAATTTGAGTAAGTTGTGGGATTTTTTTTTCGTTTGGTCAAAAGTCGCATTAATTCAAACTTTCTGTTGAACTGTAGAGAATGGTCACTGGGAAGTGCCTAATTTCCAGACACACTGCTGGTTCCTCACTCTGCATTGTCATCATTTGTCCATCATGCCGGCAATTCAACGTTACAGTAAGAAATTGCGCGCAATCAAAGAACTACAACGAATGATCGACGAGCTAGATAGGACCAAGTCGCAGTGGGAGAATATGTCGTTTGCTAGTCGAAACATTCAGTTCCGCGACAGATGGATGAAACAGCTGAAGAAGCTTAACAGGTAAACTATTTCCGTGTTGCTTTGATTTCTAGTCAAACTCACCAGAAATATAAATTTATATTTTTCGCAATAGATCAAAGATTTGCAGTGAAGTATGTCTACTAGATACGAGGTTAATTCAGTCGTGCATGTTCTTCTATTCGACTGTATGTGAATTCTTACTATATCAAATGGAGGGACGTCCTATTGATGGACCGTTTATAACAACAATCTCACCACCGCTATTGAAGCCAACCGAATCGTTTTCGGCACTGCCCGAATGGTATGTTGACGACATCGCCGAATTTATACTTTTCGCTATGCAACATAGTCCCGAATCCGTTCGAACGTCAATTGATCATTCAATCATCACGTGGTTGCTAACATGCGTATGTGCTCCGCAATGTATAAAAAATCCTTACGTCACTGCCAAACTAGTTGAAGTCTTGTTTGTGTTCTCGCCAAGTATTCAACCGGCAAATACACTTCATGCATCTGTAAGTTTGAGATGCAGTAATCCTGCAAGGAGTGCACTAATAAACTCTTTTTCGTTTCAGATTTTAAATCATGATTTAGCTCAAACCGTACTTGTTAGCTCTCTTATGAAATTTTATACTGAAATCGAAACGACTGGTCAAAGCACTGAATTTTATGATAAGTTTACTATAAGGTGAGTATGTCGAAAGTACACGGTCGGTTTGAATTTCGGTATCCTAATCGCTTTATTGTTTGGCAGATATCACATAAGTCACTTATTCAAGGGTATGTGGGAGAGTCCAGTTCATCGCCAAGCTATGATTACAGAATCGAAGACTGGAAAACAGTTCGTCAAGTTTATTAACATGCTAATGAATGATACGACCTTCTTACTGGACGAGTGTCTCGAATATTTGAAACGAATTCATCAGACACAAGTACGAACTCATAGTAAATTTTTCGATCTGTCCCAATATCTTATCTAACGTTTTATTTTCATTACTTCAGGTGTTGATGCTTAATACTGAAGCCTGGGAAGAAATTGGCACTGAGCAACAACAGAGCCGACTACGCCAATTGTCTCAAGATGAACGTCAGTGTCGATCCTATCTAACATTGGCTCGTGAGACGGTGGATATGTTCCATTATTTGACGGTAAACTCCCCGTGTCAATATTCCGCCAAGGCAAATTGTTGAATACTTTTGATTTTCACAGATCGACATTCGAGAGCCCTTTTTACGACCGGAACTAATCGATCGTCTCAGTTCCATGTTGAATTTCAATTTGCAACAATTGTGCGGCCCCAAGTGCAATGATCTGAAAGTTCGGAATCCAGCAAAATATGGCTGGGAACCAAGACGACTGCTAGGACAAATTTTTGATATATATTTACATCTTGACTGTGATAGATTTGCCACAGCACTGGCTGCTGATGAGCGTTCGTTCGAGAAACATCTATTCGATGATGCGGCTTCACGTATTGAACGTCTAGGTATACGATCGTCGGGACAAGTTGAAAAGTTCCGATCGTTGATGAATCGAGCCCATGATATTTATGGTACGTACATAATTCTTCTTGAAATAGACCAGTTGAGGGCTAATCATAACATTTTATTTGCACAGTGGCGAATCAACAAAATGAAGATGAATTCGCCGAAGCTCCAGACGAATTCAAAGATCCTCTTATGGACACACTAATGTCGGATCCAGTGCAACTTCCATCCGGCACAATAATGGATCGTGCCATTATCACCAGACATCTACTGAATAGTAATACGGATCCATTCAATCGTCAAACATTAACGGAAGATATGCTCGTGCCCGTGCAAGAACTGAAAGAGCGAATTGCCTTGTGGAAGAAGGAGAAACAGGGCAAACGTGAATGCCAACAACAACAGCAGCTAAACCTTAACGATAAGAGTTAATATCATTTTGGCGGAAATTAAGTGTTTGATAATAAAAAGATTGTTCTATTAGATATACACGTACATACTTTCTAATATATACATACATCATCATCCTGCATAATATGAGAGTTACGTTCAATTTCAAGGCAGTGTATGTAAGGATAGGAAGATAAATCTCTCAGTCTGTTTCGAATCATTTGATAGGAAAATCGCATTTTCAACATAAAAAGCTTTTATTTACTAAGAGGACTGCAAATAATCTGCAGACGATATAATAACACAATAAAATTTGCTAGTGAATTGTGGTGCAAGGAAAACAAGCACAATTTAATGAAATTGTGTCTGCTCGTATGACAGTTGAGCGCAAAGTAAATTATAAAAATATGTTACGATTTCGCCAAGACTTTTTTTTATTATGTTAACATATTTTCTTTCTACTGATTACGAATAACATTGAAATAAATATTGTGGAAGAAGAAGAAGAAAACATCAACAAAAACAAAAATATAATTTTAGAATAATTTAATAATTGTGATTTTTTCGATACATGAAATGAATATTATATTATATATATCGACAAAAAGGTTTTATGATTATTTGTTTAAACAATTCCTCTAGGTGATTTTTATGATTGAAGAGTCTAGATTAAATTCGGGCCCAACGCCCTCGGACCGTGTCTATTTGCAGATCTAGGGTTAATGGCCGAGTTTGAGGTACCGCTTCCAAGACACTCCAAATGCCGGCGGGCGAATGCCTCGCACTCCCAGAGGTTGTGCTGAGGAGTCTCATCGTCGCTCTCCCAAACACAACATGGGGGGTTAGAGAAAATATCCATTAGGCAATTTACACGAGGTTCCGTTACCCTAGGTAACGCTCCTCATCAAAATTCCACTGCATCATAAGTTGTTTACATATCAGTCCCGCAGATCTCAACTGAATCAGCTCTCCATTCCCTGGTAGGAGAAATGGAATCAGCTATGACAGACAAGGTGACTACCGTATGTGCCTTTATCGACATCGAAGTAGCCTTTAACAACACATCCTTCTCTTCTTGACTCTGCGATGAGAGCGGAGGGAGCTGACGTTACCACCACAACCTGGGTCAAAAGGATGTCATCATCCCGAGATTGGGGACTCTACTTTAACAGCAAACGTCACTCAAGGCTGTCCACAAGGAGGCGTACTTTCTCCTACTCTATGATGCACCGTAATAGACAGCTTGATATGGAAACTCACCGCCATGGGATAACACACACACAACACAAGGATATGCTGACGATCTAGTGATCACTGTTAAGGGAAAATTTGAGGAAGTCTGAATAAACATCCTTCAAACAGCTCTAAATGTAGTACAAACATGGTGCGATGAAAATTTCTTTCGAGTTAATCCCTCCAAGGCAGCTGTTGCTACCATGTTCAACTCTCAAGTACTCCTGATCGATTCCGTAAAATATCTGGGTGTTACTCTCGATAGGAAACTACTCTGGACAGAATACCTGAAAACTATCTCGGATAAGATCACCAGAGCCCTCTGGATATGCAGACAATTCGCAGGGAAGATATGGTGAATAAGCCCTTGAATAGTTTTACTGGATCAACAAGGCGATTGTCAGACTCATAACTGGCTATGGAGCTGTCATCTGGTGGAAGAAATCGAGTACCCAGGAGGGCAAAGCCACACTAGCAAAGGCTGGCCTGCCTATTATAACGGGTGCCATTAGTAGCTGCCCTACTACTGCCCTTAAGGCACTCCTCGTCTCCCTCCACTACACATTCATCTAAAAGCGGAGGCTAAATTAGCTATACGAAAGCTTAGAGCCAATCAAATCTCGCATAAACTAATTCAGAGGAGAATAAATGGCTCCTTGAAGTCAATGGGCTGAGTATGCCATGTGATCACTTAACGAGGGAGCTACGCTTCCACCGACTCTTCACTACCGTAATTTGGAAAAGAGAAGAATGGAATCTGAAGCACTCATCACTCCCTCCGTATACTATCAACTGGTTTACTGATGGCTCCAAGACTGATGAGGGTGCCGGAGCATGAATTTCAGGTCCCTCTATAAGACTATCATATCAATCCCCATGGGAAAGCACACCACGGTCTTCCAAGCTGAAATCCATACAATTCGGACCTGTGTTAGTGCACGTATGGATGCCTGTTGAAGAAACATTGCAATCTTTACTGATAGCCAGGCTGCTGGTGAAGCTCTCAATAATTCAATACTGGCGTCTAGGTCAGTACTTGATTGCTATGAGATTTTACAGAGACTAAGTTTGCATAATAAAGTCATAATATACACGTTGGTGTCTCAGGTGGTGAGATTGCCGACGAGTTGGGTAGGAAAGCATCTGCCACCGCATTTATTTGAACCCTTTTGTGGTATACCCCTAAGCTGGGTTAAAATTCATATTAGGGAACAGGAGTGTATAGATAACGTTGCGTACTGGGAGAGTCTCCCTGGCCTGAAACAGTCCGAACTTTTCATTCCACGCCGCTCACGCAAACGCAACCTGGAACTGCTAAATTTAAGCAGGAACAGGGTAAGAATTATTTGCGGGCTTCTTACGGGGCATTCGACCCTGAGGTATGTATATGCTAATTGCCTTGACCCCTCCAGCGGCAGAGGCACCTCTAGCATTTCTATGCCTTGTTGACGTTTCGATAGCATATCTACTTTTCGGAAGTGCAGTTGCTAGAATGCACCTCCTAGCCGCGCCGTCTTTATACTGACAAGCTCGGAGCACTGTGAGAGTTCTATTAGTACTCACAGATAGTTTTTGATCGCGCCGAGATTTGAACTCCGAGCTCTAGATTAGTATTGTAGAGCGGTGACCGAGCGACCACGGCAACCGAGTGCGACCCTGAGGTACCCCCTACACAAAGTGGGCATTGTCACTAACGCCAGCTGTCGCTTTTGCGGAGCCGATGATGAGACATCACAGCATATTCTATGCGAATATGAAGTCCTCTCTGGTCGTCGCCTAGAATGCCTCGGAGATCTCTTCCCTGATTTGAATAAAATCGCCTCACTTCAATTTAGACAGTTGTGCAACTTTGTTGGCAGAATTAAACTTGATCGCCAACCCTAAAGCCACACTAGACCATGCTGACTTTAAGACAATATACCTCTCCTGGTCTCGGGCCTTTCGGACTCACTGCCCTCTCCCTCTAATCTACCCTGGGTATTGAGACTCGTTGACAAATGCGAATGGATTCCCAAGGAAAAAACTTCACACGTCCGATGTGTTTCTCTGACTAGTTGCACCACGTTAAGTTTTTCCCTTGTCTCAACTATACCCAGGGTAATAAGATCTCGTGTAAATTGGCCCATTCTCTGCAAGTGACTGATAGTGTCGAGCGTCCTGTAGATAATTCTCATCCAGTTTCTGCCTAAGCTCAGTAGTTCCAGGGACCGCTTCCGCGAGTGACCTGATAAAAAGGATTTTGACTATCTCAGGCCAGTTCTCCGTGCGCAGCGGTTTCTTAACGTTCCTGTTCTCTTATATGTAGTCTTGCCCTACACAGAGGAATCATCATCATCGTGGCGCGACAGCCCGACGTCGGGCCTTGGCCGCCTGGGGGGCAAAGACCTTTTCCATAGTCCTCCGCGTGGGCGCCCCCTGGTAACGGCAGTGTATCAATTCGCTGACGGCCAATGTCTTAGCGATAAGACAGTTTGGAAAAGGCAGATAGCTGTAGCCTGAATGGCTGACGAACACCTAAGCGTCTCAGGTCTAGTAGGATGGATTGACTTGCGTAGTTGGACCTGCTACATAGTTGTGTGGGCTCCAGCACGTTTATTAAACCATCTGAAGCCGCTATCTCCGAGGCCATCCCCTGAATGGGGTTAAGCGACGTGCTGACAACTCGTCCTTGTAAAAACCACTCCATGTTAAGAAACCTGGAACAAAAGCCTCGGATTGGACGGATCAACTACACAGAGGAATATTACAATACAAAACAAAAAGGGTCCTGACCCCGTAAACGAAAATGAACAAAAGTTAGTTACTCGTCTCTCGATTGTAGTGGACAAGGGACAATATAATGGGAAATGGAAAATTGAGAGGGTGTAAAATATTGCACTAAAAATTGGAAAAGGAAAGTGAAGAATAGGCAATGTAGAAAGACAAAGGCAAAATCACAACTGGGAAATATAAACTGAAAAATCGGTAATGGTGGAAAGTAAGGTAAATAGGAAATAGAGTGGAGTGGAATCAAAACCGAATTTCATCCCACTTCAATCAATGTACATATTTTATTCTGAATTTTCAGTTTAGATTTCTTATTTTCCGATTTCCATGTTTCTGATGTGTCATCGAGAATCATCAAACACAATAATGGCCACGTTTATATCGTGAAACTAAAAGGCGATTTAACTAAATTGTTTTAGTGTTAGCACTTGTTCATGGTGTGTTTATACCGACCATACGGAGAGGTACTAATTATGAAAGATATCAGTTGTTGGTTTGAAAAATGTAAAGGAAGAAGCAGACAGGGATGAGGTATTTACATAACATATAAAATGGAATTATCACCAACAACATCATTAGCGAAGACAGCAACACCACCTAGTTCCAATTTTTTAGGCCAGTTTTGCATCGAAAGTGGAGCTAAAAGCTAGTACCAAAACTCTAAACCGATACGTTTACATCGTGGTGAGTTAGATCGATTTAGTTAAACCTCGAAGATAGTCACGCGGTATAAACGTAGTGCTCAACCGCAATAGGCACGCTCCTACGGCAGCCGGTTCTAAAAACCGGAGCGACCCGTTCATCGGAACGGCCAAGAGCTGCCACACCCTCCACAACGCTAACAATAACATTCCATTTTGTCTCTCCACCGCGAAACACCCGCCTGGTTCATATAGCCGACACATGAGGTGTCTAACTCCCATCCCCGTTCCTACTACCACACTTGTGCCGAATTACTTCATTTCACTCGCTCTTTTTCATTTCCTTCCAACTTTCTCTTCTGTGCAAGTCACAATAGAACGAACAGTAGAGCAGTCTCGAACCATCTGGAACCTTTGATAACGACAAGTAACAATAGAACGAACTCTAGCAGTCTCGAACCAACTGGAACCTGTGATAACAAGTCACAATAGAACGAGCTCTAGCAGAGTCTCGAACCATCTAAATTGTTCTGGAGTCGGGGACCGGCTCTATAAGCGTACGTTTATACTATGGCGGTGGCGGCGACGTTTTTTTTCCGTCGACGTTCGACGTTAAAAAAACGTCGTTTGCTTGTGATTATATTACGACGTTTTTTAACGACGTACGTGGAATCATTCGGTATTTCTTGAGCCTACATCATGGATAGACGGAGAATATTGCTGCTTTGTGCATTGGAAGCAGATGTGCTTCTCATGTTCACAACTACATAATATTTCACATGTAGAAACAAATCAACAAATATATCCCCATCCTCACCCTTATCCGTATCCTCATCTTTTCATTATCAAATATCTTTATCCTCCTCCGCATTCTCGAGCTCGAACAATTTTTTATCCACAATCTTATCCTCATCCGCAAAACAATATCCCTACTAAACCACCACAACAAAGAGTAATTGCATGTAATTATTAAAAAGATTCAAGAAAAAACGCTGCCGTTACCGTCGTAATATAAACTCTGCCATATAATTGCACGTGTTTATAGTGGACGTCGACGTTCGAACGCCAGTCCGCCAACATGCGACGTTAAAAATTTTGGACGCGACGTTCGACGTTTTAACGTCGAACGCTACCGCGTCTAATAACAACGTTCCCATTCATTTCCATGTGTTGCTAGCCATTAATTGCTTCGACGGAAAAAAAACGTCGCCGCCACCGCCATAGTATAAACGTACGCTAAGGCCGGATGCCATCGAGAGTAAAAAGTTCAGTTCGATTCAGTTCAGTTTCGCCGGAAGAAGTTCAGTTGTCGGAAGTTCCAAGTTCAGTCGTTACGAGATCCGCCGGAAACGAATAATTAGAGTTAGTAGAACGAAGTAGTCCAATTCAAGTGTGCTTCTCATTGTGCGAATCGATTCATGTTTCGGAAAAACTAAGGTTTCCCCTGTCTTGCAAAACAAACTCACAATTTTCGCGACGTTCGCAACCAAACGCCTGGCGTACCTCCTCGGGAAGGAGGAATAGGAGGAAATCGCGTTGGCGGCGTTTAGAATCTCGGTTCTAAACGCGTCATCCCGACCTACTCGTTAGTGGATGAGCCGGCAGAATCAGCTTACAACAAAGCCAAACATGTCGAAAACAATAAATATACTTTTCTACTGACGATATTCGTATTTATATTTTCACCGTAAAATACATTTTTCTTTTGCTCTTATATTTCACATATGTTTGTCAACCATCAATGGGTACCAATAATTCTCTCTAAAAAATAATAATTTTGATAATTTGTTCGATACGCAAAGAAAACTCTACATAATGCTTGCTCAAATAATTGTCTCTTAATGTACGTGTATACAAAAGTATAATTTTGAACGAAATAGAAAATCATGCATTCATATTTAATATCTCGGATAATCTGGCGTTTTGCCGTCAATTCTACAATATGAAAACAAAATATATGTAACGTAATAAAAAAGATATAATAACCAATTCAAATGTTTGAATATAAAATATATAATGTATAAAGAAATAATCTTAATCATAACAAACAAAATGCGGATACTTAAGGAATATTGCAATTGTATCATTTATGTATTCAAGAAAAGTGTGTAATTTCGATAATTATGCTTAATAAAAAAAATAGATTAATCGAAAATATGTTCATCTTTCTTAGTTTGACTTATAATGTACTTTCATTGTTGTTTTTTTCTTCACACTATTCGAAGGTAAAAATGTTGTTTTCTCTCTCTCTCTCTTTTTAATTTCTGACTTTGTAAATACTCGAATATACTCATAATCATAACTTTTTTGTTTCATTTAATATGATTTATTTTTGTATATATATATAATAGATTTTTTTAAAGGATTTTTTCATTTTTGTTTTCACTTATACAAATACATAAAATTGTTTTACGATTTAGCACGTAAGTCTTTATAGAGACGATCATTCTCGTGTATCGAACGTGTCATTATGATGATGATGATGATAGTAATAATGCGGAATGCAACTGTTCTCATGCTATCTCTTGTAGCGATAATAACGATTGACGTAAAAATTCGTATTGAGATTTTGCATGTTTAATTTCGAGATCGGCTAATTCAATAAGTCTGAAATGTGGTAAAATATGAAATTGAAGGGATTTGTTTTTCTAAACTGATACAAATAACAATTCGATTAATTAGACATGAAGACATTCAAACTCATGTTTCTTGTTTAATCATTAAAGTAAAATAAAATGGCATATCGCGATTACTTACGATTTTTTAAAGGCAGTCACTCGACGGGCACGGAATCCGACTAACTCCTCTTTTCCACATGCTGACATTGAATCAAATTTCTCACAGGCCTTTGTTTGAGCTGTTTCCGCCTGTAAATTGTGAATAGGTTGTAATATGTTTTTTTTTTTATTTTGTAGGAAATTAAGTAGTTTTGCTTAAATCTCGTTTAATTTACCTCTTGTACTTCCAGCGGCTTGTAAAAGTATTACATAATATATTAAAAGCGTTATGCAGTATGAAGAAATTGGCAAAATTAGTTATAAAAAAAAATCGGCTATTTTATGTAAATAATTCAAATTGTCCGCGCGGCTGTTAAAAGCTAAACCCTAAAAAAAATCGTTACGTCGTTTTTTTTCAATTATCCGACGATATAAAACGCGAATTCAAATAAGATCAAAATAGGTCACCGTTAAATCCTTTCCTTTTCCCTGGAAAAACTGAACCAATCGCACAGCTGCATTGATAAAATGTCGAAGTATAGGGTTTTCAATAGGGACGACGCATTTTGTTTTCAGGATTTCTCGAATAGGAGTGAAGTTGGCTTCGCAATTCTTTCACATTTTGAAACGTCAGTCCATGCCATTTAATAATGGAGAGATACACGCTTCAACAACGTTTGCAAATTATTCAACTTTTTTATCAAAGTACACGTTCTATCGCGACTACGTTGCGCACGCTTACGTCAATTTTCGGTCGACGAAACCGTCCAACAACACGGACGTTTGGTGCAAAAATTCTAAACAACTTAAACGTGCCATACACACACCGATCGATCGGCCGATCCGTCGCCCGATATCGATATCGGCCGACGGATTGGCCTGTGTATGTGGAAATCGCACCGATCGGCCGATCAATTTTGATCTGCCGATATTTTAGTGCGATTTTCGTGCGATCCATCGGCGACGATCGATTGGATAGTGTATGTGATTATCGTAAGTGAATGTCAAATTACCAAATTAATAAATGATGAAATTTGAAGGATTCTAATGATTTAAATGGCACTGCAATTGAAATATCAAATATGTGGTATACGAAAATACCACACAAATCCAAATAGTTAACAAAAATTAATCTAGGTTGCACTGGGAGTGAATCATAACCTATTTTTTGACTTGTCATTCGTTATCGCATCGCACGAAAATCGTACAGTGTGTGTGCAGTGGAGATCGGCAGATATTTTGTGGCGATCCATCGGCCGATCGATCGGATGACGGATCGGATAATGTATGGCGGCTATTATGCATTGCATAATGGTCCCAGTGCCTGTGCGACAACGTAATGCTCGAAGTGAAGAAAATATCGTTGCCGTTCAAGAGAGTGTGCGTGAGCAGTCAAGGATGCCGATTCTACGCCGATCACAGCTGTGGAATATCAGTGTAACCAGTTTGTGGCGAATTTTGCGGAAGGATTTGGCTCTCCGACCGTATAAGATTGCGTTGACTCAAGAACTGAAGCCAACCGACCATTTTAAGCGTCCACCATTTTAACTGACGACGGCATTCAAAAGAAAATCATCTTTTCGGATGAAACTCACGTCTGGCTCAATGGTTTGTCAACAAGCAAAATTGCCGCATTTGGTTGATTGAGCAGCCTGAAGTGACGCACGAGACACAGATTTATCCGAAAAAATTAACTGTTTGATGTGGTTTCCACGCCGATGGCGTCATCGGCTCATTTTTCTTTTTTGATGAAAACGGCGCGCCAACAACCGTCAACGGCGATCGCTACAGGGCCATGATATCGTAGTATTTTTGGGACCAGCTCGACGCTATGAACTTGGACGATATGTGGTTCCAACAGGACGGTACAACGTGCCATACATCGTACGACACAATCGAATTATTGAAGACCAAGTTCGGCGAGCGAGTTATCTCACGCAACGGTCCTCTCGAATGGCCGCCTCGTTCGTGCGATTTAACCCCTTTGGACCTTTTTCTTTGGAGTTACATTAAATCGCTGGGCTACGCCAATAAGCCAGCAACGTTAGAAGAGCTGCAGGCTTACATCGAACGCGAAATTACTGGTATTTCGATTTGTGTGTTCGAGTCATGGAAAATTTACTGTGATGTACGAGCCCAAGAGAGCCCGAGTACTCCATGTTCACACTCTCGTTTTCTCGCGATGCTGCCATTACATACGCGCAGTGGGAAATAATGCATGTACCTATACATATTGTACTATCCTATTCAGGCGCTTTTGTGAATATGTAATTTTTTGTCGCGCGTAGAGGGTATGAAATAAAGTTCACTTCTGTTTTGTTTTAAAGTGCATTTAAATCCTTTCCTTTGACCAAAACCATGGCTTACCTTGTTGGGAAAGCTGGTAGGGATTTATTTGGGTTCCTGATTGCCAATCTGAAGTCCAAATGACAAAAGACAAAATGGGGGATCCAGAATAGCAACACTCTTTTTTTTTTTGTAAATACGGCCGATTTTGCTGGAAAAAAATCTGGAGTCAACATTTCAACCAAAAAAATTAAAAACTAAAGGGGCTTCCGAACGGTAACCCGTTTTTTGTTAAACACGGCCAATCTCGCTGGGAAAAGCTAGTAGGGGTTTTTAGGGTCGCCGATCGCGAATCTGAAGTCTAAATGGTAAAGTACGAAATGGGGAATGCAGAAAGGCAACACTTTTTTTTTGTAAACAGGACTGTAAAAAACTTGTAGGGAATTGTTTGGGTCGCTAATTTTGAATCAAGTCAAAATTGCCAAAATTCAAAAACTAAAGGAGATTCTGAACGGCAACCTTTTTCAAAAACACTGTCTAAAAAGCTGGTAGGGTGTGGTTTCGCTTAACCCAAAGGATTCTTGAGGAGAATTACATAGAACATATCATGGTTGGTAAAAATTAAATCAAAGGCTCCTCGCAAGTGCGCACATTATTTACCTTGTTCTATTTCTATGTACAGACAACATCCACCACCTCTTTTTTTCCCTCTTTTTTCTTCAGATTTTCTTTTGTAAAAAAACAGAAACATAGTTATAATATTGGTATGCACAATTTGCAGAAATGGCAGCTGCTATTTCGACGTCAGTCATGGCCAAGAACACAGTACGCAGTACCAACAGGGGAGTTTCGACAAAGTACTCGTGACTATCGTAGTCGGGCGAGAATGTGAACGCGCACACCGCCCAGGCTGCTTCCCTCAGGCATTCTCGCCGAATATGCTCGCCTCGTCCACTCGGCGAGAATGTAAACGGGCCATTATAGACGCATTCCAGACTCATGGCAAGCTTCTCGGTCAACTTTTTAAACATTTAGCCCGACGCCAACTCATAGCCAACCAAAAAACAACTGCAATATAGAGTCCGACCGGTATTTTGAATTATTGCGATGAACGATCACGGTGTGTATCAAAATACAACCAAGTCTGCTTATTGACGAATTTTTAAATACAGATTTTATTTGCACGATATTATTGTATATTCGCATACATGCATATATACAGGGTGGCCTACGATGAAATCGCCATAGCGCTAGGGTTTATTCTACACTCTGCCAGAGGAACAGAGTTATCGTGTTTTTTGTTGTTCTTGTCGAAAAGCTAGATTTTCTGGGGAAAACTCTAATTTGCGAGCCTCTGGGTTATTGAAGTCTCAAATCCATCGTTGCGAAATTCATCGTTACTTCCGATATACAACCGTTTCAATTTTGAAAAATTTTCAAAATCAACTTTTTACGGAAAAATCAAACCTATATTTCATTACGGTACTTTGACCTGAGATGTCTGCAAAATCTACGAAACTTCCCCCAATGTGTTAGCTTTCGAATGACATATAAATGTGTGCAAATGAAAAAAAAACCTGGTCTGGAGATGGAATTTGATTCGGAACAGTCAGCATTTATTCTGTGGAAAAATACTTTACTTTTCTTTACTTGTCATTATAATTTGGGTAACTGATAAGTTATTAACCAAATATAACGGGAATTATATCCGTTATAGCCGCCATACATTATCCGATCCCTCGCCCGATCGATCTGCCGACGGATCGCCACAAAATGTCAGCTGATCAAAAATTATACGGAACTGTCAAAAAAAAAATCGTCAACGATAAGCGCATACACAGGCCGATCGATCCATTGGCCGATATCGATATTGGGCGACGGATCGGTCGATCGATCGGTGTGTGTATGGCACGTTTTAAATTTAGCGGAAAAACAATTTTGTCTCCGGTGTACAGAAGTTTAGGTATTATTTGTGTGTGGAACTTTTCGAGTACACGATTCAAAAGATATTTCTCAGGTATTATTATTACAATTATTGTTAACTTCACTTCATGTTTCACTATCCTGGCCAAAGGAATCAAAATGCCATCAACAGTAATCCAGTACATTGGTCTCATCACCCCCCAGTCAGAAGATACCCATATTGATGTGGTTTCATTTCATGCCCAAGAAGGTCCTTCTCTCCTGATCAAAGAACTTGAAATTGAAATGCAATCAGTAGTAGTCTAGTGCATTCGCCTCATGACACTCAATTACTAACATCCTGCCAGCATCACCTAGTCATAATTATTCAACCATATAGCAATTATCACGCACAATAATCTTACACAGAATGCTTATCATACATTCAACCGTATATCTAGTTTCATCCCCCTTCCCTACACAATACCCCTCAAACACACTACACCACATCAATTACATACCCCAAACACACCCCACGACTCGATCCTACATACAAATCCAAATCTCATTCTCATTTCATGTCCAAATGTACTTCTACCATGCACGAAGAACCCGCAAGTAGGTCAAGAACTTTGCGTTTGATTTGAAATGAACAGAGATGCTGTTCAAAACACATCTGAATGCAGATGGCCAACCATGGCCACCGTAGTGGGAGTCTAGTCCAAAGATGAACAAGATACCCTACTTCATACAAATTAACGCGATTGACTGGTAGTTGCATATGTGCTGGTTCCCATATGCGTACACAAAGGGGTAATGCCAACTAACAACAGCATGTTACTCACACAATGAAACTTTATAGGCAGTTGTCATCATTGAAGTATTGCCGTCTCTATCTCTCTCAAGGCGATTTACCTTTGAATTTTTGGCACCGCGAGGGGTAGCTCAAATCCTTAATTTGTATGAAGTAGAGTATCTTTCCGCGGAACCTGGTATGATGAGACGTCAGACTGAACTGACTGACTCCTCAACGCTCTGAATCGGCTCCAGCGTATCATTACTAAAGTTTTTATAAAATCTATCAATTCATTTCAGGATTCCAAGGTTGCATGGCGTTCCTAGACCACCATATATGCGATCATGCAAGCGGTCTTTAAAAATGAGACTACTACTTCGCCTTAAGGCCGGTTGGCACGTTCAAAGTGCACTTTGCCAAAGTTTGGCTTAAAGGCCGGTTGACATGTTCAAAGTACACTTTGTCAAAGTATGCTTTGGAACGAATATCCACCATTGTGAATTACCACTTTGCCACTTGCCAAAAACGCTGGATTTAGCATTTCTAGGAAATTCACACCAAAATACATTATTCAGCCCACGATATATTGAATAAAAGCCACCAACACCTCAATACTACCCGCTCCAACAACTTTTTTCTGTGAACTTATCGATTTGCAATCAATTCTTTGATGGAAAGTTGAGCACCATCCTACTTTGCTTTGATGGGACGCTAGAGACTTCAAAGCACTTTGAAGGGGGTTGACACGTTCAAAGTAACCTCAAAGTAGGTTGTCAACGTACTTTGTCAAAGTATGACTTGCCACTTACAAAAAACGCTGGATTTAGCATTTCTAGGGAATTTATACCAAAACACATTGTTCAGACCACCGTAAATTGAATAAAAACCACCAACAACTTTGCTTTGATGGGACGCTAGAGACTTCAAAGCACTTTGAAAGGGGGTTGGCACGTTCAAAGTAACCTCAAAGTAGGTTGTCAACGTACTTTGTCAAAGTGTACTTTGAACGTGTCAACCGGCCTTTAGAAAGAATATTCACCATTGTGAATTACCACTTTGGTCACTAGCAAAAAACGCTGGAATTAGCATTTCCAGAAAATTCACACCGAAACGTATTATTCAGCCTACCACAAAATGAATAAAAACCACCAACATCTCATTATTTCCCGCTCCAACAACTGTTTTCTGTGAAGTTAACGATTTACAATGAATTCTTTGATGGAAAGTTGAGCACCATCCTACTTCACTTTGATGCGACGCTGAAGACTTCAAAGCGCATCGAAAGGGGGTTGACACGTTCAAAGTAACCTCAATGTGGGTTGTCAACGTACTTTGTCAAAGTGTGAACGTGTCAACCGGCCTTTAACCCCTAGTCGAGCAAAGTGCATCAACTCCATCGTACTCTATTCTGGGCAATGGGACGCATCCGCCACTACAACTTACCCAGAGACTCACACTCTTTCGAAACAAATCGGCGACCCCCACCATTGATTCATAAGCTTACAAGCCTGCGTTCTTATCAATATTTTTAAGAAATCGCGATATATTAGCGCACTCAGGTAAATGATGCATGTTTACTTTGTCTTGGCTCTTTCTCTGATAAGAGTAAGCCATGATAGCAAACTTTTGAGTCGATTCTTTGAAGACTGCATAATAAATTCGACCAGAGACGCCCCAATACAATCACGTCTCTTAAGCTCACACACACACCAACATCCACTTGTTTTGGAAAATTAATCAATTTAAATATGGTTCCGACGAATTTCTAATATCGCACACTTATACGAGCACTCACTGACCACACTGTGTGTTTTATTGATGTGTCAATAAGCCATTTACACTAAGTGGGTGCCATAAATACGCGTCAACCGGGAGCGCATGCACCTTATCAGTATTTCGATGATTCATGCATTTTCTCACTTGGCTAACTTGGCTTGTTTTCACTCCCTACGATTGCCTTGTCAAAGTTGAATAAAATTGTTTATCACTTTACTTACAGCATGTACATCTTTGTTCTTAGCACGCGCCTTTTCCAGGTTTCGATTAGCGCCTTCATAAGCAGCTAAGCATCGCAAGCGTCGCACCAAAAGTGCTTTGGCAGCATGACTGTCGCGTTGATAGTACCGCAGTGTATCGCCTAATTTTAGATCTTGATCGCTCGACACACGTCCCTCCATATTCTGAAAATAAGAACACATTTCGTTACCCAGGTCTTCTCGTAAATCTTGACAAAAAACCCCTACTCTGATCTTCTCAAAAACTTCGGCCGATTTTGCTAAAAACTTCTCCATATTCCCCTTTTCCGCCGTCGATAATTGCATAAGATTCGTTGAAATTTTGATATGAGAATCGGCTACTTCTTTATGTTTGTTCGTCATGCGTTCCGTCCGGGTGGCGGCCTCTTTCAAGTGGGCGTGATATTCGGTCAGGAATTGCAACTCATTCTCGAAAAAGTCGTTCACGTCGCGCACGGTAGCACCCAAATACAGTTCATCAGTTGTTTTGCCAATACTACGCACCAGACCGCCAAAAATGTCCATTTTCTTGCGCGGCTTCGCACACAAGTCCTGATCGTATTCTAGGAACACTTTTAAATGTTGATCGCTTCGAAAGACGGGATGAGCGGCAAGTCGCGAAAGGAACACTTCGTGCATAGCAACGGTCTTTTTGAAAGTGGCTAAATATTCGCTGCAGAGTGGAGAATGTTCAATTAGTCGGGATGAAAAGGACTTTTTAGTGATAGTGCTACTTACGCTTCAAGTTCGAGTTTCATCTTTTTGAACTCCTCTTTTGTCATGTTGCCCTCGCCTTCGCCGAGTCGCTGTAACTTCTCCCGTGAGGCGTCAAAGTCTGGCCGTGGCGGGCACGGCGGAATCTGAAATTGATCAACTTTTAGCCGGAGCTGATATAGATGAAGGAATAGACAAAACTTACAATGTAACCTGCATATTCCTCGTTCTCCTCGAAACGATCGTGCAACCAGACAAACTCCTCGTGCTGTCGAACGACGTACATGTCCTGTTTGGCATAGCCCGGAATCGTTGTACGCGTGTGTACCGTAAATTTCACTTTGTCTTTTTCACTAAGAGCGTCCGAAATATCCACTACAAGGCTGTTATCACCCAAAGGCACAGGAGTACTTGCCGCTGGCTGGGATGTTGGCGTCCCTGCATTTTCAGTAGGCGCCGGTGATATCTCCTTTTGGGGACTTCCGCTTTCATCAGTTCCATCCTACGAGAAAGACACAATATGTTACGCCCGGATATGTGAGTGTCGCCCGCCGCGGCCGTCGCAATCTAACAAAGCAATTGACGCCCCTGTTGCTTGCGTCCAATGATCGCCGCTTGTCGGGACCGATGTTTGTGCACTCTCACGGTAGCTTAAGTCATCCTCAATGCTGGCGGCGTACTTACCATCATTTTGAAAGGCTTGTGTTGTTGACAACGTTCCCGTAGTGGACTTGTTAGAATTTCTCCTGGAAATCAGTCAACATTCGCGAAGGCAGAAAAGTGAGTTTGAAAACGCGATAAACGTCCACCTCATACACCAAATGACGTATGTGTCAAAACCTTAAGTCAAGATGGCCATCTAAAATGACAAATTAGTCAGCTGATGGGGGAATTTTCCGTATTTAGCCGAGACACAGAGATGACAGTAGCTTCCCGCGTTAAATTTGAATGAGGGATTTGTTCAACTGTATGTCTGGGAGCACGTATTATAACCCACATACACGGAGCGATCCGTCGCACGATCGATTGGCCGATGGATCGCCACAAGATATCAGCCGATCAAAATTATATGGAACTGTCAAAAAATCCACCGGCCGATATCGGGCGACGGATCAGCCGATCGATCATGCATGGTGGCTCTTACACCAACAACCAAAATCGTGTTTAATAATGCGCGCTCGTTACGCTAACCTTGCCCAAGCAAGCAAATTACGCGCTTTTGCATATGGACTAAGTAACACGCGGATATTTGATAAGTAAATTAACAAAACAAAGGTAAGACCCACCATACACGCAGCGTTCAATCGGCCAATCCGTCCCCGATATCGACATCGGCCGATGGATCGGCCTGTGTATGCGCCTATCGTTGGCGATTTTTTCAACAGTTCCATATAATTTTGATCGGCTGATATTTCGTGGCGATCCATCGGCCGATCGATCGGGCGACCTCAACGAGGTGAGCAGCGGCCTTGCTTGCTGTAGCTCAGTTCGGGAGACGCGGGCGGGGTTTTCGCCGCTCGTTGCCCCTGTCCTTTACGTATAAATAAAAATTCATAGGCCTCGGGAAGGCAACACAAACATGGAAGGCTAAATTGGGTAATAATAGAAGAAAAAAATGGGGCGACAAGGATGGAATAGTTGGCGGACGGCGCAGATGCGCTCGCATCGGGGTCCGGGTGTAATGGGACGTCCACCTCTGGTTTCGTACCACCGACAGATCACTACTCACCAGGTAGCACTACCAGGATATGGTTCGAATATACTGAAGTAAAACCGAGGCGGCTGACAAACCCGAGAAAACTAAAGTCAAACCTCGAGTACGATCAAAATAAATGGAAACACAATACTCCCAAGACCAAAATAATACAACATTGAGCAATCCTTGTGCTGTGCAACAAGCGACAATGTGCGCCAGATTCAAAGTTAAGGATTTTCACGAACATGCGTCCATTACAAGCGTGTTTGAAAGAAGCGGCTACGTGCGTCTACATGCACCACGCGACTTGATCGCCAGATCCGAAAAAAAATCGAGGAATGTATTCGAAAGAAATATTTTGCCGATTGATTTTGTGTGCAATGGAGGAGATAGTTAAGAAAACTGAAGCACGAAGACGCGAATGGACGATCCCTGTCGTTCGTAGGCACTTATTTCGAGCGCCGCTTGTTGACGCTTATGTCGCGGGAGCAGATTGCCGCTCAAATTTGCTTCCAGTGGAGGACTGCGCTAAAAATGCGGTCCCCGCGCCGACCATGCTCAGGGTCACACTGGGAACCTACATATCAAATTTGGTAAAGTCATAACACGGGAAGTTCTCGGACAAACGAACAAACAAAGGAACAGCATGCATTTGAACTATATGCCCGTCCATTATATTTTCAAATGGGACGGGCCGAAAGAGGATGGTGCAAGTTACTAGCATAGACCGTAAACTAAGTCTGCAGTGCACAACAAAACCTAAATTTCACCACACAATTTACAGCTCAATAAATCACCATTACCAATAAATACTAATGAATTTATTGACCAATTAAAGCACTGGCAATTGGCAAATATTTACAGCCCTGATAAACTATTCACTGTGATAAAACAAAATGTGTCACCCAATTTGGAAGCAATTGCAAACAACTAATGACAAACTTTCTCACCATGTAATAATAGAAATTTGCCGGATCACAAAGGTCACCCTTTCCAGTTTTCTCCAAAATTTCAAATTCATTCACCAACTCTTGATTGTTATTCCAACCAAATTTCTTCTTAAGATGTCCAAAGTACTCCATTTAGTTAGATTAATCGAACAGAATACATTCGCGAATAGCCAAGTCACTAAATGGATTCCTTAATGACTATATGTACGAGTACACAGACGTATATGAAACTTGATAAACCGTTAGCTTTCGATACAAGTACTGCCATGTGTGAAAGAATTTCAATACATTCCTTAACGACTTTTTTCGATGTTTTTTTTGCGTCTTGGCTAAGGCTGCGCGCACGTTTGCACACGTTCGCGTGTCGCGTTCACGTGTTTCATGTCAAACGGTTTGAGTCTATGGTTTGCAATCAAGGATGCGAATCTGTCAAGTTGACAAATGCTCGGCTGTTGTCGTATCACCAAATTAAATTCATTATTGTGTGTTACAGCCAATAATTTAGTATGAAATGTGTGTTTATGCACATCCTACCCAGTCGTTTGTTGTGCCACTCAATTCTTACCTAATTATCCATTTTAAAGCACAATAATGAAGTCAATTTGTTAATACGACAATAGCCGAGCATTTGTCATATTGGCAGATTTGCGTCTTTGGTTGAAAACCATAAACTCAAACCGTTTGACATAAAACACGACCTGAACTTAAAAGAATCAAATGATCAAACTGCTCCGATTCCAACCTGATCCGACCTGAACTTAAAAGAATCAAATGATTAAACTGCTCCGATTCCGAACTGAACTTAAAAGAATCAAATGATCTAGGTTCGTTTTCTTGCTCCGAAACTGATCATTTTTCGACCTGATCATTTTTCGATTGCGGACCTAGGTCGACCTAGTTCGGCATACGGAGTAGGTTAAAAAGAGTAGGCTCGCGAATTGGCAACCATGACTAATTCATATTTGACCGGGCGACTATAGTGGTTCCCGTCTTTGATAAATAGTGGGTTTTAAATTGCGATGATTGCGTGGGATCCGCGGCACCAGGAGGCGCATCATGGTTTGCATTTTGGCTAATAGTGGTTTTACCGCTGTATGGTGTAGAGCGAGCGAAGCAATCGTTCTAGGGCGGTGTACTGCGGGTAGCAATCTCTTAAGCCGCGAAGCCCACGCAAGGGGAGTACGAAATCATCTCAATTGAAAACCCACTACTAGTCAAACACGCGAACGATTATGCCCCGCCCGGTCAAATAAAATGTTCCGAAATTTTGATACTTTGAATACTGATTCATTCGATCGCATTTTAATAGGATGGAAATAATCCACATTTTTTCATTCCATTATTAATTGAGTGGAATCGTTTCCCAAATAATTTGATTAGATTATAATTTTTGCCAATCAAAAAGAAGCAAGTAATGCACAATGTTTGTTTTTGTCCTATTTAATCTTTCTGTTATTAAAGTATAATAAATATAATTGGAAAATGTCACACCATAGATGGTTGATCTTCATTAAAATCCTTTCATGAGTCATTTTATTTAAAGAAAATGTGCTTTCTGTTGTCTGGGTCTACTGGGGCTAATTTAAGAACTTCTCTATCTTAATATTATATTACGTTTACACTATCCCCAGATTACTTCATTTGCGCCGGCTGATTTAATCTGGAACTGTCAAATACATACAATTTTAAACTCACCACACCCAGATTAAGCAGCAGATGAAGTAATCTGGGGATAGTGTAAACGTAATATAACACACTATCCCTAGATTACTTCATCTGCGGCTTAATCTGGGTGTGGGGAATTTAAAATTTATGTATTTGACAGTCGCAGATTAAATCATCCGGCGCAGATGAAGTAATCTGGGGATAGTGTAAACGTAATATTACATACAGAAGAGAGAGTTATATTACGTTTACACTCCCTGGTAGGATTCCTTTTTGATAGAAATTATTTTATCTGGTATGCCTCTCCTACGTAAAGCCCTCCAGATGTATTCCCGATCAACGCTCTCAAACGCCTGCTCGAAATCGATGAACATGAGGTGTAATGGGGATCTCCACTCTGCGGATTGTTCAATAATAATTCGGAGGGTGTTGATGTGTTCGCTACACGAGAAGCCCTTACGAGAGCCGGCTTGTTCATCACTCAATGTGCGGTCAACTGATTGCTTGATTCGGTTCAAGATTATTTTGTTGTTATACGAGTACAGTTGACGTTTCGTTGGCATAAACTAGTTTCGGAGAAGGCTCCTGCTCCCCCATTTAGCCGACTACCTGCGACAAGTCGGGAGATGCTGTGGCTTGTCATTACGCCTCGCACCACAGAGGGAAGACAACACAAACATCCACGGCGGCAAACGTCGTTGTAGACGGGACTCGAACCCGAAACGCCGGTAGTCAGACTTGAGGGCGATGCCTCTACGCACTGAGCTACCGATCGTCCGATTCGGATTCGGCACCAGAAGAAGAAGAATCAATAAAACTAAATTGAAAGAACTGTAACTACTTTACTTGTTATTAGGTTTCGTTACTTTTATAATATTACGTTTACACTATCCGCAGATTACTTCATCTGCGCCGGCTGATTTAATCTGGAACTGTCAAATACATACAATTTTAAACTCACCACACCCAGATTAAGTAGCAGATGAAGTAATCTGGGGATAGTGTAAACGTAATTTAAGACTACGAGGAACTATTAAGTAAAGCACAAATGAGTGTTTTTTACAATAATGAATAATTTTGCAATCCACTTTAAATTATTTACGTTTACACTATCCCCAGATTACTTCATCTGCTGCTTAATCTGGGTGTGGTGAGTTTAAAATTGTATGTATTTGACAGTTCCAGATTAAATCAGCCGACGCAGATGAAGTAATCTGCGGATAGTGTAAACGTAATATTAGAGGGTCAGCCCGGATCAACTTGACTATGAAGAACTTAAATATTTTGAGATTGGAGGACCTAGGACCTTCTGAATCATTTCTGTTGTCGATCGGTAGCATTGTTCGGTTCTGAACTTACGAGTAATTAAATGATAAAAGTTCTTCAAACGTCCATGAATCTGTTTGCAACAAACAGTATCAGGGGCTTTGCCAATAATCTGCTCCTAAAAAAGGAAAACTCGCAGAAAGGAAAAGCTTGTTTGAAGTATTTGTGTGAGGGATTATCAATCAATTGATTTTTTTTTTCGCTATCTTATAAAGCCAGAATAAAGATAGCTCGTATTGATATGAGTAAATCTATAAAATGAATCGACACTCGACAACATTTCAGTATCTACTGAGTCATTCATTCAGAACAACGAAATTTAAACATGCGTGCCTTCGCCATTATATTCGCGATTTTCTTCGCCGTTTTGTGCTTCAGCAGTGTTAGCAGTGAGGAGCACAAGGCTTTCTGCCCATGTCCAAGGAATTACGACCCACTTTGCGGAACGGACATGTACACCTATGGAAATAAGTGCCTCTTCGAATGTGAACAAACCCGAGCTCGTGCCCGTGGTGCTAAATTGGAAATTTTGCGACTTGGCGAATGCGTCTAAAAGGATTATAGTTTATTAAGGTTATTTTTCAAGGATGCACACACACAACATTGATTGGACCATGTAACGATGAAAGGGCATTGATCTGCGATAGCTAGTCATAATAACATTTTGTATGTCTTCCACTGATGCGGTTTTTAAAAATTACATTTTTATTTATTAATAAAGAAGAATAAACAAGAAAACCTATTTAAGTTGTTTTTATAACACCCATTCCTTTATCGGTTTTCGTATCAACGTGCTTTTTTTGTCTCCACCATCTGATTATTAACAAAGTGTATTGATAATTTGTTATCTTATCGTTTTACGCGAATGAGAAAAAATGAAGATTAGTCGAAGATTAACATCGCTTTGGGTGAATTTTTTGCGAGCTTAAATTGACCGAAATTATTGATCTGTATGAAAACCTAGGGAGGCTTTTTCAAGGTAAATCATTATTGATGTTTTTAATTATAATGCTTGTTATTGAAAATTGAGAGAAACAAAAACCGTTTTTTTTTCCACCGGAACAGAACATTATCCGCATTACATTAGCCTCGTTCGATCCATTTGGATCAGATCAGTTTTCATACAAAACTACTGACCGATCTTTGATGTCTTGCGGCCTCGTATGGGATCTAATCTATATCAGAGTTGAAAGTCAATTGGTTAAAAACGTCAACTTGTATCTCGGCAAATCATCTGTATGGTCGTAAAGATCGCCACACACGCCAACCATTTTGGTCGCGTCAAACTCAACAGAAAAAATCTTCTCATTTCCACCGTTCTATGATATTTGATGGTTCGGCTCGTTTTGATGATCACCCCAACCTTTTCATCTGATGCGGCTAGAGAAGAGAGAGAAATAAGGAAATTAAATTACTTGAGAGAAACGAAGCAATTTTTCGGCAGCATTAGTTTGGCCTGGTTCTTCTATTATATGGACCGGGCGGGTGTTCCGGAGAAATGAGATGCAATTGGCGAATGTGAGTTTGACAGGTTGGTTCGTGACTATATGGACCAGGCGGGTGTTCCGGGGTAGAGGGCGCGTGTGTCCCTGTTTACTTTTCAGCAGACGGAATGAGGTAAAATTGCTTCAGGGAATTAAGTGTACATACATATATTGTGATTATCCTTCCTTATCTCTCTCTTCTCTGGATGCGGCTGATAAATTCTCCCCATCAGCATCCTCCTCGATGATAGCTATATATTTGTTATATTTCAACATATTGCTGTAGCTGTTATTCCAATATTGCCACTGATGGCGGCGGCATTTCTTATCAATTGTCAATTTCGCTGCTGACATGGGCTGAATTGGCCTCGTTAGGGTTGGCATCACCTTTTTAACATTTTTGAAGTGATTTTGTCCGCGATTTAGTACAAAACACGGCAAATGAAAGGATTTCGGATCTGTCAGGTTGTATGGAGAACGAGTTGATTTGGGAAGTGATTTTGCATGAAATCGCGAAAGTCGAACGGAATCACGTCGTTGGGTAAGTTCAGAAGTTACCGAGCAACTTCTGCTCAGGTGAACATGATCAAATGATCACTCAGCCAGAAATATTTCTGTTCACCGCCCACGCTTTCTTCTTCTTCCTTCTCCTTGACTTTCACATAAAGGGTGTGTGACAAAAAGAGTAGCGTTCTGCAGGCGCAGAACGCATAATCGACTAGTTGCCGAACTGCTAGCGAGCGGTTCCGATTGCTCGGTACCTTCTGAACTCACCCCATTATTCGACTGGCGACTTTTCGACAATTTTTTTCAATTGTTTTTTTCTTTTTTTTTTATTTCACAGGAAATAAGGGATCAGTTTGGCTTTGGCACTATCATTCATAGAATTAGGTGTTTTAAAAGCTTCTTTCATCATTTCCCATGGAGGAAAAGGCCACAATTTTTATTTTTCTTACGCGTTTCGCTCTTTCGAGCGTCTCCAGAGGAATCAAATTCAATAAAAAACGTTATAATCAATTTGCCTTCGATAATAATTTTCCAACTTTCGAACTTCGCCGTAACGGTCATTTTGGTTTATGTATTCGTTAAGAGCTTAACGAACTACAGTCATGTTCAAAATTTAACCGTTTCGCAGCGACATCTGCCGCTTGATTTATAATTTTATATCACAATGGCCATTATCAGCTTATCAATGAAGCTTTCACTTCTCCAATTGGAACCAGCTTTCGAAGAAAAGTTGTCTCCAGTTGCTGCGTCTCGTCCGGGTCCGGGCACGATACAATCAGAAACAATGCGCTCGCACTAGTAGCAGGACGTTGGGTACGGGTCGTTCGAGTATTTATTACAATTTGTGTGACGTTTTCGTCGTGTTTCATGGACACTTTTAGTGAATGATTCTTAAAATCTCTCTATAAATAAATATTCAAAATAAGTGGATAGAACGTGGGCTGACTAGTGTCGCGAAGCGTAGAAAGTACGAGTACTATTGATTAACTGTAAACTGCGCTGCTGATAACGGTCATCGCGTGGAGTGCGTGAATTGCGTTGTGTCCTTGATCCCAGAGAAGTGCTCCCCATCGTCAAGATGTCAGCTGATGCCGAACTAAGCAACATCCTTAACCGTCGTCAACAAATCAACGACGCTCTGGAGAATGGGGAGGAGGTGAAGCAGAATTTCAAAGTGGTTAATGTTTATACCGAGTTCCACGAGTTCTCGCGCAAGCAAATAAAGGACTACCAGGCCACATTCAACCGGTAAGTGTTCCCCTGTTTCAGTATTAAGTGCTGTAATTAACGACTCTTTGTAATGTTCAATGCCAACCTGGCGAGATAGTGTGTGGGTGGTTGGCGGGAAAAAGTTGTCCTTCCAAGGTTTTTTCTTTCTGCTTGTGGCGGTTGTGACGACTCTGAGTGGCGCCTCGTCCGATTCAAGGTCGAGGAGAGAATTTTACCTTACCAAAGGCACGTCGACATTCTCCTATTTGACCTCTGACCGATGCCAAATGCTCCAGACAGAGCTGGCAACGAGATGATGGCGACACAGTGAAGGACAGACGACTTCTTGTGATTGGTGAAAGAAACCGAAAAAATAAATTCACTTTCATTCAAAAGCGATGATTTTTCTTGCTCCATGCTGGACATGCTGGAGTAATCAGAAAACCAGTTTCTTGCAATCT
Source organism: Chloromyia formosa (assembly GCA_964017055.1). Classification (NCBI taxonomy): domain Eukaryota; kingdom Metazoa; phylum Arthropoda; class Insecta; order Diptera; family Stratiomyidae; genus Chloromyia; species Chloromyia formosa. The sequence goes on along the minus strand of OZ024815.1, from coordinate 144,847,740 downwards.
ACGGCGACGACCGGGCTTCTGGTTCTCTGCTTTGTCGCGTACCAAACGAATGGCACCGTTGTTAGTGTATGGCGAGGGCGACTGTAGGAACCGGTAAGGATCGAAGTGGCGGTGGTTGAGCTGAAGGGCAATGCATCAAATGCAGGCGAAACGGATTTTTTTATTTTATCCCCCTTTGGTCTACCCATTCGAATGTAAAATGGAATTGAAACGTTGTCAAGTTTGGTGTCTGCGCAAAAATCCCGTCCATACTGCTGCAGCATGCAGCTTAGCGCGTTGTGGTAACGGACGAATTGCTGCATATGACCGGAATGCAGTAAGTAGCCAGTTTTTTTGGCACCGAATTCAATAGTTGATGTTTGACCAGAGTAATTGGTTGCAGTTGCAGCGAGAATTGAATTTGGAATGCATAGGCAGAAAGATCCAATTAGGTGGTGAATAGTCTTCCGCAATTATATACATGTCTGATGTGTGAAGCTAAAACTGACCTCATTAAAAGTTTTTATGTAAATTTAGATCCCTCTTTTAGATGATGGAAATTCTTAGCAGTAATATGCATGAGACGTAGGTGCAAAGAAAATACTGTCGATCTACAAATTATTACCGTGAAACTTATACGATAATGCAGACTCATAGGTTCTTGGTGAGATTACGAATCATGACAGCGGAGCTGACGGTAGTCTCTCCCACAAATATCTTCCTGGGTCCGCTGAACATTAACATTTTTTGAAAGTATCTACACTGCATGCAGATAGATCGGGACATCTCTCTCTGGATCCTGTCAACCCCTTGTGGGGCATAGAGCATTAACCACTGTAATGAAGGTTAACTAGGCGGCGAGGAATTGCCGCCGCGGAGTGCGATGTCATTATCTCACAGGCTAGGAAGTGGCATGTGCTGGAGCCAGCTCTGTTCGTGAGATACGGGGTGGGATCTTTCCCGCCTGTGATCTCCGCCTGGATTACATTTATATTCTTAATCACATGCCGGTTGTAACACACCAAAACAAGAGGATGAAAAGAGGTGAGATGCGGAAACTATCACTTACAATTAGCCTGACGCGATGACCGTCCAGATGTATTGGTCGAGGGCCAATATTCCCACCAACGACCAATAGGTCCCAGGGCCATGATTTAGAGACCTCCCCGAGTTAAAACGAACTGGCATTTCTACACTGCTGAAATCATAGAAGGGAGATGGGGTATTCCAGGAAGGAGAAGACCGATTTATTTTTCTTTCACTCCATCATTGAATTCTATATTTTTTTTTTCTTTTAAATAAAGTCTAACATAATATTTACAGAATATACAAGGCGGTCCTTCAAATTATATAGTATTTTAGCATGTTTACTTTAGAATAAAAAAAAAACTATGCAAGCGTTACGTTATATCCACACAAAAGAAGAATAACCGGAAACTACATAAATAATCGAAGTAAGTGTAAATACGTGTATAAATTGAGATACAAAAACGAGGATAATAATAATGATAATTACGGGCATAAATCAATATAGAGATAACTCGATAATTACTCACCCCTGTATTTCCGCCACGGCCGTTTTGGATGATAGGGAGTAGCTGGAAACTAATTCAAAATTAATAAACTAAAGTTGACCGCCACAAATATTAACAAATACACTCTACAGCTGATCCAACACAAATTCGGTTCATTTGGTACCCTCAAACGAGGCGAACTTTCGGTTTTCCGAAATATATTTGGGTTGCCAGGCACACACACTCGTACTAAGCTCGATGGGAATTGGATAGTGATGGTTGCCAACAGGCAGCAACGGTACTCCTCGGCTTTCGATTTTAGCGGGATAAAGGCCCTTAACTCCGTGATTTTCTCGCCGCTTTGAACAAAGGCACTTAAATCCGCTACCCAAAACGAATTTCGCGAGTACTCCATGCAAAATTCGCACTATCTGTAACTTGATGGGTAACTCAATGTCGCAACCGCGGACCAGGGATTCCCAGAGGCTATTCACTTAGGGCTTCCTGGCGTATCCGAAATGATGCTTTATATCCAGAACTTATTTTTGATGGATGATAAAAGTGGCCAATTACTATATATTTATAAGGGGACACAGCAGATCGCACTCAATTTGGGGCTCACACTCGGCACAAAGAATTTTCAACTCTATGGCTCTTGCTAACGGTCACTGGCAATTGTAACGGAAAGGGTATTCCAATTCCTCTTTTTATTATCTGGTCAGAGGACTAAATAGAGCGGCATTATGTCACTAAAACTTATTTTTATTTAAGCGTAATATACTATGCACACGCAATTATTAAAAATTAACTAGCCATATCGTGACTGCCTACTCAAAAGACACAAAAACTCTTATTTTCTAGTGGAACGTGACCGTCTTCGTCGGATCTCCAAAACTTAATCCCCTAGTTTCTGTTCTTTTCATCTCTTCCCAATTCCCAGATCTCGTCGTTTCACCCCCTTCACCTACATTCAGCAGGTTATTTTCCCGCCAAAACAACGACCGATCCCTAATACTTCCATAGAACACAAAAAAAAAATAGTTTTTCTTTTGTATTGTAACATGCATACAAAAAAAATCTTTTGTTATCCTTTTCTAGCAACTGAAAGGTTCCAATAAAAATTTATTTTGCATACAATAATGCATACATTCGATGCAGTCCGCTGTCTCTAAATACATATAGTACTTGGTGTCTAAATGGCAAAGGAACATTGCTGGCAAATGCACTTGCAATAACAACCTGTCGTCGCCGTCGTCGTTGTCATCGTCTCATCACAATCAATCACACTTGCTTACCTACCCAATAGATAGAAATATTGGAGAATGATATAGAGCACTATGAAATCAAAGGCTAGTGTCATAGACAACAACGAATCTCGGCTCTCTCGTTAGACCGACGCGAGAGTCGAGATTCGTTGTACTCGTACAGAGAAAGCAAATCCAGATGGAAAATCAGTTGTGAATGCAGAATGTTGCAGCTGAAACCGAACGCTGCGATTATAAGCGAAAAATTTGTTAATGTCGTATAATGACAAAACAAAAAAAAAAAACAAAAAAAAAAAAATGGCAAACATTACACCACGCCGACTTCCCACCTCGACCTGTTCGCCGTCTTTCCACCTCGACCTGTTCGCCGTCATCGCCTTCAACTGACTCCACGATTTGCGTAATGTCTTACCCTCGACCTCAACTGATCTTCTCCAGGTGTTTCTAGGTCGTCCAACGCTGCGGCTTGCATTGGTTCCCTGTGAGTTCCAATCGAGGGCCTGTTTAGCAATGTTTTCCGGCCCTTCTCGAAGTGTGTGACCTATACATTGCCACTTTCGCCTTTTTATGGAGGTGTCTATCCTGTCTTGGCCATTAATGAACAGGAGGTCGTCGTTAGAAATCACCTCCGGCCTGCGTATGTGTAGGATGCGCCGTAGACACTGGTTCACGAAAGTTTGCAATTTAGTTGTTATCGCCCTAGTCACCTTCCAAGTTGAACAGCCATAAAGAAGCACAGATTTTACATTGGTTTCGAAGATGCTGAGTTTGGTACGTCTGGAGATGTTGTTGTTTAGCCAGAAAGAAGTCAAACTGAAAAAAGTGGCCGAGCCTTATTGATGCGAGACAGTACATCAGCATCCGCTCCACCATTTGCTGTAACTACACTTCTGAGGTAGCAAAAATTGTCCACTTTTTTAACCGTCTGCCCCGAAACACAAATTTTGTTGTCTTTCTGGGTCCAAGCACAAGTACTTAGTTTTGGCAGCATTCCTTTTAAGCCTTGCGACTTTGGCGGCGCAGAGCATCCGCCATTTGAATTAGATGATCCGATTTATTTGAATTTTGTATGTCAATGATAGTATTTGCTGCATCTTTTGAATCACGTCCGATATCGCCTAGTACAGACTGCGACTCTTGAATATATTCTTTTGCATCTCGCCTGTCACGACTCATTGCAAAATGTAGAAAATACATGTAAAATTCACGGCAAAAATGAGTAGAGGCAGGCGAGACTCAAAAGAATCTATTCAGGGAATCGTAATGCGCACTAGGGGTATGCAATTCAAAGACTCTTGAGTTTCAGATATGAATACATTCAATTGCAATGTATACTTGGCGTTCTATAAACATTCCCTTTGCACCTATTTGTGGAAAGGGGCCGGCTGCTGCGTGCGAGCAACCGTTTTGTGGGGTAAATGCAAGCACAAAGCTCTGAAATGCTCGCCTCATGAAACAATGTCATACGACGTAACGTCCCTCGTCTACACACACAGCTAGCTTTTGAAAACAAAAGTATGTTTGGTGAGCAATCTAAGGGGAAACAAATGACTGCTGTTGCATGAAATTGGAAACAAATGAGTTCAATACTTCAAAGGTTTCAAAAATTAAAATCATGTGCGTCTGCCCCTGATACCGTGATAATACTGAAATGCAATTAAGTTTTGCCCGTCCGTCGCGTCCATCTGACTGTGGTGTTTTCCAACACTATAAAACAGATCTAGTAAAAAAAATTGTAAAGTTGACCTGGCTTTTCCGTTATATAACTTTTGATGGTCCAAAACGGAATATTTTATTGCATATGAAATTTAATGGGCTTCCTGATAATCGTATGCCGAACAACCTTATTCTTTTCTAATAAACACTATACCGGTTGTAATTTTTGCAACAATTCAAGATCGGGACTATTTTACATAACTACGACAGATTGCTTATTGATTGGTCTAAATTTTACATCAATTTTCCAAAAAATTAATTAACATATAAATGTATTACATTCTGGTATTCAACGAGCGAGAAAGCGTTATTTCTGGCCGTTGACCTCAGCTCAAAAAATCGTATTTGCTACGGTGCTTTTTATTTAAACGTGTTCACGAGTATTTTTTCCCCCTTTTTTTCGCGTACATATTTGTAATTCATGTATATGGGTCATTATTTTATGTTCAATTTTTTCTTATGTGTGTTATTCATAGGCCTGGGGAAGACAACACAAACAGAGGAGGTAAAAATGAGGCAGATTTTAAAGACTCAAAACTATTGATCGCCTACAGAATCTTTTCCCATGGATAGATTTATAGTCGCAGGGTGCGGAAGAGTTGGACGAATCCCTCAGGGATATTGTCGCTTCGCTATCCGGAAAATGCGTGTCCAGCAGAAGCTCAATAGTTTTCCTGCTGGATGACGTCTACGAGCCATCTTGTCTTTGCAGAGAGCTGGGCATGGATCGATTTGATGACAGAACTTTTCGGAGTCTAGAGGCTTCACTTGACTATTCCACGCGTTGGCAGAAGCTCCTCCGTGACTTCCGTTTAGCTCTCCTCAACTCCTCTTTGTAAGAATTCAGTTGTCCTTTATGGGAGCATCAGTTCGACAAATGTCTAAAACCGGTTCGAAATTACAAAACCGAACATCGTGACTTTCCTGACCAAGACAGGAGTAAGAGCAATCTTCTTTTTTTAGGTCTCTGCCTCTATCTATTTAAAGCGGCGAGCAGGCTGGAGAGAGATGGTAAAACTTTTTTTGGAACATTATGAATTTCTCATTAATTGGAGAATTCTTTCTATTTCATTAGAGAGAATTTTCCCAAATTTCCGCTTTAGGACCTACACATTAAACATACTTTTAGGCGACTGAGTGGGAGGTACATCCCGAACACAACACAACATCAGTAGATACGGCGCAGTCTCTGATGTTCTTTCTTTGTAAATAACTGAACATGTTTTCATTACCATCGTTTATTCATACAATTAGTTGATTGTAACGTGCTAACTGAAAGGCGTCACCTGATTAACAGACGTACAGTTCCATATTTTCGTTTCAATTGTTACTTTATTGTTGACACTTGTCAACGCTTTAGCATTCTGGGTCAGAAAAAGTACATTTTTACTTTTTTCACTTTTCTGTTTATATGATTCACAAAACACCCGACTGACCCATCAAGTTACTCATAAAGCCTCATACTTGATTGCATTACACACCAGCATTAATGCATTCAGTAGACGATGAATTCGTCACCATCTAATTAGAGTGTGTACATACAAGAATGCTTTTCACCTGGGAAATTTAATCACACACTCATGTGTAACGTGCTCCAATATCTACGTTAATAGCTAAGAGCAACTACCACAAATGTTACTTTAATATTGTAGTAATTCTGGCTTGGGCAGTAAAACACCACGACCTACATTCTTGCATTCCTCAAAATGTCGGAAGTAGCCGAAAAAGGCCAAGGGGTTGGCAATTGGCATAGGTCAAAGTTCTTTTTCGTGCATATTCATAACAACCATCCGACTTAATGTCGTAGAGCGCAGACAAAAGTGGAAGAATGGGTTTATGTTTCGGAATGAGCTGCTTGTGTTCGGGACCGACTCACCTGTCCCAGTTGAATTCGGGCGACACAACAGGCCTGTGAAAGGAAGGAGTAACGTTCCGGTGGTGGTTAAGAAGCGAGAGTGGTGTTCGTTACTAGTTTGGTTATGTAACGTTCTTTTTTTTCGTTTTTGAATAGACATCGTGGCGTAGCCAGTACAATTACTGAATAATTGTAACGATATTTTCAGTAGAGCACGACCAACAGTGGACATTGTAATTTATCATCGTAGGTGAAGACATTGGCTGTAGTTTAATGATAGCGATACCTGAAGCTACCATCAAACTGTATCTAGAGACTAATTATTTTAACTCAATTTGCAATATGTTCAGTTAGCTAATGGCAGCATACTCTTTCTTTTTTTATTGTATCTATAGCTACATTCTAGCAGACCTGTCTTATATTTTACCTCCACGCTTGCCAACTTGTTTCGCTAACTATATCTTTAGTGGCTGCATAATTGTCTGCAACTATATTAGAAAGCACTAGAATTTCTTCATCCGTAAATAAGTAAGCAAGTCCATATTTTATGACTCGCATTTTTTATTGTTTGCGTTTATACTTTTTAACATTACGCGATAATCTGAAACACAATGAATTGGGTGCCTTTTCGGAATGATTTACAGGCACGGATTGAATTATAGTATGATGAATGCTTTTTTACTACTCGTATATGCACTTCAAATCAAGCAAAAATCGCTGCAATTAAAATGGAAGCCAACAATTAATTATGCAAATAAAGTTTTCATGAACTTACTTTTTTATAGATATGTGTGTACATTTTATGTACTCGTATATTCAAGGGGTGCTGTCCCCCCGAATGTGTGTGGGTTTAATAAAAATGGACACTTCTCTTCTGTGCCTTGCATTGAATCAAATGCATTACACTTTATTCATTACATTAAAATCAGGGGTTGGTGGCTCGGCTGCATATTCGTATATGCATACTGCACAGACCATGCTGCATTTAGGTACGTGACTTGTACTTGTCGGAAGTGGTTCAATGTAACCCTATCCATTGAGAAGGCGGTGATTCATAAAGGTGTCTAATTTCTTCCTTAAAACCGCCATAGACTGTGCGATTCGTCGTCAGATCGATCGGCCGATAGATTGCCACAAAATATCCGAGTACGATTTGCGCTCAATGCAATAACGAATGACATCTAAAAAAATTATTATGTTATATGATTCAGTCCTAATATAACATAGATTAATTTTTGTAAACTATCTAAATTTGTGTGGTATTTGCGTAAACTACATGTTTGACAGACACTCCATTTTTCGCTTTATACTATACGCAATTGCCCTAACCCCTTGCGGGGCATAGCGCGTCAACTGTTCCATGTGGCCCAGTGGACGTTTCGTTGGCATAAACTGGTTTCAGAGAATGCAGTTGCCAGCATGCACCTCCTGCACATCCATGGCCACGAACGTCGTCGTGGACGGGACTCGAACCCGAAACGCCGGTAGTCAAACATGAAACTGATGCCTCAACACACTGCGCTACCGGTCGCCCCGAACCAGTTGTTCTGCTCTGATCTGGACTGTTGAATAAAACACAGCAATATGTAATACATAATAATAATACGGTCGAATGCTTGTCCACCCTGTATCTTTTAAAGTAATAGTCCTACGACAAAAGTTGATAGAACTAGAACCTATTTTTGACAAATTTTGTCTACTATATTTTAATTCTACAACATTTATTGCTAGTACGTAGGTTGCCTTTTATATTTCGGGATTGGACAACCCTAGTGTTGCAATCTGGCAACTGACAGCTCTATCGTAAAGTTTGACATTTTTGAGGTTATACGTACTCAGAACGTTTTGACATACGAGCGCTATTTGTGTTTTTTACAGTAACTTAAAAGATTAATCTCGGCCAAATAATGGAATTCAATCGTGAACATTTTCGTGCGATTATTTTTTACAACTTTCGACGTAGATTAACTCAGCAACAGTGCATGGATGAACTGAATTCAATTTTTGGCGATGAAGCTCCATCGAGGAACAGTGTTTATCGATGGTATGGTGAATTCAATCGAGGTCGTAGTTCACTCCAAGACGAATTTCGTGAAGGTCGTCCAAAAGGTGAAGGTCGTCCGGAAACCATTGATGCTGTGCGCGAACTGATATTGAAAGATCGTCATGTGACCTATCGTGAGATTGAGACAACCTTAGGCATTAGTGGGACCAGCATACATTCAATATTGCATGAACATTTGACTGTCAAAAAAATTTGTTCGCGTTGGATCCCACACAATTTCTCAATCGCTCAAAAAAAGGCTCGTGTCCATCGGTCGAAAGAAATGCTCAAAAAATACGATCGCGGTGCTTCGAAACACGTCTATGACATCGTGACAGGTGATGAATCGTGGATTTACGCGTATGAGCCCAAAAGTAAACAGCAGTCGACTGTATGGGCGTTTCAAGATGAGCCAAACCCAACAAAAGTTGTTCGCGCACGAAGCACTTCCAAGCAAATGGTCGCCTGCTTTTTCGGAAAAACTGGACATGTCGCAACCGTACCACTAGAACAACGCAGAACAGTCAATTCTGAGTAGTACACAACCATTTGTTTGCCAGTTGTCTTCCAAGAAATCAGGAAAACCAACCGCCGAAGACGGATCACTCTTCACCACGACAATGCGAGCTCTCACACATCAGCTCAAACAACTGCATTTTTGAGCACTCAAAACATAGATTTGATGGGTCATCCGCCGTATAGTCCTGACTTGGCACCGAATGACTTCTTTTTATTCCCGTACCGAAAAAACAAACTGAGAGGTCAACGTTTTTCAACACCTGAAGAAGCGGTTGCTGCGTTCAGAATGCATGTTTTGGAGACACCTCAATCAGAGTGGCAAAAGTACTTTGACAATTGGTTCAAACGCATGCAAAAGTGTATAGATCTTCATGGGGAATATTTTGAAAAACAATAAAGCGATTTTCAATGATTAATATTTGTTTTTGTTCTCTAATCCCGAAATATAAAAGGCAACCCTCGTAGTGATAGTTATCGCGATATAAACAAAAAAAAGGAAACAAATTCGTTTCTCAAATAACATATCAAGCAGAGCCCAAACAAGAGACCGAACACATACGAAAAGACGCGAATATAATAAAGCGGAAAAAAAGAAAAAAACTTCGTCGAGATACTGAAAGTTATGGACTAAAATCTCGAGAGAAAGAGGACACGAAAAGCCTAAAAACGATAAGAAGCAGGTGTAGTGCGAAAACAACCATATGTAGGCCAAAGACTAGAAAAATCACCTTATTTTTCCGCACGTTCCTATGAAAGGGAAAATCGCGCGAATCGAATCGCGTATATTAGATCTTCAGCTTTAATCATGTGTAGAGTACGTTTGACCTGGAAACAGACCGTAAACAATTTTCGCGTATGACTTTGACATCACACTGCATCTCTGACGAGGTCAGTCCCACAATTTTATTATTAAAAAGTGTATAACATTTTTAAAAATGGAAATTACTTCAATTAAGATTTATGAGTAAGATTTCAATTAGCATGACAACGATATTTACCGACAGTCATATACGAGTGTATACCGTGGAAATTGTTTGCGATATAATGTGAAGTGACGCAGCAGCAGACACTGCCTGTGACCCGTAGAAGCAATGTCAGACAAACGAGGTACTCGTACTTTGATTAAAATCACAACCAACTTCCTACTTGAATATGACAACAATGATTATGGTGATGCTAGTGACAATGACAGAGTACGTTAAGGCAAATATTGCAGATACAGAGTCTGATTGGAAAGATCTAAGTTGCTTATTTTAACCTTAGATATCATAATTTGTTATGATGATCCATTTGCGAATTTAGTTGAGATAAACTTTGGCACTAAGCTTGTTTCTTTTGCTGGAATTATACTTGACATGAACAACGTCATCCAGTCGCGGCTATCGAAAATCAGTAGCAGGTTATAGTAAAAAATTTCGTTCACGTCGATTTGGCACCTATGACTTACGAAAATAGATTTTATTTGCAAACTTGTAATATGTACTTTTTATACCCTAGACTTATAGTATAGGGTATATTGTTTTTGTCACGACGAAAATATGTAACACCTTAAAGGAGGCTCCGGAGGTATAGCAATGTATATATATAAATGATCAGGGTCACCTCCTGATTCGATTCAGCCATGTCTGTCTGTCTGTCTGTCCGTCTGTCCGTCTGTCTGTCCGTTCGCACGATAACTTTCGATAGAATGAAGCTAGAGCCTTGAAATTTTGGTCACATGTTGGAAATATGATCTAGTTGGATGGTATTGAAATTGAGAGAGCCAAGAGAACGCCTACCTCCCCTACATATGTAAAATAATTAAATGTATCTTTAACTCCCGATTAAAAAATCATGAAAAGCTCTGGCTTTGGTATATTGCTAGTGAGGGTAATCTTATACTCTCCTGGGAAAATAAAATCGATCAGTTGAAAACTAACGGTAATTTTCTTACAAAAAGCCCCATACTACCCTTCTTTTCAGGTTTTTTGTCTATAACTTTTGAACCAATTGACGCAGACACCTGATTTTTGGCATGTAACCCTGAGGGAAGAAGCTGCTTAAGGTTCTGTAAGTTGGGCATAATCAGATCAAAGGAACACCTACCTCCCCTACAAATTTCAAAAAATTAAATATTCCTTTAATTACGATAACTTTCGATAGAATGATACTACCGAGTTCAAAATTTGGTGGAATGTTGCTAGTAAGACCTTCTTGGTTGATATTGAATATGGGCAAGATCCGACCCAAGGAACCCCCACCTCCCCTACAAATGAAACTTTAAATAAGCGATAACTTTTGATAGAATGAAGCCAGTGACTTGAAATTTTGGTCAAATTTTTGAAGTGAGATTGAGTTAGTTGGCGTTAAAGATGGGTAAAATCCGACCAAAGAAACCCCTACTTACCCTACAAATGAAACTTCAAATAAGCGATAACTTTTGAGAGAGTGAAGCTAGAGACTGGAAATTTTGTTTAAATGTTTCTAGGGTGATGTAATTGGTTGGTGCCAATGATGGGCAAGATCCGACCCAAGGAACCCCTACCTCCCCTACAAGTGAAACTACAAATAAGCAATAACTTTCGATACAATGAAGCTAGCGACTTGAAAAATTCGACAAATATTTGTGGAATGGTTTAGTTAGTTAACTGATTTTGAGAATGGTCAAGATCCTACTGAATAAGTGCCAACCTCCCCTATGAACTGGCCATATAGGAGACCCATTCTTAATGCATATGGTCGTTGCTAATTGGTACTTTTGGTATCACCACAAGGTCTGTGCAAGTCTAGGGTATATACGCTTCGGACTCCGGGCCGAAGCGAAGCTTCGGCCTGGTTTGAGTTAAACATAGAAACATGCACTCCCAGGCTGATGAAAAAACATCGATCAAAATAATCGATCACAGTGCTAAATCACGAAGGCAACAAGTGAAAATTGACAGTTTGCACTGTCATAATACAGACAAAGTTGGAGTCGCAGATCTACTTGAAATACTCGTAAATTGGTCTTTCTTTATTTGGTAGCAGAATCCGTTTTGGTCGCGCCAAGTATAATTACGGTTTTACATACTCGTATTAAAGCACAGGAGCCAACAACTTGAAGAATTGAGGGAAGTAGTTCTGTATGAAACTTTTATTTGGGTATTGGAGATGTCTAGTTCGTCATATTATCCGTATATCCCCTTGTTTTTGGGTTGACGGCATATATCTTCTATCGAAGCTGGATACCAAATCTTCAGTCAGAAAATCCCCAAAAATAAAATCCAAAATACATAATCCCCAAACACAAAACCCCCAAACATATAATCCACGCAGCGCGTTTTAAGATTCCTCAAATGGGGATTTAGGCATTGTTAGAGATAAATTTACAATTTTTATCGGATAGAATGAGTTTCAGCCGTTTTGGACATTTTTTCACCCCGGGGGGAGGGGTGCTAATCTAAATGCTTGTCATATTTAAATGCAACCATCACGTTGATTTGATCTCGCAGCACGCATTATTAGGCTGATGCGTCAAAAATGACGTCTGGTTCGTCGATGGTTGTTTTGGTACACAAAACTAAACTAAAACACCACTTTATCCTCTATTATTTTTATAAAATGGGTTTTCCTATTATCGGCACGATCCTTTCTGATAATTTATTGAAAGGACAAAATGCTATTTTTTTTGTACGAATACGACCCGTATCTACAATACTATACACATTACTCTTTCCTTTCAAAATGACTCACGACGACGATCCCAGTTTGATTCATCCATACCGTCTGATGCATTTATGATAAATTGTGGCAATCTCTTTATTAAAATATGCTTGTGGTTTTATCGTACCGCTTGAGACAGCCTGAACCCTGACGACAAAATAGGGAATCAGAAAAGAAAAAAGACAAAAATGCCGCCTGCATTAACACTTAGTTTTTGTGGTGGCTACACACATGATCCATGACATTCATCTGTTAATTGAGTATGTGTATAAAACTGATGTATGTAGTATGTAGATTAAACATTACAGTCATGTCATATTCATCATCTGCAGGAAAAATATGGTGCGATCGTTTATATTGAAGGCCTTCCCATAAAACAATGACTGCAGCACTACATTCTGATAGAGCACTGATTTCATGACTCATATGGCTTTTATTATCGTAGACCGCAAGATGTACAGATGTGAACCCTCTTCGTGCTAGAACATAGTGCCTGCCTTTCACTTTGTTCACAGTTTGCGCCATAGTTGTAGACCTTTGATTTGATATAATAATAAACTTCACAAATTTACACACACACAACATGTACACATTAAACCATTAAAGTCACCAAGGGGTCTTTTGTCGGTGTAGCGACTGTTTGATCTTTTCGTCCAAAGGGTGTCGGAAAAATCAGCGAAATTTTATGTTGATAGTTGCTAGATTTTAGTATGTAATAAAGTCGATTTACAATGTGTTGTAAAACTTTCATGCCATACATTTATGTTGATCAATTGCCGAATTGCCCAATTTGCCAAGATTAATTCGGTTTGGTCTTACACCAGTCGCTATTGGATTGGATACGAAATCCCTAGTTGCAAAATCTCCAAACAAAAACTGAACACAAAATTCTCAAAGACAATCCCCAAATATAAAGACCCACAAACACATAATCCCTAAATTCCCATTTGAGGTGTCTTTTTACAACGTGTGCGCATTAAGATAACATCATCAGACATCAAGTCTTCCAAGAACCGTCCTGGTAAGCCTATATGAGCCAATTTACCCTACCATTGATATCGAGGCAGACCACCACAGAATCGCTGTTATTGTAAGCCGACAAAAACAAAGCCCTGAGCCTTTTCTTAACAAGAATGCAAGACCGCGGCTTGCCCTGGCCTTTACCAGAAAAAATAGTATACTCAGGAAAGCTCAGGCTCAGCTCCTGTATCAATGCGATGTCCTCTCCATCGCTCTTCAGGTGGAGAAGAAGAGCGGCTGAGGCAAATTTCGGGTGACTTTGAAATTGGGGATTTTGTGATTGCGGATTTGGTTCTTGGAGATTATGTATTAGCGTACATATATTCTGGGGTACTTTATATTTGGGAATTTTGTGTTTGAGGACTTTTCTTATGAGGGAATAATGTGACTGGGATTTTGTATGGTTCCCGTTGCGATTTGGTGTACACCACCGGTAATGCTAAACTGAAAGTTCGATTTGCATGTATTGTATAATTAAAAGGCACATTAACAACAAGTTTGGAGTACGTAAAGGTTGTTTTCTTTCTTAACCGTTTACCAATACATACTTCATCATTAAGGATTGAGATCAACTAAAAGAATACTTTTAACATGATGCAATTTACAGGTTTTTTTTTTAATTATTCTCACATGTCTATGAGGAGGAGATCTGTTAAAAAAAAATGAAAAATATGAGATGTTTGCGGCCTGAAATTTTATGGGCATGTCTGCATCCTGTCTCTTCGGCAGCTGTGAAATTGAACCCAATGGAATTCATTATGTTCTCATTAATGAAGAAGAGGAGTGATCACATTTTTGGTTCTAACTATGTGCAATCAGAAAACTATTGCCCTGATTTATGACATGCAATTGTGCATTGCTATTTTCTCTTGTGGAAATGTCATGAAAAGTGCTTGTTCATTTGCTTGCATCATCCTCCCCGAATCGATTGCTGCAATGTATTCTATTTACGAAAATTGCATACATCGGAGAAGTCTGGAAGTCTGCCACAATACCACGTAAGAAAAACTAAAAATACGAGTATATAGGTTAAGTGTGATTTCATGCTGAAGATGATGGTAGTGGCGTAACGTTCAGTCAGAGAATAAAGAATTGTTGCAAGCGAGAATTGTGAAGTGCCCTCAAAAAACAAAAGTTTTTTTTTCTTCCTTTCGCCTTCTTCAAAGGCGAGTTTCAATGAGTATTGGATAGAAAGAAGAGTATGGTAGTAGAAAAATGAAGATAAGTGATGCACATTGTTTTACAAGTCTGCGATGGTTATTGTGTCGACAGGATGTATGGTACCAGGGAAAGGACATCTTGAGCAAATGTTGTCCTCATTTTCGAAGACACTCAACTACGGATATGTTGCTAATATAGGAAGCGGAAGGCACAGTAACAATAGAAGTTCTCGTGATAACAGGAGTTAATTGGCTATGAATTAGCGATTGACAGAAGTATCCTGAGAAATGTTTCGTCTTCAATACAATTAATTTTGGCCCGTCCCATATAAAAGTATAATGGACGGGCATATAGTCCGATGCATGCTGTACGTTTGTTCGTTTGTCCGGACACTTGCCGTGTTCTTCTCTTAACCAAATTTGGTATGTAGGTTCCTTGTGTAACCCTGAGCACAAATCGCGAACCGCAATTTTGATCATCGACTGGACTAACGGTATATTCTGTTTTGTTTAAACCAGAGTTACTCGTCTAAGTCTTTTTAAATTATACTCCTCAATGCATTTCCCGTGGTCAGATTTCAGGTTTCCTTGGGTTGTAATAAGTATCACTCGTTGATATTTTAATCTTCCCGCATGTTTGCGTCAGAACGAAAGGACGACTCTCTTTATCATGAAATGAAACGGAAACCAAACCTGGTAGATATGGGTATCTCCTGATTCGTGGTAATGGGACCAATGCACTGGAGGACTGATACCATTTTGAGTCCGTTGGTTGGGAAAAAAAGACATTCTTGACAATGAAGTGATACCTAGGCAAGATGAGTATCATATGAATGGTGGTCATGAGGCGAATGCACTAGACTAGTTGATGACATTTTAAGTCCTTTGGTGAGGAAAAAAGGACATTTTTGGCAATAAAGTGATACCTAGACAAGGTAGATATCTATGACAGTGGTGTTGATGCAAATGCCCTAGACTACTGTTGATGGTATTATAAGTCGTTGGTTCAGAAAATAAGGACATTATTGCATTTGCGTGATGTTAATTGCCAGGGGCATGGGCGCGTCAACATCTCTAGCTTTCTATGCCTTGTTGACATTTCGATAGCATATCTATGCCTTCAGGAGAACATGCGGCAAGAGATGGGGTCTTCAGGCAAAGATGGTTTTATGACTGTACACGGCTGTAGTATTATAAAAATACAACCTCACCCTGTTGAATAAGGTACAAAGAACTGCATACTATATCGCAGTCACAGGTGCTATGCATTCATGCCCAGCAGCCGCACTAAACGTCATATTGCACCTACTCCGTTTAGACCTATAAATAGAATTCAGTTCCGCATGCAGCGCGGCCAGGTTAAAGGAGTCGGGGCTGGACTTCCAGACCATAAAGTCATAGTGGTATACTGGAGCTTCTATCTGTTGGAAAGGGAGAAGTTCATATACATAATATGATACAAGCCAGCGATAGATTGAGTGCACTGACATCCAAGAAACTGTGGCCTTTTTACGATGTACGTACAACAAATGCCCTTCTGGAAAGAGCCCGCTTGGATATCACTAGGGTTACAGCGATCACTACGGGACATTGGCCGGTAGGCGAGCACGCGGCCAGGTTGGGCATCTCATACAATCAACACTACCGGAGCTACAAGAATACGTTAGGAAAGAAAACTAATCCACTTCCTGGGAGAATGCCCAGCTCTAGCAAGAGCCAGGCATCAAGAATTGGGTAGCGCCTTCTTCACTGGCATATCCGGTGTCTCCTCGAAGGGTATCGCGGAGAAAACACGCTTTCTCAATTCCATGGGATGGTTTTGATAGCGCATTCTCAACACTAACTACGGTTATCCTCATACAAGGCTTCGTGGCGCTTCTTGAGTGTCCATTCCTGAGGATGAGAAAACAGCCGCGTCAACCAACCAACCAACCATTTAAAAAACCATTGGTCGCGGAATAGATCATTTTATCATCTAAAGGCTAAATAAAAGTCCTGAAGCACTGATACCGAGTGGTCTATTTAATCCAGCTTGAGGAAGGCAACACCAAGGCCTTTCCTGCGATGACGAGCTAGCGCCTTACTTTCACAAAGAATATGGAATGACGTCTTATCACCAACCATCATCAAGATGGTCTCTTAGCCACGAATTTTCGATCAGAAGACCACAAAAAATTCTAATTTTGTTCCGGTTTAGCTGTAGTATATCTGGAGATATGATACTCGAGTCACCTGAAATTAACTCAGATTCTCCCAGCGGGCGGCGGCCACAGATCGCTCCCAATCTCTTAAGCACTTTCTAGCAGAACATACTAAAGTCCCGCAGAAGGGTTACGGACCATAGAAGGAAATTGCCGAAGCCCCCCCCCCCCCCCCCCGGGGCTAATTCGTCAGCTGTTTCATTTTCGGCAATGCCGATGTGTGACAATTAAGGTGATACGTCCTCAAATGTCAAGGAACAAGCTTTTAGATGGTACTGAGTACAAAAGTCAAGTGTTAACCTAAAAATGGCTATTTTCGCAATCCCCAATCCGCATTTGATCTGCTGATCACCGGTTCGGCGCTATCTTTTACTGGGACTCGAAACCTTTGGATTTGGTGGATAATTCGCGACAAATCAATTTCGTAAAGCTGAAAAAACGAACGAATCGTGAATTTCAAGGTCTGATCTGATCTTAAATCATATACATATGTAACTTAACTTATAACCTATACTGCGCTTTCGATGCAGTGCAAGTGCTACAACATCAGCTTCAGTTTTGGACAAAGATGTAAAAAAGAACAGGACTCGAACATAGCTAATAAACATATGTGGGTCGTTAATAGTAATTTCTTTATTAAAAGTGGGTAGCTAAATGTTAAAAATTGAAAGATTTTCCGATTTTCATCTCGACTGAATGAAATTTCAATGTTTCTTGTAATAGAGTGCCATATAAACGCAATTTTTCGTGTAAATTACGCGAAACCGCGAGATAAATCTCGTCACTGAAGGTAAAATCTTGTCTCGAGGTAGTAGGTTTTTGTTTTAATTGTAGCGCAAGGATAAGTGGAAGGAGTTGAATCAGATGTGGGATCCACTGACTCCAACGATAGATGTAGGACAAGCGCAAGCTTACGTAGACACATGCTATTAATCGTATAAATATTTTAATCGAATTATCTTTATCAGAAACACACATAAGTCTATCGAGTATTCACTTCACAGCATACGCTTAGTTTCTTATTAATTTATTTAATCGTTGAATTGCATTAGTAAGGCGTGTACGACGTTAGCGAAAATTGCAATTGCAACGACTCATGCCGATATGTACTCCTCTACCTACATAAATTTGTATATACATAATACTCGTATGCAGGCATTGCCCACACGTTCACTATACGAATATTTTATATTAAATTGAAACTTAATCAATGCAATAAGCCATGGCCAATCAAATCTCATTTGATAGATTTTAAATTAGCCATTGGAGACGTCTTATCAATAATGAGATATTGAAAGTGAATTGATAGATGATATCCGAGTGTGACAAAAGTCAGTGAAAGTAGACAAATGTTGTGGTTTTGTTTTAGCTACCTATTATATTTTGTGAATGAAACGAGTAGATGTGCGGATATTATAATGTAAATTTCATTATGACCGGCCGTTTTTTTGTGAATACAATATTAGCGGAAATGAAACTATTGAAGTGACCAAATCGAAAGCTACGTAAATGGTTGTATTTTAAGTTTTGCATATAGGGCTGAATTAAAAAAGTATATAGTTTTTAAAGACTTTATTGTTTTTCGAAGTATTTTATAAGAAGATTAATGCACTTTTGCATGCGCTCGAACCAACTCAGGAAGCAATTCCACTCGTTTCTTGGTACAGTCAAAATTGCCGATTTATGTTTAACGACTCATGTGGTGGAATATCGGTTGACACAAAGCTTTTGCTATTTTTTTCACCATAAGGTGAATATGTTAATGGTAATAACAACGCCATCTCACGCCTCCGCTCAGTTGATCGTGGTGAATTAAACTTCATTTGTGACGTAAATTTTACGTCATTAATTCACTGCCAAAGCAGTGACTGCACACGACGATGTCCCCGGCACGACATATGTTTACAATTGGAATTGCGTCAGGCGGCATTTTAGTCTTCTAAAAACACACTTTCTGCACACTTGCAGCAATTTGGTCGAAGCCGCAGCCCCGGGGATCAGTCGCAGAGCATCGTGGAATAGTACACACTTGACAAAATACATCTTTTGACCGCACGACACAATTTCATCGCGCACGTGTTTGTTTTCCCGGATCACTAGATGAAATTTTACTAACAAATAAACACTGAACGCGGAAAACGAAAACTAAACACGAAATGCACAAATACTGGGGACTCGCCAGCACCAGTCGCCGACCACTGGATTGTGGATACGATGGCGTCATTGAAGGAAATAATTGCGTAATTTAGCCGTCAAAAACAGCTGAGTGGAGGCCTGTATATCTAGATGGCGCTGGTAATAATCATTGACATCTAAAAATACAAGCCTCCGCTCAGCTGATCGTGGGGAATTTGACTTCGTTTGTGACGTCAATTTTACGTCATCATTAATTCCTTGGCAAGGCAGTGACTTCACACGACGATCTCCTCGGCACGACATATGTTTACAATTGGAATTGCGTCGGACGCCATTTTTGTCCACACTTTCTAGACACTTGCAGCAATTTGGTCGAAGCTGCAGTCCCGGGGATCAGTCGCAGAGTATCGTGGAACAGTTCCCACTTGACAAAATACATCTTTTGACCGCACGATACATTTGCATCGCGCACGTGTTTGTTTTCTCGGATCACTAGATGAAATTTTACTAACAAATAAACACTGAACGCGGAAAACGAAAACTAAACACGGAACGCGCAAAAGCCGGGGACTCGCCGCCATCAGTCGCCGACCACTGGATTGTGGATACGATGAAGTCATCGAAGTAAATAATTGCGTAATTTAGCCGTCAAAATCAGCTGAGCGGGGGCCTGTATTTTTATATGGCAATGTTATAATTGAGAACGATCAGAGATCACATCCTGCGGAAACATTTGAAAGCTTATGCGGAAATTTCATTGCCGACAGAAGAATAGCAGCGGCAACGAATGTGTCTTGGGTAATGTGCTTTTTTACACCTACCCTACATGAGCAAAGTTTCGGAGAAAGTTTTTAATAAAACCTTCTACATACTTCTTTTGCTGATTTGCGAAAGGTTGACGATTTTGAAGCAGCCTGATAAGTATCGTATAAGCTGCTTGTCGAGCACCATACTTGTTAGATGATGGTGATCAGCACTGGGATCACGCATTGGCCGAAGTATGTGATAGTTTACATCGCTTGCATCGTTTATGTGCCATATTACTGTTTTTTTGTGGTGTTTCGGATGCCGCGGAGTTGTGGCATATGTACCTATAAGTATCAACATAAATTTGCTGAAGACTTTTTCAGGGATGAATGCCTAAACAATAACGGTGAACTTAATTACGCGTGAGAAATCTCAATCGATGCTTGCTGGCTATCCAAGAAACACACAGAGAATAACTATGGAGGAGCAATCCGCATATACTCAATATTAAACTACTTGAAGCAATTCCAGTCGTAAAAAGTAGAGAGAGAGACACACGCCCTCCACTGCGCAACACCCGCGCAGTCTAAGCACGTAAGATGTCATCCCCTCTCCTACTTTTCCAATCGGAACAATAACATTCCAGTCTGTCTCTCTGCCGCGGAACACCCGCCCGGTCTATATAGAGCAAAAGAGATGTCAAATTTTCATCCCCCTTCCTACTTCCTCACTTGTGCCGAATTGCGTCGTTTCTCTCGCTCTTTTTCACTTCCTCATATACTCTCTCTTCAAAGAAGAAACAGTACCATATATAGGGGGTAATTCTCTCTTTCAATACGGTATGCCCACACCTACTTCAGGCGGGGAACAAATTAATAGAGAGAGAGAGTATGCGGCGGAAATAAACTGTAGTTCAGTGGAGTTGGCTGAAACAATGCAAATGTTTTACCGAGTATGACAGCAGAAAAACAGTTTTCAGATCTGTTACTGAAAATTGGTTACGGTACGTATCCGGAAGGAGAAGGGAAGGTTATTCTGCATAATAATTTATGTTGTGTTGATCACGGCAAGACCTAATTTCTTCAGTGTATGGCGACCCTGCAAAATGAACTGATCATGAAAACTCTTGGCTTTGCGGGAGAGCTATTTTGACTCCCCGGAATGACCAGGCATCTGCGATAAACGCTGAAATATTAAAATGCGTTCCTGGGGAATGTGTTGAGTATCGCTCAATCAACCGAGTAACGGTTCGAGAATATGCTTGTATTTTTAAATTCCCTAAGCGTCTCACAAATTAATTTTAAAAGTGGGCGTCCCTGTAATTAAGTACAGTACAGTAGGAAATCAGTTACATATCAACGCTGTCAACTTCATTGAATCCTAATTTCATTAGAGTGTCCATATGATTACACTTTATATAACTTTAAATGGTACGACCAACCTCACTGGCCACCTTCCCTAGCATTCTTTTTTACAATAGGAAATGCGGTAACATCTTGCAAAAAGACAACTTTCCTTTGATCATATTATCTAAAGAAGAAGCTATCTTTCAGGTTTTCTGTTGACGCGATTATATTACGTTTCTTATGAAAGTCTTAATCACCGCTAGTAGCAAGGCATAACATCCGATTGATTCTGACACCATGTGAATGTGAATCATAGATGTATCATCGTTTCGCTGGATAATTATTGCAAATTTATTTACCTAATTCGTCGATATTGTTTACATTAAGTCCATACTTTAAAATAAGCAGTTTTCTGAGCTTTTCTGGATAGATATGTATTTTCTCCAGTTTTAACAAATTGCGAACATATGAGTGGCACAAATTTAGCATGTGGGTGTTAACGGGACGCAAACATCAACCCGGCTGTAAATCTGTTTTCACTAGAATCAGTAGTCTCTGATTGGTTTGTTTTGAAAATCGTAGATTTACATAAAGACAGTATTTGCATAAATATGGTAATTTATAGTGTTCGGCTAGTCAGCGATATTCACATGAAAAAAATATCTTAGTCAGTTTATCGTTCCCGGGAGATAAACACCAAAAGCGAGGGAAACTGTTTACATATGGATGATTGTACACCCATATGATGTACACCATCAGCTTCTGAACAAATTGTTCGTGCTAATTGATAAGAGCTTCCCATGTGTAGATTGATAACAGAACAGACACATCGGGTTAAGGTCGTTAGTTCAGTATGTAGTCATTTCATTATTCATATTTAATTGGCCATTCAATTTATTTACGACGGCATGGATGATGAGGACAATACGCACTCAATCTAAATCAATCCAATGACAACTTCACGCAGAAAACATTGTACAGTCGTAAAGTGTTTATTAAGGACGAGTCAATTATCGATTTGTTAGATGAAAAAAATACATAATTCGGACATGCCGAAACTTGGATTGCTTGATTATTGTGGTTTTCTGGACAATTGTGCTACGGAAAGAATTATTATGTTAGAATTGTTTGCATTCTAATTTATTCCCCTATTAGGTCCACTATAGAGACAAAATCGGTACAAATATTCATTATATAAGCAGAAATGAGCAATACCAAATTATACAATCTTTGCGGAATATGGCTATCAAAATAGGGAACCTTTATTCGTAAATGGAATTATTGTGTCTAGAATCTACATACCGCGCTCGGTGGCCGTGGTCGTTCGGACACCGCTCTATGATACTAAGCTAGAGCTCGGAGTTCAAGTCTCGGCGCGATCAAAAACTGCCTGTGAGTATTAATAGAACTCTCACAGTGCTCTAAGCTTGTCAGTTTAATGACGGCGTGGATAGGAGGTGCATGCTAGCAA
The DNA here is from genome assembly GCA_964017055.1 of Chloromyia formosa. Taxonomy (NCBI): domain Eukaryota; kingdom Metazoa; phylum Arthropoda; class Insecta; order Diptera; family Stratiomyidae; genus Chloromyia; species Chloromyia formosa. Next base: position 144,825,086 of record OZ024815.1, on the reverse strand, counting down.
CTGCACTTCCGAAAAGTAGATATGCTATCGAAACATCAACAAGGCATAGAAATGCTAGAGATGTTGACGCGCCCATGCCCCTGGAGGGGTCAAGGCAATTAACAATTAGGAAAGCTGCTATTGTGAGAAGCTGAAGCTGGCAAGCTTTTAACCTCCAACTCATGAGAGTATTCATAGTGTATTATCTCAGTGCTTATCTTGATATTAGGAGCAATGTTAGCTGCTAACCGAAGTAGCAAATATTATAATATGTATGTATCCCATCTAGAATGTCATATCAAAGGAGATGTCACTTTCATCCATTCTATCGTCGTTGCTACAAGTTGGACGTTGGATGACGAAATTAAAGACTACAACTCAAATAAAACTTTCCTAAAGTACTTAAAAATCAATTATCACATGTCCAATAGTTGCTTAAATTCAACTCAGGTTAAAAATAATTACTTGCGTCGTCGATCATCTGAAAAGATTTTACAATTTGGTTTGGTTGGTGGGCGTCATCAAAGTATGATGTTTCTGGATTAAAAGGGCTCTGCAATTCGATGTTTGTGTAGTTTCTGAGTTATTGCGTTTTTAGTAAAGTGATATCGGCGTTTTTCAAGGTCTTTCAAAAATTCAAAAGCTTATAGTAGCCGGGAAATTTCAAAATTATACGTAAATTATTATACATATAATTTATTATGCAGGACGCTGACTTACTTATCCACTAAATTAATGTGCCTGTGATTCTTAAGCGCGATCCACATGCAACGACTTATCCATAATTTTGCATGCAATGGCATCGTTGACGACATCGTTGTCAATATTGTTATCAATCATATCGGAGCGTGTATATAGAAATTTGCATCGTGATGGTACGATGCAGGAGGAACCAATCTCAACTGCATTTACATGCTCCCATATGGAACTAGAGAGAATGTAGAGAAAGAGATATAGTGTCGAAGACGCGTTCATAAATCGTAGCGATATCGTAACAATATCGTAACAATATCGTTGTCAATCGTTGCTACAAAATGATGGATAAATTATGTCGATGTCGACAACAATGTTGTTGCATGCAAAATGATGGATAAGTCATTGTATGTGGATCGCGTTTAACACTGGCAAATAATATGTTGTATGCAATTATGTAATCTAAAAAAAATATACAATCTATCTATCTGTGCGCATGCAAGTGAATTCATCCATCTACAACACCTCTTGTTAGTGCAGGTGGAAGAACCCTTTGACTCGACTCGTGATTATTCAGCTTCAATGCTCACTGTATAACTTACTCGGTAAATACTCCCTTAGGGGTTTTAACTTTTCATTTTTTTCTTTCCGCTATCTATTGCACTTTTACACACACGTGCTATGCCGCTAGGCAAATATCGCATGTGGAAAACATTGAACCGTGAAATATTCTTGTCGTAGACTATGGCTATATCATTTAATACGAATGAGGTCGACCAGAAATATTAAATTAAATTTCACACATCTAAATGCAACAAAATTGCATCGGATGCGACATGTTGTGACCCTGTCGACAGAGACAAATTACCCCTTGAGACATGAAAGAGGTTGTACGGAACAAAAACAAGACAGTGTTACCATTTAGAATTGGTATTCTGTGGAAATGCTGACGGGAGAATACAGTTTTCTCGTTATCCTTTCCACCGTGCTTCGTGCAATGTTGGTGTTTGTTGTCTACTAAAGACTCTTGCAAGGAGATGTTTTTCATTACATTGAAGCTCACTCAAAAGTGAAGAGACATTTAGTTGAAAGCTCCCTGAATTGTGTGCTATATATGTTAAGGATACCAGAGACATTAGTTTAATGATAAGGATGAGGGCTTTTGTTAAATAGAATACCCGGAGGTTATACTGGACTTTGCATTTATTTAGCGTAACTAGGTATGTGTGTGTATATATATTTCTTTTATATGTGAATACGTGTAAATTAGGGTATTCTCTTGTCTTTGCAGTATTCTGAATGGATCTTTATTTTTTTATGTAATATTTTCGATATAATATAATGTCGAATACGTAAATAAAATTAGTAGTGTGTATGTCGCGCTCGGTGGCCGTGATCGTTCGGTCGCCGCTCTACGATACTAATCTAGAGTTCGGAGATCAAATCTCGGCGCGATCAAAAACTGCCTGTGAGTACTAATAGAACTCTCACAGTGCTCCGAGCTTGTCAGTATAAAGACGGCGCGGATAGGAGGTGCATGCTAGCAACTGCACTTCAACAAGGCATAGAAATGCTAGAGACGTTGACGCGCCCATGCCCTTGGAGGGGTCAAGGCAATTAGAGACAGTGTGTATCCCTGCGAAACACACTGTATAACGCGCACTAGGAGCAAAATCCGCTAGATATATCTCAGCTTGGTGTATCGGACGTGGAAGTGAAAGGGCCGAGTTCAACCCCCAAATAGTCCCGACAAATTTTTATACATTTCTGATTGACTGTCGGTTTGTCTTGTTGTGTGTGTTTTTTTGATGGTATTCTCACAATAAACAGACCCATTCTTGAAATAACAATCAACATACCTCTTGCGCTTTAAAAAAAGTTACTGATGATGGGTCCACGAACAGAACGGCCCAATAGCCCTAGCTAAGAGAGTCGAGGTCTTAAAGCGGGTAAATATTTGAGAGCGATTCAAATGTATAGTCTCATACAGTCAACTAAAATGGTCTCACGATTGAGGGGAACCAATTTGGAACCAATTTGGAACCAATTTCTTTGTCAAGTCTCGAGTCGTACGGCCCCAACCGTGCAAATTATCAGCGTTGTATGGAAATGACGTTTGTTGTTTGTTTTTAAGAATGAAGCCAATTTTCCACGCATGCTTGTTTAATAACATAAAATAATGAATGGGACTCCTGTGTTGTCGGATCTAATGGTAAAGGGTCGTCGACGTCTTCTTCATCCGATTCATCAGCCATGGCTAAGGGAGGAGTATTCAGGCAGGTCTTCCCCTCACAAACTTTGCATAGAGCAGAGCATTTCAGGCCTGCTCTTTTGTAGGAGCAGCTCTCTCCTCCGCACTCTTTCTGACACCTGGTGGTAGGCTCTGTGGGAATGTTGGGTAGTAGCTTCTTAGGTTGAGCGCAGACGAACGAGGTGGCGTTGGCAGCAGATCAGACACATATTCCGTAACGCAGGGTGTGGAGGGATTCGTCTTCTCGCCACCACATACTTCAATAAGTTCGACGAGAAATACGATTTTTGATTAAAAAGTCACAGTTTGAGCAGTTTGATCCGAACACGGCCGTTTCAACAAGCACACTGAATTATGTACGACCACGGAACAATTTACATTAGGAGATCCGTTTCTTGAAAAATCCGATTTCCTCAATTTTACGGTGACTGGTGTATTATTCACGGGTTAGAATCCTATCATGGTCATGGATGTTTGTGCTGTTATATTCTCCTGTGTTATGGGGCGTAACAATAAGCTACAGTCATTCCCAACTTGCCGCAGGTACTCGGCTAAATACTCGTAGGCAGGAGATGCGTGCTGCCAGCATGCATCGTCCGAACCCAGTTTATGCTAACCAAATTGGAATACATAGATGGGATATGTCGCATTGGGGTTAGACAAAATAGTAAGGGAAAGTCTGAAATGGTTCCACTTTGAGTGTTCTGTAACTAACGGTACCTTCCACCTATTCGATGGTCCATTTCGGTTTCATAAGCTCGATAAAATCATATGGATCCCACGTTGGGTGCCGAATATTTTCGTCATATTTCGATATTTTTTGACTACTTTATACAGTAAATTATCACTGGCGCAGGATAAAAAGGACCCTTGCAGTAGAGTTAAGGTATCTTATGGTAACCTTAAGGTCACAGTCATCGTGGCGCAACAGCCCGACGTCGGGCCCTGGCCGCCTGCATCATAGTCCTCCAATTATTTCGGTCAAGTGACCGTGTCCTCCAATTTTGGAAGCCCAGCAGTTGTTCGCAGTAATCATCTGCTGAGTCTTATCAACGAGCTCTCTTTCTTCCTCGTAGCCTTGCTCTGTCGACGTGTCGTCCATTCAATATTTTCTTAGGCATGCGGTCATCGACCATTCGTTTGTCCCGCCCATTGTAGACGTTGTAGTTTGACGATTCTCAAAACTTCCAGCTCATCGTACAGTTCGTACAGCTCATGGTTGTACCGGATGCGCCATCCATTTCGGTCGCAAACTGCTCCGAAGATTCGCCGAAGGAGCTTTCTTTCAAATGTGTTTATCACGTTTTCGGAGGCTTGAGTTAGGGTCCAGGTTTCAGGTTTCGCAGCCATAGCACACATGTCGTATGATGGTTTTGTATATGCGGAGATAAGTATTTCTGTGAACATGCTTCGATCTCATTATTGGGAGGACCGAGAAAAAAGTCTTGTTTGCTAGCTGTATCCGTCGCTTGATCTGGGATCACCTCGTCCTCGCAAAAAGGTTTCAGGTCTTGTAACTAACGACTCCGCGCGTGCCAAACCTCCACTGAAGCAAAATTGCCCCAATTTTTGGTTCGGTGGTAGTTCACGTCGCAATGGTCACTAACGGTTCGGTCGGGTTGTATTTCATCGTGTGTGTCGAGCTTTAGAGATATGTGCCGGTTATACGCAGTAGATACATTTCTGCCCATTTTAAGAAGTATGCATGACTATATTTTGTTAATTTCTCTATACGAATACTTAGAAGTGAATTAATACACCTCCACGTATTTTTAAAATATGTAATAGTGTAAAAAAAGAAACGTGTATTGCCACTGTATACATACTTCCAAAGAAGCTAACCATAACAACCGGCCATTGGCTGTGTGTACCATACATTGTCCATTGTACGTTTTAAATCCGTTTAACGAACAACTATTAAAAATCAATTGAGTCAGCAATAAGCATGACATGGGGGAATACCAAATCAAGTATAGAAACCTCTGTCGACAATCATAACCAATTGTCTCGAACTAATCATAATAGTGACAATAACAATAATCGCACATACATAAAGTTGTTTCAAACTTTAATTGTGCTGAAGACATTTACATCTCATTGAAATCTTTAGGATATGGCGTCTTGTAGCCAAGTATCTATGTAGATACCAGACTTGCAACTGAAATTTAATTCAATTAGCAGTTCATTGCCGGCAAAATGAAATAATCGACACAAAAGACAGTCCTTTTAATTAGGAAGTTATCTCAATTCGACCGTCTTGGGAACTTTATAGCAACATCGTTATAAATGTATAGTATGTACGAGTATTTCAGTATTTCCTCATTTCATCTATGGGGAGCGATAGAAATAGAGAATAGACAATGCAGGGCTTTGCATACAAGGGTATGCAATGATAACTGGCAGAGGCGAAGAACGATTAGAATACAAGTGAAAACTGGAGGGCAAGTGGATTTGAATTTATCGACGACTCTAAGAATTCTCCCGCATTTGACGAGGCCTTGTGGGCGAATTATATCTAAGTACTTCAGGGGAAATGAATGCGACTTCCCATATTTTTTCATGAATAGGAGGTACGATACTATGCCCTATTCTGTGACCGAACCAGACGCGACTATTCATAATTCATGACTACCCATTTATATCGATCGATCAAGTAGTGGTGATGAATAAATTCACAACAAGTGATGGTGGTAATATGAAATTTCACTGAAGTAGTGTAGTCAGCAGACTATGTATTCAGAGTTTCATTGTGAGAAATTTAATTGAAATTCTTCTTATTGATTCTGTCATTTGCATGTCGTACGTCGATGGGAAATATGATGTGGTTCTTCGCTCTGAACTCCTCTTGAACTAGAGACTGGTTTCTATTGGCAGAGTTTCCTTTTGTAACGGTTGATAAATTTAAGCATCAAGAAATAGCAGATACATATTAGCAGTTGCAACATCACACCAAACGCTCTGATGTGTGGCTTGCAATTTTCAAAATAAGCAGCTTCCGAATAAGCAGCTTTCCGCATTAGCAGGTGTACCTGCATAGCCAATACTCTGATGTGTTGCAGAATGATACTTGAAAGCCTGCGCGTCTGGCGGTTTTCCAACCGAATTAGAAAGTTATCCAGCACTCTAAATACGCTTATGTGTTGTGCCAAATTAGTAGCTTATACCTTTGACACACGATGCACGCGAATTATCATTTCCATTAGAATGATAATTCGATTTCATGTGTGTCGAATGTCGAATGTGTGTGTCTTGTATGATATGTGTGTGTTGCGAATGATCATTCGAACATCGTTCGAATGTTAATTCGGGAATTACAATTGGCACAGAAAACGCAATTCCTTCTTTGTGTATGCACTTATCCGACAAATTGTATAGTATTAGTTTAGTAGTATTCACTCGTTGCTATGCAATATAAATAATATTCATTCGTTACTTAGCGGTATATTCGTTGCTAGCAATATTTATTTGAAAGATATCAATGCTGCAGTGTGCAGTGCAGCCGATTTCGCAGTGGCAGTTGGAATGACGGGCACATTAATGTGTGTATGTCCAATTAGTCATTGCCAGCAATTTATCATTCCTCGAATGATAATTTGGGCGCAACGTGTGTCCAAGGTATTACCAAATTAACCGTTAAAAAAATAGCATTTCGCCAAATTAGCAGGTGTAGTAACACACTCGGCTATCTAACTTATTGTAAGCCAACAGCTTTCTCATTTAGCAGCTATATTAACAGTTTTTCACATTAGCAGGTTTAGCAGCTATTACCGCTAGACTTTCTGGTGTGTTATAAATGTGCAACCAGAAACTCATATCCGTATCTGAGGTTCCCCGAGCCTAACACCCTAAAATTTTCGAGCATATGGCCGATTTGCAAGCACACATCGCCTGAAGTCAGTCGGAAAGGGTTTCATAACAACCCCTGATACTCTTCCGCCTTCACGACAACTTTTCACACCTTCTTGCGATATCCGCTATGATTAAGCCTTCTCAACATTCATACACTTTTCACGGGCATATGTATGCTTTCGTGGAATCAGACCCCACACGTTGTACATATATTCTACTTGTCTAATTTTAATCCTTTTCCAATTCACGTCTATATCCCTAATCTCCAGCCAAGAAGTTTAAATATAGAAAATATTGCTCAGACAAAAGGAGGAATATGGTGATAAATGTGTTTATTTTTAATCTGAACAGAAACCCATTATGCACACGTGTACACGCGAGTACATAACACGTAATAACTTTGAAGCATGTTCTCCGGGAATACGACCAAATATTTTGATTTGACAACTAGGCTGCGGGGTATCATACACAGTGACTACACACTCAATTCATGTCTATTGATTTTCAAATGGAAAACTCGTGGCATTAATCTTTATTTTCTATTTAATTTTAGAAATTATGACTTTTACTCATTGAATGTTGTCTTGTGGGAAATTACGAGTATTTAATAGGTAAATTCATTCTTCAAACAAAGTGTGTTAATGACAGTTTAATTCTACAAAAATCAATATTTCTTTATGTACTTTCTTCTGCGCCCAAATAATGAGATGTTAATGTCCGCACATTAGTCTCATTATGGAAGTGAGTGCAACTCAGATGATAAGATTTCATGAATGTAATAATGAATGAGTTAGTGCGATGTTTGATGCACGTGTGCATATTAGAAAAAAAATCTGATAAAAGGGGGTTGCTTCATCATATCAAATACCCACGCTAAGTTAAGAGGAATCAACACGGCTTATCAGGAAGTCGACGACGATGTTTAGGACAAAAATAAAACTAAACATCGCAGCGTGATTTTTGTCACATAAAAACTTTTGGGAAATACATATCTACAGCAGTATGACTCGTGTTTTAGGGTTTTGTAGTAACAACAAAAGCCTTATGAAATCGGTCAAACGTCCGTCTGTCTGTCTGTCCATGAAATATTTCATGAACCCCTGAAGCTACATGCATGGTGGAAATACGTAGAAGTATTATAATTCTCTGGAGAAAGCGATGCATTGTAATAAATCAACTTTAAGGAGGGGGTCCCCATAGAGGGGAAATGAGGTTCAACATTTTTTTTTTGTTTGGTATAGGCATGTGGGGTATCGTAAGAAAGGTACTGTCGAGTACATTCCATTTTTATATTTATATATTTTATCGACTGGTATAGGCAAGTGAGGTGTCGTGAGAAAGGTAATAATGTTAAGTACATTCCATTTTTGGCATTTTCTTTAAATTGGACTAAAGGGGAACAGTGGGGGAGGCAAAAAATATTAGAACGTAATTTGTCCCACCCCCCTTACATTTCGAGGCCGTTACATTTACAAATATGAAAACTTACAGGAAGGTAGGTTCCGAATAGCATATAAAATGGGAAATAATGGAATGGAAGGTTAATAATAGCTTATTTCTATAGTTACAGTTCGGCACACCCCTGTATCTCTTTTCATCCATCTGAGTGGTACCAAGAAGAGCAACAAGCCGATATTTACATACCAAAATAAGCGCTTGTTACAAAACCCTGCGGGCGTAGCCCTCTATATTCCGGTTTCATTTTGTATACAAAGAGATATGTTTAGGCTAGGGAAATATGGTAATTGAGCTGTGATAAGAGCATGTCCATTACACCACACCACATTAAGATAAGCTGAGGCGAGAAAAGAACTTCCATCAGCATCCAAAAAGATAACATACATACACAATCATGTTGCTGGAGTTTCGTTAGAATAGAAATGTATGATGATTTCTCGAGGGGATATTTTCAAAATGTGTTTATCTTGGGTTGGGCTGTTTGTTTTTCATGCTTTTTGTATATTAATGTCCTTCAGTTGAAAATAAAGAAAAGAATTAGAACAAAAATTTTTTGTTTGAAAGTCCATTTGAATTTGAGTATGGACATTGCAGTGCAACGGAACTTCGTAAGCACTTTGGCATATCGACATAAAGAGTTAGAACAACAATTTTTGTTTGAAAGTCCATTTGAATTTGAGTGTGGACATTGTAGTGCAACGGAACTTAAGCACTTTGACATATCCACATAGTTAAATTTGTTAGTTAATTCTTGACCACATAGGGTTAAAGCACCTAGTTGCTAATACAAAGTTCGGTCAAATTATTCATATTCTAGCTCCAGCTAGAAAAAATATCCTAAGGCCAATTCATTTTTTTTTGTAGTCCGGATGGCGCAACGGTTAGCACGTTCGCCTTCAACGCACTGGGCCCCGGTTCGATTCCGGGGATTTACGTGTCGGACTATGAGCCCACTCAGCTGTTAAATGAGTACCCATTATGGGGTAAATAACTCGGTTGAGCGTATTGCTGATCACATACCTCTGCACAAAAACCGTCACGATCTAGAAAATGAGATGATGCTAACTCATCTCGAGGCCGTGGTTCAAATTGGACTGTTGCGCCAGTTATTTATTTATTTAATTCTTTTTTTGTGATAGTGGTCGGAGAGTCTAAAGCTCATTTTGCTACAAGAAAAAAATTTGATCGGAAGGGTCCGAAAAGGGACGAAAAAGGATATTTTTTTAATCAGGGATAAGCACGTGAGGTGTCATATCAAAGTGGACGTCAAGTAGATTCCATTTCTGGTAACTTGTTCCAATTTCAAGTTATTGCGACGGAGTAATTAGATTAGATTAGATTGTGAGAGGGACTGCGGGCGCCAAAAGGCCCACTAGCACCGAGGCCAAATGGTCTATTGTGCTATTGTGTCTGGCGATCAAGTTTGATCGCGATAATGAATTTGCTTAAAAGGGTGAGCGGCATCGAAGCAATGTCGTCTGCTTCAGGGAAGTCGATGCCGAGGTGTACTAGGCGACGTTGGGCCAGTGCCTCACATTCGCAAAGATCGTGCAGTGACGTTTCATCACCGGCCTCGCAGAAACGACAGCTAGCGTCCGATACTATACCCATGATCTTTAAGTGACCCCTTAGGCAAGAATGTCCAGTTAGAAGGCCACAAATGCTCTAACCCTGCTGCGGTTCATTTTTAAAAGTTCAAATGTCCTGCTGCTCGAGTAACCAGGTATGAACATGTTGGCTTGCCTCAAGCCTGGAAGATAGTCCCATTGGACGGTGGCCTCAGTACGCTCCCAGTCTCATTTACTGACGGAACTTAGAGGAATCCCGCAAAAGGGCTCAGGTCCACAAAAGGGCGTGTCCGAGGCCATCCTGGCCAACTCATCAGCCTGTTCATTTTCAGAAATCCCGACGTGGCCAGTATACCGTTACCATGTTCGACGAGCCAACTTTTTGTAATGTGACAGAAACACGAGCGTACCAACATCGACATATTACGTTCTGCACGACACCAGAGCCATCTGTGTGTCATGCATGTATTGTGGAATTTATTGAGAGGTCATAGCGTGTAGGGCAGCCACCCTACTAAGCTATCCAGGTTAATGTTGTTGGTGTAACGCGTGTGTTATTTTACCCTACACCCGATAAATTCCCAAAAAACACGCCTATTGATACGATTTCCCTAGATCACATCAATCGTATTTAGTAGTGAGCATTCACTTCATTTTGTAATCAATATGGAATGTGTAATCTCGGTCGTAATACATTTTTGCTTTGTCTCGTGCCGAACATATAGGTAGAGGCACGAGTTCGCTCAAATATTTTAATTATAATAAAAAAGGCTAACGATTTGTATAAATTCACTTTAGTGTTTTTCTTTTTTCTTTTAAATTTATTGTCATTGTCATCCGAATTCCTCCGAATCTTATTTCTTTTCTTTATACGAGTATTACCAGTACATATTCGAGAAATCACTTTCGCCTTCAGTCTTTAATAATTATCCATTTAGTATTTGAAATGCCGCAGCTAATTAAAACCGATTTTATTTAAACAAATTTAAACGCACTCCCCTGACGCAATAGGTGCATATCACCGGTTTGTGTATGCATAATTTTCGGAAGAAAAATGCATACCTAATCGTCATTTAGTAAAATTGTATTTGATTTAAATTTTAAATATTCTGGAAATTGAAACGACTTAGCGTATATCTTTATTGAGTCTACTTTGAATAGTTATTTATCTTATCAATGTTAAGACTACTAAGATCACAGTATTTATATAATCTTAAATACATTTTGTATCTGAAGTCGGGCGTAATATACGAGTATACGACGGTTATATTTGAATTTAAATTCAGTGTATATATAATTAGCATATCTGTGTAAATACTATTAGCGATATTGTTTTTATCAGGTGTCAGTTGGTTTTTGCTACTGTGCAAACAAACACTGCGATCATGATAGTTTGACGCAAACATATTTTCAGGCTTAGATATGTAGGAAGGTGTGCCTTTATTATTTATTACACTGTATCGCCTACGTATGACAAAATTTTCGAATTTACTTACAATTTTCCAGGAAAGCAAGGGCATTACTCGTCGTATTGACTATCAATATATTCGTCATCATTGGTTTTATTTTTAGGAAATAAGTGCGACTAATCAGGAAGTTGAATAATCTACTGTTGTTCAATTACATTTGATTAGTAACAGTGGATTATTTGACCATGTTTTAGTCATCATATGTGTTGACATAAAATATGGAATATGTATCAATGGTCGAGTTCCTGAAAACACCAGGAACATTTAGATTTAGTGAGTGACAGAGCGCCACAGAGATGGTAAAGTTGCGGTTTGCTAGGCAAACGATCGTTGCACATTATTCGCGATTAGCGATCAACCCATAGAGACGGGGCCGTCGAGAGCAAATCCGGGCCGGGGGCACGTATTTAAAAAACCGTGTTTAGTAATTATTGCACAGCTTAATTTATAAAGAACAGACGCGCTGCGCCATTTTGTGAAAAGATAGCTATCGAAGCTGTTTGTAACCATCCGGTGGCCTATCATCAATCGATCGGTTACTCCCTATTGGCCACTAAAATCATCCGCCCGTCTACCCAATGGCAATGGCTCCAAATTGTACGGATGGGCCATTGTTTGTAACAAGCACAAGAACCCGAAACCCCACACGGTGGTTTTTTGGTCCCTAAAGCGAAAATTTCTTGAGTGTGTATTCAGAGTCCATTCCTGCTTTAGGTGATAAAGAATATGGAACCCTCTTACTGTGGATTTGTCGTTCTTCCATCAAATCATTAAATAATCATAATTTCGACCGCACGTGATCCTTGCGGACTTGCAGTATGTGCAGTAGCTTTATGTTTCCATATTTTTGAACCACATCTGATCTACCACAGTAAATTTTGTCGTATGTACGCTTTTAGAGCCCCTATGGTTTTTAGTTCTGGTTATGGTAAGTACGGGTGGTTGTATTCTGTGGAAGATACCCTGCTAACCAAGACGCTCATCAGCCGACCCATTTTTTTCGCAGAGGAGTAGAAGGGGTAGCACAATTATGTGAAGATATTTGTAGGCATACACATGTCATGTGTTTCGATTACCTTTGTTAAATTACTCGCCCACGATGAAATGATATAATATACATACATGACCACGCTCGATGTGCTACAAGAGTATCATTGACTCAGGCCGTAGCTGATGAAATATTTAATGCATGTAATTGTACGTTGTTCGATACGGCTAACCGTTTTCGAAATATTGCCCAAAAACAAACGAAAATAATTATTTCATGTTGTTTTGCACATTTTTCCCGAAGGTTATCTGGGAAACTATTTCAGATACGAATAAAATTGTTACAACTTTTTTTTTAATGTTTTTTGTTGTGATCTTTCATCTGGCCTCAGGAACTTTTTCGTTATGATTAACCGTTTGCGAAATATTTCCAAAAAACCAAAAAGGGTTTTTTTGTTTCGTGTTTTCTGGCGATTATCTCGAAAACTATTTGAGACACGAAAAAGATTAATATCTGATTTTTAAGTTTCCTGGTGATCTTTCATTTTGTACGTTTTTCAAAATATGTGAAAAAAATTGAAAAGGTCATTTTTTGTAGCTTTTCCGAGATTCTACCGAAAGTTCACATCGTATTTACGAGCACTTTCGGTTAAAAAATTTCTGAACTCCACTACAAGACTAGAAAATAAAAAATATCCTGGATAATTAGCATCATTCACAATACAAAGCGGCAAACTTGATAAAATGACGTAATTTTAACGTTTTTTTGCAAATTTTAACCTTTTGCGGTCGCTAAACTTACCCTCGGAGGCTTGCCAGACTTCTCATTTTCGTATTCCTGCATAGCAAAGAAACGATCGCGAAATTTCTAATCTTGGTACTTACACCGTAACCGAATGAGCAGCCAGCAGCCAACTATTATTTGAACCTGGCTCGTTCCGAAGCATCTACATACGTTTCGTTGTCATATTTGCTAAAGCTTGGTTTATTAATTTATTTGTCGTAATAAAATTCTCAAATTCTCAACAAAATGAACTCCTGCCACCTCAATAACGGTGAATGAGTTTTTTTTTTACATAATTACGTCGATTGCGGGAGATGATTATCCGAAAATAATAGTGTCAGGAAGTAATTTTTGTTCTTACTGAAATGTAAATAAACAATAGGCAAAGTTTCAGCTTTTACCATTTTAAAAATTTACCGTTATTTTAGTAAAGACTTCATATGCCACGAAAAAATAAAAATTATGTTTTACCAAGGTTAGAGGCTAGAGAGGCCGGTAAATGTATTAGCTTGGAAATCAAAGTCTGGGGAAAGGAATCAGAATCGCTCGTGGCCATGGATATTTGTGGTATCTTCCCCTTGTCGTGCGGGCCGTAATAATAAGCCACAACATCTTTCGACTTGTCGCACGTAGGCGGCTAAATGCGAGAAGGGGGGTGCCTACTGGCAACGTGCATTGTCCGAAACTGGTTTATGCCAACGAAACGTCAGCTAAGCCACATGGAATAGTTGACACGCTATGCCCCACTAGGGGTTAGGGCAATGAGTATGTCATACAGGTGAAGAGGTTATAAAAATACAAATATGATGCAATTATGAGGGCATCCTTTTACTGCCCTCCTTTGTTTCCTGTTAATATTCTTTAAATTTTGTTTACGGATCTCCTAGGATATCGATCGGTAGGTTCAGAGAGGTCCCCAATGAAAGCATAATATCTAAACTAATTTTGTTTCGACCAAAATTCCCATTTGATTTCCTCATAAACATTGCGTAAAACCACATAACCAGCAGCAATCGTACAAAATCCTCGGTTGGGCAAATCGCTTTAGCTGTCTCGAATTACCAATCTATACCGATTCTTGACACCTACAACAATCCACTCACTTCATCGGCAATTATATGTAAATAGCGCTCAACGTGAGCTACCAAACAATATGCCGTACAGGTACAAGGTATTTGGCTTTCGTGTTCGTTTGTTTTACGTTCATTACATGAACAAAACTAAAATCGAATAAATTGTCATGTTGTATGTACTATATGAGTATATTGTACACGTACGAATATACAACGGGCATTTGCTTAATATCGAATACAGCATGCAAATTTTGTCGTGAATTCTTGTGCACTTCGGATAACAATTAGGCCATAGATGTAGGTTGTATCGGTCTCTTAACCCTTAGCAAATTCACAGGAAGGGTCTGTAGTATAGGATCTGCGAATTTTAGTGAGCTTTTCAAATAATAAGGATGTGCGTTTCCTGTGGAGAAAACGGCAATCACTTGATCAGAAACTGTCAAATACTATAAAAGAGCTGGGTGCCAGAATCTGCCAAAAGTTTTCGAAATATCCGAGGCAATGACTTTGGCTCCACCAAACCAATCACTATAAAGACTACGGTGGAGCACGCAGAATGGAAATCGTACTACCGAAAAATAAGAAGCTGTGAATCAAAATAGCTTGTAACGAATGCGAGTTAAAAAGTAAGGGGGGAGGGGGGGTCAAGTGCCCTAAATGCAATTAGGGTTCGCCCGTGTTAGTTGTCGGGTGGAGAACACTTAATTGCCCTAACCCCTTGTGGGGCATGGCGCGTCAACTGTTCCATGTGGCCCAGTTGACGTTTCGTTGGCATAAACTGGTTTCAGAGAATGCAGTTGCCAGGATCCTGCACCTCCTGCACATCCATGGCCACGAACGTCGTCGTGGATGGGATTCGAACCCGAAACGCCGATAGTCAAACATGAGACTAATGCCTCAACACACTGCGCTACCGGTCGCCCAAAACTACTGGTAGTCAAGTTGACTGTCCAGAGCACGTCAAAATTGTCATTGACTTGCTAGATTTTGGTACTTAGGTACGGACGGTCTCCGACCTTGTCCAGGCTCGTATTTGTGACAAACTCACTAACGGGTTTAAAAAACCTTCGGTAGAATCGATGTGAGTGCTATTGATCGGTAGTTAGAAGGGGTCACATATTCCATCTTTTTTGGGTATTGGTTGAACTTGAGCTAGCTTCCATGAAGATGAAATGACACCTGTTGAGTAGGATAAATAAAAATTTTTTCGCAGTGGTTTGGCTATAACGAAGAAAAGCACTGTTTGAAAACTAAAGGGGAAATGCCATCAGGTCCAGCTGATTTTAGTATATCGAGCTTTATGGATACGTTGTATTGTTATTCGGCGATTATACTAACACTAAAATAAATTCTTTTGCAAAACAAAATGGGTTAATTTACGAAAAAAAAACTCCAAGCGATTATTGCATGAATTTTCGGTTACAAAACGTTCGTTTAGCAATGTGAGTCGCATAGCTGTCGAAACGTATCGGTATGGCATAAATGATAACTTGAACCTGAATTCTTGTTTCGTTCGCCAAAGTCTCGACTAAAGCGAGCCTATTTGTAATTCAGCACACACAGCAGCGGGCAGAAAACATTGTCGGAAGCGTTTATCATAACTGGCCTGTATGAGTCTACCTGCCTCTGCATGCGTCTATGTATCCATTTACTATTGTTTTTCCGTTTCTAAGTTTATTCAAGCCACTGTTGTGGACTTCCTATTGCCTAAGCAAACCAGCTAATGCTATCAATGCATTCGTAACAATGTACTACGTACGTACGTGGACGACGAGTACAATGCATTTCATGCCGATTTGATGTTATAAATGGAAAATGAGAAGTGTGTTGAGACAACTTTCTTATTAAGTCACACACCGAGTAAATGCTTTAAACACTAAAGGCTATGTCGTAATGTAATTAATATCAAGAAATCCATATTACTTGATGACATACTCGTATATACATATGTAATGCATGTACTGATGGCAATTAATTGGATACCTATGACCGTAATTGGCTATCAAAGAGAGAAATGAACTCTTCTGAATATTTAAATATGGTAAAGGTGAATCACCGCCAACTGTCTCGTGTAAACAATGCACATACCACCATTGCAGACTAATTGACGCTTTCGTCTGTTCCGTGGGAAGATTAAATATGTGGATACAAAGGAGATAGATACAGACGATATGCTGACGACAAGCGATATTTGTATTGTTTTCCACTTAGCAGATTCACTAACCCGAAAGTCTTAACACGGCATTCGCCCACACGTCGATTGTCACGGCATCGGTTACTGTTGGATCTTAAAATTTATATCCGCCTTGTGCTTCCCATGTTGTAATTTGGCATTTTTTTGTTTCCGCTCAATTGTGTTTGGCCTAAATGTACGCCCAGCAATCAGTATCGTTGATCCAAAACTCATAATTATGTACTTTGTATACAATTTACTTAAAAAACATTTCCTACACTATTTAAAATTCGCTAACCATTATTATATTTTTTTTTTTATTTTCCAGATACGACAGTGGACAAGACGGCTTCCTGGATTTGACTGAATTGAAAGTCATGATGGAAAAATTGGGAGCACCACAAACACATTTGGGCCTGAAGGCTATGATCGCCGAAGTCGATGAGGATCACGATGGCCGAATATCGTTCCGAGAATTTCTATTGATCTATCGTAAGGCTCAAGCCGGCGAACTGGACACCGACTCGGGACTAATTCAATTGGCACGTCTCACCGAAATCAATGTCGAAGAGGTGGGCGTTGGCGGAGCTAAGAACTTTTTCGAAGCCAAGATCGAACAACAGCTTCGTTCCAATAAGTTCCACGATGAAATACGACAGGAACAAGAAGAGCGTAGACGTTCTGAAGAGGAGAAAGTTATACGACGAGCACAATTTCAACAACGCGCTGCAATATTCCAGCAAAATTAATTTTAATCGCTCAAGCAGATATAGTTATTATGATAAGGACACAGTGCAGATGAGATAGATTTAAATGCTGATGTAATATTTTTATCTATAAAAAGGATATATATGATTAATGTTAATGTTATCTAAGTGTTTTACGTTGTCTTTTCGCTCATTTCAATGTATTTTTGCATGTTTTTACGGATTCGTTTTTTGAAATTTGTAATATTGTAATTTGTATGATAATAGGTTTTGCCAAAAAGGGAAAAAAGGAAGATGATAGGTTTAAAAGAGTCTAGATTTGTGTGCCATTGATTTTAACAATTATACGAACGAATAAGATGTTTCGATTGAAGTAAAGGTTGTAACGATATTGCCTCAACAACTGAATGTATTTGACTCAACATCAGTCAAGATTTTAAATAGGTTTTAATAGTCTCGAATATTATGATTACATTCGCAAATTAGGTGTTTACCTTTACCTTTATTACCTTTATTTTATTTGAAATTATTCTTAGAATACTGACAAGTTTTTTTTTTACTATATTTCACGTTCAAAAAAGTTTTCCCGGTAACCATATAATGTAACGTTCCATTGACTATATGCTTAAATATTCTGTGTTAATCAACTATTTTGACTTATCATTGTTCAAACGATCTTGTAATATGTTATATATAAGAATTAAACCATCTAATGGAAGTCAATTAATCCAAACACTCAAAGATGATGGTATTGCTGAATTTATCAAGTAGTCATAACGTGAAACTGACAAATGTTTTCTGAGTTAACAAGATAATTATGATAGGACTATAATGTAAATATTGCAGGAATATTGAGAAGTGTGTATATAAAATAAAGTATGATTGATAGTAATTTGGAAGCGTCTATTAGTCTGCTAAAAAAAACAACGGAATTTTTTAACTGATTTTCGAAGGAAAAATCAGTTATTCTACCCTCCCTCGACAACGAGTTTTGACCCTGGAGTTGGTTTTCTTTCTGATTGGGGCGACCGGTAGCGCAGTGTGTTGAGGCATCAGTTTCATGTTTGACTACCGGCGTTTCGGGTTCGAATCCCGTCCACGACGACGTTCGTGGCCATGGATGTGCAGGAGATGCATGCTGGCAACTGCATTCTCCGAAACCAGTTTATGCCGTAGAAACGTCAACTGGGCCACATGGAACAGTTGACGCGCTATGCCCCACAAGGGGTTAGGGCAATTGAGAGAGAGAGAGATGACCCCAGGAATCGATTGGCATCATTAGATTTTTTAGTGTCATTTATATATATATACTAAATGCGAGAGCTCGCTTCGCTCGCTCTCTTATCTAGTGCTCGGTACGCTAACCTTGATTATTTTTTTCATACATAATTAATTTGTTCTTCGCTCACTCAACACCACGACGATAAGGCTAAACTTAAGCTAAATTGAAAGTAACTTCACTTTTAGTCGGGTACCTTTACATAGTTTCGGCGGTTCAAATTTCTAAGCAGAATTACAGGGACGCCGACTTTTAATATTACGAGTAATTTGTGAGACGGAAGCCCAGGTGCGCTTTGGGCATTTAAAATTTCAACCGGATAATGGGTAGCATCTTGATCCATTACTCGGTTGATTGAGCTATATTCAACACATTCCCCAGGAACGCATTTTAATATTTCTGCGTTTATCGCAGATGCCTGGTCGTTTTTGAAATACACAACATCAATTATTTTGGAGAATATCCTTCTCTTCTTCTTCCGGATATGTACCAGGTTAGGATCTCCTTATGCTTAGGTGCCCGGAACAGAAAAATGAATCGAACTAGATGAATCCAATGAAGTTAAAAGCATAATCTGACAATATTTTCGCTGATTTCAAGGTCACCAGGTACTTTACTCAGAGATGCAGATGGAAAGGAACGAAACACATAAACACGTATGGCAGTGACAATTGCAGAGCTCCATTGCTTGAACTTACACGCCTAGTATCAAGAAATCCTCAAAACCTAAATTCAAGAACTTTCATAAAAAACATCATCCACATTTATTCTGCACACAATATTTTCTAGCTATTGTCTTAACAACGAATGCTTACACCTTATCATATCACCTTTGAGTGCATAACGATGTTTACATGTAGGACATTCATGCGGCTTAATTTTAAAGTGATAGGCACGTTTATGTTGATTCAAGCCACCGCGTCGCTTAAACACCTTCTCGCACAAATCACATTTGTAGCGTCTCACGTCCGTATGCGTGACATGATGTTGATGTAAATTATTAACATTTGCAAATGATTTGCCGCATGATTCACAAACATATGGTTTTTTGCCCGAATGTGAAATACTGTGCTGTTTCAGACGTTGCAACGTTTTCAACTGCTTCCCGCAAATCGTGCATATAAAGAAGAGCGGTTGTGGCTGTTGTTGATTGGGTGGCTGTTGTTGTTGATTGGGCGGCTTTTGATCATCCTGATACTCGCCGAGCTGATCGTTCCGTAAACATGCTTTGCTTTTCAAATGACGCCGAAGATCGTAGATATGATCGAACAGTTTACTACAATCACCGCATTTGTGATTCCAATAGGACGGAGGACGATGTGTTATTTGATGTTTGTAGAGATTATGACGACGAGAATAGATTCGATCACAAATCGAACAGACGAATTGTCCTTTATCGTTGGCATTGATTTTGAGCTGTGATTCGATGGGCGGAGTTGTGGTGAGTGTTGCGAAGATGGCTGTTGGGGGAGGAGGTGGAGGCAGGAGTTGCTGACAATCTGGAATGGTAATAGTTGATGGTAATCGGTTAACTTGAATTTCGTTACTAAGCATAGTACTAAGGTCGGCTTTTCGCCCGAAATCTCATACAAAAACGGTCAAAAGTAACGTTCGCATTAAAATTTTTTGCTCTTTCAGTACTAACAAATTTCATTCGAAGAAAAAAAGTCTCCATATCATCAAGAGCAATTTGCACTTGATTTCGCTTGAAAACCAATCTTTGTAGTAAAGCTAGGTACTAAGATCAGTTTTTCGTGCGAAATATCATACAAAAAATGTCAAAAGTTGCGTCCGCACGAACAATTTTCGCTCTCCCAGTACTAACATATTTCATTCAAAGAAAAAAGGCTCCACATCATTATGAGCAATTTTCACGCGAAAACAATTAATGTAATGTGCTGTGTGCAAGTCTACACTGTCACGTTTTTGTGGGAGAGACAGGTGAACATTTTCGCACGAAGAGGTTAGTTGCCTTAAGTAATATTTACTGTATATGCATATGGAAATGATCAGGATCCCCTCTCTGAATCGATTTGGCCATGTCTGTCCGTTCGCACGATAACTTTAGATAGAATAAAACTAGCGACTTGCAACTTTAGTCAAATGTATCATATATATGTAGTAGGATTTAGTTGGTTTGTTTTGAAAATGATGTACGGAATGGAATGTCTATCTCCCCTACATATGTAAAATAATTAAATGCATCTGTAACTCCCGATCGAATTAACGTGAAAATACCTTTGGCAGATGACTCGAGAGGGTCACTTAATACTCTCCTGTAAAAATGAAATTGATTACTTGGAGACTAACGGTACTTTTCTTACAAAGAGCCCCGTATTGCTCTATATTTCACGTTTTTTGTCTATTAACTCTTGTACCAATTGACATAGAGAGCTGATTTTGGCATGTAAAGTTCAGTTGAGAAGTTGCTTTATGGGCATAATCAGACCAATGGAACACCTAACTCCCCTACAAATGTCAAAAAATGAAATATTCCTTTAACTACGATAACTTTCGATAAAATGAAGCTAGCGAGTTGAAAATTTGATCGGATGTTGGTAGTAAGATCTAAGGAAATGGGTGAGATCCGATCAAAGAAACCCCTACTCCCCTACAAATGATTCTTTAAATATGCGATAACTCTCGATAGGATGAAGCTTGCGACAAGGAATTTTGGTCAAATGTTTGCAGTATGAGTAAGAGCTCGTGCCCACGGCAAACTTTTTAGTTCGCAGAAAAACTAAATAGTTTAGTCAGAAAAATAGAGCACACGGTGTTTTATGAGGCCGCGCATGATTAGTGATAACTAAATAGTTTAGTTTACTGTGTGCGCGGTCTCATAAACCGCGGTGTGTTCTATTTTTCTGACCAAATTATTTAGTTTTTCTGCAAACTAAAAAGTTTGCCGTCTGCGCGGGCTGTTATAGTTAGTTTATTTTGGGAATGGGCAAGATTCTATCTCTCCCATAAAGTTGTGGTAAGAAGAGCTTACTCGTCTCAAAATGGTGCCTACCTTCCCTCCAAAGGTTCCTTCATTGTAGCTTCATTGGCTAACTTCTGTTCAAATTGACCATATAGAAAACACAATTTTAATGCATATGCCTTTTGCCTATTTGAAGTTTTGGTATCATCACTAGGTGTGCACAAGTCTAGCGTATATACGCTTCGGTCTCGTTTTAATTGTATCTCAGAAAATATCGTTCAGCTGGATTACTGATTTAAATCCATGCTTGAGATTCCTCCTCATCATGAGCGAATCACAAGCGAAATTTCGAGCTGAAAAATCATGGCCTGTTTTCTTTTTATCGAAAACGAATTCCCCTTACTGACTCACCGGGTGAATGCTTTAATTTCTCACGTTCTATTTATTTTTTGGACGTGAGGAACATTGTATACCTTTGTTCATTTTTGTTGTGGAGCTTTGCCCCCTTTACTCAATGCTTAAATAAACTTATGGGATTTAAGCGCTCGCATTGTTTGAAATGCGATAAAGCAAATATAAAATTATACATTTCAGAAGAAACGACCGCGATCGACACTGAAATCAGACCGAAAACGATGACTTTGTTTTTGAGTCTTTGTTCTATATTATATTTTAGGTTCCGGCTTTGAATCCCCGAAAAATTAAGTGCAATTTACGAAAAGCCAAGAAACTTATGTCAGATAAGGAAAGTTTGTTAGCATTTGGAAAGGAATTGTAATTTTATTTGTCAAAACTGAGTAGTAAAAGGAGAGTCTAATATTAGTACAACGTTCAAGCAAAATTAGGTGTGACATATTTCACGAATTTATTTAAAATACTTGAATAAAATTGTTGTCATGCTTTTATAAGTAAATAAACGAGTCATGTCGAAGTGTCTTTTGGTGTGAATTTTGAGATGCCTTTATTCACAACAAAGAATAAGGTAACATCCAATGAATAACGTTATGCTTCGTTTACACGTGAACATTGAGCAAAACATGGAACATTGAAAAATTACATTGAAAAGCACCAACAACAAAAAGTAACCTTTCTGTTCTTACATGGCCAACATGAATTCACGAGCATTTGAGCTGTTCCCATAAGAAATGGGAACTACCCAAATGCTGCGTTCCTGCGGCAGCCGGTTCTTCGTACCGGAACGACCCGTCTTTCGACAGCCAAGAGCTGCCAAACACCTTCGATGCAAAAAGAACTGCAGTATTTGAAGCATCGCTACCACAACAACAACACAAATGCTCGTGAGTCCATGTTAGTTCACATGTAAACGAAGCCTTAGGACAAGTATAGGATAAGTAGTAGTAAGTTATCGCCAGAGAGGGTTTTTAACCGCTCCTTGCGTCTGCCATTATCATCATCATCGTGGCGCAATAGCCCAACGTCGGGCTTCGGCTGCCTGGATTGTTGTCCTCCACTTATCTCGGTCACGTGACCCCGTCGTCCAATCTTGGAAGCCCAGTGGTTGCTGCGTTCAGGATTTCAGACATTGAAACTTGTGTAATTCAGAAAATCAGATTCATATAAACCATGAATAGGGGAAATTAATCAGGAAAATTAGTTGTTGCGCCTGAATTGCGTCAATGTTCATCAACGCGTTGTGTTAGCGTTGCGTCAATGTTTATTTATTTATTTAGTAAGAAATACTGAACAGGAGTTGAATCCAAAAATACATTAATATGACGAGAAAATTCAAAATTAACAGAAAAAAGAATTATGTAAAATAAAAGTCAAGAAATAGAAGGTTAAGGAAAATTAATGTAAATTAAAACTAATAATTAAGAGAATTCGAAAAATACAGTAAAAAAGAAGGAGCAAGAAATTAAATGTTAGTTGTGGATAACTTATATAAAAGCAAACGCTTAAAGTCAGCAAAAAAAAACGCGCTCGGTGGCCGTGGTCGTTCAGTCACCGGTTTACGATACTAATCTAGAGCTCGGAGTTCAAATCTCGGCGCGATCAAAAACTGCCTGTGGGTACTAATAGAACTCTCACAGTGCTCCGAGTCCGAGCTTTTCAGCATAAAGACGGCGAGGATAGGAGGTGCATGCTCACAACTGCACTTCCGAATAAGTAGATATGCAACCGAAACGTCAACATGGCATATAAATGCTAGAGATGTTGACGCGCCCATGCTCCTGGTGGGGTGAAGGCAATTAACATTATAAACAGAAAGTTCAACGGTTGGAGGATCCAAGATTGCATTAGGGCGAGTACTGTGGAACGAAAGCCGGAAAGTTATGTGGCGCGAAAGAGATGACGCAACATAATTTATAAAGAAAGCATTCATCTACGTAAATCCGTCCTTTTTGTATAGACACTAAATTAAGAAAATTGAGACGTTCGGGATAAGAGAGTGTAATGGGTGGTTTGGTGGGCCTCCGAAGATGCCTGTGGCGACGGAGCCTAAGGTAGCATAATGACGGTGAAGGTGGGGCCGTGCCATCTGGCGAAGAAAAAGGCCCCTCAACGAGCTAAGCAGCGGCGTATGCTTGCTGTATCTCAGTTCGGGAGACGTGGGCGGGGTTTTCGCAGCTCATTGTCCCTGTCCTTTACGTAATTATAAAAATTCATAGGCCTGGGGAAGAAAACACAAACATGGGAGGCAAAAATGGGGAATAAAAAAAAAATGGGGCGTTAAGGATGGAATGGTTGCCGGATGGCGCAGGTGACCTCGCGCTCGCGACGGGGTCCAAGTGTAATGGGACCCTCGTCCTCTGGTTACGTACCACCGACAGATCACTACTCATCAGGTGTTGCCTTCGATCTGCCGGTGGAAGCAGCACAACCAGACCAGAATATGACTCAATTGCCCTAACCCCCTGTGGGGCATAGCGTGTCAACTGTTCCATGTGGCCCAGTTGACGTTTCGACGGCATAAATTGGTTTCGGAGAATGCAGTTGCCAGCATGCACCTCCTGCACATCCATGGCCACGAACGTGGTCGTGGACGGGATTCGAACCCGAAACGCCGGTAGTCAAACATGAGACTGATGCCTCAACACACTGCGCTACCGGTCGCCCCCTAATAAGGTGCCCAAAATGATCGTAAATGTGGTCATTGATAATACGTACGAGTAATTTACAGCAGGAAGAAAGAAGCGAAATAGTTCGGTAATTAGAGGCAAGGTTCTGGTCATCTTCTTTGGGTATGAGAACAGTAAAGGATGATTTTTAACGGAAAAGGAAAACACCCTCATGAAGGCTTCTATTAAAAAGAATAGAAAGGGGAGCAGATATGGAGCTGTGAGTCTGCTTTAAAAAAGAATTTGAGATTCCATCAGGGCCAGAGGATGAGTTATTGTTAAGAGAGGTGATACGAGAATCAACGGTGTACGGAAATATTATAGTAACGGAAGTGAATATTGAAAACCATCCTGTTGAAGATCATGCAAAACGTAAGGCGTAGAAGACTGCCGAAAAGTACTTGAAAAGTACAAGGCAAAAAGTTCGCATATTTCTTAAGGGCGACCACAGAGTGAAAGTTGGTGCTGGTGTTTTGATTGAACTGAGTGTTCACGTGAAACGTGCTCATGAAGCTTTCCCTACCCATGCTATTGCCAAAGGTCATGATCGCATTACTAATTGTCCGGTCATTTTCTATATAAAATCCATTCATAACACTAATAAAAATGAAACGTATACACCGGATAATTAAGAATGTGGTCTTCAGCAGCATGGGCAGGGAAAGCTCCATGAGTTTACATGAACGTTTCTCTTCGCTGAGTGTTCACAAACACCAGCACCAGCTTTCACTCTGTGGTCGCCCTTAGGGGTATTAGCAGTACGATTGTCGTGAGAAAGGGAAGATAGGTGAGAAGAAGAAGAACGTATGTTACGAACATAAGATCAAAAGAGTTTTGACTCATTGTTCCCAATACTATTTCCAACATTTATAAGGTAATCAGAGCGTGAAACCGCATGTTGGACTGGGATCTAAGTTTCTTAAATGATTTGAGATCAGAAAAACACTTGTATCTATTATAAAAAGAGCGAGCGCGGTCCTTTTTACGTATAGTCTTACGTCCCAGATGGGTGAACCACAACGGACCCTTGCGAGGTTTAGACTCACGAGAAGGTACAAATTTGAAAATGATGCTGTAGAGTATGTTACAAAAGGCTTCCACAGTAGATTCACAGTTGAGACCACCAAGTACACTATCCCAGTTGATTTCATTCAATCT
Organism: Chloromyia formosa; assembly: GCA_964017055.1. NCBI lineage: Eukaryota > Metazoa > Arthropoda > Insecta > Diptera > Stratiomyidae > Chloromyia > Chloromyia formosa. The sequence goes on along the minus strand of OZ024815.1, from coordinate 144,799,655 downwards.
GAGATTGATGGCTCCATAGTTGGATCTCCTAAAGTTCAAACACGGCAATTTTAAGTTGGGAGGGAGGAAAACAAATGTTAAGCTTTGACTTATGACATGATGATACGGGTCGGAGGAGACATAAGCTGGTGACAAGGAACAGGTCAGGTCAAAAAGACAGGGTCAAGAACACGATTCATGAAGTTATGGACTACACTGAACTGCAACAAAGTCATAGAATTCCATAAATGATGTGAGTGAGGATGAAAGAAAAGTATAACACAAAGCCTCAGCATTGCATCGGATTGTGTCAACGTTGCGTCAGTATTGTCAGTTTCGCGACAGCGTTGCGTCAGCCTTGCTTTAATTTGGCGTCGCCGTTAATATTGCCTCAACCTTCCATCAATTTTGCGTCATATCGCTTCGACAAGGCTATAATGTCGCTTTAACATCGCTTTGAAATTGCTTCGATATCGCTCTGATATCTGATAACACCAAAGGGTTAAAACCGACTTCAACAACACACTACGGCATTGGCCTCATGACCCCGATTTAGGTGGCACCCGTATTTCCTAGATTTCACTTCATGTCCAAGAATGTGCTTATGTCAACACTAAAGAGTTAAAAACACCTTTAACAAACACTCCAGTTTCTTTTGTTTCCTCTATATCCTCACTGCAACCGGAGCGTTCCATTTCCCACATACCGTACCCTACTTTCAATTTCCTTAAGACTTTAGACTAAAGGACCCATCGTTATCCTCATCAGTCCGATTCAAAAGATTCCCGTATTGCCTAGATTTCACTTCATGCTAAAGAATGTCCTTACGTCCTGACCGAAGGACTCAAAATATTTTCAACAGTACTCCATTGCATTGGTTTCATCACCCCCATTCAGAAAATACCCATATTTACTAGGTTTGGCTTCAAGAGCGTGATAATCGTTACGTTACACAAAGTTTATTCAGACCCCCAGCCAAAAGACATATACTCGTTAAAACACATACCTTGATTCTCACTGACCACCGTCTTCGCCAACATCGTCACGCAACCTTTCTCGTGACGTCGCAACAAAATCCATCGTTTAAATTGTTTACCACAATGCTTGCATGCGTACTCCTCTTGTACGTACGGATAATCACAAATATATTTCCGATGATTGTTCAATGCCAACTTACTCGTGAACGCCTTCTCACACATTGCGCAAATCAAATTGGTTTTCTTCTTCCTCATGCGTTTCGCAGTCTCCTTATGAAATTTGTTTTTATGCGTCAGAAATTTGTAGAACGAATCGAATTCCAAATTACATGGAATACACTTCCTCACGGCCGGCGTATGATAAAGATTCTTATGTTCGGTTAAGGTCGTTTCGTCCAGAAAGACAACGGCACATAAATCACATTGATAGGCGGGAATACTCGGAACTGAATTAACTATGCTATCGTCTATGACAATAATTTTAGGTTCAGATATAATTTGTAAGTCGACATCATGCTCTTCGTTTGTCTCCAACTTGTAGGATGGTACTGTTAAAACTTGATTGGCTATAATTTGTGCCTTTGCATAATTATGCTCACCCGTATTCACACAGGATTCCAACGATTGGGACGGACTCGGGCCCTCCTCGACAGCCTCATCGTCCGGAATGTCAATGTATGCATCGTCAAGAGTGATAATTTCCATAATATCACAATTGTTAATAATCTCTGCCGAGTTAATGATCGGTAGGTTGTTTTGAATTTGGGATTTCTGTTCTATTTCGCTATCCTCGTCATTTGCATCATTCTCCGCGTCGTCGCTTGTTGTACTGTGCAGACTTTCATTCACTTCTTGTTTGACTTTGATCACTGGCTCCTGCTTAATCTTGAGGGTTTTTTCGGTATGTGTTGTTGTAGTTTCATCGTGTCTATTCTGAAATTTATTTTCCAAATCCTTTTGGGTGCGGAGGACAATATCAACAAAATCGGAGAAAACATGAAGTCGATCCAGACATGTTGGACATATATTTTTCGGAAGTTCGTCGTCTTGTTGGAAATTTAGAGCTGGAAAACATTTTTGTATCATACCGTAAATTTCGAAATTTGTAGCAAAAGTTTCGGTGACTTTCGAGCTTATGCCACATAGACGACAATTCCATTCGATCGGTTCTTCGGTTGTTATCTGAAAAAAAAATGTAGTTATTATTTATGTAATAAGTCGTTATAAATATAGATTTATAGACGTATATTTGAATGATTGTACAGCTTTAACATGATTTCAGGATCTTAGATTTTTCCTGTAGACCTTGGTTCAGCCACAATTATAGTATTTGACTGACGAATAAAACGAATAAAGATCCAGAATGGATCGAACAGAACGGATCTTCGACGAGCGAATTTAAATAGCTACTAGAGATGGCAAAAACCTGCTCCTTTTCAATCGCAGTGATAACTGCGATTGCTCTTTTTCAATATCTGTGAAAAAGAGCAGCTCTTCTAATAGCAATGATTTTATTGAAAAGGAATGCAAAATAGTGATTGCTAACAGCTCGCAACGCAAAGCGCTAAGTTCCGATCAGCTCTTCCGACGAGCAGTACTGCTCGAAGATAGCTGATGAGAAATTCTGGTATTGAGATCGGATCAGAAATTCTGATACTGATCGTCGGAAGATTGCTGATCGATGAACGAAACTGAGCAGGAGCACATTGCGAGCTGTGTGTTAGCAGATCGGCGAGTTTAGAGTTGGTAGTGCGCGTGAAATGATTGTCGGGCTCTGGCGCCGACACTATCAAGAAACGTAGATGATGCAAGAATGCTCGCATTCAATTCATTTCTGTACAGCATTCTTTTTGTTGTTGTTGTTCGTGGCGTATAGCACACATTAAACCAATAGTGTTTTCACATTGGTTTAATGTGTGGTTTTTTCCCGTGTTTTTTTGCCCGTGGTTTTTTTGCTCGTGGTATTTCGCCCGAATTTTTTTTTTTCAATTTGTTTTCGTAGAAAAGAGATACGAATAAAAACAAAAACCTTGCGTTGCGATCCTAGCGAGCTAAAACGAAGTGGCGAGAATTGTATTGGCGATAGACCGTAAATAATACGTAGTATGCAGTACTCATTATTTCTGCTCTTCCAATCGCAGCTCTTTTCAGTTTTCAATCACAATATGCTACTGCTTTTTTAAAAGAGCGGTGAAAAAATCGCAGGTATGAAAAGAGCATACCATCTCTAATAGCTACCATCATTGCTATCTTAATATACAGGCCTCCGCTCAGCTGATAGCGGCGAAGTCTCGATCCGTTTTTCAACGGCCAAGAGCTGCCAAATCCCCTCGATGCAAGAAGAACTGTGGTATTCGGAGCATCGCTACCTCAACAACAACGACACTTGCCCAATATCGGTCGGGCTGGTCTCGCATTGACCGGGATGTCACGAGCACATGCCCCTCCTGCAATGGTACACCTCACGATGTGGACTACATTTTTAATTGCCCAGCTGCACCCACACCCGACCGCCAGGTCGTTGTGGGAGAACCCCGTAGAGGCAGCATCTTCCTGTCCCTTAACACCGAGGATGACGAAGAACAATAACAGCATGTAACACACAACGAACTGCTGACCATTGCTACAACAACAACAACAACAATAATGCCTACCTAGGTAACTTCGTTCGTCCACCTCTTCCACAGGCTGTCCATTGATAGAAATGGGATGAGTTGGATTTCTAGGCAGACTAAGAACCTAATCCTGTTGGTTATTATTCCAACTCAACTGTACTTGCCACCCTCTCCAGACACAAAATCATATGGTCACGGTAAAGAAGGCATATGTCGTCATCATAGTCAAGATGATGCAAATGGGATGTTGAGATCTATTGAATTCTATTCAAATGCTTACCTGCAAATTCATTCCATCCGCTAACTTGAGTTCCATTTGCTCGCCACTATGCGTTCCATGAATTTCCAAAAAGTTCCCGGTGAATGGCTTAATGGTAATAGACGGCACTGCATCTTTCTTGAGGAACTTTCGTGAAATCATATTTCGAAAGTCACTTGGTAAAAAGTGTCGACTGCATATTGCACTCCATCGGGACGGTTTCCATTCCGGCCCACGATCTGTAAACTTGATCCATTTCGCCAGGATTTCCGGTGAGTTGTAAGGAAATCTACAAGAATAAACACATTTAGTGGTGCACTTACTTCTTAGTAAAAGTTGAAAGTGATCTGTACTTGTGAAACGAAACATTGTCGGCATGATGGTATTTTAATTCACAATTTGAAACCACACAAAACGAGGGCATTGCACTTTGGGTTTGTTGACAAGCTTTTGGGAATTGATTGAGTTTGATGGCGGTTTGACAGAAAACATATGGTGCATTGAACAGCTGTTTGCAATCAGCTGATGATAATCAGTGGCGTAGATGAGATTATTTTTTTTCGGTTGATAGTATGAATCGTAAACAAGTTAATAACCAGAGGGAATAGGAGTTTTTGAATTTCTAGTATGCTGTATATATTAAACGTGAAAAGACAATGAACAGTTTTCCCCATCTTTGCTATAGAGAATTTTTCCTATAATTTAAGTATATGTAATCGAGATCACAGATGCCACTACAATCGCCCACCATCAAGATTCTGACATTTCTAGCTGCATACCATCTCCTGACTTTCCGAGTACTATGGGACGCAGCCGGTAAAAGGTCATCTGGAGGTCTGTAAATATAATAACTCCCGCCCAACCTCTCGTGACGTGTGAAGTTCTCTCAGCATGATAACCACCAAGGCCTGTATCCGGCTCCTGACGCCATCCAATCTTTTGCGTATTTCTCCCAAATCGGCAAGGTAACTATTCGCCTTCCCCATCGTTCCAATTTGTTACAGTTTGGTTCTAGTCGTTGCATCGCAAACGACCAATTAATGCTATTTTTTTCATCTTCCAGTTCCGGGCAGTATGACTTGGCTGTTGTGGGAGGTGGCATTGTGGGAGTAGCATCGGCTCGCGAGATTCTCCTCAGACATCCGAAAACGAAGATTGCCATCCTCGAGAAGGAAGACAAATTGGCAGTACACCAGAGTGGGCACAATAGTGGTGTGATCCATGCAGGAATTTACTACAAGCCAGGATCGCTCAAGGCAAAGCTTTGCGTGGAGGGACTTCGTCTCACCTACGCCTACTGCGATGAGAAGAAGATCCCATATAAGAAAGTGGGAAAACTTATCGTGGCGACGGATCCAGTGGAAGTCACCAGACTGAGGGTAATTAAATGATTATAATCGATAATCCAAGAGTACTCGTTCGTATTAAGTCACGCTAAAATGTCGTTCTAGATCAATGCCAAAGAGGTTGCCCCCTAAATTGAATTTATAGATAATTGACAGAGGTATTTTTTATTGCTCGTGTTCGTATCTCATACCAAACAGTAAACATTGAGCAATGTGGTTGTTTAGCCGAATTGTTATCAATGTTGTTTATGATTATTTTCGGCATTTTTGTCGATAATGCTTACCACTAGAAAGTGTGCTCTCCGACGTGTAAATAAGTTCATAGGGCACTTTTTCCGTAACTACGTTAAACTCCTTATGATTTATAAATTTCTTTTTTTTTCGAAATTAGGATGATTAGTTGTAATTATGTTGTGACGAGCCCATGTACGCTTGACCGTTTTCACATTTCCGATTAATATTTATTAATTTATATTATGATCCAAGTTGGTTTCTAATGCGTTTTCATGAATTGTTCGCGAAGTATTACAAACACGTTTGAGCGGATTCTATGAATTAGTTACTTCCATTGTTGTGACCAATCAGCTGCAATTATAATGTCGTTTTTTCTCTCCCCATCATTTCAAGACAGTACAGCAAAATCCAGGAAAAGATCAAGCTTCACTTTGCGCCTTGATACAATGGGTGGGTTAAGAAAGTGCCGAAAATCCCTCATGGGGTTTGAGGTTATTGAGTTTTTTTTTGTTTTTATACTATTTATACAGTCGCGCTCGGTGGTCGTGATCGTTCGGTCACCGCTCTACGATACTAATCTAGATCAAATCTCGGCGCTATTAAAAGCTGCCTGTGAGTACTAATAGGACTCTCACAGTGCTCCGAGCTTTCCAGTATAAATACGGCGCGGATAGGAGGTGCATGCTAGGAACTGCACTTCCGAAAAGTTGATGTGCTATAGAAACGTCAACAAGACATAGAAATGCTAGAAATGTTGACGCGCCCATGCCCCTGGAGGGGTCAAGGCAATTAGAGAGATACATATTTATATCCACAAACGCACATTTTTATTTTGTTTTTACCACTACTTTATTTTTTATTCCTGACGCGTTTCGCTCTTTCGAGCATCTTCAGGGGAATGGATTAGATGCTACAAATCCAATATGTACAATTTTTGAGGTGCGTTCTGCTGGACCCTCCCCCCACAACGAAAGTTGCCGAAACGACTATTGCACAGTTATATGCTAGCCATCCTTCCCTCCTTCATTCAAAAGAAGTAATGACCTTATCTTATTCAAACCCATGATAGAGTTACGTGCTAATTACAGTCATTTCCACAAGAGCGTATACTTTGTAACTTTTTAATGCACCATTTCTCAAAGAGTGGTGGGGGACTTTTAGTTACCTGCATTCTTCCTCTTTTTCGCATTGTATAAATTTGGTCATTCTAAGTTCAAGTAAGAGAGTGATAAGACGTCAAGTGAAATGAGTGCGATTTACAAAAAACGATTCGAAGCTGTGTTTTTAGTAAGTCATCCGAAAGGACCAAAAATGACACCTGCATCGGCCGGAAAGTACCTGAAAGTTTCGACACAGTTTGTGAATAAGTGGATAAAGCGTTTTAAAGATACTGGAAATGTAGACGATCTACCTGGTAGGGGTAAAACCCGAAGCACTTCAAAAACCCAGGATAAGGCCATCATTGATATTTTTAAGAAAAATCCGTCCGTTACTACCTTAGTGCAAGCAAAGGAAATGTTATCGAAGAAGAATATTTACGTGTCCTTGAATACGATTCGGCGAAGATTACAAGAGGAAAACATCAAAACCAGGTATGCCTTGATGAAACCATTACTTACCGAAAACCAGAAGCGAAGACGTGTAGAGTGGGCTAAGGAAAACATCGATCGTGATTGGGACAACGTGATCTTTACGGATGAATCAAGTTTTGCTGTAAAAACGTTCAGGAGACGAGTGTGGTCACAAAAAGGAGAAGCTGTCGTGAACCGAACCATTAAACACCCTGTGAAGGTCCATGTTTATGGATGCTTTTTTGCACGCGGTTTCGGAAAATTAATAACGTTTACCGGAATTCTTACTGCTGAAAGGATGATCATTTTGTACAAGAAAGGATTATTGAAGTCTGCTAGGATGCTATATGGCAACGACAACACCGATTGGTTTCTACAAGAAGATAACGATCCGAAACATAGAAGCCGGTTGTGTACACGCTGGAAAGAAGAATGGGATTAATGGGGATTAATGAAGCAGAAGCTTCAAGGAAAGCAAATAAAAGGAGCAGCACATTTAAGGCGAACGCTACAAAAAATTTGGAAGAACTTATCGACAGACTACGCGGAAAAATTGGCCGAAAGTTGTCACCGAAGATGCCAGTCAATAATCAATAGTGACGGCGATTGGACCATGTATTAAATATAATTGCGAAAATGTATTTTGTATTTACTTTCAATAAAAAATAAAATTTCTTACTTGTAACATTTTGTTTTTATTTTGTGAGGTATACGGTCTTGTGGAAATGACTGTATGTGCCGTATTTAAAAATTTCGTGCTGGTCAATTAAAAAAAAAAAACAAATGCCGTCGAAACGTCAACTGGGCCACATGGAACATTTGACGCGCTATTCCCTCACAAGGGGTTAGGGCAATTGAGAGAGAGATCGCCGTCTTACCGCGCTCACAGACTGTCGAACTCCAAATTCAACTCCAACACGACCATGGTACAAGTGGACCGGTTTTCTTCAGATTTATGTGAAGTGTGTGTGAGTCCTGAGCTATTTAGAGGATATTTGTACCAGGTTCGTGTTGAAGTTCGTATTCGACAGTCACAAAAACGGGGCATGTCTTTGCTGGGAGTGTGTCTTTGTTTAGTTAGAATTCAAATGCCAACTCAAATTTCAAGAGAAAACTTAAATCCTTAGTACATATACAATCGAACAAATTTTCTTTAGGCATTACTATTCCAAATAATTACACAAAACGAACATTTTATTGGCAGGAAATGAACTTTATGTGGTTCTCAAACTGTAAACGGTTCGAAAAATTAGACACCTGCATTTTAAAACGCAGACTACTTAACGGAGCAGCATTCTTGCGCTGACGTTTTATCCAGAGCAGCTCAGATTAAATTGTTAGTGTAATTGTGTGGTCTTAAGCTGCTGTGCTTTGTATGGATGTTGAAAAAAACGCGCCTATAACTTTCAATCTACTACTACTATATGTTAACATAAAAAATGAAAGGATCGATGGGTGAGGTGATAGTTGTAAAACTAGGTATGAATTCAAAAGGTGCATTTGAGGAGGTTGAGGAGTCGTGAAGGGTTAAGGTCGGTGTGATAATTCAGGAGGGATTTCTCGATTGTTTGTTGATTCTATTTATTTCTAGAACCCTTAGTGGGTTAAGTTTTCTCCCTTTCGGACAGATGTGAAGCACTTGATGTTAAAAATTATTGGCCAAATTATGACCGCTTTCTTTTAAAAGCTCTGAAAAATTTGAAAAGTTTGAACCGTTTATGTGCCCTTTAAATCCAACCTCGATCGATCGGCCCATTTGTCCAATGTATGTTGGTGAGCATTCCGGGCATTCTTGTTTGTATATCCCAGGTTTCTTATATTTGTCGGGTCGAGGCTTTTTGTTGTTATTAATTCCCTTGACCTCTCCAAGGGCATGGGCGCGTCAACATATCTAGCATTTTTATGCCTTGTTGACGTTTCGATAGCATATCTACTTATTCGGAAGTGCAGTTGTGAGCATGCACCTCCTATCCGCGTCGTCTTTATACTGACAAGCTCGGAGCACTGTGAGAGTTCTATTAGTACTCACAGGCAGTTTTTGATCGCGCCGAGGGTATTGCCACTTTGAAAAGCTGGGATTATGTTACCTTTTTTAAAGAAATTACCCATTTTTTCTGAGAGGGAGGGGGTGTATGGTAGTGAGATGTAGCGTTCCGTTTGTTCTGTTGGATCTTTAAAGTAGATCAAGTTTCTAACTATTTCAGTCAGTGTTCACGTTTCCCAACCATAGCATAATCATATAATATGGGAAGCTTCGTTTTTACGTTCATAGGTGAAATTAGGTTAAAGAGGCTGCCGCGCAGAGCACAGCACACATATGTAGACCACCAGTTGGACCCGTTGTGATACCTCACCGTCTCAAAACCATGAGAATCTAGTCATCGAACCATCCGGAACTATCAATGAAGCGAAGTAGATCATCAGCGCTCACGTCTCTCAAGTCATCCAGCCCCATGAAGTAGAGAAACCTCAGAGTGTCCTTCCTTCTACCGGGCAGAGCAGGACAAGTGCACAGGAAGTAAAGTACAGTTTCCTCCTCGTCCTCACAGCTTCTGCAATAATCCTTGTCCATCGGGCAATGTCCCGTAATAATTTTTTTTTAAATTCTTCTAAACAATAATTCACAATATATTTTCTCTTGCAGGACTTGCACGAGCGCGGTATAAGAAACGAAGTACCTGATCTACAACTTATCGATGGCAATAAAATCAAAGAAATCGAACCGTATTGCAACGGTTTGAAAGCCCTATGGTCGCCTCATACTGGAATTATTGACTTCAAACTTGTCACGAATTCGTACGCAAAAGACTTCACAGACGGCGGTGGTGATATCTACTTGAAATTCAAAGTCACAAAATTCTCCGAAACTCCAACGGACGCCGAATATCCGGTAACAATAACGAGCTCCGATGGCAAATCGGTGAAAGCGCGACATGTCCTCACCTGTGGTGGATTGCAATCGGATCAATTGGCCGAATTGACTGGATGTCCGCGAGAGCCTCGAATTTTACCTTTCCGTGGCGAATATTTACTCCTCAGTCCGGAAAAATGTCATATGGTGAAGGGTAATATTTATCCAGTACCGGATCCACGATTTCCATTTTTAGGAGTTCACTTCACGCCGCGTATGGATGGAAGTGTTTGGCTGGGACCGAATGCCGTGCTGGCGTTGAAAAGAGAGGGCTACAAGTAAGCTGTTCTGGAAGATGGAATAGAAATGGGAATTTATATTTTTTGGCTACATTTCAGATGGAGTCAGATCAATTTTGGCGATCTATTTGACGCGCTTCGCTATCCCGGTTTCTTGAGAATGGCCAGCCGCTATTTGGGTTTTGGCATGAAAGAAATGATGAAATCAGCTTTTATTTCAATGCAAATGAAAGATCTCCAAAGATATATACCGGAAATTACAGCAGCCGATGTGACACGTGGTCCAGCCGGCGTTCGGGCACAAGCACTGTCTACGAGTGGTGATTTGGTCGATGATTTTGTGTTTGATCGTGGAGTTGGTACCGGTGCCTTATCGAAACAAGTCCTTCATTGTCGCAATGCACCCTCACCAGGTGCTACAAGCTCCTTGGCTATTGCGAAAATGATTGCCGATCGAATCGAAAGTGAATTCAAAGTCTTCCAAAAGTGTTGATTGCTTTTAGCTAATGAACATTTGATGCTATTTTTAAATAATGTTTGTTTTCTTTTTGACCAATGTATTTTTTTTATTGTTTTTTATTTTTAAGCGCTGTGGTATGCATTTATTAAATGTATTGTTGATTTTATGTTGTTATTACATGTTCAGCTCTTCTTGTTCGTTGAAAGTGAATGCAATAAAGGTATTGTGCACAATAAAATTGTTATGTATGCACGGACGCTTGTATTTGCAAATTGATCGATTGATTTTTATTCGAATCGCGACCCTTGTGGGGAATTGATAGAAGGGAGAGGGTACTTTTGAGATGAATTGGCGAGACTACTTTTGAAAGCTATAATACGTCGTGGACAATCAGGGATCATGAATACGTCTTCTTTTACGAGGACGCAACCATTTCATTTTCTACTTTTTGTTATCTCATTTACAATTTCCCACCTGCACCGCAGCCGTTCCATTTCTTACATTTAGTTTGAGCCCCAGCCAAAAGACATCCATGTCAAAAAGAGATTTTATTAAACTACTTTTTATTGATAAAATTATTTAAAACCTTCCATGAGAATTATTATTATGAAACAAAAAATTAAAATCCACAAAATAATTCTAATTGCCTAAATGCAATCAGCAATTGATGTTTAATCAACATCAAGTCTTTGTCTTGTGTTTCCTTTCGCGATTTTCCGCTTTTTGAACGTTGCCGGAGCTGTGCTAGCTACTTCGGAGTCCAAATGCTCAATGGTTTTCTCTTTGAATTTTTTCGATGGAGGTTCTGGCTCTGGATTGCTCACAGCGGGGACACAGTAGTAGTCCTGAGGGCGTGGCGGTAGTTGCAAATCAACTGGTTCCGGCTCTTTTCTGTAAAGATAAAATTAAACAAAAAAATAATAATCTATTTTACATAAAAACCCATCAAATGAGTACTTATATCCACTTACTTCGTCTCGACAGTTTGCCAAACACCAATTGCCGGAGCCTCGGCATCTTCCTCAGTTTTAAATGTTGTTCGTTCCTCTTCCGCTTTCTTCTTCTGATCGGGATCCGTGCGTCGAAAATTCTTCAATTGCTCGCGTCGATATTTGGCCACAATCTCATCGGCATTCTCTCGAAAGCTTTTCGATTCTTCTTGAATTTGCAATTGCTGTTGGGCAACGGCAATTTCGTTGATACGATTGTACTCGTCCAATGGCATGAAGCCCTCTTTCGGTGGCGCCCAGAGGGTTTCATTCGTTTTCACATTCCAATAGTACGGGTAACCTTCGGGGCTTTTTGCCTCAACCCACATGGAAGATTCGCTTGGTGGTTTTGCAGAATTGGCTTGTTGCGACCTCTTGGAATCGCCCTCGTGTTCCGGATCGAAATGGTCGGGTGGCATGAGTGGATCAACTTGAGGGCCAACAGGTTTCGAGGTTCCAGCACCGCCCATGCCTCCCATTACGGCTGTAATAGTTTTTGCCGTTAAATCGGCCATAGAACTCATGTCTTTGGCATATGATCGCATGGCTGCGTCTTCCATTTTGCGCAGTTCCAAGTCCATTTTTTGCTTTTCCTTCTCGGACTTGGCGCTATTCCGACTGATTTCGGAAATGCGCTTCGCCACGTTGGCTTTGTGACGGCGGCCATTCTCGTGAAATGCTATGCTCTAGAAACATAAAAAGATTTATTTAGAGGGATTCTTTATTTTTTTTCAATCAAATCTAGAGTTGACAATATAAGATAACTGAAAAATCTGTTCAAATTTGTCTGAAGTCTCTGAGGATTGATAGATCTAACAGTGTTGTTGAAAAGAGTTTTGTTGCAACGACTGCAAATGAGTGATATATGTATATCGAAAAATAATAATTAGGAAGAGAGAACTGAATTGAATGATTCATCATCAGCGATACCGATAGAATTAGCAAACGATGGGCGTCCTATTTTTAGGAGCTTCTTAATCCTACATCTGACGTCTCCATCCAAGAAGCCTCAATCGATGACAACATTATCGATCATGGCCCCAACACACAACCTCCGACGGTGCAAGAAGTTAATCTCGCACTAAAGTCACTTAAACTAAACAAAGCGCCGGGTGCAGACAAGTTTCCAGCTAAAGTATTATGATCCGGTGGATACGGGTTTATTAAATGTCATACACGAACTACTTCTGCGAATCTGGGAGGACGAGGTGATCCCAGAAGATTGGCGCAAGATCATCATTTGTTTGTTGTCTTTTATAAAAAGGGGGTAATTATAAAATACTGACGAAAATTCTGGAAAACAGAATAAAACCGCACGCTGAGCTTATCATTGGCGAATATCAAGGCAGCTTTAGACCTGGCCGGTCAACAACCGATCAGCTTTTAACGGTCAAGCAAATCCTGGAAGTGCTGGGAATACAATGTCGACGAGTACCAAATTTTTGTCGATTTTAAGCAGTCATACAACAGTATCGATAGTAGTGTACTGCATAATATCATCCAGTAAAACTAGTACAACTATCAAAGATGACGATTATCAACTTCGTCTCACAGGTCAGGATCCAAAACAGGCTGACTGATCTATTTGAAACTCGTACTGGGCTGAAGTAGGGAGATGGACTGGCTCCGACGCTTTTCAACCTGTCACTTTAACCAAGCCGATCGGAATGGGATATTGACAATCTTTGTTCTTATCCCAGGTGTACTCGTATAATGTGGAGTAAGGATGAGTCAAGAATGGGACAGGAAGTTGATGCTGGGATCTTTGAACCTAACACCAGGATGTGAACCGCTATGGACATTTAGTTCAGCGCTTTTCAAGTCGAGATCCATGCCATTGAGGCCGGCACCAGGATAAGTCTCCATTCTCTGCTCTGACAGTCAGGCAGCTATTAAAGCTCTTTCTTCACATAAGTTCTCATCGAAACTGTTTAAGTGAAAGTGTGTTTTGAAACCCTTCAATGTTTGGTAAACACAAGCCGGGTCACTCTATCTTGGGTACCTGGTCATTGTAACGAAGCTGCAGATGAACTTGCTAGACAAGGCGCATTAGAGAAATTTTCGACCCTGATCCCTTCTGGTCTGCAGACGAAAGGTTGCGGTACTGGAATAATCTCCCAGGACTGCAGCAATCCAAAGATCTCCTTGATACCTACAATCACAAAGAAGCTAGTCGCCTAGGAAGAGCGAACCTGGGGTTAATCGTTAGTTACCTCACGGGACACCACTGGGTGAGATATCACCTAAACAAAGTGGGCCTGTCCACTGAGACGGAATGCCGGCCTTTGCCTGGAGGACATTGAGTCCACCAAACACCTTCTCTGCGAATGTCCGGCGATCGCTCGCTTGAGGTTTACGTGTCTTGGAGATTCAGTACCGAACTCTACTGTCTGTTAGTAAGAGTGCTACTACAAACGACCTATTGGTGTGAAGGCTATGGCACAATAGATCTCATGGTTGCAATGCCAGTCAGATGGGTATCTTAGCCTGCACTTATTTATTATTATTATTATTAAGAAATCTCAATATTGTCACGCCTTCCAAAAACTCAACACATTTCCGAAATAACTGAAATAGTCGTAATTGATGAGAAAAAAAAACTGTCCGGAAATTTGAAGAGACTTCAGATAAATCTGCCCGATTTATTAGTCTATTTGTCTGATCGTTTGTGGAGTGCCTAGAAATAAAAAAAAGTGATATATAAAATTTAAAATACTTACAGGTTTATTATCCGTAATCCAACATTTGCAAAAGTCGCAATATTTTCGATCGTTCGACTTCCAATAGTCCGCCCTAATAGAAACAATTTAAGAATGTAATTTTTAATGCATTATGCGAATATCTTGATCAAGTAAAAGCCGACAACAAGTTTGGTGGTAACTTCATTATTGACAGTACATTACGTAGAAGAATTTTGAAGTAGACGCTATTTATTCCATTATTTCACCAAAGGATTTCTCTTAGAAGTATACTCCGGACTCCCGTCATTTCTGAAAACAGTCTCTTCTTCGCTGAAAGCTGAAATTTAATTATCTAGCCTTGTTCAAATAATGAAAGAGTAATGACAACTTTGCTTTTCAAGAAATTTTTAATCTTTATTTTGAATAATATTTATTGAAGATTTTCAAGGGGAATACAGTAACAAGTAAATTATTATAAAGTTTCCATCTATATTATTTTTTTTTAACTTTCTAGATATAACTTATTTACGATAGTGAAGAAACAGTTTATTGTATTTTGCATTGATATATGAATTTGGTCAAACAATTGTTATCAATCGAGATACGAGTACGATTGTGATAATATTTTAAGATTTTCGAGTAAAGAAGAAGTTCGTTCAGTTTCAAGAATTATCTGAAATATCTGTACTGCTAACGGACTTTGAAGCTTTGGCTTCTTTTTATGCTTTTGTACCCATTTTGTATAATTCAAAGACAACTCTCAAGCTTGTAATATATTTTCAAAGTTTGTTGGATACTATTGTCTATTGAAAATTGCTTCTTTTTGATTATAGTCGTTACTAAGTCCATTTGTCAGTTATAATTTCAATACAACACTCGTTCTGAAAATTCTCATAGACATGCAATTTTTAGACCTAGATATACGAATATGTATGTATTTATTCAATTTGTTTTTCTATATATCCCTAAGATTATTATAAAATGGTCCGATGTGTTTTCAGTTTTGATAGTTCTTACTAAATTAAAGATATCATATTTTCTTTTTGTCTATCAATATTTTTGTTGCTTTTTGCAATGGTAAGCCATTTTGCATACAAAAAAAGGTCTGATAAAACAACACTTACTAGGTGATCTAAACAATTTCTGATTGATGCTAATATATGTCCAACAATAACGTACGAGTATCTTAAAAATTGACATCATTTTCGTGTAACAATATTGGCTGAATGGTAATTAGGCTTAAACAATAACTGGGCTCTTAAAGAAGTGATCCCGATTTCGCGACCCTTTCTCTCTCTCTGTCACTCATGGACACTCAACATTTTATATCTCTGTCACTAACGGATCAGCTTTTCTGCGAACCCGGTCAATAATGTCTCGGTGATGATTGAAAATGTGGGAATGTCGGCATATGTATTACTACTGCCTCCTATTTATCATATATTAAAGCGGATGACAGGATACAGATAGACAAGGGAACAAGCCTTCCTAGCAGCCATCCTGTATTATTTTTTATGAAGGCAACACTGATTTTATTAATAATATAATACGTAAATTGCTGTGTTCAGTTTTATTTTTCTAAACAACACGCGAACATAGTACTTGTACGAGTACATTTCAATTTAAGAATAAGTTTTAGGCACGCAACGAAGCCTCTTTAAACCCATTGCATTGATATTAACAAATGTATTGACACGAATTTATCAATCAGATTGAGCAATGTTATTATTTTATTGAAAACCGTCTAGTCACTTAAAATTTCGTAGATCCCATCTGTTACAGCGAACGCGTTCATTAGAGAGAGGGAACTGACTGAAAACTTTTTCTTCCCAAAGGTACAAAACCTTTATTAACATGGCCGTTAACTAGAGAGGAAGGGGAAGAGGGTTACCGGTAGCTCAGTGCGCATCAGTCTCATGGCTGACTATCGGCGTTTTGGGTTCGAATCCCGTCCACGACGACGTTCGTGGCCATGAATATTTGTGTTGTTTTCCCCCTGTGGTGCGGAGCGTAATAATAAGCCACAGCATCTCCCGACTTATCGCAGGTAGGCAGCTGCATGGGGAAGCAGGAGGTGCATGCTGGAAACTGCATTCTCCGAAGCTCGTTTAGGCCGCATGGAACAGTCGGGCAAGGGGTTAGAGCAATTGAGCATCACAGGGGCTCTAAAAACAACATCGACCGCTGCCTTTGGAGCATTGTTAAATTTGCACCCCATGGATATTTTCGCAGAGCAGATGCCTGTTCGCCTCCGGGAAACTGGTCAGCGGACCACGTGAATCTTAGGTCAATCGGCTGTATTGAGAAACATTGACATTTCCGAAGTCACGGACTACACCTCTTCGAAATACTTATTCAACAACGGTTTTACTAGCTTGATCCGATCGAGGAATGAGTGGTCAGAGGATGCCATTATGAGATCTGTTGCCATTTGCATTTTCACTGACGGTTTCAAGATTGATGAAGGCTTTGCGGCTGGTATATACTCGGAGAAGTTGGTTATTGATTTGTCGTTCCGCCTTGCAGGGATCCTACGATTAAGGGGGGAAACCACATTAGGAGGCTCATTTTCACTGATTTTTTAGGAATTTTTTTTTTGGGTGGGAAGAATTAATTAGAATTTTGAACATCATTTCGAACAACTTTTGTGATTTTTTGAATAATTTAAGCCAAAAAATAACAAACTGACGTCCGCTGAAGCCCGTAACTAGAGTTCTCAAATTGCGGGACGTGTAGCGATTCCAATTTTTATCCGAAGTCATAAGGTTTTAATTTTACATTATTAACTTATTTTCTAAGAATATGAACCTCAATGCAGGTGAAAATAATGAAAATTAAAAATTTCGCAGGTGTTGAAAAAAAATTATTTCAATTTACACCATTTTTGTTCACTAATTATGCAAAAAAAAACACCCTTAAAAATATGAAATCATCCCAAAGGTTGGTTCATGTTTTTCGTAATTTTATAAGAATAATAATATTATAATATATATACAATATATATTGTATATAGTACTTTTAATTTTCATAATGATCGGTTGATTACTTTTAGAGTTAGACATCCCGCAAATGTGAAAAAAGTCATTTTGAGAAAAACGCGTTTGAAAAACAGAACATTACCGAAATAATCCCTTGTATTGAGGCTTCTAGTATCTTCTATACCGTTATTTGAAAACAACGATGCAAAAGTGGGGCACCGCTACAACGCTACGCAAGTACATAAAGCGACTACCTGAGGTAGTGCTCCGCTCTACCCCATAGAATGCGTTCGAGCCTGCAGACTATTCGGTTCTATGCTCATAAAATTTAAATGAATGCGAATTTCGCTTTGAATGTTTGGCAGCGTATTCTTGGATTGTTAAGCTAACAATTTATGCAATAAAAAAATTGATTTTTTTAACCTACCAATGCATTGTAGTTTCCCCCTTAAATCGCCTAGTTCTGACCTGGTTACGTCAAAGACAGTACTGGACGGTCGCAGCTCTCTCTTGTTGATGGAACGATTTTTCAACATTTTCCTGTGTTGAATACTAGGCCAGAGTGGTTTTCTTAGAAACTGTAAAGCTGGTGAGCTGGTTCGGACGCGTACGACCAACGAGATTAAGGAGTGCCCGCGTAGCTCATTGATGCCTTTAGCAGCTTGTGAATTGGTTACCCAAGCTGTGGCGTATGACTGGCCAACGATAGATGGAGTAGTTGCACAACATGCCATGCAAATATGACCCAAGCTGGATACCAAGCAATCCCACGGGCTACTGATGCTGAGCAAGATATTTGAGAAATTTGGTGGTGCTTACCTCACTGGACACTGCATAATCGGAAAGTATGCTTGCAGACGTCGGCTCCCACACAACGACTATTGTAGGAGCTACGGAGTTGTGTGAACTTGCCTTGCTCTGACGGAACGTAGGAGGGACATACTTGGGTCCTATTTTTTTGCCGATGTGGACGGTCTAAAGAATGTTAACGTGGGTTGGCTCCATCACTTTATTGACAGCTCTGGCTTGTTTGACGATAGGTAGGCTCAGGTACGCTGAATCTACGGGATATTACAACAGACCCAGTGGTGGCTTATGTGTGCCTCTTTCAAGGCAGCCCGTCTGACCTAACCTAATTCTTCTAATGGGATCAATAGGTTATGCCAACTCGGTAAAATTGAAAGTGAACTCTCTTTGCGTTGGCAATAAAATTAACCCAACATCAATGATGTATCATCATATAGCCCCATTAAGCGTTCAAGTTGAAATATTCAGATACAGCTACGTATCCAATTCGCATTTTCCGCTTACATATTTATCATAAGGGAACTCTATTCAATAATTTACGCTTCCGTAAAAGTTTATGATGAGCCATGAAAAAGGAAGCACAAAAAGGATCTAATGATGTTCTCATTGCACCACGACTTTCACTTCCACCACCGAATAGATCTTGAAATCAAGTGGAAATGATGATTCTTCAACTTGTGTTATAAACGAATGTAAGGCATGATTCCCCTATATGTACTTAATTTCATTATGAATCAAGAACATGATATGAACCTACAAGAAAGTGATAAGGCAGGAATTTTTATATACTACTAGTGAAGAGGGTATATCGCACACTTTTTTGCTTTCCTGGTAGGTTTTTGTAGGGGTTAATTATGTATGATACATACAGTCGTAAATGAAGATGACACGAGAATGCGGAAGGTGTCGATTGCAGATAAAGACTTTATTGGCTGAATGATGTAGAAAGATGCGGTGGAAGTTTGTACTTGTAGCGTATCCATATTAAATATTTCTCAAGTGGGCTCGTTGAAACTTCGACAATTTTATCCATCAATGTTGTAAAAATACATTAAGTTCAATCAAATGTAAATTATATCGCCCGTGCTGTGATGCTATGTTTAGGTGAACATTTTTTTTTAATTAAAAAGAACTGTGCTAATACAACCGTGTTCAGTACAAAAATAAAATAAAAGTTATGACATAAAATATAATATTTTCACCGAATTATATCGGAGAAATATTAGGTCATATAATGCAGCTGACTTATTCAGATTTATTTTATATTTAATCCGAAACGCATAGAAACAATTTAAATATTTATAGCCACCAATGTTCTGTGCACAAAAAAAAAACGCAGTTCAAAGGTCATTCGTGTATGTATCTCATATCTTCTGGAAAACATCCAAATGTCCAAAACTGACGAACGAGAGTGAAATATCTACATTTAGTTCAATAAAATTTACTGACCCCAATAACTGCAAGCTTGAATGCTGACCACTAGTCTCTATGTGTGTGTAGTATCGTACTCATACTACAATGTCACCATTCTAATAAATCTATTGACTATCATGCTTAATAAATTGTAGGCGGATATGTAGAATCTGTAGATAAAGTTTATAGTTCACTACATCCTGCAGCATCCTTTTAGAAATTTACATTCGTGCCGAGCTAATACCAAAATTAATGTTCAACGAAGGAGATATGTGCATATTGCTTTTGATAGGTACATGTGTTCACCCTGTGTGGAATCCTTACTATAATGTTCACATGCACATCTCCTTATTTACGCATTTAGGTTTACACTAATTCTTCTGGTAATAATAATAATTTAGAGTTAATTCTAGTGTGTTATCGCATGAAAATACGTACATAATGTTGGCATGAAGAAATGACGGTTTGCACATACTTAATATGGTATTTGTTTACAAAGTGCATAAATTATACGAAGAATTTATGCGGATCAACAAACATTCATTATTATTCGTATGTAAGGATACCATAAATTATTGAATAGGTCGTAGATGTCAAGATGCAAGATTCATATTCATATCAAATGTGTCTGGCTCTTAAGAAACCACGTACTGTAATTGAATATATGTACGTATCTCTATCAAGGAATGTAGTAATGAATTTACTCGATCCATTCACCATAGATATTAAGAGAGTTCTTGCAGAAAACTTACATATAGTGGACCGCTTCAGTAACAAATTTGCCAAGGTGAAAACATTGACTGTTTGAATTCAACAACTGCGCTTTAAAACTGGAAACGTTGAAATCGTTTTTAAATATGTGTCACCAAACCAATGAATACCAGAGATAATCCACTACATGTTATTTATTGATACGTTTCAAATCATCATCAGCTTTGCGTTCTCCTGCCAGGGTGTTCCGACAATTTTGGACGAGGCAGGATCGCATATTCGGACCTGCCCAGCACTCTACACTTTGTATGCACATTCAATTGCAAACCGATGCGACAAGAGGCTAGTGTGGTCCATTTTTTTTTAACTTTTTCGTAATTCGGTAAAAGTCATTTCCGGCAGGATTGATATTCAGTGATTGCACACATCAACTCTATAACCTAATTACAGTCCGGAAAGAAAACGCGTCAACCTCGCGGACTAAATGTCTGCTATCCGATCCCATACGATACGATGCGGAGGGTGTTCATACTACACCCGCTGCGATGGTGAATTCGCGGTTACTACTTGTTCACCACTCAATCGCAAAGTGCCACCAATGCTCGCACAAAATCGCAAAGGCAATTCCCACTCGTACTTGCCTTAAATCACAAGTGATTTGTGGTTGCATTTTACTCAACGCACGCTTTCGCGCCCAATGTGCACATCGAATATTGATCGTGCGATTCAGTGTATAACATTACGTTTACACTATACCCAGATTACTTCATCTGCTGCTTAATCTGGGTGTGGTGAGTTTAAAATTGTATGTATTTGACAGTTGCAGATTAAATCAGCCGGCGCAGATGAAGTAATCTGGGGTAGTGTGAACGTAATATTACGTTTAATCTGCAACTGTCAAATACATACAATTTTAAACTCACCACACCCAGATTAAGCAGCAGATGAAGTAATCTGGGGATAGTGTAAACGTAATATAATATAAAACTACATTGGAAGTTTTCTTTTTTCTTGTGATGACGACTTCTTATCGCAAGTCATCGCACGAGGTGACTGCGTATCGCATCGAAAACAGTGTAAACGCTGTGTAAGCCAGAAGATATTTGGTGCGTTTTTTTGTACAATGGGTTAGGGTAAGTTAACTCGTGGAGCGAGGAAAAAAGACGATGAAAATTAAATTTTTGAATGTCATGTTGTCTACCCTCATTGGCCAAGTCCACACTTGTTCAACATTCGTTTCAACATTCATTTTCAATTTATGGTTTAAGAAAAACGAAGAAGACTTTTCAGATCCGGAGGGGAACATTTTAGATCCAAAAATTGACAGTTGTTCGTACATATTTTACCGGGGGGAAAGCATATGGAGGAGAAATCTAGAAGAAATCTAGAAATGCCAAATCCTGATCCGCTCGTAGAAACGCAGCCAAGGATAAAGTAGTTTCGGAGTTACGATGAGTGCGTAGTAAAGATGGGTGGAAAATATGACTTTCGATTTTTAGACAATCCGGGGCATTATTTAAAAACCATTGACGCAAAACATATTGAAAATCCGATGGGCACATCCTGATGTCAAGAGGGAGGAAAGGACTTTATGTGTGTTTTCAAAAAGCTCATTTGATAACATTGGATTCTTTATTACGCTGTAACAAGGCAACACCAAACAGCCTGCAATATACTCAACTACAAAGATGGGCTGTTCAAAATATCTAACTGCCATTTTCTTGAATATAAATAAATAAAAATTCGATCTCTCCTAATTAGTTTCTATTCGCCGTGTCTTGTACTTGCTTCAAAATCGTACTATCTAACAATTTTTTTCCTACTACGATTTTTCTTTCATTAATACTAAAATCACTAATTCTTTTAGAATATATATATTTTTTAATATTAACTTTGGTCTTTTTGCTTTTTGGTTACAATGTACTTAACTATTTTCGCTAGGATTCAATCGTTTCATTTGTTTGGTTAGTTACAATACTATTCGCTACATTCTAGTGATATTGAATACATCAATATTAAGGACCTTTGAAGTATCCTTTGTGAATGATACGATAATACGGGGTGTTTCACTAAAAAAAAGTGAATTTTCAATTTTGAGTTGGTTCCTCAGTTGAAACATCTATGACACACTTATATGACTACACAGGAATAAAATTTATTTTATGCATGTTTCCAATCGAATATTAAAATATTGACAACGGTTCAACTATTTGTTAAAGATCATGCCTTTTCGTAATAATTTCATTATAAGTCTTCAAAGAGAGCCTAATCTTAGCTGGAATTAAATTTCATAAGTTTTATAAGCACCGGATAGTGAATATCTTCATCATACATATCTGACTTCTGCAAAGCAACATGTCGTTCCCAGATAATTTCACTGTAGCGTTGTTCAATCTGACAGACGAAGCCATGCTGATGGCATTGTTCCACAAAATTGTTAAGAGTGCGTCCTCGGCGCGGTGCCATCACTAAGGCCACTCCAGTTTTCGACAAGTAGTACCAAATCGTATCCACCAGAGCCGATCGGGCCTCGTCAAAGAACAAACAATCAGCCGACAGGATAAAATCGAATTTCTCGTATTCGGATCCTAAACGTTTATTCGCATTCTCCCATTGCAGCGTTGAGCATTTCGTGTAGCAATTCATCTCATTCAATCGGATCGTTCGCTGCACATTGTCCACCGAAAACTGATTGCCATCCGTCAAATGAACGGCATAGGGTTTTGCATATTTGGCGATCATGAGTCCTGACAGGCATGTCATGCCGCCGCCCAATTCCAAAATCCATTTGTTGTCGAAATTCGACAGTTCATTGAGACAGTAGACGGTTAGCGCTTCCTCGGACGGCCACACGCAAATGTTGCCGGTATTGTTGAAACCGATAAGATCGGCCGGCGTAACATGTCGATCCATATGATGAATATTAACAGAATACTCTGTAGATCCTAAAGAAATTCTATACGTATACCAGTTTTCGGGTTTACCAATCATTTTCGTTTGCGTATCATCCGAAGCGGCGCCTTGTTGTAAAACATCGAAACTTTTAAAACGGCGCACGGAAGCCATAGTATCGTCCGTTTCATCCGTGATCGATTCTTCAGAGTCCTTTCGTAAAACTTTCGCTAGAATTTTCCAACGCTTTCTGGCATTCGTTTTCGGCGGATGACTTTCACTGTGATCACTTTCATCGCTTGTTCCATTACTCGTTGCAGTGTTGTTGTTGATTTCGGACCCGCTGCCTTTGGTAGCGGCGTTAGGGATGTCATCTTGTAACGGCGACTGCGGCGTCGATACAGGATAATATTGCGACATGGGATTTATCAAATGGCAATTTTCTTTAATTGTATTTAAGGCGTTGTCAATATCGTAGTCGAGCATTATAGAAATTGTTGACAGTTGTTGCGTTTTATTATGCACCAGAGTTTCCATAGCCATTGTGGAAAAATATGTTTGAATGGTTTTGATTTTGGGTTTAGCACTTTATCACAGATTTTTTTTTTGTATTACTTTTTTTTTTATCAAACTCAAGTTTATTTGTCGGTTAACACTTTTAGATGGTTTCACGTAGTTTAATTTTTAATACAGTTTCTATTAAAAAAAACTTAAGTTCATCTCACTATAGCAACGGTAAATATCTGCAACAAATCCGAATCAAGAAATTACTATTTTTTCTGGAATCTCCTGAACCCACTTAACGAATGCTTTGTCTAGTAGCAAACTGATTTTCTTAGAGTCTCCAGGTTGGCACAATTTAGGCAAATTCAATCAATTATAGAAGAGACAATTTGGAATTTCGAAAATGTTCTAAGTCCGATAACAGAAGTAATGCATTAGAGCTTTACGCAATGGTTTTTAGTATTGTCACCAGTTTTTTTCTATCTATTGTTACGATAAACGTATTTACAAATTGTTAGATAAGACAAGAATCGTTTACAATTTGTTTTTGTTCAATTTAGAAGATGAAAGGGTGTTTTGTTTGTAAATAGAAATCATAACTAAAATATTTTCTAAGCGAAGCATATCAGTGAGACGATAAATGGCCAAAATACCATGTTTAAGTTGTGATATAATTACATGTATAGAATACAAACCTATTCGTACAGAATAGATGTGTTACTTATACCAAATAGGTCATTTAAGTCGGAAAAACGTGCAGTTTTCATCTGTCGGGAACATCCCCTGTCTTAGATATGGTTTATACGTACTTTGGCAAGCAATGGCCGTCGAACGGCTTATACTACATTCTCCTGGCCTCGATGGTTTGGACCCTTGGCCTCTATACCCAAAGACAAAACCCATGGCCGACAAGATCCCATAGAGTCTCTCAAAGCGGACAGACATGAGGTTTTCACCTCATGTCACAACCAGCCTGAACGGGAGGAGAACAGAAAGAAGTAAATTCAGCAGCACATCAAGGGCAGGCGCCCTTGACCTAACTATAAAAAAAAACTAAATTCTATATAATTTGTAGTTTAATTTTTATCAAACTGTTATGATAAAAGTTTGCATGCAATGCATTAAAATTAAGGACGCTCACTTTTAGTAATCAGAATGAAAGACTAACTAACATCATCACCAACCACCAAATACTTCCTACTTTTATAAAACGTATCCATAATGCATTCACCGAACAATTTATGTACGAATAAGTACATTCTTATTTAGGTCTAGGATATGAAACTTCATACCGTTTCACAGTCCATGCGCTCGCATCTATGTATTTTCATCCAAATGCATAAGTAGCGATAAGCTTCCACCAACATTATCCTTCACATAGTTTGTGCATAGTTTCGGCACAAATTCATCATATTTGGTCCTTAACCCTAAGGAAAACGGATCTACGGATATATGTATAGTCCCTAGATTAGAATTATGTAATGTACGTACTGGACCGGAAAAGTTCAACACCAGAAAATTTTGTTATGTTATAGTTCAAGGGAAAATTTTTAACGGATCCGTTTTTGTCCTATGATACTTCCATTGTTTCTTATCTCACCATCTTGACTTTTGTTCTGAACATTTTGTTCCACATCGTTACAAAACGTATGCGTTTTGTGATGAATGATGAATTTTAAGCTCGTTATCTGGTTCGTTGCTTTTAGTGGAACCATTCAAAAGTCAAATTTTTGGATTAATAATTCCGTAAATGGATTTCGTTAGAGTTGATAACATTTGGGTAGCATAATGGAATTTCCATTTGTCCAATTAGCCAGGAGGAGTTTAGTTAAGTAAATATTCTGATCCAATCTATATCATGGGAAAACATATTCCGATGACTATACATTCTAATTATTATTAATTAAGGGCCAAGACAATAAAAATAATTGTTAAGGGATTCCCGAGTGTGTGACAATTTTTATTCTCTATGGACGGAGAAAACAACTTCCTGTACATGTCATGTAATTGATGATGAAGTGCAGACAACGTTATATGTTTTTTCCCCGCGAACAACAAGTTTTCAGCAAAATGACATCAATCAGAGAAAATTTTTTGAAAATGTCGACCCGGTGACACTCTTAACCCCAGGATCAAGTGAAAATGTGAAGTTTATATATATAAACTTCACACAAATTTGAACAGCATAAAAAAACAACAGTGTATCAGTATAAACCATAGAGGATAAAACAAAGGAACCGTATTGCATGTATATATTTTGTTACAAACGATGCAATTTCACTGGAAACTAAGTAATGATTCGCAACAAACGTACTGCGCTGAGTTTGAGTACGACGAATATCCTTTGCAACATCTACTTTCACCGGTACGTATATGAGGATGAAGCTTCTAGTGCACTTTTCACACACACATACATACAGATGCTCTACTAAAGGATGGATTTTATTACCCGCTATCTGAAACACCCAAAAGGACGAAGAATCCTTGAAAAGAATAGCAGGAGTTTTTTGCTAGGATGCGGTCGTAAGGAATGATAACAATTTGGATGTTTTGGACATTTTACATTTGAAGGTGCTATAAAGTGGATAAATGTTATATATAGGTACAGTGGGTGGAAGGATGTTGATATGAAGAAAGGACGACACGATTATCTCCATTGAAGCAGTGAATTTTTCTACGGAAAGGAGCACTAAGCAATTGTAAACTGTCTTCGCTTGAAAAGAATAGCATCCGTGGGGTTTAAGACGAATAAGACTAAAGCTATGTTATATTTGGTCTACAACTTAATAATGAGACTTTTTTTAGAGATGGCAACACCGATAAACCAATGGTAGTCCATCTTTGACATACATACCATTTGAAGTTTGTATTCATAAGCTGTCAATGTCAGTATAAACATTTCGTGTTGATTGTTGACAACGTATTTTACCGGACCATGGAAAGTTTCGAAAATTCACGAAAAAAACAGCATTTGCGGGAAGTTTTACTTGGACATTATTTTGCTAAGAAGACTGCAGCTCAGAGTCATAAATTGCTCGTGGAAGTTTACGGTGACGATGCTTTTTCGCGTGCACAGTGTTTTCGGTGGTTTCATCGGTTCAAAAATGATATTTCGACATTACCGACGAAGAGCGACCTGGCCAGCCAAAAAAGTTTGAAGACGAAGAATTGACGAAATTACTCGAAGAAGATTCGTGCCAAACTCAAAAAGAGTTGGCAATTTCGTTGGAAGTGACTCAGCAAGCCATATCGAAGCGGTTAAAATCACTGGGAATGATCCAAAAGCAAGGCCACTGGGTCCGTACGAGTTGAAGCCAAGAGATGTTGAGAGGCGCTTTTGCATGTGCGAACAACTGCTTCAAAGGCAAAGACGGAAGGGTTTTTTGCATCGTATTGTGACCGGCGATGAAAAGTGGATTCATTATGATAACCCAAAGCGAAAGAAATCATGGGGACCGCCCGGGCACCAATCAACATCGACCGCGAAGCCAAATATTCATGGTTCCAAGCTTATGCTCTGCATTTGGTGGGACCAGATCGGTGTTCTTTATTATGAGCTGCTAAAACCGAATGAAACCATTGACGGGCAGCGCTATCGACTGCAATTGATGCGTTTGAGTCGAGCATTGCGTGAAAAACGGCAACAATTTGCTGAAAGGCACGACAAAATAATTCTTCAGCATGACAATGCTCGCCCTCATGTTGCGCAAGTCGTGAAAACGTACCTGGAAACAACCAAATGGGAAGTGCTACCCCACCCGCCGTATAGCCCTGACATTGCTCCATCCGATTACTATTTGTTCGCTTCGATGACTCATGCGTTGGCTGATCAGCACTTCACTTCATATGAGGATACTAAGAACTGGCTCGATTCATGGATAGCCTCGAAACCCCAAGATTTTTTTCGCGACGGAATTCGTAGACTTCCCGAAAGATGGGAGAAAGTTATCGCTGCTGATGGCCAATATTTTGAATAATTTAGTTATATGAATAAATCTATGAACAAATGCCCAAAATTCCAAAAAAAGTCTCATTATTAAGTTGTAGACCAAATACAATTTTATTTTAAGATTGGAAAGAATCTGTGAAGTGGATGTGAGTGGATCTGAGTGAAAAGGATATGAAATTGGTATACTTATAAAGCTTTAGAATATATTGTCTTGGTATAGAATAGTGAAAAATAGTTATATTTGACAAACCTGATTTTAGAAAATTTTATTTAACATAAAAACTAGAATCGGTTTACTGTGTGTGTGTGTCAGAGGACATTTGTACCAGGTTCGTGTTCGGGTTCAACAGTGTGTGGTGACACTTATGTTAGGACTGGTTTTTGTTCGCACATCATTTCATTTATCCATTTTCGGCCTTTCTTTTCGTGTTCAGGAACACAAAAACAAGAATATTGAACTCTTCCAGTTTCATCTATACTTCAACTTTTAAAAAAGTACTCATTCGATTCGATTCGAGTAGGTATCGATGCTTTTGATTCAATACCAAGTAGGTATCGATACCTTTTGCCCGAAGTACTTGGTATCGATACCCTGGGGGTATCGAATCAACACTAACTGTGGCACGAAATGAGTTATTCACAATGTGAGCTTTGAGTTTTTAACACAAACAGCACACTTCTATATTTTACTCACTCTGCTGTGAGACATACTGGGCTGTGGTGATAACACAAACATTGATTATTTGTATAATTCAGTATAGACTCAAATTCAGATGTTTCACTCACCAAGCGCATACTCCAATTACTCAAATTCTCTGCCAAATGAGGAATTCATGGCAGAACAGAGTGGAATAATTTGACTGATTCCGAATATAGGGTCAAAAAAGAGAAAAAAATTGGGGTCGCCCAGCCCAGGCTGGCAACCCCGTTTTCATGGGAAATAGTGGTCCGAACTTGCTGGCTCGAACTAAAGGGCATTGGGGGGTCACTGACTCCGAATCTGTAGTCTAAAAAGGCCAAAAAAATAGGAGTCGTCCATCTCAGATTGGCAACCCCGTTTTCATGGGAAATAGTGGTCCGATCTGGCTGGCTCGAACTAAAGGGCATTGGGGGGCGCTGACTCAGAATCTGGGGTCAAAAAGGGCAAAAAATGGGGTCGTCCATAGCAGATTGGCAGCCCTGTTTTCATGGGAAATAGTCTTCCGATTCGGCTGGCTCGAACTAAATGGCAATGGGGGTCACCGACTTCGAATGGGGGGTAAAAAATAAAGGAAAAAACTGAATTTTTAAAAACTACGACTTTCATTGAATATGTTATTAACGAAGTTTCAGACTCTTCGCATGACTCTTTTTGAACGACTCATTGGAACGAGTCAGAGCTTATGTGCTGGTATAGTGAAAAGAGTCATTATGCCCATTACTAGTTTATGAGGACTAGATGCACAACGATTCTATTATTTCGAGCTAGTTTAGCTGGGCCAGCGTGTAATGAGGTGATATTAATCGCTTTTGTACATATCTCGATAGTACACTGCTTTGGTAATGTCGCATAAATAGTCATATCTGGTGAGTACGAATTTTGCTGAATTATTTAAGCTCACATAAAAAGAATTTGTGTTATATCGCGAATCCCCGATTTATTCTAAAATTACTTTCTAGCCAATATTTTTTTTATCTATCCACCGTCTTTACCCCTCTCCAGTATTTAATGTCCTCCGGTATTAGCATTATTTATGTGTGATATATATAATAAAAATAAGGAGCTTTTTATGCATTTCTCATGCCAAAGACAATAGTGTGCTGTCCAGTGAATCGTAACATTTTTAATAGCCAGGCAAATGTTTACGATAATTAGAATACTTTAGCGTTTGTGCGGTACATGTATCTCTGTACATATTCGAGCGAGCATATCATGTAGTAGGAATTTACGCTAATAAATTCTGAAATTGAGCTGCCGACAATATGTGTTTTCCAATGTTAGGCGTCGAAAACCCCACAAGATAATGACCAATAAAACAAATTGTTTGGAATCAAAAATAAAATTGCGTTTGCTGTTTGTGTGCACACTTTTGTTCTAAAATATGCATTCGAGCACAGGACGACGACGATGCGAGGTGATGGATGAGCATGACTCTACACGTAAACTTGAAAATGCAATAAACGCCACTATGGAAGCGATACACGAGTAGAAGTATTTTGAATGAAATTCACATACTGGGGAGAGGTTGGCGATGTGATCCAAAATCAGAGGATCCCATCACTTGGTCATAACCATAACAAACGATTGTGATTTCTGGAAAATTTTCGGAATTTTATGATTTATTCTGACAATTTAATTAGTACTTTGGAGTCGAAAAGCTTCCATTTTTATTCGTCTCGCTTCCATGCATACAATACATACTAAATTGTTGGCCAACGATACCATATCCAAATCCAATAATTTTGGATTTATATTCTGAGTGACACGTGTTTCTCGTGTTTACTTCAGACATACTCGTGTCGTGTACCGAGTATAAGTGAGTACGGCAGTCCACTTGATTTAAAATATATTTCACAAATCACATTATCAGAGGTGTCTGGTTTTAGTAAGCGATAAATCTATTTGCATCTATTTTGAGGTGTAATCATGCACATACACTTACACATATTCACTCTGAAGAAGACTGATATGTATTAATAATCGGATTTACAAATGGAAAAGAAAAACTGAAAATCATTTGATTTATAATATGCGAATAAAACATTAGCGTGTCAATGGATGTTTTGTAGGCGGATAACGCATAAATAGTCTAAGCACTATGTGCTCCAAAAGGGCAAATAAAGGAAAGTTTTTGTTGAGTTTTGATTCTTGATACCTTTATGTTTTCGAGGTCGCTGAACACGAATCTGAGTTTTTCCAACAAAAATCCGGGAAAAAAGTCTTTTTTTTTGCAGAAAAAGTGCAAAAAAAAAACGAATAGGACTTCTTTTGATTTTTTTTCAATAAAACTCCATACATTACATTTACGTAAAAGGGCTACGATGAAATTAAAGAGGCATTTCAGTTAAAAGGTTTTTTCTCAGATGAATGGTTTAGTGGGGCGAGAGTTTCGCGAAAATTGGTTTCGAACGCAACAAAATTCAAAAAGCAGAGATGACACGAATACACATACCATATAGTACAAATGCATCACCAACTAATTAGTCTAAGGCGCGAAATATACTCGTGTCAAATTTCGTTATCCGAACTGTCGCCACGCCGCACAGTGGTGCCAAATAGCGGACAAAAATCAATATTTTTGGAACCAATGACCGTAACGAGTTAGGCTTGGTTTCATTCGATTCAGAAGGATTAGGAATCATACAAAAATTACACATAAACTGATAATTTTAAAATTATTAAAGAAAAAAACTTATTTAATTATCTAAAAAAATCGGAAAAATTATTGGCTTTTTTTCGTTTTTTTTATAATTTTGTATAATAGTAAAAATCGTATTGAGTTGCGGTTTATTTTATTTAGTTTAGGATGACAAAACACATTAAGAATCATAATTATTATTATTATGATTATATTTTTATTAAATGTAAAATATATGAAATATACAATTAAATTTAAAGAACTACCAACGAAATTGTGGATGCAAGAAGACAGGGCAAATGCAAATACACAAAGAACTGACGACGAAATTGTGGATGCAAGAAAGCAGGGCTTCATTGCCCTAATATGTGCCTTGACTGTGAGGGAACCTGCAACAACATCACAAAAATCATCAAAACGTGGAAGACGAATTAGTTCTCGAGACCGAACTGGAGATGGATAACCCACCCGTTGAACATATAGACCCAATTGCTACTTAATATAGTATCATACATATTAACCATTAATAATGCACAACCGCCCCATCCCATACAAATAGCTACACAAATTTGATTTGCTATGGTATCATCAGACCGGTTCCAAGGTCTGGCCTCAACTGTGGAGCTGTAAAAACATTGCAGTGGTGAGTAAAGACTAGGTAGACGAATTAGTCCTTGAAACCGAACTGAAGATGGATTCTCATTAAACACGAAGACCCAGTGCAAGAGGAACGTACGTACTACAAGGTATAGTATAAAATATTCACCATAAATGAATGAAAGAAAACCGTCCCGTCACATGCAAATATACACATAATCGATATGCAAAAAGCCATCATCGAGTGATGCTTACGGTCTCTCCTTTTGTCAACGATTTCCGGACCTGCAATAGCAACAGAACGACACTGATGCCTCTACGAGTGCTGCTCAAGGTCAACATGAAATATAAAAAATGCTCAACATTTGCGTAAAATGGGTAGTTTCCCTGTCACATCGACGTGAAGAGTGCAGTGTGACTTTCTGCACATAAATTACCCTCTTTAATTCCATCATAGCCATCTTTTACGTAAGATGCATAGTTGAAAAAATAAAAAAATATGTTCGATTTTTCGCACTTTCTTTTACAAAAAATAATATTTCCCGGATAAATATTTATTCGAAAACCTCAGATTCGTGTTCAGCGGGCCCAAAAGCACAAAGGTACCAAAAACCAAAACTCCAGCGAAATTCCCTTTATTTTCTACCTAGTTCTTAGTCTAAAAAGGCAGTGGTAAGCTACAATAAATTTTTCGTGTGTATCAAACGGTCCCATCGCTTCAGCAAAATCTATAATTTCTAAATTATGGCTTCTGCTCCAATCTATTATGAACGAAAGGAATAGGAATGTGAATCAGATATATATGTACTCGTATACCTAGTCTAGCCATAAATATTGTTACAAGGTTTGGCAACCCTGCAGAAAGGAACCGTTATATTGCATTTCTTAAAAATTGAGCTAATCGCTATAGTACGCTTGTGCTTGATGCATTTTTCATCATTTGAGTTTAATTTTTAGTGTAGTGAACATGGATTGGGGTGACAAAGAAAATAGAATTGCTGTGATTGCACTTCATAAAGTAGGAATGCAACCAAGTGATATTTTTAAGACTCTGCATACCCTTGGTATAAGCCGAATGTTTGTATATCGGGCTATTGAAAGATTTAATGATACGTCTGGAGTAAGTGACCGTGAAAGAAGTGGCCGTCCACGAACTTCTCGAACACCTCAAGCGGTTAAAGCCGTGCGCGAGAGAATTCGCCGTAATCCTCTTCGGAAACAAAAAATTTCATCGCGTGAGATGAAAATACCCCAAAGAACAATTTCACGTATCATCAAAAGTGACTTGGGGTTGGGTGCTTATCGTAGATCTACCGGGCATTTACTAACAGATTCGTTAAAAAAAATAGAGTGGAAAAATCAAAACGATTACTTTGCCGGTACGCAAACCAAGAACACCGTAAAATTTTGTTTACGGGCGAAAAAATTTTTACTGTCGAAG
Source organism: Chloromyia formosa (assembly GCA_964017055.1). NCBI lineage: Eukaryota > Metazoa > Arthropoda > Insecta > Diptera > Stratiomyidae > Chloromyia > Chloromyia formosa. The sequence continues at coordinate 144,766,764 of OZ024815.1, read as the reverse complement.
AAACATTTAATAAACAAAACGATAGGGTTTATGCTCGCAGTGCCAGAGAAGCTTCTCAAGTTGCCCAAAAGGTTCAAAGAGGTCATCATCCAGCCTCAGTAATGGTTTGGTGGGGTGTTAGCTACAACGGGGTGACAAAGTTGCATTTTTGTGAGAAGGGCGTCAAAACGTCTGCCAAAATTTATCAAGAAAGTGTCCTTGAAAGTGTAGTGAAACCTCTCAACACGTCACTATTCAAAAATCAGCCTTGGAGTTTCCAGCAAGATTCTGCACCAGGTCATAAGGCGTAGTCAACCCAAAAATGGCTTGAAGAAAATGTTCCAGATTTTATTAAAGCTGAAGATTGGCCTTCCTCTAGCCCAGACCTGAATCCGCTGGATTACGAATTATGGTCTGTCTTAGAGCAAATGACGTGCTCTAAAAGACATTCTAATATCGAATCCTTAAAGGAGTCTCTTACACATGCAGTCGCCAACTTTCCGATTGAAGTCGTGCGTGCTTCCATAGATAAGTGGCCAGCTCGATTAAAGGCTTGTGTAAAGGCAAAAGGCAATCACTTCGAATAACTTGTTGCAATTTCCGTTGTTGACAATGCATTTAATAAATAAACAATGATTCCTTAACATATAACACCTCTTTTATTGAACAGTGCTTCAAAAAGTTTGTAACAGTATTTATGGCTAGACTAGGTAATCTATGCGACCTTCAAAAGCCCACGTTATTCGAAACCATCTATTCTACATCCTTGGACAATCCATTCAGAATTGTATCGCACAACAGCTATCAGTTTGCCATTGTCGGGAGTGTCAAGGAAATTAAAGCACACAAAGCGAGCATAATAATCGAGGATAATACATACGAGTGCGAGTATAGTGACCCTATACACATCGAAGGACATACACAAAATGCCAAAATCAAATTATTTTCCATGAGTCGACACATATCCAAGTCGATTTTCATGGCTTTTTTTTTGACTGAGATACCACCCCCTAGCAGAGTCATTGGAAACAAGCACTAAATGCAATTAGAGGGATCGAGATTCGAAATACATACAAAGAATGAACAGTATTTTTCGACATGAAGTCTATAATCAAGTCCTAGGAAAATGTTTCGAGAGAGGAGTTGGTTGAGATTTCAAGTATATCTGTACATATGTCAATATCTATACATAAGACTGATAAGAAAAATCCTTAAATTAAAATTAAAGCTGCTCAAAGTTTTCAATAATCAGCGACTGACATACATATTGATATTCTTTCGCACATATAGGTATAGCTTTGAGATTTAATGTTTTCGACCACTCGTCATAAAAACGGATAACATATTAGGAGAAAAGGATAGCTGCACAGTTTAAATGAGGTGTGCTACAATAGTGCTCCATACATGTTCGACGTATGATTCAATTGAAGGAAAACACATTTTGTTCGGGTGGCAGCCATCGGATACCATACCAACTTACAGGTGTGAGTTCCTCCTAGGCCGCCACTGAGCGACTTACGTTTCCAACTGGAAAAAAAACTAAAATGACGGAGCAGTATACCATACGTGTGTATTTTATGTGGAAGTACAGTCGTACGATTACAGCCTGAATTCGACGATCCCCTAGCTTTAAAATACACACGAATAGTGCGTTATACACTGCAGATTTTCCACAAATGCCTCGAAATGTGCATTCATCCCTGTTTGCAGATGACACATGTATCTTCTATATTACAAGAGCTGCAGATAGAGTCACTTCAAAACTCCCGGAGTCCACTGATATACTGCCGCCTATCTGCGACTGACTTTCGACAAATCACTGCCGTGGACAGAACATATAAGGCGCCGTCGACAAAAATGTAACGGAGTTATCCAAAACCTCTACCCTACCATCGATCATCTACAAACAAACGATACCGCCGAGTCGACGCTACTATACGGAAGCTTGGCTTTCAACCAAGCTTCCAATTCGAACATACAACAGCCACGATCACAAGCTCTTAAATTATTTGGCAAAATTGACGGACATCCTAATAGCGACAAGTTTACCCTGACCTTAGAAATATTAGGCGTGTTTTTTTGTACTGCGGTGGGGGTTAATTGGGGGCTATCCGGGTTAACTTACACACATTACACAAACAACTAGGGTATGTTGTTTGTGTAATGTGTGTAAGTTAACCAGGATAGCCCCCAATTAACCTGCACCGCAGTACAAAAAAACACGCCTAATATAAACTAATGCCCGGTTCACATTATTCCAGTAACCAATCCAGTCCAGCGCTGGATTGCTACTGGAATAATATGAACCGGCACTGGACAGCAATCCAATCCAGCAATCCAGTCCAGTGACTGGATTGTCCGTCTACTTTTTCATTCCAGCTCGCCCGGAAATCGTTGTCACTATAGTTACCGAATCAACAACACACTCGCCGGACTACTGGACTGGAATCATGTAGACGATATGATCCAGTCCAGCACTGGACTGGATTGCTGGACTGGATTACTGGACTGGAATAATGTGAACCGGGCATAATGTGAACCGGGCATAAGTGCACACCGAGGTCTGACTAAAACTATGTAAGACGATGGGCCCAACGAGCCCACAGCGATAATAGGAGTAAAAGTGTTAACCAGCATGGTCTTGCCGGTCACGCCTGTCACACCAATGCCAGGTACGATGTGGAGACGTCTGATGAGACATGCCTCGTATTAGTTTTCGAAACCGGCGAACCAGGGAATTATTTCTGCACATTTAAAGTGTATGTGAGTGTTTAAAAAATAAATGACATGGATGTCCCCTGCCAGAGAATTGCCATTTCGGGGAGGGAGTATTTCCTCTGAATAAAAACCTTAGATCGCTAAAAAAAAACACCAACATTGAAGTTCATATTCATGAATGAATGATGATATGGTGTAGTGGCTTGTATGATGGCACTAATGTACATATACACGGTAGGTTCGCACTGCATAAAGCAGAATTTAGGATGCCTGACGTAGAGTGGACTTTCGCATTAGACAGTATTAGTATGATTTTGTGTTATTTTTTCTGTAACGAAGAGTCCAGCGTTTCAGTATGAGTATTATTATGAGAGTATTACGACTACAATTGGCGGCTATCGTTAAAACAATCGTAAACATCGTCTAGCAAAAAAAAAAAACTAGCCCGTCCGCAGATAGGTCGACTCGATTGCAACAAGGCATCGGAGTGTTCTCGATATCGATGAATGGAAGCTGACACACCGGCCGGTTCGATATCGACTCGACTACGACTCAAACTCGCTAAATGCGACCTGTTTGGAACGAAAAAGATAGCGAGTCGAGCATGATGAGGATGACTTGTAGGGAGGCCAGATATCTACACAATCACATGTGTGATATGAATTCTTTCTCTACTGTGGACTGGTTTTTGATGCGAAAGCTACGGGTTTATCGGGGCTACCCATCGCATTGATGGCTGGTCAATTGAGTGCCAACATGTTTATATACCGTACCATTCCGAGCTGCAGTCGTATCGAATCCGAGTTTACGTGCGCAGAAAAGAATAAGTATCGTATCGATTACGAGTCGCAGGCGTTTCGATGTCGAGTTGCATCGTCTTCCCATGCAAATTTGATCCAGTCAAACGTGACGAACGTGACCCAAATGTTGTAGTTTGCAATTGACTTAAATAAAGAACATGACTTTTCATTATCGGGGCACCTGCACCGAGACTTATCAGGACCATAAACATCGATTAAGGGGAAAAATGAATTAAAGCTAACATAAGTTGAATCATCCTTTTAGTGCAATTAAACTCAAAAATTCTCGTCCACATACAATTTGGAATGGAATCCAATGCAATCCATTTCTTTTGTTCCCATCTGACTCCGAACAATAAATTCGCTGATAATTGAAATAATAAAATTTATTTAAGTCGGCAGGTACAACGTTTCGAGCTCATTCCTTCTGGCACAATGCAACGTACAGCCCGTAATAAGTGAATTCATATCACGGATGGCCGAAGAGTGAGTAACGAACTTTACAGAAGTGGCGACTAGCAAACGAGGACAGTCGGCAACATCCTGTGCTCTTTCTTTTGAACCCGCACCATATACGAGTACTCTTTGTGCATGCACTCGTATAGTCATATGTAGAAGCAGAATCTCTGTATCTGTCCCCTAACTATTAAACGTTCGGCAATGTAAGGGGTGTTTGCTCTTTGAAACCCCTTTTTCCTCCATCCAACTTGGGTTTTCTTACCAGTCGAATCACCAGCTTGAACACCACTTGCACAATTTCGCTTTATACTATTAGAAATGTATGAATTGGAAAGTGGCCAATTGTTTCCACAAAGCGACGGCGATAAAAAATAAAAAAAAATAAAGAATGGAATGTTAAAGTTCAATGCGATTTGGATTGTTGAAATTATAATGGATGTAGGGATAAGTTTGTGAGAGAAAATATTGTAAGTTTGTCTAACTCGAAAGATCGGCGTTAAAATATATCCCCAATAATAACACCGCGACTAAGGCTGAGTTTAGAAGCTGCGAGAGCACTTGCGGTTTACAAATTTACATACATTGAATTTAAATGGAACAAACGGCTCAACAAACCGCGGGGGGGGGGGGGGGGGCGGTTTATTGAGCGGCGAGATTGCATTTAAATTCAATATAATTTTTAAACCGCGGCGGTTACCGCGGCGGCTGTCGCAATTTGGATAAACTCGGCCTTACGGGTATTTGGACTAAGGTAACCAGCGTTTAAGAACTGGCCCAAGCTTCGCGGGATACCACTCTTCTTACATATCACTTCCTTGCTTAGATCGGGTCGATAGGGTTATCACACCTCAATACACCTATATGGGAATCCGATAATCTCTTTCAGCTTATATTACTCAATTACGCTAACCCCTTGTGGGATATAGCGCGTCAACTGTTCCATGTGGCTCAGTTGGCGTTTCGTTGGCATAAATTGGTTTCGGAGAATGCAGTTGCTAGCATGCACCTAATGCACATCCATGGCCACGAAGGACGTCGTTCTGTCAAACATGAGACTGATGCCTGAACCCACTGTGCTACCGGTCGCCCCGGTCGTTGTGAAATGAACCATGGTGAAAATGGCTATCCGAAATAATGAACCAAAAGAGTCCATCGGAAAATAAACGAAATAAGCCATGAATGGACAATATCGGTTTCAATTCGAAAAAAAGAAGCGAAAGTAGCCATGCAGTATCCATGGTAGAAATGCCAAATTGACAATTGTATGGGTTGCCTCCCTTGCACCCTGAGCGAGCGAAGCGAGTCTTCATGTTTGTGCAATACTAAGGGCTGTGATCCCTTAAGCGCGCAGCAAGCGTAGCGAGCGGAGCCCATACAGGAGACCGTTGCATCCAGAGCGAGCGAAGCGAGTGTTCATGTTTTCTCGATATCAAGGGTTCATGCATGAATTATTTCGTTTTTCCTTTATGGATAATTTAAGTTTGGAAAGCGCTGCGTTCGTTTCGCACATAAGGGGTTGAAACCTCCAGTACGCAGCCGCTCGGTTAATAATTTAACGACACGATAAACCCAACCAGCTGATACCGGTTGCTGAAATTTGACAGCCGGAACTGTTAACGTTTGCACAATTATACTAGCCATAAAGAACAGAGTTCTGGATGGGATAGGTGTTGGAACCAACTCAGCAGCAAAAGAATGCTGAGAGACGATACAGCGCGGTCCTCCAATGGAAGTGAATTTGAGCGGCAATATGGTCCCGCGACTCAAGCGTCAACAAGCGGTGCACGCAACAGGCGACTACGAACGACATGGATCGTCCGTTGCAGGCATCTTTGCGCCTCAGTTTGTTTAACTATCTCTTCGAATGCACACAAAATCCATCGGCAAAATGTTTCTTTCGAATACATTCCTCGAAGCAACACGCGGCTATGAGCGGCAATGAGCGGCAAATTCATTTTTTTTTTATCTGGCGCTTGAGTCGCGTGACCACTTCGCTCAAATACGTTTGTAGTGGACGAATATTTGTGAAAATCCTCAACTTTGAATCAGGCGCCCATTGCCGCTTGTGGCGCGTTGCCAAAAATCGAAAAATTTACTATTTTTGTCCGACTTTAATAGTATCTTATATGTAGGTATATAAGAACATGTTGGAGCACCTAAAAATTATGTTTTTAAATTACAATCGAGTTCTGGTTACCTAAAGCTATATTTTTCATAGATATGATAGATAGAGATAGACTAGGTCCCACACTTACAGTGTAAGACAAAAAAAAAATTAAAGTTTAAATTAAAATAGGTAAAAAAAATTAAAAAATTGATTTAAACACAAACAAACTGTATTCACGGTGAAACGAAACGAAATGTCAAATCTCACATAAATATTCTGATTATTTCGTTGCGTTTCGTCGATGAACATTTTTGTTTCGCACTGTAGTACTCTGGTGATAATTTAAAAATGCATTAATTCATACCAAATAATAGATGGTTCTCAATGCGCCGCTAAAATTTTTCGTTGCATATAAAAGGACATAGTACCTTTTACAACGATAAAAAGTGTGACATTATTGGCATGGTGACATGCCATGTGAATATTTTATTCCCGATCACATTTTCGTTGATGTTTTCGTGAGCCAAAGAAACGTATCAGTGTCAATGCAAATAATTTGTATTTTTTCTCGTGATACCATGGAAACGTAAATTTTATGATTAGTGCGATCAAAACATTTATCATACATTTATTATTTTTATTTATTTCGCTTTATTCCGTAGGAGAATTTACATTTCGTTTCGCAGAACACACTGCTAGGCTTAAGGATGAAAAACAAACGTCACAAAACGTTTTGGGTGGTTGAAAGTTTCTGTAAACTAATACATATCCTTCATTCTAATTGTTTTAAGTTTGTTTTTGCCTGTTTGGGCATAATTAGGTTTTTTGTGGGTAAAGTCACATTTCAAATCGCGATATTTGCATTTCGAGATATCCTGGTTCCGGTTTAATATCTACAGCTTTCGTAAAATGTATGCAAATATCGTAATAATGGCTATAACCGGTCTCAAAATACGATTTTTTAGTACCACCCCCATAAAAAGCGAAAAATAAAAAAAAATACTTTTAACCAGGGATTCGGAGCGATGCGATTTTTCCGCTCCGCTTCGCTCCCGCTCCACAATACAGGGAACCGCTCCGCTCCACCGCTCCGCTCCGGGTAAATAGTTTCGCTCCGCTCCGCTCCCCGCTCCGCTCCGCTCCGGACAAATGAAAATTTCGAGTGTAGCACTTGTTCGCATATACCATACAATAAGGTATCTATAGTTTTAGAACTAGAGTAGGGTGCGTTCCATTCATATAAAAAAAATCAGTATTATCCCAGCAAACCAAAAAACGAATGTTGGCCAGAAACGAATGTTCCGCGAAAGTGGTTGCCTTCTAGACATATCAGCTGCGTTTTTTTCGTACAGAGCAGAGTAGAGCAGGTTAAGCGGTGAAAAAAACGATCGAGAGCAAGTTTGGGTAGCGGATACAAAAACGAGGCATGTCTGCTTGGGAGCGTGTCTTGGTTTAGTTAAAATTCAAATGTTAACTCAAATTTCAAGAGGAAACTTAAATCCTTAGTGCAGATACAACCGGACAAATTTCCTTTAGACAGCAAAATTATTTTATATGTTTACTATTCCAAATAATTACACAAAACGAACATTTTATTGACTTAAAATGAACTATAAGTGCTTCCCAAACTAACTCGTCGAAAACTTTCGCCTCCTGCGCCGTCTACATTTCAAATGTGGAACTATTTAACAGAGTGGAAGTCCTGGACTAACTTTCTATCGAGAGCAGCTCAGATCAAATTGTTAGTGTAATTGTGTGGTCTTAACCTACTCTGCTCTATATAGATCTTGAAAAAACGCGCCTATCAAATGCATGTGTTTATCCCAAATAAACACCCTAGAGCTAGAACTATAGTCAAGAATCGAAGATCTCTCTAATGATTTCCCCCATAAACCAAGTGGTCATTAATTTCTCGTTGAAACTCGCGTGTCGTGCGTTGACAAACAAACAAATGCATTATGCGAGAGACGCATTAACTTCCACTGTAGCAGCTACAGTTGAAGTTAATTTACATTCTGGATTACATCGAATCAATTTTCGGAGATTTAGTCCCCTCGTATAAAATTTTGCACCCAATCAATTTAATCTCCGATTTACTATACGTTACTTGATAAGATGAACGAACGAAGTGTGATGAAAACCGCGCTATATGGAAACAGTCCTGTACTACTCATCAGTTTTCAATTTCTTCTAATGTAATGCACATTAAATTTCTTTATATAATGTCGTACAAACAAAATTTAGAGTGCTTAAATTCTAGAGCTCTGCCATACAAACGAAAATGAAAAAAAAAATCGGAGCGGAGCGATTTCATCAAAAAAAATCGCTCCACTCCGCTCCGCTCCTCTTTGTTAAAACCGCTCCACGCTCGCTCCTTCGCTCCGGCTTTTCATGCCCGCTCCACTCCGCTCCGGTGCTCCGCTTCGCTCCGCTCCGCTCCGAATCCCTGCTTTTAACCTTATCTCAAAAATCCGTCAATATATCGCAACGAAATTTATACGGTTTAAGGATATTGTACAGCCTGACAGTTGTTGTTCATCAAAATCGATCGGACCGTTCTTAAGATATTGACTTTTGTCCACTTTCTCCATACATTCGATGCACTGTGTGTCGCTCATACATAGTACGCTTCCAGTGGACGGCCGGACACAGACATAGAATAGAATGGTACAGACAGCAGAATTCCGCGCAGAAAAACAGCTGATTTTGCCACAGCGTTGACTTATTTTGAGTATTGCGATGCGTTGCATACACTTAGGCTTAGGCACTTCGATAGACTAATGTTCAGGTAACTAACCTGGCAGTTTAACCGAACATTGAGAAACTGGCCCTAAGGGTTATAAATGTCAAATCTGAAATTTACTGTATAGTTAAATGATGTGCTTTCTCCATGTCAAGGACACACCATCATAAACACCAACATTTTCTCGCTCTTCTTTCCCATGACTGTATTTTTAGAAAACGCCCGTAAAATCCAATTTTCTCTCCAGTCTTCATTAAAATATTTATAAGCTTTCATGTTTATGCTATCCTAATCGTACCACATTTTTTTTAGGATGCTGTTTTTGTCTATCTAGTCATCTAATTCAATTTTTTTTTTAAATTAATGTTTATGTTAGACACCGTCTCTTTAAAGCACACATCAAAAAAATGTAAAAAAGCTGAAATTGTATCTTTTTTTTCTGATACGAGAACTGTATACATAAAATTTAATATACACGAGTATTTTCTTTTGCATCGTCAGATTAATTTCAATATCGAGCCGTAATCAATTTAATAGACTTTCATTTGCCTGGAGCTGCGGAAAACGATAGAATACAATATTACCTTGAATACACCATGCTGGTCTCGGAAAAGAAAACCATGAGGCATAGTAACATTTAGCAATTACGATTTAAGAGTTTTTAGTTTTCAAGAAAAAATATGTCTTCACGGCTTCCTTTTAAAAGAAAAATGGGGAATTGAAAAATCGAGCCAACCGCTGAAATGAGAATAGAGGAATGTTTCTTTTTTTTCCATAATAAAGCGGGCACCGAAATGAGCAATACCGAAATTGTCCATAGGAAATAATGCACCGTGCTGGCAAAAAAAGTTCCTCAAACCATTTTATTCCCTGTTCCGCTGAAATTCTTGGAAGTAGTTAGAGTTGGAATGTTTCATTGGCTTAAGCAAAGAGGATTGATATTCTACAAGAACGATCACTCCATAGTGATGTTAAGTTAGTCCCTCCAATTCAATAAAAATTGAATTTAACTATTCGTATCGTTTGTTGGTGATTGTTGGTCATTTAAAAACATTTGTTGGCCGCTAATTAGTAAATTATAAGCAAATTAAAAACTTAGGTGATGAGATTTGTCGTTCCACATTCTTTTCTTCATAGGGGCCCCGTGTGGGTGTGGGGGCGACGGCTATCCACACGATTGCTGTTGCGTCAAAGATTTGATTATCTTTGAAAGATCTCGAGTCAATTCTCAGTGTCTCGGGTATTTTGCCAACCAGCGGTACCCCCAATGCTACTAACGGAGGCTACCACCGTATCTACCTTCCATAAATTGGTCTTCCAACCTGTGACATTGATGGAAAATGATCCAACAGATGGATGTTGCCGATTTGTTTTTTTTTTTACTGTGGGTATGTAGGGGACCAACTTAGCATAGGTAAACACGGGGGCTATTTGGTTAGTAACATTGGGGGCGACTGCTGATAGGTGGAATACTTGCCACATTTATGGCATTTTTTAAAGTGGATTTAAACTCACGAACGGAAGGAATACATCGAACTTGCGCCTCAACGTATACGTGTTTCGGAAGGCGAATCGACCTAATCTGATATAAATATAGTCCGCATGGCGCAACGGTTAGCACGTCTACGCACTAGGCCCCGGTTCGATTCCTACTGAATGCGGTAGTTTTCGATAAAAAAGAGGATTTACGTGTCGGACTATGAGCCCACTCAGCTGTTAAATGAGTACCCATTTATGGGGTAAATAACTCGGTTGAGCGTGTTGCTGATCACACACTTCTGTACAAGACATACCGTCACGATTTAGAAAATGAGATGATGCTAACTCATCTCGAGGCCACGATTCAAATTGGACTGTTGCGACAGTTATTTATTTTATTTGATATAAATATTTATACCCCCATTACTTTAACCCCGGTTGGATTTTATTGGAAATGAATCGGCACTTTAGAAGTGGTTGACAAACTTATGCTACAATAGGATTTAGGACAAATAGTATATCGTATCGCATCGCAGGCAATGTCAACGTAGCCTTATAGCATTCACTGAATCACATAATATAGAAAATGAAAATGAGCGATGGTATCATCTCTCTGGAACAATCATCATGATTTGCGCGTGCAAGGATAACATATTAAGATGACAACAAACGGATATTTTTCACTGGAATTCATGTATGTCATTCGAAGTGGAATATGTTGTGCACATTAAATATGTTATGAACAAACATTACACTCATATCCTCCGAATGAGCAATGTTGAGCAGTGAAATGAAAAATACATTCATTTAGTGATAGTGCTGACAGTCATCCTGAAATAGGAAAATGTCATTCGTTATGGGAATTTCTACTTAAATGGCATATACATCATCCTTATATTAAAGTCTTACGGATAGTAGTCGAATAATATCTCTGTCAAAGATGCTTCCAGTATGCTGTGAGCAATAAGCTTTTCTGTAAAGAGGCCAATAGACTATTTTCCACTCAATAGTTTTTTTTTGCATCCGCTATGATTCTTTGCCCAATACGTAATCAAGCCTATTGTGTTTGTTATTTTTTCCCCATTAGTGGGATTCTTTGGAGTGGAATAAAACCATCAAAAGAAATCTATTTTACTTTGAACTGAATATATCAAAAGCAACATTAATTAGTATATTCGATTATATTCCATACAAAACGAATCAGCAATTTTTGATCTAGCTCCGATATGGGGCCACAGCGTATCAAGTATGTTTGTGGCTTTGGTAAATGCATTGAATTCGATCCTATCTATTTGGATATGATTCAACGAATTCGCCCCGATTTTTCCCAGTCTGTGTGGTGGCGCGGCGGTTTGAAAAGACAAAATCGAACGTAGATTGGATTCAGTGGGTCATATGTAAAAATTGGCTGCACGAAACCTGCACAATGTACGGCAATTATTGTAATCAGTGCCAGCGTTTAAAATTACATCAAGAAAAAAAAAATAATAAAATGTATGCCTAAAAATAAAATATAATGCGTATAATTAAAATAATAATATAGTACCTATATATGCCATCTACCTATCATTAAATAAAGTTAAGAACATCGAAATAGTCTTTTATTCATTCCCTACGGCAACTATCCCACAAGCCGAAATTTCATCGCGGCGTCTAGCCCACACAGTTGCACTCTATCCTCATTTATAAGATTATTTATTTCGTTTGAAACTAAATATAAATAAAAGAAACAGTATTAAATTATTTTAATTATATTCTTCTTTAATAAGTACACAAATCACCACAAAAGTTTGAGATTAATATGCAAATGCTCATCTTCTGTATGATAATCGAACATTTCAAAAAGTGACAAATTTAATATACCCTCTCTGTGAAGGGTATAAAAATAGCGATGTTTGCGCCTATTGCACACTTATTGTGGTTCGAAAGAAAATATCAAATCCAAAAATCCATCTAACTTCAAATCAGTGTTTTCGAAATTTTAAAATAATTGATCATCATCATCATATTAAGGCTTCTTAAATTCTTTTAAAATTAAGTACGCCTTCTTTTGTTGTTTACCACATTGACTATTACCGTCGGTAGACCGCAGGACTTTGTATGTATACATTTGCACTTTGAAGTATAGCCAAGATTGTCCGTCTGAACAATATCTTCGTCATTTATTAATTTGTTTGCTCTCTTACCAAGTTTTTGGCTAAAGTATGCATTTACAATAATCTCCAAAATCCTATAAACAAATTATTATAAGAACCGGATACAATCTAGATTCAATGTTTATTTCCACATTTCACTGTTCACACGGCCATTAACATTCAACTAAGAAACGATCAAAATTTATGACTAATATTAAAAGAAGATTATATGCATGTACATATTTTCTTTAATTATCGACAGAAGATGGATAGATATTTGTTTGCGTTATTTGTAAACGTAAAGAGTGTGTGAAATGATTGTGTTTTCATCGTCATATCATGAATGGAATTCCTCTTGTTCGGACTTTCGCGGAAAATTAGACGAAACAGTTTTTGTCGACGACATGCTGATTTTGAAGATCATTAAAAAATCGAACTTCAGATCATCGAGAGATATAAAAAAAATTAACAAGGTAGGTGTAAATATTTCGAATACGTCGGCATTGTGAGTCAGGAAAATCTTTCATTAGAGTATATGCGAGTACGTCAGTTGAGAATAGATTTAAATTGCCTACTAAAATATTATATTGCCCAATTTTCCTGACATTAAAAAAAGAATAAAAACTTGTTATTTTTCGTGATCGAAGTAGCATCCATTTCTTATGTAAGTTTTGTTTGGAAGGCTGAGGATTTAATTTGATGTTAGCTATAATATTTTTTAATCTATGCGGAGATGACTCACTCTACAAGTTTGTGCACCTCATGCTTACATCTAAAGCTTCGTATTTTATATATGTATATGAGCCTTCGTTGGCGCACGAATACTGTGCACGCACAAATGCTCATATGTGTACGGTAGGAGCAAACGTGCGCGCACAATTTTATCTGCACGAACACGATCCATCGCTAGTGGATCTCCGTGCGCGCACAACTTTGTGCGTGATATTTGGCTTGGACGAGATTCTGTGCGCGCAAAGCGTTCGTGCGTGCAAATATCGCATACACATATGAACGAACGCTGTGCGCACACGAATGCTCATATGTATGTGAAGCCTAAAGTGGTCTCCAATAGTGTCGGCACATCATCTGTACGCAGGCATGTAGGCCGGAGCACTCCCTAAGGCGGTCTTCTCTCTCCCTTTCTGTGGAATTTAATGGTCAACGAGTTGTTCTTAATCCTGGAAGGGTTAGGATGCCACGTTACCACTGATGCGGAAGACATTGCCATGGATGTTTGTGTTGTCTTACCCCCTGTGGTGCGGGGCGTAATAATAAGCCAGAGCAATCCTTCAATCACTCAAATTCCCTATTCTTTTTTAACAAATCTGTCAAGCGCGCAACTAGTGAGGCGAACTCCAGAATAAACCGACTGCACTAAGATACCATCCCTAGGAACTGCCGCACACTCTTGACAGAAAGGCATCCTTACGGTCCCACTTTTTACTGATCTGGATGAGTTAAAGGATGTTGTGGTTGATCGGCTTCATCGCTTCATTATCAGCTCTGGTTGGTTTAATGACTGAGTTAGGCTCGGGTTGCCGTACCTGGGAATATCACAAGGATCCAGTGGTGGTCTATGTGTGCTTTGATCATTCTTCTTGTGGCCAAGGCAGCCAGCATTTAACCTAACTAAGCTATTTCGAAATTTGTCGACACATGTCTGTTGTCTAAGCTAATTTCCATTAATTTATCCAAACACCAAATTGTTCCTTGAAAATTTGAATTAATAAATATGTTTACACTAAGTTAATTAAAGGTGATAAAGTTTTCTTTCGAACCTACTTTATCCTATTAATTAGGCTTTGCCGTTTTCGCAGCTCCTTTCATTAAAAGCACGACGTGCGGTACAACCAGCACAGCATGACAAGGCGCAATCAATTTCAAGGATTTCCAATGCATTTTATACGCACATCATACATGCATAAATGTTCAAACTCCATTCATCATCTTCTACTGCAGAATGGCTCCCTATAAATTATTCTACGTGCTGATATGTAAAACACATTTGCCTGTTTGCATCATACAACACTCACCCTGCCCGCCTATTATGTAAAATTAAGTGCAACTTCTGCAGTCACTAAGACGTTCATTTTGTTTATAATTTATTTTAAGCTACATCGGGTAAGTGTTTCCCTCTTTATAGTAAAAGTGCATTATCTAACTCGATCTCGTTACATGCAACGCGCATTGCTCTTACTGTATGCTATCAGTGCTGGTAATAGACAAGCGTTTTTTTGTTTGGTTAGCACTTTTCCCTGCATGCACACTTTAATATTGGACATGAAGTCAAAGGACTGCCTAGAATGAAAAATGGTAAATCAGAGCCTGGATATATTAGCCGGAGCTACCAGCGGAAATTAATTTGTTTCGCAGAATAGGCTAAGGGTGGGGGAATTTTAATGTACTGTGTCAGATAAATGGGATATTGTTAGATTATATTATTGTAAAATCTCTTTATGAAAGATAGATGCTATAAAAAAATCTTCAAAATTTTTAGCTAGACATTTGGCTGTCGGGAACGGATAAATCACCCATCCCTAAGTGTTTAATATTTTCAGCCATATATCAGAGTAAGAGGTCGCTTTTTCGCAAGATACCAGAAATGAAATGTTCTCGACGACCTCTTTAATATGAAATCGCACATGCCTCTAGCAGATGACAGAAGGTCCAGGTCCTTATTTACCACTCTCCGACCAAAGAAACAAATTTTGCATTAGATAAAAGCAGCTATAGGGCGTAATTGCTCCAATTTTGATTTTTTCTTTTTGGTATTTGGACTGGACTATAAAAACATTAGGAGTTAATAATTAATGGACGCCTTCTATGCCCCGGGGTCCGGTACGATTCGTACTAAATGCAGTAGTCTTCGATAAAAAAGGGGATTTACGTGTCGGACTATGAGTCCACTCAACTGTTTAATGAGTACCTATTTGGAGTAAATAACTCGGTTGGGCGTCTTGCTGATTCAGTGCCGGCCTTCACTATTTTAGCGTCTTGTTCAAATAATAGAAAATGGCTCTTAGTCATTGAAAATGCATGGTAAACAAAATACAGGAAGCTCCAAAATCTCTGTATCTCATAAAGTTGACCCTAAGTCTACTATCCTCTATATTTGCGGGAAAGCACCACCACAACTAACCGGTACAGGTCGTATTCGGCGCCCAATGTGGGGTCATTGTGATTTTATTCAATTAATGAAATCGAAGCTTTTTTTGACTTTACCATACCTTAACACATCCTTGAGCTTTTCTAAGGCTATCTTAAGTTTCCATAAGGCTTTTTTTTTTTGGTGTCCTACGTCAGTGAAAATAGTAGAAATCAGTCGAAAAAAACCCGAAAATATTCGGCGCTTAATGTGGGGTCAGTGCCATTTGATCTGGTCGACGAAACTAAAATGGGCAATCTAATACCGCTACAGTTACAGCAAACTAAGCCGAACCCTTTTTTAGACCTTACTTTAAGGTGCAAAAACCGACACCTTTTTAGACCTTAGCTCAAGGCTTCCCAATTTATCAATGCATACTTTCAACTTCATACAATTATGCATACTGACCGGCAGGCCAAACCACTTGAAATAAAGCCAACCGTTCATCTATGCATTCTCTGTTCGAATTGATGAAATGAGTTGATAAGTGTTTTGCTTTGTGTTTTATAGGTTATTAAATGTACTGTCTTCCTTGTGGTATATTATCCTTTTTCGATTTTCTTACAAGCCATCATTAAAACCCCCGAAGGGCTAATTCGAATAAACCTCTAAATTTTCATCTAAATCGGTCCAGTAATACTCAGCTCGACCAGCAAATACATATATGTACCTTTACTTGCCGACCATCAGCATGTACGCACCTAAGATCAATAGGCTCCTTCAACTATGGATTCTGGCTGGCATGGATAGGGAACCACTTAACATAAACAACACCAACCGTTCATTTTCATTCAATTATGCATACCTACCTACACTGCGAACCACTTGACAAAAAGCGCACAATTCATCTATGCATTCTGTTCGAAGAAATAAAATGAATTGATAAGAACGTATTTAGTGGGCCATTAAATGCCATGTTTCCTTGTGGTATATTATCCTTTTTGGATTTTTCGCAAACCACGATCAAAACCCGCAGACAGCTAATACCAACAAACTGTGAAATTTTCATCTAAATCGGCCCAGTAGTTTAGGCGCCAGGTTGGTGCAAACTGAAAAATGGATTAATTTTTATATATATAAACCCTTCTCAGGAAGCTCTCCGAATATACATTTTGCAGCGTCGGTACTACCGTTTTGGCAAAAGTTGTGCTTGCTTCGATATTTAAATACAAAAATACCTATTTTTGTTGCACATCTTTTCTAAAGTTTCATTTTCTATTGGAGAAAATTAGTTTCCCTTTATTGACATTATAATTGATCCAGTTTTCAACTAATTGGAAACTAAAACGCCGTAAGTTCACACATGTTTATAAATTCCCTCAAATACCATTTGTACGGGTTCTGGGTTTGGAAAGCTTAAGCTTAAGGAGCTAGTTTATTTTATAGTAGCCGTGTTTTTTTTGTGCAGCGGAGTGGGTCGCATGCACACATTACACTAACAACTTAATCACAATAGATACGGAGGGCTGGTTCATAAATCCTGATTTGTTAAGGACTGGACGTTAGATGGTGCTAAAAATATAATGAATTGCACGCTAGTAATGATTTATTTCTGTAATTAAAATGAATAGTTCACAAATGCACTGGTTTAACTATACTGAGAGTATAAAGACAACAGACAATAGGAGCGTTCTTTTACTTTTCTTCCCTGTATAGGCTAGTGAAAGAACACGCAATACAACAACAATGCTACCCTATATAGGTTAGCTCTTAGCTCTAGTAATATATCGAGGGCCGATCCTGACCTGGATACCGCTTTTATTTAGGACACATCTAGCGGTTGCTAGAAGAAGTTCGTATTTTCACCTCAGTTCACCTCAATTAGATTCAATGGAATCCCACATTTCTTCCAATTGGAAAAGTGATTTTTGTCGAAATATTAGGAAACTACTAATCAATTAATTTCTTCTAGTACAGTTTCACTTGATAGGTTCAATGCTTGCTCTTGATGTAATAGAATGAAGTTTGTGTTTAATATTTTTCGAAGAGTGAGATTATGCCGCCACATAAAATCCAAACTTTATCTGAGACAAAATCCATTTCAGGTCAAATACATGCTTTTACCCTCTATGGGTCAGATACATCGTTTTTTTTACACAAAAGCTTGGGTTAACTACCCTTGACCTGGATAGCTGCAAAAGAGCCTGCCTAATATACTTAAAAATAATATTTTCAAGAGAATATATTGGAATTTAAATTGACTGCCGATTTTTGTGTTATTTCGTGATATATTGAAAACGACTGACAGACGTTCGACGCTACCTGACATTCGGTGCTATAAATCTACTCCAGAAGATCGTCATCCTTCAAACCGAATGATAGCAAATCTCGTAAAATGGGATTTCGACGAAATCTCCTTGAAATTCACCGAATTACGCATATATTTTATTGCCAAACCAAGTCTTGATAGTTAGCAAGGACACCATGAAATCCTTCTGCAATCGTGATTGAAATAATAATGTGATTCGGCAATGCTCCACATGCCAATATAAAAGTGCAGAATTCTCAATGCCAATACAATTAACTTCCAATACCGATGACAGTTGATGTTTAAAAATGTTAACAAAATGTCAACAAAAAAAAAATATCGGATGCTTGCCAGCCGTTCACGTATAATCGCAATTTAATTTATTTTAAATCAAATGAAATCTCATCCGCGTCAGTATAAACACTTTGGAGATTATGGAGCAGCTAAAGGATTTCGAGTCCAGCATATACGTAGTATGAACAATTTTGGGTAATTTACTTCGCATTACAAACTTTACTCTTATTTCCCATATTAATGAGTTCTATATGCATTTTTCATGTAAAATAATAATGTGACAACAAGGCTACTACAACCATTGCTTGCTTGTGAACTTGTGATGAGATGTACAGGGGACGCATAAGTGCGATATACATGTTTGTTTTTTTGTGAAGAAATTGTATAGTGTCTGTGGGGCCCCCAACCTTTTCCTTATCCATTCAGAAGTTTTACGCGCTTTCGCAAATAAATCAAAAGTTTAAACATGGACATCTTTTTGTCTGCGCTGGGTAATCAATTTCAAGTTATTATGTATTTTACTACTTGTATAATAGTTTTTTTTTGTAAGTACAGTGTATGTACACTTGATACGGAGATAAACCGTAGCAATGCCAAATTTTCCTCGTTGAAAAAAATAATATTTGCAAAAATGTTCGCCTATTATTCTGCGTCGCTGCAACAATCACATTTATAATACACTCTACACATTGCCTCAATTTGTTTCGATGAAAATTAAAAGATGTTTTGTATATTTTTAGACATTTTGATTTGAACAACTGCGAGTTTTGCTATTTCAAATTCTATCGTCTACGGCTCAGTGCACTAGCGGACAATAATCAATGTCTTGCATCCAACACCCGTAGAACTTTTCGAAGGAAGAGTGTCGCGGGGACAATCAGTGCCAACAATTTTAACTTAATTGCAATCAGAAATTGGCCGACACAATACGAGATGCATATTCTGTTGAT
The DNA here is from genome assembly GCA_964017055.1 of Chloromyia formosa. NCBI lineage: Eukaryota > Metazoa > Arthropoda > Insecta > Diptera > Stratiomyidae > Chloromyia > Chloromyia formosa. The sequence goes on along the minus strand of OZ024815.1, from coordinate 144,747,707 downwards.
GGTGTCGCCATTATGGTCAGTAGTCTGGGCTAATTGAGTTGAAGAAGGTTTTTAGGGCAGCACCATGGCTAATATGTACATATATCGCATACCATCAAGTCGATTCTAAAATGCAGCAGTGGCAAGGATAGACGGAGCCAAACACACTAACCATAGCCAAATTGTTTTAGTGAATATAACTAGTGCAAAGAGAATTGAAATAAAATCTAATTAATTGGTGGCTTTATTTTGCGCACTAGGCGATTGAATAATGGGTGACGGTCAGATGATTAAAATAAATTGTATAAAATGAATTAGTTTGATTTGGTGGTGGTTTTTTGGGGACAACTAGCAATTTGGCAGATTCAAGTGGCATGTCACATAGAGGATGTGAGAATGTCCAATGAGAATTTAGTTCAAAATTATTGATCGAGGTCCCAAAACACCAGGTAGATTGGAACTGGACCACGTTCCTGCGCGTACCAAGAAAAAAAAAATCATCGTTTTTTTATGTATTTCATGAAATAACGGGTTAGATACTAGTCCCACAACACGAGGGATTTTTTTAAGCACAATTTCCTTAAAATCGGACTTCACAAAAAACAAATGTAAACATCACTCAATAACTCCTAAGGCATGCGTGCTAGGGAAAAGTCGTTAGTACTTTTTGAAAAAGTATTCCTAAATTGGTATATAAAGCTACTCCGTATGTGAAAGCTTTAAAAAAAAGCACTTCAAATATGGAAAATGGAAAAGCGAAAAATATCCGTTTTTTGTATCAATATTGTCGAATATCGAGAAAAGTACTCATCTTACGAAACAGCTTATCTAAAACAAGCTTATAGGTAATTGAATTGTCTTTAATCTTAGATACGTGCAACATCTGCAGGATTTGTACTTACTTAGAAAATGAAAAAAAAATTAAGTTTGCTTGAACTTAGCCATCCTGGCGAACAAATGTCAAGATCACTCAATACCATAAATTATGCGCCCTACATAAATGTGACGTATGCAGTTTTTTTTTCATCTCGATACATGAATAATATTCCGAGAAACAGCTCTTCAAAGTTGAAAAATTTTCTCTAAAAGATTAAAAACATTTCATTTCTCGAGAAAAGTTATTTGGTTATTTTGTAGGTAACTTGATTACCTTTAATTTGAGTGATCTGGGACGTTCGTAGCATCAATATTTACCGAGAAAACGGTAAAACCAACTTTTGAAACAATGCCAATTTGCTAAGATATATCGTGGATTTTTATTGTGTACCACTGGCACAAAATCCACTTACATTTTTATACTCTAGATGAAATCTGAGAGTATTATAAGTTTGCCACAAAGTTTGTAACGCTAAGAAATAAGGCTCGCAGAAAAAAATGAATGAAAGAGAAGTTCATATTATCACTCGAATATCTCAAAACCGGATGTCCGTCTGTCCGTCCGTCCGTCCGTGACCTCTCTAGCTCGAGAACGCGTTGAGCTATGAAGTTCAAATTTTGCACACGTTATTTTTGACAAAAAATGAAGGCTAAGTTCGTGAACGGGCTAAATCGCTCCACCCCTTCTACCCCCTCCCATACAAAATGACACATTTTTGAAAATTTACAATAATCAGATTTTCTCAGAAACTATAAAACATATTGCTTTGAAATTTTTAATATATCACTTTTATGATAATTGTAACCTATGTTATAAAACTTATTGTAATCCTCACCCTCCTTCTACCCCCTCCCATACAAACTGCACTATTTCATGAAATACGTTAAGCCAATTTACTCAGTACGTATACAATTTATCGGGCTGAAATTTTGTACTTAACACTTAATTAACAATATCAGTTAGATTCAAAAAAATTAATCGATTACCCTTACTCCGTCTACCCCCTCCCATACAAAATGACACATTTTTGATAATTTACAATAATCAGATTTTCTCAGAAACTATAAAACATCTTGCTTTGAAATTTTGAATATATCACTTTTATGATAATTGTAACCTACACGATGCATCCGAGATTGCAACCAAAATTATTTATTGGCTTTAACCAGGTTTAAATTCATCTAGAGTATTGCATGATTGGGGTTTACCCCAATCGTAGTTCTTTTATGTTTTAATCAAGTTTTTATAGAATACTCATTGGCTTTTGACAGAATTTAAAAAAAAAAATTAATAAGAAAAATCCATTAATAGGTAGTTTAAGTCATTATTGTTTTATGTAAAAAAATATATTTCTCATAAATGTAACTTAATATTAAATAGTGCAAAATAAATAAATAAAACCCTTTCAACAATACAATTTAATAAAGAAGTTTATTAATACTATATACTCGTAGCGAACACTAGTATTATATACAAAAAAAGTTCTTTATCGATATATGTACTTACATACTCGTATGTACGAGTATATACAAATTGTTCGAAGTTATTTTGTCTTTTTTTTCTTGTAGTGTCATAGCTCCGTAGCTATCGATTGTACAAAAAAAAAACTTATGTAATGAAATTCGAAGGAAATTTTGTGCTCTACAGAAATGAACCTTACATAATTTGCGTTAACATGAACTGGAATGGACTAGGCGAAAAACTGATCAATGTGTAAAATTTTTGGCTGCTTTTCCCAAGATGGCGGGAATGCTTGGATTTTTTGCTACTCCACCTACCCCACAGGCGCGTTCTTTACACTAAACAAACAACTACTAGTCGCTTGTTGTTTGTGTAACGCGTATTTATTACCCGTCACTACACTCGATAGATACGCAATAGAACGCGCCTGACATAACATATGAAAAAACTCAGAACTACTGCACCTTTTCCACGCTAATCACCTTATTTTAACTCTATTTTTTTGGGCTCTTACTACAGTTCGTATTCCGTAAATTCCGAATTAGGGACAAAAAGGGGACTAACTTATTTTAACATTGATGCAAATACTGAGAACGCATACCTGTCCCCTAACTACGAATTTATTTAAGCGACTTAATTAACGTAACTTATCAATAGATGGAGAATTCGAAATTATCTCAATGAATGACTCTTTCATAGCCTATCCAAACTTTCGAGGCACGGCATCCCCAACCCTTGTTTGTCTGACTTGCGTCTGGTATTCTAACCTAAATATTTCATGGTAAGAAAGTAATAACACTCATGATTTAGTTCACAAGAAACAAATTCTAGAACTTGGACGACGTTCCCATCCATCTGTCTCGGCGCGGTTGTAGCTGATACGTATCGACTTCGTGCTAAAATCCAAATTCCAATACACTCCCTTTCGTGCTATTGGCTTACGTAAAGTTATTTTTTTCACTCCATTTTCTATCTGAATTGATTGATTTATGAAAATATTAGTTCTAGATAGTTGATGTACACATGGCAAAAAATCAAATACGTTAGCGAAATCAAGTAGAGTTTTAGTAATAGGCTAAACAAATACAGGGAAAGTGAGAAAGCAAATCGAGTCGGCTTCCCGTGACAAATTCATGGCAAGTTGGTGTTCCCTAGCCTCGTGAATGGCCCCATTAAATCAAAGTGAATGGCAGACAAGTAAATAGTCCGGGCATGAATATAATAAGACATAATAGGTAAAGAAAATGGTCGGCTGGATAGGGGTGGGTGGGTGTCCAGTGGAGAAGTGAGAAGAACTCTGTAAGTGGCGTTGGTAAAAATAGATGACATTTACAACCTTCTATTGATTTGTTGGCATGAGGACGAAGTCATTCCCTAGATTTGCCAATTACTATCGGATTTCCTATGATAAATGGTTATTGCGGTTGCAAATAGATATTTCATGATTATGGCCGGTAATCACGCGAGTCTTTGGCATAGATATTATCTACATCGCCCACTGAGAAATCGACATGAGTCCCACAAAAGATTATTCTTTCATAAAAGTAAATTTTCAACAAAATTCGCATCACAATAAATCACACCGGGGGCATATGGAGAGCACAAACAGTCCATATCTATATTGTATAATGCTTAAGCTTCTTCCGTAAAGCTGATCAAACACATATCCATAACCGGACTATTCATCCATCCGTTCACTGTCCACGGGGCTTATGCAGGACTTCAATAGTATTAACTTTTACTATTTGTTGACCCGGGAACGACCAAAAACCGAAATATATAGAATTTGCCTATTCAAAAAGGACATTGAGCCCCTATGGTCGCATGAAATAGCCAAATAGCATGACATCAGTTTCAATCAGAAGCAAAAGTAATCATCATAAATGTCGGACTCAATGACTGTGTCCTTTATCAGAGGCTTTACACAAGCAACGAAGGATGGGGAATGACACAATAATTGCTTTGCTTATCTGTAAATAGTTCCAGTTTTCTACAGTTTGGGCGGAACAAGAGGGAAGGGACGAACCAAGAGGACGTATTTTTTTGCCTATGTTCGGACAATTTAATCAATCGTTTTGTTTGTACATTCCTTCTTCTTTCAGTACGCCGAAAAGGCAGTCCGGTGAAGTACACCGTTTAAATATCACCTTCTTCTTCTACAAAAGCTAGATGATTTCGAGATATTTTTGGAAAAACTTAAAGTTGAATTTATAATTTATAAATGTCGTCAACATTTAGTTAGTTCGCCCTTTCATCTAGGGTTCGATACCGCTCACCATTTTGAGCATTAGGAACAAAGCATGGAACGGTCCTCGATTTATTTTTTTTTTTTCGATTAATTTTTACCGACAAGCTCGGAGCACTGTAAGAGTTCTATTAGTACCCACAGGCAGTTTTTTGATCGCGCCGGGATTTGAACTCCGAGCTCTAGATTAGTATCGTAGAGCGGTGACCGAACGACCGCGGTCACCGAGCGCTGAAATTGTTGACCGTCCGAGCGCACAGTGTTTGAAAATATGATTCTGGTGAAGACAAGACGCTCGTCAGAGCTGCTCGGTCACGCGACATATAGCTCAGGTCAACGCACAGTCAGCAGCAGATGTTAGAAGATAAAGGTAAAGGGTTTCAAATCAGGACCACAGAAGCCTTTAGATCTCTATATTTGCGATCAACAGAGAACCAGAGTAAAAAATGATCGAAGTCCATTACCTGAAAATTGAATTCATGTGAAGGCGCTGCAGATTTTCCAAAATCGAATAAACGATCTCAGACCGGTCGATAAATTCAAGGTTTCTGAGTTGACTTAATCTGACAATAGAGTTCACATGTTCGAAGATCTCAGGTTAGGTGAAAAGGTTTAAAATAAATAGTGGCATCTTCAGAGTCCTATCAATTTAATTCAGAGTATCTTGGAAGAAAATTAAAACAGGCAAGATAAATGACTTTAGATATTCATTCCACGCTGTGGATTTTTCAATGAAAAGGTTCAAAATAAATAATGGCATCTTTAGAGTCGTATTAATTTAATTCAGAATATCTGACGGGTTTAGGAATTAGAAACTTGGAAGAAAATTAAAACAGGCAAGATAAGTGACTTTAGAGATTCATTTAGTAAAAAAAAATAAGTTATTACTTTTACCTTTTCAAGAAGGACATTCGATTGGCCACAACACCGGGCTAAAATAAAATTCAAAACTAGAAACACCAGTGTGCGTACCTGAGTGTGTCAATCTCCTAAGGGAAATCATCTGAAATTTCCATTTTCTCTGCAAAATATGAGAGTACCTGTAATTCTCAAATCTTCATCAACTACATACGTATAATAATCATTATGCACAATCTCATCGTTTTGGCAATTTCGTGGCTTCTATTATAATGTTAGCTAGCACTCCATTCACTGCTTATGAATATATGCATGCCGAGGTTGTTAGAGTCTAAGGGATTTATGACATAATGTAATACCGTATAAACACTTCTCCACTCATCAGCATATTATCATATCATCCGTATATTTCCGCCAAAAAATATGTTATTTACACTGATGAAGGGCAAAGAGTGGGATCCCTAGAAATATATCTGCGAAGCAAACATACATAAAATACGTTCAGAGAAATAGACGACAACATGAGCTACAACATGACACAATGTCGCAATGATGATCGATAGCCGATGAAACTTGCACCCTCTGCTAAAGCGACAAGGAAGTCGCTGTAGTACAATTAAATCGATTGGAAGGGATGAAAAGACGAACAGTCTAGCATTTGGCACAGAAACATAAACAAAACAGCACTGTATGCGAAAGTTGCCTTTCCTTTTGCTTGTCGTCACTGTAATTTAGTCTCGAATTCATCACTTTCGCATCAGGGCAAAGTTAAATTCTTTGTTTAAGGGTAGCAAGTGGGTTTTCGGTTCTCTGCTGGGAAAATATCTAATAATATGTGGGTATATACAAACCGCAGTTTGATAATTAATTTGGGTTTGTTTATGGTTTAGGCCATTTGAATCCCAGCTAGAGGCGCACTAGCCGAAATTAAAAAAAAAAATCAGGAAAAACGAACCCTAATAGGTTGAATAATACTCGGGTCAAACCTTTTTCCCCCAGAAACCCTACAATTCGCCCTTAACTTGTCCCACTGATTCGATTCATTGAACGCTTATTTGTTTCGTAAAGCAACCCTAGGCGCTGATGAACTCTCAACATACACCACCCTAGCAAATGTTGTTTGCCGAGAGTGAAACCGATATTTAACACAAGCTTTCACTCAGCACATGATTTAATTCGATTTATGTTACGTAAAAGGACGGTACATAGAAACTCGTAGAGGTGAATTCGCTCGCTATACTTCGCTCTTTTATGATTTTCATATTGTTTGCTGATAGTGGTAGCTTGAACATGCCGAAAGGGTGGGAGGTAATCAAGTTCAGAATGTATCCAACGAAATGAGTTTAAATTGAAGTGTGTGAGTGGGTATTGATAATATGAATATGGTTCAATGCTCTGAACTGCGATAAAAGATACAAATTCAAAATCTTCTAAACTCTCAACGTAACCCAATTCGAAGAAGATGTTTACTTTAAATAAGTATCGATTTCTAAAGTTTCGAAAATTTTGTGGAAGAAGAAACAGCTGGAAGATTTTAATATACGAGTAGGTACTTCTGGGCTTAGTCGAATCGTTCGTTTAGAAAGTTTTCAGGAAAAGTTAACAGTTCATATCTTATATTGTTTTTTAACTCATTTAATTTATTCCGAGTATTTTCGGTACCTGAGAATCTGCTGACAAAGTGCCGAAGTCTTAAGTGTTACAAAAAAAAAGATTGAAAAGGAATGGTGAATCGTTTTCTTCATCGCAGGGAAATTATTGTAATATGATGGTTTTCGGATTAAAAAACTTTTTGATAAAATGTTGTATTCGTAGCCAAGCTAAAAAAGGTCGTCTACTGCTTCTTGCACTATGCACTTATCTTGAAACGAGAGAGAGACAAATAAAAAAATTTGCGATTTTTCGACTTATACTCATGCCTATGCGAGGAGAAGAACAATCATGCCTAATTAACTACACTTGATGGTACGTTTTGCTTGAAGTGATCATTGCCATCACAGCTCATGAGCACAGCACAGCCCAGCCCTCACTGAGAACCTTTTCTGTATATTTTGCAAGTGGCAGCTGCAGTCGAATAATAAGGTTTAAGGTCAAAGCTCAGCGGTTACCACTGAGTTATGAGTTATGTTTGCCGGTTTTTTTTAGACAGTTTGCCTACCAATCAGGAAAGTCCACCGAGACAGCTCTACATCACCTGGTGAGTGAGATTGAATCGGCAATGGAGGCGAAAGAAACTGCCCTATGCGCCTTCCTCGACATTGAGGGTGCAAATGACAATACTTCGTTCACTGCTATCGACAGCGCTTTAAGGGCCAAGGGAGCGGACGTGGCCAGCGCAAAATGGGTGAGACAAATGCTCTCATCGAGAAGGGTCATTATTACGAGAGAGACTGCTCCCTAGCGGCTAGTGTCACACGTGGGTGTCCACAAGGAGGTGTCCTATCGCCACTCCTGTGGTGTATAGTGGTGGACAGTCTGCTTTGGGAACTTACATCACGGGGCTTCTCTACGCAAGGATACGCCGATGATCTGGTAATCTTGGTTAGGGGCAAGTTCGAGGAGGTCTTATCAGACATCCTTCAATCAGCACTATGCATAGTACAGGAATGGTGCAACGCAAATGGCCTTCGAGTGAACTCCTCCAAGGCAGTTGCAGTCCCCTTTACTAAGAAAAGACACCTCAAACGAATCAGATGCCCCCTGATTTACAATCTACCCATACCCTTGGCAGACAACGCCAAGTACCTGGGTAACCCCCAGGTACATAATTGGTTCTTGACAAAAAACTTCTCTGGTCAGAGCATCTGAAAGTAGTATCAGACAAAGCCACTAAAGCTCTGTGGATATGCAGACAATATATAGGCAAGACGTGGGGAATCAAACCCTCTATCATCCTATGGATTTACAAGGCCATCGTTAGACGCATGCTAGAATATGGTGCAGTTGTTGTAAAAGAGCCTATACAGTAACTGGCACATTTACCCTACATAAAATTCAGAGACTTCCTTGCCTCATGTCTACAGAAGTCATTCACTCCTGCCCTTCTGCGGTGCTTAAGGTACTGCTAGACCTTCCACCATTGCATGTTCATGTAATAGCACAAGCAAAGCTGACGATCCTCAGATTGAACTCTTGCGATGCCCTCACTAAGCTGAATCCGTAACAGGAAAGTTGGCTCAGTGAGAGCTGCATAACCTGTATGCCATCGGACCATCTGGTGAAAGAACCATCCAGCAACAAGCTCTTCAACACTATAATCTGGAGCAGAGAAAACTGGTTGGAGGAACATTCCAGTCTTCTTCTAGATACCATCAAGTGGTTCACGGATGGATCAAAGACGGTTAATGGCACAGGTGCCGGAATAGTGGACCCTAACCAGGGTATTTCTATACCTATGGGTAGGTTTGCAACAGTATTCCAGGCAGAAGTACATGCCATCGAGTCGTTTGCGGAGCTCTGCCTTAAAGCCGAATTCCCTAGCAAGAATATAGCTATATTTACTGACAGCAAGGCAGCCATACTGGCGCTAAGCAACTGGTCTGTCTCGTCCAAGCTAGTGCGCAGCTGCCAGAATACATTACAAAAAGTTGGCCCCTCGAACATGGTAACGTTATACTCGGTTCCTGGCCACGTCGGCATTTCTGGGAATGAACAGGCTGGTGAGCTGGCCAGGATGGCCTCGGACACGCCCTTTTGTGGACCTGAGCCTTTTTGCGGGATTCCGCTAAGTTCCGCCAGTAAATGCACCAGAGACTAGGAGCGTACTGAGGCCACCGTCCAATGGGAATATCTTCTAGGCCTGAGGCAAGCCATATGTTCATATCTGGTTACTCCCGCAGCAGGACATTTGAACTTGAGCAGGGTTAGAAGCATTTGTGGCCTTCTAACTGGACATTCTTGCCTAATGGGTCACTCACAACGTCGCCTAGTACATCTCGGCATCGCCTTCCCTGAAGTAGATGATATTGCTTCGATCTCGCTCACCGCTCATTAGCGCGATCAAACTTGATCGACAGGCCTAGGCCTGTTGCCAGACCTGGGGCTATAGCACAATAGACCATTCGGCCTCGTGCAGTAGAAAGAAGACTTTATGCTTTATTCAAAACTGAGAGACGAGCTTGCATAAAACCAGACAGACGGACAAAGTTTAATCAACTCATCTTGTCGCACTGACCAGGAATATGAGTACTTTATATGGTCGGATTATCTTCCCCCTGTGCGTTTTAAACTTCATGACAAAGTTGATATACCCTCTCACATTCGTGAAGAGGATAAAAAATAAATGGTGATCAATTTTGCTGTTCAAAGTGACGACAACTGACAAGTTAATTACTCGTATCTTCAGCATGCATCAGATGGCGCCAATCTCGTATCAAACTAATGATGTATGATAACAACGTCGGACTACTCATCAATATGCATATATGTACTTATGATTTTAAGCAAATTATGTTAAATTGACGGATGTCGTAGATACTGCTCATTCCAGGTAAATTATCTAACGATGAGCTACGAGTGCATCATAAATTTCCACAATTTTGCTCCCCATAGTATACCTCGTTTATTTTCAATTAGCGCAAACGTGCGGTATGCATGCGAGAGATTACACTTGAAATTCCATGTACATTGTACATCTTTATTCTTCCGTTTAGTTCCGGCTAATTGTTTTGTACTTGTGGATTAAAGCTCTAGCCGTATACTAATACAAAGAACATAACATGGTTGTCAGTTAATGTAAACAAATCCATAAGTAGCGAGCTTTTTATTACACAATTTCGCTATTTCAGTGGCAGAAAAGGGTACAATTTTACGTAAATTAATTGTTCGTTTTAAAAGTGACTAGCAGGTGAAAACAGGATGATGAACTGACTTGCATACATAGATACAAATGTTACCAGTTCAGTCTATAATTGTTGTTTTGTTACTCCTACACTTGTACATTGCTCAATGAGGTGATGAATTAATTATCCAAACCCTACACGAGATAGTTTTTTTTTTAATTCGATTAAAACAATCACAAACCATGGATGGTGCTATTCATCTGCCAATTACAATGTAGTGAAGAAAGAGGATCTTTTCGATTTTATTTTGTTTGGTGTGTAACAAATAAACAGATAGATTAGTAAAGAAACATTACTGAGCACAATGTTTATTGTTTATGGACCGTTTGAACTTGAGAAATGAATTTGAGTGGATTTATAAATGGCAATTGGAATTTCCGAGGACTATGGTTTAAAGTGGCGACTGTTAATAATTATCTGACGCAAGTGTATTAAGAGAAAAAAGGAAATAAAGATGACTTTGAAAATACATATTTGGTCTTTTCTCCATAGCAACCGGGATCCTCATTAGACATTGAGCCAGTTAATTACAAAAAAAAAAACAGTTAAGGGACGAGGTTCGGTATAGCAACTCTCTCTTGGTTTAGGGTCGTAATTAAGAAGCTCTATATTTTGTGCGTGCGAATCTTAACTGAGTTGCATCACTACATCATCATCATCGTGGCGCGACAGCCCGACGTCGGGCCTTGGCCGCCTGCATCATTACAACACAGGTGAATTTTAAACCGCTGTGCTCGCAAACAAATATTCAGCTTAATGTTAAAAACGGTTATTTTTCGATGCTTCGGAACGATGCTAGGAAAAGTTGAATCAATCGAGAGTTTCACGAGTATATAATAACCTGACATTTAATTTTGGAGGTTTGCAATTCTCTTTGATATCAGAAACCCATTGGCCTTGAAGATTGAACAAATTCATTGGAAAGGGCGCAGTGTTTACCATTTGCGTGGTCAGACCGTTTATAATTTATATATCATTCCAATAAGTGGTAAGCAAAAAAAACCCACCGATTAGAAAATAAACGTATCAACTACTACTCATGATAGTTACTAAGCCCTCCATAAATATAATCCTAATTACGAGTAGTTCAGTCTCAATCCCATAGATATTTTATTGCGCATATTATCATTCCATCGATTATGAATTTATTATCCTACACTCATCAATTATCCTTTTTCATGTGCCCGCTAATTAATTTGATTTATTTCACCATTGGTGATGGGGTGATATCTATTTTTCCAAGTGTATCCGTTTGTCTATAAAAGCACCTGTACCATGAATTCAACATGCTTCCCATTTCCACCCATTATCGGTTAACTACTACGCTTTTACCTATGTGTCTATGTGGCATAGCAACGTATCAAAGTTCCCAATATTCTATTCAGACCAAAAAGGACAAATCTGAAGTCACCTATCAATTTTGAGATTTTCTTTCGTTTCAATACAAATACCGTGGGGTGTGTGCATGAGGAGTACACATTAATTATTCAAAGCCATAATATTGGAGGAGTTAAAGACAATGAACAGAAATGGAAGAAAATCGATGCAATCGAAAAGAAACCAGGCGGAAAATTCAGATTGACGTGTGTGTTTATGGGGAAGAATGTGTAAATAAGATTTTGGTATTCGTCGGTTTGAAATCTGTCAGTAGTTGTTTAATATCTTTATCTGTAATGCCTTGCATATCTTAGATTGGTAAATCATGGTTATAAGGGGAGGTATATATTGGAGCTGCGACAAACGATAAGAGCAGCGCTTATAGTGAAGTGATGGAAATGGATTCGTACTTTTACACAGAGCTGTTTATGTTGGAGCCGTATAGAGCGTCGCTGAGAGCAGTTCTTATCATAGGTCGGAAAAAAAACAGAGGAAATGCGTTGTTATAACATAAACATCAAATTACGCAGGTCTTTGCGTTGAAGTTACATCTCCAGTTCGAATACAATCGTTTAAAAAGGGATTTATTATCTATCTATGATCGTTGTATTGATGTTGGGTTTCATTTGGGAAATATGCAAAACTTGCTCATTGAAACCAAATTAAACTTTACCGCATGTCGTCAAAAGTAGTGTGTCAGCAGCAGGGGTTTCATTCGGCGAATGATAAATTGCTAGCAACGACGAATGGACATACCCACATTAACGGGAACGCCATTCCAACTGTCACTGCGAAATCCACTTAACAGAAATTGTTTCGAATATTTATTGTTTATTCCGTTTAGCAACGAGTCGCTTACCAACGAATATTATTTCTATTGCATAGCAGCAAGTGAATATTATTGCTACTCAATGACAATTTGTCGGATAGGTGGCACTGCATACACAAAGAAGGAATATCGTTTGCTCTGTCAAAAGTTCATTGAATTTGCTAAAAGTATTCAATATCCAAATCAGAGGTACAGAACGTCTAAGGATTTTCCGAAGAATAGCTTCTTCAAAATTTGAAATTTTTTTTCCCAAAAAGTGAAATTCCTTAGTTTTTGTTTACGCTCTTCGCCATTTCCTAGAGAATGAATGGGCGTACATGCGAATGCGGTGTCAAACATGCATCAAAATTGAGATAACTAAAATATTTACCAACTCATTTTCAATGTCTTCCCTCGTGCAACGAGTTTATTATTGAAGAGCAGTTTCTCGGAAAAAGTTCTGAACGTACTGAAGTGATTTTGGTATAATATTTTAACAGATTTAGTTTAGTTTAAAAAATGTGACTTTTTTTTGTAGGGCGTATACTTATTTTAGGTATTCGACAAAAACGGTGAAAAGGGCATTGTTTAGTAAAAAAAAAGCAAATATCTCTCCTTTAGAATTTTTCACCTAAGCCGGTCTTTTCAGCTCACGTGCGGGGGAAACTCAGATTTGTAGTTTATGAATGAAGGCATTATTTCAATTTATTAATATCTCAATCAATCAAAAACGGCTCTGTTGTTTTGTATAAAACAACAGAGCGGTTTTTGATCCAGGCAGATCTGGATCTGATCTACGATCTCTTCGGATCAAAAGGGGTTGGTATCTTTGCTAAATGTGTACTTTGGTTTCATATCACTTTCGAATTCGAATGATCATGATTCAAAACCAAGTGAAGCGTACGCCACTATTATCAACCACTTCAACTATCTGAGCAAAATCCACGAGAGTATGAAATCAAAACGAATTGGTTTTCTTCAACCGAGAAACCGCTTCAACCAAAGCGTGTATTTCCTCTCGGAACACACTTCAACCAAATATTCAGCAATCGAGCATAAAGCAGTCTGTCGTAAATTTTTAATGACTTTTCGTCATCAAATAGAATGCAAATTACATTCAAAGTTCTTGTGCTACTCCACTCTTCACTTCTCGTGCTGGCTAGTGCAGCAAGTAGTCAATATGGTGAACCATAGATGGAATGCTAACAAAAGATAGTGATTTCCCCTGGATCTGTACTACTGTCAAGTCAACAAAGCTCACCATGTTATTTTTCGTCTTCCATTCCAGTTCATCTTCTTCTGCTTCTTGTCTACTATTATCCATGATAAGAATAGTAATGTCAGGACTACACAAATGTACTCTACGTTTCTATCAAGGTTGTCCCGTAGAGATTTTTTAAGCTGTATATTATGATACGTGGCTGAGACTGGTATCTAGAATATTCGTTCTTGTGCATCTTATTAGCATTTTGTTAGCCTGGCAGCGAAAAAAAAAGTATCATTTCGACTGACTAAGCATCTAATTAAAGTAGCAGCTTGAATTAGCATTTGTACGGCCAAAGCTGGTGAACGGTGTCCTACATTGAAGGAGTACAAAAACTATCCGAAATATTTTGTCGATTCGCCGAATCCGATGTCCGGAGTCATTCAATCGATTTTCAGGCATTTATTGAATACATTCATAACAAAAAATGATTCGTGTTTCAAGGGAAATTTTCGTATGAATAATTAATTGAAGAGCACTTAAAGAAAGTTCAAATCGGCGAAGAAAAAAATTAAATGCCTTGTAAGATATACAAATTTCCAGGAAATTCATTCGCATTTATTATTTAACATACAAGAAAAGAATTCGTCAATGATACTTATTCAATATTCATTCAATCGAGATTATAAAAGATACGTAATCAGATTGAAATACAATTCCTGACAAATTATTGTGAACCGCTTCAGTTTGCTTAGAATCTTATAACTTCGTAGAAATGTGTCCTTTTGTTGAAATAATAAATTGCAATCACACGGAGAAAAGTTAGTTCTACACTTCACTGTGAATTTGTAACAACCGACAGTAGCAGAGAACGTGACAGTGCCAGTGGGGTCAATCGTGCGTTTCTTGCCACTTAGTGATATTGTTAGTTCACTTCACTTCCTTCTGCCCCACGAAGAGGACTCGACGCGACGCAACGTTGCAACACAGTTAAGTGAATCCTGTTTCCTGGTCTCTGTATCTTTCTTCATATCCTCGAATAAATGCATATTTTCGAAGCATCGTATTTATGCATGTTTCCATTAATTAAATCCTTCCCAAGAAAGTTCATAAACGTGACCTTCCGTTGGAACCTAGTCACTGAGAGCAGTTGCCAAGTGCATCTCCCTCCACTCGTTCACAAGTTAAATTTCCCCAGTCAGATACGTTGTATGAGTTACGATGAATTAAATGCATTCCTCAAGACTCAAGAGAGATGGACTTTTCACCTCCGGAGGACAATACAGTCGAAATGGCGTGCAATTAATTTGTGGCAAAAGGTTCTTAAGAAGTAATTGAAACTTTGACTCTTTAGTACTATATTAAGTGATGGTAGTATCTTCAATGTTGAAAGTCTACATTACAAAGAAATTTAATTTTGTGAGTAGCGGATATCTTATTTCAAGTTGGCAAGAAATTTGAAGAAAATTGATATGAGAAAAAATTTCATTAGAAATTGAAAAGATTGTTTTTCGGACGGAAAGTTGTTTTGATATTTGATTCCGAAAAAGGATAGAACCATTGATCACAATTGAACAGGATTTTATTTACAATAGAATTTATTTTTAACACGAATAGGTTTTTATTCTCGAACAGGGGTACTATCCATAGAAAAATGATGATAAATTCCGAGTTAGCATCCCGGCCCTCGCTCTCCTCTTCGCGTATGAATAAGTTTATGAAACTTATGAAAGTAAGCACGCGACAAGAGAACTTCACATGCTTGCAAGCCACACGAACACAGACGATAATACAATAAAAAATATTTGGCTCCTTTTAACATCAGTTGCTGGATAATCCACTTTTCCTATCCTTTCGGTGAATAATTACCCCTGGAATACACAAAACCAACCCGAGTTAATAATCCAATACGTGGTGGTGATTTGTGCCACAAGAGCAATGCGAGATTTTTTTTATCACATTTATTGATGATGCATTTGTCAGCAGCTCGTTCTGCAACAGTCGCATGTCGATCAGAAATCGGTCGCGTAAATACGTTCATTAATTATTGTAATCGTAGAAAGGCGGAGTCGATGGAGGCCAAATTAGGTCTTGTACCTTAGCAATCTTATTGGAGCGGCTGATCGATGTCCATTTTCGGAACACCATTCCTCCTCAGTTATTATCTTTATCGCAACATGCCTACTAGAAAGCAAGATCAGTGGATACTGCTCTTCAATCTTTCGTTAGTTGCATTGAGAAATCCCTTGAATACAAGGAATACACCCATGTGGATTCTAATAGAACTCCCACTGCGCTCCGTGCTTGTCAGTATAAAGGCGGCGCGGATAGGAGGTGCATGCTAGCAACTGCAAGTCCGAAAAGAAAATGTGTTGTCGAAAGGTCAATAAGTCATAGAAATGCTAGAGACAACAATTAACAAAGGGATTCTAGAGTGTCCAATTGATATCCAACTCGTTAAAAAGTTAATTTCACACAAAAAAAATTTAATTTCATTTGTAATTAATTTATTCCTGCACTAAAATAACGCCCTCGGCTATACGTTGGTTCTAGCAGAAAATAAAAATTATGGTTTTAAAAGAACGGCAAAATTTATCGGAGCAACAAGACATTAAAACGGAATAAAATTTCAAAGGTCCCTCATTTAAATACTGTCCAGCTAAACATGTATCCTGAATTATCAAAAAAAAAAAAGTAATTTTCCCATAAATTATTAAATGGCAACACAAAAATGATTGCCATGTCACAAAATATTGATAACGAAACATTTTTATATTGATGCATACATAAATTTTAAGTGGATATCGTAAAATATTGAGTTAAACAAATTAAAGATAAATATTAAGTACTTATGGGAATCGACATAATTTATGGTGGCATGTTACTTTATGTTGATTGATGGATAAAAAGGACTATGCATATGCTTGATACGAGCGATACTTGGTGATAATAAAGCGCTCTGCTACTTTGAACGCATCTTTATTGTCAATTTTATTTGCAATGCCCATTTTCTTGAACGATATTGATTGGATGATTTATTTCAGAGCCTCTACAGTAGTATAAGATTAATTGACCATAAAGAAGGCGATATACTACACTGCCTGGGGTAAACTGGGCGGCTTATCACAAGAATTGAACAAACAACATTAAGGGAGTAAGATAAAATGACCTGCAAATCATAATGATAAACTGATCAGATCAACTTTAAGCTTGACAGACAGACTATTCGGAATTTTACGAAAGCAATATTTTAATCAGCGTATTTAAGTGTAAGTTATCGCTTTATCAGCTCTTGATTTTTCAAGTATCTTTGCATTACGAGTATGTGTGTATAATAATAATTGCAAAATTCCAATTTACAATACCGCACTATAATCTCAATGGCAATATTTATACTATGCTTAATCGTCCAACTTATTCGCTTGAAAATGTGATTAACAAACATAATGCCTGAATGCATGCAATCGAATCCAGCAGATGCTATTCAAACGGCCATCAAAATCAGAAACTCACATCCTTGATTTGGAGAGTTTTGTATTATGCATATGGCAATTCTTGGAAAATTAGATGCACAGAGCACAGCAAACAAATGTAAAGTGTTATTTTGCTACACTCGTATGCATTGCTGCATTATTTCTCTGCACGTTCGTGTCGAATTGCAAACTGAAAATGATCCGTCCTGGTGCAGTGGTGCATATCGAGGATTCGCAAGAGTAAGTAAGACTGGATTGTTTTTTTTTATTTTGAAGCATGACTGAAGGTATGTGCTGGTAAGGAGATGACATTGAAATTGAATACAAATGTATGTTAAATATCCAAGGAGACTTGAATTGATTGTCACTATCAATGCAAGATGAATGCTTCTTAGTTAGTTCCTTCACATTGATTTTGTCCTCAGTTGCTTTTCACCATACGACCGCTGCATACACAAGTGTAGGTCTCACTACACATGTATAGGTAAATATGAAACAGCCCGTCTGAGGTCTGAGACCCCATGTACTGTAGTGAGCCGACCGACACACGAAGAGGGCTGCGTTGGTCTTACCAATTCTGTGCTACACGTTATCCCCCCAGAGTTTCCTGTCTAGTATTAGGCTCAAATATTTAACACTGTCCGGGAGGTGTAGTGTTACTTAGCTGAGAGAGGGGGGTGTGCCAATTTCTTGCTTGTCAAAAGTAATAAATCCTGGTTTTGTCGGCTAGTCTTGAGAATCAGCTTCTCCGGCACAGATTTGGATCTGAGCCAGTGCCGATTGCATCGTTGCATCGACAAGGTTGGTTACCTGAAATAGGAAAAAAAATCATAGAAATGGAATGTGCTAATGGGGGCGACCGGTAGCGCAGTGTGCTGAGGCATCAGTCTCATGTTTGACTACCGGCGTTTCGGGATCGAGTCCCATCCACGACGACGGTCGTGGTCATGGATGTGCAGGAGGTGCATGCTGGCAACCGCATTCTCTGAAACCAGTTTATGCCTACGAAACGTCAACTAGGCCACATGGAACAGTTGACGCGCTATACCCCACAAGGAGTTAGGGCAATTGAGTATACTCGACGAAAAGGGACAAATTCTTCTTTTCCCAATAGAAATCGAAGCCCGGGAAAGGTGTTCCGTTTGATTTTTTTTCGCAATTTTTGAGATTAACATCAACAATAGGCGCGTTCTTTTGCAGCTATCCAGGTCAAAGGTAGTTAACCCGAGCTTTTGTGCAAAAAAAAAAACGATGTGTCTGACCCATACAGGAGGCGCGTTCTTTTGGTTCTTTTGCTTTTCTTAACATGTATAGGTTAGTGAAATAACACGTAATACAACGAAAATGCTACGCTATATGGGTTATGGCGTTTAAGCTAGTAATACCTAGATTTGGATCTGGAAAGCGCACAAGTAAAGCTTTTCTTTAGGACGTATGTAGCGGTTGTTTTCACTTCGTTTCACCTCAATTAGATTCAATGGAATTCACATTTTTTCCAATTGGAAAAGTGATTTTTGTCGAAATATTAGGAAACTACACCTTTAGTGGTGTAGAGTGGAATTATGCTACCACTTAAAATCCGAACTTTATCTGAGATAAAATCCATTTCATAGCAAATACATGCTTTTACCCTGTATGGGCCAGATACATCGTTTTTTTTTGCACAAAAGCTTGGGCTAACTAGCCTTCACCTAGATAGCTGCAAAAGAACGCGCCTAGGGTAAAAGCATCTATTGTATTTTACATGAAATGGATTTTGTCTCAGATAAATTTTGGATTTTAAGTGATGGCATAATCCCACTCTTTGAAAAATATGGATACTGCACTGGCTCTATGTGGCGGTGCTTCGCCCCATACTGCTGTATGGAGTCATAGTCTGGTGGAATGCTCTACATAAGGCAGCTTGTCTGCCGATCAGCGGTGCTCTATGGTCAACCCCATGCACTCATTCACAGCTGAATCTACTGGAGGCCAGGGACAAAACAACTGTGTGAATATGTTTGTGGCAGGAATCGAACCTGCGAACACTCGCTTGGTAAATTGACGATCTATACATCAAATAACCGTGGCGTCCTATTAAAGGAATCTCAACAATTATTCCATTGATACCCGAACCATATTTCGCTTTGTTTTCCCCCTTCTCCGACACCTTCAATATAATAAATAATCAATCATAATTACGAGTACAAGTGAATTTAATGAAAGGACTCCCAAATCAACAACACAAACAAGAATATGCTCTATTATAATGGTGACAAATCAATCGCATGCATCATCAATCTACAACAGAAATTTATCTAGTAGCACTTGAAGGACTTTCTCCTTGAACCGTTCTCCAAAGGAGCTTAATAATTATTTCCACGCTATACAGACACACATACACAAAATGACATCCCATTCATTATCTGAAAATTATCTCTGTCATTAAATGAAGCAGAACCTTTTAACAAAAAAAAAAAAAAAAAAACATGCAGGGGAAAATAGAAAAGTGTCATCGATTAGTTTCACCAGCAGATTCATCGCAACCTTCTTTTAAGAGGCAGGCTTTATTTTTGCATCAGAACGGAACCGAATAAGCAGCAAGGAAACTGAACAGAATAGTGAAAGGAGAGTTTAGTGATGCTGATGACATTATGATGATTTGCGTGTCGATAATTATTTATTTTTGCCATTACAAGGAATAGTACATATTTTAAATCACTTCTACTACCATCCAGAATATTCCGGAATTTGAGTCTACTGTCGATTTTTGTATTACTTCGTGACATATTAGGAACAGCTTATTCCACAGCTCACGCTTTTGAAATTTCTTGTTCTGAATCTGTTCTATCCTATTCTATTATGTTCTGTCACAAAAAAAAACACGAATCTTTTTCAGTGTTAGGTATACTTGTAATACTGTTCTGTTCTGGTAAAAAGAAACGCGGCTAATGTGAACAACAAAAACCTCAGCAAAGCTGGGATGGTTAAAGAAGTTGTCGAATTGTGGATAACACAAAAACTTGCGTACGTAATCATGAAGTAAAACCATTCCTAAAGCTAAGTTTTTTTCCACAATGTTGACGATGATGTGACTTTAGTTTTCGACGAGTTGCACACAAACTTATTCAATTAACATTTTGCATAATTAATTTAGAAAGTCCTTTCAAACAATCATCAGAGGAAGTGCATCATGTGCATGTTGCAAGCAAGTTACGTAAAAAAATATGACGATGGTATTATGTAGTCTAGATACGAGTACTTAGCCAGATTTTATTAAGGCATAGATGCGAGTAGATACATGTTGTCCTTAACAAGGTTAGGTTAGGTTAAAGTGGTAGCTGTGCAGATCACAGCACACACAGACCACCACTGGGTCCGTTATGATACCTAAGCAGCACAAACGCGATGTGAGCCAAGTCGTCAAACCACCCGGAGCTGTTAACAAAACGATGTGGATGATCAGCATTTACGTCTTTCAGGTCATCCAGGTCAATAAAGTAGAGAAAGCCTAAAGTATCCTTTCTTCTACCGGTCACAGCAGGGCAGGTGCACAGGAAGTGATGTATTGTCTCCCTTGGCTTTGGCTATTGTCTCCACGGCTTGGTCCCCACAGCTTCTGCAAAAATCACTGTATGGAAGCCGGAGACGTTCAGCATGCTCACCTATCAGAAAATACCCCGTAATGAGCCCCATAACCCTCCTGAAATGCCTTCTCTCCAGCATCAGACGCCTTGAGGAGTGGCTATGATTGAAAGTCTGCCAAATCTGCTTTGTAACATTGCAGGCACTACCATTTAACCATCGGATATTAGCACGGCTACTATGTATAGGTATTGCATACTACTATGTAAGGTATTTTGACATTGCAAAAACACTCCATGCCCATCCATATTGGCCGTATCTGCCCAAGCCAGCTCGTCTGTCTTACAGTTTCCGCTGAAACCACTGTGAGCCGGAATCCACCACAAAGTGATATTGAAGAAGTTGCTGAGTTCTTTAAGAGCAATGCAGGATTTAATCGTCGCCTGACTATCGGTATAGACAGTAATATTCTTTACTACTACTCAATTGCCCTAACCCCTTGTGGGGCATAGCGCGTCAACTGTTCCATGTGGCCCAGTTGACGTTTCGCTGGCATAATCTGGTTTCGGAGAATGCAGTTGCCAGCATGCACCTCCTGCACATCCATGGCCACGAACGTCGTCGTGGACGGGATTCGAACCCGAAACGCCAGTAGTCAAACATGAGACTGATGCCTCAACACACTGCGCTACCGCTCGCCCCAACGATATTACAACGACGCTACAGAAAGCTGGAAGATACATAGCTTATAACTCTGGAGTGCTATCTGCGCCCCACTCCTGCCGCGACGTATTAGGCTCGTATACCCTTTGTAATCCGTGTCTTCTGGAATATCCCGATCGCCCAGTATTGCCGAGTGATCATTAGTGGACTCTTTCCATGCACTATTTCCCGAAAACGGATGGCCTTCATCGCCGCCACCTGATTAGCCAAGATGTCCAAGGGTGATGTCGGTGTGGTATACAGAGCACTAGTGATAGCAATGCACGACAATCTTTGAACTTTATCTAATAGATTCCTGTAGCACGCTTTATTGAGCGCCGTCCACCAAACCACTACCCGAGACATTAATATGGGGCGTATGACTGATACCTACAAACAGTGCAATCGGAAAATCATCTTCGGTCGCATGCCCCATTTCAGGCCAATAGCCTGCCTGCAAGAGTACAGAGCAACAGTTTCAGTTTAGTGACGCGCTCTTGAATATTCGCCTTCCAGGATGCTTCTTATCGAATATAAGTCCCAGAAATTTGGCTTTTACGCTAAGGACCAGTTTCGTCCCCTCTAGAAATGGTGGTAACAGCGAAGTTGGAGTCTTCCTCCTGGCGAAGAGTACAAAGTCCGTTTTGACCGGTTTGACTCCACTCCTATCCCACTGAGATGGAATATTTAGGGCATTTTGCATAATATCACTAAGGGCCCCGGGAAACTTTCCAAAGATAGTAATGGCAATATCGTAAACATAAGCAGTGACCTCGCAGCCCAGTCTCTGCAAGTCCAGAACCGACCTGCCACCAAGATCCAAAGAAGGGGGGACAGGACACTCCCTTGGCTTCCCCTACCTACCACTATATTCTCCTAATTTTAAAAACACCAATATGGCATTTTTCAAAATTCATGCGACGAAGCATATTATTTAAGAGATATAAAAAAAAAGTCAATGTTAATCATAAAATGAAACGATTTGCTCCCTTTTCGAACGTAGAAAAAAAAATAATTGAAAAATTCAATTCCCAACCGAAGATAGGAAAAATCCAACTAGACTAATAAACGTTACCCTCGACTATCACGCCACTTTAAAACCATAATAGCCAGACAGAACAAACGGATGCTGACCTCTCCGGACCTTTATAACTCCTTGCGTAACTTCATCATGACATAACATAAAGGAGGGTTGTTTTCCGAGTTTCCCAACATTTTCATCTTATTCTTTCTCATTATTAATTAGTGCTTCTCGTAGGTTTTACCTAGTACCTAAACAACTTTTCGCAGTTCGCATCGTTGCCACCTAAATTCCACTTTCCCATCTTTTAATTTAATTTCGAATCAAAGACGTTTCATAAGAAAGTTGTTTATGTCAAGGTGGATAGCATTCAACAACAATTTAATTAAAAACGAAATGCGAAAACATTGCAACGATTAACAATGTTATTGGGGAGAAAATAATTTTGTCCGGGTCTTTTAACGAGAACTTTCAAAGGAGATGTTTTATGAAATTGCTCAATGAACATTTGGTGTAATGTGAAATTAGGGAAGTAATTAAGGGTTAAATAACATGTGTACAGGTTCTTTTCAAAGGAAAAATACATATTGGTGGCGGATTGCATTGAACGTACTCGTATTTGGAATCGTTCTTCAAATAGGTTGACGGTAACGAGTTACACGTGACGTATCCATTATACGTTTTGAAATTAAATTCGAAACCTGATTGCGTGGTACTAATTCTCTTCCAATAGATAAAGAAGACAAAAAAGATCAAACGAAAAAGACGTTATTTTTCGACCGTACTGATTTGATTTTAAGTTAAAAAACTATAAAAATATTAAAGCCACAAATACACGAATTTTAGAAATTAAAATTATTAAAAACACCTTTATGACTTTGCTATTAAATAACTACCCAATAAAAAAAAATATTTCTCTCACCTTATATTCCATAATAATACAGCCTTAACATTTTGCAGCACTAAAAAAAAGTAAAAGTAATGGACACAATTGATAGTCTACGCAGACATCAACACCATGTGCCGAAAACTGACCGACGCAGAAGAACTTCTGCATTCTATGGACACCGCTCCATGGGCACGGCATGTACAACGAATCAACGATGTTCGCATGCCTAAACAAGTAATGAACAGACGACGAGTCGACGGAGCGAGACTGCGAGGCAGATCGAGAGCTCGTTGGGAGAGCTTAGTATATGCTGACGCCGAGCAACTACTGGGCTTGCAAGATTGGAGGACGCGGTCACGTGACCGATATAATTGGAAGACAACGATCCAGGTGGCCAGAGCCCGACGTCGGGCCGTTGCGCCACGATGATGATGATGACTGGGCTATTGGGAGAGAGGCAAATTTTGATTTTGTTCGGTAGGGCCAGCTTTTTGACACAGTTTACAAAAAATGCTATACCTTTGTAACGGTTAAAGACAGAGTGTCAGAGGCCACAAATGAACAGTTCTATCTACCATTAAAATATTTACCATCTGAAACGGGACACCCTGTATAGACTCGGCCGGGATGTACCTTGAATATACTAAATATAATTCGCACACAGAGTGCTTCTAACTACTAAGAGAGTGAAAAAAGGTATTTGTCCCGACAGGGCTCTAACCTCAACCGACATTTTTTGGTGTAGCAACAAGAAATACATGGTGTGCTACCAAGCTGAGCTGCAGACGCGTACTCACTACTAAGTTGGTATGCAGAATTAAATCGAAGTCACCAAGCCAAGTTTCACTGAAAATAATTCGCACCTGGCGAGTTTAATCCTAATTCACTGGGCGACGCATCGTGGTTCGCACCTAATAGTGACTTTACCGCTGTAGCGTACCATACAGAGCGAGCGAAGTGAGCTTTCTAGGGATGTATACTAGGTTGCAGCCCCTAAAGCCACGGAGCTCGCGTAGTGAGCCAGGGGATTGCGAAATCATCTCAATTTGAAACCCACTATTATGGTCGATGTTCCTCGGGACGATCAATGCGACGGTAGCTCAACGACGATAGCCCTGCGACGAAAGTTCATCGACGATCGTGCAAGAGGTGTGTTCCTCGAAGCGATGATCAAGTACAAGCAATAATATCATCTCATGGACAAAATATACGACAGCGACTTGCCTGTCCTGTACAACGCAAGCACCCCCCAAGAAGCCGACCCCGCCCATGTACAAGCAATCGGCAAACCATATATTTTTCTTGCCATGCACAACGTCCACCTCAGTCAGCCGACATGCACAACAGTGATCGCGACTTCTCTGCCATGTACACTCAAGTACCCCCGACCCTGTGCATGTACAAGCCATAATATCACACAATGCCCACGGCATTAGCGACTTGGTTGCTATCTACAACGCAAGTACCCCCGAAGAAGCCAACCCCAAGCATGCACAAGCAATCGGTAAACCATATATTTTTCTTGCCATGCACAACGTCCACCTCAGTCAACCGACATGCACAACAGCGACTGCATACAGCCAAATATACGTTGGCAACGATATCCTAACTCCTGCGACTGGACTGACCAAGCAAAGCGATGCTCGTTGGCAAGTGTAGTCGCAGTCCTTTGGAGGAACACAGCTCCATAGATAATACACACAAATAGTGCTGGGATAGCTGGGCTTTCGTCGCATGGATCGCCCCCGAGGAACTTGGACCTTCTGTCAAAGACGCGAACGCTATGAGTCGCCCGGGGAACTAGGAATGTTCCTTTTTTTTGCGTTGTCGTATGGCGGGCAGACGTGCAATCTCTCTTAGTATGATAATGGAGAAGGCCAATTTACTGCTGCCTTTCAACTAATCCACTACCGCCGACACCTGACATCTGAGCTGATTTGTCAACACACGTCAGTGCTGGAAATTGAATATTTGTTTCTTCGTTTGTGCCCTTCGGCCTTTACGGTCATTCCTCAGCCTCGAAAACAAGTTTATTGTTGTGTTAAATTTCCGCGCCCAATGTGGGTCTTTTCAAGACTATCTAACATTCGTCGTTAAACGGATCAATTATAGTATGTTTGGGAATTATATGTACTGTAGAGAGTGTTATCTCTTATTCCAACGACCAGTTGACTGGAAAGTACGGTAGAAAATAAATAAATGAACATATTTAACCTATAGGTTCAGTCGTTAATTGAGTCGAAATTATGACTACTACGTATTCATTAGACTTAGAACATTTCGATGATGGAACTTTTTTTTTTTTTTATTAATATTCGCCGACCACGCTCATCTTCGCCTAAATATAGAAACTCTAAGAAAACAGTTTACGTTACCGAATCTTACGATTCATAAACACCACATCAGTAATTTAAGTCGCGAAACAAATTGACCTCAAAATTATGTACACTGTGGTTAACATTTGCATGTAAGATGTTGTTCACTCACTGTAACCATGTTCTTCCCCGATATCCACCAATAACAACAACAGCCATCAAAATATTCAAAGCAAAATGAACAATTGAAAATTCCAGCAAATTTACGACGAATTAAAATCACATCACTGGAATGCACATTGTTTGATTCACTCAATTGGTCACGCGATAGATCAATTACACATCAAAATGACCGCATAGCACTGAAGTTGAATCCGCCGCCAGTCGAGTGAACGAGTTACAACGGTCATGGGCCAATTCTTATTCACAGGTGAACTAGTGCCTCTTCATGCAGTTACGTGACGTAACCCATTGGTTCACGGAGTGTAACAATAGCACAGAACCGAAAAAAATGAGCACTGGAAATATACACCACTGCACCGCGTCAAGAACTCAATCAAACGGTCAAGCACTACGCCAAAAAGGATAACCTTCCAGTTCACTGCAATGTGAAGATTTTGCCAAGATAGTGCAACGGGTCACCCGGTAAGGAAGAATTCCACGTGGAACGGCCGGAAACTACTTAGAATGGTGCTATGGGATCCAACGCCACAAGATAAACAACGACGTCGGGTCGACCGCGAATTGACCAAAACAAAGTCGACATACCGGCAAAGTTAGGGGCTTGCAGTAGTCCTTTTTGAATTTTAGAACACTCGACAAACACCAGGCCGACAGTGTCGTTCCGGCGGAATAGCACCTCCTTGCGGCGTTCTTCTGCACCAATAGCGGCAAATAAAAGCGGACAGATTGCAGTATTAGTTTCAATTTCGAATGTATCTGTACACGACGAAGAGAGACTAAACCGAAACAGACGAAAGAGCCGTGTCCTTCCGGTCCGAAGCGACGAAATTCGTCCGTGTCCTCACGCGACCAAAAGTGTGTCGAAACTGTTTCACAACGACTCGGCAGCACCACCAGAGTAGCAGCAAATGCTACTCGTATGTTGTGTGTATAGTTCCCGCAGTTTCCCTCAAAAATCCCAAGCTTCCAACACAACCCAATTCAACGAGGAATGATGTATGACCCACTTGGCCGACCCACCTCTACAGCATACGATAGAGCGCACGATAGGTGCAGTCAAATCGAGTGGAGCTCTCGCCCCACCCCCCAAAAAAAGATTCTGAATCGAACTGCAGCACACCGCACGTCTTGGACTACTTGGGACTGTTTTGTGCCGAAACAACAGACTTTGTGCTTCCCGTCTGACCACGTTACAAACAGCCATAAGGGAAATGGTGGCGCAAACCAGCTTAGCACTGCGTGGGACAGCGTCGAAAGACGCACTGCTGGATGAACGAAAAGCAGAAAAGATAAAAGCCGGCCGCAACACGAAACACTGTTTAGCGGAAGACGAAAGCGTGGCATAGAAGGAAGCTTTTTATGTTTACGCCATCGCCGGCTACCCCAATGAATGTATTCTTGTCGTGGGCTATGCATCGCGCATCTGGATTCAAATGGGTAGTAATAAGGAGACAAGATATTGATGGGTTGCCGTTTATTTGTGAGAAATATTTTGTAATCTATACAAGGGTATTCGAAATTCCAGTGAAAATAGGAATTTTCAAGATAAATGACTATCTAAACACGTAAATTTGCATTTTGTAATGAACTGAGTAAAAAATCAATTTATTTCTGACTGAAATTGGTAAATTATTTATGAGTTAAGGGGGCAAAAGTTCTCTTTCATAGTACTCCCCGCGGTCACCCCCTGAAACGGCTAACCAAGTCAACCAAGTTTTGCAAAGCAAAACATTTGGTTAAGGCAATTAGATACATAGCTGTAGCCTGATCGGCTAAGTAACACCTAAGCGTCTCAGGTCATTGGGGTGGAATGAATTACGTAGTCAGACCTGCAACATAGTTGTGTGACTGGAACGTTATGAACCACCTGAAGTAGCTATCACCGAGGCCACCCCAGGATAGGGTTCAGCGATGGGCCAAAAACCCATCCTTGTAAAAAATGCTCAATGTTAAAAAACCTGCAACAAAAGGCTCGGATTGGACGGATCATCAACGACGACCACGCAAGAGAATAACAAACTGAGCATCACTGCAGTCCAGGAAACAAATTGGATTGGCAGCGAGATAGACGATAAGAATTCGCACAATTTTCAAAAGCGGCAACCATCGGGTCACAAGGAGTTTGGAGTTGCATTCATAGTGAGCAAGCAACTCAAGCCGCACGTTATTGACTTCAAACTAATTAAAGAAAGGTTGTGTGCGATTCACATTAATACTCGTTTTTTCAATCTCTGGCTCATAAATGTGCCCGACCCGACTGAAGTTAAGGAAGATGCAGTGACAGACGAATTTTATGCCCGCCTGGAGACACTGTTCGACTCACTTCCAACAAACGACGTCAAAATACTGCTGGGAGATTTCAGTGCGAAAGTTGGAAACGCAAGTTGGCATCGAGGAACAACTGGAGGACATAGCCTCCACGAGGAATACAATGATAATGGTCAACGATTAATCGACTTCGCCTGCAGTAGGAATCTTATCGTAAGCTCCACATGCTTTCCGCATCGAGGCATTTACAAACAGACTTGGAAATATCCAGACGCACGTACCGTCAACCAAACTGACCACGTTCTCATTTGCAAACGGTCGGCGTCCAGTGTATTGGATGTCCGATCCTATAGAGCAACAAACTGCGATTCTTTTGTTTTTACTACAAAACCGTAAATCTCGATTTTTTGAAAGTGTAATGAACCAAAGTTTGTGGCGTGACCGGTTTGATTTGAAATATTTTTCGCAAAAATTTTTGTTTTGATTTTTCCAAAATAAATGTATTTGTGAAAAATTTGTTTTAAATTCCAAATTTAGCGGTCGCGCACACCTTAAGTTGCGGGCCCGACAATCTGTCACACAGACACAGATGGATTGTGGATGGCTAAGTGTGTTGACAGAAAAAATAACGGGAATTGTGACTCGGGAGTGGGATATGTGACAGGCGATTCGGGAGTTGGTGTTGGAAACAGTTTCAGTTTATTTATTCAAATTTATATAGTATTATATATTTATTTGTTTGTTTGGTTAGGTATTATGACTGTGTTGTGATTGTAGTGTGAAGGAATAAATGCGTGAGTTTGCTGAAAATGTGTGGTTATGTTTTTTGACTGCCTAATTTAGTGTGAAATGGAGGTGAATGTAAATGTTAATTGAACGAGGTTGTTTTATGTATGTATGAATGTGTGAGAATTGCGAGTGATTTGTCCTTGTTAGTTTTGTGAATTTTGTGTGAGCATTTAAATGTGTGAGGACTGCCTGTTTGAGTGGAATTCTTATGACTGTGATGTGAACGTTTTGCTGTTGTGAGCATGTACGAATGTGTGAGGTCTCGAATCTAGTACGAATGTGTTTATGAATGATTTTTATGGTGCTATTTGATTTGTTTATCTATCTATTTATATGTTTACTTATGTTGATATATTTTTCAATTAAAAACAACGCGTCTAGTTGTTAGCGAAGCGAAGTTTGGCCACTATTGTTATTATATTCATGCCAAAATTACATAAATGCATAAACATTATGATTTTTGACAAGGTTTTAGCAGAAATCTAGTCTGTCGGATCTGTTCACATGTTGTATTGATGTGCAGACTTTCAATGTAGTCATTAACTTCAATTTTCCACGCATGGCCAAGACTTACCGGCAGGCTTTGCAAATTTGCATTGAATTGGCGAAACATTTACAATAGATATTCGTGTCGTAGTAATAACTGGCGGCATAGGCCGCTGCTTAGCTCGTTGAGGGGCCTTTTTCTTCGCCAGATGACAAGGCCCGACCTACACGATCAACATGCTACCTTAGGCTCCATCCCCAAGGGCATCTCCGGATGCCCACCAGACCGTCCATTACAAGTGTCACACTGGTATCTCTCTAATTGCCTTGACCCCTCCAGGGGCATGGACGCGTCAACATCTCTAGCATTTCTATGCCTTATTGTTGACGTTTCAATAGCATATCTACTTTTCGGAAGTGCAGTTGCTAGCATGCACCTCCTATCCGCGCCGTTTTTATACTGACAAGCTCGGAGCACTGTGAGAGTTCTATTAGTACCCACAGGCAGTTTTTGATCGCGCCGAGATTTGATCTCCGAGCTCTAGATTAGTATCGTAGAGCGGTGACCGAACGATCACGGCCACCGAGCGCGACAATTAATACGTAAAGGACATGGGCAACGAGTGGCGAAAACTGCGCCCACGTCTCCCGAACTGAGCTACAGAAAGCACAGGCCGCTGCTAGCTCGTTGAGGACCTTTTTCTTCGACAGATGGCACGGCCCGACCTCCACGGTTACTATGCTACCTTAGGCTCCCACCGGCATCTTCGGAAGCTCAGCAACCCGTCCATTACACGTTCTGTATTGCATTATTTTTTTTAATTTTAAGTATGTCTTAAGGAGAAATACTAAAAATAGGCAAATTTAGACAGTAACCAATAGTTTAGTACATTTTAAGCAAAAAAACTTTTGCCTAATAATCCGATGTCTACCCTCAGATAAATATTTAACGTTTGTTATTGTTACTGTCGAACAGAATTGCAAATCTCCACAAAGATCTCACCCAATGGCTTAATCAATCTCGAACATCAGCTATCTCAAAAAAAAACTCGCATCCCAATTAATCCAAATGTTGAAAAGCCAACACTTAAACAAGCTAAAAACATAAATTCAACACTATACCAATTGAAAAACATACTCAATACGTTGATTTATGTAAACTACGAGTAATCCACGAAACTTTGTTATTGGAACAAAATGTTCAATAAACAATGCAACCACTATAAACAAATCGTTTTTAGAGAATTTTCCGGGAAACCAATCTCTCAACTTCACGTCAAAATATTATGTCCTAAATATTTCAGCAAAAACGCGCGTTCTCGCCATAAATCCAATTACCATGTCAGCCATGAGTAACAAATCGTCCATTGAGACTTTCATTAACGACTAAAAAACTCATATTCGTGTTATGCTGAGCTTCAGCGTTACGACTATGCGTTAGTTCCAGTTGGCTTGGAATGGATTCTTTGGAACAGCTAGCTTGCTAATGGCCTGCCACAATTCACAAAGAGCATATTGCACTGAGGTCATTTCCTCAGTATAGTATGCGTCAGAAGGACACAGGACAGAGTGGCGTTGTTAATTAGTATTATGACGGATAAGGATATGATTAGTAATGGAGGTACTGTGCAACTCTGTGCTAGATTCTGTGACAGATCTAAGAAAACCATTCCAATTAACGGCCAAACTATAATTGATTATACATTTTTAAAATCTTAATTTTGATTAACATAGCCTTCTGAAGAGTTTTTCTTCTTTCCAAAAACCTGCAGTCGCTTGCAGTTGCAGTACTGGGAATACTACATATCTACCTTACCTAGTATGATGTACATACCTATATTCCATGATTCGACTTTGTTGACTATTTTCGGAAAGCTACAATAATTATTTACTACAATACATACACGCTTTATAAATCGAATCGCGAATTTACGAGTAATATGCATTCTGTCTGTCCAACCTATTGATATCGGCCCGTAAAATAGACAACCTGTCTAGCCGACAAACACCAGCCAATGCGAAGCAAATTTTTGAAGGCCCAGGGACACGCACAACTTCTTCAACGCAGCCATGAGGCCATGAATCATATAAAAAGCTTCTAAATTAGCTCACTCAGTGTCAGTACTCGTACTACTCCGTCTATTCGTCGGCTTCGGCTCGTACATTTTGCCATTTTCATATTCCATTACAGAATACAGAACGGTACGATTGCTGCGCGTATTTTAATGTTGTTAATGACTGAACCTCCAGGAACGACGAATATTCCTTAGCATTTTGTTGCTATTTCTATGAAAGCCAAATGGACGACACAACACGATATGGTTGCAGAATGCCAACTTTAATGAATGCGGGGAGAGATATGGCCACCTGGGATTCATCTAGCCAGATCCCCATCGCAATTGGATTTTGGCTCGTATAAAAACAGTGTATCTAGGTGGATATTCCATGGTGCTGTGTTATTGTAGAGAAAGTATAATAAATAAATGAAAATTTATATCTATAAATGCATGTCTTTTTTGCAGAATTAATAAACGAAAGTTGAAAAAAAAAGTGCAATATTGTACTTTCTGTGGCGTCTGGCGTTTGATAATGGTTTCCAATGAATTTCGGTCTGAAATTCACGAATCAGAAATCTTTTTCACAATTCGAAATTATTCCCAAGCAACTTGCGTTTCCCTCACAGGGATGAGTAGTTTCTTCAATATCTGCAAGATGCCGAGCCACAGTGGCTTTGCGGGCAACTGCAGGGCAGATCAGCTTGCTCATGAGGGGGCAATTGGTGTTGTCGATGAGGACCGCAAGGACACTAAAATGCTAATTACTACTACTACTTTGCCTTAACCCCTAGCGGGGCATAGCGCGTCAACTGCTCCTGCGCGCCATCGTACTCTGTTCTGGGCAATGGGGCGCAACTCCCCAAAAGACTTACCCAGTACCTGACACTCCTTTGCCACAGATCGACGCCATGTGATTCGAGGACCCCCTCTTGGTCGGCCTTGGTTGGAAATGGGGTTCCATTTCATGGCATGCATAGCAATGCAGTTATCACTCTTCCGCAATGTGTGATCTATCCACTGCCATTTTCGCCTGCGTATCAATTCGTCGATTGGCATCTGACCCGTACGCCGACTTAGCTCTTCATTTGATATTGTTTCGGGCCAGAAAATTCTTAAAATTCGACGAAGACATGAGTTGACGAAAACTTGCAGCTTTCTGGTAACTCCTACGGAAACTTTCCATGTACTGCTCCCATACAAAAGCACTGATAGTACCAGGGAGCGAAACAGGCCCAGCTTGGTCTTGATGCTGAGATAACTGCTCTGCCAGATTTTGGACAGCATGCCGTATGCGCGTTTAGCCTGGTTGATACGACGAGCGATGTCCTGCTCCGTACCACCATTTTCGGCAACAATGCTAGCCAGGTAGACGAAGTTGTCTACCTTCTCCACAGGCTGCCCATTAATATTGATGGCAATAGGTGTCGGATTTCTTTTTCGCAACGGCGGGCTAAGCACCTTGGTCTTGTTGGTATTAATCTTTAGCCCAACCTTGCTTGCCTCCCTCTCGAGATCTAACGCCATTGCGGACAGATCCATGATTTTGTGGGAGAGTAGGCATATGTCGTCAGCGTAGTCAAGATGTTGTAGATAAGATGTCAAAGTCCATTGAATTCCTCTGTCGAGTCCGGATAGGGCTGCATGTAACACATCGCCGATCACAATGAGGAATAGGATCGGTGAGAGGATGCACCCCTGCCGAACTCCACTGCGAATCTCAAAGTCCCCCGACACCTTACCTTTATGCAGAACGCGACATTTCGCGCCGTCATAGGTTGCCTTAATAATAGCCACAAGCTTCTCAGGGATGCCTCTCCTGCGCAAGGCCGCCCATATAGAATCCCGGTTCACACTATCGAAAGCCTTTTCGAAATCGATGAAAAGCAAGTGAAGCGGAGAATCGTATTCAGCGCATTGCTCGATGATGATTCGCAAGGTGTTAATGTGATCGACACAGGAGAATCCGGATCGAAAGCCAGGCTGCTCTTCATCAATTGTGCTTTCTAAGTGGGCCTTTAGTCTTTCCAGGACGATTTTAGCTATTATCTTGGCAACGGCAGGAAGCACACAAATGCCTCTCCAATTATTACAGTCTGTGAGGCTACCCTTCTTTGGAAGTTTGATGATCAAACCTTCCTTCCACTCAGTGGGAAAGGTCTCTGTATTCCACGCTTTATCAACAAGTGGGTGCAGCAAATCGGCAGTTACGCTTGGCGCTGCTTGATAAAGTTCGGCAGGGATGCCGTCAAGTCCGGCGGCCTTTCCTCGTTTTAGTGCAATAATTGCAGTGACTATTTCCTCTTTAGTCGGGGCAGTGGACCGTATACGCACATTTTGATGGTTAGCTAAATTATCTATATGAGGGGGAACTTCACCGGAGGTTACACGGTTCAAGACCGCGGCGAAGTGTTCTTTCCACCGCCTCATTTGATCTTCTTCCAAGATAAGTAGCTTTCCATCACTATCTTTCACCGGATGTTGGCAGGAGTTACGACTACCTGTAAACTCCTTGATGACACCGTATACGGCGTTTAAGTTGTTACTTCTAGCGGCTTCTTTTGCTGACGCTAAAAGAGAATTGGCATAAACTCTTTTATCGCGTCGCACACTACGCTGAACTTCTCGAGCTTTCTGACGGTAAAGGAGTTCGATGCTGCTTCGATTGTCGTCTGATGCTGCAGCCAAACGAACTTTCAGCTCCTTTCTTTCAACAATCCGCTGCCATGAAGCGTCGGACATCCAGGGCTTATTCCGGCAATCCGGGTTTGGGCCAATGATGGTATTTGCGCTATCAATGTACGCATTTTTTATGGCATCCCAGTTTTCGTTTATGTCACTATCTGGGTGACTAGTTATCTCAGCCGCTTTTTGCGCAAGATGGTCATTATATTGTTGTAAGACAGCTGGATTTTTTAGTCGAGCGGTGTTGAATTTGCGGTGCCTGGATCTTTCGTCGCTGGGGCGGCGCACGGCTGCAATACGCAATCGAACATTAGCGATCATAAGATAATGGTCTCTTCCCATCCCAATATCGGCACCCTTCTTGTTTCGCACGTCCAGGAGGCAACTCTTGAATCTTTTACTAATGGCAAAATGGTCGATCTGATTTTGTTTTCTGCGCCGATCAACAGAGGACCAACTGATTTTGTGGTGGTCCTTATGCTAATTGCAACGTATCAATTGGCAATTTAGTCCGCTACGGTGAACGGAATTAACACAATCGGCAGCACATGCCACATAAAAAGGATGATTTAGCGGAAACTCGATCCCAGCCGTTTTGCCCAGTCGCGGATCCAGAGGCGGGCCGTGGGGGCTCGGGCCTCCTCCAAATGTTTGGCAAATAGAGCTTGGTCTTGGAATATTCGAACAAATGCCCGAAAATGTCTGGGTACATCATCTGAACGAAGACTTGTGAGCAGGGATACCTTGCACATTTGAATATATAACTAACAAAGGAGTGGGTATATGCCTATCAAACCATACAAATTGACAGCTTGAAAATGGGACGATCTTCTTCTTGAAAAAGACGAGAGCTGGGAGAGTAAAGTTAACGGTTTTAAGATTGTCATTTTCACGTGTTGTGCATATGGCTGTCAAACGCTTTGTGCAAAAAGTGGCAAAAAGTAAATACGGTTGAATTCGCGAAAGTTTGGAGCCGGTTTTTGTGTGTAAAGAGCCGCGATTATGTAGAGAAGACACTAGTGAAATTTCCGGTAGGACAAATTGGTGCGGTAGTGAGTTGTGGTAAATTGAAATGCCTCGT
Organism: Chloromyia formosa; assembly: GCA_964017055.1. Taxonomy (NCBI): domain Eukaryota; kingdom Metazoa; phylum Arthropoda; class Insecta; order Diptera; family Stratiomyidae; genus Chloromyia; species Chloromyia formosa. The sequence continues at coordinate 144,712,547 of OZ024815.1, read as the reverse complement.
CGGTGACTGGAAAAATAACCAGCGTATCCCTAAGACGGGGGTGTCTGTTTATAGGTAAAACATTAAATATTTAGATGTGATGTGCGCGTTACTTGTTTTTGTGAGTTTTCTGTCAGAAAACCGATATTAAAATGTTTGTTTTCGTTTCTGATTCCCCGCTGTATATATAGCTGTCAAATATCCGCGTCCTATTGGTGGTTGGCATTAATAGTCCCGTTCTTTCTCTCTCCCATGAAAAATTAAACGCGCTCTTCTCTCGTCCCATAAATTGAGCCTATGGGCCACTCCAGAAGTTCCTCTGAGCCTTGCACGGTGGAGCGTTCTTTCCCTTTCTCTTAACATAGTTGTCAATAGATTGCGTCAAAACTTGAGAGTGTCGTGCTGAAAGGTGGTGTGTACTTATGCGGATAATATTTATATTGTTCTGGTAAATTTACGGGGATTATTAGGGAGGTATTGCAGAATGCCCTCGCACAATTAACGATTTGGGCTGCTACCCATGGGGTAAAGGTTAATCTGAACAAAACAGAGTACTCTTTATAAGTCTAACATACTTTCACTCAAAACCACTGTGCTGCATGGGGTGAGAATAGTTTTTACTGATAAGGCAAAATTTTAATGGAGCTGTTTTACTCATGTTTGGGGTAGTTGTCTGGTGGACAAGGTAGGAGTAGAAGTACAGAGGCATGCAGTTGCTTGCTGGAATGTATGCATGCGTTGCTTTTATGGTGCTTTTAAGATTACTCGTCATGCTTCTGCTTTGAACATGCAGTTTAACCGGCCCTCGCAAATACGGTCATTAGACTCCATGACACTGATCAGTGGCTTAATTCAGGCTCTAGATGGCTACAAGATTAGGGATCAGAGTTTTCTCTGATCGGCTTGACCTAAATATCTCTTTCAGTATCCCTGAATATTGCAATGTATTCCAGACGAAGGTTACGACGGTTACGAAACTTCTGACTTGGCTGGGTTGCCCAGAGTTAAAGTACGCCCGCTGCCCAACATCAAGATGCATAATTGGTGGAAATCTTTCATGAATAGAAAAGCTCAAAACGCTTCAAACAGCCTCAGAAGAACTTATATAGCGGCCAGATAGGAACCTAGTGACTTCGTCATATTCATTATTTCTTAACTCAAATGTTGCTTGATCACTACCTTTGTTGACGTATTTTTTTGTGAGACGGAAGTCCAGGAGCGCTTACGGAATTTAAAAATTCAACCAGATAAATGTGAAGCATCTTCGCGATCCATTACTCGGTTGATTGAACGATATTCGATACATTCCCCAAAAACGCATTTTAATATTTCAGCGTTTGTCGCAGATGCCTGGTCGTTCCGGGAAGTTAAAATAGCTCTCCTGCAAGGCCTAGAGTTTTCATGATCAGTTAATTTTGCAGGGTCGCCATACACTGAAGAAATTAGATTTTTTCGTGATTGAGCTACACGACATAATTTATTAAGTAGAATAACCTTCTCTTCTTCTTCCGGACACGCACTGCCACCAATTTTCAGTAACAGATCTGAAAACTCTTGGGCGTTTGGATTACCCCCAGTTTCTGGTTAAATGTATGCTCAACAATTTGTATTCGCTAAATTAAAATAATGAATACTGAAATGTCAAATCTATATACACACTGAACGAAATAAGACCTAAAATACACATTTTCATGAATATCTCGACTCCAGCGCCACCTACCAGGTCTAAATTTTGTCAACAACTTTATTATTATTTAATATATGTTGAGAATTTGAGCCAAATTGGACCATAAATAAAAATTTTGTAAATAACTCCACTCCAGTGCCACCTACCGAGTACAAAAAAAAGTCATGCACATCCGAGGACCAAACGAACATATGGTGTGAATATGAGTTGGATAGCTTTATTGGTTCGTAAGTTATAAAAGCAGCAACACATGCACAAACGTTTTTATTTACATGATTAATATACGAGTATACATATTACATTATTGTATATTAAGATACATTGTATATTAAGATACATTATTGTATTGGGGATTTACGTGTCGGACTATGAGCCCACTCAGCTGTTAAATGAGTACCCATTATGGGGTAAATAACTCGGTTGAGCGTGTTGCTGATCACATACCTCTGCACAAAAAAAAAACCGTCACGATCTAGAAAATGAGATGATGCTAACTCATCTCGAGGCCGTGGTTCAAATTGGACTGTTGCGCCAGTTATTTATTTTTTTTTATTTTATTGTATTGTATTTTAAGATATTCTACTCGTATATAATTCAACTGCCAAAAACGATAAAAAGCTCGATCATAGGATTTTGACGTCCGTAACCTCCTTCGGAATGCAGTGTGCCATGGGTTGGAGGTTTTGAAAGCACAAAGATCTTAGGAGTTTACGGAACGAGGTTATCTTGTAGTGTGTCTTTAATATAAGATGTATACACATCAAAAAATCTCCTCATTTTCACCATCCTATGATATTTGATGGTTCGATGGAAGTTCGGTCGTGGTTCTGCGCAATCACGTGTGGTGACCTTTAAACTGCATTGCCTGTAACGAACTCCGAAATTTTTCCGAAAGTTGCACGCAAAACTTTTTTTTGCACAAGCTGTTCATCGATAATAATCGGGGAAATGTTGTTGATGCAATGTGGTTAGGGGCCGGATTCCGCAAGAGTGAATTTTTTCAGGGAGCACCGAAGAAATGCGATTCCGGAAGAGTGAGTAGAATTTTTCTGGTGCGCTCCGTGCTGAATTGCAAAAATGCGATTCCGCAACGATGCGATGAGTTTTTTTTTTGACAGTTCCGGTGCGCACCGTGCGAATATATTTTTCACTGGCTATTTGGTAAGTGCAAAATATATTTTTTTTTATATTGTAAATTATACATTAAATTGTTGATTTCTGCATACGTACATAGGTGGAGTATTATTCTTCAAAGCAGAAATGGATGAAGGACGGAGCTTCGTGTTGAATTTAAAGACAAAAATATAAAAATTCATAGTGAGATGAATTTGTGGAGCTGTGACGGACGCCCAAAGGCATTCGATTCGTTTTGGGCTGGATCATGAATGAATAAAACAGCCTAGATCTCAAAATCTAACAGTTGGTAGTACTTACTAAAATAAGAAGAAGACAATGGGTGGTATGCATAAAGTGAGTCGAGTGGAGTTAAGCTGAGTTGACAGAATTCCACTCAATTTTCACTATGGAGCGGAGAGTAGTTTTATGCATACAACTTTTTCACTCGATTCACCGAACATAGCAGACTCAGGAATGTCCTCAATAGACTTCACTCTTGAGTATATCCTCATTATTATGCATACCACCCAATGTCAAAGTGATGGGAGTTGTCAATTACCTAGAACGAGCGAAACGTACAGTCGCAGGTTAAATCCTATTGAATTGAAGGAAATACGTGTTCTGTGCACGTATCTTGTTTACGATATGTTAATTTTTCAAACATGCAATTCACAGTTTAACACGTATACAGCACACGCATCTCTTTAAATCCCATGACACCTTTGACAGCCAATTAACGTTCGAAAACTGTCAGATAGATATCAGAGCGACAACTTTGTGGATGTAATGGCACGACCCAGCAGCACAGATCCAACGAGATCCAAAAACAAAAACGGATCAAAGACCGGTCTGCTAATTTGTATGAAGATCCCATGATACCTGGCGAAACGAAAACGCCTAAATATGCATTAACGTCACCCATTTTTATGATGTTTTCAACAATCCGAAAAATTACACACACTATTGTGTCTGACGTTTGTTTGAAAAATTCATTCAGCACTTAAAAACTCACTAGCTTTTGCTGAATTGCATCAGTGCGCATTGATATTTTGGGTGAATTTTTCCAGTGAATTTATTCGGTGCGCACCGAAAAAACTCACTCTTGCGGAATCGGGCCCCTCGTACTAAGAAATGCGACTATTAATTCAAAAGATAACCGTCACCATAAAGGGAAACCCCAACACCCCAACTAATACCCAAACTCTACAGCGCCGCCCTAGCGGAATTTCGTCATACTGCCAGTTGTCAACCTCTGGTAACGCCAACAATTCCACTTGTCACCCTTGCCACAAGTCAATCATCGTCTGTCACTGTTTCCCGTGTTTCCCCTTTGTTCATTTTACATGCCCACGTACACTGAACTTTGTAATTATTTGTTTGATAAATGAAACAATGCTGATAAGATTATCGCGCCATAGCATAAAGTATTCTTGTTAATTAGGCTGTAATAAGTTGCGATTAGCCCTACAATTAATTTTGTGATAGTCAATCTTAGACGGGCGTCGAGCGTGTCACGCGTTGGAATTACGATGAGCGTTGAACATTTGTTACCGTGTGCCGTGAAAGTGGAGCAGGACGTGAAGACAAAAAGCTTCGACACTCTTTGCATAGTGGACGAGGAATCATCCATCGTCAAGGTCTTTGGTAAGCGTTTTGACGAGATCCGCAAATATGATGCGGCATTCGATAAGGAGGTGTCCTGCTTCCAGTTGCCCGAAAGCGACAAAAGGATCGTCTTCTCACCACTCGGGAAGCTGGACGACTATTCGGACGTGCGTTGCTACCAGAGGGCCGCAGCCAAGGCCTTGTGTCGTGCCGTGAAAGCAGGAGCCAAGCATCCAGCCATTGTTCTCCCGAACAACACTGACAAGTTTCCCAATGCGAAATTGTGCACCATTTTGGGAGCACTGCACGAGCTGTACGTGCCAATTCAACTGCGAGAAGACTGTCCCGACAAGAAAACGCGGGTCGAGTCGATCAGCATCCTCGGCGATAATCTGTCCGAGAGTGAAAATCTGTTACGCCAAGTGACAGCCATCGAGTCAAGTCGATGGATCGCCCGTGATATTGGTAGTGGCGATCCCGAGAGGATGACTCCAAAACGCGTGGAGGAATACGTGAAGGCCGAGCTTTCCGGGCTTTCGATTGAAGTGATCAGTGACCCGAACGTCTTAGTGAAAGAATATCCCTTGTTTGCAGCCGTGAACCGAGCCGCGAGCTGCGTACCACGCCACGAAGGACGCATCGTTTTCCTCAAATACACACCGCCACAGAAAGCTGAAAAGACGTTAATGCTGGTCGGCAAGGGCGTTACTTACGACACTGGCGGTGCTGATATCAAAGCTGGTGGCATCATGGCGGGCATGTCACGAGACAAGTGCGGAGCGGCAGCTGTGGCCGGCTTCATGCAGTATGTGCAGCGAACCAAGCCACAAAAAGTCCAAGTTGTCGCAGCTTTGTGTCTGGTCCGAAACTCCGTTGGCGAGGAATGTTACGTGTCGGACGAGATTATTACGTCGCGAGCAGGCGTACGAGTTCGTGTGCAAAACACGGACGCCGAGGGGCGTATGGCTATGGCCGATGCTCTATGCAAGATGAAGGAGCTGGCCGTCGATATGCCGGATCCTCATCTTTTTACCATCGCCACGCTCACCGGTCACGCAATCATCGCCAACGGTTTTGGCTATTCCATTGTCATGGACAATAGCGTGGCCCGAGCTGCCGGTCATGCTCACTACTTGAGCCAAATCGGCGAAAAATACGGTGAACCGTTCGAGATTTCGGTCATTCGCAAGGACGATTTCGATATGAATGCGGGAAAGGCGATCGGTGAGGATGTTGTTCAGTGCAATACACTCCCGTCATCGCGGACGCCGCGTGGTCATCAAATGCCGGCTGCATTCTTGATTCAGGCGACCAAATTGGATGAATGGGGACTGACGTCGAAGAAGCCGATCAAGTATTCGCATTTGGATATTGCGGGAAGCGCAGGCGACGTTCCCGATCCGCCAACTGGTGCGCCAATTTTGGCTTTGGCGAAGGCACATTTGGAATAGTTTAGACTGAGACTTTTGTTCCTTTTAATGTTGCTTTAATGTTTTTAACGTTTTTATGTTAATCTTTACACGACTAATGTACTTATGATTGATAAATATACGTGATAAAATGTATTTTTGGGACAATGATTGTAAATCTTTTATTTTCTGTGACATCTAATTCGAATAAATATTGTGCAAAAATTCAAATAGATCTTTTTTTCTCATATTTGATAAGAGTTACGATTACGATGCGGTTAATTTACGACAGCTGATTCCAGTTTTGCAACTATGTTGAGAAAATACTGTTTTCATTTGATATTGGCGACCTTCAACACTTTATCAACACGATGACAATGGGGCCTTCCGCTTACTACCTTATCAAGATACAACGAGCGCGAAATTGTGTAAATGGGTTCTAGCAAATAAAATTACAATACTTTGGGCGCTCCTACTGCAGTCGGTTCTACGCACCGAAGCGACCCGTTCATCAGTGTTCCTACGGCAGCCGGTTCTGCGCACCGGAACGACCCGTTCTTCAACAGCCAAGAGCTGCCATACCCCCCCCCCCCCCCCCCTCCCCCCGATGCAAGACGAGGAAAATGTGTGTGTGTGTATCATGTACATAACAAACCAGTTTTTATACGTTTTCGGGGCAACACATATCGGCGCAGCTGCTCTCAATACACCTCGTTCGAGCCGAAGTTGAATTAAACCCTGGTCCTTGGATATGTTGCAACAAACCATAACATCATAATGCCACTTCAGTTAAATGTTTTTGCTGCAACGACTGGTGCCACCTCAGAAACTGCTCTGGACTATCTCATCATAGAAAATGGAGCCCTTCTTTCACCGCTATCAAGTGTGAACACAGGCCCGACCATCTTCTTTCTCGCTCGGCACCCCCAGCTTGTCGTTAACAACGGCTACTCAATCGGGCTCACAGATATCTCCAGTAACTCCAATGAATACCAACACCGATCATCGAGGTTCTTCCTCGCAGCAAACCTGGATATGATATCGCTGGTGCAAATGAATTGCAATGGGCTGCAACATAAAATCCCCGAACTTACGACTTTTATGGATAGGCATCGTGTAATGATCGCTGCCATACAGGAGACGAGTGCTAACTCGTCCCTCAATTTATACCGTGGCTACAATATTATCAGGAAAGATAAGACTGAACGCTGCTGGCGGAAGACTTGCATTTATCATACACCACTCAGTGTTCTATCGTGAGATAGCTGTTACTAACGACAAAGTCCACGAAGTGCAGGCGATCGCAGTTCAATCTGGGAATACTGAGACTGACATCTTTAACAGCTATAAAACATACAATCGAGGCCAGGAGGCTTCGGCTTTCGGCTATAACGACTTCTGTAGATGTTGTGGGCATGAAGAAGAAGAAGAGGAGAAAACATTACATCTTCTCTGTGGATTCCCGGGCTTGAGAAGTATGGGAATGTTAATTTTTGGAGCTTACATCTTTGCCCAGCTGGGGCATTTAAAAAATATTGAAGGGTTGAGATGTAGGATGGCCGGGTCAACATAATCCACGTGGTACCACAACGGATCTAGATGAGAGTAAATCAGTCCGGCCTCTGTTTTTTAAAGCCTGCAAGGAAAATAGTGATACGATAACGTGTCGCTCCTACGGCAACCAATTCTACGCACCGGAGTGACAAACCCCTCCACAACACAACGTTCCTACAGCAACAAATCATGAGTGTGTCTTAAAAGATTAGAGATAAAAAAATAATCAAATATGATTAATTGAAGAATCCGATGCTAATAAAATGCAATATAAATAAACGTTTATTTATTACGACATTGCTATAGCGATACAAGAGGTGTTCAGATTAAATCTGTTGATTTCAAGGAATTTAAATGCTCTGAATTGAAGTTTCACTTTTAATTACTACACTTATCATTGTTATTCTGACCTGGATGTGTCTTTTGGCTTTGGGTCAGACTAAATTTCCGTCACGTCAAGCCTAGTACGCACTGGGAATAGATTCTTTTGCGTCTCGCCAGAATCTCGCCTGCCTCGATCCATTGCAAGATGCCTAAAGTGCATAAAGTGAAAGTCAGTAGCTCTCCTAACTACAATATATTAAATGAGCACCCACACGAGCTTTCAGTCAACCCCAACGACCCCTGCGAATAGACCCAGTAGGATTCCCCAACAAAACAACCTTACGCCTGCACGACCGATCGCCATTTCGATACGCTATCACTCGTCCAACTAAATTGCAACGGGCTGCAAAACAAAATTTCCGAACTCGCTTCATGCATGGACAGACACCGCATTCAAGTTGGAGCTCATGAAAATTACATCATCATCAGGAAAGACAGGTTGACCAACGCTGGAGGAGGACTTACCTTCATTATTCACCATTCCGTGCAATACCGGGAAATAGATGTCACCAACAACGACATCACCATGGAAGTGCAAGCCATCGCCATAATTGAAATTTACAACATATACAATATATTCCACCAGTATCCAGTTGTCCCTCAGGTTACCATGTAAATGTCAACACTTTCCTCACTGGTCAACAGATCACCAACATGGCTTCCGAAGCATGCACAGTACGACCACGGCCTTGGATGCCATTACATTCCGCATCCATAATGGTGTCAACCAGGACCTGTCGAAGGCCTTCGACCCTGTCAGCCATTCAGCGCTTTTGTCTGACATCAACTGTTCATCGCTTCAGACGCAAATAGTGAAATGGATTGCCAATTATCTCGCCGGCAGGCAATCCTATACAGAATTCAGGAGCAGCAAATCAAAGCTTAGGAAGATTAAACAAGGTGTACCTCAAGGAGGAGTTCTATCTCTTACCTTGTTTAATTTATACCTATCAGGACTCCCAACACCTCCTGAAGGGATCGACATCATCTCCTACGCTGACGACTGCTCCATTCTGGCAACAGGGAACAACATAGCGGATATGTGTGAACACATCAACGGTTATCTTGATGAACTCCCGTCCACGACGACGTTCGTGGCCATGGATGTGCAGGAGGCAACTGCATTCTCTGAAACCGATTTATGACAACGAAACGTCAACTGGGCCACATGGAACAGTTCACGAGCTATGCCCCACAAGGGGTTAGAGCAATTGAGTAGTAGAGTATCTTGATGAACTTAACTCCTTCTTCATAAGCAAGAACTTTACCGTCTCAGCGCCTAAATCCTCGGCAACCCTATTTACCACCTGGACGAAAGAGGTCAAGATGCAGCTTGAAAGCTCGATCGGGAATCATCCTATTCCTACTATAAACCATTCTAACCATTTTTGTGCGACAGGATGCGTAGTAGGAATAAGATCCTCAAAACCCTGGCCGGTAGTACCTGGGGCAAGGATAAGGAAACTCTATTGGTCACGTATAAAGCAGTCGGAAGATCAGTGGCCAACTATGCGGCTCTTGTGTGGTCGCAGAATCTCTGTGACACACAATGGAAAAAGATTCAGGCGTGCCAACATGCCGCTCTCCGTACTTTACTGGCTGTCTCCTGATGTCACCCCTGGACCATCTATGTAGATCAGGAAACCATGATGATACCTTTAAGGGACCACAACCAGCTTCTTGCCAAGCAGTACCTGGTAGGCTGCTACCGAAGTGATCACCCAAACTCCAACCTCATGGACGAGACGCCACCGCCCAGACATGTCAGGCGCAACTTGAGGGACCTTGAAAGGGATGTCCAGAGGTACAAAAGGGTACCCTTTGATAGTGGCGCACACAGGTTGGACATCGCAGCGATACATCACAAGGAGGTTCATCAGTCAATCGCAGGTTTAGGTCCGAATCCAGTTCTCTCGTCCATACCACCAATGATATCTCCGGAAGAGGAAAGACTTCCGAGAGCTACGAGAACGACACTCGCCCAACTTCGATCAGGCTGGTGTTCACGACTGAACTCCTACCTATCCCGCATCGACCAGGACGTCTCAAACATCTGTCCTGCATGTAATGGAGCCCCTCACGACGTAGACCACATCTTTCACTGCCCAGCTGCACCCACACACCTGACTCCTAGATTGCTGTGGGAGAACCCAATAAAGGCAGCTAACTTTCTATCCCTCAACACCGGGGTGAAGACGAATCCGTAGGCATGTAACCAACAAACACACCAAATTCCGACCATTGCTACAACAACATCAAACTACCTATAGCAGTGTGTAAAATGGCAATCAAGTCCGCTGCAGTCGGCAGGGCCAATGTAAGATGGCTCAGCGGTACTTCAAAAATAAGGAGTATGATATGTCCCAGACTACATCCTAATCGTTTTGTGACACTACTCTCATTGAATAGGAAGCACATTAGCGGTTTAGCGGCGGTCATTACAGGACACTGTTCTATCGGCGAACTCGTGCAGAGGCTTTCACGACTACTGTACAAGTTGTCAGGAATTTTTTTGACATAAAACATATTACAAACTCTGGCACTGCAACCCTCTACGTGGATTAGCCAACCGACTGCGTTTAGAGCCTCACTCATGGACTTCTGATTTCATCAGCGGCGACATCGGGAATAAAGCCCGGCATAGTCAAAGGAGAAAAAAAAGAGAATAAGTCCAGACCTTCTTCATATGTTGGCGTGTTCTGAATCAAACCTGTCACTAGCCACATTAGTTACTTCCCTAATTTACGTAACTAGTTTTTGTTGTCAGGCTCTTACTATCATCTCACAGACTACAAAATTTCTAAAACAATCCAACTAGTACTCACATTCTCTGCAAATCCGCCGATCTTTGATGAATTCCAAACAAATAGCACAATTCGAACACAAAACACCACCAAATTCACTTTTGTTGACAAACTTCTAAATGTCAACGTGACAGTAACTTTCCAGTTTGGCTTACAATTATTCCAATTATCAGCTGTTCAATATAATTCTTGCAGTTGCAAGAACTGCTCGACTGTAGAGAACGTAGTACTAGAGTCGATGAAAAATTGTAACGTCTTTCAGAAATTTTAAGCTTCGAAATTCGGTAAACATTTTTTTTTTCAAAAATACTCGTTAGTTGTGCCTTTTATTGCTAAATCAAAGATGCTTATCTATTTGGAACGCCTTGTTGAAATCTATTTTCTGATTTAAATCGGTTAAATTGCAGTAAATCGATTAAAGCGTAGCTATTGTGAATATACATTCGAGTGTGCATTCCAGTACTTCCTGTAGCGTGATTTTTATAACGGAATAGGATATTATTGTACTTAAGACCCGGAAGGAGGTGAAACAAAGAAAAATTGAATTTTATAAATTGATAGGTAAATTATCATTGTCGTATCAATTTCATTGATTTTTAAGAGAGATAATTTAAATACTATAGCAATCTTTTATGGTTAAATTTGCCATCTAACGGATACTTCATACTACACATAGGTATGCCCAAAAATCCACAACATGGAAGAGGAAATTAATTCCAATATGAAAGGTATTTTTTCATTTTCTAGAAATTGGTTTTTGTATGATTTAAAGTATCTTTTAAGAAATAAACTTTGTATTTATGTGCATCTCATTTCGATTTTAGACAGTGAATTTTTCGAAACTGAATGTCCACTTCTTGGACGAGTGGTTATCCAAGAAGCTGTCGCCATACATCCAAATCCCGGTTCGATTTATTTGGGTGCGGATTTTAGCAAACCAACGCGAAATAGCCGTAGTTCGAGTAAAGGTAAAGGCATGCATATTACTCTGGGATCAAAAGTTAGTCAAATTTTGTTATAATTAATGAGATTTGGCGCAGAAAAAATAAAATATAAATATAAAAATATACGTATTGGATATTTTTAAGTAGCCACGTGCCATCATTACATATGCACGTTAACGCTAGGTCATGTCCAGCGAGTTCCATAAAACAAAAGACTTTGATATATACACCAAAAAAGGTTTCCCCGAATTACCGGAGCTCATACTTATACTTTTACGCTAGGTACGAGAGCTATTTTCAATTAAAAACTAGATCCCCCACTATAAAAGTGAAATTTCTCAGGATGGCCCTTTAAATGAAAAGAAAAGATGATATTTTAAGAAAAACAACATGTAATAATAAAAACTTTGCACGCACAAGCGCGTACAAGGTTTCAGGTGATCTACACAATAAATTATTTCTAATTTGACTGTAAGCAACCATTAAACTTTTTATAATTGGGTTTTCAGTATTTTGGGAACACTTTGTTGAATTCAATTTTCTTTCGTGCTTAGAGTTTAGACATAGGGGAACACGGACATAGTGTCACACTTATCACTGAATTTGAAATTAAATTATCGTCTAGATCTGGATTATACAGGCAAAACCCCCTTTCGACTAAAATAAAACTGAAGCTGAAGTGATCGTCTAAAAAGAGATTGACTTTTACAGATCCATCGGACACCACGAAATCTTTTGAACGTTCTGATCGTGCATCATCATCGTCCAAAGGTGAATCTGCAAAGCCGATGGCGCAGCATATCGAAAAGCAATACCTGAGTGCCAAATGGGATTTGGTTGCGGATGCTAAGCTGAAATTATCTCGACTCAAGCGACAACATGCCGAGGAAAAACACGAGCTAGAATGTAAAATCATAAAAACGGAGCACAAGATGAAATTGGATCTGCTGCAGGAAGAACACAATTATAAAATAAAAATGTTGAAAAAGAAGTACACTGATAAATTAAAAGAAATTTGAATGAAAGTTCAGCAATTATTGCGTTAATCGAATTTTTGCTTTTTCTTTTACGGTTTTGAAAATTTTCGTTACACATGAAATGTTATTAGTTCAATAAAAAGATTTTTAATTTGATCTTCTATGAATTTTTTTCCAGTAAACTTTTTTTTTTATGGCGACGTTGTTGTAGATAAGATGTCAACGTCCATCGAATTCCTCTGTCCAGTCCGGATAGGGCTGCATGCAACACATCACCGATCACTATGAGGGAAAGGATCGGTGAGAGGATGCAGCCCTGCCACTCTAACTCCACTGCGAATCTCAAAGTCCCCCGACACCTTACCTTTATGCAGAACACGACATTTCGCGTCGTCATAGGTTGCCTTAATAATAGCCACAAGCTTCTCAGGGATGTCTTTCGCAAGGCCGCCCATATAGAATCCCGGTTCACACTATCGAAAGCCTTCTCGAAATCAATGAAAAGCAAGTGAAGCGGAGAATCGTACTCAGCGCATTGCTCGATGACAATTCGCAAGGTGTTAATGTGATCGACACAGGAGATTCCGGATTGAAAACCTGCCTGCTCTTCAACAATTGTGTTTTCTAAGTGGGCCTTTAGTCTTTCCAGGACGATTTTAACTATTATCTTTGCAACGGCAGGAAGCACACAGCCTCTCCAATTATTACAGTCTGTGAGGCTACCCTTCTTGGGAAGTTTAATGATCAAACCTTCCTTTCACTCAGTGGGAAAGGTTTCTGTATTCCACGCTTTATCAACAAGTGGGTGCAGCAAATCGGCAGTTACGCTTGGCGCTGCTTGATAAAGTTCGGCAGGGATACCGTCGAGTCCGGCGGTCTTTCCTCGCTTTAGTGCAATAATTGCAGTGACCTCTTTAGTCGGGGCAGTGGACGGTATACGCACATCTTGATGGTTAGCTAGATTATCTATATGAGCGGGAACTTCACCAGAGGTTACACGGTTCAAGACCGCGGCGAAGTGTTCTTTCCAAAGCCTCATTTGATCTTCTTCCAAGATAAGTAGCTTTCCATCACTATTCTTTACTGGATGTTGGCAGGAGTTACGATCACCTGTAAACTCCTTGATGGCACTGTATACGTCGTTTAAATTGTTACTTCTTGCGGATTGTTCTGCTGAGGCTAAAAGAGAATTCGCATAAACTCTTTTAACGCGTCGCACACTACGCTGAACTTCTCGAGCTTTCTGAAACTACACATAGAGCACATTATATATTTTATCTTTGAAAACAATTCCTTCCCTACAAGAACTGCTGATAACTTTTCATTCCAGTTGATTTGTCAGTCATATTTCCTCATAATAATCAGAACATCTGCAAATTATTTCATTAAAGTGATTCGCACGGGTCAGAGGGCTCGATGAAGCGTCTCGACAACCAGGGCCATGTTATAGATGCAAACATTCCCCTTTTTCCTATTCCAATATTCTAAAACCCATTTACACTTGGATATTAGCAGTATATGGATCAACGGATAAAGGATTAAACTCCGGGACACGATAATGTCGTTAAACGGGGTCTATATAAACGAGTTCAATCTGAAACTAATCCGTCCAGCTGCTTTTATGTCTGCTCTTATTCCTAGGTTTTCATTACCGGGCTGCTCTTTATAAGGGTAACATTCTTGCATGGGTCCAAGGGAGTGTTATTAAGGTCATATTTTATATACTTGTATTGTATATGCATATGAAATATCGGACTTATTCTAGGAAATCTCATAAATGTCCTAAAGAACGCTTTAAAAAAAATCCAATCCCCTTAAAAAATTGATTCAATACGAATAATATCGAAAATAAGCGATGATCGGACTTTCTTCTAAGCAATATCAATCTTCATAATCTGGCCTACAATACTCGTATTTGCCAGGAAATTGATTTTCCACATTGCCAATCTTTTAAGACTGCGAACAAGAAATCATTTCACTGCACCTCAAAAGGAGCAATGGTAATAGCAAATCCTGAGAAAATGTACTCGTAGTTTGTGATTGCAAATAGAAAATAAAAACGAACTCATTTTAATGGTCAATTGAAGATCATTTCTCCGCCTATTCTTTACCATAAACCTGGATGTAAAACTGACGATTTAAAATCTCAATTTCAGGTCGATCAAAAACACAATGGCGTTAAAAGAAAACCAAGGCCCACAAACAATCAACAAACACGGGTTTATCCTGAACTCAACACGGCAGCGGTGAAAGTACTTTCTGTGCGACAGGCTTGAAATGATCGTTTGGAATATTGTTCATATGCCGACCGTTGTTGATAAAAAAAGGACTCCACCCTCAAGACTCGAAAAAAGGATCGGTAGAACTTTGTTGTGTGATAGCTCAATTTGTGGTTCATTTTGGTGTAAGGGTCGAAAATGGTGGGCTTAGATTCCATAAAAAAAAAAGTATGAAATATTTCATATAGTGAATAAGAAGAGAGTTCACTTATTAGGTCGGTGAATTTTGGAAAGATGAAAAAGGTGAATTCTAAAAGATATTTGTTGAACAAGATGGGATTTGCTATGGTAAATTGATTTTGCAAAGGATGCCGATGGCTTGTTCTGATCTTTTTTTTTTGTAATCGCTTTGATTTGTGAGAGAATGCTGACTATGCGCTCTAAAATAGGCTTGAAAAGGTTCAGTTGTTCAATAATACAAGATGTTTTCATAAAACAGAAATGTCGATAGTCAACCAAAACATATGTACTATATATATTCTAGAGCTCCCAAGATTTAGAATTTCTTACAATAAATATTTTAAAAAACGTACTGTATTTTCGTGGATAGAGTATTAGGACTTAAAACTATGTTGTTGATGTTGGTCAATGTCTAAACTTCCTACCCAGGTTGGTCAATCGACGCGTGTTGACAGACAAGCTCAGTTACGGTAGTTATAGGGTGGGTTAACGACCAACTCAGGCCCTACCCGAAAAAAAATTCAAACAAAAATATCAAAAGGGACCATCACCTCTGGAACTCGCGCGAAAACGCGGAGTGCCAAGAAGTTCTGGCTCAGGTGCTCGATGCGCGCGCTACCATTACCAGGGCGCGCCTCGGATTCCTTGTCCCGAAACTAGAAAAGAAGACAGAGGGCGGAAAATCTATTTGAGCGAGCGTTGGGGACTCACGAAAGAACATACTCTATCATTTATTGTGTCAGGTCCGCGTGATCGGCGACCTTCGTGCTGGATCGAACTAGCCCCTTACTCATTCGCCCTAACCACTAGTGGGACATAGCACATCAACTATTCCGTGTGGCTTAGCTGACGTTTCGCTGGCATAAACTAGTTTCGGACGATTCACGTTGCTAGAATGCGCCTTCTTTTTTTGGAATGGTTTATGCTGAATGTGTATTGAAGGCATGGAAAACTGCAAAATTCGCAAGTTCGCTTGTATGGGCTTGCTACGCTCGCCCTGCGCTTAAGGGATCGCAACCCTCAGTATCGCTCAAACAAGAAAGCTCGCTTCGCTCGCTCTGAGTGGAAAAGCGTTTTGATTAGTTTTAAACATACCAAACATTCAGCAATCAATCATTAAAACAAAAAAAGACAAAGTAAAAAAAAATAAAAATATTTTTTTTTAATGCAATTCTGAGAGTTTTGTGGTAACGTGAAAAGTGGCAAAAAATCTGATTGAAAAGTGATTTTTTCACCCAGGGCCAAGGAAACTGAAAATATCCCACTGGGCAACAGACTCCCGGCAGTGCCACGATATATCTGACAGGACTTTTAGAGGGGAAATAGACCGGAAGAAAATCTGATTCGTTTCCCCAGTCTAAACAAATGCATCTACCGGCCTGACTCCGTCTCTTTCGCTCTAGTGCAATTACTAACTGACAGGGGTAACGAAAATTGGTCGGTTGTCACTCTGCTCTCGGGATTCGTTTATACTCAATTGCCCTAACCCCTGCCTCTACGCACTGAGCTATCGGTCGCCCAATGTGTTTTTCTTTCACTTAAGGATCCACAAAACATTACCATCTCTGTTGCTCACTGTCATTTATTAAATCAGTGGTAAAAGATTCGTTCCAAGGAACCTGGCCATTTGTAAACATACAACATCCTTGTCCAAGTCTAATATGTCTTGAATTCAATTACTGGAGCATACGTAGATAGTTCATCTTAAGAATGGTTTCATAAATATTTCTATTATTATGAAGATATTTCAGGATTCATCCTGTTAACTTGACACAAAAGACTCGATTACCCTTTATCTATTGACTAGAAAATAGAGTTGATAGTTGAGCTAGTTTCAGCATATAATATTGAATGTTATAATGTGTAGATAGACGTAGTTTGGTTTCGTAAAGGCTAAGTTTATAACACACAGCGGTCTGCCTACTTTTGCCAAATTGTTTTATGAATTCTCCCCACTGAGTTTCTGATGGACACAACATGCTGTGTCTTAAGTCATTTTCACCGTCACAAAAATTTTTCCGCTGACTGGGACCAGCATATGCTGGGCAGTTCAGGAATGACACCCGTGCTGTCATATTTATAGGATTTTTTTCAATAGTCAGTTGTGAGATTTGAAATTGGATAACTGATGGATGACTAGATGCCGCTGGAATGTTGCTTCGATACTACTGGCGCAACGTGTTGCGATTCCGCTGTATATTATGAACTTAGCCAATGATATTGACAATCATTTTGACAATGTAATTCCACATTTCCCAGATTATGATGTTGATTTGCCTTAACCCCTTTTGGAGCATTGCGCGCTACTACTCCTAAGAGGCGTAAAGAAATTATCTTCCAGCGGTATAGTTGTCGTTTCGCTAGCAAATAACAAGTTTCGAATGATGCATGTTGCTGGCGTACACATTCCGCCCATTTATTCGCCTTCCACGACAAGCCGGAAAGGCTGTGGCTTATTTTACGCTCCACACCACAGACGGAAAGATTATGATAATATGAATATATGCTATTTGAAACTAGTAACAATTTTTGTAAAATCACCCAATCCATGTTGACAATTTAAGGTCGATTTTCCAGCGTTTGATGGAATGCACCATTCCATCACGTTCCGTTGACTTCAAGAAATCAAGACATTTACATTGTTCTGTCGTTAAGGAGTAATTCCTATATGCGACGACTAGAGCCGCATATCAAATTGTACGGAATGCAACTCTAGCCGTACCACTAGAGCCGCATTTCAAATTCCATAAGCAACCACGCTAAAAACAAAAACGTATCGTCCATGATATACACATATGTATCTATTAAATTCATTAATAACCGAATTTCTTGTCTGATAAAAAAAAAAACAATTTCCGTGTTGGAAACAAGCTACTGTCGCATTCCATTAAACTCCAAAAAATTTTGACGATTCTAGCCGCACGGCTATAGTCGTACGGCTAGAGTCGCTACTCGATTTTAGAGATAAATTGAAACTCATACACCTTTTTTTGAATGTTACCAATTTTTCATCTTTAGCCCATATTACTAAAAAAATTAACACAATTCTTAAGTGTTCTAACATGTTCTCTTAGTATAAAATGGACAAAAAAATTGTAAACTTTTCGATATGCGTCGTGGACTCGAAACTCGTAGTATTCATGGATGTTTGTGTTGTCTTTCTCCTGTGTTGTGGGGCGTACGAGTAAGCCACAACCTTTCCTGACTTTAGCAAGTATGCGGCTAAATGAGCGGGAGGTACATAGTTGAGACGCTAAAGCAGCGTTCACACGGTGCGAGTTATACTGAACCACAAAAGCTCGACGACAAAAGTCGAATGCGACAAAAACAAATTTCGTTCTCACGTTTCAACAAAAGTCGTTCAACAACACGTTTCAACAAACGTCGTTAGTCCACGCACTACTGAAAATGACAGTTGCAAATGCATCATAAGTCACAACGTAGGTATGATACCCTTCACGCTTCGCCTGAAAGCCTAGCTTGTTTAACTGAAAATCGCACCCTTTCATTGTCAGACCAAGAACTTTTCACCTTACCCTCGTAACTTGATAATTCTTTGATAATTCTTTAACCTTTCTTTCTATCATTAATTACCCACACATTATTAATTTATTTACTACTATTTATTTATTCTATCTATAAATTATAAAGGCATATGCTAACACCAATTTGAGCAAAAGAATCCACTAGTTTCAGCTCTCAGTAAAATAATAGCACAATATGATTTCTGCAGTATTTTTTCTTAAAATCAGTGCACAGAAATAACAAAAGATTAATTGCTACCGTCTGTTGTCCATATCAAGGAAATTATAATCGCCTAAGTGCCTACTCAACCCTTTCTTCAACAATTCGACAATATTCATGGGTGGATTGTTGTGTATTATGTCCTTTCCTAAAGGTTGTTGGACGACCACAGGAAAAAATAGCTAATCTGTCAAATACAAGAAGTGTAAGGATAATAAGATCTATTAAAACTAGTGTTAGCCGTAATGAGTTCTTTTACAAGTACATAGCTACCGTTTTTCAGGGTAACTTGCTACCTAATCAGAATGGGAAGGTTAGCCTGTTAGTTAGCCAAAAGGCAACTGACAAGAAAAATTATTTTGTTGCCTTTATCTCGAACATTTCGTTTTACAATGTCCGAAATTCTTAAGCGATCCATTTCAAGTAACCTTCTTCAGGACAAGATTAAAACAGATATAACATGGTTTATGACTAAGAAGGATGGAGATATGTACTATTTAAAATATTTGAGATTATTTTTCAAGCAAATTAGAAAGCAGTGCTCTAGAAATTGACTGATATGGTTTTTCAGTCAACGTCACGTGGTCGTTATTTTATGGACATGCGCACTGAATTCATTAAAAAGTGGTACGTGATACTTGAACAAACCGAATTTTTTCATTGGAAGACTGGACTCAATTTTCATGATTCATATCTTACTTTAAAATAGTTTAAGATGCATCCTCATCGAGGTCGAAATGATCCTGATCATCCAGGATGCCAAAAGTTTACAATGTATAACCCGAAGTTCAGTAAACAATAGAAAATGACCGCCTTTGTGAAAATGACAGGAAAATCAATGGTTCAGAATCAGTGTAACAGAGATATAAGATATGTTGAGCGATCGTGACTGAGAGAGAGAGTTGCGGTATCTGTTATCTGATCTCGAATAATGACGTGACGACCTTTGCAAGGGAAATTGACCAGAAAAAAAATATGATTCGTTTCTGCAGGTCGTGATCTTTATACATAGGTACATATTATATTAACTCAGGATCAGATGCTGCGACTCTCTGCTCTGAAATTAATCAATGAATTTGCTTGGTGTTCTGGTCGATGTCAGTTAATTATTTGCCTTTATTGTTATTAAACAAAAATCTTACTTTTTATTAAATACGAGCACATACATATGTACGCAAAATTTGAAAGTAGATATTGTCACTTCTATTAAACTTACAAATTAAGGGATACGGCTAGTTGACTCTAATTGTCCTTAAACAAACCACTCTTTCAATATTTGTTCAGCATGACATTAGTGTACACGAAAGGAAATTGTGCCTATCATACGTCTTAAAAGTACACAATTGCAACTATATACGACTAGGAAATTGAGATGTATTCCAAAAAAGAGGCCGACCCTCCCTTTCCTGTGTCGTGTGTAATCTTCCTTTTCAAAGCAACTGAAAATCTGGTGGCCCTTTATGCGAACACATAGGCACCTCCGTACATAAGAGCCGTAACCCAATGTACGTTCATATAAAAACGCATAGTATTGAATTTCATATTTGCTTAAGGACACGGCCATTTTCGTCAAACATATACGCACAGTAAACACCCATATTGCATTGACTGACGCGACAGTGATGTCCTCCGTAAAGCCTATACTCGCTCAGACAAATTTCATCGCGGATCCTTTGTATGAACAAGAAAATTGGATTTTAATAGTGCGTGCAAAAATGTCCCTGATCAAATATTTGCACCGGTTAGCCATGCACTCAATTTTTAGACGTTCCATAAACACACGCGCAGAAATTTGTTAAAAATCAAAAGTTTGCCAACTCACTGTGTAAATGAGCTGTTGTGAAAAGAGTTCACAGATGAAGGCTCCTATGGTTATCCTTTTTCTATGTGATTAACACGGTCAAAAAAGAAAGCGAGGAATGGGTAAAAGAATTTGACCTTTTCATGATTCTTTTTCTCGAGTGCTATTCTTTCGGATTATATTTACTCTACACTTGTTCAACTAAAAACCGTGAAATTTAAATGTTTGAATATGAGAGTAGCGTGTGTGCACTAGCTACTGAATTCTTTCAAATTTTCTTTCTAGAAAAAATTTGATTTTTTTTTGTTCTTTTTCAATTAGAATGCAGTTGTGATTATTTGCTCTTGTGTTCAAATATGAAATGAAAAGTTAAAGAGTCTTATTTGCTACCATTCTTTGTAAAATGAATCAAAAAAGAATTGTTTGGAGTACAAGCAAAAAATTATATCTTTTGAATATCATAGTAACATCGTATTTACATACATCAGAACTCCAAATCTAGATAAGTTTAAAAATCCCGGAACCCATTCACACCATGTTTTCAGATGACTGTTATTTCAATCAGCTGTGCTAAATTTGTTTTGTCATGTCAATATTCCATTCGGAACATTAGCTGCGCTCTGGACAATAAAGGTTGCAAGTAATCAGCAATTCAAATGCGTGTATTTCTGATTTATTTCGTCTCATTCAGATTCACATGCATTTAAACGGCTGAATAGTTGCAACGTTTAGGAAGAACGCACTCATTTCAAGTTGATTCGACGACGCATAGTGGTTCTAGACGGGCTGTCGAAAGGAAATCCGGGGCCGGAGATACATCGATTTCGGACTTAACTCCGAAGTGTTGAAATCAAGTAAAATTTTTAATTGAAATATGTAGCCGACAAGAACAGATAGACACATTTTCTCACCCATGGATATGCTCAGTTTATTTCGTCCGTCATTTTTAAATTCGAGAAAAATCGTATTGGATATGTGTCGTGATATGAATGAACGTGTAGGTTAGGTTAGGTTGAGTGGCAGCCTAACGGCTCCGCATAGACCGCTGGGGTGAAAAGCGATACCACAGATACTCATCCAGTGTCGTTGATAGCCCTTACCAGTAGATCTTTGTTGAGCTGGAAGGAACCTGACTAGTTGGTGAAACTTAAGAGGCTACTCCAACTGAGTCCTGCAACTCATTCAAGGTCGTTGAAGAAGTAAGCTCCTAGGCACTTTAATCTTCTTCTAGTGAGTGCAAGACATCCGCATAGAACGTGCTTCAGAGTTTCTTTCGTGTTTGATATCAGGCAGTTAGTAAGTTAGTTGTTAGCTTTAGTCTGTACGCGAGTTCCCCTATCAAGCAGTTAGTTACGCCCTTTCTACATTAGAGCGACGATACATAGATTACTCCCATTCTTCTCCTCTATCAATTCTGTGCTTAGAGCAAAAGGATCGGCTGAAACCACCGTAATCTGGACCAAAAGATGTTACCGTCCAGACGGGTCGTCACCGAGATCGCGCACTGTACTTTAACAGCAAACGTCACTCGAGGCAGTCCACAACGAGGCGTACTATCTCCTATCCTGTAGATCATAGCAGACAGTTTGATGTTCAAACTTTCCGCTGTAGGATATTCAACACAAAGGTATGATGATAACCTGGTGAACACTGTTGGAACTGGAGATCCTCCAATCAGCCATGAACCTAGTTAAAATATAGTTTAATGACAACAGCCTATAGGTCAAGGCAGTTGTTATTCCCTTCACAAGAAAAAGAAGTATCGGATTGGTACTCAAGTACTCTCAAGTACTTCCGGCAGATTCCACAAAATACTGGATAAAAAATTACACTGGACACGACACCAGAAGACTATATCGGATGAGACCACTTAGGCTTTCTGTAGCCAATTCATGCGCTGTGTGCTGTCATTTGTTGGAAGAAATCTTGACAACATAAGGTTCCAAAGAAATGGAGGTAGAACACCGCCTTGCGGAGTGCTCCTCTTGACAAATCTAGGCTTCGAAGATGGACCCAGGCTTGTGTGAACAACCATCAATACAGACAGTAAGTTTATAAACTTTATAAGCTTCAAATGCTCAAGTGCCCCAGTAATAGCCTCAGGCTAATTGTTGAAGCCGCCCTCGATAGAGACCTCTCAGTACAGCTTGCCAAGGGGTGCAAGGCTGTGTCCACCAATCTTCCCTTCCAGTAAGCATGTTGAGATGTTGATAGGAATTCTGGTGGAATACTAACGTGTAAATACAAATCAATCAGCCTTTCCAATTTCTTTAGTGGATTCGAGGATTGGCTGATAGGTCTAAGATCATTGGAATAAAAACGTCATCAACTTCAGTCCATGAAAGACATGGGATATAGCCGGTATGATGCTGATTTGAGAGATTCAATTAAACATATAACTGGCTCATGTCTATGCTTCAGGACTTGTTCTGATATAAAACCATTCTTTCCTCAACCCAACTACAAACTGCCATTGGATTGAACATTCAAATTTCCTGTGCAAGAAAGAAAAGCAATACGACATAAATGATTCTATTCATCACAATTAAGTACAAGAATATTTTTTTTTACGCATACTATCTTGGACTGCATAGATCGACCGGAGCAATAATATCCTAGTTCAATTACACTCAAACCTAATCCCAAATATTATAATTTGTTCATATCTTCATCCTACTTAACCATAAACCTTACTTTCATATTCAGATTTCATTTCTTTAAGCTTCTTCTTAAGAAATTTATTGAAAATGGATCACTCTTGAATACTGCTCAATTCAAAAGAGATAGGTTCACCATAAAGGCAACAAGATAAGTCTTCTTGTTAGTTGCCTTTTAGCTAGCTAACAGGCTAACCGCCAAGTGTGTCAAAAAGGCAGAGAAGAGACATCGGATTCTTCCGAAAAAATGGTATCTTCTCGTAAAGAAAGGGACTCATTACGGCAAACACCAGTTTGATTAGATCTTATTATCCTTACACCACTTGTGTTTACGGCTTGGCCATGTATTGTATTTTTCTGAACGTACGACCAAGAGGACACCGCATACAACAATCCGCCCATAGATATTGCCGAATGGCTTTAAAAAGGGGTTAAGTAGGCTTTTATGGGATTACAATTTCTTTCATGGAGATAACGATCGTAATAATTAGTCTTTTGTTGTTTTCCATTTTGATAAAAAAAATGGTATATTTAGGAGTATTGTGATCCTTCATATGTCGTTCGTGGCTTGAAAAGCAGATCGGTCAGTTTCAATTGAAGGCAGAGGTAAAAGGAACTAGTCTTAATGGGATATTTTTCATTATTTTAAAATAATATCGTTAAATCAAGTTTAAGTGTTCAAGTTCCGATATTCAATCAGGTCCTTGCGGTGGCATGGATAGCTTTTTGCGGAGGTAGGAGATATATCATCGGCACTACACTTTTTCGATATCCGCTCGGGGCTGGATTTTAACCCTTCTTCTCTTGAGTGAAAATCAAACCTCCAATCTAAGTAAATATCAAACCAAGTACCAATAAGTTCTCGTTACCGGAGTCATAAAATTCACATTTTGAGGTTGGACACTCTGAGTCAGCTAAAGATTTCCAATCGAGCGTTCATTCACTCCCATTAAACGTTTCACCTCAAAAATATATTTTATTGTAATTTAGACTCTGTATGCAGATTCAAGTCAACAAAACCGTAATATTAAAAAATAAAATTCTAGGCTGGGAATTTACGAAGAATGTTAACAATGACATCTATCTCAATTGTCCTAACCCCTTGTGGGGCATAGCGCGTGAACTGCTCCATGTGGCCCAGTTGACGTTTCGTCGGCATAAACTGGTTTCGGAGAATGCAGTTGCCAGCATGCACCTCCTGCACATCCATGGCCACGAATGTCATCGTGGACGAGATTCGAACCCGAAGCGCCGGTAGTCAAACGTGAGGCTGATACCTCAATACACTGCGCTACCGGTCGTCCAATGACCATGACATATTCAATTAAAAATATTCAAAATTAAATGCCAACTGGAGCCAAGATTAAGACATCCTGTGCAAACATTTCAAACTAAGAGAATTATTGCTTCCACTCCATAATTCAAATTAGCCCATCACCTGCCATCCTAGTGTTCGTCATGCTCAAAAGTCTGATTAATACATTTTCGAAATTTGCTTATTTAACCAATAGTTTTACCGAATTTACTTACCCACACATATACTCATCTGCATTTAAATGCCTGATACCTTATGTAAACGATTCTATTGAAATGGTAGTGTGTTTGATCGGCTTTTATTCCATATCCTGCCCTACACCGATAAGCATGTACGAGTATATTTACACATTTGTTGAAGCGTGGATTAAATTCTTTGCACCATAATAGGTCAGGCAAGCATTTTGGATTTAAACGAATGAACGTTTACACTATCCTAAATCCCGGTAAACATGCTCTTATTATACGACTATGTATTTTTCCGGGTATCAAGCGCATACAGGACGTAGTATGTCATATAGTGAGAATTGGTGGGTTTTATTCGTTTTAGAAAATCGACGCTCATAGGTCGAACGACACCTGGAATTAAGGACACCTCACGGAAAAGTCTTCAGAAATTTTGGATGATTTCGGTTTGGTATTTCGAATTTGTACAACATTCGAGCCATACTAATATAATAAATACAATATAAGCAGCTCCCTGCAACAATTTTTTTTTATGTCAGCAATACCCCCTTAAAATCTCTAAAAACTTCCCTTTATGTCAGTACAAAAGGACTTCATGTTGTGATATATGTAATCCACTGAGATGGATGAATGGAAATCTCGCTCATGATTTTGACATGATCTGGTCTTTTAATCCGGCCTGGGCTTCATTTATCGTACACTTTCGGCGAGCAGGGCCCCGAACTGTATTAACATAATCAATGGCTAATGTGGCATATCCTGAACAAACGTTTTTATATGAAAGTAACATAATATAATATTCAGCTTGTTACAAGGATGACGATTTCCTGTAGAGAGTGCATAAAAAGAGGGTCGCGAAAATCGTTTTGGCGGACCATTGTGATGTCTTTATGTATTACGAAATTTACCACGACTCATATGATTTGAACATAGACGAAAGCATGGGAATCTAAAATTCGAAGATTATCCTAATCCTGATAGTCTACTGATCATACAGGAATCGATTAATTTGTCATATGAAAAAAACTAGAGGTGAGCGAAAATGTTAAAAAAGGTGCGATTTTTTTAGCAGCTTTGCAGAGCAGAGCAGAGCTGGTTTACTCTAAACACTTCCACTAACAATTCGATCTGAGCTGCTCTGGATAGAAAGTTAGTGTAAGATTGCCGCTCCGTTAGCATGTTTATGTTTTGAAATGCAGGCGTCGCAGGTGTTGAAGTTTTCGGGAAGTTTACAGTTTGGGAAGCACTAAAAATTCATTTCCTGTCAATAAATTGATCGTTTTATGTAATTAAATGGAATAGTAAACATACAAAATGATTCTGCTGCCGAAATGAAATTTGTCCGATTGTATCTGTACTAACGATTTACATAAGTTTCCTCTTGCAATTTAAGTTGACGTTTGAATGCTGAGCTAGACCGAGATAAAATCACTTGGAAAAGACTATTTACCATCATTTTTTACGTTCGTAGTATCAGTATATGTATGTACCTAGAAAATAGCAAAAACAAATTTCTTCAGAACTGGAATTTGGGGGAAAAAATAGTATCAATCTTTTTATAACTCCTAAAGTACAATATATGTCCTGCGGACATATCCAACCCCTTGAATTTTCTAAAATCGAAAATCAATCATCTCCGTCCAATATTTTCCGCGCAATAGCTCTTCAGTTGTTAAAAATTTTCCCTGTAAAATGCAAAATGTGTATTTTGATGATTTATAATGCCGAATATTGGAAAAAGTACTCATCTAATTTTTAAATGCTCAGTGCTTCGCTCACTGTTCACGTGTAAACGAAGCATTACCAAAAAAGTAAACAAATATGAGTTTCTAGTCAATCTGTTTAGCTTTAATTTAACCGAAATTCGGGATAAATGGACTTAAGTTCAATAAAAAGCGGTCAAACAGAGCTACTCGAAGCGATTCCGAAAGTATTAGTTTTTTTTCTACTTTTTGCAGTGGTGTTAACATTATGACTATGCTGACGACATTTGTCTGCTCAACTACAAAACATGGATCTGAGAGGAATGCCTATTCGATTTTGAGAACGAAGCGAGCAGGGTTGGGCTAAAGATTAACATCAACAAAACCAAGGTTACTAACCCGCCGCACCGAGCGGCATAAAGTATGCTTTTGGCCTAAAATCCTCTAATACAAAATTTGGTTCCAATGGGATAATATTTATAGGGGTCTCGCCCAGATAATGTAATATGAAAATAAGGCGATAAATTTGAAAATTAGGTCTTAATTAAAATAATTAAAAGTCTAATAACCAATTTCTTATACGTAACGAGATTAGTAAGTTATTAGATTTTCAGTGAAATTATATTGAGTGGTACTAAACTTTTTTATTGAGCTGTTCATGATATTTTATTCTGTCCCATTAAGCCAAAACACTTGATCTGGCATGATCATTTGATCTGAAACTCACTGTATGTATCTGATAAAAAAAAGAGTAGAAGAGAAAAAGAACAGAAGAAGCGAAGTGATAAGAAATGGACGTTACGTTAGAATATTAATTAAAATTAAAAGTCAACAATGGACATTTTACGCAATAAAATTCTTTTAAAGGTAAGTAATGAGGAGGGTAAAGGACGAATCTCCAATCTGTCGTAATTACGCATAATTCGAGGAAGCAGTGAATTGGGATAAACAGTCAGTTCCGCGGTAGGGGGATTAAAACCATCCGTACTTCGAGTAACGTAGTAGGGGAACCTGAAGATAATATCTCGAGAAACAGATGAACGTATCATGCATGTAGTCCAGTACATATGTTTTAGAGAAAGCATTTGTCAAGGAAAACACATCTCTTTTAAAAATTAAAATGGGTAAGGCGTTCGGAATAAGGAGCATAGGGAAGTTCAAATCTGGCCATTCAGAAGAGAGAGATAGTCAGGAAATAAAATTGGGGAAGAGAACCAAAGCAATTGCTCGACAGCTCAATTACTGTACTATATGGACCGGGTGGGTGCACCGGCGGCGTAGTATGTCAAAATAGTTTGATCTTTCAATGTCAAGATGAGAATTCCGTATTTAATACGCATTATATTCGCATTATAATTAAGAATAAAGGCAGCCGGCTTGGGAATTGATTTTTTCATTTCACCCAAACTGTATGGTTAGCTTAAGACGGGATCTCTCTCTGGATCCTGTCAACCCCTTGTGGGGCATAGGGCATTAACCACGCCGACTTTCCACCTCGTCCTGTTCGCCGCCATCGCCTTCAACTGACTCCACGATTTGCGTAATGACTTACCCTCGACCTCAACTGATCTTCTCCAGGTGTTTCTAGGTTGTCTAACGCGGCGGCTTGCATGGGTTCCCTGTGGATTCCAATCGAGAGCCTGTTTAGCAATGTTTTCCGGCCCTTTTCGAAGTGTGTGACCTATCCATTGCCACTTTCGCCTTTTTATAGAGATGTATATCCTGTCCTGGCCAGTAATGAACAGGAGGTCGTCGTTAGAAATGACCTCCGGCCAGAGTATGTGTAGGATGCGCCGTAGACACTGGTTCACGAAAGTTTGCGATTTAGTTGTTATCGCCCTGGTCACCTTCCAAGTAGAACAGCCATAAAGAAGCACAGATTTTACATTGGTTTCGAAGATCCTGAGTTTGGTACTTCTGGAGATGTTGTTGTTTCGCCAAAAGGAGTCAAACTAAAAAAAGCTGCTCGAGCCTTGTTGATGCGAGACTATACATCGGCATCACCTCCACCATCTGCTGTAACTACGCTTCGAGATAGCAGAAATTATCAACTTCCTCGACTGCCTGCCCCGAAACACAAATTCCGCTCTGTCTTCCAGGATCCAAGCTCAAGTACTTAGTTTTGGAAAGACGGGATACTTCAATTTTATTTATTATTTATAAGTGCGCATTATAATAAAATAAAAGGAAAATTTTCAGGAGCAACAAAAAAAATCCTATTTTTTTAATATGTTATTTCTTTCACCTCCCAATTATTATTCATATATTTACTTAAAACGTATTCATTGTTATCAATCACACACACGAGTATTCATGACCATGAATAAAAAACACAGAGACCAGATAAAAACCATTTTGTCCCTTTTCGCTTAACAATCAAGTGAGTGGCGGAAACAATTGAATTGTTGAAGGCTAGATTGATAATTGTACTGTTAAAATTCATTTATAAAAATTAAAGGGACATGTCGGCTCCTACTGTTCGATAATTTCTCATTTCATTGATTCTGCTTAAAATTGGATGAATGGATGTCAAAACAAAAGGATTGACACAACAAATTGATGAAATTATTCACTTGTTTTCCGGTTAACGTCAACGTGAGAGCACAAGGATAATAATAAAAATGTTCAACAGTGCTTCAAGCGATTCATACTCCGTTTGTCTCAGCATCGATATACATAGATGGCAAGTTTAACAAGAAGCATACGAGAATGCAATACATAGTTCTTCCGGAATGAAGGAAGGCCTATGACGAAGGAAATCTACGGAGCAGAGAGTCTTAATCAAGAAAGGACATTGAATATATGGTATTGGAGTTATAAACCTCTATATCATCTTCAGTGTGTACTTTCAATTAGACTTAATATACATAGGTGTCATTAAGAACTACCCAAGGGACTCAAGGATTATAGATTAAGCAAGTTTACAATCTAAATGTTACGGCTCTAACAAATCATTTGGTTATCATCATCGTGGCGCTACAACCTGATGTCGGGTCCCGGCCATCTGGATAATAGTCCTTCAATTATCAATCAATCTCAGTAAAGTGGCCTTGTTCTTCAATTGTCTCGGTAAATTTACCGCGTCCTCCAGTTTTGGAAGCACAGCAGTTGTTCGGCGTTGGCATCTACTAGGTCTTCCTAGGCTTTAGGTGCTTGTTCACGATGAATGCCACTCTAAACTCCTTATGTCCAGATGGTTTACCGCTTTTTAAAGCTGTCTGTGATTTCTTGTCGTTGATCTCGCTGTCCAGCCAATTTGTTTCCTAGACTGCGGTGATGCTCAGTTTGTGTTTCTCGACTTGTTGAAGGAGGATCTTCTCGACCCTCGGTTTGTTCAGGGAGCGTACATTCCGGGATCCCAAAGATAGTCAGTTTAACGTTTGCTTGGCCGTCGTTGTTGATCCGAGGTTTTTTCTCCAGATTTGTTGACATGGAGTAGTTTTTACAAGGATGGGTTATCAGCCCAAAACTACACCATCCTGTTCAGGGGTGGCCTCAGGGATAGCTTGTTTAGCGGGTTCATAACGTGAGAGAGACACAGAGACAGAGACAACAACTATACGCGCGCATGGCCGGTCAAAGCCTAAGGCAGAAAGGTGGTTGACTGGGACGCCGACACTAAAGGGCGCCGAAGAGGGCGTCGAAGAGGGCAACGATAGATAGTGATTCTCAAAGTTTGAATTTACGCGCGTGAACGATTCGATTTCGAATCTTGGGCTTCATTTTCCAGTGAGACTGACTTAAGCTCGACACACATGTTGAACCAAATGCTTCGCGAAACGCGGTGGAACTATAAAGTTGACGTGGATGCATTGTGGTCACGAATCGTTTGGCTCGATCGTCTGTAGGGACCATTATCAACGATAACTAGTGCCAAGCAAAATCGCCCGGACAAAAGTGTCGCTCTCATAACCACTTCTCTTCAAGCGACGTCCATATAAGTTTGAAGCGAAACGGCTTGGACAAAACTGGTGCTTAAAAACTATGCAACAATAACTCAAAAAACAAAAATGCATTCAGCAAACAATATTTCAAGCGATGCCTCGTTTTATTGTATTGTAGTTTATGTGAAAAATTGTTTTGAAAAAATTTTAAAGAGGGAGGGAGGAGCGCCGAAAATTTCCATGCCTGAACCTTCAGTTAGGCTTTAACCGGCCCTGTACGCGCGTTCTTTTGGGTATCTATCAAGTGTAGGGTAGGGTAACGAACACGCATTACACAAACAATCATTCGCTTGTTGTTTGTGTAATGTGTGCCTTTTACCATACAGTACACTCGATAGATACACAAAAGAACGTGCCTTATGTTGCAGGTCTGACTATGTGATTTATGCCAACCTAATGACTCCAGAAGCTTATTTGTCACTCAGCAAATCAGACGACAGCTATCCTTCCCTCCACCTTTCACAACACTGGCTTGGTACAGACTTTGGCGGAGAGGTGAAAGCATTTAAGTAATTGGAATTTCCTAACTCCGGGTGTCGTCGAACAGGATTAATCTTTTCCTGAAATAAATGTTTTAAATCTCGACGAAAGTAGTCAACCACCTCCGCAAAAAAAACAGGATACTTTCACAATCCTGTCTACAATTCTGTGATTTAATTCATAATTACGGAATTGTTATTAAAATGACAGGGCTAATGAAAAAGGAGATTTTATCTTTTCCATTTCCAACATCGTCGCGTAATCATCTCAGACTTGCTCCCCTGTCATTGTTTCCATTATCCGTGATAACACTGTTTTTTTTTGTTTTTTTTTTTTTGTGATTGTTATTTTTGAATCCAAACGTGGATTGCGATAAAATGAAACACTTCAAAAGCACCAAGAACAGCTTATAATTAGCCTACACTTCGAGAATAATCCTCTTCCGGTACGAGCTCCGAAAAAAGACATGGAGGCAAACCTCGCAACAATAAAATAATAAAATAAACTGAGCAAATATAAATCACGGTTCACGTGTTTTGTTGGGTGAGGATTTAAATTCTTTAAGACTAAGTTAAGTACTCGAATACCAGCATGAAAGGGAGATCAGCTAGGATCAGAGCCAATGCAAAGACGAGTTGGGTGAGGAAAATTATGTAATTACTTTCCGCATTTACACAGTGAAAGTTTGACGAGAGGAAGATATTTTCTCGTACCCATGGTAAATCAGGATTTCGTCCTGGACGAGCATTAAATTTGCCTCAGGGACTATGCTATTTAGACGGTTTCAACTGGTCCCCCTTATTTGTCTCTTTTTAAAAATGTTTTTTTTTTTACAGTTTTAGCTCCATAGAGGAGAAAATCATATCCTTTTGTGTGCTGAAGACTACTAAGCTCCAAGATTTGAAATCTTTTGAAAAGTAATATTTATTTTAGCACAGACGTGTTAAACATATGCGTTCTACTTAACTTTCGAAAATCAAGAAGGTTTAATATGTGTTTGAAATCAAATTCCCTAAAAATTGAACTGTCATGTGAGGCATTAATGGTCCTAGAAACCAAGCTTTCACTAACCGCTAATCATGTTGATTCACATTTTCCCGTTCGTCTAAAAATATATTCAAATAAACAACTTTAAGTATACTCATATTATCAAGTTTTTTACACCCTCCCTCACTGCTACTTAACTCATATTAGTGTTGAAAGAACCACCCCAGACCCCACCCTCGACATCACTGAGAAAACAAGAAAGTAAACCTTCGAGCCAAAAAGGAGATTATCCTAATGGCATTGGGAAATGAGGTGACACTTCACTGCATCAGGCAGATTATTTAAATTTCGCCATGTAATGAAACCACACACGCACTAGTATTCCTAATATAGTACATACCATCAAATGGCATTCGCCTAATGCATGTACCTTTGTGTCATTATTTTGGGGATTAGCCAATGTTTTGCGTACAAGGATAATTTGATTGATTCACCGAATTCACTATCAGCATTTCAACGTACCAACCTATTTTAACGTATCTTTGTTGAAAAAGGGAATGTTTTCTAGCCACGAATTTTCAGTCAACAAATAATCACTGTTGAAAATATCAAGCCCTGCGGCTTTGAACAACAGACTGGTAAAAGGATAAAACTAGTGAGTAAATCTCTCCAGAAGATCTCCATGTGATTCAGAGCATAAAAATTGTTCAGCCTGATATTTTTTCTTCCAAAAAAAAAACCAGAAATAAATCGCTGGTAGGTATACTTTATCCATTATGCGAAAAATAATGCGAGTTTGATCCGACTGAAGAAAAAAAAGTGAATTCGTTTTTTTAGAAGATGCATGAAGGACGATGACTCGTAAGATAGAACGCCAGAGGATGGTACCGAAACCTCTTAAGGTAAAACGGTTTTCTTGTATGCGAAAGAATTTTCTGCTATTAAGGATATTTAATCACACAAAATGTATCTGGGAAATTGTTATTTTTATGAATTACCCTTTCTCTTCTGTTAGACCTTATCTCGATTGTCGAGAGATGAATTTCATAGCCAAAAATTTTAAAATATTATGACAGAGTATTCCTCGTAATTGATTATCAAAATGATCTGTTTGTGTTTTGGTTAGAGATTTTGTATCTTGCGGGCATTTAAGGGATTTCTGTGACGAAAGACGAGTATTGATTATTCATGCACATGTCGTATATTTGTATCACAAAATGTTAATATAAGTGTTATTGTATTCCAAAATATCAGGCATGTGTTTCATAGATTATGAGTACATAATAAGTGGTCGAAATTGCCTAGAGTTCCTCTTTTAAGACTCTTCTAGAGTCTTATAAGACCCAGTACGAAGAGTTAAATTACAAAAGTAAAACTCTTGTAATTCAACTCTAATAGAATACTATAAGAGTCTTATGAGAGTTGGGACGGAGCCTCTGGTAGCATTATTACCGTGAAGGTCGGGCCGTGCCATCTGGCGAAGAAAAAGGCTCCTCAGCGAGCTAAACACCGGCCTATGCTTGCTGTAGCTCAAATCGGGAGACATGGGCGGGGTTTTCGCCACTCGTTGTCCCTGTTCGGCGCAAATTCCTCCGCATTTGCATCAGGGTCCAGGCGTAATGGGATCCTCGGCCTCTGGTTTCTTACCACCGACAGATCCTTACTCATCAGGTGCTGACATAGATCTGCCGGTGAAAGCAGTACTACCAGGTGGTCCATTGTAGGTGGCTCATTACATCCTGTTACGAGAACTAAGCTTTCCTTATAAATGTAACTAGAAGAGAGAATATGACACACAAATACACGTTCTTTCTTTGGCAAGTACGGGTAAATATATTATAATTTCAATACATAATTCTGCCGAAACCTGTCCCAAGCCATGGTTGTGAAAGGAGGAGGAAAGTATAGCTGTAGCTTGAATGACTCAGTTACACCTAAGCGACTCAGGTCAGTAGGGTGTCATGAATTGCGTAGTCAGGCCTGCAAGATAGTTGAGTGAACTCTGGCACGTTATGATCCACCTGAAGCAGATATCACCGAGGCCACCCCTGGATAGGGTTTAGCAATGGGCCGACAGCCCATCTTATAAAATCTATTACATGTCATAAAACCTGGAACAAAAACCACGGATTGGCCGGATCAACAACGACGACCACGCAAACGTTTCACGGATTATTCTTTCGAATCCTGGAAAATACGCCTCCTGAACAAACCAGGGACCGTCAAGGCCCTCCTTCAAACGGCCGAGGAATACAAAGTGATGATCACTGCAGTCCAGGAAACAAATTGGATTAGCAGCGAGATAAACGACAAGAATTCGCACAAAATTTTCAAAAGCGGCAAACCATCGAGCCACAAGGAGTTTGAAGTTGCATTTATAGTGAGCAAGCAGCTCAAACCGCACGTTATGGACTTAAAACCTATTAATGAAGGGTTGTGTGAAATTCGTATTTAGACTGAGAGCTCGTTGGGATAGCTCAGTATATGCTGACGCCGAGCAACTACTGGGCTTCCAAAATTGGAGGACGCGATCGCATGTCCGAGATGGTGGAGGACAACGATCCAGGTGGCCGAAACACGACGTCGGGCTGTTGCGCCACGATGATGTTATGTGTCGTAGCTGAGGACCTCATAACAGAAAATGCTTTAATGCAATAAACTAGGTAAATTTCTTCGTTTGTAAAAAGATTTTTGTTGATTAATAACGAAAACCTAGAAAAAAGAGAAATTTGAATTATATATAAAGTTTTAAAACTTGGGCTTTCCTTGCCTATTCAGGTCGGTGAGATGGCATAAATTTCAGCTCTGTTGATTGGTTACGGAGGTATCAAATTTTTGGCCGCAGTACCTCATAGGAAGGGAGGGTTGAGAGGCCGAGGTCCGCTCCAGCTAGACCCGGAGCAGTGGCGAGGTACATGAACCGGTTGACGGCCATTGCCTTTATGTAGTTTTAATTCTACTTTTTTCTTTGCATTTTTTTAGGTCGTGGGACCCTGATGACTTTGTGTGTTCTCTTTGTTACCCAGGCTCGAGATTTATTTTTAGAATGATAATGGTTTAGGGGCAGCAAGATTGCAAAAACCCCGCCCACGTCTCCCGTCAATGAGCTACACGAAGCTCGTGCGGCCCCCTATTCCGCTGAGTAATTTTCGCCAGATGGCGTCGCCGGACCTTCACCTTCACCTCTCTCTCTCAATTGCCCAACCCCTTGTAGGACATAGCGCGTCAACTCTTCCATGTGGCCCAGTTGACGTTTGTCGGCATAAACTGGATTTGGAGAATGCAGTTGCCAGCATGCATCTCCTGCACATCCATGGCCACGAACGTCGTTGTGAACGGGATTCGAACCCGAAACGCCGGTAGTCAAACATGAGACTGATGCCTCAACACACTGCGCTACCAGTCGTTCACCTCGGCAAACCTTAACTCCGTCTACAAGGACACTTCAGGTGTCCTCAGCATCTGTCTATTAGAATGCACTCAGGCTGGTTCGAGGTTTAGACTAGATCGAAACACCATATACCGTTGGGTATCACAACGGATCCAGATGCGATCTACTTGTGCTCTTTCTATTCATGGCAACCCATTAACCCAACATTTTACTACAAAACCTTAAAAAGCAAACCATAAATTTCATCATTATTGAATTCGATTTATTTCTGAATTTTTCATTGTCATTATTATATATTATTTGTTTAATTATTACAATACATACAATCAACTTAAATCTGTCTAATTTATTTTTAAATACACAGCTATGCACTGAATACATAAACTCTAATATAATACAATCCTTATCAAACTATTGTATTTTAATTACTCCTAAGTTATTATTGTATTTAAAAAAATAAAGAATGTTCAAATTATACAATACGCTCAATTAATTACACATTTTGTTTTGTTAATTTACACTATACGCAGATATTTACAAAAACATGGAAACATTCTTTTGCCACGTGCGTAAAATAAAAAAAAATCCATCAATTTATTACCTATCCTTAAAATCTATGCATATACATTTAATTTATAAATAGTATTAATATACATCACATACATGAATTAAATTTATCATAATTATCATTGCATTGAGGGATTATTATGTAGTTTAATTTTTGTCGAATTTTTGTTTGTTTTATTTTTGAATTAGTTCCAACAATGGAAAATTGTATTTTTTTTTTGTCAATTTTAAAGCATAAATTATACCTTTATGTGGCTTCGTTTAATTTTGTGTTGTTTTTCAAAGTTAACTACTTTTTTCTTTTTGCTTTATAAATATAGAGATTGATTATTTACAGAGAATGAAGCATGCCTTTATGCTACTTCAAGATCGGATGAATCCTCCGCATCACTGTAGCCATTCGACTCGGCTTTTATCGATTGCAAGGCGGAGGAGTAATCATCACTGTTGCATTTTATATTGCCACTATGTTCTTCCTGAAGTTTTCGTAAACGTTCCTGTTCTTCGCGTTTCTGTTTTCGCCACTTTGCCCGACGATTTTTGAACCACACCTGCAATGGGAAAAGAAAAAGGAAACATTGTAATATTTTGTTTTTATTGAAACTGAATATGTAAAACTACTATCTCTGTAAAAATGGTGGGGATGTGACACTGTCAAACGACAGGCCAAATGGAAGATGTCACAGTCAGCGAATCTAAGTGCAGTTCAACTTGGACGAGTTCTGATACGTCGGCTAATAATAAAAAATAAAACTAAAGGCCACATCATACGGTCCAGAAAAACTGTACAGTCCTGACCTTCGAGATCGTGTGTGACGGATAATGGACTGGACAGTTGGACCTTCCAATCGGCCGATTCGCAATCGAAAATCGATTCAGAAAAGATGTACACTGTTTCTTCAATGAATTTTTGGACTGTACAGTATATTCGTAAAGCATTTTTTGAACTGTACGATCGGACTGTACAGTGTTGCCAAAGAGTATTTCCAGAATGGGCGATCCGAAAGGGTAGCACAGCACAATTTTCCCAGAGGAGTATTTCGGAACGCATGTAGTAGTTTTAATATATACAAAAAAAAAAAAAACAAAATGTGTAGAAAATTGAGTAGTTCCTTAAAAATACACAACCAATTCAAATTCGAACTTTCAATCTCACCCCTAATTTACTTCCAAATCCTTTCAATTTGCCTCTTCGGGCACTCATGCGAAATGAGCAGATTTTGTTTTAGCCATTCAAAACAAAAGTGAACAACAATATCCTCCGGGGACATTAAATATACACACGAAATTAGATGAAGAGTGGAGTAGTTAGTGATGACTCCTTGAAATAACAATATTACACCACAACATCAAATTACCCCTTGTACATTATGACAGCAAATCTATTGTTATGATTAGGATTCGTGAATTGTAGTGGCCCGAAAAGCAAAGCAATTCGTGGAATGAGTCGATTTATTATTTAAAAAAATCCCCCTTTTTCCTCCCCGTGTTGGTTGTACCCTTTCCGGGAAATATATGGAATCTAAACAAAAATCCAGCCTCAGATTGAAGACTAAAATAAAGATGACTATGGATGATGATGATGATGCCATCATCGCAAAAGAGTATTTTCGTTATTAGGAAAAGATATATAGATATATAGAATTGTTTTAGACGATACCCCAAGGCTACTTGGTCCTGAAATAAGAAAACAACAGTTCTACGTTCAAAAAAAAAACCCAAAAATTGGTCTATCCTTCGCCCACTCGGACGAATTCATCCCCCGTCAATGAACTCAACCCTAAACTGTGCTGTGGCACTCCATTGCGGTTGAAATTTGGTTTTATTATGAAAAAAGGGGTGTGATAATATCATATTCAATTACTTCAATTAATGGAATGATGATTTCCTACAAGCCTATGAAACCCCATATAAAGAGTCGAAAAATACATAACCCTGTGGCTTGTTTCGTCTTTCTTATTTTTTCCGCCCTTGGTGGTTTCCTTCCACCAAATCAAATATACTCGTGGTATGAAATATAAGCCCTCTGTATTTGAGGTTTGAGAAAATCGGGAGGGTGTCATTCATACATGGATCCTGGCAAGGACATTTATTGTTAACAATGATTGCGATGAGCAGATGCTGAGAGCAGTGATGATATCTGATAGCACTTGACAACAATTCATGGCGACAATAGTGAGGGAGTGAAGTGTCCAGTATAGTGAGAAACGAAAATAATTTCCAGGGGTGTTAAAAGGATCACTTACAGACCAATGTAAAGAGCAGTTAAAGTGTTTAATAGGTGACCTCAAATGGCTAAATATTTTGGAATTATTCGAAATTGTTTGATGGGAAATTAAGCAATTGGTGATGACTTTACGTTACAGGGGTGCATATGACTTCTACTATTTTAACTTCTTCCAATGAAAAGTTATGTATATGGCATAATCATAATTATTGTATTAAATGAAATGGTAACTTGCTATTTACAGCTACAAAATTCTTGCTGCAGATATTCCACAGGATAACAATGACGTCACCCACGCCTAACAAATTGAAAAAGTAGTAGTGTGTGGTGTGATGCCCTCCTATTGAAACCACATATCGTCCAAACCCTGAGCTTCAACCTCCGGCACAAAATAGTCCTCCAACATAGTGTGGTACCGCTCAGAGTAGGGATGGGAAATACCTACCGGTTATTCCGACAACCGGTATTTTCCATTTCGAATAACCGGTTATCTTCGGTACTATTTTTGTCCGGTTTTTTACCGGTACTACTTTCTAAATCCAATAACCGGGGAAAAATAACCGACATGCGAAAATGCTAACTTGTTTTTTTCAAATCGTTCGACGCCAGAGAAGAAGCAAAATTCAGCCGTTTGTCCTTCTGATTCAAATTTAATGGGACCGTTTTTTTAAATAGCCATTGCGCATGCACCAACAAAAATATGCTTGAGCCCCATTATTGCCAGCCAAGCCATCATTTTAGCCAAGAAGTTAAGCACCACTTGGCTGACATTGGCAAACTTTCACCCTTACCTCAAAGGGCTGAGGTCATAAACAACTAAAATCCTTTTTGTTCATCACATGACTAGGAAGTAGCCAAGGGTGCTCCAGTGGAATCATTTCCAAATGAATTGAAACTCTATCTTCAGCAGCCGTTGCTTCATAGGGGAAGTGATCCTTTCAATTTTTGGGAGAAGAGCAATGCCTGCATGCCGGGTTTGTCATTTATTGCCTAAGAATATTTAGCTTTGATCGGAAGTTCGGTGGCCTCTGAACGACTGGTATCAACTTTAAATGATGTGGGTGGTATCTAATGAAAGGACCCGACTAACGGATCAACATATTAGCGAAAGAGTATTTATGAATAGACTGGATACCAACTATTGGCCCAAAGCTTGATTTGTGAAAAGGGAAGATTTTGAGTTTGCGCTATTTTGTAGACCCTTTGGCATACATGTGTTTGGGAAGCAACTTTTCTTCAGTGAAACTCTTACTAACTTTGTAAGTCTAAAACGTACCATACACACCGATCGATCGGCCGATCCGTCGCCCGATATCAATATCGGCCGATGGATCGGCCTGTATATGCGCCTATTGTTGACGATTTTTTTGACTGTTCCATATAATTTTGATCAGCTGATATTTTGTAGCGATCCATCGGCCGATCTATCAGACGACGGATCGCGTAATGTATGGCGGCTATTACACAGAAGGCATAAGTTGCTCCCCAAACACATGTACGCCAAAGGATCTATAAAATAACGCAAGCTTGACAACAATTATTAACTTATTACCTATTATTAAATAACCGAATAACCGGTTTTTCCCATAACCGGTAGATTGGGTCGGTTAAACCGAAGCGGTTAAACCGATGGCGAAAATAACCGGAACAACCGGACAACCGGTAGATTTTCCAATAACCGCCATCCCTAGCTCTGAGTTCACATTTTCGGTGTTTCCGTCCTCATTTTCGAAAAATACGGCCCGATGATGCCTCCGACCCATAAACCGCACCAAACAGTGACTCGCGGCGGATGCATTGGCAATACATACAAATCTCCTGGCAGAGGGGAAAGTTCTATGGAGTGATCACTCTTGTAGAATATCAATCCTCTTTGGCAATGTCAAACTGAACCGGTTCGCAGCTATAATAAATGGGATCTGGTGCTAGCTGTTGACATTTTTGAAAGTACATACTTATCTGACCGAAACTCGCTGATTTTGTACTATGAAGCATAATAGCGTCGCTAGTAGTTGACTACTAGCTTTATTGACAACCCCACATAAATCTAAATAATAAACAAATTGCATTAAATTAACTTCAGCCTAAGAAAATACAACTTATGGACGCATCTAGCTTGCTCTTGCTACCAATCGAAACGATTATTTACCAAGTGCTCAAAAAATAAAAGAAAAATAATAAAGTTCATCAAAATTAAGAGAGAAAAAAATCCAAATACCAGTACGAGTATCTCGGTGAAAGCTACCCTAGAAAATTTGTTATTAATAAGACCACTTCGACATTGACTTGGGGGGAAAAATTACGTGAACAAGAAAATCCGCTGAGTGACTAATTACAGTATTGTAAGCGGTCAATTCAACAGCCACTCCAAATTCAGATAACGATGGGAATAAATCCAGCTAAATAACTAATAGATATAACTTATCCATCATTCTGCCTTATCGGCCTTTGTCGAATACGAGTAATTTTCAAGTAACCGACACCATAGTGTCGTTGGACCATGTCGACAATTATTAGCCCCGGCTACCTGCCTCCTGCCTAAAGCTAATTTGCATACACACTTGAATCGGATTCCGATTTTGAAAAAAGATGCAATTCAATCTGTTGTGAAGGAGACCCGGCGAAGATACTTGGTTGAGCCGTTCATCTTCTTGACCGTCTTGAGAGTGATGAAAATAAGTCATTGGGTCTTAGGACCTGGTTCAATGAATGGCTAGTAAATATGAGACTAATAGAGGTTGGGAACTTACAAGCCAACTATACGGTAGAGTAAAACAATTCGGTAATAATTAGATGTCTGCATCGTCGCGTCGATTTGAACATGATGAGGATGATGAGACTACAGATTGTACTGCTTGAAAATATGGAAATTATCCGAAAAAGCCTTAGCCAAATACAGCTACTGTTTAACCAAAGTAAACTTTTTGAGGTTTGAGGTTTTTGTGTTTAAAATCGCGCTTAACTCAATTGGTCGTAGTCGTTTGGGTTTCTCGTAAATTTGTGGTGTTTAACCCTTAAATTACTTTGAGCTGTGCAATAGTTCAATAGAATAAAATGTCAAACTGACGACCTTAAATGGGGTGTAAAAAATATTTGAATGAGCATTATCCTAAAATAGGTTTCTTTGTATTGAAAAATACACGTAGAAGGATTGAGAAGGTCATTCAATTGCTGTTTTCACGGGTTGCTTGCGTACTTCGATTTGAAAGAGTAGAGGAAAGCAAGATCTAGGGAGAGATGACAAGCCATCTGTGTAGCAATTTGATAAAGCATCATTTTTGAATTTACATTTTGTTTGTTTGTTTCGTTTTTACTCATCGCTTCCTTATATCACAGAAATCTTGAGGCTCATCTTGCTAATACCCAACATTCCCAATGGCATGACGAACATTTTTAATTTCAGAAGAAATTCAGCGATTCCTCCATTTATTTCTTGCGAAGACCATTTCACTGAAAAGTTTCG
This sequence comes from Chloromyia formosa, assembly GCA_964017055.1. NCBI lineage: Eukaryota > Metazoa > Arthropoda > Insecta > Diptera > Stratiomyidae > Chloromyia > Chloromyia formosa. Next base: position 144,671,165 of record OZ024815.1, on the reverse strand, counting down.
TTTTGCCATTTTGGGAACATGAGCGTTCCTCTCAGTTTGAAAATCGGTTTCTAGAAATTTAATCTCTGGGACATTCCTAGCGGAATGACTATTTTTCCCGATACACACATCACAAAGACTTGTTGAGTCTGATTAAGAACAATAACAAACATCACAAAGACGAAAATTTCACAAAAATACAAATAGTACAAAAAAATCTGTGAAGGTGGTTACTAAATTAATTAATTAAATTACCATACGTTACTTTTTTTAAAAACTTTATCATAATAATATTGTGATCCCTACTAATACCTATTAATGTCAATTCCTTTGCGTGCATAAAAAGATTTTTGAATAAAATCTTTCTGCCGACCTTATCTATCCTAGCGCCCTGTTCAACTAATAAGTATTGTAATTGCTCGTAACATTTTAGCCACTTCGACATGTCTGTAGTTCTCAAAGTCGACGTTATTTATTTCACAGTCCTCTTTATTTTTGGAAACCATCACCATCTAAATGGGCGAATACATCTACATATAACCGATATAGGTTGCTTATGGAGCTGTTGACGCGCTCTTTTCCCCAAGGGGTTTAGTCAAACTAGCATAAGTTACCTTAAGCAGATTTTTTTTTTCAGTAGAAAATAGTCGAAAAATGATCGAATAGACCGAAAATATTTGGCGCTCAATGTGGGGTCAGTGTGATATTATCTAGTCAAAGAAACCAAAACGAGCATTCGATTAGATGCGTGGAACCAAGACACTAAAATCGATACCATTTTAGGTTTTACCATAACGCTGCTTTTATACCTCTTAATTTACCTTAGGGCAAGCTCCAGGGTACCTGGAGGCCTTTTTATTCTCCATTAAAGTAGAATATATAATATTGTAATATACATATATACAGGTAAATATCCCAAAAATTATCGAAAAGGCCAAAAACGGTTGACGTCCAATGTTGGGTCAGTGTGATTTATCTATATTAGTTACTCAATTGCCCTAACCCCTTGTGGGGCATAGCACTGGTTTCGGAGAATGCAGTTGCCAGCATGCACCTGCTGCTCATCCAAGGCCACGCACGTCGTCGTGGACGGGATTCGAACCCGAAACGCCGGTAGTCAAACATGAAACTGATGCCTCAACACACTGCGCTACCGGTCGCCCCATTTATCTAGTTAATGAATCCGAAATTGGCGGTGCAGTTCGTAACAAGAAAAAAAATGAAAATTTTTTAGCTATTAAACGGTTAAAATTTTGACCAAAAATTTAATATTTTTGGCGTTGGATATTACGACGATGCCAAAATTAGTTTAGAATTCAATTCTTAGCAAGTTATCCATTGAGATTTTAACTCCTGCGGGTATCAAAATTTAATTCCATGTGGGATAACATTGTTCATTTAAAAAAAAAAAAAATTATTTACTTTGCTTTCTAATCCTTTTGAATTTTTTTGTACCTTAAGGACACTTTATGATTTTTAGAGTGTAACGTATAGCTTAATTTTAACTAATTGTATGATGACACCCCATTCAAATGCTCAGTTTGTTCACATGGTAGGGAAAGAAGAAGACCTAAAAATATTTTTTGAGGGTTTTTAGACCCCCTGGACCTCTCTCCGGTCTATGCCACTGAGGCGGCCTGTTCAGTCGGCCGGATAAACAATTGAAAATCGATCCTTTCGCCAGAGATTCGAAAAGTTTTGTCTCTAATCGGTTTCAGAGGGCGAGTGCAAAAGTCGTAAACAAAATATTCGTAAATTAAATTTACTGGACTAATAGGCGGCTTCTCTTTTAACTTTATAATAATTTTTACTTTTTACTTGCCATAGGCAAGTTTCAGATTGGTACATCAAAATAAACTCCTCCAAAAATTAAATCCGATCAGTACTTCCGGATCGATTTTCCGCATCCAGCCGACTGAACAGGCCGAAATTCCTCAAGGCCAGTTTTTTCGGAGAGGAATTCCGGAACGTGTGTGGTGAAGGACAGCCCTCATCAGTTTTTCCGGATTGATTTTTGATTTTGCAACTGGCCGACTGAACAGGCCGCCTGAAAGCCATCTGAACAGGCTAATTTCTACATACACAATCCGGAATTCCTCAAGTCCAGGCCTGATCAGTTTATCGGGAGAGGAACTCCAAATCGTTTATGGCGGCCTTCAGCTTGCATCAACAGCTCGATCTCAAAATTTGCTAGTATGAGGTTTGCATAAGACAACCAAGTACCATATGCTTATTTTAAAACGAATTGCACATTGAAAATCTCACTAATATCCTCCACGAAATTAAATGGTTAAAGAATTCTACATTCCTGCTGAAACCTTTTTCACTCTCCCATATTAACTGCTGACAGATAAAAATCAAAATCCATGAAGGATTCACGACTTAAATACAAAAGAACAACAAATAACAAAAGATAGCAATGTCAATAAACAAACATTGAATCTCAACAAGTACTGACTACCTAAAGTCGAAGAGAAGCTACTGCCTTTGTCCATATTTTGAAATTTTTGAATCAAAACGGCCGCTGATAAGAATAAAGACTACCGGAGACCGAAAACCTGACTTGGAAAACCCCAATACAAGCAGTTCAAGAACTTTTCGGCGCTGAATCGAATAACCCCTAGGAAAGTTTCAGACGATCGGCAGCGGTGGTGTAGCCTTCAAGAGGCTGTCGGATGGTGTACGTCTATCGTAGACGTATCTTTCATACCGTCCCCTCAATATTCGAAAAATACATGTCAAGTCATTGTGGCTAGTGAGTGGTTTAAGAGGCTAAAATCTCTCATCTATTGCCCATACATTAGACGCGGAGCAGCGTTTAATGTAATGTTTATCTTTTATAAGACCTCTTTTTATTCGGGAGTCAACTTACGGCGAGAATCGCTTGAAGTGCTTAATTTATGGTGATTAGGCTTTTCAAGGTGGCCACTATACGTGTACTTGCTACTGAGTTACTGGACGAACATTCATCATAATACATAGTTCATAGTTGTCTGGCGTAATCGTCCAGAATATGTACCAAATTTGATGGACTCATGACTGTACTGGCTACTGGAATTTGTAAGAAGCAGTTGTTAAGTGGTGGATTAAGGACTTTAACGAATCCGCGTATTAGCGCAGAGGATAAGTAGCCATGCGGATTGTCGTTAGTTGAGCACCTCAACTCTCAAAATTCTCTGGCGCGACAGCAGGTTTCTTTACTGTTGATATAGTTGCCATGGAAATTATTCTGGCGCAAAAATGAACAAATCGGGATTTATTGTGCAATACAAAAACTGAAATGAGCACTAATTTCAAGACGCAAGTTTTGAAGAGGTAAATAAAGAAACTCGTTTGCAAATAATTCCAAAGAATCTACTGTGACTGTGCAATATGGATTGATTTGAGTGACTTGCATGATTTTGTAATGAGAATTTTTAAATACATATTTTGGTGGGCTTTGTGGTGAATACACATCTTCAGTGTGGTTTAATGCTGGGCAATTGATGGGTAAAATGCTAATTACATACTTATGCGAAGCGCGTTTTTTGGAGCATATCATGAAATGCACCTCGGTTTCCGGAAATATTTTGGCAGGTTATTGTCCGCAAATTTGAAACTAGGTTAAATATACCGAAACAATCGATTTGATGCAGGGTTATGGTGTGTTGAGATTGAGAGACGACATTCTCTCGCGACAAGAAACTGTCAATTGGATAACATATCGTGCGGTTTGACGTTCTGGATTTCCAGCCCACCTTAAAAGAAATTTACATTTTTATATAGGGTTTTATTTCTATCTTGACGTAATTTTGAATATTGGACCTCCAAGATTAGGGGAATGTTAATGTTCACACAAGATATAAAAAAATCACCCTCATCCCCTTTGCGGACCCGTAAAAGTAAATTTGGGAACTTATCTACAATTTTATTCCGATTTTGATGAAATTTTGTATATGAGACCTTCTAGGCAAAGGGAAGGTGACTGTTTACATAGGTTTTCGGAAAACCACCCCATCCTTCTTCTCACCCTTAAAATGAAATTTGTAAATTCATCAACAGTTTTATTCCGATTTTGATGAAATATTGTATATTGGGACTCCAAGACTACGTGATATACATATGATTTCATAAAACCACCCATACACAGGGGAAAAGATATGGAGGAGAAATTGGGAAAGGCTGTTCCAGATCGATATCCAGATCAGCTTTCAGGACCGCGATCATTGACTGTTCCGATATCTTCTTCAAATATAATAATTGTTTCGAGGACAACTGGATCACTACACGTGTTCTTGGTGCTTAACTTCAAGTTAAGTATAAAGTGCGTTAACATGATTCAGGAATACTTCAGTTCAAACGAAGAATCCACAAAAAGGCATGTGCTACTGATTTCACCGAACCAAATGACAATATCCCTTTTCAAAAACCCATTTCATTTCCAACATATTTAACCCAGTCACAAAGATGTCATTCTAATCCTTTATCGACAACCAATTGCTTTTTAATGCACACCCGTCACTAAACCGTATAAGAATCTATTTCCAATAAAAAGTACATAGTCCATGCCGTCGGTCGATTACATACATAGAATGTTTAACATGGCTTACAACCTTCTTTTGTATAATAGCACAGTATCAACATAGCCAACAAGGTGGTCTCCGAATATCACACTCTTAAATCATTCATGCCGTGCACAATCTTAATCGCTTCTTTTGTCAAACCCATTCTTCTTTTCAATTTGGCAATTTGTCCACCACCTTCTAATTTTGGTTCGTCCTTTCTTTCATCGATATGACATTAAATTCTTGCTTGCTTTCTTTACTGTTCGACAGGCATGAAAACACCTGTGGAAAATAGAGGACTTTGTTCACTTTTTTTCGGCTGACTTAAGGGCAGAAAATGAGAGCACGATGTACCTTTTTGTATTCAATGGGTTTTGAAAAATTGCCAAAATAAACACACTTCCTTAAAAAAGGAGTTCTTTTTAGAGTTTTTTTTTAATGCCAACAACGAGATCCTTTAGTTTGTTGATTACAAATTTGACGAAAGATTTAACACAGGATAAACTCAAGGATTTGTGTTTTTTTTTCTAATTTAAAAGGATTTTTTTTTTGTTAAAATGAAACTACTGAAATAGGTAAGTTAGATATGCTATTTATTGTGTACTGTGTTATCGTATCACTGCTGGAATTGAGACTGAACCCCATAGACTCAAAAATTTGATTTTAAGCTTCATCCAATAGTTAAAAAATAAATAACCGGCGCAACAGTCCAATTTGAACCACGGCCTCGAGATGAGTTAGAATCATCTCATTTTCTAGATCGTGACGGTTTTTGTGCAGAGGTATGTGATCAGCAACACGCTCAACCGAGTTATTTACCCCATAATGGGTACTTATTTAACAGCTGAGTAGGCTCATAGTCCGACACGTAAATCCCCGGAATCGAACCGGGGCCCAGTGCGTTGAAGGCGAACGTGCTAACCGTTGCGCCATCCAATAGTTAATTTTTTCATTTTAAGCTTTGCTTTCCTCTTCTCTGCTTCTCATTTCATCCTAGCTCAAAAGGTACACATGCCTACTTTTTACACCCTTCACGAATGTGATAGTGTATTTTAAGATAAAAAAGTTTATTCTTGGTCAGTATGACGACATGAGTTGATTAAGCTTTGTCCGTCTGTCTGTCGGTCTGTCTGGTTCTATACAAACTAGTCTCTCAGTTTCGAAGCTATCGCTAAAAAGGTGCACCAAAGACATGTCTTTACAAAATTTCACAATAGCCTATCATATTTATCGTCAAACCACATTCCTAAATTTAGTGAAACCAACCCACTATTGCAAATATCTATCATAGGAACATCTGAACACACTCAAAGCCACACTCGTAAACCTATATACACTAGACTGGGTAGGAGGTATTTCTCACAATGCGTCTGTTTTGTGCAGTAATAGTAAATAGGGTCAATTTTTGGGTTTGGTTTTGGCGTTAACGCTAATGCTAGGTATACGTTGACGACAACGCGGGCACTACGGCTATTCGCGCATATGTCAACTCAAAGTCGAAGCTACTGCGACTCACAATAAGTTTCTGTATACTTTTTTTTACAGCGGGGGCGAGTGCGGTACCGGGGCCGTTCCGACACGGTACCCAATGCTTGTTTTAATCATATTCATAAAGTAATTTGCACATAAAATAGAACCTCGCCAACCCGCGCGCGCCGGTACAAGACAGGCGGGGTCAATAAGAACACTATTCGTATGTTGACTCAAGTGCGAAGCTCCTAATAGTAATTTTTGTGAAGTGGAATTTGTTGTAAAATGATAATTTAGCGTTTTTTGTGCTTATTCTGAACTCCAAACAATGAGAAATAAGGCAGGTTACACACGTTGCTAAGTTACTGGCATACACATTATCTATTTAGACTACGGAAGGACTAGAACGGTAGTATGTGCAAAAATTCCAACCACCACAGCTGGTGTTGGGAAAAGGATGAAAACGAAAGTCCTCCTCACCTTTTCTGTATTTGTACTGCTATATGCTATATGCTTGGGTCCTTCTCCCGAAAGACGTGACTAGTGGTCGTCAGCTTCATTGCTCTATTGTCCGATTCGGCTGGTTTAATGCTTAAGTCGGTTTCAAATTAATAAGATTCCGATGGCATCACCATGATCTATGATTTCTCATCACTTCTAACCTAACTTAACCTAGCTCGCAAATTGAATAGATATATCAACTAAAAATCTTCAAATCGATGTCAAACTACAATATCCCTCAACTATTAGCAACGTACAGCCTATACACGATACCAAAATATTGACAAATAAAATTTGCCGATTATACACTGGATTTTAACAATAATTCCTTCATTTAAATTATATAGGCTGGACGCATCCACCCTAAATCCTGTGTATGCGTGGCACAATCCATTTTGTTTCTGTTAGTTTTGAAATCCATTGTACAAACAACCCATCAGCGGTTGATTTTTAATTAAACCGTCCGAACACCAAACCACGTCAGCGTTCAGCTTTTTCTCCCAACGAAGCACAACACCGAATACTTCAATGTATTGTAATACACGTATCCATGTCGCTCCACACCGAAGCCTAAAGCAAAATTACGTGATTTGAGAGGGTTGTTAAAATGTTACCATTGAACAAGCGAAGTATGTAGCAGGTCAAAGTGCAACGGCAGCTATATATTGGACGATTCATGAAATGGGCTTGATGGATTTTCTCGGGCGACGACGACGGGCTTGCAAAAAAAAAATCACTTGTCTGGCAAAATGCGCAAACCACACTGTCAAGGATTCAATCGGCGGAGAGAAAAAAAGGAAGGCATACACCACACACAAATTTCATCTCTAAGCCCATAACCAATCAATTTGGCAACACAATCCTTCCCGTGGGAGTAATGGCGCCCTGAAGGCGTTATAGCTAAGCAGTGGGGAAACACCAGCTTAGCAGTCAGGTGAGTACATTGAGAGGGAGGGCGGATCGACCGCTCCCCGTTAAATAAAGAATATTTTCACATCGACATAGCGTCGCCGAAAATCGATTTTCGAACGATTGAAAAGGAGTTGAATTCACTAGGATCAGATTTAATTCGATAACGTCATCAAAAATGCATGACCAGCAAATGGATTAAATTTCGAAATAATCCTGTTCGTGAATGGGAGACTGTTTGCAGAACAGAAAATACGTTTGCGTAGGTAGCTGAATGAGGAAGTTATTTCGGTTCAGATGTTTGCCAGAAAAAAAAGTAGGTTTCAGGAGGCTGAACCTTTTGGTAAGTAGACGAGATGGTAATTTTGGGTTTACATGAAGTAAAACTATCAACCACTATTGGATAATCGTTAACCAAAGGACTTTTGCCTACCCGAGTTCCGTTTGTTCTATGTCAAATTGGTCAGGTGGTGTGTTGACTGCTAATTGTGCTACTCGTACAGATAGACCACCGAAACCGAATCTCATATAAGCCGCTTTCGGTAAAATTGATAATATGGGCATAAAGGGTACTGCTTGATGTGCCCCGATTAAGTGGTGTTCACTGCACATTCGTATACCAAGGCTATCAAGCCACTGTTGCACCTTCAAATACAACAAATTGTTCCTCTGCTAGATCATCGTCGTCATTAAAGTCAACCTTTTATGCTAGTACAAGTACCAGCGAGTACCTCTTAAGGAGATGCTGACGGTAGTATTGTGGGACGTGGCCTGGGCGAGGTTACTTATCCTTCGTCTGTAGCGATTATTAGAGAAGATGTTGACCTCCTCCGCCTACTAATAGCTTTGACACCACCAGACAGAAATGTATTTTTCATGAAGCCTGGAAGAGGAAACATTGAAGACAAGCTGTGCGAAATCAGACAACTGCGAGAATTACCCTTCACGCTTCGCCGAAGGCTAGCTTGTCATATAAAATTTTAGGAAATTTAATATACTTTCAAAAAGATGTAACTCATTTATCTGGGGGACACATACTGTAGGATTTATTAAGTGATGTTTAGATTATTTTTCCCCGCAGTAAATTTTTAAGGAAATTTGTTTTTGCTATTATATATAGTATGTAACTACAGGGTTATCCATTTTCCCTTTCGGAAAGTAAACTTAAATTAAACACAGTAAATATTTGAATTTCGATGGAATTTTTATTTCATAATAAAGTTTTAATTATGCCATTATACGTGGAATACAATATCTGTCAAATGTCCCCCACGGGACCGCTTACAGGACTCGATCCTTGTGAGGTAATTTTCGATTACCTTTTCACACATTTCGGGCAATAACTCGGCTATAACTCGACGGATTTCGTCCTTCAATTGACCAATCGTCGTGGGATTGCTCGCATAAACACGGTCCTTCGCATAGCCCCACAAAAAGAAATCTAACGGTGTTAAATCGCAAGACCTTGCTGGCCAAGGCACATCGCCGAATCTCAAAATTACGCGTCCTGGGAATTTCTCGCGCAATAAAGCCAAATTTTGTCGCGTGGTGTGGCATGTGGCCCCGTCTTGTTGAAACCACATATTGTCGAGATCCATATCTTCAATTTCCGAGCAAAAAAAGTCATGAATCATGGCGCCATAGTGCTGGCCGTTGACTGTAACGGCGGCTCCTTCATCGTTTTCGAAGAAAAACGGCCCAATGACGACGCCGGCCCACAATGCACACCAAACAGTCACTTTTTGCGGGTACAACGGTTTCTCAGCGGTCACTTGCCGTTGCTCACTGCCCCAGATGCGACAGTTTTGTTTGTTTACATAGCCGCCGAGCGCAAAATGGGCCTCATCGCTAAAGAAGATTTTCTTCGAAAAATTGGCATCGGTGGCCTACTGTTCGAGGACCCAATCTGAGTACTCACGACGCAATCTGTGATCAGTCGGCTTTAATTCTTGCGTGAGCTGGACTTTATAAGGATGGAGATGAAGGTCCAAATGCAAAATGCGCCACAATGTGCCGTAAGATAGGCGTAAATGCTGGGATCGGCGTAGAATCGGGTCTTCGGCCACACTTTCACTCACAGCGGTGATGTTTTCGGTGGAACGAGCAAAACGATGATGCACAGGTGTAGAAATGTCTGTCACCGATCCAGTTTCTTCAAATTTTTTCACTGTGTAGGCAATTGTGCGCTCATTGGGACGATTATGTCGACCATAATCTGCGCGTAATGCACGAAACGTAGCCACCGCAGATTCGCCATTTTGGTAGAATAATTTAATAATTTTAACGCGTTGTTCAGTCGTAAAACGTTCCATCTTGTAAAATGGCAAACCTTCAACTAAACCAATACCAGTTTGGAATACACTGACATTTGACAGATGTCGAATGGCAGGGCTTTACTTTCCGAAACACGAAATGGATAACCCGGTATGTTTTCAACACGCATTTCACTTATATCAAATGAAAGCGGATTAAATTATAAACAAATTTATCCCTAATAATCTTCCTCGTAAGATATGCGGTTTTTCTGTTATTTTACAAAATACATCAGAAAAACGAAGATTTCTTCTCTTTGTGGGGACAAATGATAAAAAAAAATAGAAGCACGAAAAAAATCTTTTTCAAATGACAATATCCCTTGGCTATAATTCAAATTCCACAAACAATTTTGGGAGGAAAAACTCAGATTCGTAATCAACCCCCAAAAAACACAAATAGAAAAAAAAATCAAAACTAAACAGCAATTTGTTTTAGGAAAACTGTCTGATAACAATGTGCCGGGGAAATGAACTCCTCAACTCTATCACACGTCGCCTTTCACCCCATTCGTTGTAACGTGGTAATCAACTTATGATTAAAGGTAGCACTGGTTAGTATTGCGCAAAATTTGGATAAGCTAAAAATGTAATTTAGAATATGTGTTTCAACTAACGCAGAAGCCCATTGACGCCACGACACACAATCCCGCCTAGCCTAAGGGACTTTCAATCCCGGAACCTGTTAGCCAGAAATTTGGTTAATAGTTACAAGTAGCCATGTCCACTATATCCATGCGGTGACAAGGCAGCGGCCGTTAGCTGATGTACTAGGATAATCATTTGAGTTCGCGGAGTTAAACCACATGAGAACATGTCACGTCAACGCAGGATACAACCATGCAAATTGACATACTGCATGCAAGTTGAAAATTTTTCAGGATACCATAGTGACACGTGAACATGGAATGCAATGCGGCAGAAACTTCCCAACTATAGATTGACACGTGAGGGATGTTTTGGTTATCCTACGGAAATTTTCACGTACCAGATGACTGCCAAAAGGACCCCGGAAGGCCTCCAATATTACTATGGTCGCGTCTAATGAAGTTATCGTTTGCTAGCCCCAATGCGATATGTCGTCCGTTCTCTATGCGGTAGTAAAATGGTGAAATAATGACTAGGACGCAAATGTGTTGCATGTTATTACAATTGCATAGTGGTTAATGTCGAGTATGTCCATTGAAGGATAAACGTCTAATTAGAGTGTCTATAACGACGACTGTTAGCGTTTTGTTTAACGTAAATATTAATTCCATGTCGTCTGTTTGACGTTTTAGATCGCGATGGAGATTTAAATGTGTTGCCGAACAGGTATATTCGTATATATACTTTAGCCGAAAAGAATATTTTTTGGCAAGGAAACTAACATAACATTCTTAATGTATTCAATGTTCTTGCAAGGTGCAAGTGCGAATCATTTTTCAGTGAAATTGGAATTTTTGTGATACTTGGTTTCATTCTGCATAACAACTTAGCCTCACAACGGGACAAATACTTTTTATTCTCAAATTCCCTCTATTTAATTTCTCCAAGCTTAGTTGTTTCGTACGGATAGAAGCACTCATCAGGTATTCCATCTTTGCAGCTATCCGCGTGCAAGACGACCACGAAAGTGTGAGAATTCGGTTAGCACAAGTCGTGAAGGCGTGAATTTACTTGAAAATTCGACCGTAGAGGTCTAGATGGTGTGAAGCACTTTTATTAACTCACTACGAAGTGCAAAGAGGGTGACAAGTGGAAATATCGGCACTTTAGGCCCGTCCCATACAAACACATTTTAAATTTGATCCATTAGCTTTTAAGTTATCTATGATTTTCTTTAAAAAAATATTGTCCTTATCTCCCCGATTAATTTACTGAGCAACAGATACAATATCTATTGGCCAACAGATACAGTATTCATTCACCAACGAATACAGTATCTATTGATCAAAAGATACAGGATCTATTGAGCAACAGATACAGTATTCATTGAGCAAGAGATGCAGTACTTATTCAGCACCAGATAAAGTATGTATTGACCAACAGATTTAACATCTACTAAACAGCACGTACAGTATCTACAGGCCAATAGATGTAGCATCTATTGAGCAACAGATACAGCATCTACTGAGCAACAGGTACAGTATCTACAGGACAACAGATATAGCATCTTTTAACAACAGATACCTATCCTTTTTTCCTCACCAAAGGACTCGAAATACCTTCAGCAATAGTCCAGTGCATTCGTCTAAACACCCCGAGTCATATGATACCTATCATGCCTATTTATCACCTCATTGCCGAAAGACTCAAAATTCAAAATAGCATCAGCAGTAGTCTAGTGCATTCGCCTCAACACTCTCAGTCATATTTCACTTCATTGCCAAGAATGTCCCTTTTTCTCACCAAAAAACTCAAAATACCATTAACATTATTTCGCCAGAATTCAAACTAACTTCAACAGTAGTCTAGTGCATTCGCTTATCGCTTCAACAAACCGTGTCACATGATATCCATCTTGTCTAGATATCACTTTAATGAAAAGAAGGTCCTTTTATACTGACGGAAACCGGCAGTACGTCCAAAATATCACCATGTGTTGTCTATAGTATAACAACTCCAGGTAGCTACGTGTCAAATTTTGTTTAAATCGGACCACAGAAAAACCCGAGAAGTGTGAAAGACTTAGACGAGTAACTCTGGTTTGAACACAGCAGAATATACCGTTAGTCCAGTCGATGACCGAATTTGCTGCCACCGTTCCGAGATCAGGGTCACTCAAGGAACCTACATACCGATTTATGCTAAAATCGGATAACGGGAATTGCTCCAACTAACGCACAAACAAACAAACGGACAGCATGCATCATTGCATTTGCCCGTCCATCATATGAATATATGAGACGGGCCAAAAACGGCCGACTTGGCTAGCTTATTCTTTTCAGCAGGAAGAATTGTAGACTTTTTTAATTGATCCTTAATTGATTTGCTGTGTGTATTAGTCTATAAAACCAATTTACTATTGCCCTATCCCCTCCCCTACAGGTTCATTGCACATGTGGTTTAGTTGACATTTCGTTAGTAGAAACTGGTTTCGGACTATGCATGTTGCTAGCATGCACCTCATATAAACCCAATTGACACTAATAAAATGACTGCAAATACTTAGGTGCTAAAACTTTCAGTGCTTCTTTGACACTTCTTATACGACCCCTATTATGCTCAGGGCTATTTTACGCCTTACCACTATAATCAGAAAAGATTATTAGCCCAAGAAAGTATAATTTGTAATTAAAATTGGGAAGCCTATGAGCAGATATCTTATCAGCATAAGTTTAGAATTCTCATTAAAAAATCTGCTTCACCACTTAAGTTTTTTTTCCTTTCATCAATCTGTCGGCTGCCATGGTCCTGCCATATCTACAAAATAAAAAGAAAAAACACTCAATCACCCGCTTTTACCGAGGGATCAATGAATAAAATTTTCATTTATGGTTTCCACAAGAACTATGGCTTCCGCTCCATTTCCATTTCATAAACTGATTTATTTTTCCAGTAACACTGTGTTGGGCGAAAAATCGCTGCCGTTATTGATATGAAGTGTAGATCTAGCTCGCGAACAAATTATATAATATCATGAGACGAGGTTCTACGAGACAACTTAACACGGGGTGGGCTTCGGAACAATAAATTCACAAAGCATATTTTCTGTTTTTCCACCGTTCGTTTTTCGCTTTCGTTGGTTACAGGATTTTTTTCTATTCTATCGCTGCTTTTCTGCTTTGGTCCTTCTGAATAAAATGTTTTTCTTCCCACAGTTGATTTCCATTCTCGCGATTTTCCATTTTATTTTTATGGAAATGTGTACACGATAAACGACTGAAAGCAGTTTTACTTATGGTTTATATACGTATGGCTTCTTCACAAACACTTTCATCCGTTTTTCGAAAATTAAATTTCCCTAAGAAATCGGAAAAGATTTCGTGGCCTCGGGAATTAATAGAAAAATCGTAGATGAGTTTTTATGGCGGCTGATGTTGATGATGGAAGTTATGGGAAAAGGAGGCGAAACAATAACCGTTTGCCTTATCATATCATAAGGATTTTTCAATTTTTGAGCCATTTCAAAAAGTATCAAGTAATTCAGAGTTTTCGGGGTAACAGATAAATCATTAAAACCCCCATTAGGTCAAAAGAATGCTCGTGAAAAGGAAAGAAACGTCCATACTAATTAAAAGGTATAAAAAGAGCTGTTTATTAATATTCTTCAGTGAAAAGTTTCAGAAAGTTAATGAGGCGTTAACGGTAAAGTTTTCTTGGTATAATAATTAACAGTAACAAGGAGAAGTGCGAAATAAAAGGAAAGAAGCCAACCGGATAAAAAGGCCAATTAAAAAAAAGCGGAAAAATAATAAATTGTATGGTAAGGGGGGTGTAGTGCAAGACGGGCTATGGAGCAATACTAACGTAGGGAAGAGCAGATGATCGAATATTCAATTGTTCGAACAATGTCCGCGGTTAATCGATTAATCATCACCGAAATCGAGGTGTTGATTAATCGCGCTAACCGAACAAATCCATCAATTAATCGATATTTTTAGAAATCTCTTCACTGCCAAATATTGTAAATCTGTATGCAATGCGTGTAAACAGGAAAAATCAGAAGATTTTTCTGATTACATGCATTCGACTTGCTGAATACTAAACATGTTTAGATCGTGTGATCGCGCTCATTTCTTCCGCGAACGAATGATATGATACGGATATGACATGCAGATGGATGTTTTTGTTTTTAGGTTAAGGTTGGTGTGTGATTTTGCTTGACTGTCAAAAGTCAACTATTACTGAAAACTGAACTCAACCTAACCTTGTCTACGTCCATGCTGGTTGGCTTGGAACACATCTACGACCTGGCAATGAGTACTTGCCTGTAATAGCCACCTCCACTGCTTCTGAAAGCATATTCTCGAACGCTGGCCTCATTGCCACCCAAATCAGGTCCACATTTCAGAGCAACTATGGAGTGGCCCATAAGCAAAATTCATGGAACGAGAGAAGAGCGATATTAATTTTTCATGGGAGAGGAAAAGAACGGGACAGCTTTATGCATAGCGTGGAATCAAAAACCAAAACAAACATGTTATATCGGTTTTCTGACAGAAAACTCATAAAAACAAATAATACGCTCCTCATACTCAATTGTTTAATTTCTTACCTAGAAAATGACACTACGCTAATTATTTTTGCAGCCAACAACGAGGCACTTCAATTTACCACAACTCACTACCGCATCAATTTGTCCTACTGGAAATATCACTAGTGTCTTCTCTACATAATCGCGGCTCTTTACACACAAAAACCGGCTCCAAACTTTCGCGAATTCATCCGTATTCAATATTTTAACGAAGTGTTTGACAGCTTTATGCACAACTGGATAATGACAATCTTAAAACCATAAACTTTACTCTCCCATCTCTCGCCGATTTCAAGAAGAAGATTGTTCCATTTTCAAGCTGTCAATTTGAATGGTTTGACAGGCATATAACCCCTGTTGTTAGTTCTATTCTTGGAGTCATCCGTTAGCCAGCGTCCAGGAAGGACGGTGAAGTGGCTGTTATTAATTTAACACTTCCCTTCGTGAAAATTTGTTAGCGAATTGCCTTATAGTGGAGTGATTGTGCTACGAATTAGCGCACATTAGCGTACGCTCGTAACTGGATGTTTTCGTGGATAGCTCACGTGGTTCAGAATCGTCTGGAAGGATCAGGAACTGACGATCACAACTTACTTACAAAATGAAGTGAAAAATAAAATAATAAAATTAATAACTTTGGCCTTAGTGCTTAACATTCAACATTAAAAAAATATTACTAAAAATTGTGAATTCATAAAGTAACAACTTATGGCAGTCGCCATATTGAATAATTAATATCAACTTAATCTGAAAAATAATTACGTGGATTTAAACCAATAAAATATACAGCTGGCAATACAATCCGTTAAGGATTAACCAAACGTGCAAGTTAGGAGCCCCACCTGTGGACTTCCGTAAAGCGGGGGTGATATCAGGGTACCAAGCCCTACTTGGACACAGGAGAAGGAAGAAGAAGAAGTTAGTTCTATACTCAAACGTCTACATTATATGATATCTCCTGAGTACCTGAACCAGCTCATATTTTTGCGCTCTGTAAGTGCTTAACTATGGTTTTCGTAAATATTCCTTTGATATTTCATACAAAATCGCTAAATTTTTTGCCGTTGAAAACAGACGTGAAATTCTGTAGAAGGTAAAATTTCATTTCAGGCGATCTGTGTACTATCTTGGGTGGAATGTTAAGTTTGGCACAAACATCAGCCAGAACGCAGAATGAAACCAGGTCAAAAAAAAAGTTCCAAACTTTAGGGATTGGCAACTTTCCAGTCCGTCCGGTATGATTATTCCATTTGAGTCTTCAGTGTAGCAAATAAATAAATTAATTTAGATTTCACTCAAACAAATTACGCTGTGATAAAAAAAAATCGTTTTTTCTTTTTTAAACTATTTATATAAATTTTATTTTTCCATGTAAAATATACGTACAATACTAACTAACGGGCCGGATGAAAACCAGAGGCGCGAGGTATTTGGCCCGCGGGCCGAAATTTGCCGATCCCTGCGTCTAGACATACGGCTTTAAATTCCATACAATTTGACATGCAACTCAAGTCGTACGACGTATCTAGACGTACATCTCTAGTCGTCGCATAGGAATTTCTTCCTTAAGAGGGGCAAGATGGATATGGGTAGAAAAAAAACAACAAAAAAAATGTAAAAAAGTAAAACAACAGAGGCACGTGACTTTAGCAGATAGTCAAGATGAAACTGCAAACCCTGCATGTCGTTACCTTGAATCAGCTGAAGGATGGATAATGTGTCAGAGCCGCAGACAATGGGCTCATTGTGGCTCTACTGATGTTGATGACGAGGACGCCGAGGCGACGCATGTCTGCATTTTATGTCTACAATAGACAACCTACATGTGCAATTGTTTTCTTTTAACGTGGTCCGTCTTGCCCCGCCTATGTGGCAAGATGGGCATTTTGACATCATTTGAATTGGTACTTTTTTTCGTCAAAATATAAAATTTTGTTATTCGTAACTTGGAATGTTACTTACCAAGGAACACTTAAAGTTTTTATTTTTTATTATTGAAATCTTTCTATTTATTCGTCATGAAACCTTAACTAGCCCGTTTTTCCCCACCCTCACCTACTAGCTGAGTTCCAGGTGTTAAAATAAAAATAATGTAAATATTCCCACCTCAATGCTAATTTAACGCTTTAAGTATTGAACCTGAAGTTGCGGCTGAAGTTGCGGTTAGATTTTATTTCAAATTATATTTTAATAATTGTAGTCCGGATGGCGCAACGGTTAGCACGTTCGCCTTCAACGCACTGGGCCCCGGTTCGATTCCGGGGATTTACGTGTCGGACTATGAGCCCACTCAGCTGTTAAAAAAATGAGTACCCATTATGGGGTAAATAACTCGGTTGAGCGTATTGCTGATCACATACCTCTGCACAAAAAACCGTCACGATCTAGAAAATGAGATGATGCTAACTCATCTCGAGGCCGTGGTTCAAATTGGACTGTTGCGCCAGTTATTTATTTTATATTTTAATAAAACGTAATGTTCACTCAGTACAAAATATTGATGGAAATCAACGAGAACTTAATTCATGATTCGGTGGAAATCCTATGACAGACTCAAAAAAAAACAGAAAGATTTTACTCAGAATAACCGATAACACTGATAATTTTTGATTCACTTGATTTCTAGAGATTGTTCTGAAAGTTTCCTTTTTTGGCGACAAGGGAATGTTAAACGAAAACCACAAAAAAGAAAAAAATCATAAAGGACAAAATATTACAGCCAATTTAATTCCAAGAATCTAATATTGTGATTCTTGGAATGACGAACACAAAAAAAAATACGAAATAACATTACACTTCAATTAAATCCAATTATTATCCTTATCATTGACTTTGTAGAAGTAAAGCGAACGCAATAAAAATGGAACTCATTATTTTTACGCCTGTTTGCTCGAAAATATAAAGGGTTTTAATGGCAGTATTCATGATTTTTACTATTTACAAAGGTTTATATATATATATATACTCGTAAGTAGGGAAATGTGCTGAGTATCTTCTTTGTATTACGCTAATTGGTTTGTTTCACAAACGGCTCGAAACACAAAGATATACATATAAAAAGGCGAAATAAATCGTTGGAAATTGTCTTAACGATTCTTGGATTCAAGGGTGAATAAACCAAATAACGACTCGAAAAGGAAAAAAAATTAAATACATTATCATATATTGATCGTTTGGCGCGGCATGTCGATTCGTTTGAACTTCTGCAAGAAGGATTTTATTGGTGCCATTGTTATTTGTCTAAATTATACAAAATTCTTAAAATAGGATTCACAGCCTAGTCATTGGGTGCGTTCCTAAAACGGATCAGGATTTGGCTTTTCTCGATTTTCTCCTCCATATGCTTTCCCCTCCGGTAAAATATGTACAGACAACTGCTAATTTTTAGATCTCAAAAAAGGTTCCCCTCCCCCCGTATCTGAAATGTATTCTAAACGAGGGTGGGGGACATTTTCAAACCGATTCAGATTGACAGTTGTCCGTATATATTTTACTGGAGGGGATAGCATATGGAGGAGAAATCATGAAAAGTCTGACCCATAAAATTTAACCAGAGCTCGCCAAAACACACCCAGTAAATGCTTATAGAAACTGTTCTCAGATAAATTACTGTGTAGTTATTTAACCAACATCACCGACAATACACGTACAAATTTTAATATTAATAGCAATATATTTGATATACACACCTCTTAACCATATACAATACAAACCCTGTTTATAAATCTTGTGAAGGAAAAGTTGCTATTATCTTGTAATAAATACCTATATACTAAAAAAAAACTAGTAAGACAGAATTACTAATAATATAAAACTGAGAGTTTCTACTCATTGAGCAATATGCTCCGTAACCTATTCCTTCTCCGGGAAACGTGGCGAGGTTCGCGTCTGGGCTAATAGTAGCTTTGCCGCTGTAAACCAGTTGGTTTGTGTCTATGTTTCACACGGCTAGGAATGTTCCCTAAAGGTGTACCGGGCCTAATTAGACTTCTTGGCGAATCAAGCTTCTTAGGCGAGATCCCGAGAAGGTGGATGGTTAATTGCAATTAACTATCGTCGCAACAAAAAGCCTGAAAACCGTTTGGATACTAATAATAATTTTATCAAAGATTCCTTTTATGGTACCATCGACACCCGCCCTAAAAACTCAAAAGAATTTTTTTGTCACTATAGTGGTTTTTTATACTGAAGCGATATTGAAAACTGGGAATGTACCAAAATCAATTTGAGTCGTCTATAGTGCCATAACGTTCCTAGCCCATATTTAATAAAAAAAATGTGATAGGCATCCCTCAAACTAACGCGAATAAATTGCGGCAATTAAATCGCGGCGAATTATTCGCTGCGGATTCGCAATTATGTTCACACCGACGCGATTTATTAGGACAATTCGAACAAAATTTCAATGAAAATCGTCAAATGCCTACGATTAGCCATACCAACGCGAAAGTTTTACTTAAAAATAAAAATCGCTTTCGCCGCGAATCCGTGCCGCGTTGGGGCGAACGATTCCATAAGACGCCATGTAAACAAATTTGCGAATTCACCGGGAATTACCTGCCGCGAACAAAACGCGTTGGTTTGAGGGATGCTTAACTCCTACGAAAATTTTCAGAAGAAAAAAAAGTAAGAATTACGAAAATGAGTATGTTGTTTCTTTCTGTGCTGCTGAGCTGAACCACAAACAATTAATACATGAACTTTGCCTGTCGGATACAATAAGTTTAGTTTAAAGAAAACATCTCGCGAAATAGTTGATTGCATATTTTGATTTTTCAAATGCTTCTTTTTCCGCATAAACCGAAATAAATCCCCTACCTGACGAGCGTACAGAAAAAGAATTACAAACCCGTTTCCTAAATCTTCCATCCAATCTACGCAAGTTCAAAATTTCTTCTTTGTTGTATACAGTTCATCCATTTTTTCGTGTTGTTCATTGTATCCTTATGTTGATCTGTCTAGCTCCACCTCTTTATGGAATAGAACTAGACAGGAAACGCCATTGTAAAGGAAAACTCCTAGCATCAATAAAATGTCATCCAAATATGCAGTACACAAAGCTATAGAATATAGTTTCCCTTTTATGTATATGTACTATATGTATGTTTGTATATATACATATTTCTTTTTCGACAGGCATTTGTGAACAATTTGTAGACATTAAAGACATTATCCCTGAAATAGAGCACGTTAGTGCAGACATATAAGTGTCATTATTTAAGGACAAGAATTCCTAATTTTGACTTTGATCTTATCAATAGATGTCCAACTGATTTAAGTTTGACATTATAGCGTATATAATGAATTTCGTAACGTCGGTAGTTGTGTCGGGTGGGATGTCAATTTGTATCCCTTATGACGCATGTCAGGATTCAATGTACAGTAATAATATCCATCGAGCATGCATGTATATACGAAACAAGTACACAACCCTCCGGTATACATCGGATTAGGCAGGTGTCTGTGCATTCTCTGATAGGCCCTCAAGGTAGAACTCGTAATTCTAATTAGCAAACTGCCGATCATGCATAGAACTGTAAATCTGTTCCCTGAACCATATAAAAATTAACATATTCTGAATTAAATTTCCCTAAAGATTGGTCTCTAAGATCCCACAATAACAAAAAGTTTTTATTTAGTTTAAGTTATAATAGACTCTCGGTCCTTAATTAAATTCTATCAAATAGGATTTCAGAATATTTCAAGATATCCCAAATTCCTATTTATTTAAGAATTGTTCAAGTCGTCTAACCTTCCGCCCCCAAAAAACTCGCTCCACCAAAACAACTTGTTCACCGAAAATGGGATTTTAGAAAATCATATTCCTTTACGTTTGTATTTATCTAAAGGGGCGATGTTGATGCGGATTCGTAACTATAAATTCAGTTCACAAAAAAAAAGATTTCTAGCTTTCGTATTCAACCCGATCGAAAATCGTTCAACAATGGAACGAAAGAATAACAAACCAATTTTCCAACAGCAATATACACGACAGTTATGATGGGTTATAGGATTCAAATCGGGATTCAGATATTGTTTAGAGGGTGGAGTAGCCGAATTGACGAACAAATGTTTGATCTCCCACACTTTTGCTATTTATAATTGACTGGAAATAATATGCAAACCAGAGAATATTAGTCAAATAGAATAAGAGGTTTTCAGAATAATTGTATTGCAGGAAGAATGCCATTCCGTATTATTTATACCTTTTTTTGCACGAGATGATGGAGATTGATTTTTATTTCCAAACTAAGACAGATAGAAAGTTTTGAGTAAACGCACGAGGTGCTGGAAAAGTGCTTGTCTTAAGCTTCCGATACACAAAACGCATGTACGCGATCCCGTCATTTTTACCCGAGTCGCGTGGACGCGACTAGTGTTTACACGTAAGTCGGGTTTACGCGTACGAAACGTCAGAAACCAATATCGAAGCGAATTTTACTGGCGCGGAAATAATGCACACGTCGTTGCGTTTACGCGAAGTATATTTACGATTCGACAGCATATGTGCAAGCACTGAAATCATCTTTATACCCTAGACTTTTAGTATAGGGTATATTGTTTTTGTCACGACGAAAATATGTAACACCTTAAAGGAGGCTCCGGAGGTATAGCAATGTATATATATAAATGATCAGGATCACCTCCTGATTCGATTTAGCCATGTCTGTCTGTCTGTCTGTCTGTCTGTCTGTCCGTCCGTCTGTCCGTCTGTCCGTCTGTCTGTCTGTCTGTCCGTTCGCACGATAACTTTCGATAGAATGAAGCTAGAGACTTGAAATTTTGGTAAAATGTCGGAACTATAATCTACTTGGTTGGTATTGAAAATGGGCTGATCAGGCCAAGAGAACGCCTACCTCCCCTATATATGTAAAATAATTAAATGTATCTATAACTCCCGATTTAATAAACATGAAAAGCTCTAGCTTTGGCAGATTGCTCGTGAGGATAATCTTCTACTCCCATAAAAAAATTAAATCGATCAGCTGAAAACTAACGGTAATTTTCTTACAAAGAGCCCCGTACTACCCTACTTTTCGGGTTTTTTGTCTATAACTCTTGAACCAATTGACGTAGACACCTGATTTTTGGCATGTAACCCTGGAGTAAGAAGATGCTTAAGTTCTAGTAAGTTGGGCATAATCATATTAAGGGAACGCCTACCTCCCCTACAAATTTAAAAAAATTAAATATTTTTTAATTACGATAACTTTCGATAAAATGACACTAGCGAGTTGAAAATTTGACAAAATGTTGTTAGTAGGATCTACTTGGTTAGTATTGAAAATGGGTAAGATCCGACCCAAGCAACCCCTACCTCCCCTACAAATGCAACTTCAATAAGCGATAACTTTTGACAGAATCAAGCCAGCGACTTGAAGTTTTGGTCAAATGTTTGAAGTGAGATCGGGTTAGTTGGTATTTAAGATGGGTTAGATCAAACCTAAGGAACCCCTACCTCCCCTACAAATGAAACATCAAATAAGCGATAACTTTCGATGGAGTGAAGCTAGAGACTTGCAATTTTGTATAAATGTTTGTAGCATGATTTTATTTGTTTGTAGCAATGATGAGCAAGATCCGACCCAAGGAACCCCTACCTCCCCTACAAGTGAAACTTCAAATAAGCGATAACTTCCGATAGAGTGAAGCTCTGAAATTTTGTTTAAATGTTTGAAACATGATCTTATTTGTTGGTGGCAATAATGAGCAAGATCCGACCCAAGGAACCCGTACCTCTTCTACAAGTGAGACTTCAAATAAGCAATAACTTTCGGTAGAATTAAGCTAGCGACTTGAAAAATTCGACAAATATTTGTAGAATGGGCTAGTTAATTGATTTTGATAATGGTCAAGATCCTACTGAATCATTGCTAACCTCCCCTATAAACTGGCCGTATAGGAAACTCACTTTTAATGCATATGGTCGTTACCAATTGGTACTTTTGGTATCACCACTAGGTCTGTACAAGTCTAGGGTATATACGCTTCGGACTTTTCATGTGTTTGTTGTTGGATTCATCGACTCATCAACGGCGGATAAGTACCCGTAGGGACCTGTCGTCAGCTAACAAGTTACGCGTTGTCGTGAACCCGTTTGCTGTTTACACCGAACGAGTGTCGTAGATTTGACGCACCCGACGGGTTTCCGCGTCTCGTCTATTAGAACCTTTAAGAAGGAATTTCTATGCGACAACTAGAGACGTACATTTATAGACGTACGACTCTAGGCGTACGTCTATAGTCATCGCATAGGAATTCCTCCTTAACAAATAGAGTTTCATTTGGAACTCTAACCATTTATTGAATTAGTCAGGATATGAAACTCGGTTTTTGAGTCACTGACTCTGTTCACACTTGTTCAATGTAATGAATCACCTGTAATGAATCATATCCTGGTAGTGCTGCTTTCACCGGCAGTTCGAAGGCAGCACCTGATGTTCGGCGCCCAATGTGGGGTCAGTGTGGTTTTGTCTACTCAATGAACGAGTTCTAGATAAAATCACACTGACCTCATATTAGGTACCGAATATTTCCAGGCTTCTTCGATAATTTTTTGGCTATTTTTATTTTCGTCTTTAAATTATCACTCAATTATGATCGTGACTCAGGCGCGCACATTTAATTGAACTTTTAGTTTTCATTGACAGACGCCCGCATTTGGCATTTCTACTGTAAATTTTCACTGACTTGGGATACAAAAACAAAATTTGAGTAGCCATGCACCAGTCATCTGGTTGATGTCGTCATGGATGAATGGCTGCAAAAAAGAAACAACGCCAGAATTAAAATGTCAAAGTAGCTTTCATGTATCGGACTGTGAGTTGTGAACTAATTAAGTTTTTGAGTTTTTATTTTAAATGAGTTTAAGTTTTAAGTTTAGAATCAGTATTAAGGATTATTCATAATATACCTATTAGCGATTGTTTAATAAGGTCGAGGGGGATCTATCCCCTTGTTTACCCCCCTGTCTACGCCACTAAGACACAGTCACTTCAGATAATTGGAGGACAATGATCTAGCTAGGCGGACAAAGCCAATCTCTGAACATTTATTTCCTCATGTGCGATATTCATTTAGCAAAGGCATCAACCCATTTGAGCCGAAGATATCCCATATCAGATCTGGATCTTCTTGGATCAAAGAGTGAACAGTCTTTTTGTGTGGAAATTGCTTCAGATCGAACGTAGCAGTCAAGAGAAGGAGAGATGTATACTGATAAAATTTGTTTTTAAAATTATATAACCACTTTAACGTTCGTTCACAAGAGAAAGATCCACAGGAATTGTGCATGATATAAAATTATGTACATATACTATCCCACCAACACACAATTTCCACAAACGTTTTTTCAATCCTCACATTGAATCTACTTCATAATCGTGTATTTTCCAGCAGCATTATACCATTGAGGATTAGCAGTGTTTAGATTATTCGCTTCGATGACAAATCAACTCAACCATGTGACTGTGTGAGGTCTTTTCTCTCTCATCCACTTAACAATCAAAATCATCGTCTTCACAGCATAACGTACAAATCGTCATCGACCGTATCTAGTATCTACGAACACTCGCGCGGTAACTACCTTCTTCATTTATACCAATATTTACTTTTGAAGAACTCAGAAGTAGAAAAAAAAATAAAAATATTTCGAGTACCCGCATCGATCCCAACCACATATTTGTTTATACAGAGTAGAGCTACCGTGATTCTGTGTGGTTTACATCTTCCTTTCAAAACTCAGCATCAGCATTGCGCATCAGAATATGTCCTTACCCCTCTTAAATATTGAATACAATCAAAAACAAATTAGGGCCCGAAATCGTACTCTCACGGCACCCCAAATGAAAACAGTGCGGGACAAGGAAATAGACGTCCCATACCACAAAACAAAGGAAGGTTCATCCGGACATCCAGTCGGTATTTAATTAATGAATTGACATTTAACAGTTAGTTAACTTTGATGTTCTCAATTATATTAAGTGAAGGGTGTGATATTGTCACGAACAGACGAATTATCAGGACCAATCCACCCTCCTGAAAGCGACTGCAACCGAACGATATCCCTTTCGAAAAACAATCCGATGTATTTAAATTCAAATTTCGCGCCTGTTTTCCCCCCTAAGTGTTGGCCGCCGCGTGAACCCCAACGTCTTGAGTCTTTGTAGTTTTATCGGTTGACATCATATGCTGATTAAATTGATACAAATCACTCAAATTGATATGTCAACGAGTAAAGGCAGAATTTCGACTCTACGCTCTGTCCCTCGTATCACTGTCATATCATCCCTTCGGCTGTTTATTCGAAAAGAATAACGCTAAGTGCATTTTATGTCACAAGGGATGATAACAACAACATTTAGAGGGATATTTCGGAGTGTTGAATGAATAGAGGAAGCCCGGGTGAGAGGAATCCGAGAGAATTTGGACTATGGCAACCAAAAACTGCTACATTTCAGATTAACGAAACCATCTCCTCTCTCTCTCTCTCTCTCTTTTATTACTAGAGCAGCCTGCGCAGTTCATGAAAATATTTAATTTTGCTTAAACACTGAACTATAAGATACTTGATTCAATTTGCTCACCTTTACTCTGAGTCCACAAAGGATACATCTTCCCATTAGACCCCATGAATGAATCAACTATTCCATGTCAAAACAGCCCCCGGCTTGTATTTCGGAAGGAAGTGCTACAACAAGATGTTGGAGGTACATTCGTGACGTGTTTATTTGTCCAATTGTAAGTCCCCCTAAGGTTCACGAAACCGAAGAAACGTGCGTTCCCATACAAAGGACCATAATATCGCACACACGACTATAGACAAGCACCTGAGATTGCTGCCAATGTTATCCAATGAATAGTTTGCATTTCTAAGGATTTCATCCCCATTGTAGTGCTACACAACACTTTTGTTTATACTTTAAATTGTGTACGACAATTGTATGAGTTTCTCTATAAATGTGAACTTACCTCAACACGTTCCTCTTTAAGATCCACTTTAAGGGCTAATTGTTCTCGCAACACTACATCTGGATAATGTGTCTTATCGAAGGTTGCTTCCAATTGTTCGAGTTGTTCTTCGGTGAAGATGGTACGATGACGACGTTTCCGTTTTGGTGGTGGTCCATGACCCAAATGATTGCCATGATGATGATGATGATGTCCTAAACCGCCGTGACCACTAACGTGGGCTTGCATTTGGGCAGCTGCAACATGAGCCACAGCCGCTGCATGCATATAATTGGGGTAGAAATTTGGATAGGCAACTGGAAAGTATAAAAAAAAAACGAATTTTGACAATTTGTTTATAATAAAACTGCTTACTTAAAAAAATAACAGTTTCTAAAATTGCTTTCTATACTTCATCGGTATGGTCAAACTGTTAATAGGAATAACCATCCTTTATTCCTTCCCGCTCAATTTCAAGTTTAATTTTCCCCGGAGACCAATCGGTGGCGCACCACACTAGTCACTCTACGGTCTTGATTGATATCGATAGGAATATCCCACCTTCACCAACGTACTGGTTGAAGAAAAACTACAAACCTCTGATACCACAACGAAACTTATTCGACTTGGGGAGACTTTCACTATTCAACTAGTTGAAGAGACATACAGACGACGGTTCTAAGATCAATAGTGTTATAGGCGCCACGCCACCCCGTGCCCACTCCGAGGAATTTAATTTCAATCTCTCTTTTTGGATCCCGGACCTCTACAGGTTTTTTTTTTCAGGCAGAACTCTACTCGATAAAAGAGGCTGGGACTTCACATCACCACCACGAGAGACATCACGATTTTCAGACAGATTGTGATAATTCGTTATCTGCGAATCTCAAAAATCAGGCTAGTGCACGGCCATAACCATAACTGCGTGCCGAATATGCTTTAGGGAGATGTGTTACTTCGTCAACATGGTGTTTGGTTCCTCGGCATTGAACCCTTACTGAAAATTGCAGTACTAACGTGCTCGCTTGAAAGCGAGCAACCCATGGAATCAAACAGGGATCAAATTAACCGGTTAAACTGCCAGTTAGCTATCCGGGACACTAAATTAAACCTTAGCGCATGCAACGCTCAAAATATGATAATGCAGTCCACAGCACAGCTGATGCACAGAAAGTCAGCTGATTTTCTTGGCGGAATTCTGCCACCTGTTCAATTCTATTCTACGTCTGTGCCACCTCTCAGCATTATTTTGCAGCTTAGTTGGTTTCAGATCCGTTTCCTTCGAATGAATGTCTAGAACTCTGTTGCTTGTGACCAGTTTAATTATCTCATTTGAATAAGCAAACGTAAACAGTTCTAGCTGTCAAAATCTCAGCAGTACGTAGGTATCAGCTGTTTGGAATTATTGTCCGATAATTAACCGGAAGATGAGGGCTGGTTAGCGTTTATCTACAGGATAAGATTTAACAAGACATTGAGAAAACGGCCCATAGTCTTTTTGGTTTCGCTCAACTCATATATTGGTTGGTCTGGTTGGTTGGTTGTTGGGGTGATATCTGAGAAATAAAACCGTCGACAGTCGGACCTGGAGGGATGATTTTGGGTACGGTATCCGCAATTAGTCGATATATGTTAACACCATTTTTTTACTCGGCTATCATCTTCTGTGTATATTTCCTTTTCGTGATTACATACGAGTATGCATTCCCAATTTTTTTATTCAGATGATATAATGTGAAACCCGACCTAGACTCATATCCAGACATGCGCCCACTTAGCCCTGAGTCCCCCCTTCATAGATGAAAAAAAAAATCTAGAATGAATACCAATTATCCGTGGCCCATACAACTCTTCAACTCCCTTATCTATACTCCACTGCCAGCGTCTCCTGATGAAACCTAACAACTTCCACTGTATCTAAATTATACCATCTAGATATCTATAGATCCAGTTATCCGACTATTCTCTCAACGGACATATATGGCTACATACCATGTAACGCTACTCTTACACCGGTTCATACAAACGATATTTTCGTCCTTAAAACTGAATCCGCCAACTGGATTTTTCCACACCGCACACATATCACGCAATATTCTTGCAACCATGAAAAACCCAACGTCTGAACAGCGAGAACAATAAAACAACATCATCTCCTGGGAGAATCCTTGTAAGTTCCGCGGTTAGATGGGACGATGGAAAAAACATCCATACAAGTAATAGCAAATGAAGGATATACAGGCATATGAATTCAAGACTACTGATGCGATACTAATTTTGTTTATCTAGTGCCAGTGATTTCAATCGTCCTTTCAATTTATTATTGTAGGGTTAAAGTTTTCATAGCATATCTCGGTGGGAGTCGCAACGGAAAAAGGATTAAAATTTAGAGATATCGGCATTGAAAGCAAGTCGGGTTACGCGCTGATGTCTGGTAATCAAAAAATTTGTAGAATATGGTGTCAAAGCATTTATTTTGAGTGTATTTTAGTTTGATTTTGAGAATATAAAGTTTGGTTGATATGTCCTTTTAATTTCAATTCATCTGAAAGACATGGCAGACAGACAGACTATACTTACTATTGTCTAAAGCGGCCGAAGTACAATACATCCGCATAGGTTAAGAAGATTATAGCAATCTTTAGATCCGGCAATATTGCACTCAACTCGAACGCCCTTCCAAATTCCTAAGCCCCTCATAGTGAATTCTTTCCACCATGAAATCCTACACTAAACAGGTAACTTCCTAAAAAAAAAACTTCGCATCATGCTAACACAACGAGACATTAAATCGATAAAATGCAAAATTTGTATTCCACTCAAATCGTAAATCGTAGTAAATATTCAAAAGTGAAAAAAAAATGGGAAAAATATTAGCAGGATTTTTTCCACCACACTTCAGCCGTTGTTAATATTACCGCATCCCTCCCACACATAGTAGAATGATTTCGTTGATCTGGCGCATGGTTCAATGGTTTTGCATTAAGCAATTTTCTCAAACCCTCCGGATACCGCGATTTAGAGGTTCAACATGTATATTTCTTAATTTTAGCCTCAAAGATATACGGTATCTCGGGATAGTGAATAATATATTCAAGGAAGTATTTTTTTTTCCTTACGGCTGCAACTTGTATTAAGAGTCCAAACCTCTTTTCAATGTTGTTGGAAACGTTGTTGATGTCCTTATGGGGTTTTCGTGGCTCTACAAAGTGTATAAATACGTGAGTGGGATTTGATTTTTTTTTGCGTCCTAATTCTTTTAGACGTAAATTCCACGGTTCGCTGTCTCTCCATCACCCATAGAAATAATGTAACGATAAAGAGATAAACGTTTTTGCATTTAAGAAAGTATGGTCCCTGGAGATATTTTGTTGTCAAGTTAATGAGGAGGAATTTTTAGAAGATTCAGATTTAGTACGGTAGTACAGACACTCGGATACGTATACGTAGTATTAGTAGTTGTTGGTGTACATATATTTCTGAAAGAAGTGCAGATGGCTTGTCGCATGACTCTGGATTTGGAAAAATATTTTTATGAAGAGGAATCACCTAAAACAATGGATTTTGTGTTGCTGGTGTTTAAATTACTGGAAAATCAAAAAATAAAAGACTTAAAAAAAATTAACTAAAAATACCTGCAGAAATATGGAAACCTTATTCATACTTTTCAAGTTCGGAAACGTTCGGTGAAGTAGTCCTAGATAAAGCGAAAGCGCCGAAGAGAGTTATGCAGGCTGGAGCGCCTGCGGGGGAGGTGCACGCTAGCAACTGAACCCAGGGCCAGTCAAATTCTAATTTAAGGAACAGGCAACGAAAACTTTGGTGCCCTCCCTTCACATTTTTCAAAACAGTTATGCATATAAACTAGAATGCATCGCTTCAAACATTGTTTGGAAATATTTTTGATGTATTTGGGATCATTAGGCGCGTTTTTTTAACAGTCCGAGCTTGTCAGTATAAAGACGGCGTGGATAGGAGGTGCATGCGAGCAACTGCTCTTCCGAGAAGTAGATATGCTATCGAAACGTCAACAAGGCGTAGAAATGCTGGAGATGTTGACGCGCCCATGCCCCTGGAGGGGTCAAGGCAATTAACATACATTAACAACCTGCTCTGTATAGAATAATTCTGTTAGTGTAACGCAGGCAATTTTTGTTCTGCTCTGATCTGGTCAAGAGTCCAGATCAGAGCAGAACAAAAATTGCCTATTGTTGCATAGTTTTTTTAAGCGTCACTTTTGTCCAAGCTGTTTCGCTTCATACTAATATCGACGTCGCTTGGAGCGTTCGTTCGGTTTTGCCTGGCATTATCTATAGTCGATGGTCGCAAGAGACGATCAAACCAAATGGTTCGCGACTACGACCCAACCACGTCAACTTCATAGAACGAGCGGAGTAAAATCTCTTCATTTCCACCGTGTTTCGCAAACCATTTGATTCGACGTGCGTGTCGATAAAAAGTTGATAGCAAACTATCTGACTGGTCGACAATCATTTACGATCCAAACTAAGGAGAATGAAACAGGGTATCCCGCAAGGAGGAGTCCTATCACCTACCCTGTTCAACATCTTTCTATCAAGACTCCAAACTCCGCCAGAAGGACTTCAACTCATCACCTGATTGCTCGATTCTAACTACCGTGATTTCCCCAGCCGGGGCCCCGGAAACTAAAAGGTTGCCCGTAAATTTGCTAAGGTGTGTACGGATCCAATTTTTATCTTCGTCTCCTGCATCCACTTTTCCATTCTTGGAATAATGTAAGGGATGCTTTGGATTCCATAATATTGCATGTTCCTCATACTGGTCTATGAGTTTCAAAGCTTGTAGGTAGTTTAATCCGATTCAAGCACTTTGATTCGATCCAAGTACTTTAATTCAATACCTATACTCAGTACTTTAGCTAAATGTATCGATACCAAATGTACTTGGATCGGAAGCAAAAGTATCGATACCTTACTTGTATTTACTTGTATCGAATCAGCTCTACTCATGATCATGACCGATGTCACTATTACATCAGGGGTTAGATGTACTCTGAGAGCTGCTGCGTTTTGAATAAGTCTTCGGAGCATAGTTAGTTTAAAGTTAAATTAATTCTGCCAGAGCCGGCGCGGCGTAGTTTATTGCACTTTAGTACACGCAATACATTAAGTCAATTATTCTCGGAGAGATCCTCCCAAAAACACTTCTGCAACCAAACATTTTACGTTGTCCGTGGCTTTGCTAGTTACATTCTCAATGTAAGTAATCTAGATCAGTCTCCAGCTTCAGTGGAACACTTTAAGGCCGTCCTTCCTAGCGAAACCAACGCTGCGGTTAAGTGCAAAACAAACCAAAGTCAACGACCGTTACTATCACTTCAGCGACGGTAAATAATAATAATAAATAATAATAAGATTTATATGGATTTAAGGGCTCTCGATGGCCGTGTTCATTCGGTCACCACTCTATGATTTAGAGAATGGAGGTTCGATCCTCGACGTGAACAAAGAATGCCTATGGGTACTAATAGAACTCCCACTGCACTCTGAGCTTGTCAGTATAAAGATGGCGCTGATGTAGAAGTGCATGCTATCAGCAGCACGTTCGAAAGGTAGATATGCTATCGAAACGTAAGCCAGGCATTGAAATGCAAGAGATGTTGCCGCGTCCATGCCCGCGGAGGGGTCAAGAGAATTAATAAATGCAACTAATCATTTCACATTATTTCGAATACTGTCGAGATAATCATTGTCCATTTTATGCGTATTTGTTATCGCTGAAGTTGTAAAAAAAAATACAAGTAACTGGCGCAACAGTCCAATCTAAACCATGGTCTCGTGATGACTTAGCATCATCTCATGTTCTCGGTGTGTTTTGTGCAGAGGTGTGTGATCAACAACATGCTCAACCGAGCTATTTACCCCATAAATGATGGGTGCTCATTTAACAGCTGAGAGTCCATTTTTTATCGAAGACTACCGCATTCAGTAGGAATCGAACCCAGGCCCAGTGCATAGAAGGCGAAGGTGCTAGCCGTTGCGCCATCCAGCCGGACTACTATCGCTGAAGTTGCAGTCTAGCAAAAAGCTGCAAACTATTCTGGTCATCATAAACGGCACCACTGAGGATGTACTGGCAGATTTTAAATTGAATTGACTTGATTCAAAACTCCTGTTGTTAGACAAAGCTCCGAAGATTATCAGACAGGACGGGATCAATTATAAGTACATATATCTTACTTATTTTGAATCACGTTAAACAGCGGATTGTTGATTACCCTGTCCATACACTGTCGAACACGAATATGGTATACAAGTGGACAATTTTCTTCAGATTTGTGTAAAGTGTGTATCTTGAGCCATTAGGAGGACACTTTAACCGTGTTCGCTTTCGAGTTCGAGTTCTTCTCCGGCAATATGTGTCCGGGTTTAGTTGTTTCACTTCTGCGCCAGACAAATTTATAGCAGACGAAACGAAAATACTAACACAATCAGGCTAGCATAAAGGATACTCTATCCTTCGATGAATCTTAAAATTCAAGGCAAGAAACTGTAATCTAATCATCATATCCTATCCATCTTACTTATCGACTACTCACCTAAAAAATCGGACGGTGCTGCAAAGCCGGAAGCTGCAGCAGCAGCCAAATGCCCTAGATGTAGACCCGGATGATGTAACATGGCTGGCACTCGTTGCGGCCGTACTGGACTGGTTGTTGCACTACCACTTGGCGACGCGGGACTCTCCGAGCGTCTTGTTTTAATCGGTTTCGGTGCCAGGATACTATCGATCGTAAAGAGTGATGTGGGTGTTGTAGCTGATGTTGTAGATCGCGGCGGTAGATCCCCCTCGGCACGAATATCGTCCAAATGCTGTTGATGCTGGTGGAATTGATTTTGCTGATGTTGTTGGAATGCGTGCTGAAGACGCTGACCCAGATATCCACAATTTTGACTATTAAGCAACATGGCGGTTGTTAGATAATTAGTGGGCGAAACGGTCGGACTGATATGGTTGTTATTAATGCTACTACTAGTATGGTTATTGTTATTATGGGCTAAATGATTGCTTTGGTGAAGGGTCGGACTGGATCGTGATCCCTGTATTGGCGAACTTGTTTCCACCATTGATGATGTTGTGACGGGGTGGAGCGGTGGAGATGGTGTCAGACTTGTGGTCGGACTACTTTCCGGTGTTATTTTTAAATACACTGCGGTTTCAGGCTTAGCAGCCAAACCGAGCGTTTTCAAAGGCCACAATGAATTCAGTATGTTTGCTATTATGTCACACACAGGCTACAAAGAAACGCGAAGAAAACACACTTAACAATATTGGTAGATCGAAAGTCAACCGAAAATCCGAATAAAACACTAATTAAACAATTATTTTTAGTCAACGAACATCAAACTCCGCACTATCTTCTGTAAAATCTTGAAAATCCGACGAGACAGAGACGTATCGATACTTTTCACACAAATGCAAAAATCACTTGGTAAACATTTACACCTTGGTCACTGAATGCACATGACCTACCGGTCAACGATCAATTAATTACTTAATTCGATTAGGATTCACATCCGTGACCTAAAATTCCCGATAAGCGTTATCAGACGACAAAACGAACGATAGGATTGTGCATTCGCTTTTCCTGACGACTACCTTCAACGAATTATGAAAACGTTTTGTCCAACGAGCAACTCTTTTGGTTGGTCGTTCCGAGCCGGTTTTCCAATCGACCCCTGCACAACACAAGGACACGCCTTCGACGATGCTCGGACAACAACAACTCAACACGACTGAACTCCATTCAGAATGGAATACAACAAACACACCGACACGAGTTCACGCCCATTGTACTACCACCATCCAAAAGTAGCATCGGTCGAACCCTGTCAAACCACTTGTAAGCCTCCTCCCTTTTCGACGATAGAGCGAAGCAGGTGGGCCGTAATATCTCACCCTGTCACCGTCACTGTGAGCGATGGCAGCACCAGAACCAGTTCCGATTCCGAACAACTCGTGTTTCAGAGGAAGTTGTTGTGCAGATGTGAGGGTCTAGTAGGCGGATACACCATAAGATGGACTTTACATAAATCTCCCCTGACTAAGTAGATAATGACTAAATTAATGCCTTTATGTTGCCGAACACATAAACATGAAGGCATCTCTCATCCTGACGGTGGCGGCAAGCGAAACGGATTCAGGACTCATCGTTTCCGAGTTCGGACGACTGATATTTCGGATTATTAGCGCCGATTTAGTGCAAAGACGTTTTTGTTGTAATGGGTGAGGGTGGAATGGTGGTTTGGTGCTTGGAGAAAGATTGGATTCACTTTTCTTCTTATTCTTATCGACATACGGGCTCCATGGAAGTTGTTATCTGGCTGATTATTCAAAGAGTTTTGGACGTGAAAAAATATATGTGGTTGTATGGTTTTAAAATATACAATATAAGTACTTACAAGTTACGAGTATAGAGGAGTGTAGGTAAATGCAGCACATTCTTGGAACATGTTCAAAAGAGTCAATTATTGTATTTGTCATAAGAAATTTGGGTATAAATAAAATAAAATTTTTATAAAATATAATTCAATACCAGACAAAGTTCCACATTGGCTCTAATAAGGTTTTAGATTTTCTTATTTTTTTAGATCTTGTGTTAATCCGCCATGTATAGATAAATATTGAATAGCAGGGGCAAAAGTGGTATTTACGTAATATTTAAGTATGTACAAAAACGAAATTTTAAAATTTGTGGAAAAAAGTTTATCACCCTATTTTAGACACCATCGACTCCAGACATTTAAACATAAATGTTTAGCTGCGAAATTTCATCTTCCAGTTTTACGGCTTAAGTACAATACTAAGGTCGGCTTTTTGTGGCTTTTTGGGCAAAAACTCCTCTTCCATAGTCCTCCGCGTGGGCGCCCCCTGGAACGGCAGTGGTCACTGACCATTGCCAACCAACGTCAAGCCGCCAGTGATGGCGGTGCGATGATTTGGTTGAGGTACCCCTGTGGTGTGGGGTGTGAAAAAAATACCACGGCCTTTCCCTTTGAGGGCCTGTCGTTAAAACCGACAATCAAAGGACAGGATGTGTATGCCAGCAACTTGCACTATCCGAAATCTTTATATGCTAACGAAACGTCAACTATGCCTCGGATAAGGACTGACTCAACGGTTACGACTTTTAGCTATCGTACAATGACAAAGATTGGATTCTGGAATGTGCGTACTCTCCTGGACAATGGATCAGAAGGTCCCCAGAACGCACGATTTCTTCAATTAGAGAGTGAATTTCTGAGGTACAAATTAAATATCCTAGGAGTTAGTGAGATAAGATGGTGGAACAGCGGAGAATTCATCTCTCCAACGGGCAGCACTGTAATGTTGTACTCCGGTAAAGCTACCGGTAGTCGTCGTGAGTCAGGTGTGGGGCTCCTTTTAACCAGAGCCGCGCGAAACTGTCTCTTATCCTGGGAACCGGTCTCTGACAGGGTCTTGACCGCCAGGTTCCGGACCAAAATGAGGAACATCTCAATAATACAATGTTATGCCCCTACTGAACCCGACAATGTCTTGGCAAAAGACTCCTTCTACGAAGAACTAAACGCCGTTCTGAGCAGAACACCTAAAGGTGACATTATAATGGTTATGGGTGATTTGAATGCGAAAGTTGGCGCTGATAACTATGGGCTCAGACATGTGATGGGGAGACACGGTCTTGGTGATCGTAATGACAACGGTGAAAGATTTGTAGAGTTCTGCAACTTTCACAGTCTCTTCATCGGTGGTACTATGTTTGAGCATAAGGACCACCACAAAATCAGTTGGTCCTCTGTTGATCGGCGCAGAACACAAAATCAGATCGACCATTTTGCCATTAGTAAAAGATTCAAGAGTTGCCTCCTGGACGTGCGAAACAAGAAGGGTGCCGATATTGGGATGGGAAGAGACCATTATCTTATGATCGCTAATGTTCGATTGCGTATTGCAGCCGTGCGCCGCCCCAGCGACGAAAGATCCAGGCCCCGCAAATTCAACACCGCTCGACTAAAAAATCCAGCTGTCTTACAACAATATAATGACCATCTTGCGCAAAAAGCGGCTGAGATAACTAGTCACCCAGATAGTGACATACACGAAAACTGGGATGCCATAAAAAATGCGTACATTGATAGCGCAAATACCATCCTTGGCCCAAACCCGGATTGCCGGAATAAGCCCTGGATGTCCGACGCTTCATGGCAGCGGATTGTTGAAAGAAAGGAGCTGAAAGTTCGTTTGGCTGCAGCATCAGACGACAATCGAAGCAGCATCGAACTCCTTTATCGTCAGAAAGCTCGAGAAGTTCAGCGTAGTGTGCGGCGCGATAAAAGAGTTTATGCCAATTCTCTTTTAGCGTCAGCAGAAGAAGCCGCTAGAAGTAACAACTTAAACGCCGTATACGGTGTCATCAAGGAGTTTACAGGTGGTCGTAACTCCTGCCAACATCCGGTGAAAGATAGTGATGGAAAGCTACTTATCTTGGAAGAAGATCAAATGAGGCGGTGGAAAGAACACTTCGCCGCGGTCTTGAACCGTGTAACCTCTGGTGAAGTTCCCCCTCATATAGATAATTTAGCTAACCATCAAAATGTGCGTATACGGTCCACTGCCCCGACTAAAGAGGAAATAGTCACTGCAATTATTGCACTAAAACGAGGAAAGGCCGCCGGACTTGACGGCATCCCTGCCGAACTTTATCAAGCAGCGCCAAGCGTAACTGCCGATTTGCTGCACCCACTTGTTGATAAAGCGTGGAATACAGAGACCTTTCCCACTGAGTGGAAGGAAGGTTTGATCATCAAACTTCCAAAGAAGGGTAGCCTCACAGACTGTAATAATTGGAGAGGCATTTGTGTGCTTCCTGCCGTTGCCAAGATAATAGCTAAAATCGTCCTGGAAAGACCAAAGGCCCACTTAGAAAGCACAATTGATGAAGAGCAGGCTGGCTTTCGATCCGGATTCTCCTGTGTCGATCACATTAACACCTTGCGAATCATCATCGAGCAATGCGCTGAATACGATTCTCCGCTTCACTTGCTTTTCATCGATTTCGAAAAGGCTTTCGATAGTGTGAACCGGGATTCTATATGGGCGGCCTTGCGCAGGAGAGGCATCCCTGAGAAGCTTGTGGCTATTATTAAGGCAACCTATGACGGCGCGAAATGTCGCGTTCTGCATAAAGGTAAGGTGTCGGGGGACTTTGAGATTCGCAGTGGAGTTCGGCAGGGGTGCATCCTCTCACCGATCCTATTCCTCATTGTGATCGGCGATGTGTTGCATGCAGCCCTATCCGGACTCGACAGAGGAATTCAATGGACTTTGACATCTTATCTACAACATCTTGACTACGCTGACGACATATGCCTACTCTCTCACAAAATCATGGATCTGTCCGCAATGGCGTTAGATCTCGAGAGGGAGGCAAGCAAGGTTGGGCTAAAGATTAATACCAACAAGACCAAGGTTCTTAGCCCGCCGTTGCGAAAAAGAAATCCGACACCTATTGCCATCAATATTAATGGGCAGCCTGTGGAGAAGGTGGACAACTTCGTCTACCTGGGTAGCATTGTTGCCGAAAATGGTGGTACGGAGCAGGACATCGCTCGTCGTATCAACCAGGCTAAACGTGCATACGGCATGCTGTCCAAAATCTGGCAGAGCAGTTATCTCAGCATCAAGACCAAGCTGGGCCTGTTTCGCTCCCTGGTACTATCAGTGCTTTTGTATGGGAGCAGTACATGGAAAGTTTCCGTAGGAGTTACCAGAAAGCTGCAAGTTTTCGTCAACTCATGTCTTCGTCGAATTTTAAGAATTTTCTGGCCCGAAACAATATCAAATGAAGAGCTAAGTCGGCGTACGGGTCAGATGCCAATCGACGAATTGATACGCAGGCGAAAATGGCAGTGGATAGGTCACACATTGCGGAAGAGTGATAACTGCATTGCTATGCATGCCATGAAATGGAACCCCATTTCCAACCAAGGCCGACCAAGAGGGGGTCCTCGAATCACATGGCGTCGATCTGTGGCAAAGGAGTGTCAGGTACTGGGTAAGTCTTTTGGGGAGTTGCGCCCCATTGCCCAGAACAGAGTACGATGGCGCGCAGGAGTAGTTGACGCACTATGCCCCGCTAGGGGTTAAGGCAAAGTAGTTTTTGTGAGAAATCTCATACAAAAACTGTTAAAACTTTCGTTCGCACGAAAAATTTCCGATCGACTCAGAGTGATGCTTAGCAAAACGCACCTTAAAACACAAGCATATGAGAATTGACGCTTCACGGAACGTTGAATCTGACCAGGGGCGTGCAGCCGATATACCCAGGTCTGCAAAATGCAAAGACTTCCGCCCTCAGGGAGCCTCCCTTTATTTTCTTCAAAAATTTGAAACCCCCGCGCCCCAAAAAGTTGGGTGCTTGCACGCAGCGCTAAATAAAGAAAAGGAAGACTCGAGGGACTTCAGAAGAAAGCTTTGCACGGCACATTAGTACTCTTCTCGTTCTCGTCACTAAAACCTAACCTAAAAGACATTAATTAGTGTCTAGTTCAATCGGGTGACGTGACTGCCGTACGAGTAAAAACGCTATAAACAGAAAACTGCTTCAGCTAGGATACTGAAGTAGCAGGCCAATAGCCGCTAAAATTTTGCTCTAACATTTAAAATTTATCCCGTGAAGATCTGATAATTAGTGCACGGGATATCTATAAACTGAAGAATATCGATTTTTCATTATTCTTCGATTTTTCGTCTTTTCACCCCAACTTCGATTTTTTTCGCTTTTTTTTTTCGTTCTCCCTGGCATTTTCATGAACCTAATACCATTTAACCATAACCATATAGTCAATACATATCTTCAGAGAATGCCTGGAATTAGTATGTAGTATGTATTCACCTGATGTGAACCGACGTCAACGTGATCTTTATCTCGAAAGCGGGAAAAATTTCGCAAGCACGCCCAAAGGATCTGAAACCCATTAGTTTGCCCTCAACCCTGCTTAATATGTTTTAGGGGCTAATTGAGTTTTACCTCCGTAACACCATCCTAGAATGGCTTCGCAACATGCCTACTCTACGGGTAGATCAGTGGACACAGCTCCACACTCACTCGTTAGTTAAATTGAGAAATCCCTGATCTTGATCTATAAGGAATATACTAATACTATGGTTACATTTCTAGATATTAAGGGGCCTTCAATAACGTCAACCCTGAGGCGATTATCAATGCTCTCTCAGGACTTAACGGATCCGAATCTGGTTGGACTAATTAACCTGATGCTATCATCTAGGGTTCTTTCTTCCAAAATGAATGGTATTCTGCAAGGTGGTGTAATCTCTTCCCTGCTATGGAACATAGCGGTCAACAGATTGCTATTAATCCTGGAGGCGATGGGCTGCAAAGTAACTGCTTGCGCGGATGATATCTCTATCGCCGTCTCAGTTCTATTTACGGGGAAGCAGCGAATTCCTCCCGTAGATCCTCCTGTTCTGGGAGGAGTAAAACTGACCTTCACAGACAAAGCAAACTTCTTAGGTCCTCCGCTCAACGCCGTACGCAGTACTAAAGATTATGCTCAATCTTCTTCCCTTGGATATTATACGGGAAATAGGTCGCTGGGCAGACTCAAACACCGGTCGCGCATCTATCCTGAGCAACATGGACATCCCATCATTAACGGAATATTGTACACCAAAAATCACGTTCGACAGAAGTCATGCTCAAACAACTGCCTTGGAGTCTACTGACGGGGTAGCAGGGGAATGATTCAGGTGTTGTAAAGCTCTGGATTGGGAGCTACATATGTAGGATGCGAATCAATAATTTT
This sequence comes from Chloromyia formosa, assembly GCA_964017055.1. Taxonomy (NCBI): domain Eukaryota; kingdom Metazoa; phylum Arthropoda; class Insecta; order Diptera; family Stratiomyidae; genus Chloromyia; species Chloromyia formosa. The sequence continues at coordinate 144,631,471 of OZ024815.1, read as the reverse complement.
GAGTTAGATACATATCAGGAACACCACAAACCGCTCAGTGACCGAACGCCTCATCCAATGGGAAAAATGTTAGCGTAAAGGCGTAAATTCCGATTTCTAACCAGAATTGAAATATATATTTTTTTTTATTAATTAATCCATCTTGTCCACGACGACGTGGCCATGGATGTGCAGGAGGTGAATGCTGGCAACTGCATTCTCTGAAACCAGTTTATGCCAACGAAACGTCAAATGGGCCACATGGAACAGCTAACGCGATATGCCCCACAAGGGTTAGGGCAATTGAGTAGTAGTAATCCATCTCAGTATTTTTTTAACATAGTTTTTTCAACAAACATAATACTAAATATCTTAATTTCATACTCTTTTCATATAATAATTTAATCTCATTCATTGTCAAGCGATCTGGAAAAAAAAAAAAAAAGAAAGTAATACATATTTTCCAAAATGATTATCCTTTTTACCAATTTGCTTTTCAAACTGACTAACCGACTCACTATATCTACTATGAATAGAATACCAACTAAAAAAAATTCGTCAAAGATCATACCAATCCGCAAACGGTCTCATTACAACTAACACGAGTTTTATTAGATCTCATTATCCTTACACCGATACTCCTTAGCGCTTGACCACTTTTCCGTCAGACAATTGAAGCCGCACAGAAAAGGACAATACACAACACTCCGCCTCTGAGTATTATCGGGTGGCTCTAAAACGGGTTAAGAACATTCTTAGGAGATTATAATTCGGTTCGGTAAGGATATGGATCATAATAATTATTAAGACCGCATTATTTCAGAATGGGCATTTGAATTGAAATGGTTCTTGCCGTTCTTCTTTTTTTTAGGTAAAAGAGTAAGTAATTTGTTCGGTAGTAAGATCGAGTAATCGTACCAATTATGATTAAAGGATGAAAAATTTGTTAAGCCGATTTCATATAATGGGCTTCGCGAAATATGAATGAGTGCTACTTAGAATTTCAATATGAGCTATGAATGGATGTACAACTGCTTTAAAATCGTGAAGATCTAATGGGACCTAACGTGTAGTACACTTATTTGGCCTTACTCATGTGACATTAACCTGAGGCATCGACGGATACTACATTTTCACTTTGTAGTCCAGTACTCGTGTGTCAATTCAGACCGATTTCAGGAAAAAGTGTAGCAGTTTTTTTTTCAATTTTGCTTTATCTATTTTGAGGATGAATCTGAAGCCGAAAAAGTAATACACTCCGAGAAAACTGCCCGAAACTGCTTGAAAATGCTCTTTTATCGATTTTTGGTCTATAACGTCAAAAATGCTAACTTTCGAAAGAAGCGCCATTCAATTTGAAGAAAACTTCAAAAACGATCAAAAAACTATTTTTCGCTTATAACTCTAAAACAAATATTATAAACTTATAAACACTTCTCGGAGAATTTTATCTTTACAATGAAAAATCGAATTTAAAGCGTTATTATTTTGGGCACTTGGAGAAATCTCACAACCAAGAAAGTGTCATTCTGTTTGAAATTATATTTAATTTCAGAAAATAAGGATCGTCTTTTGTCGAAAAGTTCAGGTTTAAACAAGAGGAATAGAAATTTTGATAAATCCGCAGTTTTTGAACTTAGAGCGATTTTTCGGGTGATTGTTTTTTTTTTTGTATTTACATAAACTAAATTTTTAGTTACACTTAAAGTAACATTTTTTCGAAGCGATAAATTTTGTATTACTAAATAATAACAATTTTAGTTTTTTCACTAAATTCCTAATTTTCATAGTGTTTATTTGTATATAGGTCCTAATCTTTACATTTCGGTTTAATTTTTATAAAGGACTGCCTCTGTATTCCCCATTTTTTCCACCCACTGCAACTACTCGAACTTTCGGCCTCTTTCCAATGATTTTGGCTGAGTGTACTCGAATTGGGGTACTTATTTCGAAATAGGATAATATCCCAGTCTTGTTACTTTTTAAGTCGACGCATGACATCATATCTCGATGACTGCCTACTGCTGAAAAACTACCATATTACATAACTTTAACATGACTGCTAAAGAATTGAAACTACTCATCAACGAAGACAAAACGAAAATAATGGCACAATCAAGAAATTACGCCAATGCAACCGAGCATCACCACCGGGAACCTTAAGATCCTCCTCGTAGATGGATTCATGATAAGACACTTTCTCTTGCTTCGATTTCATTATTGGAAAAAAAAATTAAATTCGTGCTAAGACTACCGCTCGTCAAAAGTGTAACTTTTAGAAAATGTTTTTAAGCCGCCCGCCTTCAATTTACAAACTTATAAGACACCCGCATTTTCTAAATTTCACTTCACCTTATGTCCAAGAATGTGCTCATGTCAGCACCATATGGTTAAAGACGCCTTCAACAACACTGCATTGCATAGGCTTCATTACCTCAATTCAGACGACACCCATATTTCGTAGATGCCACCTCATGTCCAAGAATGTGCTCATGTCAGCACCATAGGGTTAAAAACGCCTTCAAAAATACTCCACTATAGTTCATTGTCCCATTGAGACATCCTTATTTCCCAGATTTCACTTCATATTCCAAAATGTGCTCATATATGTGCTTTACATGTAGCGACCACATCAACACCCTCCGAATTATTACTGAACAATCTGCAGAGTCGAGATCCCCATTACATCCCATGCCCAATGTCACATCTTGCATAAGGGTAAACTTTCAGATCCCTTCGAGGTACATACATAGCGGAGTGAGGCAAGGCTGCATTTTGTTACCTAGATTGATTTTGATTGCCTATGCAGCGCGCTTCATGGACACCAGAGCAAAGGTATCAAATGGAAGCTACTTGAATACCTTGTAATGAACCATATTCAGGTCTGGTTGTGCTACTTCCACCGGCAGATCGATGGCAACACTTGATAAGAAATGATCAGTCGGTGGTACGAAACCAGAGGCCTAGGGCTTGCGCCATTCGCCAACAATCCCATCATTATTGACCCATTTTTGCCTCTCATGTTTGTGTTGTCTACCCCAGGCCCATGAATTTTTACTAACGTAAAGGACAGGGGCAACGAGCTGCGAAAACTCCGCCCACGTCTCCCGAACTGAGCTACAGCATGCATAGACCGCTGCTTAGCTCGTTGAGGAGCCCTTTTTCTATGCCAAATAGCACGACCCAACCTTCACGGTGATTATGCTACCTTAGGCTCGGTCCCCACAGGCATTCTTGGATGCCCATCAAACCGTCCACTGTGTCGGGCTTTAAAAATGTTGATTGCCTAGTATTGCATTTTTTATTATTCATGTGCTCAGTAGCTTACAAAGTTTATGAGTAAATTACGGCAAGGAATGCAGTGTTGCACCTCGGCTGGCCTCAGGATTATCTATAACCCGTTGATCATCTGGATGATGGGAGATGGATTTTTTTCTTTTTTCTTTGCTAGGCCCAGGGTCCCATTACACCTGGACCCCGATCCGAGCGCGGAAACGTCTGCAAAGGCTCGGGCAGCTTTTTTCAGTTTGACTCCTTCTGGCAAAACAACAACATCTCCAGAGGCACTAAACTCAGGATCTTCGAAACCAATGTATTGTAAAATCGGTGCTTCTATATGGCTGTTCTACTCGGAAGGTGACCAAGGTGATAGGATAGACACCTCCATAAAAAGGCGGAAGTGAGAATGGATAGGTCACACACTTCGAAACGGGCCGGAAAACATCGCTAAACAGGCCCTCGATTGGAATCCACAGGGAACCGATACAATTCGCCGCGATGAACGACCTAGAAGCACCTGGAGAAGATCAGTTGAGGTCGAGGGTAACTCAGGCAAATCGTGGAGTCAGTTGAAGGCAATGGCGGTGAACAGGAAGAGGTGGAAACTCGGCATGATTAGTACCCTATGCCCCACAAGGGGTTAACAGGAAGCAGAGAAAGAGAAAATTGAAAAAAAAATTATATTTTTTTTCCATCAAACCATGCCATCACTGGACTATAATACATTTGTCCCCAGTGTACTAATAATTTAATTCTCGAAAACCGGTGTGTAGTGGTGCATATTTTCCCTCTTTCTCCGCTGTTGTTGTCTTGAGTATTACACCATCTTTCTTTCTTTTCTGTGTAGTTCTATCAGTTCAACGCATGAAACATACCGTTCGCTGTACGGTTCAATAGGAAAAATTAAGTGCAAGTACTTGAGATTACGTTGACAGAAGTGCACATGCTCTATTGCTCCCGAGTTTTAATTGAAAAATCTAGTGGTTTGCAGGAGGTGAACGTTAATACTGCAAATTAAAACATAAGGTAATTCCATCTTGAGCGAGTCTTTTCGTTTTTAATAGCGGACAAATTGACAATTATTTCACATCTACAGTGAAAGGCATAAGGGATCTCATAATATTGTAATCAAATAAAATCCAGCAAGTAGCAACTTCATAAAAATCGAAAGGATTAAGTAATGGTGTCGACTTTGTGGTTTATCCGTAATTTTTTCCTGCTATGCCTAAATTAACGATTTACAACAGACATCTGACATAATATATTGCCGCAAAACATTAAAAACTAAAGTAGCCTGACTGGCTTCATGGCATCGTGCAGTGAAGCGTAAAATACAAGAACAACTGATACAATACTCTTTCAAGACGTGCTACTTTTTCTATAAATATCTCGATCAAATCTTTTCAGATTACAATCGACTAAGCAGAACCAACGGAACCAGATCAAGTGCTACATAATCGATAACTATGAAATCAATTGGAGTTATCTTAGTGTTAATCTTACTCATCTCCGAGTCCACATCTCACAAGAAGAGTCACGAGAGTCACGAAGAGGAAGATGGCAAGAAATTCGAAGAACACCATCACCACTCGGACGGACACAAGGGTCATAAAGGACACAAAAAGGATCACCACTTCGACAAGGGCGAAGAGAAGAAATACGGCGAGGAGGATCATAAGCATCACTACGAAGAGGAAGGCGGAAATAAGAAGAAACATTTCGAGGAGGAAGAAAAGTACGATGAACATCACGAGTCGGGTAAAGCGAGCAAGGGCGGAAAACATGGTCACAAGAAGGGCCACAAGAAAGGCTCTAAGACCACAGGGTTCCATAACAAAGCCCACAAAGATGAATATCATAAGGAGAGTAAATTTTACGATGATGAGCACAAAGGCGGACATCATCATAAGCATGGCAAAGAACATGAGCATCATCATAAAGAGGAAGGCGATCATAAGAAGGGCGGACATCATGAATCGGCACATAAGAAAGGACATAAACATGAAAAAGGACACTACAACAAAGGACATTTTGATGATGATCATCACGGCCATGAGAAAAAACATGGTAAGGATAGTCATTATGATCACCATGAGGATTACGGAAAGAAAGGTGGCAAAAAGGAAGAACATTCGCATGGATTTAAAAAGTCGCACGAAGGACATCGTTAAGTTCTTTCATATTTGTGTGAATGACATTCCGTGTCAATTTGAGAATTGGGTCAAAAATGTATTATTTCAAAAATAAAGTAATAAATACTTTCAATTTAATCTGGAATATTTAATTAAATTTTAGCCGGATTTTTAACACACCGTATGGCCGGTTTCACATGGAACGCACGATACACGGGATTCTAGCAGAAAGCACCAGTGGCAAGCGAGCTTTCATACAAGTGCAAATTAAAATTAATCGTCGCACATACAAAGCTCGCTCGCCACTGGTGTTTTTTGCTAGAATCTCGTGTATCGTGCCTTCCATGTGAAACCGGCCTATGTGTACATACAGTACATTTACGCAATTACTATATTTTTTTTTTGTGTTTGTTTCCTACCTAATCCTTAAACTGCTGCAGGCATTTGAATTTTGATAAAATAAAATCACCAACAAAAACACAATCATAATAACTCTGAAAGTACGTCAGGCAAAACAATTCGCCTAGCCAAAAAAAGCTAAGCAGGAACCATTTTGAAGTGAATCATTTCTAACTTGAGTTGATTTTCAGCAATTTTATAATTTGTTTTTAACCACTTTGGGACACTTTTTGTTTAACTCTATCGATAAATTTTATTTTTTAATGTTCAAAATTGAAGCGTCGCAATATCACGAAAAATTTAAAGTGTTGTGATTTATATATTTGCCACCGGTAGCTCAGGCCAGTTGTGCCAAATAGTACGATTTGTCGTATTTTTTGCGATTTTCAACTTCGAAAACGATTCCACGATATTAAAAGCGCCCTAGAACAACATTTTTTTATTTTCAAAAATCGATAATACGATTTGCGATTTTCGAAATCAGTTCCAAAAAATATGTATACATACATCACATTTCAACGTTCTACTTTATTATACTCGTACTTAACTGGGTAAAACTGAGTATTCAAATTGTCGAAGCTGAGTCGCTCTGTTGATTCTTGTCTAGGGGGTGTAGAGTGCCAACCGAAAAAAAAATCTTCGGTGCTGCGTAGGAGGGAGTAGAAGGAGGATGGGGATTATGCACACTGGCTGTGCTCCAAAAATCAATTGTAACCCGACAACCACTTTTGTAGAAAACTTTAATCTCAAATTAACCTCTCAATGGGGATTGAACGGACGACGAGTCGACGGAGCGAAACTGCAAGAAAGACCGAGAGCTCGTTGAGAGAGCTCAGCATATCCTGACGCCGAACAACTACTGGGCTTCCGAGGTTGTTGTTGTTGTTGTAGCGATGCTTCAAATACTGCAGTTCTTCTTGCATCGATGGGGTTTGGCAGCTCTTGGCCGTCGAAAAACGGGTCGTTCCGGTACGAAGAACCGGCTGCCGCAGGAACGGGGCTTCCGAGGTTGGAGGACGCGGTTGAGTGACCGAGATAATTGGAGGACAACGATCCAGGCGGCCAGAGTTCGAAGTCGAGCTGTTGCGCCACGACGATGTCCATCTACCCATGACATGAACCTTTCTTTAACTTTTCTCATTAAATCGATAGTTTTAGCTAAATAACATTTTCTCATGTCATCGATTGAAAATTATACCTTTCTATAAAGATACTCATACATACGCATACCTCGGTAGAATCAAATTCAAATAAGAAAAAAAATACATAATCTAATGCTTCGTTTACACGTGAACGCTGAGCCAAACGCCAAATATTGAAAAATTGCATTGAAAAGCACCAACAACAAAAAGATATATTTTCTGTTCTTACATGGCCAACATGAATTCACGAGCATTTGAGTCGTTCCAACAAGAGATGGGAGCAACTCAAATGATCAGGAATGCTCATGAATTCATGTTGGTCATGTAAAAGCAGAAAAGGTATCTTCTTGTTGTTGGGGCTTTTAATGCAATTTTTCAATATTCGGTGCTTTCTTGGCTCAGCGTTCACGTCTAAACGAAGCATAAGAAGAAAAGTTTCTTTTCGCATTCGCTTGTATTTAATTTTTATTTAAAATTCAATTTCAAACTAAAACAAGAAGTTACGTTTGTGTACTTTCTTTCTCTGTATCGTGGTTTGTTCTTCGACTGCGGTCTGACGTCGCACTCGTCCCAAACCCAACCGTCGCTGTTATCGATATATTCGTATATTTCGAAAAGACAGAAAAAGTAGAAACGGCAGTAAATATCTTAAGTAAATATACACGTGTAGTATGATAAAAGAGGGTTCGTTTTATGTTCCCATAGTTCACAGCGGAGTCACTTCATACAAATGGTAAAGCGAAAGTTCTTCTTGGACTATTCGAATTTCATGGGCGTAAAATTCACTATACGACGTATGCAATACGGGGACATGTACATGTGCAACTTTGTCCTAGTGTCCTTTAAGCAATACAAAATCAATCGTTCCTTGCCGAAAACCTGGATCTTTTTTTTTTCTCTGTTTGTGTGCTCATCAATTTTTCAATGACGGATATTGGCGATTTTGTTCGTCGATTTCGAGAAAAATTCAAAGTTGGATTCCAATTACAATTTACGGATGGAATAGGAAATTTGGAGTAGTTGAATGGGCAAACAAGAAGTTTTTGTATTCGATTGATTCGATGGGGAAATGAGCAGTTCTTCGTCTTTGTTCTGGAAATGTTCTTAGTACTGGTAGTACCGCTGCGGTCTGACTTTCATCACGCTGAAAATGACGAAATTACCTAATATAATGCAGTTTTGTCCAGGCGGAAGTGTTCTTATTTGACCTGCTTGTAAATTGTTAACCCTGATCCCACATCATCTATAGGCGCATTCATTTGCACGGCTATCCTGGTCAAGGGTAGTTAACCCGATGTTTTGTGCAAAAAAACGATGTATCTGACTTGGTCTGGCATATAACCTTTTCAGGGATCAACAATGGAAACATTTATTAAGATTTTTTGAGCTCATTAACGTTATAGGCATGTTGAAAAATAATGGCTTTAAAAAGGAGGATTCACGTCTGCCCTTGTGGGATGTCTTTAAGGTCGCCACACACAACAACAATTTTGGTCGCGAGCACGCATCGAACCAGGTCAAATCCAATAGAAAAAATCTTTTCGACCGTTCTATGAAATTTGATAGTTCGATGGAAGTTTGGTCGTGGTTCTTTGCGATCATGTGCGTCGACCTTTACAAAAAAAAATATATTCGTCATTCATATACTCGCACAGGTCACATTATTTGCTTTTAATCCTCAATCAAGTCATTGTAATATATTGCTGAGACCTTGCATTTAAACACGTAAAGTAACAAATTTATACTTAAAAGGCATTCCCAAAAATATCAGTTATATATTCCAAAACCCGCTTGACAGCAAAATTGATAAACTTCCGTCAGACCTTCAACTGACATAAGGTTAACCACGCAGGAAAGCAGTTACACTTTGATTTTACTAATCGGCCCGCCTACCCTGAAATTTTAAAAATCTGATCGTTTGCTAGATAAGTTTGCCGACCCCTGTTCAAGGGCTTTATTTTTCTTAAATAAAATAAATGAACTATGGGTGTGTGTTTTTGAACATCTATCCGGTGCAAGTTAGGCCATCTCCATGGATTATACAATAAAACCTAAACCTGTACGGGTCAGTGTACCAAAAAAAAGCGAAGTAATTGGTGTGCTTGTCGTTATTTTGACAATTGGTACCAATTTCCGACGATGCGTTAATCACGTACATCGTACAGTTCATTTATAATTTATGCGGGCGTATTCATAATTGCTTGTCGCATGAAGAGAAACGAACAAATTTTGAAAGCCAGACTAGACAACATGACATTTAAAAATCAAACCTGGATAGCTGCCCTTGATCGTTTTTTTTTTTTTGCTCCACCAGTTAACTTATTATCATATAAATAAAACATGGAAGAGTACTCATTACTTAAAGAACATGCAAATATAATAAAAAAATCTGAAGGAAAAAAAAGACAAAAATACTCAAGTAACGAATACGAGTATATATGCCATCATCATAATTCATCCCTTTATAACTCCACCAGATTACGTTTCGTCCTTATCCTAGGTCCCGTGTTCTACCCACGTACATTTTACTTCAAAAACATTATAATGCGGACTATTACGAAAAAGATACATATGTACATAGGACGACGACGCGACATGCGACGCTACATGTATCTATAGGTAAATCCTAAGAATGTCTTTCGTCGTATCGTCATATAATTCACCTCCTGCGATATCCGAACACCCCAATTTTCGCCCCCAGTTTGGCATTCCGTCGAAATGACTCCGCCTTGCAACAATGGTAGCTGGAGTCGACGAATCGTCCTTGACGCTCTCTTCCATTGGTATCTCTATAATTCATTGTTTGCACATTGACTTTCGGATATTTTATATCTCCTGCTTCCAAGTTCCTCCATCATATACGGTACTATACTATGCTGTGACACAGAAATTTCAGTATCTATACTGAAAAGTGAAGTGTAAGTGTGAAGTATAGTCGACAGAACGAAAAGGATATAAGCAATCTGAGCATCTTTAGAAGAAAGTGGAGGAAACAGCTTTTTCTCCCATCCCAACTGGAACTTGGAATCGCTTATATACTCCTACCACACTGTAAGAGCTCCTTCTCCTATATTTGACTTGTCGGAGTTAAATTACAAATCTCTGTCTGAGATTTTAAGCAATGCCGTCGTTGCTTCTGAGTGGATTTCGGGTGACAATTCAAGAATCAAGTAAAAGATATTTATCGCCTCCATTTTGAATGAGCGACGACGGTTGTAGTGTGGGTGCTTCCCCCAACTTTTGATGGCTTTTTATTGTGAAGCGTTAATATACTCATTTCCATACCTCCTTATCCTTCTCCTGATTCATACTCGTTCAACAGACCCCTTTTGGGTTGATGGCAAGATGCTTATCGGGGATGATAGCTGCCGGACGACATGCCTGGCACGTTTATATTCCTTCGGAGCTTAAGTGCTTTATGGCGGTGTCACAAACAGGACCATTGGTATTGTTCAGCGGATGGAATGGATCGCACTTGTAGGTACTTGACTTCTGAATTTGTTAATATTTCAATTAAAGTAGAAAATGAGTTTTCCGACAAATACAATACAAAGCATTTTTACGCTCGGAATGGGATAATATCCGTAACATGTGATGAAAAAGTCATTGTTTATAATAATAGTTCATTCATTGGAAGGCAACCCCGAGAAGCTAGTGGCTATTATTACGACGCTGCGACGTAGATAGGATAGGATTAAGGGGATCAACCCCCCCCCCCCCTCCCTCGGGTCACGAATTTTAAAGTATACAACTAAAAATCAGACATATTGTAATAAAATTAACTCCCAACTGCTGTGAACATCCGTATGGACACATTTTGTTAAGCCGAATGCAGCCGGTAGTGCTATTATTATTCCTTGTTGATTTTCGGCCACTTCTTATATGATATTATATTCATCTGATATCTGAACCACTGTTGTACGACAAATAGTGTCTTAGGAAATGGCAAAAACGTGGAAAAGGAACAAGTTCGCTTTTTTTAAAGTGCAAGAAAGATAATTTTTTTTGGCAAACCTCAGAATTGTTTTACCAACCAAAATACCAATAGAATAAATAAAATTTACGAAACAATAAAAGTGATTATATTAAAATAACCGTATAAAGATTAGTCAAAAAACGTTATTTTTGCCTATAAAAAAATTTCCCTGTCAAAGTTTTGTTGGTATTTTCCAAACCCCCAAAAACATATTCAATCTGGTTAGGGCCTTAATTGATTACCAGAATCGGAAACATTTGAATTTTTCCAGCTTGCGAGACAAACCGATGAATGGAACCGCTATATGATCGAAGACTTTTCGATACCGCTGGGATCGGAGACAAACCGATGAATGGAACCGGTAAGGAATCAAAGACTTTTCGATTCCACTGGGATCGATGACAAATGTCTGACATCTCTGTAAAACGTGCCATACAGGCACCGATCGATCGGCCGATCCGTCGCCCGATATCTATATTGGCCGACGGATCGGCCTGTGTATGTGGAAATCGCACCGATCGGCCGACCAATTTTGATCTGCCGATATTTTAGTGCAATTTTCGTGCGATCCGTGATCCGTGACGATCGATTGGATAGTGTATGTGATTATCGCAAGTGAATGCCAAATTACTAAATGATGAAATTCGAAGGATTCTAATGATTTAAATGACACTGCAATTGAAGTATCCAATATGTGGAATACGAAAATACCACACAAATTCAAATAGTTAACAAAAATTAATCTAGGTTGTATTGGGAGTGAATCATAACCTATTTTTTGACTTGTCATTCGTTATCGCATCGCACAGTGTGTGTGCAGTGGAGATCGGCAGATATTTTATGGCGATCCATCGGCCGATCGATCGGACGACGGATCGGATAATGTATGGCGGCTATTTTACTCACTGTGTGGATTCAGAAGATACTGAGCAACTTTCGCTCAACTGATCATGACCAATTGATCACCGAGCAGGAAAAATTTCTCTTCGGTAACCTCTGAACGCAGGCACTGTCAAATTGTCTAATCCTGTAAGTTTCCCAAAACGCAGCCAATTTGTTACCTCGGAATTCGTTTACATACATGGATTCTAAGGCCTCAGTTACACAATGATAGTACTATCACGAGAGTACTATCGTGATAGTTCACCTCGATAGTGTGTTGTGATAGTGCACAGTCTACACCCTACAAGTGGATATCGCGATAGTATATTGACAGTAGCGATATTGAAAATGGCTACACCTGTCCTACTCTGGTAAGAAGATGCAAGCCCTTGAACCGGATGGTATCTCGATGGTCATGCTTAAACACTTTGACACGCCAGCAGTTAACTATTTAACGACCACGATCAACCTCTCCATCTCAGCAAATGTAAATGAGCCATACGTTTCTAGCAAAGCTAGATAGTGTGATAGTACAGTCGTGATAGTGCGATAGTGACTATCAACTACACGGCGATAGTATCTGGGATAGTTGCTGTCATGACAGCTACTATCGCATCGACTATCATCGTGTAACTGAGGCTTAATATACACACAATGCTACAATTAAGCAGCAGCACTAACATCACAATCTCACCCAACTTCGCGTATGTTTCAGCCTTTCATAAACGTCACTTTTAGCGGACATCGGCAGCCTCGTCTTCGATCCACGTTCATTGTGCGGATTTTGTCCCGAAATTAACTATTCAAAATGACGCGATACGTGAAAATGGAAGACGGAAATACGTTGACCATTCCCGAAATGTTGAACAGCATCGAACGGTAGGCATGCCTCCGACATTCTTGTCGAAATACACAACTAACCTCTTCCATACGATGACACTTACCGCTTGTGTGTCGTTTTCCCCCCTTTCAGGTATAACTTGGACCACTTGAAGGAAATCGAAGACTACGTGGAAGAGCAGGCTCGCGAAAACAAATACGACTTGGAGGCAAATCTGGCGGTTCTCAAGTTGTATCAGTTCAACCCGCACATGATGGATTTGGAAATTACTTACTTGATACTGCTCAAGGCGCTTACAAATTTACCACACACCGACTTCGTCCTGGCCAAGTGTCTGTTGTTGCCCGTGCAAATGCAAGATCAGAACGTGCGGGAAATCATCTATTTGGCCGATATTTTGGAACAGTGCGATTTCCAATTGTTCTGGGATCGTGTCGAAATGAACCAATCGATGTTTACGCGTATTGTCGGATTCTACGATTCAATTCGCAAATTTGTGTGTCACGTTGTGGGAACCACATTCCAAACGGTCGAGAAGAGTCAGTTGAGTAAACTGTTGGGCGGTTTGGATGGTAAGTACAGATGAAGTTATTTTGGAGGTGTAGATGTTGATGAGAAGTTTCATTGCAGACGGAAAACTTAATCACTGGATCAAAACCTACGGTTGGAAGGTGCAAGGACAAATGGTTTTCATTGCGATGCAAGATGAAAACATCAAGACGAAAAATATCACCGAGAAAATTGAATTCGATACGTTGGCCGGCTTGATGGCGTCAATGATGTAATTTAGTGAAAATGAGGATACGAGAGAGTGCAACTGAAATATTCTCTGTACAATGTGTGGATGTCGTAATAAACAAATCTCGGGATTTATACAAATGAAGACGAACGTCACTTATTTGCTTTAAACGATGCAGTTTTTTTTTTCAGATTTATATTTTGGAGCGGATTGCTAGCTTGCCGATCTACTCGAGATTAGATTACATGACTACGGAACTCTGCTTCGGTAGGAAATTCTCGGTCTCCACCCCTAATCAATCGGAATGGGATATTGGCAATATCCGAACTGACCCCGGGTGTATCATGTGGTTTACTGATGGGTCAAAAACGGGACAAGGAGTTGGTGCTGGGGTCTTTGGACCGAACACCAGGATCTCAATCGCAATAGGCACTTGGCCAAGCCGGATCCATGCAATTGAGGTTTGTGCCAGGGAAATTTTGTACAGCTCACTGGCGCTAACATCATTATCTGCTCTGACCGTCAGGCAGCTATTAAGGCTCTTTCTTCACATAATTTCTCATCGAAACTAGTGAAAAAGTGTTTTGATACCCTTCAATGTCTGGCAAACTCTAACCGGGTCACTCTTTTTTGGGTACCTGGACATCGGGGCGTTCATGGCAACGAAGCTGTGGATGAACTTGCTAGGCAGGGCTCATCGGACAAATTTTGCTGACCTGATCCGTACTGCGGTCTAAGCTGGGCCACAGCCAGGGCGCTGGTGAGGCATTGGTCTGCGGGCGAAAGGCCGCGGCACTAGAATAATCTCCCAGGATCACGGCAGTCCAAAGATCTTATCAACCCCTACGATCTCACAGAAGCTAGCCGATTGGGCAGAGCTGACCTGAGATTGGTCGTTGGTTTCCTCACGGGATACCACTGGGTGAGATATCACTTCAACAAAATGGGGCTGTCCACTGAGACGGAATGCCGACTTTGCCTGGAGGATGTTGGATTCACCAAACACCTTCTCTGTGAATGCTCCGCGGTTGCTCGCGCCAGGTTCATGTTTCTTGGAGATTTCCTCGTGAATTCCGGTGTCATTGAGAGTACTGCTACAAAGGACCTACTGGCCAGGTTTAGTTAAGGCTAATTCGGCGAAGACATGAGGGAACGAAAATCTACAGCTTTCTGACAACGGAGACTTTTCATGAGCTACTCCCATACAACAGCACAGACAGTACCAGCAAGCGAAACAAGGCCAGCTTGGTCTTAATACTGAGATAATTGCATTGCATCGTCTCGTAGTAGCAATAACAAACATGTCTACAACATTCTCCATAATGATTGTGCGCATTCGCATCGTCGAAGAAAATCGTTCCTAGTCATCTTTTCAACTGAAGTAGCCATAGTGTAACTTCCAAATGATTCAGCATTCCGGAAAACAATTTCAGTGCAAATGGGCTATAAATATCAATTTTGTAAAACGGATGATACGATGTAAAGATCATCTGAACAACATTCAAATAAATATGCTGCAATCGTAGGTTGACCAGACTTTTTTGAACTGCCTCGCCCCGTTTATATGGAAAAATAGGTGAATGTCTTGTCTCTCGAGAAATTTCCTTTTTTTCGTATAATTAAATGAGGAATCGCGCTTTGAAGACAGTGACCGGTACACACCGTGACGGGACACCCAACTTATTTTAGAGTGGATGTATGTTCGTCCCCGATTTTCGACACAAGCAATCGTGGTGTTGATATCACCAGCAGGTTCAGCCCATGAAAATTATTGAATTAAAATCTCACCCACTTTCTTCTTAATTACCTAAGCATTTATTTTACAAAAATTATAATAAACCAATTCACTGATTAATGTTTTAATTTCCTGTTTTTTTTGCGGTGGAATATTCACCAAAAATTCCTTTCATACGTTTTTCTTCCCTCCACGTCTAACACGACGAAAGAAAAAAAAATTGAACAAATCCCGTAACTATCTCGAAAACATACATAATCATGATGGCTTCACTGCTTCTTAAAACTCTTCAGAATGGGGAAGATCTTATCAAACGCTTCGTAAATTTCCTGTCGCACTTTAGCACCCGTTAATACAACTTTACCGGAAACAAAAATTAACAATACTATCCTAGGTTTGACCATACGATAAATAAGACCGGGAAACAATTCGGGTTCGTACGAACTGAAAGTGCCGTGCGTAAGTACGAGCCCTTCAAGACGTATGGGAAATTTCACATCACAACTGCCGACCATATTTTGGATTTTAAAGTCCAAGAATTTCGCCTGAAACGGGAAGATATCCGAATATTCAAAAATGAAATTTAGCTACCGGAAAGATGACACTCACATTGAAGCCTAGCTTTTGTATAATGCGAGCATATTTACGAGCCGCCAGACGAGAATCTTCTTCACTTTTTGCGCCCGTACACACCATTTTGCCGGACGAGAAAATCAGTGCGGTTGTTCGCGGTTCTCGTATTCGCATGATGACGGCGGCAAAACGTTTTGGATTGTATTCGGCGTTACGTGCGTGCAGGGCGATTTTCTTTAAATCTAACTTACAACTTAAATTTACGGTGGATACGATATTTCTGCAAAATGAAAAATTATAATAATACTTTGTGGGATTTTATATTTAGATAAATTGTAGCTAACTTACTGTAATTGGGGTACGATACCGGGATCTGCTGACCCGGGTGTCATAGGTGTCATTGGTGTGGCGGGACCCATAGTTTGGTGAATGTTGACACTACCAATATTTTCGCTTCGTTCGGTCATTGGGGCCATCGGTGACATGAGACTTTGCTAAGAAAATTAAAACGATAAATTAGTAAATTAGCGAAGTAATGGGCGTTTAAGAGTAATTAATGCTGTTCTGTTTAGGGGGAGGAGGGGGCTGTTTTCCCGTCGTGGTGTGGTGTGGGGCATGAGAGTACGCTACAGCCATTCCCGAATTGTTGTTGTTGTTGAGGTAGCGATGCTTTGAATACTGCAGTTCTTCTTGCATCGAGAGGGTTTGGCAGCTCTTGGCCGTTCAAAAATGGGTTGTTCCGGTACGAAGAACCGGCTGCCGCAGGAACGATTCCCGAATTGTCGCATAGTGCGGCTAAATGGGCAAGAGATGTATGCTGGCAACATGCATCGTCCATAACCAGTTAGATGCTAACGAAACGTCAACTAGCCATCATCTATTATACTACAATATTAGCTATCACACTGAGCACACTGAGCGCATACTACCACCATCTACTATTAGCCGATATGCTAACTGCCGAAGGAGTCCCTACCCATGCCGTGTTCCACAAGATCCAGACTGCATACGAGTGCGAGAAACACAGAAAAAGGGGAACCCTAGACAAGAAGCTGCAACAATTGAGGTCACGAACTCCACACGAGGCAATTTCAAAAGTAAAAATTGTCGAAAACTTCGTCGTAGGGGTAGGGGTACAGTTCACCAACGAAGAAATGGAGCCATTAAACAAGGGCCTCTATTATGCACCAGCGGGCAGGAGTTAAACACGGGGATCTAGGATCCACACACCAGGGGCGACCGGTAGCGCAGTGTGTTGAGGCATCAGTCTCATGTTTGACTACTGGCGTTTCGGGTTCGAATCCCATCCACGACGACGTTCGTGGCCATGGATATGCAGGAGGTGCATGCTGGCAACTGCATTCTCCGAAACCAGTTTATGCCGTGAAACGTCAACTGCGCCACATGGAACAGTTGACGCGCTATGCCTCACAAGGGGTTAGGGCAATTGAGAGAGAGAGAGAGGATCCACACTGAAACACACAACTTGTCACGTTTACAATTTATTTCCAACTCTCCTCAATACATTTTTCTTAAATCTATTCATACTATTCCTATACTATGAATCATTATCTATTTTTATTATCTATTTTACTTTAACTATCCTAATACATATTCAATACGATGCAGTTCAATGTGCATATCTGGTAATGACACATCTGCAAAGTCCATACAACTGATATCACCGAAAGTATCTATTTATGCATACGAGCCGATTCATCCTTATCTGAATGATTTAATTGGTATGTTTTATGGTGGGTGCGTAACTCAGGTTCGAAATCGAGGATACTATCATCGATGTCGAAGGAGCCATCCGTCATCTTACCAGCGAAGACAAGGAGCGACGTCAAGAAAATAATAAAAGCACATCAATTGAGGACCACTAAACAACTGAGTAGCGAAGCCACCGTAATAAAGTCCCTGAAGGAGAAAGACGCATAGAGGGAACGCCGTTGTCATCATGGAGAAAGAGGAGTACGACAAGCAGGTATACAAAAAATTACAGACGGGAAATTTCATCGAGCTCCGGATCGATCCGTCCATTACCAGAATCAGTGAAAAAGGTCTTGAAGGAATGCAGCAGTGTTGTGAAGAACATCGTGGAGTTGCGGATGCTCAATCCGTCGCTACCCCGGATCAGGGTCCAACCAAAAATACACAAAGCAGATAACGAGGTGCGCGAAATCATTGCGGACACAAACTCTCCGACATTCAACATCGCGAAGTGGTTAATAAAAGAGTGTCAGGGGCTGTGAAGCTTCTATAGTCCTTATGTAATAAAAAAAAACTCAGTAGAACTCATCGAGCGACTAGAGAGTATCACTGAAAATGAATGCATCGTATCCTTCGACGTCCAAGCACTTTTTCCAAGCATTCCCATAAAGGAGGTGATAAACAAATTTGAGGAATGGTTGTTGGCGGTCGGCGAAACATTGGAATGACAAAAGAAGGCTAGACAATACAAGCGACTAGCCGAGCTATGCACGGGCGAAAACTGCTATACCTTTAGGAAAAAGTTCTACAGAACCACTGCGGCAACAGCGATGTGAAACCCTTTGTCACCACTACTAAGTGGAATATTTATGAGATCCATCAAAGACGAAATCTCGAAGAGAAGGAGGACTCATGCCAAAGTTCTGAGTCAGGTATGTCAACGACATTCTAGCAATCATACCCAGTCAGCTGAACGAAGTGTTGGAGATGGATAAACACCATACATCGAAATATCAAATTCACTTTAGAGGTGGAGAAAAACATGGAAATAGCATTCTTGGACTTGAAAGTGATACGGGCCCACGAAAAGATAGAGTTCGACATATTTCACAAGCCAAGGAACACACAACGGACGATGGTGAGCACCCCTCAACATACACGCCAGCAAAAAATTCCAGCATATCATAGTCTGGTATATAGGCTATATGTCGCGCTCGGTGGCCGTGATCCTTCGGTCACCGCTCTACGATACTAATCTAGAGCTCGAAGATCAAATTTCGGCGCGATCAAAAACTGCCTGTGAGTACTAATAGAACTCTCACAGTGCTCCGAGCTTGTCAGTATAAAGACGGCGCGGATAGGAGGTGCATGCTAGCAACTGCACTTCCGAAAAGTAGATATGCTATTGAAACGTCAACAAGGCATAGAAATGCTAGAGATGTTGACGCGCCGATGACCCTGGAGGGGTCAAGGCAATTAGAGAGACAGAGATATAGGCTATTGAACACGCCCATGAAAGACGATCGATACAACGCGGAGCGCCAATACATCAAAGAAAGCGCGGTGATCAATGAATACAGACCTAGCATAGTGAACAAGATAATCAGGAAAAACTCATCAGAGACCACCGGGACAATCTATCCAAGCTGGCTTCACAGGAGGATGGGGATACACAGGTCCATAGAGCAGGAGTTACTTTCTCCCCCATTCTAGGTTGTGTCAGGAAAGGCCTCCGAAAATACAACATCGACGTCGTCGGTATGAGCAGGAGCCTGCAGACAAAATTCAGGCTAGGGAGCTCGAAGGACAAGCTCGCGATAACAGAACAAAGCGGTATTTATAAAACCAACTGTGAGTGCAATTTAGCACACAAAGGCCAAACACGGCGGCACATTACAACCAGGTTCGAGGAACACACGAAGACGCGCAATTGGAACGAAAAAACCCGGTGAGGCATACAAAATCGATGGTTGCTTGACACATGATCAAAACCGGATACAACACCACATTTGGCGATATGGAACTATTGCGCAACATTCGACAGCAATACAAACAGGATGCGGCGAAAAGTTTCGAAATCTGTCGAGTGGGTAAAAACATGCTGAACCACAATGAGGGCAAATACGCATCTAGGTTGTTTAAGTTAGCCAGGTAAAACATGCAATCCATGTATTTTAAGTAACATCTGTTAAGCCAACAATGTAACTAATGAGTTATATAAGAAAGAGTTGCGCATACTGACCTCCGGTTTTCTGAGTGTGTTATCTGCCGAGAAGCGTCTATGGCCCTGGCAAAAGTGCGATAAGCTGCATATATCTACGAGCTATTACTCTCAGGCTCGTAGATTTGCTGGAATTCAACTTAAGTTCATATCATGTTTAATGGCCTCATAGTTGGCTTCTCTAAACCTTAAGCGAGGATAATTGTTAAGGCAATAGCATGAATCGCATGGGCGAATATGCTAAATTAAGGATTTTGAAGTCAAATTTTACCGCTTTTTTTAAGCTAAGTAGCCTGGATGGCACAACGGTTAGAACGTTCAATGGGTCCCTGCTTCGATTCCTAATAAGTGCCGTAGCCTTTTCGCTAAAAGACGAACCACGATTCGGACTATGAGCACAAGCAGCTGTTAAATGAATACTCATTTGGGGTAAATAGCTCGGTTGAGTGTGTTGCTGACTACACACCTCTTTGTACACCGTCTGGATCTAAAATAGTAAATAAAATGATGCTAACTTTTCTCAAGTCCTTGCTTCTAATAGGACTGTTGCGCTAGTTATTTATTTTCCTTTCAAAGACTCCCCAAAAACGTTTGCATACGAAAAAAAACTCCTTTTTTATACTCACCGGTGTCTGCGGCTGCATCAAACTCTGTGGCGTAAAGCTCGGATTATACGATGATTGCATATGTTTCGGTGTCCCCATCAGCGATGGCATTCCCATTGAACTCAAATCGCCATACGATCCCATACCTTGATTCATCCCGCCAGACATTCCCTGGCCCATGGGCGCGCTCTGCTGTTGGCCGGTCATTTGATTCATTTGTTGCATTTGTTGACTAGACGCAAGCTGTTGTTGATAGACGGCTGTCGGTAGGATTTGTTGGTCGGCTTCGGGCTGATGCAGGGGCGTACCGATACTCGGGATCGAGAATCCCGGACTTGGTAGCATTTGGTCCATATTGTAGGCTCTTTATCAATTCACCGGACTGAATGGAATTGTTACGGTGTGTGAATGGTGTAAGTAAGAATAAAATGATTTTCTCTCGTTATCGTTTCACTTTGTGTATAAACAACACAACAGCCTAGTTGAGGTTATTTTCCAAAGGCGGAACATTATCCAAAGTAATGTTCCTGTGCGTCTTTGGAACGTTATTAATGAAAGTTGTTGGATTGGTGCGTGATGAGTTGAAAACGTGAAAATGTTGCGACGAGTAGAATCTAAATAGCGCGATATTTACAAAAATCCCGACTGTTGGCAATTTCGTTTGCCGCTCTTTTGACGTTTAGATGGTTGACATATTTATTATCTTGGCGCAGGGATGCCATATGTAGTGATTGTTTGATAATTTTGAAATTACTTTTCCTACTTCCATGGCGGGAAATTGGAAGTAAATATAAAATCCAAAAGTATAGTACATTGAATTTTCAAATTTTCTACAGAACTCTGGATCACAAATTCGTAAGTAAATATAGCATACGGCTTGTATGCTTATAAACTTTCAGTTATTAAAAATTTGATTTGAGTGTTATCGACCCCGCCTGGAATTTCCAATTCCAGACAGACACATTTTTTTGAACAGCTATCTGGAGCAGGTTAGAGTTTCAGCATGCATCCCACGTTCGGTGCGTTTTTTAGACACCAAAAATGGCCAATTTCGGCTGAATCTATCAGCCATCCATGGCCACTTTCGATACGCATTCAATGTTCAATTTTGTTTAAAAACGAAAGTGAATGTTCATGGCTACTTTCACTTCCCTTCGCAAGCCTTATTTCGATTTGAAAACAAAATAGTGCATAGACAAAAACTCGCTAGGGGCGGAGCTAGCGCAGCTCGTTGTAAACCGAAACTGTCCATGCACACTGTGTGCGATACTGAGGATTGTGAATCAACAGTCCCTTGTGTGGAATCTGCTCGCAACTCTCGCTCCGCGCTGAAAGCCTCGATTACATTGAGCGAGTTTACTAGCAACAAACCGGGGAATTTACTAGCTGCTAGTAAATCCGCCCAAATGTAATCATGCTGACTAGATTACTAGCAGAAAGCTCAGCTTGTGCTATAGTTTTAATGCAACAGCTGATGCAATATTCTGTTGGTTGACAGTCAGCCAGTGCAGGAGTCCTGGTGGTAGCGAATATATAATAAAATGTTCAATCGAAATGAAAAGATGAAATGGAAGGACAATGTGTGTGTTTTAAAATATACTTTGTGTGTTGTAAAGACGTGGAAAATGTGGTGTATTGAGCAATTTATTGAGGGAGTACGCGATAACACGAGTGACATATGTGCTAGTTGGCTACTGAGGGAGTTTATAAGCTGTGTGTAATAGCTACAAGAGCGCTAGCTGACACATCGGTTATTTCGTTCGCTGATGTGTAGCTAGTAAACTCGCCCTAAGGAATCGAGGCTTTAAGGTCGCCACACATGAACGCGCACAACCACGACCGAACTTCCATCAAACCATCATATATCATAGAACGGTGGAAATGAGGAGATTTTTTTCTATTGAGTTTGACGTGGTACGATGCATGCTCGCGACCAAAATGCTTCCCGTGTATGTCGACCTTATATTACGTTTACACTATCCGCAGAATACTTCATCTGCGCCAGCTGAGATAATCTGCTACTGTCAAATACATACAATTTTGAACTCACTACACCCAGATTACGCTGCAGATGAAGTAATCTGGGGATAGTGTAAACGTAATATTAAGTGATCACTACTACCCTCAGTATCACACAAAACTTAAACGCTCGCTTCGCTTGCTCTGGGCACAACAGTCTCTTGTGGGGGCTCTGCTCGCTACGATCTCTCTGCGGTGTCATACGAGACTTCATGGCTATTTTCTTTTTTTTTTCGCACGCTTTATTTCGATTTGATATCGATATTGAGTGGTATGCATAAAGTGAGTCGAGTGGAGTAAAGTTGAGTTGACAGAATTCCACTCAATTTTCACTATGGAGCGGAGAGTAGTTTTATGCATACAACTTTTTCACTCGATTCACCGAACATAGCAGACTCAGGAATGTCCTCAATAGACTTCACTCTTGAGTATATCCTCATTATTATGCATACCACCCATTGTCCATACAGAGCTTAATTCTTTTATTTTCCGATGTACACTTTCGGTTTACGTGCAGCTTCGTAAATATGAAAATAAGGATTTTAAAATAATAAACAACTGGCGCAACAGTCCAATTTGAACCATGGCCTTGAGATGAGTTAGTGTCACCTCATTTTCGAGATCGTGACGGTATGTCTTCTGCAGAGAGGTGTGTAATCAGCAACACGCTCGACCGAGTTATGTACCCCATAAATGGGTACTCATTTAACAGCTAAATGGGCTCATAGTTCGACACGTAAATCCCCTTCTTTATCGAAAACTACCGCATTCAGTAGGAATCGAACCGGGGCCCAGTGCGTAGAAGGCAAACTTGCTAACCGTTGCGCCATCCGGACTGTGAGCGGGATTCATGCTCACATCGTAAACGTCGTGTTTGTACTCTACGCACTGAGCTACCGGTCGCCTATTAGTTTACTTGTCCTTAATTTGACAATTTGTATCCAGTTCCGACGATAATGCATTAATCAATTCGCACAGCTCATTCGTAATTAGGCGGCCGTCTTCATAATTGCTTGCCACATAAAAAGAAACGAAAAAAATCTGAAAGCAACTAGGCTAGACTTGAGGGAGGTTCACGCTCAGTAGGGGGATTCACGCTCAGTATCGTAAATGTCGTAAACGTCGTATTCGTTGAAAACTTCTGTCATCTCCACAGTAAAATGACAGAAGTTTACAACTTTACGACAAATACGACGTTTCCGACGTGGGCATGAGTCCATAAAAAAGTTTATTGCTCCACGAGTTAACTTACCCCAACTCGTTGTACAAAAAACGCATCTTTTCCAATTCCAACAAACCAATTGAAAATTGAACGCTCATTGAACGATTGAACAGGAAAACTGGAATGAATAAAAAGAGCAAGACAGATAGTGTGGCGATAGTGTGTTCTTGTCAGTTGCTTTCAATTCGTGCCGTCATTTGGTGCCCGTCAGTTCGGAGTGTCGTGTTGTGCCAGTGCGATTTGTTGTTTTTCTGCATTTCTCCCTCAAATTTAAATCGATTCTTCAAGTTTATTTTCTGATTTTATCAAAATCCAGCATATTAACTCGAGTCACAGTAAGTTTTCACAACTGAATCGTAATTGCTTTGCAAAAAGGTCGCCCACGTCTCTGTGCCGTTCGGACTCTTTGTTTTATCCGTGACAATTTGATTTTTACGTCATTTTAAAATAATGAAAATCAAATTTTGTATACCCACGGTGAAATGTTATTGTGCTTCAGATTTAATAAAAATTATCTCGAGATAGCGCGCATACGAGCAAGGTGGTCGATGTGATAAGACAGTGAGTGCGAATTTGTCGCCGGGTCAATAGAACTTTGTATTTCGATTAATGAGTCAAACCTTATAAGAATTCCATTCAATAACCTCACGAAAGTGGGCATCTAATTACATGCTCAACACAATACCGTAAGAATTCAATGTATGTGGGTCAATTATTTGCCAATCGCGGGAACGATGACGGCCACCTGATGCTTCTGTATCATATTCCAAATGAGGTGCCTCGGGTGGGTCACCAAATCACCATTGCCATCCAGACGGGTGGCGCGTGTTAACAATGCACCCCTAGACCAAGGCAACGAGTACAAAGGGCACGGTCAAATATTAATTTTCCGTTTCACTATGTGAATCATTTTTGTAAGGAGGCGTCAACGGACCATTCACCCTCTTATCGTTAATTTGCAGATAAAAATGCTATGCTGGCCCATAATCCATGTAAATGTATGTATATTTCGCTTCATCTGCTAAATTCCGCACGACCCTTGTTATTTATTTATTTCGCAGAAAACATTTCGTACCCTGACAATATTGTTCAGTAGCATCGTCTTCTTATCTGGCGAGGAAGCACGCGATGAAAGAGCAGGTTGGCTTTTGCTCGTGTTATCATATATTAATTGGTTTCTCACACGGGCACAGGGGCTTTGATGATGATTCTTCTGATTCACTGACCTACAGCGATTTGGCCTTGAAAATGAGATTATTCAATTCTATGTTGTTTTTTCATTGTTTTGCAAACGTAAATTCTCTTGCAAGGTCGTCCCATTGTAGGTGTAGTTTTTTTGTGCACTTGTGAATGACTTGCTTGAAATAATTGATGTTTAAAAAGTTAACTAAACAGGTTCTTATTTTCTAAAGAGCTATCACCCATCCCCAGAATCTGGTGGGTCCATAGTGCTGGTCTATCCGGGTAGATAACTCTAAGAACCATTTTAACTTATGGCAAGGCCAAGTGGGCGGATCATTCAAGTACGGAAAGAGTATTCCTTCCGTCCTTCTTCGGAAAGGGTAGGGAGCGCTAACATCATATTTCACGGGTATGCCGGAACCAGGTTGAGCGCAAAAAGCAGTGGCAGCAGCAACCTGCAGATCTGCTTTTGCCGCTGCGTTAAATCTAGGTCGCGTAAAGTAGCGTTTACACACGCCACTAGACCGTGCTAGTACGTATTAGAGGCATTGCAAGTGCCTTGCAAGTAACTAGGAAGCTGTCATTTGCATATGTGTAAACACCTGTGCCTGTGAACTGCCAGGCCAGTAAAGCCGCACGGCGCCTTGTAAGTAGCTGGCCTCCCGGGCCAATTGATTTCCTACTCGCATTCCAGTAGAGACTTGCGAACATATGTTTCTTGGCATTCGTAGATTTGCCGACAAGTCTACTGGCATGCCGGTGCACTTGCAAATTAACCGAGCCATAAGGGAGAAATGCATGCTTTCTAGTTTGACATTACGCTGCCGCTGCTGCTGCATTTTCCGTTCAATCTGGTTCGGGCAGTAGTTATGGTCTTGGGTGCAGTTTCATAAGCCTGGAGAGAAGTGAGTGTAATCTTAATTCTAAGCATGTGTAATCCTATAAGTCTTTCCACAAGTTAGACCAACCACACCAGTCGTTAGACCACCTAGGTTTGGTTAGTTGCAGGGGCGGCCATGATGTCACACTTAGACCACCATTGGGTCCGTTGTGGTACCACCAGAAAATCACCTCCATTGGAATCTACGTGTCAAACCAGCCTGTGCTCGCGATTTGCCGATCGGGCCTTGTGGCGGTCATATTTCAACCGAGAACCCAGAAATTTTGACATTGACAGAGAAGGTGGATAACGCTCCACTCCTCATCCACAACTCCTGCAGAAATCTTGATGAGGAATACGGAGCATCCGGTGAGCTCCCCGATTGGGCAGTGCCCCGTGATAACCCCCACTACCCTGCTAATGTGTTTCCTGTTAAGCGACAACAGTGTAGCTGAGCGGCCGGGTTCAAATATCGGCCAAATCATCCTTGTTGTTTGGCATGTGTTGCCGCTGAACCATCTAATATTGGCCCTGTCCACAGCAGCGGTCTTAATCGTCAATTTAATGACCTTGCGTCTTTCGTCAACCGCTCCAGTTGTGCCCTCCCGAGCCAGCTCATCCGCCTTGCAGTTACCCGCAAAACCCCTATTTCGCGGGATCCAGCAAAGGGTGAGGGTGAGGAAACCACCCATCTATGCGAGGGCTGAGCGGCAGTTGGCAATGGTTTTAGATGTCGTCAAGACGGATTCGAGTGAGCGAATCGCTGCCTGACTATACGTGTAAATAGTGATGTCCCTCACAGTAATGACTTGACTGTCCAGCCAAGACAGGACTTTCGAGATCGCCGAAACCTCCACCTGTAGGACACTACAAGTCGGGAAAACGAAATGAAAGGTTAATCTCCAGTCCTTCCGAATATATGCCTACCCCAACGCCGTCATTGGTCTTAGAGTCATCTGTATAGATGCCGATAGATTCGGTGGTCAAGGGTATATCTCCCATCCATAGACTCTTCGACGGAATCAGACCAGTGTGGTTTTTGCCAAATTGGTATTTTGGAGAAGTGTAGTCCGTCTCCCTAGGGAGATTCAGGTTGTCCAGTAGAGTGGAATGTCCCGCACTCAGCGCACGCCACTTGCCCGCCTCCTGAAGACGCGGAACCATATTTGCCGCCAATTGTTCGTCTAGAATATCCAACGGAAGCGTATCTATCCCGGCTGACAGAGTGGTTCAACAAACCCCCGTTGCGGCCAGCGCAGCTAGCCTTTGTACCTTCCCAAGCAGACCATAGTAGATCGCTACTCTGAGTGCTGTCCACTACACACTGATACCGTACAATAGTATAGGACGCACAACAGCTATGTATATCCAGTAAACTGCTTTTGGCTGCAAGTCCCAGTTTTTACCTATGGCCTTCCTGCACAAGTAGATTTCTGTAAAGATTGACATGATTCAGATACCGCGAATCTTCTTCTTCCTTGCCCTTTCATTCCACTCTGCGGCTTCGCGCTACTCTGCCTGTGGTGTTGGCACTTCGCCCATTCTGGCAGTATAACCTCAGCTTCCTTCTGCAGGCTGCTCGGTCTTGGATCGTATAATTGCCGAGATTAATGTGTTGTTGTTGCTTCTTCATCTGATCGATCCACGTGTGTTTCCGTCTGCCTCGGGGTGTGGCTGCAGCAAGTAGAACATTCATTGATAGTGCCTTCATGACTGGGTTCTCAGGTGGACGCCTTAGAACATGGTAATACCAATCCATACGACGATCTTCGAGCTTTTCAGTGATCGGTTGCTCAACAACCGCGAATCTTACTCATTTATTAAAATAAAATATTTTACCTTTCTGTCACTCATTGTCATTCAGTGGACCGAAACCGGGAACAGGCTTTGCTTCTAGGAACCCAGCCAATATATTTAAGCCTTGTGGAATTATTTGGATATTCTACATTCATATATACCTAGTCTAGCCATAAATATTGTTACAAGGTTTGGCAACCCTGCAGAAAGGAACCGTTATATTGTATTTCTTAAAAATTGAGCTAATCGCTATAGTACGCTTGTGCTTGATGCATTTGTCATCATTTGAGTTTAATTTTTAGTGTAGTGAACATGGATTGGGGTGACAAAGAAAATAGAATTGCTGTGATTACACTTCATTAAGTAGGAATGCAACCAAGTGATATTTTTGTACTTTGGAGCTCAAAGGTAAGGTGTACTGGGTCGCATCGGCTTACATGCCGTATGACAGTGTGGGCACGTTCCCTTCACCCAATCTTAGAGTTGCCATTGCAGCAGCAAGGACATCGAAAATTAGTATGATTCTTGGCTGTGACTCTAATGCGCATCACGATGTCTGGGGCAGCTCGGACACCAATGAGCGCGGAGAATCTCTCCTCGAGTACATTATGAGTACTAATCTCTTAATCTGTAATGTGGGTCGCGAGCCTACTTTTATAACAAAAGCCAGACAGGAGGTCCTTGACATCTCTCTGGCGTCGGATGACATCATCCACCTTATCAGAGACTGGAGAGTGTCGCCGGAGCACTCCTTCTCTGATCATCGATACCTTCAGTTCAGCCTCACCGTGCGTCCTGAAGCAGTTCAACCCATTATAAATCGCAGAAAGACCAACTGGCCTAAGTATCGCGATGCTTTCTGTGGAGGGCTACCTCCTCTACCAAGACAGCCCTGCAACGAACTGGAGCTGGACAACATGGTGAACACTCTCACGGATGTTATGAAGGCAGCAGTGTCTTCATCATGTCCGGCTATCTCACGTGCAGGAAAGAAAAAACCAGCCTGGTGGAGTACTAGGATCTCCGAACTTAGGGCTGAGTGTAGGAGAAGTTTCAATAAGGCTAAGGCTTCAAGGCTGGAGTCGGATTGGCACTTATATAAAAAACATCTGAACTCTTTCAAGAAAGAATTAAGAGGAGCGAAGCGCAATGCTTGGAGGAGCTTTTGCGAACGTATCGAAGGATCTTGTGAGACCTCTAGATTTCGGAAAGTCCTGGCGTCAAGTCCATCTATGCCAAGTTTCCTACAAAAGGAAGACGGGTCCTGGACGTCCTCGAGCAGGGAAACCATTATGTGTCTACTTGACACACACTTCCCTGGTAGTTCGGCGGCAGTCCCGCTGAGGGACCCCTCCATGCGTCGCATAGCGCCATGTGATAGTGCATCCATCTTATCTTGTGAGAAGATTCTGTGGGCAATTTCCAGCTTTGAACCTTATAAATCGGCTGGACCCGATGGCATCATTCCTGCGGACTTGCAGCATTGTGTAGATATTATATATCCTTGGATAGAGTGTATCCTAATGGCCTGCCTGGAGCTGGTGTACGTTCCTCGCAGTTGGAGGGAAGTGCGGGTGATTTTTATCCCGAAAACGGGTAGAAGTTCACATGCGCGCCCAAACGATCTCCGACCAATAAGCCTCTCTTCTACTTTACTGAAACTATTAGAGAGACTGGTTGACATCCATTTGCGGGACACTATCCCGTCACGGCTTTTATCCACGTCGCAACATGCCTATTGGAAAGGTAAGTCGGTGGACACGGCTCTGCACTCTTTGGTCAGTCAGATTGAGAAATCCCTTGATCAAAAGGAATACACGATGGTTGTATTCCTGGACATCGAGGGTGCTTTCAATAATATTAGACCTAGTGCGATAATTGAGGCACTCCTGGGCCTCCAGGTCGACGAGTCGCTTTGTAAACTCGTTAACATACTACTAACATCTCGGCGCATACACACTACCCTTGGTACATCGTCGGTATGTAGGGATGTCTGTAGAGGAACCCCGCAAGGGGGAGTGCTGTCTCCCCTTCTTTGGAATGTAGCGATCAACAGACTGCTTCTAAAACTGGAAGAGGTCGGGTGCAAAGTTATTGCGTATGCGGATGACGTTGCCATCGCAGTCACAGGTAAGTTTCCTGGTGTCCTCTACGGGCTATTGCAAAACGCCCTTTCTTTTCTAACTGAGTGGGCAAACCTCTGCGGCGTCGGAATTAACCCGCTTAAGACGGAGCTTGTGCTCTTTACCAGAAGACGCGTGATTCCCCCTATTGAACCTCCCTCACTGGAGGGCATTCAACTGGTTTTCACCGACAAAGCTAAGTTCCTCGGTCTCATCTTTGACAGGAAACTTGGGTGGAAACCCAACATTGAAGAACGGGTCAAGAAAGCTACTGTTGCCCTCTACTCGTGCAGGAAGGCCATAGGTAAGAACTGGGGCCTGCAGCCTAAAGCTGTATATTGGTTATACACAGCTGTAGTACGTCCTATACTACTGTACGGAATAAGTGTATGGTGGACGGCACTTCGAGTAACGGCCTATTGCAACCTACTAAGTAAGGTACAAAGGCTAGCGGCGCTGGCTATAACAGGGGCTTTCAAAACAACTCCGTCAGCCGGGCTAGACATGGTGCTCGGCTTGCTCCCCCTGGACATTTGTGGCGAACAGTTGGCGGCTAACGCGGCTCTACGCCTTCGCGAAACTGGCCAGTGGCGCACGTTGAGTGGTGGGCACTCGACTGTACTGGGCAACTTTGATCTCCCTGTGGAAACGGACTATACCTGCGCGAAATACATTTTCGGTCGGAACCACACCAGCTTGATTCCGTCAAGGGATCTATGGTGTGCTAACACGCTTATGACCACCGACTCCATTGTCATCTACACGGATGGCTCTAGGACCGACGGCGGAGTCGGGGCTGGCATCTATTCGGAAGGATTGGGAATTTACTTGTCCTTCCGTCTTCCTGACTTCTGCAGTGTCCTACAGGCGGAGGTTTCTGCAATCCTGGAAGCTCTGAACTGGCTGGGAAATCATGTTGTGACCACGAGGGACGTCACTATTTACACGGACAGTCAGGCTGCAATTCGATCACTTGAATCCGTCCTGACTATATCGAAGACCATCGCGAACTGTCGTTTAACCCTCAGAGTGATGGGTGGTTATTTCAACATAACGCTCTGTTGGATACCGAGCCATTGTGGCCTCGCAGGTAACTGCGTGGCGGATGAGCTGGCTCGGGTGGGGACAACCGGAGTTATTGACGGGGACCGCGCTAACATCAAAATGCCAGCCTTATCGTGCAAACTTGCTATCAAAGCCACTGCGGTTGACAGGGCGAACATGAGATGGTTAAACGGCGTTACGTGCCAAACAACGAGGTCGATTTGGCCGAAACTTGACCCTAGCCGCTCCGCCACACTGCTTTCATTGAACAGGAAACACATCGGCAGAGTTGTGGGGGTTATTACGGGGCACTGTCCTATTGGAGAGCTCGCCTGGAGGCTTCGCATTCCTCACAATGACTACTGCAGGAGCTGTGATGACGTGGATGAGGAGGAGAGCGTTCTCCATTTCCTATGTCACTGTCCGGCCCTGGCTGAGAGGCGGAGGAGGTTTCTGGGTTCCCGATTTTTCTGGGAACTGGAGGACCTTAAGGAAGCTAGTGTAATACAGCTCAATCGCTATATTGCCAGCACAGGCTGGTTTTAATGCCTTGGTTTTATTAAGGTGGATTTAGTGGTATCACAACGGACCCAGCGGTGGTCTATGTGTGCTGTGCGTTAGCATGGCAGCCCCTTTACCTAACCTAACCTAAGTGATATTTTTAAGACTCTGCATACCCTTGGTATAAGCCGAATGTTTGTATATCGGGCTATTGAAAGATTTAATGATACGTCTGGAGTAAGTGACCGTGAGAGAAGTGGCCGTCCGCGAACTACTCGAACACCTCAAGCGGTTAAAGCCGTGCGCGAGAGAATTCGCCGTAATCCTCTTCGGAAACAAAAAAATTTTATCGCGTGGGATGAAAATACCCCAAAGAACAATTTCACGTATCATCAAAAGTGACTTGGGGTTGGGTGCTTATCGTAGATCTACCGGGCATTTACTAACAGATTCGTTAAAAAAAATAGAGTGGAAAAATTAAAACGATTACTTTGCCGGTACGCAAACCAAGAACACCGTCAAATTTTGTTTACGGACGGAAAAATTTTTACTGTCGAAGAAACATTTAATAAACAAAACGATAGGGTTTATGCTCGCAGTGCCAGAGAAGCTTCTCAAGTTGCCCAAAAGGTTCAAAGATGTCATCATCACAACGGGGTGACAAAATTGCATTTTTGTGAGAAGGGCGTCAAAACGGCTGCCAAAATTTATCAAGAAAGTGTCCTTGAAAGTGTAGTGAAACCTCTCAACACGTAATTATTCAAAAATCAGCCTTGGAGTTTCCAGCAAGATTCTGCACCAGGTCATAAGGCGAAGTCAACCCAAAAATGGCTTGAAGAAAATGTTCCAGATTTTATTAAAGCTGAAGATTGGCCTTCCTCTAGCCCAGACCTGAATCCGCTGGATTACGAATTATGGTCTGTCTTAGAGCAAATGACGTGCTCTAAAAGACATTCTAATATCGAATCCTTAAAGAAGTCTCTTACACATGCAGTCGCCAACTTTCCGATTGAAGTCGTGCGTGCTTCCATAGATAAGTGGCCAGCTCGATTAAAGGCTTGTGTAAAGGCAAAAGGCAATCACTTCGAATAACTTGTTGCAATTTCCGTTGTTGACAATGCATTTAATAAATAAACAATGATTTCTTAACATATAACACCTCTTTTATTGAACAGTGCTTCAAAAAGTTTGTAACAGTATTTATGGCTAGACTAGGTACATATATAATTTTACTTGCTCAAATTAATCATATCCTCGTTAATTGCAGACACAATCACAAACATCAACCAATGCGGGTGAAACAACTGTAAAATCACATTCAATCACTCCTGTTTACAAATCCCTGACCTGAACCAGAATTCTACAAAACAATGACGGAACACAGTGATACAGAGCCGATTCTGGATGATGGCATTCCGTATAGAGGTGGTCGAAACCAAGAGGATAATGAATTAGATCCCGAATTGACAGGATGTGGAGCGACGGCCTGTTGCAATCCATCAAGTCCGGTGCATCGATTTATTGCCCTCATTTTTATGTGTTTGCTTGGATTTGGTGAGTTAAATTGAAAAATTAAATAAAAATGAAGCTGGAGTACAGAGCCTCCTCCCGTCTTCCTTCAACTTGGCCTATTGCAATGAAAGGTTTGGGCCACGAATTCTAGCAATCCTTCATATTAACGTCAAAATTCATGCATGTAACTTTAGCCGTTCTCGAGATATTCTCTGCCCAGACAACAGCCATTCGACCGATTCAATAAGGTTTTTGACAAACTCCTTTTTTTTCAATTGCTAATAATCTGAGAAATTCGAAAGTTAATTCTCTAAAGTAATATTCGTATAAGCTCTTTTATTGAAAATATCACAAAATAGGTCTAATTAAATTAGCAGTTATTGTACAGTGCTTTCAAAAGAGTTTATTGTACATTTT
The DNA here is from genome assembly GCA_964017055.1 of Chloromyia formosa. Classification (NCBI taxonomy): domain Eukaryota; kingdom Metazoa; phylum Arthropoda; class Insecta; order Diptera; family Stratiomyidae; genus Chloromyia; species Chloromyia formosa. The sequence continues at coordinate 144,598,558 of OZ024815.1, read as the reverse complement.
ATCGTAGATTATAATTTAATATGTCGGTTAGCAGCATCGACAGAGTGTTTAGTGTGTACTTAGTGCAGATGTCCGGGACTAAATTGAATAGTTTTCTGCTGAATCAGTTTGATTTGAGTGCACAGCAATTGTAGATAAGCAATAGAAAAATAATAATTATTGAATTATAAATACTCGTAAGAATATTGCGATAAATAGAAATTTTTGCACATAGGGCATACTAGAGAGCATGACACAAATACTTCTGATTACAAAGTCTGAAAGAATTGGCATCATATGCAGAAGAGTATCAAATATTATTATCTCATCGCTATTAATAATAATGTATAGTGCATATACATATTAGCTGGGTTTTTTTCGCTCACTGTTCTGGAGCAACTATAAGCATTACACTGACAGCATTTTTCTTGAAAATTCTCGATGAACATCTGGTGTAAGAAATTTGTTCTTAAGGTTAAGTTTTTGGTTTAAATATTCGGGCAAAATGACTCTTTTTACTGTGGTGGCACATAAGCTCTGACTCTTTTCAATGAGTCGTTCAAAAATAGTCGTTCAAAGATTCGAGAGACTATTCAAAGTACCGTACCTGTGCAATTTAACACGTTCACGGTCTGCCCATTTTCCGGCATCTTTACTCCCACGTCCTCATACAAAAAATCCATGTATATACATATATTACTCAAAAGCGTGCAGATTGTGTCGAAGTACTGTATACGTCTTTGAGTCACATTTGTCCAACCCTGAGAGCATGGAACATGTATTGAAGAGAGGCTATCATCACACACATTTCATACGTGTTTCGTTCACATTTTTTTTATAGCTTAGAAGAAGAAGGTTCTTTGCCTCGTTTATCATAGAGAACATAGAGGCATGGAATGAGCTTGTCCTGTATATCTCTGGCTCCAACATTTGGCGAATAAGTCGACAGCCAGCCTACTCGGTTGTTGTTTGATATTGACATACTCGTATGTTGACTGTTCTGTCGAATTGTGCATAAACAAACGTCAATTCTTGTCAATATTTAAATTTCATAATTACTAAACGGTCTACTGAGTTAGCTGACTGTCGACTTAGTACCCAGATTTTGGAGCCACTGTTTCTATGGAGACATACAGGACAAGCTCATTCTCCATGCCTCTATGTTCTAAGAATGTGTGTCGGCTTTTCACAATATTTTTTTTTTCATTGCCTACTTTCTCCGATCAGCTGGTGCTCCCTCGGTTGCGGTATGATTGAAAATCACAACAAATTATTTGACAGCCGGGGGAATATTTTTGTGGTGTGTGTAATATGAGAAAATTAGCTATGGGTAGGTGTGTATCTACCTAGGTCTGGGTAGATCTGGCTAGATATACAGGTCTGAGTAGATCCACAGGTTTTGAAAGAGCAGAAGATAAGTGCTGGGTAGATACCCAAACCTACTCCTTCTTTATCAATAGAGAAGGTCTTGTTAGATACTTACACAAGTTTTGAAAGAAATCTAAATTTTCAATGCAAACTTGTCCCTCAGTTTTAAAACTATAGAGCTGAAATTTTGTACTAAGCTTTATTTGTTTTGCACGCTATATAAACCAATGGAATCGGACCACTACGTCATATAGCTGCCATAGGAACAACCGGTGACTCACGCAAGCTCAACAACTATAGGGCAATCAAGTTAACATCTCACACATTAAACACTGCAGACGGGTTGTCTGCAATTAAGCAAAATAAAAAAAAAAGTGCCAACACCACAGGTAGAGCAACGCGAAGCCGCAGAGTGGCATGAAAGGGCAAGGAAGAAGAAGGAACAACCGGTCCAAAAGCCTGTTTTTGTGAGAGAAACTTTTTTGTTTCTAAATATATCTTTACCAAATTTAATATTATTCAATAGTATCATTAGCCAAATCACATTCTCGAATTTGGTTGAAATTGGACTACTCTATCTTATAGCCATCATAGGAACGACCGTTCCAAAAGTAAGATTTTGTCAGAAAAACTTTTTTATTTCTGATATCTTTACGAAATTTCATATTATTCAATCGTATTTACCGCCAAAAAAAATTCTGAATTTAGTTCAAATCGGCCAACTATTTCATATACCTCTCATAGGAACAGGAATATCGCCAATCGTCTACATTCGGTGCCTTAAGGAGTACCTAGCACGCGAGCTTTTACCCCCCCCCCCCCCCCCCCCCCCCCCCCCCTTGCGGGATGGCTTTCTCTGACCGAAGTCAGAAGGATGACTACTTTGGAACATGTACTTTCCTCAGAACCTTACCATTATAGGCTGCGACCTAGCTTAGCCGACTTAACAATAACCACAGCCTCCACGAGTCCAACACCTTGATGGGCCAGTACCTTGGTACTGTGGGCACACCCATCCCCGTGGCTCATTATTTGCTACTGACTTCTCAAAAGCCAGAATGATCTCACCGTTCAATATCCTTAGGTTAGGTTAGGTAACAGGGTTGCTGAAAACAGCACACTTAGACCAGAAAACATAGGTCCATTGTGATACCCTAGGAGAACCAAACAGCAACGTATTAGAACCACCCGGAGCCGCTGACGAAACGAAGGAGTTGTCCCACCTCCACCTCCGCCAGCTCCCCAAGATGGTTGTAAAAATATTTACCAAGAGTTGACCTTCTCAATTGCGCAAAAGCAGGGCACTCGCAGAGCAGATGAGTAATACTTTCCTCTTCCTCCTCGTCCCCACAGCTTCTGCAGTAATCAAAGAAAGGAAGCCGTAGCCTCCTGGCATGTTCGCCGATAAGGCAGTGTCCAGTAACGGAGCCGACCACCAGGCTGATCTGGTATTTAGTCAGCGACAGTAGTTTAGTAGTGCGGTTGATATTCTGCCTCGGCCAGATTAGCTTGGCATTATAGCAGGAAGCGCCATCAGTCCACCTAAGGTGGGATTCCCTGATCGCAGCTGATTTCATTCTGGATTTTACCAGGGCAATCGGTGTAGCGATATCGCTGCTAAGCTGCAGAGCCACGTCGGTGGCACCCCTCCAGGCGAGCTCATCAGCCCTGCAATTACCAGAAAAGCCATGATGGCCAGGTAGCACAGGATAATATCGAAGAAATCACCCATCTCCGCTAGCCTCCCCCTGCGCTCCGATAGGCTTTTCGAAGTGCAGAACCCTGAATCGAGGGATTTTATTGCGGCTTGACAATCCGTAAAGATAGTGATTTTCGTCGTGGAGATCGCGTGAAGACTCAGCCAAGTCACCGCTTCCTTAATCGCAAAAATTTCCGCCTGGAAAGCACTGCAGTATTCCGGTAGCCGGAAGGATAGGTGAAGGTTCAGCTCCTCAGAGAATACCCCAGCACCCACACCTTCGGCAGTTTTCGACTCGTCCGTGTAAATTTCCAGCGAGCGCGGTATAGATGGACCACCACTTTCCCACAGACTCCGCGATGGAATCAGGTTTATGTGATTCTTCATGAACCATCGCTTTGGTGAGATGTAATCAATCGACTCAGGAATCTCTGCGTCGTTCAAGATCGTTGAGTGACCGGTTCCCAAGGTTATCCACTGGTAGGTCTCTCTAATTCTAATGGCTGAGTTCGCCGCCATGAGCTTCGCCTGAATATCCAACGGCGACAGGTTGAGCATCATATCCAAAGCAGCAGATGGGGTTGATCGTAGAGCACCACTGATCGCCAGACAAGCTGTTCTCTGCACCTTGGCTAATAATTGAAAGTTAGCTGCCTTTTGAAGGGCATTCCACCAGACTACGACTCCATACAGCAGTATGGGGCGAAGCACTGCCACATAGAGCCAGTACAGAACTTTGGGTTTCAAACCCCATGTTTTGCCTATAGCCCGCCTACAGCAATAAAGAGCAGTAGTAGCCTTGTCCGTGCGCTTCTGGATATTCAGTCTCCAATTTAACTTACTATCCAAAATGAGGCCAAGGAAGTTAGCACTCTCCGCGAAAGCAAGTCTCACCTCCTCCAGAACAGGAGGCATCACTGGTGGAATGCTGCGTTTCCTGGTGAAAAGGACTAAGTTGGTCTTACTGGGGTTAACACCCAGGCCACATCTATTAGTCCAATTAATCAACAGAGATAGCGCATGCTGCGTTACTTCGCTAAGAGTTCCTGGGAACTTACCAGAGACAGCAATGGAGATATCATCGGCATATGCGGTCACCTTACAACCCAATTCCTCCAGGTCTAAGAGCAGCCTGTTGACCGTAACGTTCCAAAGAAGCGGTGAAAGCACACCGCCTTGAGGAGTACCCCTGCAAACACTACGGCAGACTGACGAAGTCCCCAGTTTTGATGTGATCACTCTGGATGTTAACATCAGGTTAATGAGTTGGACCAAGGAACTCTCAACCTCAAGGCCTATGAGAGCGCCGATGATCGCCTCTGGCTTGACATAGTTAAAGGCACCTTCTATATCCAAAAAGGTAACTAGAGTAAATTCGCCGTAGCTGAGCGATTTCTCTATATAACTCACAATGGAATGTAGAGCTGTATCTACAGATCTGCCCTTGGTGTAGGCATGTTGTGATGCCGCGAGCAGACTTTCTGGTATCGTGCTCCGTAGGTAGGTATCAATGAGCCTCTCGAGCAATTTCAAAAGTGTTGATGAAAGACTAATGGGTCGTAGGTCTTTGGGTCCCACATGAGAGCTCTTCCCTGCCTTGGGAATAAATACCACGTTGACGTCAAGCCATATTCGTGGAATGTAAACAAGGTCCAAGCATGCCTTAAAGATTTTCTCAACCCACGGGGCAACAATATCTACCGTCTGTTGCAAGTCCGCAGGTATAATGCCATCCGGCTGACTTAAAGGGTTCAAAGCTTGAGATAGCCCATAGAACCTTCTCCGTAGAGATGATAGCTCCTGAGACGCCAGTGTTCCCCATCCACTCCTGTACGTGCTGACTATGAGTCGCTTTCGGAGAACTATCGGGGAAATGAGTGTCTAAAAGAATCTCCAAAGTCTCTTCACTGGAGGCTGTCCAGGACCCGTCCTGCTTCCGCAAATAACTGGGCATAGAAGGATTAGTCGAAAGGGTTTTCCGAAGTCTGGAGGCTTCGCTAGATCCCTCTATTTGCTCACAGAAAGATTTCCATGAGCTACGTTTAGCTTTTCGTATCTGTTTTTTGTAAACACCAAGAAGCTCCTTGTAAGAGGCCCATTCCGTCTCCTCTCTTGATGATTTTGCTCTGTTAAATTGCTTCCTACAAGCCGTTTTGAGTGTAGTAAGGTCCCTATGCCACCACACCGGTTTTTTATTTCCGTTCGGTCTACTGACCGGACACGACTTGAGTGTGGCATGGGAAAACGCATCCGTAAGGATAAGCACCATATTATCCAACTCTTGCTTATTACAAGGCTGATCAGGAAGTGATGGAAGACTTTGTTCAAGGATTTTACGGTGTTTATCCCAGTTTGTCCTTCGTCTGTTCATAAAGACAGGTTTTGCCACAGGAAGACTCTCAATGCTAAACTCGATATAGCGATGGTCAGAGAAGGAGTGTTCCGACGACACTCTCCAGTTTCTCACCAGAAGTATAAAGTCTTCTGAGACCAGAGATATGTCAAGAACCTCCTGTCTGTTTTTTGTGATAAAGGTCGGTTCGCGCCCCACGTTACAAAGTAATAGGTGTGTGCCGATAAAATACTCGAAGAGTGCTTCCCCACGAGTATTCGTGTCGGAACTCCCCCACACAATATGGTGGGCATTTGCATCGCATCCAAGGATTAGACATGTACCTTCCATTTTAGCCATTGCGATTGCACCCCGTAAGCATTCGGTCGGGAAAATCCCAACTTGATCATAGGGCAAGTAAGCTGAGGCTATCCAGTACGGCTTACCCGCACCTTCCAAACTAACGTCGACCGTGTCGTTGTCGCTATAGGCATTAACAAGGAAGGCGTTATACGTGTTTTTAACCATTATGCAAGATCTCGGTTTCCCCTGATCCTTGATATAAAAAACGGTATAGTTAGGAGCCCTAAGACCCCTAACGCGATTATCCACGATCCATGGTTCCTGAATTATGACTATGTCCTCCGCTCTACTGGACAAGCGGAGTAAGAGAGCGGCTGAGGCCGCTTTAGAGTGATGTAAATTGATTTGGAGAAGATTCAACATTACTGAGGAGGGGTTTTCGCCTCGACTACGGTCGCGTCGATATCTTCGTCAAAATCTGAGTCCCCCAAAATCGAATCCGACAAGTCACCTTACGGAATATCTTGCTGATTAAGGAGTGCATTCCGGGCTCAGCTAAACCCACTATCCCCAAAAGAGTAGGAAATGCTTCCGTTCCTCATGTACTAGTAAGCATTTCCCTCAGATGGGGATAGTGCTTCATTTCTCATCACAGGCCGGCGCTATGTTCAGGTACTAGTAAGCCAAAATGACTGGGTCCGTGGGATTGTGAAGCCCCAAAGCAGTATAGGAATCAGTATCTCTCACTTTCCGCCAAAACCACACCTAGTTAAAATCAGAGCTTGGGAAGGCCCCAAAACCGTGTCATCGTCAAGTCTAGGAGTCAGAACCTGGGCAGACCCCATTCACCTTTCCGCTTATGGCACCTATAGGATTGCTCCAATAGGAATCGTTCGAGGTACTTTTCAACATATATAGCCCCTTTTCGTAGTTCGTTATGCGGGGGCACCACTCCCCAGGTGTCGAAATAACGACGGAATCTAACGAGACCATCATACAACAGCGGTGGCATAATAACGACGGAAACCAACTAGCGAGACCGTCAGACAGCCACCTTAACTTCATAACTAAGGTACGTGGGGTCGTCAGTCCCCAAAGGCATGCATAGGGATCAGCGCCAAGGCCCCTTTACCCTATACACCGCCTCCTTGCGTAGCTCAGGTCCGTGGGTTATATACCCAAAACACCATAAGTTTTTCGACTCAGTGGGTGCCCCCTGCGGGGACCTCTCATAGGAACAGTGAAATCGGAACAAGTTTTACTACAAATGCACCATAAATCAAAATGAAGATATGAAGGGTATCTATCATACCTTCAGCAAGCTAGCCGAAGGGATGGCTTCTTTGCACCTTATTTTTGCTCTGTAATGTTCTGGACCAAACAAATGCGGCTACTGTATACCATGTAGAACTGACTAAACTTAATTTTCCAATTAATTATCTTATTACGCGTATAATTCACAATCAATTCTCTCGCTGATTTTACATCAACTTCAAATAAAACAAGATTGTCGTGTGATGTACTTTAAACTCAACCCCAATCGCACAAAATATGCGTTTTAGACAAAACTCAGTTCTTTGTTTGCAACAAAATGTCTGAGATGTCTCATTTACGAGTAGTAGTAGTAGTAGAAGTATTTTGTGCTCAAGCTATCCTCAATTTAAATGCGAAATAACTGTCTTGGATGATAATGGGATGCTTTGAGTGATAGTGCAATTCACTTGCGTATACTTGGGTCATGGTTCTTGTGTGATTTTCTTTTGATCATGTCGGCAACGTCTTGCAGACTTAACGATGATGATGCCTTTGTAGTCAGATTATTAAATTCCCGTAGAAATTGCATCGACCGGATTTTTGGTTTGGAATGGGTTTCAAAACTGGTGGTATGGATATGGAATCGTATGCTACTCGTATAGTGAATGATCTGACCTATTAAACATATAACAATTTTATTCATGTGCTAGGAATTTCTTATCAGGAATAATATAGAACAAATCTTAGCGGTGTAGAATTCGCGAATCTGTACAGACACGCGCCTATAGCAATACGATTCTCTTATCATTTTTTTGAGCTTAGAAAAATCAGCTGTTGCCACAATACTGTTCATCGTAGTTGTCTGATTAAAAGGTGAATAGATGAAACATATGCTATTTTGAAAAATGTAAAATAATTTTGTCTACCTACATATTTTTCTTCTTCTTTTTCCTTGACATGTAAAGTCTGGATGGCTAACCCTGGGAATATGTATATACATTTTCAAAGGTTTATTGAATTTTTGAGAGCGACAATTCACACTTTTGAAAATAGTGTAACAAAGTAAGAGATTTCAAGTTATCTACCGACATCATTTTAGAGAGTTATTTTTTATCTGTTTCTGTCTTTCCGTCTCTATGCACAAATTCGTTTTATAGTAGATTATTTTCAGGGGTTAAGCTCTCAGAATTGTTACGGCATGAGTCTACAAAGATAAGGATGTTCCTATGGCAGCCGGTTCTTCGCGTCGAAATGACCCGTGTTACACGGAACAATCTTGTTTCAAGGCCAAGAGCTGCCACAACCTCTTCGATGCAAGAAGGAAGATCTGTGTGTGTGTGTGTCACACACTTTGACTATCAATTTTTTCTGGAAATTGGGAGCAATACATGTTGGCGCTATTGCTCTCAATATTTCTTTAACGCGCTGGAATTGAGCTCAACCCAATCCAATCCAAGTCCTCGAATTTGTTGCGTCTGCAAGAGATCACTGCATCTTAACGCCACCACAGTAAGATGTACATGATGCAAAAATTAGTGTCACCTAAGGAATTGCTCTAGGCTGAATCACCATGGACAATGGAATTCCTCCTTCATTGCGATTCAATGTAAATTCAGAGGGTAGCAAACATCAACGTTATCGCAAACACGTAACGTACCACCACCTGTTAGTGTGGACACAAGTTCCCAGCCCTCCTCCTTGACTCCAGTGAACTATATTACCACCAATAGAACTCCATTGCAACACAACCTTACACTTGCACCAGCCACTGCGAGTTTCAACACCGTATCAATTGCACAACTTAACTGCAATGGGTTACAGTGGAAAATTGCAGAATTATCGGACTTCATTGACAGACACCGCATCATGATTGGAGCTATACAGGAGACGAAACCTGACACCAACTCGTCCCTCAACTTCTATGGCAATTACAGCATCATTAGAAAGAATGGAATGTCCAATGCTGGTGGTTGAATTGTATATTTGATTTACCAATTATAGTACTATATCGTGAAATCGACGTCACAGTCGGCGACAACATCTTGGAGGCACAGGCCATTGCCATTCAGTCGGGCAACATTAATATTGAAATCTAGAACGTCTGCATTTCACCTGTATCCAGTTGTCCCTCGGGATAAAGTGTCAATATCACACGACTTCTAGCTGGTCAATATCCTCTGCTACTCGGCGACTTCAACGTCCATCACGAAATGTGACACTCTAACCTCGACAACGATTCCAGAGGGATTACCATAGTTGAACAACTTGATTGTCAAACTTCTGTGCACTTAACGACATGTCCACTCGTATTGCTGGAACATGTTTCAGCTCGCCCGATATTTCAATTGCCAGCGCTGGACTGGAAACCAGTCCTGACGCTATCCTCGGATCATCTGCCAATCCTTATAATATTAGATAAACCATCTAACTTTCAGTTTGCTGATCACCGCACGTTCATTAACCACAGTAAAGCGAATTGGGATTGCTTCAAAACCTAAACCAACGCGGCCTTCGCTGCCTTACCAATTCCAACTGACGTGCGCACGGCCGGACGAAATGTAAGGCACATACTCCAGGAAGCGTTTACGAAGTTATCCCAGTAAGTCGAATACCCAAAATTCGGTCAAATTTCCCTACTTCAGCAGATGATAGAGACCGCATTCGTGGCACTAACCCGGACGATCCACGGATCAAGGAGTTAAACCTTGACATCTTCAAACTGGTAGCAGATCACAGGAGAAAGAAATGGGACTATCACCTTGATAATTGCAACTTAACAACGGGCGTTAATAAGCTTTCGTCGATGGTTAGAGCCCTTACAAACCCAACCAAACACAAGGGCATGTTGCGATCCAATTCGGCAACATTACGGTTAACGATCCGAGAAGATGCGCCGACAACTTTAACAAACAGTTTATCGAACAACTGCCTCCTGATAAAATTAAGCGCATCATTAGTAACCCTCCAGTTGACCAAGCACTTCAATTTTCATCTGAAGAAGTCGCCGCAGCGATAAAAAGAGCGAAGAGTTCGAAAGCCCTTGGACCAGACGGCATATCGATGGTCATGCTCAAACATCTTGACACACGAGCAATTGATTACATAGCGACCACGATCAACCTCTCTATCTCATCGTCTATCATTCTCGAATTTTGGAAGAAAACAAGTGTGATCCCTATTCTGAAACCAGGAAAGCAATCAACACTAAGCGCATCATACCGTCCCATCACACTTTTGTCTCCCGTAGCCAAGACCCGCGAAGCGCTGCTCCACCCTATAATTGCGCCCCATTTTCAGCTGGCCGACCACCAACATGAATTTAGAAGGATGCACAGCACCTCGACAGCTTTGGATGTCATCACATCAAAAATACACAATGGCCTCAGCCAAGCACGTCCTTGTCAACGAACAATTCTGGTGGCATTAGACTTATCAGAGACTTTTGACATCGTCAGCCACTATTTTCTCTTGTCTGACATCTGCGGTACATCGCATATAAAAAGGTGGATCGCCAACTATCTTGCCGGCAGACAGTCGTACACATAATTTAGAACTGGGGAATCTAAACTAAGACGAATTAAAGGGTAACTACAACTGGATATTGCGGTAGATGGTCAAACTTTTCCCACAGTTAACCACCCAAAAATTCTCGGTGTCACTCTTCACAGCATGGTCAACTCCTCGGCTCACGGGTCAACCATTTGTTACAGGATGGGAATAAGAAACAAAGTCCTCAAAGCTTTAGCTGGCAGCTCCTAGAGAAATGATAAGCAGACTCTACTCGCGACATACAAGTCCATCGGGAGATCTGTGGCCAACTATGCAGCCAGATATGGTCAGATAATTAGTGCGACACTCAGTAGAAAAACGTACAGACCTGTCTGAATACTGCTTTTAGAACTGTCACAGGCTGCCTCCTGATGTCGTCGCAGACCCATCTGCATCAAGAGACCAAAATGATGCCAAAGCAACCGAAACTATGTTAGCTTAAACTTAAAACTTAACACAAAACGAATATTTTATTAAGAGGAAAGACAATTTCAAAAAAGGTTGGGAAAAAATTAAAAACTGGGTACAATGAAAACAACGAACTCCAAGTAAAAAATAGTCCTTATTTATTCGCATGAAAACAGAAGAAAGGTCATCAAACAGAGAAATAATAATTACACCTACTGGAAGCAGTTGCCTGAAACGTTCCCAGTAGCTGCAGAAATAATAGTAATTATTGAGTTGTGAGAAGTATTGAGCTTATTTATTATTCCCAATACTTATCATGAACGTCCTTAAGGAATATAAGTGTATTGGCCATGTCGGCGGTCAGCCGGCTTTTCTGTTCCCTCAGAATTTGACCAGCTTCAGAGAAAAGCCTTTCTGAAGGAACTGAGGTCGCTACCGCTGGCACATATGTTAAGGCGACCTTAGAAACTGCTGGGAACGTCTCAGCCATCTGTTTCCAGAATAAGACCGGATTTTGTTGAATCCTCTCCTGAAACAACACGACTCAGCATCAGGATATGGGCTGCGTCGGGTCTTTTATAACCTATGACTTTACTTATGTGACTGATAATGATAACGCGATTTTTGAGGGTGTTCTTCTTCTATTTTTCTCTCAAACGACCACCACCATTAATAAAAAAAAATTGTGCTAGATAGGTAAAAGTATTTTAGAATGAGAAAAGTAGTAGGTAAATGACTGTTGTAAGTGATTTTTCGCAATGATAGAAAAATATATCGCTCTTGAAATCTGAAGTCTCAGTGAAGAAAAAAGTTCAATAATCGTTATAAAATAATCGATTAATCGATTAAATCGACCCTAATGTAATCGATTAAATAAAAATCGATTATTCGACAAAATAATCGATTATTTCGATTAATCGATACCCATCCCTAATTGGTAGAGTGGTGGGGGCTATCACAGGGCACTGCCCCATTGGTGAGCTCGCATGGAGGCTCCGTCTTCCTCATTATGACTACTGCAGGAGTTGTGAGGATGAGGAGGAGAGTGTCTTGCACCTTCTATGCCGCTGTCCGGCACTGGCCATCAGGAGGAAGAAATTCCTGGGCTCCTGGTTCTACTTTGATATGGAGGACCTCAAGGATATGAGTGTGACACAGCTCAATCGCTACATTGTCAGCACAGGCTGGTTCGGAACCTAGGTTTCTTAGAGAGGTGTTTTGTTACTGGTGGTATCACAATGGACCCATGAGAGGTCTAAGTGTGCTGTGTTGTTTCATGGCAGCCCCTTAACCTAACCTAACCTAACCTAACCGAGTAGGATTCTGGCACTAATCTTCTATCCAGAGCAGCTCAAATCAAATTGTTAGTGTAATTGTGTGGTCTTAACCTGCTCTGCTCTGTATAGCTTTAAAAACACGCGCCAATTATGTATCGATCGGTATAGTCGGTATAAACACTAACCCCAATACGACCTAGTTAATACTCCTTTTATTTTTTATCGATGTAAACGTAACCAGTGGTCTCAGATCCAGAGTGAATCGAACGTTATGGGTCTTCGACGAGCGAATACAAAACATTCATGTTCACATACATATATGCAGATATGGGGCGAATTGCCTAGAAACAATTCTCTTTCGGACTTTGATCTGATGAGATGGGAATAGATCTGACACCGAGTAAAACCCACGTGTGCCTGTTAATCCATTGACCAATTCGCGCATGTCATAACAACATGATTGAAAATGATAACGAAATTCAAGCTAAGTGTAAACAAAAATCCAAAGAAATTGATGAAAAAAGAATGATCCGAAATAATGATTAAATTAATCAATCAGAAGCGCACTTTTCCACATTAATGCGTCACGCATATTGACTCTCTGAAAAATTGTACCAAGAACAAAATGAAAAACGATCATAATTTGGGGATGAATTCCATTTGGAATTTTCTTTCCAAAACCATACGAAAAAATAGTCCAAAAACATATGAGAAATGGCGCTCAAACTATTTTCCCAATTTTCGGCGTATTTTTTTTTTATAGAAAAGCAGCCCAAAAACCCGAATAAATAATGACCCCAATTAACTCGTAAAGTTGAAATGAAGAAATAGTGGTAAAATGTTGTATCACGTTTTATCTAAAATAAGTGCCACCATACACTGTCGAACTCGAACATGGTACAAGTGGACCGGTTTTCTCCACGTTTATGTGAAGTGTGTGTGAATGGCTTGAGCTATTCAGGGGACATTAGTAGCAGGTTCGTGTTTCAGTTCGACAGTGTATGGTGACACTTAGAGTAGATTTTAGGTATGACAGATCATCCAGGACCCGCACCTATCTGTAAGGATGGCGGATGGCATCTAAGCCGCATCAAGCTGATGCTTTTCGCCGATAAGCAATCCTTATGCCTCTTTCGGATCGCAATCGAAAGGGTTGGCGCACCATGGCCAGGTGCAAAACTGGGCGATGTCTCGAGGGACGAAATCGCAGTCAGACCCAGAGCTCGCGCCTGGCTGCCAGCAAAACCCACGAGCGCAGAGGAAATTCTTTATGCTATAAGATCCTCAAGGAAAATCCCGATGTGTGCTCATCGTCATCAATAGGGAATCCCTGGAACTTCTGGCGCGAACTAATGAAGAGATATCTTTTGGTTTTTCCAGGGTAACTCTTAAGGCCCCCGGGCCATATGGATGCAGGATGGAGCCAGCTTGGGGACACACAATACCCATACTCCTACGCCCTCGAGCAGGATCCCGAAGATGACGCTAGCTCACTCTCGTCCAATCAGACGATGCTGAAGGACGTTACGGCCCGCCCTATCTTTGGGGATTCGCCTATAAAACAGTGTGTAGACAAAAATTCAACGCAGCAAAGCTCGTGGAGGCTCTTTTGTCAACGTATCGAGAGGTCGAGCGAAGCCTCTAGACTCCGCAAACTTTACTTCGGCTGACTCGAATCGCATTATTTCTAGGGAGAAATTTCTCTGGGAAATATCCAGCTTTGAGCCCTTTTAGTCCGCTGGACCCGATGGTATTATCCTGGCATTTGCATCCGAACAACTGCTTCAAAGGCAGAATCGGAAGGGATTTCTACATCGCATCGTAACCGTCGACGAAATGGGTCCATTACGATAATCTCAAGCGCAGAAAGTCACGGGGAATGCCCGGACATGCCTCAACGTCGACGGCAAAACCGAATATTCACGGCGCCAAGATTATGCTTTGCATTTGGTGGGACCAGCTCGGTGTGATAACTACGAGCTACAGAAACCGAATGAAACTATCACAGGAGATCGGTACCGAACGCAATTGATGCGTTTAAGTCGAGCATTAAAGGAAAAACGACCACAGTACCTAGAAAGACTCGACAAAGTCATCCTCCAGCATGACAATGCTCGGCCACACGTCGCAAAAGTGGTCAAGACATACTTGGAAACCCTGAAATGGGAAATCTTGCCCCACCCGCCGTACTCCCAGACATCGCTCCTTCCGACTACCATCTGTTTTGCTCCATGGCGCACGGCCTGGCTGATCAGAATTTTCGGTCGTACGAGGAAGTCGAAAAATGGATCCAAACATGGATCCCGTCGAAAGACGCCTCCTTTTTCCGAGATGGAATCCGAAAATTGCCGGAGAGATGGGCGAAAGTTGTCGCTAGCGATGGACAGTACTTTGAATAATACATCTGTAAGTACTTTTTGACAATTAAGCTTTTAATTCCAGGAAAAAACGGCGAAAGCAAAGTTGTACACCCAATATTTACAAGGAAACATCGAATTCCTCCCGTGCGATCCTCCTGTTCTGGGAGGAGTAAGACTGACCTTTACAGACAAAGCGAATTTCTTAGGTCTTGTACTGGATAGAAAACTGAATTGGAAGGTGAATATTCATGAGCGTGTAAATAATGCAACCGTAGCGCTATATTGTTGCAGAAAGGCTGTAGGTAAAAAATGGGGTCTGCGACCATTGATTGTACATATATATTGGTCTTACGCCTGATGCTGCTGCATGGGGTGGAATGCCCTACGTCGACTCTTACTGTATTGACAAAAGTACAACGAGCGGCTTGTTTGTCTATTAGTGGGGCCGTCCGTAGCACTAGAGATTATGCTCAATCTTCTTTCCTTGGAAATTATATGTGAACTAATTGTCGAAAACTCGGCGATCCGCAAACGGGAGACAGGTCGCTGGGTAAATTCATACACAGGTCACGCATCAATCCTGAGCAACATGGACATCCCATCATCAACGGACTATTGTATACCAAAAATCACGTTCGACAGAAATTATACATGTTGAATCCCCTCCCCATTGAACGATAGACTCGACATGCACTGAATCCTTGTGCATCTATACAGATGGCTCTAAGACCGATAACGGGGTGGGGGCTGCAATCTTCTCCGATGGGCTTAGCTAAACCTGTCGATTCGTCTCCGAGACGCTCTTGCCATACGAGATGGGAAGTATCTATAACATTACACTATACTGGATACCAGGTCACAGTGCTTTCGGTGGTAATTGCAATGCTGACGAGCTCCCTCGGAACGGTGTAAACGATAGAACTCTTCAGATGGGCCGGAGTTTCGCCATTTCCATCTCCAGTTGTAAACATAAATTAATTATGACAGCAATAGACGGGGCCAACTCGAGATGGTTAAGTGGTAGTACCTGCCAAAAGTTATTATGGCCCTATGATCCAGGCGGCCAAGGCCCGACGTCGGGCTGTCGCGCCACGATGATGATGATGAACCACCATCAAAACACTCCCAGAACTAATAGGAACAAACTGTGAAATTTCCACCTAAATCCATGCCGTATTTTAGACACCTTGTCCCGACATACGACAAAATCATTGATTTTTATATATAGAGATTAACTGAGTTCCATAATGCACTGGAATAAAATAAATAAATAATTTCTCATATTAATTTCAGGCTCATATTTCTGTTACGACAATCCAGCGGCTTTAACGGATCACTTCAGAACCGATTTGAATATAACCACAACACAGTTCACGCTTCTTTATTCAATCTATTCATGGCCCAACGTGGTGCTATGTTTCATTGGCGGATTTTTAATCGATCGGGTTTTCGGAATACGAATGGGCACAATTATTTATCTCTTCGTGTTGATGGTTGGGCAAGTGTTGTTTGCAATGGGAGCACTTTTGGATCACTTTTGGATAATGGTGATGGCACGTTTTGTTTTTGGGTAAGTGAAAAGTTACATACATACGGTGCGCTCTTTTGCGTATCTGTCGAGTGTAGTGTAGGGCAGGGTAGGGTTCGTTACCCCACACCACACTCGATAGATACACAAAAGAACGCCCCTATAATGTATGATGTATGATTTAGTCTAGGCAATGATGACTATTTCCATTTAATTATAAGAAACACTCGGTAGTATGATAATTTCTTCTCTAAATTTTCAGTATTGGCGCTGAATCGTTAGCGGTTGCACAAAATAACTACGCCGTAGCTTGGTTCAAAGGAAAAGAATTGAACATGGTATTTGGACTGCAATTATCCTTTGCTCGAGTTGGAAGCACTGTTAATTTCATCGTGATGGAACCGATCTATCAATATGTCCATGCTAATTACAAAGGTCATTCAACCATTGGTATAGTTCTCCTGTTAGCAGCACTAACGTGTGTCATGTCATTCGTTTGTGCTTTAATCCTCGGTAAGTTTGGGAAATTTCGTTTCTCTCGACTTTCAGAATAATTTATTAATGTATGTTTTGGGCATTATGATGAATTCACAGGATGGATGGATAAACGTGCACAACGAATCTTGCGTCGTGTTGACAATCCAACGGGAGAAGTGGTTAAATTGAGTGATATCACCACATTCAGTGCATCTTTCTGGATGGTGTCGATTATTTGTGTAGCCTATTACGTTGCAATCTTTCCGTTTATAGGTGTTGGAAAGTAAGTATTATATTAAACCCATCAACGACACCCCCAGTTAAAATACTTGTTTTTCTTTTTCGCCATTCAGGAGATTTTTCATGTCCAAATTCCACTATACGCCGGATCAAGCCAACACGGTTACATCAATTCTGTACATTATAGCGGCCGTGGCTAGTCCTCTTTTTGGATTCATTATCGATAAAGTCGGACGCAACGTTTCGTGGATGTTCATATCAATTTTAGGAACAATTGGAGCCCATATGTTGCTCGCTTTCACATATCTCAATCCTTACGTTGGCATGGTTTTTATGGGTCTCTCGTATTCGATGTTGGCTAGCAGCTTGTGGCCACTCGTTGCATTAATTGTACCTGAATATCAGTTAGGAACAGCGTATGGAATGTAAGATTTGAATGGAATTTAAAGCTTGAATCACACCAACGCGATTTTTTCGCTGCAGATTCGCAAATTTATTTACATAGCGTCTAAATGCGAATTTGCGGATGTCGTAATTTTGCAATTATTTTTAAGAATCCGTGAATCATTTACGTTTTTTTAGCTACTAATGCGGATTCGACTGTTATTTTGTTTCAATTTCACTAGCGAAAAAAATCGTATCTGTGTGGAGATAATTGCAAATCTGCACAGCAAAAAATCGCTTTGGTGTGAGGAAAGCTTAAAATGATTTGACTCTTGTGACTATGAAAAATGGGAATTTTTTTTTTACAGTTGCCAATCAGTTCAAAATCTGGGACTTGCGCTTATTAACATCGCAACTGGAGCAATTTTGGATGCATCTAATCAAAATTACACCTGGCTGGAAACATTCTTTATTGGATGGCTGACGGGTATGTATTTTTCACACGTTGTTTGAAACATGAAAAAAATTGTGTGTTCCTTTTCCAACAGTTGCTTTACTTTCAACGGTCGTAATTTGGATCCATAATAAACGTCAGCACGGAAATCTGAATATGAATCCAAGACAGCGTGCTGCGCATACCCAGTCCATGTAAGTATATCGTTATAATTCATTTCATAGTAACAAATGTGGGCTTCTTTTTGTGCATCATATCATATATAGAGGAATGAGTGATGATATAAAGCACGAAAGAATTAAAAATTACAAAAGGTACTTGGTTTTGGCTATTTGTACTAAGCATGAGTTTTCAATCAAAATTGTACTAATGTTGTGTCGATGTGACGAGACAAAAAGAGGACAATTGTTTTGCCAATTGGATTCAATAAGAATGAATGGTTTGGTTGTTGTTTTTTTATGTCTTTCATTTGTTGTTGTAGTAGCAACGCCTTCAAGTACAAAATTTTGGGTTTGTGTGTGTGTGAGTTATTTGTCAGCAGCGGCTTCCTCTCCCACAGTGTCGAGGCCAAAAAAGATAGCGGCCTCAATAGGAGCCTCCCATAAAGCTCTGGGCGTTAGCGAGGTGGGATCAGCAGAGCATTGAAAGGTGGGAATATTCCTGTTTCGCAAAAATTAGGAGAATCCTCTCTATTCGATTAGAGGGAATTTTCACTAACCTTGAGAAGTTTCCTTTTTATGACCTACAAATACCGCCGCGCGGGTTTCTAGGTTTTTACCACCTAAAACGGAAATGGATTATCTAAAGCGAAAATACCGCAAGGAAGGAATTTTAAAAATTCTCTCTAAATGCAATAGAGAAAATTCTCCTAATACATATTCGCGAAACAGGAATGTTCCAATTTCTGGACATCTTGCTCGAGATCCCTCAGGCTGTATCTAATGTTACGCAGAGGTGGTGTTTTTTCCATGAGTTGTAGGTTCGGGAGGTCACTTCGGTAGCCGCCTACCAAGTATCGTTTCGCGGGGAGAATGTTGTGGCTTCTCAAAGGCAGCATGTTGGTCTCTTGGTGGAAGTGATTCTGAGATGATATCAAGTGACAGCCTATGACTGTGTGTAAAGCAGCATTTTGACAGGACTGAATGTGCTTGCTGAATGTGATAGGTGGTGCGTAATTGGCCACCAATCTTCCAATGGCTTTGTACGTTACCAGTAGGGTCTCTTTATCCATTTCCTACGAGCATCCAGTGAGCGCTTTGAGAACTTTATTACGAGCTCTTATTTTATTGTATAGTGTGGAAGCATGGGCAGATGATAGTGCCATACTATCCAAGGTAAGACCAAGGATTTTCGGATGATTGGCGGTGGGAAGGGGTTGGTCTCCTACTGATATGTTCAGCTGTTGTGCCACCTCCAAGATGTGAACAATGTGGCAGATGGTTTCGGCGCTGAGATCAACAAGTTTTTGGAAAGGCGGTGAGTACGTCGAGGTAGCTGTTTATCATTGCACACATGAATGGTATGTCGTTACCAGTGGCTAAGATTGAACAATCATCCGCATAGGTGATGAGTTGGAGTCCTTCTGGTGGTGTGGGGAGTCCTGATAGGTAGACAAAAAGAGGACGATTCTTTTGCTAATTGAATTCAGTATGAATGAATGGTTTTGTTGTTTTTTTATGTCTTTCATACCATCGTTGCGAATAGAAAAGGATAAAAGTTCAATGTTAAATATTTTTCGCCGGATATGAATGTCAAAAACGATATATTCCTTTTTCACCGAGCGATGTGGCTCGTGCCTTGATCAATAATGGTTTTACCGTTGAGCGTTCTAAGGCGGCATGGCATACTTAGGGTCAGGTCTGTGGGGAAACTCATGGGCAAGTCTACATAGCACCTCCGCGTGGTGGCCGCTGGTAACTTCGCGAATAGCGAAGGCTGAGCTATGGGGCCGGTTGCGTGTACTATCACATTACGCGAGTACCGCCGTTTTGCGATATGTAAGCAATCGACACACTCCCTACTTGGCCAACTCTTGTGTTCTATAGTTTTGGCGAAGGTAGCCCATACGGAGTGTCAAATGTCCTAAATCCCCGGGGTGTTATGCGACCGTGCCCATCGGGGGAAGGTGACCAGGGACGCAAATGGTCATCACAAACGGAGCAAGTTACTGCCACACATCTGTACAATAACCAGTTGTATGGGTAGTGTAAACTGTCTCCCCGACCGTACGTTGGCAGAGGGGCGCCTATGAAACTCTCTGCATAGGTGACACGGCGACCAGGTGTGAGGTTGGAGCTGGTGACTGAGGTGAAAGTTCACCTGCGGGGTTCCGGATCCAACACTTCACTTTGCTCCTTTCTTGCACCTGTTGAACCGCGGTCTACAGAGTAGCGATCTGTTAGACTAGGAGAAAAACCTTGATTTACTTCAAGGGTAGCAGGTGCAGAGTGGCATGAACGCCTACGGAACTTTCGGGAGGTCGCGAGGGAGTCTGCTTCGCGGCACAAAGAGAGGAAAGAACGGCCGGATCGTCATAATGTTCCTATAGGGGCGGGGAGTAGCGGGAAGCAATATGCTGGCAGTTCCCTCGGCTGTGGTCCGAAAACGGGAAACCCAAACCTGAATCAATAAATAAAAACAAGAATATGAAAATACATCAAGACATTCTTGGAGAAAGTGGCTGGAGGAATTCCAATGAGACGGACAGCGACGACTCGCAAGGGTTGAAGAGGTTAGTCTCTGAAGAAGACGCTCCAGGGGAGAAGGGAGGCGTTGTTGGAGCGGACAATGACGCGCCAGAAGGCGCGGAGAGGTTAGTTCAGACAACGTGCACTCTGATCAACGTTCAATCTGCTGACTATCAGGGATGGTGGCGGGCCCGAACAAAGAAACACTAACTGTGTGCCAGCTGAATATTCATCATAGTAAAGCGGCATCAGCGATGATGACGAGATGCTTTGATGAAGAGAAACTGGACATAGCTTTAATACAGGAACCCTGGATTTTACAAAACAAAATTAGGGGTTTGTCACAACAAACCGCAAATCTGTACCATGCACAGGTGGACGGTAAAATAAGGACATGCATCCTGGTGCGTCATGGAATACGTGCAGTACAAATGATGCATCTCTGCTCGCCTGATCTTACGGTAGTAATGATCGGCAGTGGTGCAGGATCATTCCTAATTGCATCAGCATATCTCCCTTATGATGCACCAGAACCACCTCCATCAGAGGAAGTAGAAAATCTGGTAAGATATTGTAAAGAAAGAGATATGGCCCTGATCATAGGCTGTGATGCCAATGCGCACAACACTGTGTGGGGCAGCACAGATGACAATCCCAGAGGACAGCAGCTGCTAGAATTTGTGGAAAAGTACAATCTGCTGGTAGCAAACAAGGGGGTCGCTCCCACCTTCGTGGATGCACGAAGGGCTGAGGTGATCGACATTACCCTAAGCTCTGTTAATATGCTTGACAGAGTTCAGAATTGGAGAGTGGTGGACAGGCTAACCATGTCTGATCACAGGGCGATCCAGTTTGAAATTCTGTATGGCAGAAAACGGAGTAGCGAACGCAAACGTATAAGAGTGCCAAAAAATACTGATCGTGTTAAGTACGAGACATATTTATTGGAACAAGTCGAGGATATTCAAGACGGAATACCTCGGAATACGGTCGAGATAGAGCGAACAGTGGAACAACTGAACTCCGCTATTAATCGCGCCTTCGAACACGCTTGTCCCTCCACAGTAGTGGACGAAAAGGACCCAACGCCATGGTGGAGTAGGGAACTGGAGTCTATGAAAAAAGAGACAAGGAAAGCCTTTAACCGTTACATGAGGGAGAGAGACTCTCACTCTTGGGAACTATACAAGGATAAAAAGAGGGAGCTGAAAAGAACCTTACGTCTTCGGAAACGAAATACGTGGAGGGAATTCTGCTCTAGCATGAAGGATACGTCGGAAGTATGCAGATTACAGAAGATGATATCGAAAGACACTGCTTCGAAAATGGGGCTGATACGCAAAGTTGATGGTTCCATGACAGAAACAGTGGAAGAAACGTTGCAGGCCCTGATGGAGGTACATTTTCCTGGAAGTTTCAAGTCAGACCAACCATGGCCTCAAACTAACATGGGAGCTGGTGGGGTAAGTCAACAAGAAGCTGAGAGGATAATAACTCCAAATGGAGTCAAAAGTGCTATAAATTCTTTTGCTCCATTTAAAACGGCTGGAATGGACGGAATATTCCCGGCACTATTACAGTGGGGCATGAGCGCTCTACTAGATAGGATCCGGAATATATTCGTCGCCTGTCTTTCAGCAGGCTACATCCCGAAGGCATGGAGGGAGGCTAAAGTGGTCTTCCTGCCTAAACCGGGAAAGAAAGACTATACAGAGGCAAAGTCCTTCAGGCCGGTTAGCCTTACATCATTCCTGTTGAAAACAATGGAAAAGGTGTTGGTGGACTACCTGGAGAACACCACGCTAATGTATAGTCCTCTGAGTAGGTGCCAACATGCCTATAGAGCAGGCAGATCTACGGAAACCGCTCTACATGAACTTGTTAGAGTTGCAGAGAGAGAGATTAACAATGGCGGGATCGCTATGTCTACTTTTATGGATATAGAGGGTGCTTTTGATAAAATCTCCTTTACCAAACTAAGGAACGCCCTGATTGAGCGGGGGGTTGATTACATTATAATTAAGTGGATCGACTCTATGCTTAAGCAGAGGGCGGTAAATCTTAGCAGTGGATGTGACAGAATACGGGGTAAGGTAGTCCGAGGATGCCCACAAGGAGGTGTTCTTTCGCCTCTACTGTGGAACATCACCGTGGACAGTCTTCTCTGGAAGCTGGACTCGATGGGCGTACACACTGTAGGATACGCCGATGACTTGGCACTCACGGTCAGTGGAAAGTTCATGGACACAATTCTAGGTTGCATGGGACAAGCTCTCAAAGTAACCGAAGAATGGTGTAATGAGCAAGAGCTAACCATAAACGCTAGTAAATCAAACACTATGATTTTTACTCGTAAGAGGAAAGACATACGGCTTTTTGGTTCGGAAATCAAGGTGTCCAAGGAAGTGAAGCATCTAGGAGTTACCTTAGATGCGAAACTAACTTGGAATGTTCACGTTGATGAAAAGATCCAAAAAGCGAAAAGGATTTTGCATCAATGTAAGAGAGTGTGTGCTCGTAGGTGGGGAATTTCACCTAAAGCGACACACTGGATTTACACAATGATGGTAAGACCTATTCTAGCCTACGCATCAGTGGTATGGTGGCCAAAAGCCATGCAGAATACCACAAAGCAGAAGCTAGATGGGGTACAAAGGATAGCTTGCGTAAGCATATGTGGTGCAATGCGCACCACACCAACGCGAGCAATGGAGGCATTGCTGGGACTGCCGCCGTTGGACTTATTTATAAAGAAAACGGCGGCGCTTTCGGCAATACGCATGGAAAGGGATGCCATGTGGCATCGCTTTGGAACTAGCAGCGGTCATAAGAGCATCCTAGACATTATTCATGATGAGGTCAGGGAGACTCTAATGCCGGTAGAAGGCATGAGTAGACGTAGGGTAGTTGAAAGACTACACAAGACTCACATTGCAGATGGAAATATACATAATGAGTGTATGTACAATGACATCAGCATTTTTACTGATGGCTCTTTAATGGACGGTAAAGCGGGGGCGGGGGTTTACTCTGAAGAGCTAAACCTAGCATGTGCGCTTAGTCTAGGAGAGTATGTGTCCGTATACCAGGCAGAGATGCTTGGCTTGTTGCATGCGTTGGACCACTTGCTTGAAGGTCAGGTGCGGGGGAAGAAAATCCTTATTGCACTGGACAACCAATCGGTGATCAGACGCATGCAGCAGACGAACATAAACTCTAAACTGGTACTAGAGTGTGTCCGGAAGCTCAACACGTGTGCCTCAGAAAATGAGGTTACGCTGATGTGGGTAAAAGGACACATAGGTACAACAGGAAATGAGGCGGCGGATGCCCTAGCAAAACAGGGATCTGCGGCACCTTTCATTGGCCCAGAACCCAGAGTTGCTCTGGGGAACGGCATGATTGGAGCGAAGGTTGGGAAGTGGATGGACTCCATGCATCAACAAAGATGGCAGGAGCTAGTCACTTGCAAACAAGCTCGGAATGCAATGACCAGCCCTTTAGGCAGGGAAGCGAGAAAGGTACTTAGTTATAAGCGGAGTACCCTAAGCTGGATAACTGCCTTGGTCACAGGGCATGGTAATTTTAAGGCTCATCTGGCCAAGATGAAAATCGGGGAAGATGACGTTTGCAGGCTATGCCTGGAGGAGGCCGAGACGGCAGCACACATTGTGTGCGAATGTCCAGCACTGGCTAGCACGAGGTTGAGGATCACAGGCAAGCACACGATAAGTGTAGAAGCCATGAGTGAACTCAGCCTCAAACAAATGCTAGCAATAACACGGGACTCAGTGATGAAGAAAGAGGTCGACAATTATCAGTCGACATCTGGAAGTCACTGATGACCGGGAGGGGGCGAAAAGGGACCCAAACGTTAGTGGTCTGCTTCGGCTATCCCCCAGAGTATATAATAATAGGGTCGCAACCCCTTTAGCAACGAAGCTCGCGTAGCAGGCGGACCCCGCAATGAAGAGTGCGAAATCATCTCATAATAAAAACCAACTATTTGTCAAAACGCGAACCACGTCGCCTGGTGAACTAGGAATATTCCCAAAAAAAAAACCCAGTTTGTTCGACTTAACCCAACATTTTGTATTATAACACATAACCTCAGTTTACCATTCCAAACATAAGCTTACAAGCACAAATGCTATTGAACTTTCATCTTTCATTTTGTATCATGCGCTTAATCTTCCTTGCAAAAATTATCATCACTTGGAAAAAAATTATCATCATTCAAATAACAATTTTCTTATAGTACATCGAGTGCGACGGATCGTCTAGTCGGTAGCGCATCAGTCGATGTTGTCGGTGAAGATGATATTGGATCGGGAAGTGATAGTCCTATAGCGCGACCACGCAATCGCAATGGACGCAACCGTGAAAGTGATCGAGAACCATTGCTAAATTAAATTTTATTCAATTCGACTACAATTAGGGAAAAGTGAATGTTTTATTATTATTTCTTAAACTCTATAATTTCTCTCATAAATGAAAGTTAGGTATATAGAAAAGTGTATGTGATTCTTTCGTTTTTAAGTCTGAAGAAAATTTGACGGCATACGTGCGATTGAAATCAAGTGAGTGAATGTTTAGATGAAAATATTCCAGACATCATGACTGTTGACTCTAAAGCAAAGAAGAAAAAAAATCAATTATACATAATAAAATAAGCTTGAGAATAATTTTCACTAAATTTAAGACATGGTATTAAGTCTCCATAAATTTTTAGCTTATAGTTAAAAATGCTTGAATGGAAGCGTTAAGCGCCCAAACAAGGCACTCATTATTCATTTGCAATATTCTTCTCATATTTCTTCGCCACTTCGCCAAGTTTTGTTACCCTTTTTTTTTATAAGAAATGACGCAATAAAAACTGATCGAACTAAGAGAAATTATTCCAACAATCAAATATAACTCTAAAAAAATTAAATCAAAAAGTTGTTTTTTAATATAATATTTTCGCCATTGCGTGTGTATATCATAGTAATATAAAATTATAGAAAAATGTTAATGTTAATACTATGCAAATCGTTTTTGCTATCTAGATCTATGTATAAATACTATATTTTTTAAATATTGATTTCAATATCTTTAAGTTAGTTGGATTTTGCAGAGATATTTTATAAGTACATATAACAGAAAATCTTAAAGTCATGTTGATTATTTTTTTCGGAAATTTTACACCCAATACATTTATATATTTGAAAACAAAACAAAAGTCATTGTACTGCACGTTACTCGTTGATCGATTGTATTGGTGTTTTTTTTTAATATATGTACACAGCAACAAACAATAAAATCGGATCGATTATACAAATTTGAGTTTTATTTTAATAAATTGTATCTAAGAGAATTGGAGGATGCTGTAATTGGAACAAGACAATTGGAGGAAAGCGATTCGAGACGCCACACTGATGACAGGGCATGCAATAATTGATAGGTGTCCTTGTTGATACAATTCTACTTGATCGGGCGAAGCATAGTGGTTCGCGTCTTTGACTAATACTAATTGATTTAACCCCTTTTGTGGTGGATGGGTGCGTCAACCAGAACCGTGCGAAGTAAATTTTGCGCCCTGGGCGAAGATTTAATATGGCGCCCCTGTTAGAACAGAACCATGAAATAAGCCATTTGGAAATAAGGCGTTAATTGATAATTTCGGTTGAAACAGATGGTAGCCATGCATAGATTCTTTCGGTTTCTGCTCAATGCTTAATTTCGTTTAAAACCAAGGTGAATATGTACATGGCTATTTTCGCTTTCCTTCGCATACCTTATTTCGGTTTGAAATTGGTCATAGCCAAAAAAAATGCTGGATACAGATATGCTAGGACGAAACGGCTGCAGGTACATGTACAAAGAGTGACACAAGCAACCCAAGGCTACATGCGGGGGTTCGCAACGCCCTAGGAGCGGAGCTGGCCCAGCTCGTTCCAAACCGAAATTATCCATGCACACTTGTACGAGACTGCGGGTTGTGAATTAACAGTCGCTTGTGTGGGCTTCGCTCGCTACGTTCGCTCCGCGCTTAAGGGATCACAACCTTCAGTATCGCACAAACATGAACGCTCACGTCGCTCGCTCTGACTGCAACAGTCCCTTGTGTTGGCTCCGCGCTTAAGGGATAATAACCCTAAGTATCGCATGTATGCCAAATTCGAAGTCAACGATACAGTCATTCGTGATCTGCCTGACGTCGAAATAAACCATAAATATTTTACGATAAGAGTATTATTCGGCAATCACTAATCTTCACCTGGAATACAAGGCGTTATTCAAAGCGCAAATAACAATCATAGACCACAATTAATCAATACTACCGCAGCCATCTTTTTCCCGGGCCAAGGCAGATAAGGCCAACCCCATAACGTCATACTTGGGGAAGGTCAATGCTCTCCACCAACAACTGATCCATCTTTTCGAAGGATTTGTAGCAGATACTCGCTCTCTGACCAGAAGTCACTGCGAAATCAAATCGAAGACAATATCTGCTGGAAAGTAGTCGAAGGCCTGAACCAGTGGAGAGCGTTTCCGAAATATTTAAAAAAAAAAAAATTTATTTCGTGTTTGCACGTGATTATCTCGAAAACTATTTCACATACGAAAAAAATATTCCAACATTGTTTATGGATTTCCTGGATCTTTTATTTTGTCTCAGAATGTTAACCGTTTTGAAAATATTTGTAAAATATTTATCATATTGCATTTTGAGCATTGCATACGCTTGGGTTGAGTTTCGTGTCCCAGATAGCTACCTGGAAGTTTAACCAGATATTGAGCAAACGGTTTCTAGCCCATCACCGACAAACGTGCAAAAGAGCCATCATGCGAAGTAAAGACACAAAAAGAGCAATGATGTTCATCGGCGGCACTTTAGACCCGTCCCATGCAAGTACATTTTAATTTCAATCCATTTGCTTTCAAGTTGTCTATGATTTGTTTTGAAAAATGTTGTCCTTATCGCCTCGATTCAGGGTATACCCATATCTACGAGGCCAATGCAAGAACGTCCTTTTTTTCTGACCCAAGGACTCAGAATTCGCAGCAACATCCCCAGTCATTTAATACCCATCATGCATTTGTCTCATGACCCCCAGTCATATGATACCCCTCTTACCTAGATATCACTTCATTGCCAAGAGTGTTCTTTTCCCTCACCAAAAGACTCAAAATGGTATCAGTTCTGGCCAAAGGACCTAAAATGCCTTCAACAGTTATCGAGTGCATCGCTCTCATCACCACGAATCGCGAGATACACATATCTACAAGCTTTGTTTCCATTTTCATTTCATGATAAAGATGATCATTATGCCCTTCACGGATGTGATAAGGTATATTAACTTTGTCATGAAGTTTGCAACGCACAAAAGGAAGCATCTCCGACCATAAAAGCTACATACATATATTCTTGGTCAGTATGATGAGACGAGTCGATTAAGCTTTGTCCGTCTGGTTCTATGCAAACTAGTCCCTCAATTTTAAAACTATCGAGCTGAAATTGCACCAAGCCTTCTTTCTGTTGCACGCTATAAATATGTCGAAACCAACGGAACCGGGCCGTTACGTCATATATGTAGTTGCCATAGGAACGACCGGTCTAAAAAATTCATCTTTGTGAGAAAAACTTTTTTATTTCAAAAGATATCTTTTTCAAATTTCTCAATAATCAATAGTATCTTTCAGTGACGTGCAGTGGAAATTTTTCATAGTCAAGCAGTTGGGCGCCCTAAAGCCAATTTAGCATAAACAAAAATGGACTGTATAATAGAATATGGACAGTCACAAAAACATTTATACCAAGCGGCTTTAAGCCTTAAAGAAGAAATCAGGAAAGATATAAATAAAACATTGGCACATATATTCGGAATACAAAAAAAAAATAAATAAATAAAATATTACTAATAAAAAAAATGATAAATAAATATTATGTTAATTAAGACTAAGAAAAATTCAGGGGTATTTGAAATAAATAAATATTCTTTCGCCATTGCCATTTATTTGTATTCAAAATCTATGCGCCGTTCTTTAAGTAAAAACTCTTTAATCACATTATCAAAAAAATCGTTTTCTCTTCGCATTTGTATAAGAAGATCCTTTTCAACCGCAATTAAAGCAAGATCCGAAAGTCGTTCTTGGGATTGGCGATTTCTCAAAAATGTGTGAACGCGCTTTAGTGTTGAAAATGACCTTTCCGCAGTTGCCACTGTGACTGGAATTGACGTTAATAATTTTGCTAAAATATGAACTTGCTTAAAACCGTTTGCGACATAAGGCCGTTTTTGAAAATAATCGAGAATTTTACTAGGATTCGCGTTTTTAAACTCATCTGAAGAATAAATAACTTTTAGCTCATTTTTCAACTTTATTCTGTCGAAAAATTGACCGTGATATTCAATAAGTGAGTCAAAATTTTTATCGCGAAAATTTGACTTGAATTTAGAAAAATAATTCGGTTCAAGCAACTCTAAAAATGAAAGATCTTTAAACGAATGGAATCGATCTCGAATTTGCCCGAGAATAACATCTATAATCTCCCGAAATATCCGCCGTAAATTTTGTAAAGGATCTATCGCATTTCTACATTTCTTACGTGGTGGCTGATATTCTGCTGTAACTGTCGAATAGAAATTATCAAACTTTTTAGAAAAGTCATTTTCAAGCCAATTTTCAAATTCAATAATTTTTTGGCTTGCATATGAAATGTTTACCACTTTGCTCTGAATAATATTAAATAATATATCAGTTTTGGAAAAAATTTCAGAAAAAATTAACAGATATAATTGAAAATCTGACTCTGCGAATTTTTGTAAGTATATATCGGAAAAAGTCAAGGAATCGCCATCCCAGTGTTAAGAACCATTCGAAATTGTCTCAAAAACTGTACAAATTTCATGCTTATGTTCAAATATAACGTTAATAATACGCGAATGATAATGCCAACGCGTTTTGGAAACCGATGGTAAACGACGATTTACTATATTTGCAAAAAGGTCCGACCTTTTAGTGGATGTATTAAAAAATGATGCGATTTTATTGATGTGCGCGAAAAATAATTTAATTTCCGGAATAAACTCAACTGCTTTAGACAATACTAGATTTAGTGAATGAGCGTAACATGGAACGAAAATTGCCGATTTATGTTTTTCCCGAATTAAAGTCTGAACTCCACGAATTTGAGAACTCATTACTGCTGCGCCATCGTAACATTGTGCAATTAATTTCTTATCGATATTAAAATTTTGCAATTGTTTTAAAATGTGAGAGCTTATTGCTGTAGCTGTACGATTAGCGCTTACATCCAAAAATCCGATAAATCTTTCTTCAATCTCATTTGATATTGTATATCTAAAAATCATCATTAATTGTTCCCGACCGCTAACATCTGGCGTTTCGTCGACCATTACAGCTACAAATGGAGCCTCCTTTATTTCCAAATTGATTTTATTTCGAACCACATTAGCTATAGCGGAAACAAGATCGTTTTGGATTCTATTAGACAAACCCGAAAACGCTGCATTTGCTTTTATAGAATCTATGTGGGACTCAATTATCGGATCGTACAAACTCAAGAAATTTACGGTTTCGATAAAATTACCACGATTATTTGAAGAAGAGTCTTCATTATTTCCGCGAAAGGGAAGCTCCTGTTTTGCCAAAAAAATTACAGTATCGATTAAACGTTTCAAAATATTACGATTACGCTCAACTTTTTCATTATGCAAACTAACAGATATTGCCACCTTGTTACTAAGCATAAACTCTATACGCTGAGAACCAAAATTATCTAATTTAATTAACGACTGAAGATGTTTTTCGGAACTTGAATGCTTTGCTGCTGAGCCCGTAAAATTATTCAAATCACTAAATCCAGCTTTATTCCAAACAGATTTTTCATTCGTGAACAAAAGACACGGCCAGCAAAATAACTTATTTAATTTACAGCTTCCCGTTAACCAAATGTACTTTTCATACGTTTCGATATGGAATTTTCGCGTAATATTTTTTAATTTAAACTCTAAACTAAGATCTGGCTTCGGTCTATCCGATTCTATAATTTCTCTTTTCTTGGCAAAGGAAAGAGTTGAAAATCCCGCTTTTAGTACGAAATCCGTCGCGCAGCAATACTCCGACATAATGCGAAAAGAAAACTTACCACTTTTATCACAAATCAAATCAATTAAATCACTACAAACGGTCAAAAAAACTTCAAATCACAATTTAATCAAAATCACCCGATTGCACTGATTTCCTCTTTTAAATTGCAACGGAAAATCCATTACATAACAAAAACAAAAGCTCTACTGGAAAAATCAAATTCCCATAAACATTCCCTGCATTGGCAACATTTCATTAACAAGCATCATTGGGCTTTATCCCACACACAAAAGCAGTCGCGCCAGTGCTTGACTTGTCTCATATAAATTTGCGAACAAAACAAAAAAAATCGTTGCCCAATGTACTACCGAAATCCAAGATTCCCATTTTCTGGAATCAACATGTCTCTAGTATTTGGATGCACACATGGTACATGCATCTAAAGATCTAGGCACATTTTCCTATTCTAAGTTTGGTGTCTATGGTGTGCAAAATGTGGGAGGTTTGAATATTATCTAAAGTAATTGAACGAATGTTTTTTAACCAAAAGAAGGCGCGGATCAGAATTTGAATGTGTAAAGGAATATTTGAATGATAATATGTATTCTTCAGCTTAAAGAAAAACATTGACTGAAATGATGATATGTGTATTGGTGTAAGCAAAGTTTATTATTGAATTGCTTATTTCGGTAAGTCAAGCAGTTTGGAATTGCTTACTACGAGTGCACGTCACTGGTATCTTTAGTCAAATCACATTCCCGAATTTGGTTAAAATCGGACTATTCTATTATATAGCTGTCATAGGACCAACCGTTCCAAAAGCAAGTTTTTGTTAGAAAAACTTTTTTATGTCTGAAGAGATCTTTACGGATTTTCATATTATTCAATCATATTGACTGCCAAATCGCGTTCCTTATAATTTGGTTGAAATCGGCCCACTATTTCATATACGTCTCATGGGAACAGTGAAATAGGAACAAGTTTTACTACTAATTTCAATGTGGCAAATGCATCATAAGTCACAACGAAGATATCATACCTTCGGCAAGCTAGATTGTTTTTTTCTGACGCACACATGCAGGAGGGTCAAAATATCACCGTATGGTACTTATAATAATCCAATGAAGCTACGTACAAAATTTGGTTGACATCTGATCGCGGGAAATGCCTGGAGAGGCTATCTTTAAAAGACTTAGGCGAGTAACTCTGGTTTAAACAAAACACAATATACATATGTACAGTTAGTCCAGCCGATGATCAAAATTGCGGTCCTCGGTTTGTACTCAGGGAACAGGGAACCTACATTCCAAATTTGGTTAAAATCAGAACACGAGAAGCGCTCGGACAAACGCACAAACGGAAAAACGAACAAACGTACAGCATCGGCCATCAGACTATATGCTCGTTCATTATTTCTGTATGGGACGGGCCAAAAACTAGCCATTGTTTGCCATTCACGCTTCTGCCAACTCATTGGTGCGTGACGAACCGAACACCTAAACTACTACCGAAATTCATATTTGGGAAAAAATCAAAATAGACACAATTTTCGCCGTATAATTTTTTTTTTTATATATTTTCATAAATTATAAATCGAATACATAAAAACAATATTCTTCTTTTTTTCAATCATTTCGTAAATCATTTAGAAATTTTCTTGAGTGTTTGCTAAAATTAAATTCAGGTTTTGAGTTGCCAGTTATCGCATTGCATTCAGTTTATCTCATCTACAAATCAAAAGGCAAATAATACCATCAAAAATTGAAAAAAATATATATGTATATATTTTAACGAATATTTTTTTTTGCGAATAAATATAAACTGATTAATTACTTTACTACAAAATTTTGTAAACGAAAAAAAACATATAAATATAAAATAATAACAAAATGTATTTTAAATACATATAAATTAGTTTTTTTTTCTCGTCCTTTTCGCTTACATCTTTTTTTTATTCCTTTTTCATATTTTTTCCGTATTTTGTTATATTTAATTTGCATTTACTTTAGTAAGTGTTTATATATAAATACAATAATACAAGAATAAACAGTTCTACTTTTACATTTTGTTTATGAAAAAATAACGCATTTTCATTCCTTGCTTTTATATATATATATATCTTGTTGTAAAAATAGGTTACATACTCATATTAATTAGATAAATGAATGCAAGAATGCAATGAAACTTTGTGTGCACTCAAACATTCATTTCTCTCTAGCGTTCGATTTCGAGTGATGTAGCTGTATTACAAAAATAATTACATACATATATGAAAAGTAAGGAAAATTATATGACCGCTTGTATTTCCGCGTGACTTTAAGGAAAACAATTATTGTTTAACAATTGAAATTCGTAGTATTATTATTCATCATTCCGAATATTTTAAGTATATAAATTATGATTTTTCCTTTTTTTGTTATAATTTTGTAATTTTATTAATTTTTTTATGTGTTTTACGATTTATTTTTAAATTAACAAAAAATATATAAGTAGAATGTCTTCACAAAAATGGTTTCATTTCAAATCCTTATCCTGATGGGACAAAAGAATTGAACAAAATAGAGAAGATGGCAGGAAATACTATTTGATTATAGTCAAATCGAATTACTAATACGTATTTTAGCAATTTGCGCCTCCGATTCTATTTTTTTTTTTAAATACGAATAAATTAAAAGAGGGATGAAATGAGAGGTTTAATGGATTAAATAAAATGTGCGTAAATGTTTTAATAAGTTCAATTTTTTTCCAAGACTAGAAATTTGTCTATTGTAGCATGATATGACATTGGTGTTTCTAAAAAAGCATAATTAAAGGAAGAAGGAAAAAATCTGTTTAATATATTGTTATCATTCCATTGTAGTCAGTAGTGGTTGATAAGTTTTAGAGTGTAGTATAGAAATTCCTATAACATACTTGTATTAATAAATAGGCACATTTAGAAAAAATGATTGTTTAACGGATGAACCAGTAAAATTTCCGTCCTTAAAAATCCCCTGTTCACCATGTCTACTCTTATATTTTCGAAAGTGCTTTTCAAAACATTGGACTTCAATATATATGCCCTGGGGGGCTTCAATTTTACGCCCTTCCTTTCCATATTTTATTTAAAAAAAAGAAATTTATTTTCATTGTTTTATCATGCTAAATAGTGGATGTCATTTTCACTTATGACACACAAGATAATCACTAACATGCTCTAGTTTGAGATATAATTATAATGTTACCCTTGTAAACATTTGTGGTTTTTTTGTTTTTGAATAAGCATTCAATAAAAAAAAATCCGTTACATTTTAGACCCACAATTAAAAAAAAAATATATAATTATACTCAAGGTCTAAATAATGTATTATAAGGTTTTGTTAATATATTACTATAGCAATATCGAGCGAAAAATGTTCTCTAAAAAATCTTATAGAGTATAATGAGTGAGTTTTATTGAAGTAAAAATGAAACTGATACTTCCATTTTAATGCCTATTATAATATAAATAGTAGTGTGTGAATTACCTGAACTGTTAATTGGCATTAGATACATTTATGTATTTCTGTCCGTTACGAGTATGTATAAATAATGTACCAAATATATTATTTATAAACGGAATTTTAAAAATCCTACAAATCTACTGAAAAAAGAAATCAGCATTTTATCTTATTTAACCTTTGCGTGTAGTTAAATTTAATCTCTTCGCTTGGCACTGGACGTATTATAGAAAACTCCGAGTTCTAAAAAGTTCATATAATTACTGTATGTGTAAATTACCTTTTTCATACTAACATTTTTTTTTGTCTCTGCTTTTTAAGTGGGATTTACAAAAATATATTTTTTTGTTAAAGTGGATTTCTAATCTAATTATGATTTAAAAACAAAAGTTTTTAAATATTTTTTTTTTCAGTTAGTTTGCAATCGTGTTTGCAAATGAAAATGTCCGCTTCCACTTTTTTTTTTTCAAAGTAAAAAAAATGTTTTACATGGATATATGTATTTATAACTACGTTTTATTATTTTTTTTTTTTGTTTCTACCACAACATATTTTGTATCTACTAGAAAAACATTGTTTTCAGTAGATTTTAGATGAGTGAGTGTGTATGTTTTTTTTATTGATATTCGAGATCCGGTGATTCCGATTCAACGGTCGCATCGCTGACAGCTAGTATTCGTTTACCAGATTTTATGAGTGCCATATGCTTGTCGGCATCAAACCGGTGTTGTTCGTCATTGAGGTCCTGTATTAAAATAAACATACAGTTGGAAATTATTAAACATATAGCGACAAAATCTTTAATTAAATAAAATAAAATAAAATAATAATAAATAAAAATGGGTTTGTAGTTAAAAGATGCTACAATCATCAAGATTTTGTGATTGTGGTTATATTCCTTAAGTCCACCATATACGATGCGGAATTTCCCTCCGAAAAACTGATCAGTTCCCGCCTTCCGCATTGACTGAATATGGCCTTCAGCACAGACGATCCGGAATCCCTCACTGATCAGGCCTGGCCTCGAGGAATTCCGGGCCGTGTATGTAGAAATTGGCCGGCTCAAGCGGCCTTCAGGTGGCCTGTTCAGTCGGCCGGATGCACAATCCAAAATCGATCGAAATAACTGACCGGATTGAATTTTTTGAGGAGTTTATTTCAATATATCAATCTGAAACTTGCCTATGGAAAGTAAAGTCAAGATTACTATAAAGTTAAACTGAAATTCTGTTCAGTATAGCCAAAATTAATTGTCGAAAAACGACAATTTTTGAGGTTTAAGAGAAAGATTACATCACTATTAAAGCTCACAAATCTTTGAAACGGGGGCTGCAAATCGAAAAACTCATAAATAAAAGCTGAAGATATAATTTAATTTCAAGTCTAAAGCGGCCCATTTTTAGCCGCGGTTGTGAGCAAAAATGCCTGTTTATCAATTTCAGCCTTAAGGGGGAAACCACATTAGAAGGCCCATTTTACAGAATTTTTAGGTTTTTTTTTGGGTGCGAAGAATTAATTAGAATTCAATAAACATTGTTCATATTTCGAACAACTTTTGAGAATTTTTTAAAATAATTTAAGCCAAAAATGATAAAGTTACGCACTGATGTCCGATGAAGGCCGTAACTAGAATTATTCAATTGCGGGACGTGTAGCGATTCCAATTTTTATCAGAAATCAAAAAGGTTTCAATTTTACATTATTGACCTATTCTCTTAAACGTGCCATACACACACCGATCGATCGGCCGATCCGTCGCCCGATATCGATATCGGCCGATGGATCGGCCTATGTATGCGCTTATCGTTGACGATTTTTTTGACAGTTCCGTATCATTTTTGATCAACTGACATTTTGTGGCGATCCTTCGGCCGATCGATCGGGCGACGGATCGGATAATGTATGGCGGCTATAAGAATATGAACCTCAATGCAGGTGGAAATAATGGAAATAATAACTATATACTAATTACGCAAAAAAAAGACACCCTCAAAAATATGATATCATCCCAAAAGGTTCATGTTTTTCGTAATTTTATAAAGAATCATACTTTCAATTTTCATAATGATCGGTTCATTACTTTTCGAGTTAGACCTCCCGCAAATGTGAAAAAAGTCATTTTGAAAAACAAAATATAACCGAAATAATCCCTTGTGTTGATGCTTCTAGTACCTTCTATACCGTCATTTGAAAACAAAGATGCAAAAGTGGGGTTCCGCTACAAGGCAACGTAAGTACAATACATAAAGCGACTACCTGATGTAGTGCTCCGCCCTATGATGAGCGCTCGGTTCTATGCTAATAAAATCTAAACGAATGCGAATTTCGCTATAAAATGTTGGCAGCGTATTCTTGAATTGTTAAGCTAGCAATGTATGCACCGCTTAGAAGTAATATGGAAAATAAAAAAAATTCTCGAATTTTCGCCTGCCAAAACTTAAGCTTACCTTCTGCGACCGTTAAAACTCAGTTTCCATGTATTTAAGATCTATAGAAGGGATTAGAATTAAGTTTACTGGCCTAATAGAATAGGCGGCTTCTCTTTTAGCTTTATAATAATCTTTACTTTTTACTTGCCATAGGCAAGCTTCCGATTGGTATGTATTTTACATTGAAATAAAATCCTCCAAAAATTCAATCCGGTCAATTATTCCGGATCGGTTTTCGATTGTGCATTTGGCCGACTGAACCGTCCAATTTCTGTGTATGTAGAATTCCGGTCCGGCCCGGAATTCTGGCCTTGAGGAAGGCCTGATCAGTTTATCCGAAGAGGAATTCCGGATTGTCTATGGCGGCTTTTAGTAATCGTGGTAGAATTGTCCGTTCATTCACTAATTAACAAAGTACATATTTCAACAATATTGAATCATAGGTTTTTCAAAAACGCCTTGAATTTTTTGAGAGCGTAACATAATAATAATAGCAGCCAGTTCCCTGGAATACTACCGAAACATTTCACGAAGGACTATTGCCCATTTCATGGCAGAAAATTCAAATAAATAGTACGGAGCTATGAAAAAGTGACATGATGATGAGATGAGGAAAATGAAAACGATCACAATACCCACACCTATGCAAAGCTGCTTAGCGCGCTATGAATGCTCACATACCTTTCGCTTTCATCTGTACAAGTATATATAAAAATGATTGAACGTTTGGATGAGGCTTAATAGTCCCCATATACGTTGCAATCCATCGTCAGATCGATCTGACGATATTGTGATCGTCAGATCGATCGCACAGTGTATGTGACTATCGTTGACGATTTTTTTGACAGTTCCATATAATTTCGATCGTCAGATATTTTGTGACGATCCATAGTCAGATCGATCTGACGATGGATCGCACCGTCTATGGCGGGTCTTAGACCGCGTGCACACGGCAAAATAGAACACACGGAGGTTTACTAGAACGCGCACACAGCAGTCTGAACTATTTAGTCATCGCTGTGTGTGCCGTCTCATAAACCAACTATTTATTAAGGCTTGTTTTTTTTGTACTGCAGTGTAGGTTAATTGGGGGCTATCCGGGTTAACTTACACACATTACACAAACAACATACCCTGGTTGTTTGTGTAATGTGTGTAAGTTAACCCGGATATCAGATATTTTGTGACGATCCATAGTCAGATCGATCTGACGATGGATCGCACCGTCTATGGCGGGTCTTAGACCGCGTGCACACGGCAAAATAGAACACACGGAGGTTTATTAGATCGCGCACACAGCAGTCTGAACTATTTAGTCATCGCTGTGTGTGCCGTCTCATAAACCACCGTGTGTTCTATTTTTCGGACTAAACTATTTATTAAGGCGCGTTTTTCGTACTGCGGTGCAGGTTAATTGGGGGCTATCCGGGTTAACTTACACACATTACACAAACAACATACCCTGTCCGCTGATAAAAATTATATGGAACTGTCAAAAAAATCGCCAACGATAGACGCATACACAGGCCGATCCATCGGCCGATATCGATACCGGGCGACGAATCGGCCGATCGATCGCTGCGACTATGGGTCGTGGGTCTTAGAAGTTAGTTTGACCAATTTTCCATTGGTGGCTCTGTACACTATTATCACAAAATCAATAAATTCATATTTTTATGTGAAACTAGCTGAGAGAGCGAGCGAAACGTCTTTTTAGCACCCAAAAATATATCTGTTTATAGTAAAATTCGATGATCGCTATCAGACGCAAAATATACAAAAATGGATTTATTTTTTTCAGAATGTAAAGAAAAATAATTTCTTTGGAAATCCATGTAGGTAAAATGCGAATATTTAGCGTTTCATGAACATGTTCCCGGATGTCGTCTGAATCGGGGTGATGGAGTCAATACACTGGAGTGTTGCAAGTTTCCTTGCCTGCGCCTTAAGTTAGTCTTTGACCGGCCCCGATCATCATTTATAAACTGTACTAGCGACTTGGGTATTTTATTTTCGAACCACGTCAAAATCAATAGAACAGTGGAAATGAGATTTTTTTCTGTAAATTTGACGTGGTTCGATGCATGTTTGCGACCAAAATGCTTGTCGTGTGTGTCGAGCTTTAGATAGCACCATACTATTGAGTCGAACAATTTTTTGGTTGGGTCAACCACGTCACTTCCGTAAGACCGTGCGGAAAAATTCTCCAAATTTACTACGATCCTATAAAAAGGACATGGTTCGGTCCAACCAAAAAATGGTTCGACTCGATGGTGTGTGGTGAGCTTTAGGAATCGCCTTTGAATGACAATATAATAAATTGATGTCGCTTGACATTGGAGCGTTTACGATCAAAATTATCTCGTTGTTTAACCTGTGTTATATGTTAATTTGCTATACATCATAATAGTATGCGATGCGAATGATTGTAGCATTTTATCTGAAATTACACATTTCATCTTAATCTAAATTAATCTTTAAATAATGTAAATTTAATGATAAAAAACGCAATAAACTCAAAACGAAAAAGAAGACAAAATATTAGAGGAATAGTAGTACATAGTAGAAGTAAAGGAGAACATACCTTTCAACGAACAACGTGTTATTAGAAATAACGTTTCACACTTGCTTCCGTTTCATTAATCGTGCCATTATTTTATTTTGGGTGTTATCATTTCGAAATTCGAGCCAAACAGAACATACGTTAGTTACACACATTAACATCATCTCACGATCAGTACAATTCTTTAGTAGTACACTGTAGCTTACGCTCGGAAAATTATAAAGAATAGCAGAACATAGATGCAACGATGATTGTAATAAATGATTTGTTTGTTTGCATTTTTTCCTCATTCTCATTCAATTAATGTAGTTTTAGTAGATAAAAAATATATTCTGGAGAGTTTTCTTGATTTTTTCTGTTTGCGTTTTTCACATGTGTCGTTGAATTTTTGATATTCGTTCGTCGTTTCTTGAGAAACATTCGGATATTAAAATTATTAAAGATCCATCAAAGGGAAAATTAAAGTATTTCGTCCTATTGTTTTATAAAACATTTTTTGATAAGTGCACTTTTGAAAGAAGAATTCCTAGTAACAAGAGATACAGTTGATTTCATGCTACTTCCTTTCGTCGATTTTGTCGAATGTCAAAAATATTGATTTCGTATCTTTACCTTACGAGCACTTGATTGCTTGAGTAGTTGCGATTTCGGTTTTTGCTCCATCGGGGTTCTATAATGAAATACGTTTGTTTGTTTGGTGGTTTTTACTATTGGTAATTCATTTCTGAAAAATGTGCATTTATTAAAGGTGTGGTGGTGACAAAATATTATTTTATTTGAGAATCCCGTACAAATCTGTACACAAGACCTAATAATATTATTTACAAAATATTGAAGGGGCATTCCATTATACGTATTTCCCTATTGACTACAACTACATATTTCCAAAAGCTAGTTAAATCGACTCCAAGCCATATTTACAACACTTCTTCGTGGTGACCAAATAACCCGGAATTCTAAATAGCCTTGGTTTGAGGGAAGCTTTGAAGTATAACCGTGAACCACTGTCAGTACAAACCGGGTTTTGCGTACGAAACCGTTGTAAAAAAAAATAGCGAGCCCAAGCCGAACCATTGACAAACAGCCTCTGAAAATAAAGAGAATTACACGGAAGACCACCTTCTGCCCACGGAAGGGCTTGTATTCAGCCACTTCAAAAACGTTCGTTCCTTGTACCCCACAGCCTGCTGAGGGGCCGTTCACATTATACGTTATGCGATTTTTGTCCATTTTTGACCCCTTCCTACCCCCTTGTCACATATCATCACAAACTCCAGACCCCCTCCCCTCCCTCATACGTCACATTACATTTTTTACGTTTTAAGTCCTTCATGATAAAAACTTACTCAAACATGTTCTGTACACGTGAACTCGTATAACTCCTTTAACAAATAGTTCTTTATTAATTTTATTATTTTAAACAGTTGACATCCAACAAATACTATTGGTACTATACTGAAGTTTCACTGTTATTGATGCTCATTTCAGTCAATGATCCATGGGGATCACGCCACTTTTCAAAGTTGCCGATGAGAGACATTGGGTGGTATGCATAATAATGAGGATATACTCAAGAGTGAAGTCTATTGAGGACATTCCTGAGTCTGCTATGTTCGGTGAATCGAGTGAAAAAGTTGTATGCATAAAACTACTCTCCGCTCCATAGTGATAATTGAGTGGAATTCTGTTAACTCAGCTTTACTCCACTCGACTCACTTTATGCATACCACCCATTCACTTGATATTGACGAATGTGCCTTGAGTACCACACGCCATACTGGCAAGGCGTGGTGTTTGTATGAACCTCTGGATCAACATATTCCGCCTCGACAGGAAACCTATTGATGGGTTTCGGGGATGGGATTGCGGAACAGACTGCTTTCGAGGCAGTCTATTCCGCAAGACGCAGCGGTAAACTGCAGCCTGGAAAACAAGGCTGAAAGTAGACTATTCCGCAAGATGCAGCGGAATTCCGCAGCTTGGAAAATGGAGATTTAGACCATTTAGTAATGGACTGAGCTTCGACCATTTGAAAGTGCTCCAACATCTGAGGAATAAGTCGATAATCAGCCTACACAGTTGGCGATTTATAACTATTGACATATGTTTCTGTCGAATTGGGTGTAAACAAACGTCAATTCTTGCCAGCTTATCGACAATCAGCTTATAATATCGGCTGACTTTCGTGATTTCGTACGAAATCACTTCACAAATCATCACGTTTTTCGTACAGACAGATCCGAAATCATCACATTTACCATGTTTTGTACAATGTCACTTCGAAAGGTGTTGCTAATCCATAGGCCCCATTTTCCAAGCTACGAAATTCCGCTGCGTCTTGCGGAATAGACTACTTTCAGCCTTGTTTTCCAGGCTGCAGGATACCGCTGCGTTTGCGGGATAGACTGTCTCGAAAGCAGTCTGTTCCGCAACACGCGGCGGAATCTTGCAGCTTCGAAAATAGGAAAACAAAGATTTTGAGGCAGTCTGTTCCGCAGCGTGGAAAACGAAGCTTTAAATTAGCCAATTCAGTCCATGTCAGCAGTGATTGACAATTGTCGAGAACTGTCAGCCGCCGCTACCACCGCAAATATTGAAAATATACAATTCATCATCATCGTGGCGCGACAGCCCGACGTCGGGCCTTGGCCGCCTGGATCGTTGTCCTCCAATTATCTCGGTCACGTGACCGCGTCCTCCAATTTTGGGAGCCCAGCAGCTGCGCGGCGTCCACACCTACTGAGCTCTCCCAACGAGATCTCGGTCGTCCTCGCAGTCTCGCTCCGTCGACTCGTTCTGCATTCATTACTCTCTTAGGCATGCGATCATCGTCCATTCTTTGTACATGCCCTGCCCATTGAAGTCGTTGTAGTTTGACGATTTTCGAGACTTGCAGCTCATCGTACATTTCATACAACTCATGGTTGTACCGGATGCGCCATCCATCTCGATCGCAAACAGCCCCGAAAATTCGCCGTAGAACCTTACGTTCGAAAGTGTCTAGCATGTTTTCGGAGGCTTGAGTTAGGGTCCATGCTTCGCAGCCATAGCATAGCACTGGTCGTATAATGGTTTTGTACACGCGGAGCTTCGTGTTTCTGTGCACATGCTTCGATTTCATTATGGGGAGAACCGAGAAAAAAGTCTTATTAGCTAACTGTATCCGTCGCTTGATTTCGTCAGTTTCGTTGGCGTCCCTTGACAGGTTGCAACCCAGGTAGATGAAGTTGTTCACGAACTCGATGTTGAGGTCCCCCACGTTGATGCTCGGTTGTGCAGGTGTCCTTGTCACCGATTGCATCATTATTTTAGTTTTACCCTCGTTAATACGTAATCCAACTTCTTTTGCAGCGGTATCGAGCGTATGCAGAAGTTCTTCTGCGTCAGCCAATCTTCGGGACATGATGTTGATGTCGTCGGCGTACGCTGCTAATTGTGTCGACTTGATGAGTAGCGTCTTGCTGTTGAAATATACAATTATAGTAGACTAAGTGTCACCATACACTGTCGAACTCGAACACGAACCTAGTACAAATGGACCGGTTTCCTTCACACCTATGTGAAGTGTAAGTGTGTGTCAGAGGACATTTGTACCAGGTTCGTGTTCGAGTTCGACAGTGTATGGTGGCACTTAAACTCTGATTTGATAGCCACCATCAAGGAGGATGCTGATGCGGAGAATTTACCAGCCGAATCAGATGAAAAGGTTGAGGTAAGTGATGTTAAGGATACGAGCGTAATGCAGCTCAATCGCTACATTGCTACCACAGGCTGGCTAACTAGGTTTAATTAGGTGACCTTGGTATCACAACGGACCCAGAGGTGGTCTGTGTGCTGTGCGGTGACATGGCAGCCTCTTTACCTAACCTGAGTGACGTTTAACATAACGTACAATGCAATGAGTGCGTTCAGAAGGTGGCAAAAGAGCAGAAACCGCTCGCGAGCAGCTCCGGAGCTGCTCGGTTTGGAGTCTGCACCTGCTGAACGCTACTTTACCAGCTGATAAATTGACCAGCTGAAAGCTGACGATGACAATTTTAGACGTCAAGTGCCGAAAAGTGGAAAATACATGAATCCCACGCTGTCCATTACAAAAATCACGAACAACGAGAAAACAAATTCAAAAGCACCCGAAAACCATAGAACTAGAAGCCGAAAACGGTGAAAACACAACCAATTTAATAACTGTCAAAACTCGGAAACTCGCAACATGAGCGTGAGGTTGAAAAAGAAGAAGAAGAACCTGAGCACTGAGCACTGATCAGTGAGCAGAAATATTTCTTGCTCGGTGAAATTTGATCATGCTCACCCGAGCAGAAGTCACTTCTGAACCCGCTCGTTCTGAACATGTTCGCTGAGCGGAAGTTGCTCAGTTCCTTCTGAACGCACACAATGTGAACGTTTTTCGGTGATTTCCGAAATCACGTCAATTGCGCCGATATGAACAAGTTATTACTCAGTTGGCGTTTCGATGATGACATACATAAGGTTGACTGTACTGTCGAATTGTGCATAACCAAACGTTAATTCTTGTCAATGGTCGCGGTTTCAAAACAAGAAAATCAGTAACGTGGTCCGGTTTCAATCCAGACCCGGGTCCGTGGATCATAAATTGCCTGCGTTTCCGTTTTGGACCGTGTCGACACTGTTTCATAGATATTTTGCGGAAACGCTACGTTTTCAGACACCGTTACCTTTGAGAAGGGGAAAAGTATCACGAATTTTTTCCGATTCGATTACCCCTTCAATGATTCCTAGAGTTTTGACAGTTCGCTCTTGACAAGTTCTATCACTCCATTCGTAAACAACTCTTAGTTGGCGTCGAAGTACGTATAGTGATCGGAAAGTCTTTCCTCGCTCGTCACTTTGTTTGGAAATTGTGTTTAAAAGTGTAAATATCCCTTATTATTTGGCGTATGTTTGTGTGAAATATATTCATGGTGGTACGGGCATCGTGTCGGAGAAATCACGAATCGGAGAAGGGGCAATGGAAAAGTAGCGGAATCACAATATTTTCGGGAACGCACCCATTGTCTCAGAAACGACTATGATCCATCAACTGTCAGTTTTTATGGTTTTGCCAAACTGAACAGCTGACGGCATTCGAATTGAATTACGGAATTACGACTGTGTGCTAATTAATTCTTTTGCGTCTTTCATCGACTTTCATTTACAGACGACATAAAACAAAAAACTAGCGACCGCACCATTAAAGAACTCCGCAACAATTGAGAAAACACGGCCGCATGTATGTATCAGCTGTGAGCTGTTAGAAGTTTGGATAAAATGGACCGGAAAAAAATTATGATCCGAAAAATGACGTTACCTGGAGCATATTCCGTTTTACCGGAACCGCACCGGACAGCGTTTCTAAGAAAATTAGGGAAAAAGATCCAAGAATCAGAAAACTGATCCATTTTAAAAACTCGCCCTATTTTTAAATTTTATAATCACAAAATGGTCCATTGAGTCAGCTGACTGTCGACCACCTGTCGTTAGTACCCAGATATTTGGGGCGACCAGTAGCTCAGTGCGTAGAGGCGTCAGTCTCATGTCTGACATCGGTCGTTACGGATTCAAATCTCGTCCACCGCGTTCGGGACCATGAATGTTTCTGTTGACTTCCCCCTTGTGGTGCGGGGCGTAATAATAGCCACAACATCTCTCGACTTGTAGCAGGTAGGCAGCTGAATGGGAGTAGGAGGTACATGTTGGCAACGTGAACCATCCGAAACTGGTGTATACCAACGAAACGTCAACTAAGCCACATGGAATAGTTGACGCGCTATGCTCCACTAGGGATTAGGACAAATTAGTATGTTCTAAGGTCTGAATTCAGCTATATTTGGGGCTGAATTCGAATGAAAATTCCGTAATTTTTTAAATGAGAAAATTAATTAATGATACCATTTTCATCATTTCGATTCGAATCGAGTTACATGATAGGGCCCCTGTGCAAACTGCACAAAAGGGATTTTATTACAAATTAATTCACAAACCCTAACCATTAATTTATCGCTACACCAAACCACCTATTGTTTCATGAAAAACTAAGATGACTTT
The DNA here is from genome assembly GCA_964017055.1 of Chloromyia formosa. NCBI lineage: Eukaryota > Metazoa > Arthropoda > Insecta > Diptera > Stratiomyidae > Chloromyia > Chloromyia formosa. The sequence continues at coordinate 144,553,627 of OZ024815.1, read as the reverse complement.
TATAAAAACAGTGGGATTTTGAGACTGGAAATCGTATGTATAAGATGTATGTATAATGTATAAACCACATGCCAAATGTATTTACATATCTTCAAAGAAAACTCAACCAAACCAAATAAAAAGCGCATGCATATTAGCAAAATATATAGTCTTAAGTATTTATTTCGAGTACATAGGTATATGTATGTTTTATATAATGTCCAACAATCAATTATTTATATATATATATTTTTTTGTTTAACTTAAAGATTCATTTCATTCCAGAACAATATCAAATCATTTCATTTCAAACTTTTCACCTTTTAAGACAATTCTGTTGAGTGTTAAGACAACTCTGTTGAGTGTATGTATTACTATTTCTTTTTAAATGAATATTGTTAAATGATAGATCGTATAACCGTTAAATATATATGGCTTTCGTTTTTAAAGAGTGTAAGTACATAGACTATTGTATATATTGAGTTCGATAAGTGCAATAAGATTAAGATAAATGTAAATGTGTAGTTAAAATGAGATATGAACATTTTCGGTTTTAGGAGACGATATGTAAGCAAAAACAAAAACAAAACCAATATATTCACATGATGAAAACAAGTACACACATGTATGTGATTTTCTATATGATAATTTAAAAATAAATGAAATTAATAATCCCTAGAGAATAATATCAAATTATAATGATTGTAACAATGTTTTCAAAACACATAGCAATTGAATGTTTCACAAGAAAAAGGTCGTAGATACAGATACAATAATACTGTTTCGATTTTTTTCTATCGCCCTGTCTAATAACGATACTACTGAATATAGTACGCCTTTAAATAATCAGATTTTTCACAGAAATGTAATTAGATTACATTAGGCATTTTTGAAAAAGATCTTTTTCGCTTTCTCGTTTTGAATCGTATCGACTTATCTCACAGCCTATTAGAAACACGTTTTAAGTATTCGTTGAAATTTGTTTAGTTTCGAGTTTTTGTAAATTTGAAATTTACTTTTCGTTCGTTTCAAGTGCAATATTTCTTTCTTTTTTTGCGATTTACGATTTTACTCACGATACAAATGCGTAAACTATAAAGCAAGTTTTTTTTGTTCGTTTAAGAAGTAGACATATTCGATAAAGATATATAGACATGATGTTCAACTATCTCGCAGACTCAAGAATAATAAAAAAAAGGTAATGGAATTTTTTAAAGGTATCGCGTATGATTTGAAACAGTCAATTTCACATTAAAAAAAAAAAAACAAATTCCAATTCAATAAAAATCAAAGTTTTGCCGTAACGCTTGGTAAAATATGGACTTGAAACAAATAAAGTGAAATTAGTTATCATATATTCTTGATGTATACGTCGCTTTGATTCTTTTTTCGTGTAGTCGTAGTATCATACGACGAGTTAATAGTAGTGGATTCTATTGTTAAATTCAGTAATCTCTTCGTTAGGTTTTTCGCAATTGTTATTTTGGATGAGATGCGATGATTCCTGGGAGTAATGAATGAAAATTAACAATAAAAATAAAATAAACAAAAAGTAATAAAAAGAGAAAAATGAAGAAAACAAAAATATGATAAGCTGATTGCCAAAATCTAAACTTGGGATAAGTGATAAATTCAAAGGCCGCACTTTTAAACCCATATTTCATATTATAAGCCACCGTTGAAGGTGAATGCGGAAACATTAACTTCTTGCGTTAAGATCGGCTTTAGGCCGGTTTCTAAAACCGGTCTTCTATTAGTACCGGTCCCGAAATTTCAAGTATCGGTTCCGAATCAGTAAAAAACCGGCTTGGCTTATGATCATAAAAACCGACTCATTGAAAAACCGATTCACCAAAAGACTCATTAACAACCGAGTACTCGAATACTCAAAATCTGACTCGCTAAAAACCGACCAAGGTTAAAAAAAAACGAGTTATACATTTAGTAATTGCCCCGTTGTGGGGCTTGAACCACAAACGACCGAGTTTCGAGTAGCAAAAAATGTCGGGTGCGTTACCGAGCTAAGCTTCAGACGCATACTAAGTTAATGTGCAGAATGAAACCAAGTACCACAAAAATTCCAAATTGACTGAAAAATAATTCGCACTTGCACATTGCAAAAATATTGAATACATTAAGGAAAAACCTTTGAATATATAGCCATGGAATGAGCTTGTCCTGTATGTCTCCATAGAAACAGTGGCTCCAAAATCTGGGTACTAAGTCGACAGTCAGCTAACTCAGTAGACTTACGAAATTCAAATATTGACAATAATTGACGTTTGTTTATGCACAATTCGACATTGTGGTCAACATTATGTCAATATCGAAACGCCAACTGAGTAGGCCGATTGCAAAGAACTAGAAGATAATATGGAACGGGGGTTTTCACACAGAGCCCATACGTGTTTGAAACATAAATGTAATCCCGTCACTCTCCCCCTCTTTAAGTTTGTAGACCGATTGTGTCAGTTTGGACACAAACGTCATTGGACGATTGTGTCACTTTGGACAGAAACGTCATTCCAAAGCCATCTGATCAAAAGTTTTTGTCGTATCGTTAGTTTCGCGACTAAATACCAGTGCTCTCGCCTTGTGTTTAGCCGATTTGACATTAATTACTCGATTCCAAACGAATCTAAAAGTGATTGTGCCGATAATTAGCGCGTGTCATTGCCGTGAACTTTTATAAAACTAATAATGAAGTGCGTTGTACCGGGGTCGCGAAAACACCACGTATTTACCTCCAAATTGCGTATCGTTTCACATGTAAGTACATATTTATATGATTTGTGATGAAGTCTCCTTAAAATCAACTGGTAATTTTCACGGTGTTCATTTACAATTTGCATTTTTTACGAATTCGGTCCAGTGTAAGCAAACAAGAATCGCCGACTTGACTTTTGTCATCCAAGTGACTTTTGTCTTTTGTTTTGTGCCATTGGCGTAGTCTAAAATATTTTGTTAGGGGGGCTGGTAAATTTGATATTGAAATTAAATTTTTAATGTACATTATATATTTACAGTTTTCCGCAAGATAGTACCACAAGGTCTTTGTGGTTAAACAATTTTAATTGAAGGAGTTTGAAAATACGCAAAAACAGTAGGTAAATGACGGTAAGTACTAATTCACTGACAATTAAATAAAAGTAATCATGTTTTTTTCTAATTTATTGTATATTCCAGGTTTCTGCCGTTCTAAAATCGAAAACACGTTCGAACGGAAAGTCCTTCGGCAAATTTTCGGAGCAGTTTACGACCGAGATGGCTGGCGCATCCGGTACAACTACGAGTTGTATGAACGCTACGATGAGCTGGAAGTTTCCAAAATCGTGAAACTACAACGTCTTCAATGGGCATTACATGTACAACGAATGAACGATGTTCGCATGCCTAAACAAGTAACGAACGGACGGCGCGTCGACGGAGCGAGTCTGCCAGGAAGATAGAGAGCTCATTGGGAGAGTTCAGTATATGCTGACGCCGAGCAACTACTGGGCTTTTAAGATTGGAGGATGCGGTCATGTGACCGAGATAATTGGAGGACAACGATCTAGGCGGCCAGAGCCCGACGTCGAACTGTTGCGCCACGATGATGATGATATGCAAAATGCAGAATCATTGATAACATCGTTCATCAAATCAGCATCGGAGCAAATGGTAGTAGCATGTATGTGCATTTGTACTCATCATCATCGCGGCGCGACAGCCCGACGTCGGGCCTTAGATGCAGGTGGTGGTGCATTTGTACTAAATGCATGGAATTTTCATTGCAATAAAATTTCAGTCAATATCTTCAAAACATTTTGTATGTAAATCATTTGGGTTATATTATTATACGTTCACACTACACCTACATTATTTCATCTGTGCCAGCTGAAATGAATCTGAAACTGTCAAATCCACACGATTTTCAATTCACAACACCCAGATTAAGCCGCTGGTGAAGCAATCTGGCTATGGTGTAGACGTAATATAATTTCTTCTCGTCAGGTGCTTTGGAAACTCAGAATATGATCGAGTTGACGGAAGTTCTAAGTATTCAATTTTTCGCATTAGTCGTCAATCTACCCTTTTTATGACAGCGGGGACCGGACTAAATCTAATACTTAGTTTGAAAGGTCAATCCATATTAAATCAAGCCCAAAACTATCAATTTTGCATTGGTAAGAATGCGGTATTTTGCACGACATAAAGTCGTCTCACCATGCGTCCATTTGGACGCGGACCCGAATGTAATCTGTCATGGAGTTTTGTTAAAATCCATAAAAAAAATACTAGTCAATGTAGCCACGATGAAAACACTCCAAATATACAAGGGGGATTCACACCCCCTGTCGTATATGTCGTATTTGTCGTAAACTTCTGTCATCTCCATAGTAAAATGACGTGAGCATGAATCCTCCTACTATAAATATACCTTTGTCACAGGAATGATTTATGGTTGCTTTCATCATCATCATTGTAGCGCGACAGCCTGACGTCGGGCTGCATTTTGGATAAATACATTTTTGCCGGATTTTTTTGTGACACTTGGTTTCATTTTGCACACCAACTTAGTATGCTACAGCTTAGCTCGGTAACGCACCGGGCATTTTTTTGCGGTCTTCTACGTTTCAAGCCCCGCAACTGGACCGAATATTTTTTTATTCTCAAATTCTCTCCCGAGCTAAGCTACAGATGCATACCAAGTTTTTGTGCAGAATGAAACCAAGTGTCACATAAAATTCCAATTAACACTGAAATAATTCGCATTTGCACATTGCAAGAACATTGAATACATAAAAGTAAAATTTCTGCCGATAATTTAATTCAAATTTACGCGCCAAATCAATGCCCCAAATACAGAAAAGTTGCCTACGCCTTTTAGATCTTTGTTGGTGTGCAGCATCTTTCATAGTGTGTGTGAAAATCACTGAAATTGTATTCAAAAGTTTTTTCGAACAGCCGCCCTTTGGCCGATTGTCGATAATTTGACAAAAATTGACATTTATTTATGCACAATTCTACAGAACAGTCAACATTTGTCAGTATTAAACGCCAACTGAGTAGGCAGACTGTCGACTTATTCACCAGATATTGGAGCCAGTGATAAACGGGATATGCTCATTCCATATACTGTATGTTCTAAGGGAAAAACCGACTCAATAAAAAAAACCGATTCATTCAAAACCGACCGGCTCTAAGAAAAAACCGAGTTGAAAACCGACTCATTTAAAACCGACCTATGTTAAAAAAAAAACGGTACATCAAAACCCGTGAGAAAATCTTCGAGCATTTTTGATACAGTATAATACAGAATTATTCAAGAAAAGATTTTAGCAGTTGATTTGAGTGTGATTTGGTATGTGGTATGTCTCTCGGTCGTCAAAAGACATGCGTCCAACGTTGAATAAATGTGGGCATGTCTAAGTGTCACCATACTCGTACACTGTCGATCTCGAACTCGAACCTGGTACAAATTTCCTCTGACACACACACACACTTCACATAGGTGTAAAGAAAACCGGTCCACTTGTACTAGGTTCGTGTTCGAGTTCGACAGTGTATGGTGACACTTACACCTCTACTATTGAGAATACATTTTTGTTCTCGACCGCCATGCAATAACATCAATTTTTCTAACAGGTCCGCTAATAGTCATGTACACCAAAATTTTGCGGCCCACGGCCCTCACCCGGCTAACACAATGCAATTACACACGCTAATAATATTACACGCCACCATTCATAAAATAAATCAATCCAATTCATTTCTATTGATTTTCACGCGTTTCGATGGTGGCTCGCGACTAAAATAGTTGGCGTGTGTGACGACCATAAAAAAGAAACCAGATATTTTGAAGTTTTACTTTTCTGCGGCCCGAATAAACTTAAAGATTTTTTCTATGGCCCGCAATAGCATCGGAGTTTGACACGCTTGATGTACACTTTCATATCTTTTATTACTTATAATCATCAGTTCCGACATTTTCTTTTCAATTATATTCAATCTTTCAATGGGTATGTCGTTCACAACTATTTAACTTTGAACGCATGTCTGTCTCTTGGCGATGAAATGTCTGGACATACCATATACCAAATCACACTCAAATCAAAAGCTAAAATCTTTTCTTGAATACAGCGGAGCCTCGATTATCCGAATCTCCACTATCCGAACCCTCTATTATCCGAACTCGCAGAGTTGGCAATTCGTTGACCTTTTTTACACGCCTTTTTTTTTTTTTTTTACAATGTCCAGACCAAGTTCAAAGCGGAAACGGGTTGTTCTGTACATTTTGAACCGACCAAAAAAAAAAAGGCGAATTGGCCACATCTTTGTCGGTATTTTACGCCGTGGGAAAGTCAACGATTTCGGACAATAAAAACCATCCGACTCGATTTTGACGTTCGCTAGCAAACTCGATTGCGATGAAGGAAGTTCAAAGCGCAAGACAATGAAGAGATTCGGAAATGACTGTTTGGATGAGGCACTTTTCATTTGGTTTGCGCAAAAACGTTTTTTTGGGCAACCTATCAGCTGTCCCTGGTTATGTGAGAAAGCGATCAACAAAAAATTAGGGGGTGACTCTAAGTTTTTTGCAAATCAAGGATGGTTGGAAAAATTTAAATTTCAACATGGCATCCGTCAGCTTTATATTTAGGGTGAAAAACTTAGTGCTGACTATTCATATACCACTGCATTAGGGCGGGTCAAATTGTAGGGGGTCGAAAAAATGTACAAAGGCACATCGTGATTTTGGTTCTATAGGTCATTCCAAGAAACTTTGCCAAAGAAACCATTGGTCTAAAATCAATTTCGTTTTTTTTCCAAAATATTTAAAAATCGAGTTAGATGTTGCATTGAAAAGGCAAAAAAATCTTATTTATTCTCTAGCCAAATGTGTATGTGGGGGTTTTTTGGGTTGAAAAATCCATTTTTGACATTTATATTTATTTCTGAGTACCCCGCCAGATGGCGCTCCCGTGCATTTTTTTGGATTCATCGCCTTTTTTGGGGGAAAATTGACGAAATTGTTGCGAAAATCGACGAATATTTGACCTTCTCATAATGCAATCCCAAATTTTAAATAGCCCAAAATGTTCAGCGTTAAAAATTAGGTGGAACACCTATTCACGACCTATATCGATTTCATTCAATGGGGAAAAAACATCATGCTTTGTTCATTCAGAGAGTAGATAAAAAAAAATCGAATTTTTTCTTAAATTGAATGAAATCGATATATAGTATTTCCCAGTTGAGTTAATCCGTATCCCAAATGAAAAAACTCCTTCCCAAATGAATTAAACTTTTTCCCAATATAATTAAACTATTTCCCGATTGAATTCAAACAGAGTGAAATTATTTGTAGCTTTCGATATATACCTAGTCTAGCCATAAATATTGTTACAAGGTTTGGCAACCCTACAGAAAGGAACCGTTATATTGCATTTCTTAAAAATTTAGCTAATCGCTATAGTACGCTTGTGCGTGATGCATTTGTCATCATTTGAGTTTAATTTTTAGTGTAGTGAACATGGATTGGGGTCACAAAGAAAATAGAATTGCTGTGATTGCAATTCATAAAGTAGGAATGCAACCAAGTGATATTTTTAAGACTCTGCATACCCTTTGTATAAGCCGAATGTTTGTACATCGGGCTATTGAAAGATTTAATGATACGTCTGGAGTAAGTGACCGTGAAAGAAGTGGCCGTCCGCGAACTACTCGAACACCTCAAGCGGTTAAAGCCGTGCGCGAGAGAATTCACCGTAATCCTCTTCGGAAACAAAAAATTTTATCGCGTGAGATGAAAATACCCCAAAGAACAATTTCACGTATCATCAAAAGTGACTTGGGGTTGGGTGCTTATCGTAGATCTACCGGGCATTTACTAACAGATTCGTTAACAAAAATAGAGTGGAAAAATCAAAACGATTACTTTGCCGGTACGCAAACCAAGAACACCGTAAAATTTTGTTTACGGACGAAAAAATTTTTACTGTCGAAGAAACATTTAATAAACGAAACGATAGGGTTTATGCTCGCAGTGCCAGAGAAGCTTCTCAAGTTGTCAAAAAGGTTCAAAGAGGTCATCATCCAGCCTCAGTAATGGTTTGGTGGGGTGTTAGCTACAACGGGGTGACAAAGTTGCATTTTTGTGAGAAGGGCGTCAAAACGTCTGCCAAAATTTATCAAGAAAGTGTCCTTGAAAGTGTAGTGAAACCTCTCAACACGTCATTATTCAAAAATCAGCCTTGGAGTTTCCAGCAAGATTCTGCACCAGGTCATAAGGCGAAGTCAACCCAAAAATGGATTGAAGAAAATGTTCCAGATTTTATTAAAGCTGAAGATTGGCCTTCCTCTAGCCCAGACCTGAATCCGCTGGATTACGAATGATGGTCTGTCTTAGAGCAAATGACGTGCTCTAAAAGACATTCTAATATCGAATCCTTAAAGAAGTCTCTTACACATGCAGTCGCCAACTTTCCGATTGAAGTCGTGCGTGCTTCCATAGATAAGTGGCCAGCTCGATTAAAGGCTTGTGTAACTTGTTGCAATTTCCGTTGTTGACAATGCATTTAATAAATAAACAATGATTTCTTAACATATAACACCTCTTTTATTGAACAGTGCTTCAAAAAGTTTGTAACAGTATTTATGGCTAGACTAGGTACTACTCAAAACAAAATAAGGGCCACCCGAATATTTTTGCTTCGATAACTAATTTTTATGAATGCCGTTATGTTTTCAAGTGTTCTGTTAACGGTAAAGTGAATGGGGCATGGAGGAATGGCGTGAGGTGCTTTTCACGGATGAGTGTAAAGTCAAGTTTTTTTTTAATGACAATCGACGTATGAGAGTATGGAGAACCACAAAAAACAATCGGAAAATTATTAGTGGCCCTTATTTTGTTTTGAGGAGTATAATTATATAAAACTAACTTACCGATGAAATACAATAACTTGCAGGATCACTATAATTCAAAATCCCTAACCAGATTGAACGCAGAAAGCAGCAGAAAAGCAGAAGCTGCGGAAAGCATGCGTTTCCCTTAAGCCACCTAGATTAGACGCAGCGGCAGCAACAGCCGCGAAAGCAGATCTTCCTATAGTTGTTGTTGCAATCTGCAAAACAGAGCGAGGGTACATGAAATGATGAAAATTTTGCACCCAGATTTTTTTCAAACCCCAAAATGTCATCCGAATTCACTGGAATCGACGAATGTTTGTTTTATAGATTTGCAGTAATCCTTCAAGTTATTGTATTTCATCGGTAAGTTAGTTTTATATAATTATATCGAAAGCTACAAAAAAATTCACTCTGTTTGAATTCAATCGGGAAATATTTTAATTATGTTGGAAAAAAGTTTAATTATATTGGGGAAAAGTTTAATTCATTTGGGAAGGAGTTTTTTCATTTGGGATACGGATTAACTCAACTGGGAAATACTATAGGTTGTGAATGGGTATTCCACCTAATTTTCAACGCTGAACATTTTGGGCTATTTAAAATTTGCGCTTGCATTATGAGAAAGACAAATACTCATCGATTTCCGCAACAATTTCGTCAATTTTCCGCAACAATTTCGTCAATTTTCCCCAAAAAAAAGCGATAAAATCCAAAAAATGCACGGAAGCGCCCTCTGGCAGTACTGAAAAATAAAAATAAATGTCAAAAAGGGATTCCTCGACCCCAAAAACCCCCGCATACTCATTTGGCTAGAGAAAAAAATAAGGTTTTTTTTTGTCTTTTCAATGCAACATCTAGCTCGATTTTTAAATATTTTGGAAAAAAGCCTATTTTGAAGTTTTGGGCGGCTCGAAATTGACTTTAGACCTATGATTTCTTTGGCAAAGTTTCTTGGAACGACCCATAGAAGCAAAATCGCGATGTGCCTTTGAGGCAAAAAATTTGACCCACCCTACACTGCATACATGAGTAGTAATACAGTAATACATAATGAATAATTTATTGATTTTTTTCATTTTTTTCACGATTTTTTTGGAGTTTTTATTTACATATGTATTCAACCTCGATTAAGCGAACTTTTCGATTATCCGAACCGCCTCTGGGACCAATTAGTTCGGATAATCGAGGTTCTACTATAATTCTATCCTGTACTGTGCTACACAAAAAAATACTCGATTTTCTCAACGGGTTTTAATTAATAAGTCGGTTTTAAACTCGGTTTTCTTAACATTGAGCCGGTCGGTTTTTGAGTACTCGAGTACTCATTTTGTAATGAGTCGGTTTTTAGTGAATCGGTCGTTTAATGAATCGGTTTTCAACTCGGTTTATTTTGGCCATAAGCCGGTCGGTTTTTAACGAGTCGTTTTTTTAAATGCACGAGTATTCATTTTGTAATGAGTCGGTTTGTAGTAAATCGGTTTTTTAATGAGTCGGTTTTTAACTCTGTTTTTTTTTTGTTAACCATGAGCCGTTTTTTTTCCGGTTTCCCGCTAGCAAAGCCGGTTCTCATAAAAACCTGAAACCGGTCTTGAAATCTTAGGACCGAACAGGTCTAGCCGGCACTCGTACAGACGATCATTGCGCGCGGGAAAATTGAGTTGACCGTGGCAATTAAATTTTTGCAAATCTATTTTGCAATCTATCAATCTGCCCGACAGTGATTTAAAAGAAAAACAACTGATGTGTCTAAACAAACAAATTGCTTATATGCAAAATGAAGAGGTAATAACTGGTTTGCATGAAAACCTAATATACTATTATATAATTTTAAAAATAATCAAAATTTACTAATTAACGCAACTAATCTGAGTGAAGAAATGTGCCAATTATTTTTTTTGGCATAATGTGTTTATTAAAAAACAGAACCAATTCTGAAGATACTTTCCAACAAGCAACCTTTTGGGGCTGAGAAAATAAAAGAAATTATAAACAGTAATGAATGCTAATGAAATGACAAATTATCTTGTTGTGGAACATGCAAAATGATGTACAAAGTATTAGTCGCGGTTAGTAAAAACATTCCAATTCCGTTCCCCCTCTCTGTTCATTTAGTCGGTGGTTGAGAACGATCGCATATCTCTAGTTAATTTGACCTTGACAGTCATCGGTGCCTTATTATCAAAAACATCATCGTCTTGATCCTTACTATTCTCTTCTATATCCGCACCGTATATTTTTTCTGGACATACACTAATGTCACTTTGTGATTCATCGATACTATTAATTTCGCGATTGAAAAAACCTTTGCGTACAATGTTCATACTGTCACTTAAATGAGGAATACTATTTGTCGGAGTCGAACTAGGTGTGTATGAAGCTGTCGTTGTTGTTGTATTGGTGATAGTGGTAACGTTAACGTTATTATTAATAACAGCAGTTGTAATATGATTATTAGTAGTAGTAGTGGTAGTAGCAGAAGCAAGCGCAGAAATAGTGGTAGCGGTAGTTATAGGAGCATTTGTAACGGTATTATTCGTGCTACTTAGGTCAGCTGTATTATCATGATCAGCCGATATATTCTGAAATTCATTGAGGGTAGATGTAGATGATGTTTTTACCTTATTTCGCACGAGCGATGGATGCTTTTCGACTATTTTATTCCAGTCACGTGGCAGTGCCCATGAATGTGGACTTTTCGAGTAGCAAATAAGACGTTCATATTCGTGAACGATACGAGCTAAATTTAAAAACCATACGTGTATAAGGAAAAAATGAAGAGAGAAAGAAAAAGAAAAAAAAGTGTGTTAGCATATTTAATTTGCATACAAGTGGTAAGGACTGACATACATGTTAAATATAATTTGACAATTTCAAAGATGCGTATCATTTTTTTTCATCAATTGTCAAAGAAACACATCCGTGAAATTGTTCAATTTATCAACAAAATTCCATGAAAGACAAAAAACATGCTACACACAAACGTAACTAACCTTCACTTTTGTTAGTTCCAGCCGCCGATTCTGATCCCTTGTTAGCATTATTACCAAAACCATCGGGAGCACTATCCTTACGCGAGAAATGGCTACGTCTAGATCTAGCTAGGCCATTCAATTGTGTTGTTGCATGAGCTGTGTATAAAAGAATTTCTCATAAATCTAACGTATAATTAACAAAAATGTTAAGCCTTATTTAAAAAAAAAAACTATTATACAACTGCTGAGCGTGTTCTATTTATTTATGATGTGAATGGACTCTCTTCAGTATACCTATATAAATACGTAAATCTAAAGTCTAAACATTTTAAATACAAAAATTAAGTAGGACATAAAGCCGATGCATTTTGGAAATAGCAGTTAAACCCATCGCACAGTGACCAAAAATTTAAAAAAGGTGATAAAAAGTAACAAAAAATTTAAAAATTAAGTTGAAAATCTGTACTCGGGGCTTTTGGGGGTCGCTGATTACGAGTCTGAAGTAAAAATTGTATGAAACAAAACAGGGGGTCTAGAATGGCAACACTGTTTTCTACAAATACATTCAATATTGTTGGAAGTTACTGTCTGGGGTTTTGGGGGTCGCTGATAACGAATCTGAAATCAAAATTGTAAAAAACAAAATAACGAATCTAGAATGGCAACACTGTGTTCAAAAAATACTTTCGATCTTCCTGAAAGTTACTATTTGGGAGTTGTTGTTGTAGTAGTGATGCTTCGAATGCTGCAGTTATTCTTACTCAATTGCCCTAACCCCTTGTGGGGCATAGCGCGTCAACTGTTCCATGTGGTCCAGTTGACGTTTCGTTGGCATACACTGGTTTCGGAGAATGCAGTTGCCAGCATGCATCTCCTGCACATCCATGGCCACGAATGTCGACGTGGACGGGATTCGAACCCGAAACGCCGGTAGTCAAACATGAGACTGATGCCTCAACACACTGCGCTACCGGTGCAGTTATTCTTGCATGTTGTTGTTGTGGTAGCGATGCTTCGAATACTGCAGTTATTCTTGTATCGAGGGGTTTGGCAGCTCTTGGCCGCTGAAAAACGGGTCGTTCCGGTACGAAGAACCGGCTGCCGCAGGAACGCGGTGATAACCAGCCTAGAACTTCAGATATTGCAGTAACCGCCGCCTCAAAAACGCTACTGAAGTTCGGAAAGCGGAACGATAAGCTGATCCTCTTCGAATATATCCCAGCCCCACCCCTTCGTCGGTCTTCCGACTGTTTGTGTCTCGCCAGAATCTTATATGCCTTGACTCACTGTCGCCGTTAAATTTTGTATGTATTTCCTGCATCTTGCAATGAGTCGAGGCAGGCGAAATTCTGATGAGACCATTGCGTACTAGGCGAGCCATTAGTGAAAATTGTAACAGCATCTGATTCTTGATTCTTAAAAAGTATTTAGCCACTCATTCCAAGGCAGCGGTCGGTGTAGTCCTTAGAGCCTCTTTGGGCCTTATCCAACAGGGTTTTGAAAGACACAACTCTAAGTGCCGTCCACCAAACGACAACGATGCAAAACCGATAAATAGAGCGAGTACACATCCCTCGGTTGAAAGCCCCATCTTGCCTATAACCTTCTTTCGTACGAGTATTTACATGTTCCTGGATGTTTAACTTCCAGCCTAGCTTCCTATTGAGGATGAGACGAAGTTGCTTGGCTTTATTAGTGAGCTTTGTGCCTTCCTCCTCGTATTTCACACCTCGTTATAACCTACACCTTTGCACCTGGCCAAAGCTCACTTATTGATGGCGATACGAAAAAGTTATACCGAACGCTGATTAGCAAAACTCATTAATTTTATCCATCACTGGTCCCAGCCAGCTCCCATAATCGTACACCGGTAGTGGCCCCGAATACTCTTCCATCACGCTGCGGAAGGTGAAGGTTAGACTGCCCCCGAGCTTCCTTCAGTTGTTGTAGTAACACCTACTGGTGTTGAAGTTACTTGGCTGCCCTTTACCGTTTCTGATGAACGGGTCACTCCGGTGCGTAGAACCGGCTGCCGTGGGAGCGTTTCTTCATCAGTTGTCTAGTGTGATGCTTCCATCTGCGTTCTTCCTGCCAACCAGGTCAGCTCTATCCACAGCCCTTCAGTGCATCCGCATAAGAAGGGACCGAGTCGATAGAAGTAACGGTTTTCTCCCGTTTGGTCTCCTCAGGAGAGACGTTCAGTGACCTCTGCGTATTTGTAACAATGGGATTACCCACGTTCTGGTTGAAGTAGATGTAGCCCATACAAGGGATGCTTCCTGCTTAGCGGTATAGGATTTTTTTGTCAATTGGTCGCGGATCCGATAAGCGCTGCAGATGTTTCTGCTTGTCACGCGTTCCCGGGTGCAAGCCGGCCCCCGTGGAGCCTCACAAGCCGCTACTAGAACGATTAACCTGGCAAAGCCGTAGTAACGAGCGTGTAGCCTGGCCAACATTGACTAGATTGACGGTGAAGCACATCTTTGAAGGTTGACCAGGACGCGGTACACTTGCAAATGAGAATGTGTGCACATAGCCCGACGAACCTGAAACTGCCACTGTCCGCTCCTTGGAGATACAGCTGCCCCCTGTAAAGTGTATGAGAATTGCGAAGAGCTGCTGTTCATTGACCTGTGATTTTTTTTTCTCACACAAAGACTATAGATCGTAACGAATTATATCAAGCGCGATCACCGCCGTGAGATACCATCGACTTTTATGATAAAGCCCAGAAGTGCGATGTTCGTTAATCTCCCAATGTCCTCCCATTAGCGAGTGACACCGCAATATTGTTGATCGTCAGTTGATCACCACAAAACAGCGGTTTTATAAGCGACGATACGAGCTCGCGGGTTGTCATTTTTTTCTTGAAGTTTTGGCTCGCGGCGCCAGGAAAATCGATAGTAGGCAGCATTTTGATTACTGACAGCAACGATGCGGATAAAATAAAAATGGATAAGCGAAGGCTAAATCGGGATTTTATAATTTTGATAAAATGGTTGAGTGTAGCAAAAAAAACTCGTCCTCCGAGGAAGCAATACTGAAATTAATCAAATTAATGCCGATGAGTAACGACGAACGAGCAATACTGTCAATGTATGTACCACAATGAGCAAAACAACTAACGGATCACAACCTTAACATTGGTACAATATTCGACTCTCTCCCCAGAAAGACCTTCATTACACAAAGTCAATTCCAAATGCTAGATAGATTTACCCATTTACTGGTCCTGGTCCTGCAAAAGAACCACAAGCACTGCGACAATCAGTCTATTGTGCTATGCCCTGATAATAGAGAGCACGACTAGATCTGTTAATTCAACCTGCTCGTTTCGATAAATCGACAAAGATGTGCAGATTTGATCGAGGTTTTGGCCCAAATTCTAGTTTATATTATATTTAAAAAAACACGGAAATGCATTCAACATTGGGAGTAGAATGAGGCTTCCGAACTGAATTTCCTCGAAAGTGTATTTTTCAAAAGATTTCCATACTATTAAATTTTATGCCAGCTACTGTTTTCGCAAGCCCGATGAGTAGCCATACCCCAACATCTTTGCGTGATCTACGCTTCGAGTATTTACAAGATTAAGTTCCTGGAGCATTGGCAATTGCCACAATAAGACCCAGCGAGCAGAGCAAGTTCATTAAAGTTACCAAAATCACTAGCGCCATGGACCTAAAGATGGCAGTGATTATGAGGCTATTTGATCAATAATCAGAATAAACATTAAAGTCAAAATTACAAAGCAAACTAATACAATGGTTAATACATGGTTTGGATGAATGAAAGATTGAAAGATTCGTACTGTTTGTGGTGGTTAAATATACTCTAAAAGTAACAACTTACCACTTGGTTCAATAATAAACACATCATCATCTCCTTCTGGAATATTACTGTTGGCAATACCATGACTTGCCATGTAATTCAATCCAATGCCACTGTCTGCAAACGGAGACGATACCAATGGATGAGCGGACGGAATAAATGGAGCTGAAAGTGGTGTCGTAGGTGTTGAAGAGCTTAACAACGTCGACGTACCATCAAAAGCCGCCCCAGCTTCTACAGACGCTAAAAATTCATTACTACTGAAATAGTCGTCCAATACTAATTTCGCTACCTGTAAGTCGTCAAACGAATCATATTGTTGTATTACAGAATCTCCCGCATTATGTTTAAATACTCACCCTAACTAGTTCACAATTATCTCCCGTCACTTTAATTAAATGCTGTCCAACATTCACCGTGTATTTATATTCGCCCAGTGAGGCATCATTTGTCGAATATGAATGTGCCAACATTGGATTATTACTGGTCGTACGTAACAGTCGACCACTAGGACCTGTTACCATCATGACGCCGCCACCATAATTACTACCGCCCATAAAATTGGGTTGATTCGTCATACCGACAAGACCACCCATCATAGCACCAATACTATTTCGATTATTTGCTCTCGGTACAGCTTCATCCGATGCAGATGAGGCTAGAGAACTGCATGAACCACCACCGCCGCCTGCGGCACCACCTTGTGTTGCACCACCAAATGCTGATGATTCAAGACGTACCGGTGAAGCATTGCGACGTATTGTGTCCTCAATTAAATGTTTCGCGTAACTAAGGACGATAAGAAAATGATAAGCGAAATTTCACACCTCCAATGCCTGTACTTACTTAATTTTATCTTCGTTGGGTCCAGTAATTTGAACAAGTCGTTCTTTAGCGCCTGGATTCACTGTGAATAAATCAAAAGTCGTTAAAATCAATTTTTTGTTTGAGTACATGATTTCACATGATTTCGGGGCACATTCATAAGCAGTTGGTTATATATGGGTAGTAGTCGGATTAAGTAATTATTGTGTCAACAACAAGCAACACTTATGTATGTATGCATGATTTGATTATACATAAGCTATTTAGCATAAAACAGTTATTTATATTTGAAGAATAAAAGGACATGACGTTAAGGCAATTAGTTTTCAATGGAATGTGATGTGAAGAGTAAGTACACTGTGCACAAAACTAGTGCACCAATTTTGAATAAATAGAAATATATTTTTGTCTGAGGCAGAACATTCTTTGAAGTTCCATTAACTCTCCGGAGAGATACAATTTGGCATGCTTTAAATTGTTTAATCAGATGATCGCCTTTTCATATTTATTTCCAAATCAATAACTTTTATTTAATTTTCTATTAATTTCGTCTGGCTTCTTGTCAAGGGAACCTTGTCTCACCAACAAATTTAATGTC
Organism: Chloromyia formosa; assembly: GCA_964017055.1. Classification (NCBI taxonomy): domain Eukaryota; kingdom Metazoa; phylum Arthropoda; class Insecta; order Diptera; family Stratiomyidae; genus Chloromyia; species Chloromyia formosa. The sequence goes on along the minus strand of OZ024815.1, from coordinate 144,536,530 downwards.
CTTCTAACGAAAAACAATAAAAGCATGCACGTATGCACAAAAACACTATTAGCCTTTTAATAATAAACAATGATGTTTAAATTAAGATAATATTGTAAAATGCAAGGTCGATTATCACAAATGTATAATAAAACGATGCTTATCAGGTGTACATATATGCCATCAAAAGTGAGTTGTTATGGAATTACCGAAATTTTGAGTAATTAAAAATGATAATGCAATTTGAATTTGGTTTTATATAATGTATGTATATTCATGACAGGGAAAAATTAAAAATAACAAAGAGAGCAATGCAATTAGGACACAACATTGAAGATTACTATGTAGTATTATTGTATGTATCTGTGATTAACTAACACTCATAATGACATGTCATCATTTCGCTAAAAAGCGCGAACAACTTATCGTTTTATTTTTACCTCTCTGAAATGAAATAATTGTTTCACTCAACTCCTCAATCATGTGGACACGTCTTCCCTTAATTCCCATTACTTTGCAATAATAATACATTAAAAAATTCTTTATCAATATTTTAACCAACAAAATAATTATGGTATTGTGATGAATAATGCATTTTGTCGAATGGGATACATAATTCCATTTTGAATGAATAAAAAATATACCAAATTGAAATGAATAACTGAAAAAAAAAACCAAATAAACTGAATCGTGTGAAATGCTGTCTCTTACCTTTTCCGGAGTCGGCATTTCGAATAACTACTTCATCTTTTGAGTAATTTTTACCAGGTATTTTCGTCGGCTTCGTAAATTTACCAGATGCTCGTATTAGTTCACCTGGACTGAGAATCTGTGTTGTTGCCGATGCCTGTCCCATCGATAAACCAGCCATCGATGTGGGGGAGGTGCTTATCAATGTTGCTTGATCAATTAAACCTGCCGTTGCGTTCGAATCAGGCTGTTGGATAGAAAAAAAAGAGCATTAGTTTGAAAGATCCGATTAGAAAAAAATTACACATAAATTTTCCCATTATTGGGAAAACATTCGATCATGGATATGTCCTTTGAAAGCAGACGCCAGACGGCACCAGGGCCGCACATGGACTGAACGCCGACGCACTTGGACTGTATATGGACCAGGGTTGCCAGGTTGGGGAATTTTGTCCCTAAAATGGGGAAAACTTTCAGGCCGGTCTAAATTTTCGGGAAAACCAGTTCATGAGGATATTTTTGGGGACATCCAATCCCCATGCATTTGCCGGTGATTGGTAATTTCATTATTTGAATACATGTGGTTTAGTATTTTCCACATTCCCGTATTTTGACATTCATTTCAGGACATTCTTGAAGCGTTTTCAAGAATATACCGTAGAGTTATAGATCCTATAGACTTTAAAGCACTAATCTATTACTGAGAGATTCTCTGACAATCGATGAGAATCATATCAAGACAATAACATGGTTTCGTCATTAAGTCATTAAAGTATATTTTTTTTCTAAGCTCATCTCTAACCGAGATTTACAGTTAACGAAAAACCATCTGAAAAATAAGGTGGGAAAAGGAATGAGTTACAGTTGGTGAGACCCAACTCTTTTGTAGTTTTTCCTCAACCCCGTATCGCCTAACAGTGCCTATGTTGTTTGGTCTTAGGATACTTTTGCATCGTGGGTAAGAAGATTTGAAAAAAGGACTCTTGGAATTTCCGGAATCAGGCGTTTACTTCCGGTTCCAATCCGAGTCCCTTGGGGTCACCGATAGCTCAGTGCGTAGAGGCACCAGTCTCATGTCTGACTACCGACCTTTCAGGTTCGAATCCCGTCCACAACGATGTTCGTGTGGCCATGAATGTTTGTGTTGTGTTCCCCCTGTGGTGGGGGGTGGGCGTAATAATAAACCACAGCATCTCCCGACTGTCGCAGGTAGGCAGCTAAATTGGAGGAGGCTAGATGGAGGAGGTGCATTCTAGCAAGTGCATTCTCCGAAACTAGTTTATGCCAACGAAACGTTGGCGCGCTATGCCCCACAAAGGGTTAGGGCAATCGACTAATTCGAGCCCCTCGAATGTCTTCACATTTATGTGGTAGGCACCAGCGCTGTAGCAAGCTCTTCTGGCGCCCGAGGCGAATTTGAAAATGTGCCCCCTCTCCGTGGTGAACAGGTTTTTGTTTTTAATTAAGAGTAAAACAATGTAGCTTCGCTTCGCTAAGCCCATATCAAAAGCCACTGGACAATGGGTCCATTTCTACACTGAGTTCTTTTCTACACATCTGTTGACTACCTCTCAATAGGCCTACTAGAAGAGAAGATCAATGGATACGGCACTACACTCTCTAGTAGGTAGCATCGATAAATTCTTGGATTCAAGGAGTTTACTTCATACTATCACCGATGCACTCTCAAATGTAGGTGTACATGACTCAGTATGCATGCTGCTGACATTGAGAGCGATATGCACGAAACCTCAGAATACATCCTCTATGAATGTGAAGCTCTTGATCGGCGTCGAACAGAATGTTTCGGAATTGCCTACCCTACTCGGCCATCTCGCGAGATGACTAGATTTGATCACCAGATCTAGTCCCGTCCACGTCGTGGCCTTGTTGTACTTGTTGTGGTAGCGATGCTTCAAATACTGCAGTTCTTCTTGCATCGGGGGGGGGGGGGGGGGGGGGGGGGGTTTGGCAGCTCTTGGCCATTGAAAAACCAGTCGTTCCGGTACGAAGAACCGGCTGACTTCCCCCTGTAGTGTAACAATAAGCTACAACTTTCCCTCGACTTATCGAAGGTATGCGGCTAAGTGGGAAGGAGGTACATGGTACCAACATGCATCGTCCGGTTTATGCTAACGAAACGTCAACTAAGGCACATGGGAATAGTTTACGCGCTATGCCCCACTAGGAGTCAGGGGAATCGGACAACACCATTTTGGACTTCCTGTTTGCCATTTCTAATTTACCACCTAGGCCGCAATAGGAACATTCAATTTTAATTTTCCCCTTTCCATTTTTAAAGTACCACCAAAACCGCCGCCGAACCATTCTATTTTCCTTTTCCCATTCTGCCCAGACAGCAATTGCCCCCCCCCCCTCCTTCTTTCTCCATTTTCAATTTAGGTATCAACCAGAACGCAACCGGAGAATTTTTTGTTTGTCATTTTGAATATACCACGCAGGTAACAACTGGACCATTGTATTTTCCATTCCCCGTTGCTCTTTTCAATTTAGAAACCAAACCACAAGCGGACCATTCCATTTTCCACTCTTCGTTTGCCATTTGGGGGCCGGTAGCTCAGTGCGTTGAGGCGTCACAAGCCATAGACATTGCCGGCAGAAGCATAGCAGCGGCAGCAGCATTGTCTGCTTCTTGGTTAGGCACATGGGAATAGTTTACGCGCTATGCCCCACTAGGAGTCGGGGGAATCGGACAACACCATTTTGGACTTCCTGTTTGCCATTTTCAATTTACCAGCGAGGCTACAATCAGACTTTTCGATTCCACTTCCCGTTTGCCATTTCTAATTTACCACCTAGGCCGCAATAGGAACATTCAATTTTAATTTTTCCCTTTCCATTTTTAAAGTACCACCAAAACCGCCGCCGAACCATTCTATTTTCCTTTTCCCATTCTGCCCAGACAGCAATTGCCCCCCCCCCCCCCTCTCCTTCTTTCTCCATTTTCAATTTAGGTATCAACCAGAACGCAACCGGAGAATTTTTTGTTTGTCATTTTGAATATACCACGCAGGTAACAACTGGACCATTGTATTTTCCATTCCCCGTTGCTCTTTTCAATTTAGGAACCAAACCACAAGCGGACCATTCCATTTTCCACTCTTCGTTTGCCATTTGGGGCGACCGGTAGCGCAGTGTGTTGAGGCATCAGTCTCATGTTTGACTACCGGCGTTTCGGGTTCGAGTCCCGTCCACGACGACGTTCGTGGCCATGGATGTGCAGGAGGTGCATGCTGGCAACTGCATTCTCCGAAACCAATTTATGCCAACGAAACGTCAACTGGGCCACATGGAACAGTTGACGCGCTATGCCCCACAAGGGGTTAGGGCAATTGAGTATACACCTACCGCATCTGAGCAAAGTTTTCTAAAAAAAAAATTGAAAAACATTTGCTCATGCGCGGTAGGTGTAAGAAAGCACATTACTTTAGACATATTTGATGCCGTTGCTATGCTTCTGCCGGCAATGAAATCCCCGCACCAGTCTAATGTCTCATCATACCGGTTCCGCGGGCTCGAATCCCGACGTGGCCTTTCCCCGATTTACTGCAGAGTGCGGCTAAATGGAGAGGAAGTGTATGCTAGCACCGTCCGTAACTCAGCCTGTTAGGAGTAGCTAATGCGATATGGCCCACTTAAGGTTAGGGCAAATAATATACTCGTAAATAGTAAATTTTCCCATTAACAATTTACCAAATAGACCGCAACCGGGCCATTTCATTTCCCATTTTATATTCACCGATTTCGACTATCCATTTTTCATTCCATTTTACCTAGAGCGTGACGATCGTGACGTGACGCATAACTGATTCTGATCCCCAGCCAAAAGACATATCCATGTCAAAAATGGATGGAATGGAAAAAAATACTTGGCATCCGCTCTAGGGGTAAATTTGTTTGATTTCTAAACTTGTATCTATATTTATTATTCTTGCAATACTCACCTCAACGTTATTTGCCTTTTGCTTATAGTACATATTAATGCCATCATCTTGCCATGATTTCGCTCGTAATTCAATCAATTCGAGTAAATTTAAACGTGTCATTATATTGAGCCGTTCATCTTGTGATGCATTACGAAACGTCACGAATGCCCGATCCAATGTATCCTTGGCCAATGTCTCCAACTGTGGCCCATTAATACGTAGATTCGATATCAATACACCCATTGATTCCGGATTACTTATACCGGATGCCAGTGTCATTGCTACATTCTCCACCAGCTGTATTAATTCCTCTATCACCATATAGTTTTTTAGCTGATGGCTCGACCGTGATTTTAACGGTCGCGGTGCCTCTAAATTTTTTATTGTTTTCCCAATTTGGGACATATTTGGATGGATATTGCGGATACCCGGGGCCGTAACACTTACGCACAATTCGTTTCTGGTCGTTTCGCAAGGATCAGATTTTTTTTTTAAGCTATTTATGAGTTGTTGGTTGTTTTTTGTCGAAACGAAATTTGAGAGAAAAAAAAACAACAAAATGCTTGTAGAAAAAATTCGCGTGGAAAAAGAAGATCACAGTGTTTACAAAAAACGTAAAAAAGAATATTGCTTAAGACGTATGTATGTTGTTGCTGTTATCGTCCTCGCACCTCCCCCTGAAAATAAAAAAATATATATTGAATATTAAGTTATGGAAAAAAATAATATAAAATTATAAGAAAAGCGAACGTGGTGCTGGTCGCGATGTGATTAATAAAAAAATTTCAAATGCAAATTATCTGAGAATGTAGGGATGTTACTTGGAAAAGAGACAGTAAATATATGTAATTGTGAATAGTATTGTATTTTGCACGTGGCGATTATCTCGGTGTCCTCTGTGGAATCTTTTGGCTGCAACATTCGCACGGAATTCAGGATTCAACAAACTATCAAAAGCAACGAAGTGTCGGTTTACCTACTGACATTCAACATTGTCCGAACAACAAATCTTACTAGACTACGGTAGACTTTTATCCGATTTTTCCAGCCGTGAAAACCGCTCAATGCAATGTCATACATAACCAAACAATTTTGAAAAAGTAGGAAAATATGAACCAATTAATTGTTGCCAACTAGATCAGGTTAGATGCAAGGGCTATTGTATAAGGACCGCATTTGGATCCATTGTGATACCACTGAGGGACTCCTCACTTTACCATCCTACTCATTGAACTAACCTTTTAAGAGGACGAGACAGCGACCACAAGTCCACCGTTTGGAGGTTTTAAGTTCTTGTCACCTAAATCGGAAATAGACTCGAAACTCACACTTAAGGAATTTCCTGTCTAGGGACCACAAATCCACCGAGTTTCTTATCACCTAAAGCGGAAATGTGTGGATTCTAGGTTCTTACCACCTAGACCAGAAATGTACTCTGAACCTACACTAAAGGAATTTCCGATTTCGGAACCATAAATCCACCGTGAGTGCTTCATTAGAATGCATTCAAACAGAATGAGTTGAGTTGAGAATACGATTTCATTGCCATCTAGATGACAAGTTCACACAAAAAAACGTATCTCGCCCCTTGAAGAGCGGAGATCTATAAGTGTTTTTGGCCATTTACTGTTAGTCGCTAGAAAACCGTCTCGATTTGTGTCGCTCTTGCTTGGGAACGTATTGAACACGGTTTTCTAAATACGCCGGTATTGGCACTAACTGGCAATCACCTTGTCGATCGAAAACGCTACTGTGAGATCCATTTGTGCAAAGTCAGACAACATATTTAAGGGTGTGAAAGAGCCCGTAATAGAAACACCGGGCATAAAACAGGCAAAACTGTCTTGGAAAGCTTGAACAGGGACAAAGTAAGATTTTCGGGCTCCTCTCAAGGAGTCATTTGTATTAAAGGGTCATCATATCGGATACTAGTTGTAGTCTTCAGATATGGAAACAAGACATCCCAATCCGCAGCCCATCTTTATGCCTCATGTTACCGCATGAGTATCTCGATGACGCTTTTCATGAAGCGCAACCGATTGCCTTGATGAAATAAAGGTTTGGTTGAAGAGAGCTTCGTAGTGGTTTGTTTGTCATACAAATGCATAGCTGAACAGGTGCTATTGTTATTTTTGGCAAGAATTGGGTGTTGTGAGTCCGCAAGATTAAACGTATTTATGAAGACAGTGTTGCTATTCTGGATCTCCGCGTTGCATTTTATTTTTGCAATTTTGACTCCAGATTCGGAATCAGCAATCAAAACAACCACGCATTAGTTTCCTCCAGCAAAATTGGCCGTATTTTTGAAAAAAAGTGTTACCATTCTGTATCCTTCATTTTTTTTTTGTCTTTTTTGCAATTTTGACTAAAAACTATCGAATAACTTTCCGATAATGTCCATTACTAACACATAGCTGAATACAGGACATCTCATGAAACCCTAAGCAAAGAAATGATGTTTTGCGAGTTTCTGTCCATTTAGCGGGCACCATGAATGAAGCCTTTTGGAAATAAGGCATTAATGCATAATTTCGGTTGAAGCCGAAAGTGGCTATGCATGGAATCTTTCGGTTTCACACTCAATGATTAATTTCGTTTAAAACGAAGATGAGTATGTACATGGCTATTTTCGCTTTCCTTCGCATACCTTATTTCGGTTTGAAATTGTGCATAACAAAAAAAAATGCTGGATACAGATATGCTAGGACGAAACGGATGCAGGTACATATACAAAGAATGAAACGGGCAACCTAGGGGTACATGCGGAGGCTCACAACGGCCTAGGAGCGGAGCTGGCCCAGCTCGTTCCAAACCGAAATTATCGATGCACACTTGTACGATACTGCGGGTTGTGAATTAACAGTCGCTTATGTGGGCTTCGCTTGCTCCGCGCTTAAGGGATCACAACCCTCAGTATCGCACAAACATGAACGCTTGCTTCGCTCGCTCTGGATGCAAGTCCCTTGTGTGGGCTCCGCTCGCTCCGCGCTTAAGGGATAATAACCCTCAGTATCGCACAAACATGGACGCTCGCTTCGCTCGCTCTGGGTACAACAGTCCCATGTGTGGGCTTCTTTCGTTTCCAAACGAAAGTATCTATTTGGATTATTTCGTATGCCTTATTTCGCTATGGCTTCTTTCGGTGCCCCATTTAGCGGCTTTAGGTATTTTAATTTAAAAAACTGATTAAAAACACTGTAGCTGCAAAACAATGCCTTGTATTGTAGAACACAATCGTTTTTGATTGAAATTAAGATGCGGATATTAAACACTTCTTGAACCTTATACATAACTGCATCATGTACTGATCTTTGAGGAACCAAAGGTAAAAAACGAATATTTCAGCGATCATTCACGTGAAGACCGGAAACAAATGCAACATCAACCGTCATAAGAGGAAAATAAATAACAGACTCTCCAGTGAGCTGATTTTACCCTTTATCAATTGTGACCACCAAAGTAGAACAAAAAAAAAAAAAAACAAAAAATTAAAGAACACGAGTCCCACCAGAACACCAGCCGCTATATTATTTGAATCAAAATTCGGTAAAGTTTTTAACAAATTACGATCACAGAGTTCGTTGCACGATCGCTTGCGTTATAGACGACATATTATAAATCATAATGGATATTATAATGATAAAGTAAATATGACAAATCACATCACCTTTACACTCCATAAATGCGCTAATAATAATATTTAAAACTCGCACTTCAATAACGCACCGTCTTTGCTTCATTTGCACCGAACATCTACTATTAGTGAATGAGTAAAGAGTGCGACAAAAAAAAAAGCAAAAAAATAAATAAAAACCATTTCAATGCACTAACAACATATGAACACCTTATTCGGATGCCAATGACATCGCAACAAATATGTCACCAATAACAAGAAAATGCAAAACACACACCATATTATAATTTAATTAAAAATGATATAATAAAATTAGCTGCCGAACGCGACCATTACCGTGAGTCCGGATGTATCGAAACTATTGGGCGCATAGTCTACTGAAAACGTTTCCATCTATATTTTTTTTATACATACGAATAAATATTCTCGACTAAAACAATTTATAACGGCGGCTATCAAAAGAAAATTTCATGAGAGGTTTCTTCTTCGCCAGTTGTCGAGTTGACGGCGAAAAACCGAAAACACAGGTGAAGTAAAGTATTATGCATTCTTCCAACGACACTCCAAATAAATTGAATGAATCATTTTTCCTAATATGCATATGTGACGGGGTATCGTTATGGTTTTGTTTGCCTGTTGCTTCTTACTCGATGGTTTCGTAGCGAGGAAGAGGCGGCCAGTGATTATCGAAGCAATAGGAAAGCTTAAATGCCGTCAAAGATGTCAACATCTTATTTGCTATCTCTTTGACCTCATATTCGAAACTGCTAGTAGCCCTATACGAGGTGCATTTCCCCTAGAAAGTCTTAATTGGATTTGATATGTTTGCACATTGACTTTTTTTTCCTTTCATTCTACCTAGAATATTAAAAGTAGTACCCATATAAACGTACATAATTAAATCGTTTTGTTTTCTTCTTCTTCTCACTCATTTTCTTCATTGAAGTTAATTACACGCCAGTTATCATCTATACAGTCATCTTGTGAAAAAATGTGTGAAATATTGCGAGGATTCTGTTAATTGTTGACTTACTTGGCGAGAGAGAGAGGCGCCAAAATGTTAATAAGTATGTGCACGTATATTAAAAGTGACAATAATAGATAAGGAATGTATCTTTTATGGGGTATTAAGCAAATCAAGTAAAGAAGCTTGCTGCATGAATTTTTGTTGACAATAATTCTTCAGTTCCGGAATTGAGTAGAATTAAAAATAAAAACAAACACGTTTCAGCGTAACTACCTCATATTCCGTTGGGAACAATATGCAAAAACGCTATATAAAAAAAAAAATAAGGATCAAAATAACACACCGATACCGCGTAATCCGAAAAATAGACGCAATTGGCTGGCTTCTCGCAAAACATTAGAGAAGATAAATGTTGATAAATTCTTCGTCACAAAACGACTGGAAAAGGATTTAATCTACCATTGTTATCCGCACGCTTATCATCAAATAAATTATCTATCATCATCTTAGGTACTACACTACGCCCACGTTTAGGATTTTTATCTAAAATTCATCTCAGTACAAACTTTTATCAAGGCAAATATTGTTCTGTTGAGATAATACAAACTTGTAAAGCACAATACGCAAAATGTACAATTTACACGAACTTAGAATGTTCATGTATGGAATGTGTTTTGTAATACAAGTAATAATAGATAAAATGTTTTTAAGGTAGTTTTATCAATTAAAAAAGATAAGATGCGACGCTGTGTGGTTTACTTTACAATTTCAGGGTTCTGAGGCAGAATCTAGTATGTAAATATTTTGTAGCCTTCGTTTCATTAAATACCGAGTATGTACCATCACTGCATACTACTACAGTACATCGTTCGGAACCAGTTTATGCTAACGAAACGTCAAGTAAGCCACATGGGAGTAGTTGTCAACAGTAATGTGCAGTGGCTTCGCCGAATCATCTAGCAACCCGGTTACGCCGGGTCGTTTGTTTGGATAGATAAAATTGTCTATCTTCACACAAATTGCGACCCGGCTCCGCCGGATTTTCTAACAACCCGGCTGCGCCGGTTCAATATCTTATTGAATCATGGGCAGTCGAAATTCGACTGCAGTCTCTTCGATTTTAAGTCCCATTCACCACGCCACGGTATACCTTTTGGAATCGACTGCAGTCGAAATTCGACTGCAGTCTCTAGAAATAAAGCCCCGAACTGAAAATTACAGAAAAATGAAATTTAATTGGTGACGGCCAAATATTATTTAGCTCAAAATATAGCTGTAGGTATCACAATTATTGGCCCGATTGAACACCCACAACAGATCTGCGTATCACGAAAGCAAAACTTTCTCTAGCAGACATACAGGACATCGTTTCGTTTTGTTTTTGGATTCAAACTATTTCTCTTTACGTCGCTAAATCATAATTTTTTTTTTATCTCCTCATAACATTTCTTTTCAACTTGTTAAGCGGACTATGCATACTTTCATTTTTTCAACTCGACGCTTATCATTTTTTCAATTCGACGCTCATAAGCATGCAGCATAAAAATTAAGTACACTTGGATACTTGATTCATATTTTCAATTCGACGGTTTATTTATTTCGTGAGTATCTTTTCTAGACGGCTCCACTCACAATCCAATGAACGCTGTTCCACCCACAATCCTATGAAATGATCCTTAGCGGATATATCTACCCAAGCTTGGTCATTATATACATGAATCGAATCCCCGCAAAGCCACGACATTATATACATGAACCGAATCTCCGCAAAGCCACGAACCGCTGATCCCACGCTGTAGCGAATACATCTGCCCAAGCTTGGTCACGAACTGCTGATCCAACGCTGTAGCGAATACATCTGCCCAAGCTTGGTCACGAACTGCTGATCCAACGCTGTAGCAAATACATCTGCCCAAGCTTGGTACATCTGGCCAAGCTTGGATTCTAAGCTCGCAATGTTTTTCGCGGATTATAGCTAAAGTATTTCGCCAATTTTAATAAAATATAAAATTTGCTAACCCCCGAAAGAATACCTTTCTAATGGTGTATAATACATTAAAATCGGTTCAGTAGTTTGGGAGGCGTTCCCATCACAAAATTCCCATACACAAATTGTTAGCCTATTAATATATAGATATTAACTATGTTATGTAATCAACGTGTTTGGTAAGGAAGCATTCAGACTAATCGAGTTCACCGTCTGGGTCCATCCTAGAACATGGTACAAGTGTCCTCCAAATGGTCCAATACATAGACACACACTTCAAACAATCTGCGGAAAACAGGTTCACTTGTACCATGTTCGACAGTGTGTGGGCAGAGTAATCGGCACCAGTTGAAATAGTGTGGTTCAACTTTATTTGACAGGAGAGTCTGATAATACTGAAACTCCCGGGTAAATATCCATAGGTAGCTCACCTATGACAGTTGAGTGATCGGTGCAGTAATAGCTGAGCTTAAAGCTTATTGTTCTACTGTCGGATCTAACCACAGTCGCTTACTCATTTACCCTAATCCCGAGTAGCCATAGCGCGTTAACTATTCCATGTGGCTTAGCTCACGTTTCGTTGGCGTAAACCGTAAGTCAGCCCCCCCCCCCCCCCGCCACGACATCGATATTTTCGTTGGCGTAAACCGTAAGTCAGCCCCCCCCCCCCCCCGCCACGACATCGATATCTGGGGCGCCAAATTTAGCCGGTGGCTCATTCACGCTAAATCTATTAAAATACGAGTGGCCTAGAAATATAAAAAATTAAATGGTGATGTATCATAGTAGGCTCGTAGCTACTTAAAGCGGAAATTTATTCTATATACAATTCTAGCAATGGATTTTCTCATACAAAAGATCCAACTTTAAAGATAAATATATCCAAAGTTGCGGAAAAGGACTTCAGATTCGTTCATTTCAGAACAAATTCGATTGAAACCCATCACTAAAATTTGGGGCCTCAGATATTGGACTCTCAGTCCATGTTCTCGTGATGGATTTTCAATTTTAAATTCAAATTCACAATAATCGACCTAAAAACTCACCTACTAGTTTCTTCCAGTAAGTTTAAACGTAAATATCCTCAAAAATACTGGTGTGTGTGGTTGAAACTGAAAGGCTAGATCCGTTCCATGACTACAATACACTACATTGCATTAGTGATGGGCACTATCGAATAACTATCGGAAAGTTATTCGATAGTTTTTACTATCGATACTATCGATAGTAAAAACTATCGGCCGATAGTCCCGATAGTTATTCGATAGTTTTTACTATCGATAGTTATTCGAATAACTATCGGCCGATAGTTATTCGATAGTTTTTACTATCGATAGTTATTCGAACTACGGGACTATCGGTCGATTGTTATTCGAATAACTATCGGGACTATCGGTCGATTGTTATTCGAATAACTATCTGGACTATCGGTCGATTGTTATTCGAATAACTATCGGGACTATCGGTCGATTGTTATTCGAATAACTATCGGGACTATCGGTCGATTGTTATTCGAATAACTATCTGGACTATCGGTCGATTGTTATTCGAATAACTATCGGGACTATCGGTCGATTGTTATTCGAATAACTATCGGGACTATCGGTCAATAGCTGATATTCATGATTGATGATTGAACACGGCAGCCAAAGGTGTTGAAAATCTTTTTTTTTTTGCAAAGTATTTTTTGGCGGTGCTTTGAGAAAATACGAGTATCTTTTTTCGCAATCCCTTTGCGATTTGTGTGAATATGAAATTAAGGGTTTTTGTATGAAAATATACCTCGTATGTTGCGCAGGTTGTGACTATGCAATCAAGGATTTTTAAATGTACGTGAGGAGAATGTATGAAAAGAGACAAATGTGCTGTAGATGTAGAGTCCTTCGGTGGCAGCAAGGACTTTCAAAAAAGGATATTTTTGGCAGGGAAGCGATAAATGCGCAATTGGTGTCGTATGAATCGGGGTGAAAAGGCGAATGTCCAGGAGTAGTGCAGATGGCATTTCGAGTCCTTCTGTGGCGAAAAGGACATTCACGAAAGTCAAGTGAAAAATGGGCAATATGGGTGTCATATGAACCAGGGTGAAGAGGCGAATGTCCGGGGGCACTATAAATGGCGCTTAGAGTCCTTCGGTGGTGACAAGGACATTCGAAAAAGGATATTTTTGGCAGTGAAGCGAAAAATGGGTAACATGGGTGTCATACGAATCGAGGCGAAAAGGCGAATGTCCAGGAGTAGTGAAGATGGCATTTCGAGTCCTTTGGTGGTGAAAAGGACATTCACGAAAGTCAAGTGAAAAATGGGCAACCTTTTAGTTTCCGGGGCCCCGGCTGGGGGAATAACTTTTCACTCGGATTTTTGTCACTTTTCACTCGCGTCACTCTAAAAGTCAAGAATTTGCAAAAAAAAAAAAAAAATTTTAATTTTTATTTTTAATTTTTGTTTTAAGTTTTAATTTTTTTTTTAGTTTTATTTTTTTTTTCATAATTTATACTGAGGGTTTGGAATATTGGAGGCATGGAAAATTGAAATATTCGCAAATCCCCTTGCGTGGGCTCCGCTCGCTACGCTCGCTCCGCGCTTAAGGGATCGCAACCCTCAGTATCGCACAAACATGAACGCTCGCTTCGCTCGCTCTGCGTGCAACAGCGTTTCGATCAGTTTTAAACACACCAAACACTCAGTATAAATCATTAGAACAAGAAAATAAGGAAAAAAAATTAAAAAATTAAGATTAAAAATAAAAAAAAATTAAAAAAAAAATAAAAATTAAAAAAAAATTTTTTTTTTTTTGCAAATTTGAGAGTCTTAGGGTGACGAGAGTGATAAGTGGCAAAAAATCCGAGTGAAAAACGATTTTTTCACCCCGGGCCCCGGAAACTAAAAATACCCCAGAGGCGATTTTCCAGGAGTACTATACATGGCATTCCGGATCATATGATTACCCAGCTTGCCTAAATCTCACTTCAATGCCAAAAATATGCTTTTTCCTCGACCAAAGGACTCAAAATGGCATCAACAGTAGTCTAGTCTTTTCGCCTCATGACTACCAGTCATATGATACCCATCTTGCATCCTAGATATCACTTCAATGCCATCCACAGTATTCTAGTCCATTCGCCTCAATAACCCTAGTCATTTGATACCCATCTTACCTAGATATCCCTTCCGTGCCAAGAATGTACTTTTCCGCTAATCAGAGGGCTCAAAAATGCCATCAACAGTAGTCCTGTATATTCGCCTCATCATCCCCAGTCTTATGATACCTATCTGGCCTCATTTCATTGCCAAGAATGTCCTTGTTTCTTAACATCGCATCTACCTACACAAATGTATATGCAATCACATTCATTCATTCATGCAATAAATGTATATCGTCAGCCAAATTTTGCTTGAATTCACTCGAAAGAGTGATAGTTATTCGATAATGTTCTACTAATTACTAGTTTTTTAAACTATAGATAGTTTTTACTAGTTACTAGTTTTCAAAACTATCGATATTTTTTTACTAGTTACTAGTTTTCAAAACTATCGATAGTTTTTACTATTTTAGTTACTAGTTTTCAAAACTATGGATAGTTTTTTACTAGTTACTAGTTTTCAAAACTATCGATAGTTTTTACTAGTTACTAGTTTTCAAAACTATCGATAGTTTTTTCTAGTTACTAGTTTTTTAAACTATCGAATAACTGAAAACTATCGATAGTTATTCGATAGTTTTTTAAACTATCGAATAACTATCGATAGTAAAAACTGTCGATAGTGCCCATCACTACATTGCATAGCCACCAATTGCAAACTATCGATAGTTTTTTCTAGTTACTAGTTTTTTAAACTATCGAATAACTGAAAACTATCGATAGTTATTCGATAGTTTTTTAAACTATCGAATAACTATCGATAGTAAAAACTATCGATAGTGCCCATCACTACATTGCATAGCCACCAATTGCAGACGTTGTGGTCAATCATCATCGCCTAGCCTAGCAAAACACGTCCACACGATCATTATTAAACTGTAATCGATTTAACGAATGTCGCTCAGACACGTCTAGCGAATCAAACCTTTAAGAGCACGATAGCACACTGCTAAGATCAGTAATCGATATCATTCAAAGTATGTGTTCCTCGAAATGATCACGGGAACGATAGCCCAACGACGACTCGCTGAGCGATCATGGCGTCAGTGATCATCGCAATACTTAAGTCCGTATCCGTAAATGGGGCTCATCGAATTTATAGATCACTTAGCACATTAGCCTCAAAGCGACGTCTCCAGACAGATCTGAAAACCTTCCTTTAAACAATGCCATAACCATAATTAACCATAAAATTCATCGGCCAATGGGTCGGTGAGTTGCTGATCATTCGAAAGTTTGAAAGCAGAAAACTAAAGTTCTCTTCTCATCTCAGCTTATTGACTACGATTATAATGCAAACTAACGAATAAGCAATTGAAGAACTGTACATTTTATATCTATTCGAAAGTAGATTGTGATGCACAGCGGTATTATAATAGGCGCGTTAGCTTCATCTGGATCTGAGTAACGACTGAATCGATTGCAACACATTTTAAATCAATTTCTCCTGCGAAATTCGGAACATTCCTAGTTGATCGGGCGAAGCATAGCGGTTCGCATCTTTGACCAATAGTGGGTTTCAAATTGAAATGTCTTCACACTCCCCTTGGTTGACTCCGCGGCTTAAGGGGTTGCAACCCTCAGTATACGGCCCGCTCTATACAATACAGAAGTAAAGCCACTATTAGCGAAAACCGGAATGAATGAAAGAAACAGCTATTATCACAATAAATCTACTTTTACCAAAGATACCAACCGACAAAATCCTGTAACAGACCTGCAGAGGACCTGCATTACAGACCGTTCAATTGTTTTGTATAGGAATTGACCCAGATCCAGTGGTATCGAACGCACTTAATGTAGAATTACCAACCGAGAGCCCAGCGCTGCTCGAACAAGAATTTCTATCAATCATCCAAACGATTGATTACTATCTGGCGTGTCGCTTCATTAATAAGAAATGTCTTCTTGCATGGAGGAATAAAAAAGAACGGGAAAGTTACTACCTGGCGTACTACATGCAACTTTTCTATTAATTCTTTATGCTACGTTTGGGCGTCACGGCAATTGTAATCGAGCAAAAAACACTAAATTCGCCATGGCCCCATTTCCATAACGGGAACAGCTGATTGTCAGAAACATGTAGTCGAACTGAATAGATCCCGCCCACCGTCCCTGCCACAGCTCTTCGTATTCTCCGTGTGCCCATGCCGACCGGAAATTGTCAATATTTGAAAATTCCATTTTTATGTCATCATTTCTTGACGATCAAGGGACTCTCATCAGCGCCGTATTTTCACTCGTACCGCGAAACGCACTCATGCAAAAATTATTTTGGTCATAATCGTGCACTATAGAAAAAGTAATGTATAGTAAGTAGTAGTGGGACTCCACACTCATCTCATATACAAGTGCATACATATATATCAGCTGTCAGTCAGTCATCAATTGACACAGACTTTTTTTGCGCACTTTTGACGAAAAGTCCTGCACAAAACACCACTCAACATTTCAAACCAACCGGACTACCTGCAAATCTAGCAATCCATCAGCGCGACAGCCTCCAAAGGGTTCACACCGCGTTTCGTAAAAAAAAAGGAAACGAACTCGCCAAAGTAAAACACTTTACTGAAAAAATGACATACTGCCCAACACGAGAATCTATAGACACTATCAACCTGTCCCGTTCTCGCGCAGTTTGTTTACCGTATAACGGAAAGAGACGACGAGTATGCGTGACTCGCAGCCGAAGACGAGATTCATATGCGAAAAAATTTCTGTGGGTTAGGAACATTTGGGAGTAGAGAACCAAACACGAAAATTCCTGCTTTCGCGCCCAATTCCCCCGTTAATTGCCGTAAAATCGTGACACTCTACCTACTGCACCCACGAACAACACACAATTCACCTTTACAGGTGGGAAAAGCGCTTAAAATTGATGGCAATTTACCTCTTTTTCAATATTTTTCACAACTTGACAAACGCGAGCGGAACTTTTCGACTGTGGATAAAGCATCCAACGAACACATTTGCGACGCACCGCGTCCGAATACGACCAACGCGAAGATGCGGAGTGCGGGATATGACGGCACGCGCGACAGTGTGTTGGTGTATGTGAGCTTATGTGGGAATAGATCACAGGGTGCCGTTGATGATGTTGGGATTTCATTTATTTCTTTTTAATTAGAGGTATGATAAAAATGATTCAATACGAGATCAGTTTGAAAAGTCTCGATTAAATCGTAGAGATGACGACAAAAAAAAAAATTCTCGACACTGCTTTAAGGTGGACACATACATGCGTCCAAAATCCAATTTTGCCCACATCCAATCCAAAATTTCCCCGGTCCATGTATTGACTGGGAAATTTTGGATTCGCCTGGGGAAAATTTGGACTTGTATGTAAGTATGTGTCGGGCTTTATGCTGAACATTCACGGACGTCCAATAGCCAATTTTCCCTGGTCGAGGAGAAAATTACCCCGGCCGATGTATACAGCGGAATTTTGGCTTCGACTTTTCGTCCTAGGACCGTCCGTGAATGTCCAGCCTTAAACCCTCAAGTTTCAAACCTAGTAGACACTATCGCCACAGATGATCGGGCAGAACCATGACCGAACTTCCATGGAACCTACAAATATCATAGAACGGTGGAAATGAGGAAATTTTTTTTTTTTGTATTGAGTTTGACGTGGCTCGATGCATGCTCGCGACCGAAATGACCTTTAAAGGTCGCCACCCATTGACGAGCACAACGACGACCAAACTTCCATCGAACCATCAATTTCATAGGACGTGTGGAAAAAAATTCCCCCTATTTCCACCGTTCTATGATATTTGATGGTTCGATGGAAGTTTGGTCGTGGTTGTGCCCGTCAATGGGTGGCTACCTTTAGGTTATAGCAATGGGGGCGTCCAATCCGTCGTTAGATCGATCTGACGATATTGTGATCGTCAGATCGATCACACAGTTTATGTGACTATCGTTGACGATTTCCGGACAGTCGACCATAACTTGCTCAAACCTGTAAAGGTCGCCACCCATGAACGAGCACAACCACGACCAAACTTCCATCGAACCATCAATTTCATAGAACGTGTGAAAAAAAAATTCCTCCTATTTCCACCGTTCAATGATATTTGATGGTTCGATGGAAGTTTGGTCGTGGTTGTGCTCGTTCATGGGTGGCGACCTTAAGGTTGTAGTTATTCAGATGGGTGCTTCATTTTGACCTCCTGTGTTCGGCTACTTGTCTATGGATCTCGCAGTTAATCTCGTGATTCTGGGGTGTCCGGGTTTATGTTCCTGATGCTATCTCTCTCATCTGCCGGCATCTGACGGCAGTGGTTGCAAAGTTGGGTCGAATTTTCGGAATCCGTCCTGCAGGAATGAACTTCGCAGCCGCTTTGTTCGGGATGTTGGATTCGGCCATACGTACGTCGGTTGGCGTTGGCAGAGCGAGGAGTTTAGAGTTGGTGTAGGAAGTGAAACCGTTTCAATCAGCCTTATTGGGGTTGACAAACGTGCGGTGTTCGGCAGATATGATATTTGTCGGTTTGTCGAGCATTATTACGATTGGTAAATGGTCTGAAGATAGTGTTAGGACCGGCTCCCATTGAGCTTCACTTATGAGGCTTGCACGGGCAATCGTGATATCTGGAGAACTGGAACATGTACCGACGATGCGAGTAGGGGTGTCGGTCGTCATCTAGGGTACAGAAATCAGAGGCGTCAAGCTGTTCAGCTATTGAGATTCCTCTGGCGTCGTTGTTAAGGTTGGAGTGCCAGAGTTCATGGTGAGCATTAAAGTCACCGAACAGGAGGCGATGTTGATCGGTCAGGAGATGGTTGATATTTACATGGTATCCTGAGGGACAGTTGGATACCGGTGGAATGTAGGTGTTGTAAACTTCAATATCAACATTACCCGATTTTATGGCGATGGCCTCTGCACTTCCATCTTGTTGTCACTACTAGTAAAATCAATTTCCCGGTATTGCACGGAATGTTGAATAATGAAGGCAGGCCCTCCACCAGCGTTGGTCAACCTGTCTTTCCTGACAATAGCGTAGTTACCATGCGTGTTGAGGGACGAGTTGGAGTGCAGTTTCATCTCCTGTATGGCTCCAACTTGAATGCGATGCCTGTCCATGAATGATGATACATGATACGAATCGGCGATTTTGTTCTGCAACCCATTGCAATTGAGTTGGAAGGGGTGGCAATCGGTGGTGCAGGCGTAAGATTGTAATGTTGAGGAATCCTATTGGAACTGTTGGCAGGAGTCATCGGAGATGGCTTTAAACCTGTCTGAGTGCTCGATGGCGTTGGATGCTGAGGCGTGTTAAACGAGGTTGTTGCTTGTTGTCCTCTAGTCCTACACTGACAGTAAAGGCAGTAAAGGAGGAATTGCAGTGCCTTTGATGGTTGAGTCCAGAGCAGTATCTTAGGTACCGGGCGACCGGTAGCGCAGTGTGTTGAGGCATCAGTCTCATGTTTGACTACCGGCGTTTCGGGTTCGAATCCCGTCCACGACGATGTTCGTGGCCATGGATGTGTAGGAGGTGCATGCTGGCAACTGCATTCTTCGAAACAAGTTTATGCCAACGAAACGTCAACTGGGCCACATGGAACAGTTGACGCGCTATGCCCCACAAGGGGTTAGGGCAATTGAGTATGAGTATCTTAGGTAGCTCCTGACGAGCATGGTCTATCGGTGGACGAAACCAGTCGGCAAGTGCGACTGGCTTTTATGCTGACTACTTTTGGTGAAGTATATTGCGAACTTAATCTTGTTGTATTGAGTTGGTATTGATACACTTCATTTATTCTTAACAACTTATAAAATATAAAAAAGCGCTATGCGTGATTATAATGATATTGATTTCTCTTGGTCCTTGGCTGGTTTCGTACTGCAGAATTCTATACGAAATATAGCTCTGTATTACTGGCGCCAAATAGGCAGGCACGCATATCCTCCGCAAAGACAAATTAATGCATTTCCAATTTACTGAATTGAAAGCATTCTTGATGTCCAGTGTCACAACCGTGCAACATTTGCCATCGTGCAGCGCCTGATTCTCTAGGTCTATCACTGTCATGATCGCATCGGTTGTGGAGGGCGATCTTCGAAAACTAAACTGCCGGTCTGACAGACCTCCCTTTTCCTCTACGACAGTAGCTAAAAATTATTCGTTCCAGCACCTTTCCCGCAGTCTAGCAGGCAAGTGAGACGATATGAATTTGGTTCGCCCGGTGCGGCGGTTTGTTGGGTATTGGTAGTGTTTTTGCCCCCCTAATACAACCAGTGAGCGCAAACCCCTTGGACCTACGTGAGATTAATATTTTTAAATTTCGCTACTGGCTCAGTTTTATTTGATTTCACAAGATGGAAGGTAATCTTTAAAGAAATGTGGGCGTTCTTTTAAGCGGACACTCCCCATAACCATACAAAATTGTTAGCCCCGATGGTGTCCGGTCATGAGAGCATACACTGTACATATAGTTTATATGGCCCGAGATGCTTCCTTCTGCATGTTGCCAAACTTTATGACGAAGTTAACATACCACCCTATCACAATCGTGAAGGGAATAAAAAATACACATGTCGAAAATGGATAGTCAATTGTCTAAGTGTGCTTTTTAGTTTTTATGCAGGCGAATTTGTAGTTTTACTATCATCACTCGTCCTAGGGTCTCCATGCTTCGGCTTTGTAGCTAATGTTTTTTTTTTTCCTTTTATCCGCCCTCTCTTCTGACATGAAACAATCTGTAACAAGTATTGACTTAGAATACGCTATACTAAAATACTTCCACTTTTCAAATAATACACAAATATTTAAAGCTTACAACTTTTTATTAACATTTTCACGTTTTTTTTTATTTTCGTCTTAGATAATAGTTACGAAAACGCAAAGATTTTTTTTTTTTTTTTTTGAAAATTGCACACGTCGTCTTTTTCATAACTAAACAAAATATTACAATGCATAAAAACAAAAAATAAAACAACGAAATGAATAACACAGAATATTATAATTTAATAATACTCCTGGGCGCAAAGAAATTATCAATTGGGTGTAAATAGATGATTCAAAATTTTCTATTTATGATACATTTCTTTTAAATAGTTCGGTCTAGCTGTTGTGGCACTTTATCTACTCGTATTGTCTATTTGTGAAATTCTTCCAGCTCGGTTACAATTTTTTTCTAGGCTAGGAAACTACGATTCTCTTTCACAACATAACCGAAACAATATTGTTGTCTTCTCTAATATTGATCGAAATGGAATGACTTTATTTACATGATTTAATTAACAATTTGATTATTTTATTATTAACACATAGTATTAAAAGACGGCAGAGAAATACATATGAACTGAAAACAAACTGCGCTGAATCGCTAAAAAATAGTTGGACTATATGCTCATTTGACTGGTATAGTATTTATTTCGTAATCATAATAGATATATTTCATTTATTTAGTTTTTTGTTTTATTACAAACCACTTTTGCTGTTTTCGTTTAAATATATATACTCTTTTTTTAACATGTGCCATACGCTTTACTATGCTAGGAGAGTTGAGTCTCTTTATATTTTAGGCTTTACCGCTGATTGGTGCTGTTGAGTTGTTGGCAGCGTTCTTTTCAGTCTCCTTTTCAAGTTGTTTGCCCAAATATTCCCTGTGGTGAAGGAGTGAAAAAAGTTGTTAGTTGCAGTATACTCTAGTTTTTAAGTTTATACATAGCGAACAGTGAACAATCAACTACTTACCAATTGTGCACCATCAATTTCTGTACAGCCAAAAGAGCCTCGTATCGAACGTTGGGATCATCGTGACCGAGAAGTTGCATAACCAACTGTTTGCCGCCCAATTGTTCGATGACGCTATACACACGGACAATGTTGTTTTAAAACAAAGAAATCTTAGTAAATTCTACTAAAACTTACTGTTTTCCTCTTGGATAGTGTCGTACATATTCGCCAATATCGAAACTAGCGACCGATAAAACCAATGTATCTTTGGATGTTTCCAAATAGTGAACCAAAATTCTCAACAATTCGTAATTCTTCTCGTTCAATCGTTGTGCATTCTCCCGCCAGAATTTCGCTGATTTGTGTACCGGCGACCATTCTAAACGTCCGCTCTTTATTTCGGTCGAATATTCGTCGAATGAGCTCAAATCTTGAACAGAGTTTTGAAGTTTCTCGGTCAAATATTCGACATCGTTGGTGATGTCCTCGTCGTCGAAACGACGTTGTTCCAAAATGGAAAGTTGCTTCAACACTTTGCATTGAACCATAGCAATGCAGTGCTCTTTGGCAATTTGTGGTTCTTCGGGTTTTTCAATCAAGTTGCGGAAAACGGCTAAAATGATGCGGGTGACCTGAAATTGAAGGGATGGATAGTTGAAAAAAATTGAATTAAACGGGTTATATAGTTTGAACTAAATAAACATGAGATGGGGCGACCGATAGCGCAGTGTATTGAGGCATCAGTCTCATGTTTGACTACCGGCGTTTCGGGCTCGAATCCCGTCCACGACGACGTGGCCATGGATGTGCAAGAGGTGCATGCTGTCAACTGCATTCTCCGAAACCAGTTTATCCCGACGAAACGTCAACTGGGCCACATGGACCAGTTGACGCGCTACGCCCCACAAGAGGTTAAGGCAATTGAGAGAGAGAGAGAGAGTAGTACCGACTATAGTAGTGGGACTTATAGCATGAAGCTTGGATTAGTAATGACCTCGATTCTTAAATAAACAAAAATATAAAGGAAAAAGTCAATAATTCAGTTCGATTTAGATGGATGTTGCCAGACCATTCCTCTGCGCTCTGAAGGGGTAAAAAATGTTCATAGTTTTCAGCCGCTAATATTCCGCAGGGACATACTAGTGATGGCACAATGACTCTTTTCACTGTGCCGGAACATAAGCTCTGATTCTTTTCACTAAGTCATTCAAAAAGAATCGTTCCAAGATTCGAGAAAGTATTCAAAATTACCGGGGTGCCGTATCTGTGCAATGGGCAACAATTTAAAATAAATTGGTTAATATCTGCATTGAAATTTTATTAATTTAACTATCAGTTCAAATTCAAGTTTCTTTACGCAATTTTGACTCCACATTTGCAAGTTTCCTTCAAGAAAATTAGTCAATAATTCCTTCACATTTTAAATGAATTCCTATCTAATCTAACCAGACCTGTAGTGCAGACCTACCTCTGATCTTGTGTTCTTTCAAAACATGTGTATACTACCCGGGCTATTCCTGTTTATACATTTAATTTTTACACCTATTAAATTATTATTAACATCCAGACGTTAATGCGCGAAAAAGCTCGTGTGCTGCATGAAAACATTCTGGGATAGGCAACCCCATTTTTTTCTTCTTTCTTGACTCTATATTCGGAATCAGCGACCCCTAAATGCCCTTTAGTTCGAGCCGGCTAGATCGGACAAGTATTTCCCATGAAAACGGGGTTGTTATTCTGGGATGGGCACCCACATTTTTTTTTTATTTTTGACTTCAGATTCGGAATTAGCGACCCCCAAGTGCTTTTCAGTTCGAACCAGTCAGATTGGACGAGTATTTCCCATGAGAACAGGATATATGCCGGGGTGGGCAAAATACATACAAAAATAATAAAAATCGCAGCCACAAACCCTCTTATCATACGATCGCTCACAGCTTGTGATCGCGCGATTCCGTCACTAGCTGTAGTACACACTGTATATTACGTTGTCATACTCATTTAGGGTTCCGTATCGACACTGAGCGATATGTGCCATACTCAAAACAGCTGAATTTGTATTCCGTATCGACACTGAACGATATGGCACACTGAGTCGCACTAGTGCGAAGTGAGCTATAAACAGTTACATCCCCTGCTAGACCTAGAGCCAAAGACCAGAAAAAAAATCATTTGCTAACACTTCTAATAGATATCATCGAATAGCGCTTGATTAGATGTACAAGAAAAAGTTAGTCTACCTACCGGAGCGTGTTGCTCACAGGTAGAAAATTTGTCGCTTAAGGCTCGTACTAACCTCTTCGTGCGAAAATGTTGCACTTATCTCTCCCACTAAAAAGTGACGGTGTAAACTTGCTCACAGCACATTACCGCGGCGCTATACACGACACGTGAGCTTCCTTTCTACTCAAAAGACCGGTTTTCAAGCGTCAAGCGAAATAAAGTGCAAAGTAATTGTTTTCGCGTGAAAATTGCTTATAGTGATATAGAAACTTCTCTTTGAATGAAATATGTTAGCACTGAGAGAGCGAACATTTTTCGTGTGGACGCAACTTTTGACAGTTTTTGCATGAGATTTCGCAAGAAAAACTGATCTTAGTACCTAGCTTTAAGTGGTAAACAATGAAGGTAAGTCAAGTCATTTGCTAACGGTTTTTTTTGTACTAACACTTGGGGGAGTGTCCTGAAAAAAAGACGACATTCGTATCAAGATTGTACACTCGAGTAAGGTCGAGTTTTGTACGATTTTTATGTCGTAGTCCACCTTTTTTCTACAAATTTTCAAATTCTAAACTTGTCTGTCACGGTGTTAGCAACGGAATTTTTGTCTGTCTTCGACTTCGGTCAATCTTTTACCACGTTTGAAGTTGTCTGCAACCACTTTAGCAACACCCTAATTGCCTGCCTTCCAATTTTTCGTTATGAGTGGACCAGTAACTACTACCATGCAAAAGACGAACCGTTAGCAGATGACTTGCCTCCATTTTTTACCACTTAAGGCCGAAATACATGGAGACGTGGACGGACGGACGTATTTATCTTTTGGGTTTTATCACGGGGTCAGGTGCAGACGTGCACGATTTCAACTGAACTCATTTGTTTTCAATTTCATTCAACGGCATTCAATTGTTGCCGCTTTGATCGCTCACTAAATAAATTTTTTCAAAAGCTCACTATATTTGCTGATGCGGGACGTTGCGAAGTATGCTATTTCCTCACGAGGTGAACATTTCAGCGGTTTGTGCTTGCATTTACCACCCACAAGATGATAACTGATGAGAAACTCACTGTCACTCAGGGGAAAATATATTTTCGGAGATCGTTGCAAACATAAATCTATTAGAAACTATGCATACATCATCCCTCTCAATCGCCCTAACCCCTTGTGGGGCATAGCGCGTCAACTGTTCCATGTGGCCCAGTTGACGTTTCGACGGCATAAATTGGTTTCGGAGAATTCAGTTGCCTGCACGCCATGGACGGGGTTCGAACCCGAAAGAGATACATCATGTAAGTCGCTGAGAGCAATGGAATTTGAAAGCGTTTGTTTGCACGCACTAGCCAGCTCCTTTCCACAAATATGGTTACAAGAGAGATGTCGATATGGAATTTGAACACGATTCAAGTATTTGCATAATTTGAGAAAAGGCTCAACGTCGTGTGTGCCAAATCGACTGCGAATGAGAATAATTGATCAAAAATAAAATAAACTGGCGCAACAGTCCAATTTAAACCATGGGCTCGAGCTGAGTTAGCATCATCTCATTTTCTAGGTCGTGACGGTATGTCTTGTGCAGAAGTGTGTGATCAGCAACACGCTCAAACGAGTTATTTACCCCATAAATGGGTACTCACTTAACAGCTGAGTGTACTCATAGTCCGACACGTAAATCCCCTTTTTTAGCGAAAACTACCGCATTCAGTAGTAGTCGAACCGGGGCTCAGTGCGTAGAAGGCGAACGTCCTAACCTTTGTGCCATCCGGACTATCTAATTGATCAAAAAGTGAATCCAAAGAATTTTTCCGTCCGTACGAGTATTTCAGCCTTTAGCATAGTAACACGCTCCGGTAGGCAGATAAATTTTTTCTTGTACATCTAATCATGTACTATTCGATGATATCAATTAGAAGTGTTAGCAAATGAGTTTGCTTTTTTGGTCGTTGGCTCTTAGACAATACGTTCACCCTGAAAGCAACAAACGAATTCACATTCCACACAAAATTTATGCACATGCGTCTTAAAAACCTCACTCCAGAATTTGTAATGCAATCCGTGAAAATGCATACGTGTGCATGGGCAGCTTTAAAACAATTCACAATATCGAACGAATTCGAAAAATCCAAATCGGCTGATTCTTATCAGCTGAGAAGGTCATCAAACAGTACAGTACAAAAGTTGTACCGTAAACCGTACCGGAATCGGACGCAAGAATCACTTTCTTTCTACATTGTATCTTTTATCGTTGCTACCGATAATATAAATGACTGCACTCTGTGATTGACCTTTGTGTTTTTTTTTTTAAGATTAGACTTATCGGTCTAGAAAACCCGTCCAAGTCGAAAAATATTACCCTATCGTAATTGTGATATGACGGAGGAAAGTCTTCTTTAGAGTACAAGAATCCGTGAAAGAGAACTGGAAATTATTTGTTTGTCAAGTCATTTGAAGGAAGTGTGTAAGCATGACTCTGTTTGAATTTCTACTGAAAGTGATGGATCCTTTCGGGGTGATACGGTTCCGAATTGTAAAGCCGGTTTTCGAGTTCACACTGTCTCTTTACGACTACTATCGCATCAAAACCAAAGAAGGTGTGCTTACTATTCGTGAATTGATTTTCCGCATGATTGTTGTAGCCTTGGCGATTGGAATAGTCTTTTCGATGGCAGTTTTCATGTATGTTGCATTTTACTACACATACATGCCGGCTATTGCACACACCCGTCCAGTTAATATGCAATTTAAGTGAGTATGAACTTTAATGTGTTTTATTATTATTCTGGCGGTATTTTCGTGTTGTGTTGGTAATTTGTGTTAATAATTTATGTATCAACTTAATCTATTTATAGTTTGATTTTAAATGAAAATGTGATTTATAAAAATGTTTTGTTTTTCTTATTCCATAGAACTTGTTCGAAAAATGCAGATGGTTTGTGCTCTTTTCCACACGCTCATGTGTCGCTAACCAAAAAGCAGCAACTATTAATGGTAGGTCAATCCTATCGCATCATAGTTAACATCGATATGCCAGAATCTCCACAAAATCAAAACTTAGGTATGGCTTAAAGCCATAAATTATCATCATCGCATAGAATAACAATTTTTATTTATTTCTCAATTAATTTTCAGGCATGTTTTTGGTATGCACAGACTTACGAGATAGCAGTTCAAAACTTCGCGATCATTCCTGTCGTTCCGCTATGCTTCGTTACAAATCACCACTCCTACAGCACATTTCAACTTGGTTACTCAGCCCACTGTTAGTTTTAGGTATTCGTGAGGAACGTCAAACTGTACCAGTTGAACTATTTTCCAGCTACAATGAAGATCAATTGCATCCCGTAACGGATGTATATATTGAAGTGCAATCGAAAGTGATTCAATTCTATTCGGTGACTTTAAACATTATTGCCGACTTTACAGGACTTCGATATATCATGTTCCACTGGCCGGTATTGTCTGCAGCTCTTGGTAATTATATATTTCTAGTACCCTTTCGTTCGTGGTCAAATTAATTAATCAGGGTCCGGCCCTGATTAATTGATTAAGATACATGATTAAATAGTATGTCTTATGTTAGAAAGGTTCACATGATTTCAATAAAATGTAATGTTGTGTTGTCTGTATTTAAAATTTAGGAATCAGCACCAATCTTTTCTTCATTATTGTCATCTTTTTACTGAGCTGGTATCACTGGACTGATACTAAATGGATAATGGATGTTCGTGATCACTATCAGAGATTTCGACAGACAAAATCGAGCTTATCGACAAGTATTGATGATTCAACCAACATCCTGGATGATGAGGAGTTGAGTATTTTGGACGAGAAGTCTTCAAATAAATCGGATGATGTTGAGGAAGTGAGTGGAACAAATGTGACTGATGATGTGGGCGATGAAGGAGAAGCAGAAGCAACGAGTACAGGATTAAGAGAAAGAATGAAAACACATGAATATAAAATGTAGAAGAGTTAAGAAAAAATATGCGAGTGTTTTTGTTTTTGTCATTTTTTATTTAATAGTAGTTTCTATATAATGCTGCTGTGAGGCTTAAAGAAGATCGACTGGACAAACCAAAGACTATGAATTAACAGTTGATGCCTCTTGTCAACGGACGAAACCATGGATTTTTGGCGGCTCTTACGGGCGTACTTTTAGGTTAGACGGGCTATCTTGACAGAGAAGAGTAAGGCACAACCACTGGATCCGTTGTGATACCCAATAGATTCAACTACTACTACTTTAATTATTAAACCATCCAGAGCTGACAATGAAACGATGAAGCTGACCGTTGTTAACATTCTTTATATCGTCCAAATCGACAAAAAGGTAGGATCCAAGAATGTCTCTCCGACGTTCTGCCAGAGCAGGGCAAGAACACAAAAGGTGAGAGCAACTTTCCTCCTCGTCCCCACAGCTCCCACAGTAATCATTGTGTGAGAGCCGAAGTCTCATAGCAAGCTCGTGGTAAGCCCCACCACATTTCTCAAATGTCTTCCACTCAGCATCAGTAGCCCATAGGATCGGTTGAGATCCAGCTTGGGCTATATTTGCCTAGTTGCGTGACATGTAGTGCCACTACTCCATCTCGCGCTGGCCCTATCATACGCTACAGCTTGGGTAATTTACAAGCTGCTAACATTTGTGCTACGTAGGCACTCCATGATTTCGTTGGTCGTACTCGCTCGAGCCAGTTCATCAGCTTTACAATTAAAAAAAAAACCGTGGCTCGGTATCCGGCAAAGGGAAATGTTAAAAAAAAAAAAACTTTCCATCACCAGGAGAATGTTGTGACAGTCCAGTACTGTCTTTGACATAACCATAACATAACTAAGGGATTTAATAGCCGTTGTAAGTATATTAAAAATCCCTAGTAGATATAAGATTGTGCCAGATTAGCGCCTCGGAAATTGCTGTAATCTCCGCCTGAAAGACGCTTACTGTATTCTGGAAGGCGCAACCACAGACCCATATCCAATTTCTCCGAGTATGCCCCAGCTCCAACCTCTTTATCAGTGATAGAGCCGTCAGTGAAAAAGCGATGGTAACAGGTTTGTAAAGCCCTTGTCGAATAAGTAATTCGGAGAGAGTAATGGCAATGTTTCCCAAGGTGCACCGAAATAAGCCATGGCGAAAGTGGCCATCCGAAATAATCCATATGAATAGTTACGTTTTGAACCGAAAGTGTCCATCGGAAAATAAACGAAATAATCCATGCATGGACAATATCGGTTTCAAACCGAGATAAGGCATGCGAAAAAAAAAACAAAATAGCCCTGCAGTTTCCAGAGCGACCGAAGCGAGGGAGCGTAGCCCACACAAGGGACTGTTTATTCTCAACCCGCAGTATGCATGAACAATTTCGCCTTGGAACGAGCTACGCTAGCTCCGCCCCTAGGGGGTTGCGAAAAGACAATGTTCC
The DNA here is from genome assembly GCA_964017055.1 of Chloromyia formosa. Classification (NCBI taxonomy): domain Eukaryota; kingdom Metazoa; phylum Arthropoda; class Insecta; order Diptera; family Stratiomyidae; genus Chloromyia; species Chloromyia formosa. The sequence goes on along the minus strand of OZ024815.1, from coordinate 144,506,854 downwards.
CACGCATCAATATGGGACGTAATACCGAAACATAAAGCCAGTAAACCAGTTTAGACTGCAACGGTTGCCATTGCCACACGATACTGAATGTTCGCCTTCCAGCATAGCTTTTTATCCAGGATGAGACCAAGGAATTTGGCTTTATTAGTCAGCACAAGCCTTATGCCCTCCATAACAGGTGGTATAATTGAGGGGTATCCTGTATCTACTAGTAAAGAGAACAAGCATCGCTTTTTTTGCAGATTTACTCCGACACCAACCTCGCCAGCCCAGTTCATGAGGGTAGAGAGGACATTCTGCATTATATCGGACAGGACACCGGGAATCCGAGATGGCATCCCAATCCTTCCAGACTTAGAAGCAGCGTATTGACCGCTGGATTCCAGCGAAGGCAAAAGATAACACCACCTTAAGTGGTAACTCTGATTACGTGCCTGCGTACAGGTCATGTGCCGATACTAATGGAGACCATCCGAGATGAGGGCGCGCCGGTAGCCCGGTGCGTAGAGGCATCAGTCTCATGTCTAACTACCGGCGTTTCGTGTTCGAGTCCCGTCCACGACGACGTTCGTGGCCATGGATGTTTGTGTTGTCTTCCCCCTTGTGGAGTGGGGCGTAATAATAAGCCACATCATCTCCCGACTTGTCACAGGTAGGCGGCTAAGTGGGGGAGCAGGAGGTGCATGCTGGCAATTGTATTCTCCGAAACTAGTTTATGCCAACGAAACGTCAATTGGGCCACATGAAACAGTTGACGCGCTAGGCCCCACAAGGCGTTAGGGCAATTGAGTAACTGCACAGACGTGAGAGGCGTCAGTGAGAGTCTCCGGTTTAGCATTGTTGAACACATCGCTATCTGCAAAGATAGTCAGGCTATTAAGGCACTGTCATCTCACAAGTTCTCTTCGAGATTGGTAAAAGAGTGTTTTGAAATGCTTCAATGCCTCGCAACCATTAACCTGTATTGGATTCCGGGATTGTAACGGAGCTGCGGGTGGACAGGCTAGGAAAGGCGCAGCCTCGCAATTGTGCGGACCGGATTGGTCGTAGGTTACCTTTCGGGTCACCACTGGCTGAGATATCATTTTAACATCATGGGTATGTTCAACGAGACGGAGTGTCAGCTATGCCTAGAGGTCAACGAGTCCACTATATACAGTCATTTCCACAAGACCGTATACCTCACAAAATAAAAACAAAATGTTACAAGTAAGAAATTTTATTTTTTATTGAAAGTAAATACAAAATACATTTTCGCAATTATATTTAATACATGGTCCAATCGCCGTCACTATTGATTATTGACTGGCATCTTCGGTGACAACTTTCGGCCAATTTTTCCGCGTAGTCTGTCGATAAGTTCTTCCAAATTTTTTGTAGCGTTCGCCTTAAATGTGCTTCTCCTTTTATTTGCTTTCCTTGAAGCTTCTGCTTCATTAATCCCCAAACATTTTCAATAGGATTGGCATCCGGCGATTGCGAAGGCCAATCAAGTACTTCTATGTTTCGGATCGTTATCTTCTTGTAGAAACCAATCGGTGTTGTCGTTGCCATATAGCATCCTAGCAGACTTCAATAATCCTTTCTTGTACAAAATGATCATCCTTTCAGCAGTAAGAATTCCGGTAAACGTTATTAATTTTCCGAAACCGCGTGCAGAAAAGCATCCATAAACATGGACCTTCACAGGGTGTTTAACGGTTCGGTTCACGACAGCTTCTCCTTTTTGTGCGCACACTCGTCTCCTGAACGTATTTACAGCAAAACTTGATTCATCCGTAAAGATCACGTTGTCCCAATCACGATCGATGTTTTCCTTAGCCCACTCTACACGTCTTCGCTTCTGGTTTTCGGTAAGTAATGGTTTCATCAAGGCATACCTGGTTTTGATGTTTTCCTCTTGTAATCTTCGCCGAATCGTATTCAAGGACACGTAAATATTCTTCTTCGATAACATTTCCTTTGCTTGCACTAAGGTAGTAACGGACGAATTTTTCTTAAAAATATCAATGATGGCCTTATCCTGGGTTTTTGAAGTGCTTCGGGTTTTACCCCTACCAGGTAGATCGTCTACATTTCCAGTATCTTTAAAACGCTTTATCCACTTATTCACAAACTGTGTCGAAACTTTCAGGTACTTTCCGGCCGATGCAGGTGTCATTTTTGGTCCTTTCGGAAACACAGCTTCGAATCGTTTTTTGTAAATCGCACTCATTTCACTTGACGTCTTATCACTCTCCTACTTGAACTTAGAATGACCAAATTTATAAAATACAATGCGAAAAAGAGGAAAAATGCAGGTAACTAAAAGTCCCCCACCACTCTTTGAGAAATGGTGCATTAAAAAGTTACAAAGTATACGCTCTTGTGGAAATGACTGTATATATCTTCTCTGTGAATGCGCAGCAATTACTTGGTCTAGGATATGAATTCTTGGAGATGCAACTGTAAACGCCGATGTCATCAAGAGTACTACCACAAAGGACTTTATTCGGTTAGTGAGGGGTCTTTTGTCTTAACAAAAGGCTATGGTACAATAGATCGCTTACGGTCGCAGTCCCCGCCGTATGGGCAACTTAGTCTGACCTCGAAATTAAAAAGAAAATGCTGAAAGCCCCCTCGATATCCAGAGAGGCAACCGGTGAATACTCCTTGCAGTCGACCTTTCCATGTAGCCTAATAGAGAGTGCAAGGCTGTGTCCACTGATTGGCGTGCTGGGAGGTGAATAGAAGATGCGCTGGTATAGTGCACTGTAAAGTTCGATACACACGACAACCATTTTGGTCGCGAGCCACCATCGAACCACGTCAAAATCAATAGAACGCGCAGAAAAAAGAATCTCCCTATTCCCTCAAAATTACTGGGTTACGTACAGGTCTCTCATCCAGGCTAAATTGTAGATAGCGATAATCAGAGAATGAATGCTCATGAGACACCCTCCAATCTCAAATCAGATGTTGAATGTCCTCAGAGACAAGAGTTATGTCTAGGACTTCCTGCCTACTTCTGCGATAAAGGTATGTTCGCAGCCAACGTAAGAGTTTGTATCCAGCAAGTAGCTGAAAAACTCATCCCCTTCTATTCGTGCCGGAACTGCCTCACACCACATGGCGTTCATTACAATCAGACCCGACGAAGACACCGGTTTTCTGTGAATTGGCTGCATCCAAAGCATTTTTCAAGATGGTCGTTGGGATGTCTCCACCATGTGGCAAGTAAGCTGAGATTAGTCAGTGAGTCGCCGCTGGAACTCCGGTCTGACAACCACAGAGTCCCTGTCGCTGAAGGGCGATACCAAGTACGCATTAGGGTCTTCCTTACAAGAATACACGATCGGGATTTAACCTGATCCCTAATCTAGAAAATGTTATAGCTAGGACATTCCAGTCCCCTCATTACTCGTACTTGTGAAGTTATATGCACAATTTTTGTTTTCAATCTCTACCTTCCCTTATCAACTCGACTGTTAATTGCAAGGAGTCACATATGAAATCAAATGGAACAATGATAGCCGATGAAAAACACTTGACAGTCGAGAAATAGATTCGTACCGGAATGAGAAAACACTGGCTTGGTGTCGTTGTTGCAGCGACGCCTGCTGATGTTGAAGGGGTTTGGCAGCCCTTGGCCGTTGCTGATGAACGGGTCGCTCTGATGTATAGAACCGGCTGCCATGGGAGCGGGCTTGGTGTCGTTAGATGGCATAGTGGGCATTTATCACGTGGGTTAATAGGTACCAAAAATGTCTCATGTCCACTCTTTATCTTAAGCCTCTATGCAAATTTTTCTGAGGAGAGGCAAGACCGGGATCAAAGAATAGCAGTCTATGCATAACTTTATTTCCAAAAAATACAAAGTATCACAAGTGAAGTTTATTATTACTCAAAGTACATTGTTTACACATTTTTAATTGTGCTAAATTTGCAAAATAATCGCGAATTCGTATTTGTTTTTCCGATTTTACAAATTTTTACAATGTTTGTTCGAAGGTAAAAAAGATTTGATTTATGAGTATGTTTGTTTGCATATTCCTCATTTTTCTGGCTGCACTTTATTAGCGTATTTACCGCATTTATGACTTCACCATGGGGAATTTGAGGATTTTAATGATTTTATTGCATTAACGCTTTTTCATCGCTTTCAGTATCAACTTCGTCTTCATGGATTGTGTTCGTGTTCCAGTCTTCAATTTATTGAAATAGGACATTAGACAGCCACCCTTGACAATAATAACTGTGTTTGTTGAAGTGTTTCATGGTTGAATGAATTGAATGTTGGTATGAGCTCTGCGAAACATACATACTGCCAATGTAGGTAGTCCGGATGGCGCAACGGTTCGCACTTCCTCTTTCGATGCACCATCGGTTCGATTCCTACTGAATGCACGATAAAAGAGGGGATGTACGTGTCGGACTCTGAGCCCACTCAGCTGTTAAATGAGTACCCATTTTATGGGGTAAATAATTCGGTTGAGCGTGTTGTTGATCACACAACTTTACTCAAAACACACCGCCACGATCTAGGAAATGAGATGATGCTAACACATCTCGAGGTCATGGTCCAGATTGAACTGTTGTATTGTTATTTATTTATCACCTAGGCAGACGAACGAATAAAACGGCGAATAATCACCTCACAAGCAAAACCAGTAATAGATCAACGCCTTAAGAACCGTTAAATGGATGGATGGGTAGGTTCAGAAGTTACCCGAAATCACACTTCGCTCGTGAGCCGTTCCGCAACCGCTCGGTTATGCAGTAGTGCCTGCTGAACGCCTCTATCTTTGTCACACACTTTATAATGAAAGTCAACGAAAAAGAAGAAGAACGTGAGTGGTGTGCAGAAATGTTTCTTGCTCGGTGGATCATTTAATCATGTTCACCTGAGCAGAAGTTTCTCGGTAACTCCTGAACCCATCCAATGTAATGATTGATTTTTCTGATGGTTTATTGGAGTTACCAAGGGTTAATACTCAATTGCCCTAACCCCTTGAGGGGCATAGCGAGTCAACTGTTTCAAGTGGCCCTGTGACGTTTCGTTTGCGTTCTTGCGGCAGCCGGTTCTTCGTACCGGAACGACCTGTTTTTCAACGGCCAAGAGCTGCCAAACCCCCTCGATGCAAGAAGAACTGCAGTATTCAAAGCACCGCTACCACAACAACGTTTCGTTGGCATAAACTAGTTTCGAAGAATGCAGTTGCCAGCATGCACCTTCTGCTCCCTCATTTAGCTGCCTATCTGCGACAAGTCGGGAGATACTGTGGCTTATTATTACGCTCCGCACCACAGGGGGAAGATAACACAAACATCCATGGCCACGAACGTCGTCGTGGACGGGACTCGAATCCGAAATGCCGGTAGTCAAGACAAGAGACTGATGCCTCTACAAGGTGAGCTACCGATCACCCACGAACGATAACTTTGTTAATTCGGCCACATTACTTGATCGTTGAGTTTTTTTTTTAGTTATTAAAAGTCATATCTTTCTGTCCTGTAAAAATGTATGAGAATTCGATCGAGTATGATTGGCCTCATCTTGTGTTCAAATGGACAAGCGGTTTTCTTGTGGGCGTCTCCTTCGGCGGACACAGCATTCATGTCGTATTGTATGCGAGCGAAGAGATTCGTACTATGCGATCCGACTGAGAGTCAAAGTTTGGACTCTGGCATATGATCGCTCGGGGATCTTTCAGAGTTATCGAAGGAGGGAGGCCATTTTATGAGTCCGATTGCAGGCGACGGGTCTTAATTTTTGCATCCACAAATACCATGATATTAAAACGTTATTTCCGGGGGCAATACGAAATTCTAATGTCATATTTTGAATCTTCAAGGGGTTTGTGAAAAACTGCGATCCCGTTGTGGGTATTAGAAGATGCCCGTGTGGATCTTGTTGGCATAATGACCGTGAAGGTCGGGCGGTGCTATCTGGCGAAGAAATAGGCCCCTCAATGAACTAAGCACTGGCCTAGGCTTGTTGTAGATCAGTTCGGGAGACGTGGGTGTGGTTTTCGACGCTCCCTGCCCCTGTCCTTTACGTATTACTAAAATTCATAAGCCTGGGGAAGACAACACAAACAAATGGGCAGGAGGGAACGATTGTCGGACGGCTCAGGTGCCCTCGCAGCTGGGTTTAGATCTTGAAGGACCCTCGGCCTCTTAACCCTCCCATCTATGAGGTCCCATGGCCGCTATGTAAAAATTTTGGGACCTCCCTATCATTAAATTATTCAAAAGTGGCAGCCACATATACGCTTTATATTAGGGCGTATCCCGGAAATAACACGAAATATTTGTAGTCTCTTAAGTTTACACAATTGTTAACCTGCGGATAGTGATGAACCATCTCTAAGTGTCACCATACAATGTCGAACTCGTTCCGCGCACACTACAACGATGTGCTTTATTTGGTTTTATTATTTGGCTTTTTTTTTGACAAAATCGATCCAGTGTTGCTGATTGGAAAATTTCTAGCAAATAATTCCAAAATCCGATTCTGTTGTTCTTGCGTTTCAGCTTGACGGTACAGGTATCCACTTCAGAACACGCATGCATCCGGCACACGATGTATTTCTCGGTCTATCATTGTTTCCCATCCTTGTCCGACAATCTTGTAACCAGCTTGCTTGTCAAGTCAAACGAAAAACACTCCACCCTGCTCTTATTACAACTTTTTGCAGAAATTTTGTACATTCTTTTGCATGGTAATCGAATTGAATACTCTTCAATATGTACATTTGTAAAGCCGTTGAATGACACGACATTTACACCTGTAGTAACAAACAAACATTCACACCACTTTTACTCAAATAAATAAATAACTAAATATGTGAATAAACAAATAAATTAATGAAAACATCATTTTTAAGCACGTTCACAACTCAGTCACAACATAACCACCTAGCTTCTTTTTTTTCGGGGAGACTTCGTGCATTGATTGGAATGGGTTATTCTACTCTCGCGGCAGGCTTGAAAGCATCTTCACTGCATCTCACAAGTGGACGTTAATCCCCTCCTATATTCAGCGAAAATCGACGCAAATACGAAGCAACAAAACTTAATCATCAATTTTATGAGGAACAGTATGATCAAGATGTTGCAGATAAGATGTTATGGTTCATCTAATTCCTCTATGTGGTTCGGATAGGGGTGCCTGCAACACGTCGCCAATCACTATGAATAGAATCGGTGAGAGTGTGCACTAGTGATGTGTAACACAGTAACGAGTCGCTCTTTTTGAACGACTCAACAGGATGAGCGAAAGATTCGGCACAACGACATAGCCTTCGAGTCGTTCAATTTATGAATGACTCACTGTAAAATTAATTCCCAAAACTAGCCCATCGCATAAATATTATCCAACGCATAACCAATCCACGCTTATTTCTCAATACATATAATGTACTACAATACATTCATTCACTCACATCCCATCCCATTATCTATCTAAAAGCAAAACCACAATCATTTATCTAACAATCCACGCTCATTTCTCAATAAATATAATGTACTACAATACATTCATTCTTTCATATCCCATCCCAGTATCTATCTAAAAGCAAAACCACCATCATTAACTACCAAAGCAATCCCATCTAAATCCATTCATATTCATCTCTATGCAGTATGCAATGCACGCATTGTGTATACTTCTAAATATGTATATACGCAACAACCCATGCTGATTGCTGACTACAAATGCAAACATATCAAAAATAATTTACTTACGTCGCGTCCCACCGCACAGCCAAGTTTCTCCAAATACAGAAAACAATCCCAACATTCTAAAACAAAAGTATTCGTCTTACATATCATCATCTCAAGCTCAACTTTAGATGAAACCAAACAAAAACCCATAGCGCCCACTTCCACTACAGCTACAGTGTAAAGCAGCGTTCTGACGGGGCCAATACATGACATCGTGGCACGCTTTCGATCTCATGCTTGTATCGAGCGTGGACTGGAAAGTGAACTGCTTTTGCCTTGGGTTGGGGACCGTTCACACGACCACTATTTAGTTTATCCCATAAATCATTCTGTTTCAAGCAATTACACCACTACTATACCCTAGTTTTAAATAAACTGTTTTGTGGCCATAACTTCTAAAATATAAGGAATTTCGCATTTTTGACACCATTTTGACCCCCCTTTAGATCCCCCATCCGGGCTGAGGAGCATCCATCCCCACTATTTGGATGCTCCTCAGCCCTCTCCCTCCCTTTCCCCTTCTCCATTCTCTATGTAAAATTCGTTCAAAAAGAGCGATACAGAATCGTACCGCACAATAAGATTCGTTCAAAAAGAGCGACACGTTCAAAAAGAGTCAATTGTGCGGTTCGATTTTGTATTGCTCTTTTTGAACGAATATTTTTGTGCGGTTCGATTTTGTATCGCTCTTTTTGAACGAATCTTTTTGTGCGAGTTGATTTTGTATGCCCGCCCCAGATTGGCTGCCCCGTTTTCATGGGGAATAGTGGTCCGATCGGGCTGGCTCGAACTAAAGGGTATTGGGGGGTCGCTTAGTCCGAATCTGGGGTCGAAAAAGTGAAAAAAAAATTGGGGTCGCCCATCCTAGGCTGGCAGCCCCTTTTCATGGGAAATAGTGGTCCGATCGGGTTGGCTCGAACTAAAGGGTATTGGGGGGTCGCTAAGTCCGAATCTGGGGTCAAAAAAGAGAAAAAAAGTTGGGGTCGCCCATCCTAAGCTGGCAGCCCCTTTTCATGGGAAATAGTAGTCCGATCGGGCTGGCTCGAACTAAAGGGTATTGGGGGGTCGCTAAGTCCGAATCTGGGGTCGAAAAAGAGAAAAAAAATTGGGGTCGCCCATCCTAGGCTGGCAGCCCCCTTTTCATGGGAAATAGTGGTCCGATCGAGCTGGCTCGAACTAAAGGGTATTGGGGGGTCGCTAAGTCCGAATCTGGGGTCAAAAAAGAGAAAAAAAATTGGGGTCGCCCATTATAGGCTGGCAGCCCCCTTTTCATGGGAAATAGTGGTCCGATCGGGCTGGCTCCAACTAAAGGGTATTGGGGGGTCGCTAAGTCCGAATCTGGGGTCAAAAAAGAGAAAAAAATTGGGGTCGCCCATTATAGGCTGGCAGTCCCCTTTTCATGGGAAATAGTGGTCCGATCGGGCTGGCTCCAACTAAAGGGTATTGGGGGTCGCTAAGTCCGAATCTGGGGTCAAAAAAGAGAAAAAAATTGGGGTCGCCCATTATAGGCTGGCAGCCCCCTTTTCATGGGAAATAGTGGTGCGATCGGGCTGGCTCGAACTAAAGGGTATTGGGGGGTCGCTAAGTCCGAATCTGGGGTCAAAAAAGAGAAAAAAAATGTAGGCTGGCAGCCCCCTTTTCATGGGAAATAGTGGCCCGATCGGGCCGGCTCGAACTAAAGGGCATTGGGGGGGGGGGGGGGGGGGTCGCCAACTCCGAATCGGGGGTCAAAAAAGAGAAAAAAAAGTTGGGGTCGCACATCTACGACTTTTATTGAATATGTTATTACCCAAGTTTCAGACTCTTTGCATGACTCTTTTTGAACGACTCTTTTTGAACGACTCATTGGAAAGAGTCAGAGCTTATGTTCTGGCACAGTGAAAAGAGTCATTATGCCCATCACTAGTGTGCACGCCTGGCGAATTCTACTTCAAATCTCAAAGTCGTCCCACACCGTACCTTTATGCAGAACGCGACATTTCGCGCCATAGTAAGTTGCCTTAATAATAGCCACAGATTTCTCAGGAATGCCTCTCCTGCGCAAAGCCGCTCATATGGAATCCCGGTTCACACTGTCGAAAGCCTACGTTTTGCTATTTAGCAAAGTACTGAAGAAGAAAGTAAGTAGCTCCCGAAATAGGCGTATATATAAAATAAACATATTTGTAGAAGGAAAAGCTACGGATTTCATTAAATCCTGATTTGTTTTGTACCCTAGTTCCTAAATTAAAAGAAAATGAACTTACCTTTTCCTTGGCGCTGTCACTTAAAATATCAGCAAGGATTGGGATGACGTTGAACTTGTTCATACGTTCAGCGAGAAGACGATGGAAAGTCAAAACCCAAAGGCAGAAAATTAGTTGATATTGGACCTGTAAAGAAAAGATAAAATAGTTTATTTCTTTTCTGTTCGGCTAACATGCGAGTAAGTTTAGATTATGGAATACTTACTTGGAAATTAACCCTTGACGACAAAATATCAATGATTGTGCTAATGCCATCAACCGAGACGAAGGCAAGACGATATTCATCAACGCGAAGCATCATCTGAAGGCAACGAGCAACCGATTGAATGTATTCGTTGCTCTAGAGTTGTAAAATCGAATGAAAAAAGATAAATATTAGTAATGGCATTCTGGCAAGCTTCCATAAAATAAAGGTTAGTGTGCAATATATTAGTGACACCAATCAACTAATCTATTTCGGTAAAAATAACTCTAGGGTGTTGTGACTTCACTTCATTAAATTGATTTCTTAAAAATTGATTCAATGATTAACTAGTACATACGACACCGAACCTTTTACGACTACAATAAAACAAAGACAATACCAAGTACCAATAGGGAAATATATAGCTCCAGGACAAAAAATTAATAATATAAATATGTAGATAATTATTTTTCGGTTTTTATCATAAAGAAAATAATAATAAGATAAACGGTGTTAGTAGTGTTAGTGTTTTGACATTATGTTAATTCATTCACATTTAATCACTGTTTCAGTCAGTCCAATTTGATTTTTTTGCGTAATTTTAATTTCAACGGAAGTACAATACGATGACTGTAGTTTGTTCGTTTCCATTCCATGATTTCATCGGACAAAACAACAGGTCTGAACACTTCAAAAAAAGGGAACAAACTCAATAACTTCAAAAGTCCTTCTCTCAAATCTTTTCAACGATATATATAAATAAATATAAAAACTATACCGGAATTATAGATTGCTTATTATTAGTAGTATCGCCAGTGTTTTCAGTACCACTGGAGGCATTTACTTTTTGTGAGATAGCCATATGATGCTGTTGTTGAAGCAATTGCTGGTTACTGGCCTGATGGGGATGGTGATGATGATGGTGACCGTGGATGTGGTGCACCACGACCGTCATCCTTTTCGAGATCTCAATCATTTCTTTGATGTAGCTTTGTGCCTTTTGTTTCGTTCGGCATTCGTTTTTGATATCGCGAATTTCACGCGTGCACATCGTGTACAATTTGGATACGTATATTTAGTTTCGGGATTTCGATTGCAAAGTGTGCATTGATTTTTGGATGATAGTGTATGTATTTAACATTTTTGTCGTGTTTGCGTGTTTTTGTATTTTATTTTTTATTTTGCAAAAACCAAAACATCATCCAATTTAGATTGTTTTTGTGGGGTTTTTTTTGGATCGAAAGAGAAAAACAAGAAAAAAAGAAAATATATATATTGAAATAAATCTCATTATTTAAAAATTGTCGTCTAAATTCGATGTCTAGGATAGAAGCAATTCGATAAAACAACACGATGCACGAATTAATTGTAAAAATGTAGAAAAAAAAAAACAAAGAACAAAAGAAATGTACAATCAAAATGAGCGAGATCAGAAGCGCGACTAGCGGGTGTTGTTGTCGTAACGCATAGCCATGCTTATTATGAAAGCCTATTTTAAATGATGAAAATTCAAATACGAGGAAAATACAACCAAGTGCATTTTTTCAAGTCATCGGTTAGAAAATTCAGAACTAATTCATCGTTGTCCATCATGACGAATTTGCGGGCAAATAGATATGATATCTTGGCCATGGCGAATTAGGATAACAAAAAATGCACTCGTTTAGTAAATGCTTAAAAATCTGGGGTGAGTTTGTAAAGAAAACGTTTGAAAATGTGACTTTCAAATGCCATAGCTCATGTGGTGAATGGTGTATAAGCATTCAATACTTCAATGGTCACTAAATATTTCTAGGAAAATAACAAAAGTGGAATTTACATTTATGCAAAGTTCTACTGAAAAATTGCAAAAGACTCGAGTGAGAATTTAACCAAAAAGTGTGCTTATAAAAACAAGTCAAAGTCATATTTCTTATTAGTAGAATTGAACTGTATGAGTGTTAAGGAAGCATGTCTGATATTATGACTTTATGAAAATACAATAATTTTCGTGCATTAATTCGACAAAATCCGAGCGACGGATTGAACGGAACCGGTTAATCATTCGCTATCCGTCCATGCGAGCAGCCGGTTTGGAGAGATCGCCGCGAAGGTGGATGCAAATTTTGCAACAGTTTTTTTTATAGTCGAGTGATTTCTCGTTGATGTTTGGGTGTAATTTCCATTTGTTGAACCGTGTAAATCGCTGTGAATATCTCGCTGAAATTGTTTAACCTATATTTTAACAACATGACGTAAAACGGCTAACGACAATGATTTGAAGGTGGAATTTATGGCGAGATGTTCGTGGAGTTTTGCAACTCTCGTCAGCTCGTCATCGGCGGTACTTTGTTCAAACACAAACGATGCCATTTAACAACCTGGGTTTCTCCGGATGGCAGAACAGAGAACCAGATTGACCATATAACCATTTCCAAGACATGGAGGAACTGTCTCTTAGACGTCAGGTCGAAGCGGGGTGCTGATATTGGCAGCCATCACCAACTTGTTGTCGCAAAAGTGCGCTTACGAACGGCAGCGATCCATCACCCTCAAAATGTACGAATCTTGCCACGTTTTAATGTGCAAAAGCTTAAAGATCCAACTATAACACGTGCTTGTTCCACCGCCTTGTACGAAAGAGCTAATGCACCACCACCTTGTGAGAATCCTACAATTGATAATAGATGGAACGTCGCTAAGGACTCATTTATTTTGTGCGGTAAAACTTTTGCGGGCAGGTTGGAGCGCGGTAGAAGGCCATTCATTAGTGACTCTACATGGTCTCTAATCTCGGCACGCAAGAGAATTAAAGAACAAATCAACTCAGCTATTGACGACGTTGTCAAAGATCAACTTAGAGCTGAATACCGTTTTCTTCAGAAAGGCGTGCAAAGAAGCGTAAGTGTCACCATACACTGTCGAACTCGAACACGAACCTAGTACAAGTGGACCGGTTTTCTTCACACCTACGTGATGAATGTGTGTGTATCAGAGGAAATTTGTACCAGGTTCGAGTTCGAGATCGACAGTGTATGGTGACACTAAGATGGGACAAACGCAACAACATCAATGCATTAGCGGAGAAGGCAGAGGAAGCGGCTTACCGTGGTGACAGTGGAACCCTTTACAAACTTATCAAGCCATTAACTGGTAAATCTTTTGCAACTGAACATCTCGTGAAAGATAAAGTCGGATCCCTACTGGTCACTGATGAAGACCAACTGTGACGGTGGAGAGAGCACTTCATTGAGGTCCTCAATAACACCTTTGGACCTTCGAATGCATCTTCACTAGAAGTAGAAAATATTCCGCAAATAGCCAAAGTTGATACCAGCCCACCATCTAAACAGGAATTAACTGTGGCTATTAAATGGATGGAAGCGGGTAAAGCCCCGGGGATAGATGGAATTCCGGTGGAACTCTTTAAGGCGGATATCAACGCTACTGCGGATATTCTTCTCCCCTTTATCCAAGAGTGTTGGGAAACCGAAACTCTCCCTAAAGAGTAAAAGAAGGGCATCATTATTAAAATCCCCGAAGAAAGGTAGCCTGAAGGGTTGTAATAATTGGTGTAGAAGTTGCCTCCTCCCCGCAGTCTCCAAACTGATGGCGAAAATAGTTTCAAACCGGATCAGGCATACAGTTGACCGCACACTGAATGATGAACAGGCTGATTTTCGCGAGGGCATTTCATGTAGCGACCACATCAACACCCTCCAAATTATTATTGAACAATCCGCAGAGTGGAGATCCCCATTACATCTCATGTTAATCGATTTCGAGAAGGCGTGACAGCGTTGACCGGGAATACATCTGAAAGGCCTTACATAGGAGAGGTATACCAGATAAAATCATATCCATCATCAAGGAGTCCTATAGCGGAGCCCAATGTCACGTCTTACACAAGGGTAAGCTTTCAGATCCCTTCGAGGTACATAGCGGAGTGAGACAAGGCTGCATTTTGTCATCTATATTGTTTTTGATTGCCATTAACGACGTACTTTGCAGTGCGCTTCATGAACACCAGAGCAAAGGTATCAGATGGAACCTGTTTGAATACCTTCAACACCTGGATTACGCTGACGATATTTGTCTTCTCTTAAATATATCGGATCATTTAGTTCAAATGACGGATGCCCTATACCGCGAAAATGGCAATACGGGGCTTAAAATCAATGCTGCCAAAACTAAGTACTTGAGCTTGGATCCAGGAAGACAGAGCGAAATTTGTGTTTCGGGCAGACGGTGGAAAAAATGGACAATTTTTGTTACCTCGGAAGCGTAGTTACAGCAGATGGTGGAGCGGATGCTGATGTACTGTCTCGCATCAATAAGGCTCGGGCAGCTTTTTTCAGTTTGACTCCTTTCTGGCAAAACCAACATCTCCAGAAGTACCAAACTCAGGATCTTCGAAACCAATGTCAAATCTGTGCTTCTTTATGGCTGTTCAACTTGGAAGGTAACCAGGGCGATAACAACTAGATTGCAAACTTCCGTGAACCAGTGTCTACGGCGCATCCTACACATACGCTGGCCGGAGGTAATTTCTAACAACGACCTCCTGTTCATTACTGGCCAGGACAGGATAGACACCTCCATAAAAAGGCGAAAGTGGCAATGGATAGGTCACACACTTCGAAAAGGGCCGGAAAACATTGCTAAACAGGCCCTCGGTTAGAGCCCACAGGGAACCAATGTAAGCCGCCGCGTTGGACGACCTAGAAACACCTGGAGAAGATCAGTTGAGGTCGAGGGTAAGTCATTAGGCAAATCGTGGAGACAGCTGAAGGCGATGGCGGTGAACAAGACGAGGTGGAAAATCGGCGTGGTTAATGCCCCACAAGGGGTTGACAGGATCCACAGAGAGAAAGAGAGAGAGAATCTGATTTAAGTTAAGCTCAGTCCAGAGAAGATATCGATATACGCTTATTTGAATAAAGTACTGGGACAATAACCTGCCATCCAATGGTGTACAAACGACCGTCCCAACATTTTGTTGTATTGCTCTTTAGCCAATACTAGACATTGGGAATTTGGTATTTTTAAACATATATGAACATCGTATCGTATATTAGATTTATTTGGTAAGATCCTAAATAATTTATTGAGAACGCAAAAAAGACACGCCAAAATGGCAGACTACTATAAAGTATTGGAAGTAACACGTACAGCCACTGCGACTGAAATAAAGAAAGCGTACAGAAGTAGTCGCTCTAGCTTGCAGGATTGTCGTCACTTCGGTTGTTGTTGTGGTAGCGATGCTTCGAATACTGCAGTTCTTCTTGCATCGAGGGGGTTTGGCAGCTCTTGGCCGTTGAAAAACGGGTCGTTCCGGTACGAAGAACCGGCTGCCGCAGGAACGTCGTCACTTCGGTAAGATATTGCGGTTGAGAGTTTCGACCAATTTTGCGCTTCAAATCATTCGTTGGGAGGGCAAGGTTGCGCCGGGCCCATAGCATCTGGGACCAATATAGAGCCCGTATTTTGGGAGCTCAACGTTCGTCACCATTATTTTTCTCTTTTCTGCATTTTTTTTCTCTGGTAGTATATTTTGCTTTTATTTTCTTTGATTATCGGGCAGATGTGCGATATTTTTTTGTTGATAATGGAGGAGGCCGGTGACTGCCGTGTGTCGCCCACCCCGCTACTCCCGACCGCTGAGCTGCCAGCGCAGGTCACAGGTGGTCCTCGGAGAGTGGATTTATTCGACCAAGGTTGTCTTCAGGCCCTCATAGCCATACGTCTTCCGGCATCCATTATTACAACCGGTGCGCAAACCGGCAGCCACAGGACATTTTTTTTTATTGCGTTCGTGAGATATAAAATATGGAACTTATCTGAAAAAAATATCTACGATATGTTTACTTATCAACTTTTTATCAAAAATCAAACTAAACTACGAAAATTTCCAATTCTCCACAATAAATTCGTCATATGGCGATGCAAACGACATCTGTTGACATGTCCATCCAATTAGGTTTATTGCCTCGTTGAATTATTTAGGTTTATCCATTGTCGACGCATTGTTGCAATTACGTGCTGTTAATCTACATTAGCCTACACCGGAGTAGAAAGGAACGCTCCTATTGTGTCCGAATCACTGAGTTCCTCCTCCTTATATACATATAATAGTCGCCGTTCGGTTCCTGGTTCGGCTTTCAGACGAACCAGGTTTTGACTTTTCGATTTCCCCTCCGGTAAAATATGTAACGTGAAATGTCAACTTTTGAATCTGACAATGGTCGAGTTTCTATGACGGATCAGTTTTCTGATTCTTGGAGTTTTATCTGATTTTCTTAGAAATGCTTTCCGATGCGGTTCCGATCCAATAGAACATGTTCCAGATAACATCATTTTTCGGGTTATAATTTTTTCCGGTCCATTACCGTTCCATGTTACCCAAACTATTGTGGCAGCTCACAGCTGATACCTATGAATGCGTTTTCAGTAGGGATGGCGGTTATTGGAAAATCTACCGGTTGTCCGGTTGTTCCGGTTATTTTTGCCATCGGTTTAACCGCTTCGGTTTAACCGACCCAATCTACCGGTTATGGGAAAAACCGGTTATCCGGTTATTTAATAATAATAAGTTAATAATTGTTGACAAGCTTGCGTTATTTTATAGATCCTTTGGCATAAATGTGTTTGGGGAGCAACTTATGCCTTCAGTGTAATAGCCGCCATACATTATGCGATCCGTCGCCTGATAAATCGGCCGATGGATCGCAACAAAATATCAGCTGAGTGTGTATGGCACGTTTTAGACTTACAAAACAAGTAAGAGTTGCACTGAAGAAAAGTTGCTTTCCAAACACATGTAGGCTAAAAGGGTCTACAAAATAGCTCAAACTCAAAATCTTCCCTTTTCACAAATCAAGCTTTGGGCCAATAGTTGGTATCCAGTCTTTCCATAAATACTCTTTCGCTAATATGTTGATCCGGTCGGGTCCTTTTATTAGATACCACCCACATCATTTAAAGTTGATACCAGTCGTTCAGAGGCCACGGAACTCCCGATCAAAGCTGAATATTTTTGTGCAATAAATGACAAACCCGGCATGCAGGCATTGCTCTTCTCCCAAAAATTGAAAGGATCACTTCCCCTATGAACGGCTGCTGAAGATAGAGTTTCAATTCATTTGGAAATGATTCCACTGGAGCACCCGTGGCTACTTCCTAGTCATGTGATGACCAAAAAGAATTTTAGTTGATTATGACCACAGCCCTTTGAGGTAAGCTTGCCAATGTCAGCCAAGTGGTGCTTAACTTCTTGGCTAAGATGATGGCTTGGCTGGCTTTAATGGGGCTCAAGCATATTTTTGTTGGTGCATGCGCACTGGCTATTTAAAAAAAACGGTCCCATTAAATTTGAATCAGAAGGACAAACGGCTGAATTTTTCTTCTTCTCTGGCGTCGAACGATTTGAAAAAACAAGTTAGCATTTTCGCATGTCGGTTATTTTTCCCCGGTTATTGGATTTAGAAAGTAGTACCGGTAGAAAACCGGACAAAAATAGTACCGGAGATAACCGGTTATTCGAAATGGAAAATACCGGTTGTCGGAATAACCGGTAGGTATTCCCCATCCCTAGTTTTCAGATGTTGCAGTGTTCTCTATTTTAGCTATGCGGTCGCCAGTTTTCAATCGCTGTCGCGTGTAAATTGTGTGGTAGATATTTTTTCGTGAATTTGTGAAAGTCGCAAAGAATAAATTCAATTCGAATGTCTGACAGCTGATGGATCTTAGCCGTTTCTGAGACAACTTATTATCCACGGTCCTGATTCTGGATCGGAACTGGACCACGTTTCTGATTTTGGTGTTTTGGGACCGGGACGAATTTTCCCCTCTGGATCCGAAAAGTATTCTGATTACAAAATTTACAGTTCACGGGACATATTTTACCCGAGAGGAAAGCATATGAAGGAGAAATCGAAAAAGTTAGATCCAGATTGGGCTTTCAGAACCGCGACCATTATGATAAGTTCAACACATTCTGGTTAAAGAGTTCGAAGAAATGCTGCTTCGATATTAAGGTAAATTCTTAGCGTGAACCACAAAGATAACAATGCATTATCAAGGTTATCAGCTGATGTGTAATAGATCACGTCTAGTTCAATGATAAAAAAAACTACCGAGCCTGGCGTTAAACCATTATAAGAACATGAACGGAAAAAACGAAGACATGCAAACTTAACACACGACACAACTGAACTCAACCACTCCCAAAACAAACCAAAAGTCTCAAGCATGCCAACGGAATAAAATCCACCAAGCACTCATGCATTATGTTACAAACTATTAACACTACAGCTCTACCATCTAAAGAGATATTTAGCAATTATCATTTCGATAAATCAAAAGAAAATTTCCGTCTCCGAAAAACTTACATTGATGGTCAGCTGATCTTTGAGCAGCTGCAAGTAGAAGTTCAGATCGGATTTGGGCATTAATTCGCGTCCCCAGCACGCCAACTTGGCCAAAATCCGAGCCGACATGTTAACGACGAACCCGTCCTGACGATTCAGCAGGTTCAAGAAGGCTCCCCAAACGCTCTCCTTGCGTTTGGCCGCATACTCGTGGAAGATATCGACACGCGACCTGTCCTCCTGCAAAATGTCATCGATCATCACGAGCACATATTGAATGGTCTGATCCTTGGACACGTGCGACAGCAGACTCAGGAAGGTTTTCGCGCACTGCGACGGATTCTGGTGCAAATATTGAGCCTTCTTCTCGCTATCGAGGGCCGAAATGCACTGGTAGTCCTCCTCCGAGATCATCTGCGATTGCTTGTACGATTGCCAATTGGGCTTGTTCTGACGAATGTCGGCCGCCTGATGTTGCAATGCACTCGTCGCTGCAATCATATCTTTCGAAAAAATGCAGATTTTCAATCAATTAGACGGTCACGTCGCAATTATTCGATGAAAATAAAATCTTACCAATATTCTCCTCGGGCAAGGAGGATATCAAATCCTGCACGTTATCGCTCATTTTGGACTACACGGACGACTGATAGATGTGTAAAACGAAACGGTTTAACACGTTGTCAGAGGATAACTCGGAAAACTTGATGTATTTTAGGTGAAATGGCTCGACGTTCCGCTGCGACGAATTTTTCAGCGACAGAAAAATTGTCTTGTGACTTTTAAGGTGATGATGAGTGTTGTGTGCGTGAACCTTCGACGTGCGTCGTGTTTGTGGTGGGTGGGAAAATTTTGAATGAATCAAAATTTGGATATTTTGCTTTACTATGAATAAATGTCTACGCTGGAAATACCAACAATTAAACCAAAAGATAGAATAAAATAGAAAAGAATTAGAAAATATCAAAACTAATTGGAAAAACCTTAATTTTTATTGTAAACATGACAACAGGATACCGAACAGTTCCATGAATATTTCCCAGATGTTCACGTGACAGATTCATCACCAACGTTTTGC
This sequence comes from Chloromyia formosa, assembly GCA_964017055.1. Lineage (NCBI taxonomy): Eukaryota > Metazoa > Arthropoda > Insecta > Diptera > Stratiomyidae > Chloromyia > Chloromyia formosa. The sequence continues at coordinate 144,487,291 of OZ024815.1, read as the reverse complement.
GATCAGCTGTTCGTCGGGCATTGGAGAACAGTTTGACAGCAGTCAGCTGATCGTTAGGCGGTTTGAAAATTTTGATTAGAGTCCCTGTGAATGTAAAGAATGGAGTTCGTGGCGAATATAAAGCGAAAACGTCGATGTCCAAAGTTTGCTAACACAAAACCCTTCCCGACGGATCTAACAGAAAAATTGCGGGCCGTTTTCATAGGGTTTTCAGTCGAAGTTTACAATGGCGTCCGACTTCTACACGAGCAAGGATACTACGGGAAAATCAGAAAAACTACTACCGAAACATCGACTGCGAATGATTGCCAAGAGACCTTAGTGTTGGAGTTAGAGGAGGCTTTCTTCTTGGCCTATATTCTGGACATCATAGAAATTGTGGACATTGAAAACACCACCCAGAGTCGTCAACAAACTTTCCATCAATTTCAAAACATTAAGGAGAACTTTGCATTCACATTGACCGCCTACATTTATCTCAAATCAAAGGGATGGGTGGTCAAGTCGGGCTTGAAATTTGGCGCAGATTTTCGTGAGTTCATTTGTCATTCCATGCTTCCCGCGAATTACTAACGAATCCCATTCGACAGTGCTTTATAAACAAGGAATGCAATTTCACCACGCCAGCTTTACAGTGCACGTATCGTCCGGCGAACGGAGTATCGAATCAAAGGACTTACAGGGAATGCAACGTGTCGCCGAGGCTTCTGACAAAGACGTTCTCTTGCTCGGCGTTCACGCTCCCCCTAATATCGATCCTGCGGATTTCCACGACTACATCCACACTTTTTCGGTAACCGAGACCATCCCAAGACGCTTCGAATTGAAAAAACATGTTCAGAATAAACAAGGCTCTACTTAACAAACGTCTACTGTCTACAACTTTTTTTTACAAAAAACAATGCACCTTTTAATTTTTCGCCTCTTGCTGCTGTCGTTTTTTCTTTGTAATTCCCGTTCGGCGGTATTCTGAGCGCTCTTGCAGGTAAATTTCTTTGCATTCGTTCTGGAAGCCAACGTCCTGGTACCAATGCTCCAGGCAAGACTTTAAGGCGGAATTCTCCTTGCGGCACGTGAATACCATCAAAATGCTATTTGCCTTGCAGCATGTTTCGAAAGCTTTAACGGCTTCTGTGCATTTATAGACTTTGGCGCGTTCGCGCATTATTTTTGGGATGAGAACTTCTTTTTCCACTCGGCGGAGTGTGCGATCGTCCGGGTCACCTAAAATAATGGAAATTATGGGGTTAAGGCGCAATGATTGGATTGACGAGGTGAGTGGATCATACCGAGATTGTGCGGTCCTCCAATGTTGCGTATTCTGCCAGGTTGTTCTTCCTTTTCAAACATTCTGTAGCAAAATAGCTCGGAAGTATTTCGTGGACTAACTAATTTGACGTTTGTTCTGGCGGTATCTTCTTCTTGTTGTCGGCTTTTAACGAATGTTGGTTTGCAACTGTGAGCTGTAGAGTATCATGTTGGTGAAACATGTTATTCTCACGGTAGCTTCTAGGCACTATAATATCCCCCATATACTGTGCAATCCGTCGTCAATTGGTCTGACGATATTGTGATCGTCAGATCGATCGCACAGTGTACGTGGCTATCGTTGACGATTTTTTTAACAACTCCATATAATTTGGATGTTAGATATTTTGTGGTGATTCATCAGCAGATTGATCTTAAACGAGCCATACACACACCGATCGATCGGCCGATCCGTCGCCCGGTATCGATACCGGTCGATGGATCGGCCTGTGTATGCGCTTATCGATGACGATTTTTTTGACAGTTCCATATAATTTTGATCAGCTGACATTTTGTGGCGATCCATCGGTCAATCGATCGGGCGACGGATCGTATAATGTATGGCGACTATTAAACGTGCCATACACATACCGATCGATCGGCCGATCCGTCGCCCAATATCGATATCGGCCGATGGATCGACCTGTGTATGCGCTTATCGCTGACGATTTTTTTGTGAGTTCCATATAATTTTGATCAGCTGATATTTTGTGGCGATCTATCGGCCGATCGATCGGGGGACGGATCGCATAATGTATGGCGGCTATTAAGCGTGCCATACACACACTGATCGATCGACCGATCTGTCGCCCGATATCGATATCGGCCGATGGATCGACCTGTGTATGCGCTTATCGTTGACGATTTTTTTGCGAGTTCCATATAATTTTGATCAGCTTATATTTTGTGGCGATCCACCAGCCGATCGACGGATCGCTCCGTGTATGTGGGGTATGACGATGGATCGCACAGTCTATGATGGGTCTAAGGCGCGTTCTTTGTATAGCGGTCTAGGTTAATTCGGCTTAACATCAGTTAGTTCATTTATTTTGAGACTTTCTATTACATAATGATTAATGTACAATGAGTCACAGCCAAAATGAACCACTTTATGTTAGAGAAAGAATCACTTAAAAACTGTCTGAAAAACCATTCAGATTAAAATTATTTATAAGTCTCTTATTTCAGTATGTTTTATAATTATTTTTTCTTCTTTGCACACAAAAATTTATTTAAACTTCAAAAATCCAAAAATAAAAGAAAAAATATAAAAACGTTGACGTTTGACGTTGATTTGATGTGTTGTGGTGCTTATCACTCTGAAGGGGGGGTTTACTTTAAATTATAGCGGTTGCTTTTGGAGTGGCGAGGGTAATTTGTGTGCGTGAGATTATCTACATCATTGCTTTAATACTATTTTGTACTGACCTCCAACTCTTTGTATTGTTACTCTATGGCCTTGCTCCGCTGATGTGTCCTTTCAATATTTTATTAGATATGCGGTTATCATCCATTCGTTGTATGTGCCCTGCCCATTGAAGTCGCTGTAGCTTGACGATTTCCGAAACTTCCAACTCAGCGTGTAGTTCGTTCAACTTATGGTTGTATCCGTACCCGATGCGCCATCCATTTCGATCGCAAACTGCTCCGAAAATTCGCCGAGGGAGCTTTCGTTTAAATGTGTTTAGCATGTTTTCGGATGCTTGAGCTAGGGTCCATATTTCGCAGCCCTAGCATAGTACAGCTCGTATGATGGTTTTGTATACGCGGAGCTTCCTATTTCTGTGAAAAAGTCTTATTTGCTAACTGTATTCGTCTCTTGACTTCGTCTATTTCAATGAGGTCAGGTTACTACCCAGGTATGTGAAGGCGTCTACGAAAACGATGCTGAGGTCCCCGCCAGTATACGTGTACACATCCTGTTAATTTAGTCGTCTTCTACGCCAAACTAGGCTGTCGCTTATTGTTTCGCCCTTCATCATGGGGGAACAGAATAATCAATTGGGTCTATACTGCCTGAAGCTGAAATCCACATCTTCAGAGAGTTCTAAGAGAGTAGCTAAAGCTATTCTTAGTCTTGACCTTGACTAATTTATTTTCACAATGTAATTTAATATGTACATATGTACATATATAATATTTCCGATTAACAATTTACAATACAATTTCATATCAAAAGTCTTAAAACATTTAAAACACCTTGAAATCCAAATCCTAAAATGAATGAACGGAATAGATGGTTATTCCATATGACTAAGTCGACTGTCGCAATTGCTTAAATATTAATTCAAATCCACTTAACAGTTAACGAGTTACAAAAATGCACTAACCGTATCTTTTCGAATCTTGCTTCCAAGAAATTTGACGGTACGTGTCTTGTACTCAATCAAGAAATCGGGTAAATGAAAAGTACATCATTGTGTTACCAATCGCAACTGAAACAAAAAATTAGAAGAAATAATAAATGAATGTACTCATATTCAATTAATAATAGAATTGATTTAATAAATATGTCATACAATTATACTAGCATTTTGATGACAAATATTGTATCTGATTTGAAAATTGCCAATGATACTGAATTAACGTTCAATACATAAAAACAATTGAATTTACATTACAAGATACTCGTATATAAACAACAACACCAAAATATTAATAACTACAAAAACGTTCAGCAAATTCGACCTCCAAAAAAATATTTCAACGTGTGTCATAGGCGCCTCACAATTAAGTCATCTACGCGGGGTGTACGAATTCCGCGTATTTTACTACGAATTCCCCGAAAAATCATTCGAATTCATTCAGATGAGAAACTGTTTGGACAACAGTTGAAAGTTTGCACCACGTTACACACATCCGGCCATTAGCTTAGTAATGTGTGGATTGTAAGCTATTAATCATCTTCTCGTACGGAGCAAAAAAAACCTCTACCTGAATGTTGATCACGACTGTCTTTTATGTAGTATCAAACCATATCTGAATGAGTAGATACGAATGATGCCCAAGATATTAGTAGATCTTATGAGATGATTTCGCCAGTCTGTATGTGACTCATCGCGTGCTTCCGGAAAAGCAGCAATAGACTAGTTATCTTAATAAATCATGGGAAACAGTAAGATCCTGCATTCGAGTGTTGCATATTTGCCTTTTGAATTTAAAGAAAGTTTTTTGTTTAAATAGAAATTGATAAAGTTTTATCATGAATTCTTGTAGGGCTCAATTTACATTGCCGTATGAACCGGATGAACCGGATGAGTCGCATGAGCCAACCACATTGGCGACCAACAACAAAGTAGCTGATTCTGGTTGTGGCGCGAGAGCTGGCGGTTCATGCGGCCAATGAAAACTAAAGCCTAACGGATGCATGTGCATTTCTTGGACGATGACGACTAGTAGATTACTAAAAATGTAAGTCGGAATTTTCGTGACACTTGGATATAATATGCGTCTGTAGCTTAGTTTGACAATACGCACCGAGCATTTTTTGCTATTCGAAACACCGTCGTTTGAGGCTCAAGCCCCTCAGGGGGACAGATATTTTTTTTATTCTCGAATTCCCTCTATTTAATTTCTCCAAGCTTATGGTTTCGTACTGATAGAAGCACTCATCAGGTCTTGCATCTTTGAAGCTATCCGTGTGCAAGACAACCGCACGAAAGTGTGAGAATTCTGTTAGTATCATATAAATCGTGAAGGCGCGATTTTTCCTTGAAAACTCGACCGTGGAGGCCTGAAAGGTTCTGAAGCACCTTATTAGGGGGTGGAGCGAGGGTGCGAAGTGGAGATATTTGTTTCCTGTCAATTTT